>JAQPPZ010002930.1:11265625-12531250 GCA_028583015.1 Wollemia nobilis
GCAACAGCTAGATTGATGATATAGCATGCAGACACACCAGAAAGACAATTGCCTACATACATTGAAATTCCTCTAATGCCAACACACCAAAGGCATTAAAGGTGCTAATACCAGAAAGTAAATGACTATAAGTAGTTTGATTTGACATGTAATATCAACATAACTGGCCAAACAGCAACTAAAATACAAAGGCCTATGAAAAAGAGTGACTTCCAAATTTATCATCAACATCCTGATACCAGTCTTAATATTTGCCAAATCCATTGTTCCTATTGTGAGCAAAGAACTCTAATTCTTCTCCAACCTATAAACGGTGCCTTAAATCATTGTTGCTTCATGGGTGGGGAGGAATGTTATGTTTGTTAATTGCAATATGAATAATGTCAGACTAGTGTTGTAAAATACAGAGTTTCCTTTGGAAAGGCTAAATTGGATTTCATCATCATCTGGCCAAAAATGACCCTTTTTTATATAGGCTCTTATCATAGCATACAGTGCAAAGATACATCTTTTAGTTCTCACTAGCCATGGTTTGGTCCAGCTAATTTGCTTCCAAACTTGACTGTAATGCTTATCTCATTCCTCACCATCTTCCTCAGCTTCTCAGGAACGTATTAGTTCCTGGTTGTACATTCTTCCACATTTTCAATAAGGTCTTCTAGCTTATCAGTTGTCACTTCCAAGAAGTTTTCCAATTCACGGGCTTAGCATCACAGGATTCTTCCATTCCCACTTTCAAAGAATTCCTCACAGAATCACTAATGTATCTGGGAATCTTCTGTGTACCTTTTGCATCTGTTGCTGATAAACCACTCATTACAGAAACTGTCTTTGTCCAAATAATATCTGAACTGGATCATCTTCTTTTTTTGGTCCCTGTGTTGACGACTGGTTTTGAACTTTTATGGGAACCTAATCAATAACAGTGAAGTCCTCTGAGACTGCAAAAAATTGTCTATCATTTAACCTAGTGGCTCTGTACCATCAGTGCTCTGTGCATCAAACATTGTAGGAAAGGGCCATCCCATTTAGCTTGAGAAGATTCCTGTCCTTAACTTTGGCAGGAATGGTCCTGTAGATGTGGTCAATTTGGTTGATAGATCTCATCTCATTCTTAATAACGCACACTGTATTATCTGTGACAATTTACTAGTGTTTCGAAGGTTTTATATCCTCAAAGGTGCAAGGCTTGTCCGTGAAGGTGTATAGGGTTCATACCCCATGTATTTTGCCCTTTGGGGATGGTGGCATGTCTTGAAAATGTTTGTAACCATCTCCACAATGGAGGGGGTTGGGTTGATGTGACCTTTACCTGCTTGGAAATGTTTTGCTGGCTGCTGTGGGGTATGCTTAGATGTTCCTTGGTTTGTCAAGTATCACCTAGATCATAGTAGAGAAACTCAGACTCAACATGGACTTGACAAGGCCGATTTTTGACTTGGATTTGGACTCCACAAAAAAACAAATAAAAATGTGATTTTTTGATTTTCTCTGGCCACTGATGAGTTTTTCATTAGACTCGCGAGGAAAAAAAACAAAAAACGCGAGTTAAAAAAAGAACTTGGCAAGTAAAAAAAAATAGCCAAGTCGGTTCCACAAGAACCTGGGAATTGTGACTCGGGTGTGGACTTGACAAGTTTTTGAAAAACTGGCTGAGTTTCATAACTATGACCTAGATCATGGATGCTCCCCTTTCCAAAGTCAAAAATCTTGTATTGCAAAGGCATGGGCTGTACCCAACTATGCTGTCTGAACCCAAACCTAAGATTTTAACTTCTAAACACAATGCCCCTTGCCCATTTTTGTATTTAGCTTTGTGAGAGCAGAAGAGCAGCATGCCAAAGCCATGCTAAGCCATGCTATTGATGGTGCTGAAGCACTCTCTGTTGTTTGCTACAGGCTTAGGCCTTGATGTATCATTTTTCATATTAATTTAGAATTATATTAAGAAATCAAATAAAAAACACATTGATTAAAGTTTTTGGCATATAATTCTCATAATTATGTTTGTGAATTTATGTTGCATTATAATTTACGATTGCTTTATGTATTTAATTTTTTATTTATTTTTATTATGAATCTGATTTATATTTAAATTATAAATTTTTTGTCGGTGTACATTTCTTTTTCCCTCTCTATCTTTCTAGTCCTAAGAACTCAATTCAGAAATACAACAATTGAAGTTTTTGCCATTTAAGTGTTGAACTCTAAGTGAATTGTATGTTGCCTTGTGATTGCTTAATGTATTTAAATTATTATTATTTTTATTATGAATCTGATTTATATTTAAATTATAAATTTTTTGTCGGTGTACATTTCTTTTTCCCTCTCTATCTTTCTAGTCCTAAGAACTCAATTCAGAAATACAACAATTGAAGTTTTTGCCATTTAAGTGTTGAACTCTAAGTGAATTGTATGTTGCCTTGTGATTGCTTAATGTATTTAAATTATTATTATTTTTATTATGAATCTGATTTATCTTGAAATTATAAGAATATTGTCCCTGCACACTTTTCCCTATGTTAGTCTTTGTTATGCATGCTGTGTGATCATCTCAAATTTTGGGGGCTTCTCTTTAGGATCAATTCAATTGTCCCTGAATTACATCACTCTGTCCATGTGTTTTGCAACTGGACTCTTTACAAGAGATTGTGGATTCTTCATTACCTTGTTTGCATCTAGGATGACTGGCAGCAGCTTCTGCCTGGAGATGGTACATTTTAAACATCCATGAACTATCCAATTCTTTTATGTGGTCTTGAACTCAGATCTTGCTAATGTCTCTCATTAGATGATAAGTGCCATCTGCCAAGCAAACATATCTCTGCCTAGGCTCCCAAATTCCTCTTAAAAAAACATGGTCATAAGTCATGTATTGCATGACATCTATATTTAGCAACCCCAATTCCTCCAAGTTAAGTTTGGAAGTATATATGAAGATAAAACTTGGCCAGATCATCTTCCACCCTATATTTTGCATTCTCCTTTGTATTACTCAATAGTCAAAAGGTACTTTGCAGTCCTTAGTATAGTTATTAACACATCATTTGTAACCAACCTTTTCTTTCCTTTGCCTTTGGCACAGAAGAAGATGCCAATGATATTTCACACTTAGTGTTCTTCACACCATTGTCTATGTGTTGCCTTGTGTAGAGTTTCTTTTCTCTCTAAAGAATCTACCAGCCTTGCCAAGTCTTCTGTTGCAATCGATGGAAAATGCCTGGTCCTTATTCCCAACAAACATTTTCATTTCACTGAATTTGATATCGTGTTTCTTCAAACTATTTTCTAGATTACCGATTTCCGTCTGATCCAACTTACCTCCTGCACAAAACTTCTTCAAGAAATTTTGGTGAGGAGGTAGTCTCTTGATTTCGATTCCAACCAAGTTTTGTTTCTCGAAGTTCAGGTTTGCTCTGCTAATTTCACTTATTATCTTCCTTATTTTGAAAAGGTACTTGAGAATATAATTTCCTCCTTTTATTTTACAATTTAGAATTTCACAAGAGTCATAAGGAACATTGCAGTCTTTAGCATAGTTAATAACTCATCATTTGTAACCAACCATTACTTTTCTTTGCCTTTGGGACAGAAGAAGATGCCAATGAAATTTGACACTTAGTGTTCTTCATGCCATTGTCTATTTGTTGCCTTCCTTGTGTAGAATTTCTCTTATTTTTAAAGAGTCTACGAGCTTTGCCAAGTCTTCTGTTGCAGTTGACGGCAAATGCCTGGTCCTATTCACAACAAACATGTTGTTTTCACTGAATTTGATATCATGTTTCTTCAAATGATTTTCTAGATTACTGATTTCCATCTGATCTAACTTACCTCCTGCACAAAACTTCTTAAAGAAATTTTGGTGAGGAGGTAGTCCCTTGATTGCCATTCCAACCAAGTTTTGTTTCTCGAAGTCCAGGTTTGCTCTGTTAATTTCATTTATTATCTTCCTTATTTTGGAAAAGTACTTGAGAATATAATTTCCTCCTTTATTTTACAATTTAGAATTTCATATGAAAGCCTACCTTTCTGCTGCTTAACATCTGCTTGTACACATTTTTCAATATCTTCCAGGTTTGAAATAAATTTGTAGTATGTAAAGTGTTTAACGTGTCTTCTAAATTTAGGTGTTCACAAATCTCAAATTAACTGGCTTCACCATATGCTTGATCTTCTATTCCTCTTGTTCATTTGGGTCTGAAGTTTTCCTTTTTGTTTTGTCAAAAAATATCCCATAATTTGTTAAACATTAAGATATATCATGCATTGATATTTTGCATGATGCACTGGCTGACAATTTGCAAATATCTGTCATGAGATTAAAAAACATTGCCATGAGGTGCACCTTGTGAAAACCCAATTCCAATGCAAGTATATAGTTATCATAGTGGCAGACTTTTGCAAATGAAAACAGTGCTGCAGCCAACCTAAAAACATTAAAACAGATACCTTTCACATCAATACAGGCACCAACATGAGGGCTCTTACAGGTACCTCACCACCCTGAAAATAAGACTTAAATTGCATTGTATGTGCAAAGTAAAACGAAAACATGTCACCAAGTATTTCCTGTCAAAATAACTAGCTGGAGATAAGTAGATCACCAAAGAGAGCAATGTTCTTGCCAATGATGCAAACGATAAAGTTTGTTGTCAAATTGGTCCTGATGTCAGTCTGAGAATGTGTTTTAATGAATTTGTCGAGAGTGCAATTGATGTATTATTGGAATTTCATATTTACACATTGATGGAAGAACTTTGAAATAAATGGACACTTCAGAACATGATGGCTTGAAAAATTGAAATCCATTGGACTACCCAATTGGGCATATTGAATTTTGATTAACCAAATAAATTAGGGAACTATCACTAATGGCAACTCTTCTTGCAATTAAAGAGGACCTTTTGGAAACACTCTGGAACTGGGCTATTAAAGCAGAATTCCTTTATCACCTGTGCTGGGTTTTTATCAGTGGCCCCTTGCCTTGTCTCTTGCCTCTTCCTTGCTTCTGTGTGAATTGTTTTGTCATCATTTAATATTTTGGAGTCAGAAAGGGTATTTTGATAGAAGGGCCATGTAACAATTTAAATAACATTGTGAGTTATCTAAAATCCTATGTTGATGCATCCTGGGCTTCATGAGTCATCATGGAGATGTAACCGAGAAATGCATGCTGCTCTCTTGTGCCATCTCTGTTTAGGAAACTCCATGGAACATCGCTAAAATCCAGGAAGGTAAGCAAGAAAATAGAAATTTGCATAAATTTTAAATAACTTTCTTGCTTCGAGTACCACTTAAATCATAAATGTAATTGTCCATGGATCTGGAAACTCAGTATCCGTTGTGTGTGTCTGAAGTATGTCTAGTTAATGAATTCAGTTTTTTTAATGACTTCAAAATTCTCATGGCAAGCACAAAACTTTTGATCATCAAGCTCTAATACTTCGCAAAATACTATTGGTTGTATAGAATATTAAATAGATTTGTCAATATTTAGTTTTAAATTTTGGCAATCTAAAGTAGCAGTGTGTTGCATAGCTAGACACCATATCCTTTTGTGATGCAATGTAAGGAGCTAGTTTGAAGTAGAGCTCATACTTTCATTATGCGGTCACAACATGTTTAGTGCCTAGTTATTCTGTTAAGCTGGCATTCCCTTCTTAGTAAGTTCAATGTATTTAGTCATGTTAGGAATTAGTTGGGTAGTTTGCTCCACAAGCTACGCTCTTTTGCCCTTTTTTTTTTGGGTATCACATCATTATTTTGATCATTTAATGAGAATTTTCAATATTTCTGTTGGAGAATTTTTGTTTGCATTGTGTCTTGAATTTGCAGGTACCTTTTGGGTGTGCACTTGTGCTCATCTTTGTCATATTTGGTGTATCAGTGCCCATTTTCCACGGGCATGATGCAGAATATTTTATATAAAAATATGGTGATAGTTTAGCTGAATCTTGCTAGCTGGTTAATCCAACCTAGGAGAAATATCTTGAAAAATAGGTAGTAGGTCAAAGAATCGCTTATAGATCTTTTGCTTTTGGAGAATAAAACCAGGAAACAGTTGAATATAAAAGATAAGTATTTATGTTTTGGCTAATAGAATATACATTTACATCTTTCTATTAAATTAATTACATTGAACATATATACAAAATTCAGGAAACTATTATTTATATATATATTTTGCTCCTGGAAAAGATCATTTCATATAATTTTCTTTATTTTTTCATGATTCTCACATGTTCATAGGATTCTTGTTCATCACTGTATATCAACATATGCCGGGAGGGTGTTATCATAATTTAAGACGTGCTTTCATCGAGAAGCGTGTAATAGTTGGTGCATTTTAACATGGGTGACCATCTTACATGCCACTGAATTCACTTTTTGTATAATGATCTATGTAGGTGACAACTTTGTTTATTTTTCTGTGGACAATGAATTGTTTGGTTTGACCCTTGTCACTCTCACATTGAGCAAGCGAGGTTTTCTGCTGGCTTGATACAACTTAGCCATAGTTTTAATTCTTTCCACATTCTTTGTGGCATTTTCACTACCTTAATGTGGGCAAATATGTTTTGCAACATATTTGAAGAACATTTGATTTTTCTTTTAAATTCTCTATGTTGAAATTAACAGAAAGAAGGGATGAATTCTTTGCATTATTCCAAATAGAGACAAATGTATTACATGGCACCCTACAGCTATAGCATGCAAATTCTAGGGATGGGAGGATTTTGTTTTGTATAGTCTCTTTATTTGCGAGTATTTAATTACCTGTTGATGTTAGAAAGCATGAAAAGATGGAAAATGTGTTCTTTGTGTGTTCTGCCTGTGATCACCAATGATTCTTTAGTAGTTGTTTGACAAAACAATCAAAGTACTATTGGAGTGGCTGTAATGTCTAAAAAGCTTAGTACATTGTATATGGGCAGAGTCAACCCCATACAACTAAATCTGAAATGGCCAATTTGAGGGCAAATTTTAACAATGTGAAGTAGACCTTATTGAGTTTTTAACAAGATTTTTGTCCCCTTGTGGGGTTGGGGGAGGGAATAAAAAAAAATTCAACTTATTACCTTGCCTTGAGTTTTCCTGTTATTTTTGCAGAATTAATTTATGATTATTTATGTGCTAAATAATAAGTGTATATGTTTGTAGTATCCTTCTGATTTCCTGAAGGTACACATGATTGATTGGATTCATAGTAGAAATGAAATGAAATATTATTAATGTCCGCGGGGGCCAAAATAAGACCCAAGGGACTATGAAATGAAATGAAAGATTTTAATTACGTCCGCGAGACCCAAATATGGTCTATGGGACCTCAAATATGGAAGTACAATTACTCAAATCATATCATATGATCTTTAATATCTTTGAGAAGGTTGTTCCTTCTCCTGCTGATTTGTGTTAGCAATTCCCCAACTTTTTTTATTTTACTGTCTTCAAATAAATCTGTCATAAACTCGTTCCCAAGTGTTTCTTTGTATTTGTCACGGATATCTGAAAAACTCGGGCATTTATAGATGAAGTGTTCCTCTGTCTCTACTGCCCCTGTGCTGCATAGAGTACATATCCTTTCTTCCCATTGTTCTTTGGGCGTTGTCCATCTCCCTGTTTCACATCTAAGCCTATGAGAGCTAGTCCTTATCTGAGCAAACGCTTTTTCCTTGTGGTCATATGTTGGGTTAAAATTTGCAATATAATATTGTCTTTTCCTGCTTGCATTTTTCCACATTCCACTTCTGAACTTTTCATTCACATAATTTTTTATGTCTTTGTTGACATTTGGGCTTTCATTTATGTTGATTTCCCAACGTTTCATCCATTTCTGATTTTGTTTCATCCATGTATTCTTTCGCCTATGCAACTCTTCATCCCTAGTTGCCCTAGGCCATCTATCATTTGTCATGTTTTCTGTTTTTTTCAAGTAACATAACAGCTTGGTCATAGCAATTGCTTCTAAAGGGAACATTCCAGTTTCAGCTAGAATAATTTCAAAAGGGGTTGTGGCCTTAATTTTGAGAAAGTTTGTGATTAGATATTTTTGAATCATTTCTATTTGCCTCCATTTTGCATTTGTTGTGCCACTAGCCCACACCTCGCAACCATACAACAGAACCGGTGTAACAAGTAGGCCAAATAAGACCTTGGTGGTCTTCCAGTCCCACAACTCGGCATTCCTACACCTGTTTTGAAGTGCATATAGTGCTCTCCAACCACTTTGAGTTCTTTTCATCCTACATGTATTCCAATTAAGTTTGTCATGAAAGTCTATGCCCTGGTATTTGTATTCTACTACTACATCAAGCGGTTCTCCTGCAAACTGAAATTTGAGTTGTTGCTTCTTCTTTTTGTTGAAAAAATCATAATTTTTGTTTTGCTCGTGTTCACCTGCATCCCAACTTCTTTACAAAAGAGTTCTAGAGCTTGAAGGTGATCTTTTAGATCTTTGGCTGTTTTGGCCACAACATCATCCGCATACATAAGGAGTTTTACCACATATTTGGCTAAATGCACACCCTCTCCCCCAAATTTGTTTATCCATTCTTCTAACTTGTCAATGTACAGCCCAAATAAGGTCGGAGATAAAGGGCAACCTTGTTTGACACCTATGTCACTACCAAAACATTCAGATAACCCTTCCTGTGTTTTGATTCTAGCCTTTACATGCTCATATAGTCCGTGAACTGCTGCCCTGTAGTGAATTGGAACCTCTAGCTCTTCCATTCTGCTCCATAATTTTTTCCTTGGCACCGTGTCAAATGCCTTTTTGAAGTCTACAAAACAACAAAAAGCCTCCTCTTTTTTGTCCCATATTTTTTCCACTATGTGTCCGAGCGTGATACATTGATCAATAGTTGAGTGCTTGGGCCTAAAACCTGCTTGCCCCTTTGCTCTCTTTCCCTTTTCTTCTGCCCATATGCTGATCCTACGCTCTATCATACTCCCAAACAACTTTGCAAAGAGAGGGTTGATCATGATAGTTCGATAGTTTGAGGGATTATTTACATCTCCACTTTTAAACAAAGGAATGGTCAAGCTAGTTGTCCACTCAGTAGGGAAGCCATTTTGTATGATCTCATTGAAATTTTCTTTGATTTGCGGTGCCAAGATATCTACCCCCCATTTTATATGCTCTGCTTGAAGATTGTCTATGTCACGAGCTTTACCAGTTAATAACTTTTTTATCCCTTGAATAATGTCTTCAATTGTGAAAAGTTCTTTCTTGACAATGATAGTAGGGGGTGTCTCCTGCTGGTTACTACGCTGATACAATTGTTTTGAATACTCCAACCACTGATTAATTGTTATGTTATTTTCAGTTTGCATCCTTTTCACGCTTAGTTCCTTCCAAAATTTCTTTGGTTCATGCTTCCCTAAGTAAATCAATTCTTTCCTCCTTGTTCTAGTGTATTCTTTTTTTTTGCCCTTACCAGTTTCTCATATGCTTTTTTGTTTGCTCTTGTTTTACCCGTTGGTTCCTTTAGTAATCTTCGCATTTTTTTGCAATCTTCATCGAACCATGGGTTGGTTGGGAAGCTTTTTTTTTTTTTTTTTTTTAGGTTTAGCTCTCTTGCATTTGTTTAGAGCTTCTTGAATAACGTGCATTAACCATTCACTCTTATTGTAATCCCTACTACTGTGATGTAGTTCTTCCATTTTCTGTAACTTGTTATTTAATACTGCTCTAAAATTCTGTCGATTTTCATCTGTTAAGAGAATGTTTCCCTTGTGAGGATATTTATTTTGATTGCCTTGCAAGTGTTTTTCCCTTGGTTTGTCTCCATGCATTCGAAGTTTCATAACAATTGGGTTGTGATCTGACTTAAGTTCCACTGGAGAATCTTCCACTTCTAGCTCCTCTATTTTTGGTATGTAATTCTATGAGCATATTGCATAGTCTATTACACTTTGTCCCTTATATGTTTTGCATGTATACTTTCCTGAATTTTTCCATTTGTTCATCCCATTGCAAATAATCAAATTGTATATGCTGCAAAGACCTAACAACTCTTCTCCATATTGCGTGATAGCCCCATGCTCATCTTCTGAAGTCTTGGTCCACTGTTGATTTTCCTCTTCTGGCATCCAAAGAGGATTAATCTCAATATCTTCGTTACCTTCTAGAATGTTAGCTTGCTTATTTGCTGTCCTTGCATTGAAATCTCCAATTAATATAATCTCCCCCAACTTACTGTATATTGAAATGTCTCTTTTTAGGGAGGAGTATGGGTCTTCTCTTTTAAGGTCATGTTTCTTATAGAATTTAGAATTCTTGGGAGCAAAATAACATGCTGCTATGCTAATAACTGACTTATTTTCTAGGATCTTTATCCAGATGTACTGTTTTTTTTCATCTTGTTTTTCAATTTTAATGACCCTATCCCATTCCTCTTTTATTAAAACCATAATACCCCCATGCCCTTTGCCATTTTCTGCTGCTTTATTCCATATTGCTATTTTTTTGTATCCCACAAATTCTGGAGTCCTACATCCATCGTGTTCATGTGTTTTCGTCAATATGATTATATCTTTGTCTCTAGCAATGGGCCCTAACCCGGGTCCTCTTCTCCAAGGGAAACCTCTACAGTTCCAACTTACCATTGTAAGATGTTCCCGGGCGGGCCATACTCCCTATTTTTTTTGGATTTTTTTAGATGTGATGTATACCTTTCCATTTCTTAAATATGCCTGTTTCCCTTCATTCCTTGCTGCCCTCACCTTTTCCCATTACTTATTTCTTTCTTCTTGCTGTAAAAATGTTAGGTCATCATAAGAAGGACAATAATGACTGCCAGCTAGCGGGCTAAAAAGCCCAACAAAGAAAAGAACTAAGATAAATACAAGATGAAACCTGACAAACGGGCCAAAGAGAAAGGGAAAAGAAAAGAAAAGGGAGAGCAGAGGGGGGAGGGCTGCAATCCAACAGAGAGGAGTGCACGCCAAGAAGATCGGAGAGAGAAAAGGAGGGGGGAGGGAGCAGCCCAAGGGGGGCAAGCTCCAAGAACCCTCCAGAAACTAATCTCTCCTAACAGTCTAGGCCGAAGTACCGGAGTTGAAGAAGTCCATGATATATCTCTGCCCATTGCTAGTTCGGAACCCTGACAAACTGTTGGTGCACTATCTAGTGACCTTACTTCTTTCCAAACTGGATGATGTGGGGCGCTTCCGATTGAAGTCACCTGGTCCGTCGGAGTTGGTGAAGTATGTTGTGATGAGCCGATGTTGAGGAGGGTGAGATTCATTTGGAGAACTTTTATGTTGTCGAAGCTGAGTTATCTCCCTTAGAAAGAGTGCGAGACAACGCTGGTCCGGGTATCTGAAGAAGGTAGAAACAAATCGAGAGTTGTCCCTGAAAAGGCAATGGAACCTACCTCGGATCTCATAATAAATGGGACAACAAAAAATAAAGTGATGAAGGGTTTCAACTTCACCCAAGGAACAAAACAAGCAAATCCGCTCCTCCGTCGGAAGATGGTGATCTGACTCAATCCGAAGTTGGTGAGAACACACCCTGAGTTACCCAATAGAGGAAATCGCAATCAGATTGGAATCTGCATGGAAAAAGAATCAGGAGAAATTGGGTATCGGAAAAAAAAAGGAAAAATAGGCCATTTTTTTATTGAAAAAACTAAAGAAAATGCAAAATTTCATCGAAAAAAGCCTTTTTCCTGCATATCACAAATTTTTGAAAAAAAAAGCAAAAATCAGGAAAAATCGGCTTGAATTGGGTTTTTTTGCAGATTTTCTCAACTATGATTGGAATGGGCCATAGTAACAATGTTTGTAAAAAATGAAAAATAAAAGGTATAGAAAAATGCAAAATGCATTCTATCAGGTTGTAAGTTTTTGTCTTAGATTAGTATGGAAACCAAACTACCCAAGGAGGCAATATTTGGAAGCACAATTCTGTACCAATTTTCTTTTGTCTCAAAGCCAAGGGTGAAACTCTGTTTCAAAGTTGGGCTTAGTCAGGACTTTTAAGTCCAATAAGACACTACCGTGGACACACTAAGAAACACTTAATTAATCCCCAGCCGAAGATATGGTCCAAAGTGGCTTAGCTGGACCCACATATTGTCTCAAGGTGAGGCAAAAAAACTGAAAATCTGATTCTTTTTTTCTGGACTTAAATAAATATGATCATTTGTCCCTATATTTAATACATATCCGATAAATAAAAACTTAATTGGAGTATTTTCACTCATGAGTCATTTCTATTTGCACATGCATACTACATTTGCATTGATGTATCATTTGTCTTCACTCATAACTCTTTGCAGATAAACAAGAGTATCCAATTCTAAATAGATTGCAGATATCATGAAACATAACAATTAAATTTCTCAAAGGAAAGTCCCAAACTTGAATAACCAAAATATGCTTAAAATATTCTCAGATCCAGAAACATTTAACAAGTTTGACCCAACATGGAAGCCCTTTATTGCTTTTTTTCCCATTGGTGTTAATAAGAGAGCTCATGGTGAGTCTTCATTTGTTGTTCAAAAGCCCATCGAGAGAGTGAAGGGGCTATGGAAGTTTCTCATCACAAACTTCCAAAAATGCCCTTTTGTGGAGCAATGTGAAAACCCTTTATTTCTCTTTTAGCAACCGTATATTGATATTCTACATTTCATTCTCAATATTTTCTTCGTTTATGTCCTTTTCAAATTTTTGATAGAATTATCACTTGTTCCTTTTTAATGTTGAGAATACTATAGTTTTTTGAAAATTTGTTGACACTAAAAGGGCCTAATGTTTGTCACAATGTCATGAACACACCAAAAGAGAGCTCATAGTAATTTTTTATTCCTTTCTTTGTTCTATAGTCCATTGAGAGAGTGGAAGGACACGTTGATGTTTTTTATTGCGAACTTGCAAAATATGCCCTTACGAAATACTCTTTCCCTTTTTTTTAATTAACAGTTCCTTATTATGCCAAAGGTGTTTACAGTGAGAGTCTGGGAGGGGGAAATGGGTTGCACTGGTTGTGTCTGTGTCACGAATGGAAACATATAGCTGACATATAATAATTTTAATTTAAAATAATTTATTTACAAAGCATTTTTTTTGGCCCACGAAGTACATCAACATATTTTGTAATTCAACCTCCGTGAGATTGTTGGATCTTATAGCGAAGAGGAAAGCACATATTTTGCAATTCAAGCTTGTGAGATTTTTAGAGTGAAATGGATAGCACATAGCAAGGAGTGAGTATTGCAGTTGTGTAAGTCTTTATTTTTAATCCAATTAGAAATTGTTTACCAGTGCACATGTTCCTTTCTCTTTCTTTTTCTTACTTATATTATCTTGGATTGTTGCAACTCTCTAAGAGTTACAGCCAGAAACCTAGGTTTGTCATATATTGGCTAAAAACTTAGAAATAATAATTAGAGAAGAATAATCACTGAAATTTAAATCTATAAAACTTGGCATATTTTTGGATAGCTTCTTCACAAATCCATTAAATTTCATCAATAGATTAGTCTTGGAGAAATTATAATTGAAGTTAGAATTTTTCGTTAATTTGAAATTCTTTAGAAAATTCATTCCTAGGCAGAATTCTGAGAGAATCCCAACGTTTTGGAAAGTTGAATGTGAGAAATGGAGACCTATTCAAATTTTTTTCAGAAGTGTGGTGATAGATTTTTAATACGTTTTTTAAATTTTGAAAAAATAATGCTAATTAGGGCAACAACAATAGCTTCTAAAAATAGATATTTAAGGGCAAAATGAGATTTCCCAGCTTATCAAGTTTATTGGATTTTCCTCTTAGCTTATCTTGGAGTGATCGTAGCTTATCATGGATTATTGTTACTATGAGAAAGTTAAATCTACAAACTTAAGTATTCCATATATTAGCTAAAATTTTAGAAATTTTAATTAGAAGAACAGTGGCTAAAATTTAAGTTTTCAAGTTTTGGTATATTTTGAGATAAATTCTTCACAACCCAATTAACTTTCATCAATAGATACACACGGAAAAAAATTTAAAGTTAGAAAAATCCAATTATTTAACGGAAATTTCTTAAATATTCTCTTAATTTAAAATTCTATCAACATTTGTCTTGTGAGCATAATCTTGAGAAAATGACAACATTGAAAAGTAGAATGTGAGACATTGAAACCTATTTCATTTTTTTTCTCAAAACCTTAAGGATGATTTTTTAATAAATTTTTAAATATTTAAAAAATCATGTTAATCAGGGTAACAAAAATCTATATTGAGTACAATTTTTTAAGGTAGAAATTTTAAATCTATGTGTCTTGGTATATTCTTGGATAGATTGCTCTCAATTCCATTAGATTTTATGTTAAAGAAGAAAAAGCTATTAAGCTTATGAAATAGGTCATTAATAGGTTGAATAACTACTAAACTATATATTGCTTTAGAATATTAGTAAGGATTGCCACAAACTTAAGTAAACTTTAGCCATATAAATTGGAACTACATTTAATAATTACGAAATATCCATCATAAATAATTCAAAAAACCGTAAACATTCATCAAATTGAATATATTCAATTTTATTTCATAAGATTAGTTGCATCTTTTAATTAATTGTATACTAGCTTAAACATCTATAATACATATATCTATTAAACATGCAGAAATATAAAACTTGAAGTGTCTATCATAAACTTTTTATAGATTGCTCACAAAGCCATTAAAGCTTATGAAATAGGTCATTCAATTAGTTGAATAACTCCTAAACTTAATATTACTTTAGAATATTAGTTGGATTGCCACAAACTTGAAGTAACCTTTTGCCTTATAAATTGAAACTACATTTAACAATTAGAAAATATCCATCATCAACAATTCAAAAGACCATAAACATTCATTACATTGAATATATCCAACTTTATTTCATAAGATTAGTTGCATCTTTTTTTAAAAAAAAAAGCGAAAAACCCCTTGCGAGGCCGCCTTGGTCTGAGAGACCACGAACAGGGGGTTCTACACCGTCAAAGTCACCCGGGAGTCGCACCCGACCCTGCCCTCACCAACATTATCAATTGGATTTTGGATACCCAATTCAGCTTTTTGGTAGGGTGGAGATTTGAACCTGGGACCTCTCTTGGAGGATTCCCCTCTCCTCTCCAACTCACCTACAACACCTGGGTAGATTAGTTGCATCTTTTAATAAATTGTATACCAGCTTAGATATCTGTAATACATAAATCTATTAAACATCCAGAAATATAAAACTTGAAGTGTCTATCTTAAACTTTTCCAAGCTAAACATATAATATAGATGCCTCAAGTTTGATATTTCTCTGCATTTAGTAGAGATAAGTACTTTCGATATCTAAGCTAGTAAATTCTACTTAATTGGATGCCACTTTTAACTACCTCATTTGACCCTAGTCCTTCTCTGTGCTTCTTCTTTTGCCTTCTAACCAAGGCTGCATACTAACCATCCACTTGTGACTATATTTTTCCTCCCCTGTCGACACATCTTTTTGTTTGTTGCTTCCTTTCTTTTTAGTCAGGGGTGTATACCAACTATCCACATGGTCCATATGTCTAGCTTAAATGGAAAGGGCCCCACTGTTTGAAGTGAAGGTCACATTTTTCTGAACTTCATTTTCACTTTGTATGTTGTGTGCTCTAATTCAAAATCAGAAAAGGAACTTTGGATGGGTTTGGGTACATGAGCATTTTTGAACTTCCACTTGAAATAAATGGGAATTAGGCTTTGATGAATAAAATATGTATCTTTTAAAATGTTAGCATTTAATGAGGTCTTGACTAGGTGTGAACTATGCTTGCTTATAAAATTCTTGCATAAATCTAATACGACAAAGCTAATACCATAGGACACGCAGAATAAAATTCTCACCGCCTGAAACTATTCAAGATGGCAGAGTAAGGGCATTTATCCGTTTGGGTAAAATTGTAGTGGCAAAATGTTCAAATGAAAGAAAAAACCTGAAATAGGAGGGAAAGAAAGAATCTCTCTCTCTATATATATTGTGTGAGCATTTGAGTATACCATATGAGAGAGTATACTTATAAATGGGTAATATATTATGAATTCAATTTTAAAAGTATCAAGTCATCTACATTTTTATTTAGATCCTCCTGTTTCATGCATTTTAATACTTGAAAAAACTACGGAGATTCATCATATCTGTCTTCATCTCTCAAATGCCTGGATTAGTCTGACCTTTGAGAACATCTTTCCACAAATAATTTGCTTTGTTCTATACATCCTTAGCGAATGTCAAGGACTGGAATGTTAACTGAATATGAGGGCTCTGGTGTAAAGTATGAGCACTGAATCTGTTAGGTCCAAAAAAACAAACTTTGGATCTTAATTGTAATTGTTTTTCTATTACCATGGAATGGACATTGTGATTCTAATATATTAAAATTTGGGTTGTCCAAATATCCGAGAATCCAATCACATGCAAGACATAATATTTTGCACCATATTTTTTGAAATCACTCCTCAAAATGGGAACTCGTAATTGCAACTTGAGTAAATATGCTTTGTTAATCGAGTGAAGTTTTTTGTATAGTATTTTCTGTAAGGTATGTTTTTAGATGTGTTTCTTCTACCAGTGCTGCTTGCAGTTGGTTATATTTTGCAATAGCGCAATGCGCACCCCTTACCATTTGTCATCTGTTTTGGTGTGTAGGGCTCTTATTGGTGATACTAATTTGTGTTGCTGTTGTCTGTAGGACTCTTCTTGGTGATAGAGTATTGAAATTACAATCAGGTTCATGCTACCTCCCACATCCTGACAAGGAGGAAACGGGGGGTGAGGATGCTCACTTCATCTGTACAGCTGAACAGGCTATTGGTGTTGCTGATGGTGTAGGAGGTTGGGCTCAGATGGGTGTTAATTCTGGTGAGTATGCTCGCGAACTAATGACTCATTCTGTGGTTGCAATTCAAGAGGAACCTCGGGGCTCTATTGATCTTTCTAGGGTCTTGGAGAAAGCATATATTAGTACAAAATCCAAGGGATCATCAACAGCTTGTATTTTAGCCCTTACAGATCAGGTAACATTTTGCTTTAAACATGATTCTGCCTCTAACTCTCTGTTAAATTCTAGGTGTTGTTTGCTGTTTTATCTTCATGCCACTTCTTTAAACAAATTAGCAATTACTAGTCTTTTTTATGTATGTAGTTTCCCTGACTTGAGGTGCTGTACCCCTTTCTAGGGCCTTCATGCCGTCAATTTGGGGGATAGTGGATTCGTAGTAGTGAGAGATGGATGCACAGTCTTCAGGTCTCCTGTACAGCAACATGACTTCAATTTCACATTTCAACTTGAAAGTGGAGATGGTAGTGATCTCCCAAGCTCTGCGCAGGTAGAGAGATGTCTTTTCGTTGCATGAATAAATGCTGTATTTCATTATAGTTTTGAGTCCTAATTTTGTTGTTAATTTAATATTTTTATGTGTTTGAAGGTTTTCACCCTTCAAGTTGCTCCTGGAGATGTAATTATAGCTGGTACAGATGGACTTTTTGATAACTTATACAATAGTGAAGTTACTGCTGTGGTAGTTCATGCCCAAAGAGCTGGGCTCGCTCCTCAGGTTACTGCTCAAAAAATTGCTGCACTTGCCAGGCAGAGAGCGCAAGATAAAAATCGTCAGACACCCTTCTCCACTGCTGCCCAAGATGCAGGTTTTCGATATTATGGTGGAAAACTGGATGATATCACTGTTGTTGTATCATATGTTGCAAGCTCCAATCCCAACCAGGAAGATTAAGCGAAGTATGAACTGGATTCCTTGAATGATTCATCTTTATTCAATGGCCGATGTTAAGAAAATCATTTACTTTTCTCTAACTTACAGTTCTTTGTAGTAGAAATTGTCTAAATCATGTTATTTTTCAGATGCTGAGCAAGTTGCCTTGAACAGGATACTTAAAATGGTGGGAATCATCTTGAACAGGAAACGGTTACTGAAGTTCTGGCTCAGTGAAGAACAATCTGATAGAGGACATCGATGTAAGCTTCCAACAATGGCATGCAAATCTGAACGATTAATTTTGCATATGTAAAGTGTTGTTTAATATGATGGTTTCTTTTGAGATTAAACTCGCAGGTGTAATTGTAGAATACTTTAGGTATGTCATGTAGTTCCAGTTGAATGTATCCTTAACATAGTGTAACTGGAAGTAACTGCAGAAAATGCAGAACATAGGTTGTACTATATTTGGACATTATAAAAAATTATCAGTTACAGCATCGTCTCTAAGCTATGAGGCTTTTGTACGCAGCAATGCTGTAGGAAATTTTGCTTGCCTTTCCAAAAACTATGCTGTAATTGAAAAGTATAAAAATTCCTGGCAGTAGATGAATTTTTCTCTATGTTGTTTCGGAAAAAAAAACTCAGTGGGTACCCACAAACCCACTCAATCTTCAATGGTGTCGTGTAAATTCTTTATGGTTGTTCGTGAAGGACATTTCAGGTTTCTTAAATTGAAAGTGGTCACTGGACTCTGACAAATTACATCTTGTGTCTGCTTCTGTGAATTCATTTCATTTTCCTTTTGCAATTACAGTTTGATACTTGTTCACTGGAGCTTTTTGGTATCTATATTCAACTGCTATTCTCATTATCATGCTATATGCAGTTATGTCTTTGCTTTCCCGAACATAGGATTGCAAGCGAATTCTTACTATTATTTGAAATTCTCACCATGTTGGAATTTCGTTCCACTTTAATACCTCCTCCTTTACTCTCACCATGTTGGAATTTCGTTCCACTTTAATACCTCCTCCTTTTCTCCCTGAATTGTTGTTTGTAGAAATATGTGCGTAGGACTTTGTTCATCCTTTGTTCATTGGATGGCATAAAAAGTATTATCTTATGGTGACATGGTGGCATCATGGCTGGCTGTTGTGCTGTTACTACATTTTATAATATGATATTGTTGGTCTAGGACAGTGCAGTGGTAGGGTTTTGGTTTTTAGGGACGTCTAAGGTTCGACGTATTCAGAAGGGGATAGGCTGGATGGTAGCGGTCGAGTGTCTGCTGGTTGGCTGCCCTTGTTTGATATCCTTGAGGGTTAGGGTCCCATAGACTTATCTTAATTAGCAGGCTAGGGATTATAGAGGCAGCATCCAAAGGTGTTTCTGACTTCCCTATGTATAAAAAAAGTGTTGGAATTCTGTATTCAAGCAGAAGAAAAAAATATAAACCATTAACATTAAACCTGCTTGTCAATAAAAAATACAAGTAATATTATTGATGCGAATCTTATTATCATTATGAGTATTATTATTTTTAATACATAGGAGAATTGATGATACCATTGGGTCTTGCCACTATAAACCTTAATCCGTTGGGTTAGATGAAGTCAGTGAGACCACCGATCCTCCTGGGCATCAAGTTGGGACAGTCATTGGGCAAATACTCGGCCGCTACCATCCAACCCATCCCTTCTGGGTACGTTGTGGTTTGAATCTTGGATCTCCCTAAAAAGAGGCCAAAGCTTTAACCATTGGGCATTGCCAGTATAAACCCTAGTTTGCTGGATTAAATAAAGTCAATGGGACCCTGATCTTCCAAAGCATTTAACTAGGGCAACCAATTGGCCAACACTCAGCCGCTACCATACAACACATCATCTTTTGGGTACGCCGTGATTTGAACCTTGGACCTCCCTAAAAGGATGTCAAAAGTCCTAACCATTATGCTGTCCTTATTGGTCAAAAATTGAGTTTACATGGGTCTTATGAAGATCACGGTTCTATCTTTTTAAGGTTTGAATTTGGGTCGTTTAGATGAAAATCCAAGAATTTACTATTAAGATATGGATGTGTAAATCTTGTTATTTCCGCTACAATCCAAAATCAATTTTCTTAAATAAATTATTTAAACATTAGGTCGTTTCTTTCTTATTCAGCATACCACCATAAAATTTACATTTTGCATGTAATTAAAATATTTTATAGTGCGAAAAGAAAGGACATAACAATTTTAATCTTATTAAAATGAATTGGATTTAATGTAAAATATGCTATTTGTTCAAGCAAATGAATCGTTTAATCAAATTCAAGAAGTAAGTTACTTCAAAAGTCGGAAGATCCAAAAGTAAGATTTAGATTCCGATATTATTTTTTAACATAATTTATATTTTAAAATTAGGCAGCAGCAACATTTTCAAATCATGAGAGGATTGGAGTGGTTAAATGAGTTATGAATTTAGAATATACTTTGTTTATTTGTTGTAGGAAATTTTTAGAGTTTGAAGAATTTATTTAATGAAAATTTATATGATTTTAAGATGGTTAAAAGAGTTGAAGCTATATTTTTCAAACAATTTGTGGTAAAGAATTTTATTTAATAAAAATTAATATGATGTGCAGATGGTTAAAAGAGTTGAAGCCATATTTGTCAAACAATTTGTGATAAATATGTTAAAATGATTATTGCTTAATTTAAAAAATAATATTTGATATATGGTTGGCTTTTGTCTCTATTCTCTTTTGTTGGTTTCTAGTTTTGTAATTTTAAAATCTCCTAGTTTGAGATATAATTATAAAAATTCTTAATTCTTATGACATGCCATTATAATTCCAAGTGTGTAATTCTAAAATCTCCTAGTTTGAGATATAATTATAAAAATTCTTAATTCTTATGACATGCCATTATAATTCCAAGTGAGCCATGGTATTGTTGGCTTTTGCTTATATTTAAAGGTTCAAAGTCAATTTAATATTTCAACATTGATATAGAGATCGTTCATATATGATTTTAAACCATTAAAATGCTAACTATCATCTTCTAGAAATGAAATCAAAAATGAAAAATGAAAAATGCTCTCGAGGAAGAAGCCAGAAGCCTTTTGGGAATGGCTAGAAGTTCTTCGTTGAACTAAAATAACAAATGAAACATTAAGAGAGAATTGAAAGCATGCCTATTTTGGCAAAGCTATATAAGATAACTTGGATAAAATGTTACTTTTCAAATGTATTAAGACATTTTTTTAAGGTATTATGGATTGTCACAATGCAAACCACTTATTTGATAGTTTAGGTAGGTCTTAAATATTTGAAGGACAAATTGAAACATAATCATGTTGCAAGAAGAGGTAGTAGATGTTAGCTTTTGATGTAATGAGCACTGGGAGATAGCAATCACAAGATGCAGAATAATATGAAAGAAAGTAAATATGCTAGATGACTAAAATATGTTGTAAATAGAAATCATATAAAATAATACAATGTAGCTATGGAGGAAATGAACACTCCATTAATAAAGCTATTGAACTACATTGCACCCATCACCAATGGATGGTGATGTACACAAAACTGTACTATGCTCTAAGCTACACTATTTGACTATGTCCCTCGACTCTATATCTATCTAACAATGAGGTCTTTCTTATAACCCACATATACAACTTGCACATTGACACTTGTGCATTTATTACATTGCATGAAGTAACTAGATAACTTCCCCTAAAGTAATCTAATGTCCTAAGTATGTACCTTGGAAGATACATTTACATAACCCAAATGATGGAATAAACTCTATTTCTAACACCCCCTGTATTACATTATTTGGGTATTGAAGACTTTAGTCTTCAATATGGATCTTCTTTCATTCGATGATCTTTGGCTTGTTCAGAGTATTCTTGATTTGGTTCTTTTTCTGCTGCTTCAATCTTCATGTCATGGCTTCTCGTATTTTTCCATTCTTTGTTCCTTGATGTCAGGCGTCTTTGATGGACCATTGCTCTCATGATATTGCATGTCATGAGTGGATCTGAATAGGCTCTTCTCCTTTCTTTTGTCCCTATGTAAGACCTGTTTCTCTGTCCTTCATAAGTATCAACCTTGAGCTCAATGTTAGTAGATCCATCTGAAATAAGTTTCTGAAGATAACAATTTAATCTTTGAAGTAATCTTCTTTCATAGTCTTTATAGTACCTGTATTTGAAGTGATAGGAGAAAGATGAGTGATTTGTTCCATCACAATATTTGCATGGATGGAAACTCCAACAATTCATCTTTTCATGACCATATTGGTTGCAATGAGTGCACAATAGAGATGATCTGGTAGTTTTGTAGTCAATTTTAGGAATATCATGTTTGTCTATCTCCTTGATAAGGTCTTCAAACCATATGTGCACAATTGAAGCTATTCCTTTTTGCATAAAGTCTTGTTGATCAATATTTTCCTATTTTTGTTCATTAGATTCACTGGATGAATCTTCCTTTACATAGTTGTTGATTTTAGAACTTATTTTGTATTGTATTGGTTCCTGCTTTTATTTGCCCTTTTCATCATTGTAATCCATCAGGTTCTTAATCCATATTGGTATTTTTCTTATTCCACTTCTAAGAGCGTTGCTTAGTATGCCAGTAGACATTTGTATAACCTGAATTCTTATGGATAGAGTAGTCTACCTTATAGCTCCCAAGTTTTAGGATATATGATCCCTAATTGAAGTATATAAGCTTGATTTGATAAAACCTTTATTAATCCTTAGGTTTGTAGGCTTCCTTATGTCTCCCTAGTAATGAGAGTATGAACACCTAATTTTAGGTTTTGAAGAAAGCTTATATCTTCCCAACTTGATAATCTTTGACAAATATTATTATTATCAAGTTTTGTAGAATGCCTTATGACTCCCTAATGATTTTGGAGTATGATATAGTGCTTTTGTAAAAATATAGTTCAATTTTGGTTGATTTTGTACAAATTTTGTAAAGATCAAAAATCAACTTCTTAACACCTTATTACTCCTATTGAACTAAGCACTTTTCAATTTTTGAAGAGGTTTTAATGTTGGATTTCTTTTGTCCCTTTTTAGAAGTTTTGAGACAAGAAAATTATAATTTTCCAACCTTAGTAAAAAACCTAATAACCTCTTTTTATATCCCTTGGATTGTTTCTAATTTCCAATAAATTAATTTGATGTAGTAACCCTTGTGGCTCCCAAATTTGGAAAATTAGAAAATTAATAATATTTGCAAAATGTTAAAGAATTTAATCCAAGTAGAATTCCTTATTTCTCCTAGGTTAAATTGCAAATATTAATTCAATTTGATAAGTTATCCCTTATAGCTTTTGCTTTCAAAATCTAAGATTTAACCTTAGCTTATAACCCTTATATCTCCAAACATGAAAGCAATAATAAAATGGGATTAAACCTTACCTTTGGATGCTAAATCTCCTCACTATTCGATGCTTTCTTTGGTTGGATATAACAACAATATTAAGGTCACCTTTGGTGCTAGAATCAATGGAGATGCCTTGGAATTGCTTGTCTTCAATGTTGGAATGTAGGCACTGTAAAAATAGGAAGGTTTGACCTTCAAGACCAGGAGCCTTTAATGCTCCTTCTTCCTTCCTTCCATGCTGCACTTCGGATGGCTTTGACCATGCTTTGTTGTGTGTTGAACTTTGGACTTTGGGCACCTTTTATGGAGGAATAATCATGGGCTTTGTGACACGTGTCACACCCATTACAAATGAGCGCTCCTCTCCTTATTTAACGTACCAATTTCTTGTTCAATGCTTCTTGGTCATTCTGTAATGTATGGGCACTCGTGTGGGCACTTGTGTGAAGCTTGTGGAGGATAACAAGTGTCACCACTTCCTTGATATTCCCTGTAACTCCTACATGAGGTTTCTTGAGCATTGAGAGATGAAATGGTGCCTTAGAAAGTTTATGCCAAGTGGCATTCAAACTCTCTGCATGAAGTCCTTCCCTGTAACATCTTCCAAGGAGAATATTATAACTCCTTAAATCCTTTCGTATGCCATTCCTTTGCTTTGCTACGTTTCTTGGGCAGCAAGCAAACTTTTCTTTTGTAGGTGGATTGATGAGGCGCTATGGAGCTTTGAATGCCGATTTTGGTGCTTCCTTTGGTGGACGATCTTCTCCAAGTTAAAGACCTTGAATGTAGCACCTTTGCTCCTTGTCTTCTATGCCTCCAACGTGTTGATTCCTGTGTAGATTTTTGATGCCTTTTCTTAGTAGATGTGCACTCTTTTTGTCTACGTAAATGTAGCTTGATGATAGCCTTATGTGGGCTTTGATTTTGCAGGTTCGTCCATCCAAGATGAGCCCTTTGAGTGGCTCCTTTTGCTTGGGAAGAAGAGTGTTGACGTTCGGCCTTCCTTGGCTGATTTACCCTATAGTTATTGTGCCTTTTGAGGCACTTTCAAATCTGCTCTTTTGCTGTAAAAACCAGATTAGAGTAGTGCAATAAAATGTACCATAAATTGTATATAAGGCTCCTTTAATGTACCTTCTTTTGCACTCTTTTTCCAGATCTGAAATTCTGGTTTTGTGGCAGATTTTTCCTGCAATATAAGGGTTTTGAGGTTGTCTTTTATGAGTAGACACCTTCCCCTTTTTTCTTGGACACTTTGATAACAAATCCAAGCTTAGATAACAGTAGATAGAAGCTCTTTAATTGATGCAATTTTCTGCACTTTCTTTTCTTGCATCTAACCTTGTAATGCTTTGGATTTGAGACTCACCAAGTCTCAATATTTGAAGCTTCTATTTCTATTTTTGGTTAGTTGTGTTCTTCTCCAGATTTTGGAGGATTCTAACCTATTTTGGTGGCTTCACTTGGCCACTATGTGTTGCAGATTTTTGTGCTTTAATAGTGTCTTTAGACACTTGATACAAATCAGATTTTGTGCCCTTCAAAAACATAAAACTAATTTCTTTTGAGAGTAGTATAATAGTGCAAATAAATCTAATAGACTTTATTTTTAATGCACTAACAATTTCACCTTATCACTCCAATCAACTCTCAAGATAATGCACTTAATCAAATTTACTGCAACTAATCAAGAATAATCTGAAATGAACCTTCAATAATTATTCTACAATTTCACTATAATTTAATATTGTAGGACTTAGTATTCTTTTTATTTTTCCAAAGTAGATGATAGGTAGTTGATAGAAGCAATTCTAAAATCTAATCAACTCCTAATTAATGTGCAAATGAACCTTAAAAAGAACCTTTTTTCTTTTGCACTTTTGAAGACTGTAATCCAATTTTCTTCTTGCAACTTTAATCCAAATTCAGGTGCTCTAACAAATCTGATAAGTAATCCAATTAATGAATCTACTTGCACCAAAATTTGCTTACCTTTTGAAAGTTTATGTAGCTCTTTTGCCACTTTTGTAGAGGATGTAGATCTTGGTGTCTAGGATCACCAAGTTGTTGCTTCGAGTAGGATCTTGCAGCTCTTTGTAGACTATCCTGAACAACTCCTTCTTCACCAAATGATGGTCTCAAACTTTCTTTCACGAGCCTAGGATTTGGTGGCTTGTTCTCCTCCTTATTGTAGATTTGGAGAAGTCTTTATCTCTGAAGTGGTGCCTTCTTGCTGTGAGAGGTAATCTTCAAATCTCCAAGATTTGGTGAGCTTCTTCTATCTTCAAGTCTTCTTGTCGAATTCTGACTTCAAGCAGGATCTTCTTCTGGGATTTGGCACTCCTTGCCAAATTCTTCTTCACGAATTTGACGCTCCTTGCCAAATTCTCCTTCATGGATTTGGCACTCCTTACAAAATTCTTCTCTTGGGCTTGTTGTCGGATGGCGATAATTGTCCCAAGTCCTTCACTATCAGGGGCTTCTCCTTGGTAGTGGATTTCTCCAATGAGTTCTCCTAAGAACTCTTTTGATGATCTTCAACAAGGCTCTACAGGCCTTTTTTTGGATTCTTCTTGAGACCTCTCCTAGGTCTTCGATCTTACAACTTCTGATGGTCTTCCTTGAGACCTTCTCTTCAACCTTCTACTCTTGGAAGTGTTGGTGGTGAGATATTCTTCTAGATATCTAATTCTACTACTTCGGATTCAAGTAGGACTCTCCTAGTCCTTCTTCTTCCAAGACTAGAAGTTCTTCAATGAGATCTTCTCTTGATCTCTTTAATTTTGCTTCAGGTGTTGAGTTGATTCTAAAGAAGATACTCTTCCTAACTTTCTTGTAGGAAGTTTCCCAACTCACTGAATCTTCTTTCCCTACAACAAAGATATTAGTACTAAAATATTTAGTCTGCTTTTAAATCAGATATTCTCTTTAAATTCTTCTTCAAGATCAAGGCTTATATGGCCTTTTTCAATATCAAGGCTTCTATGGCCTTTTTTAGTATCAAGGCTTATATGGCCTTTTCAGTACCAAGGCTTCTATGGCCTTTTCAATATCAAGGCTTCTATGGCCTTTTCAATATCAAGGCTTCTATGGCATTTTTAGTATCAAGACTTTTATGGCTTCTTCTATCAAGACTTATATGGCTTCTTCTTCAAGGCTTCTATGGCATTTTTATTCAAGGCTACTATGGCATTTTTGTATCAAGGCTTCTATGGTATGTTCTTCAACTGTGAAGTTCTTCAATCCAACAATGGAGATCTTCAGTCTCCTGACTTCACCATGACTCTTCACTAGAAGTCTTCTTCCATAGTATTCTTCTCTTGCACAAGGAACTAATATCTGCACTATGAAGGCATGCCGACCTTCGGGCAATGAAGTTGGAGTCTCCTAGATTTTTGTTGTAGGAGTCCCAATCCTTTGAGAATTAATTTTCTACAAAAAAAGAAACTTTAGGCAATAGTTAGAAAATTCCAGATATCCTGGATGATCTTCACTAGATGATTTGTCAATCTAGTGGATTGAATGTTGAGTCCTAGTCTTCACGAGTTTTTCTTGCAACTCTGTGGAAAAGACTCTAGTCAAATATAATCTCAATATTTTTAGAGCTGAGATTTCTTTCAATCCTAACTTTGTGACTCTCCCTAATTCTACCACCTAGACTCTTCTGAGAGTTTTTGATAGTGGCTGGTCTAGCAGCGTGTCAGGTTGACAAAAAACTTAGGCTCAATAATAATGGTGGTTTTCCTATTGACCTACTATGGCTAGATCTACTGTAGCTCTGATACCACTATTAGCTTTTGATGTAATGAGCACTGGGAGATAGCAATCACAAGATGCAAAATAATATGAAAGAAAGTAAATATGCTAGATGACTGAAATATGTTGTAAATAGAAATCATATAAAAGAATACAATGTAGCTATGGAGGAAATGAACACTCCATTAATAAAGCTACTGAACTACATTGCACCCATCACCAATGGATGGTGATGTACACAAAACTGTACTATGCTCTAAGCTACACTATCTGACTATGTCCCCCGAATCTATATCTATCTAACAATGAGGCCTTTCTTATATAGGAAAATAGGTTCCTTGGCCAACACTCTACCTAGCTGTGCAAGGGACAACTTGCACATATACAACTTGCACATTGACACTTGTGCATTTATTACATTGCATGAAGTAACTAGATAACTTTCCCCTAAAGTAATCTAATGTCCTAAGTATGTACCTTGGAAGATACATTTACATAACCCAAATGATGGAATAAACTCTATTTCTAACAATAGAAGGTTGTATAAGATTGTAAGTTTCACTATTTGATTCTATATATTTTTGGCATGATAAGGATGACAACTAGAATAATGGATTCACATGGCCTTGAAGAATAACAAATAAGCAAGGGAAGAATGAAAGTTAGGCATGAGTGGATGGTAACTCAAGTAAAATTTTCACTATTTATTTCATGTTTAAATGTACTTTGTGTTTGTTATGGATGCAAGTATACTAGAAGTGGTGTTGTTAGAGCATAGTTGATTTTGTGATTGATTAAGTAGATTTCTTGTGGTTGAGATTTTATTAGTTTGCTTAGATATTTAATTTCAAAATATTATTAAATTTTCAATATAACTATTGACTTAACATATTGTGGCTCTAAATTATTTGAAAGTTAAGAAGTATCACCAATGGAAGGTATTTCATATTTTGATTTTCGTCAAATGGAAATATGCTTTTTGAAATATTTAAGTTGTTTGATTGCTTATATTGGATATAGTTTTCTTCAACATTTAATTTCAAAACGTGTCTAATTTTTTGGTATAACTATTGATTTAAGACATTGCAACTCTACATTATTTGTAAGTTAAAGTGTCACCAATAGAAGGCATTTTAAATTTTGATTTTTGTCAAATGGGAAGATGCTTTTTGAAAAATTTAAGTTGTTTGATTGCTTCTTTCGGATATAATTATAAATATTTTAATCCACAATAATAAACAAATCAATTATTACACATCTAAAATAACAACATGCATAGCTCAATGGTCGGATATTTGATTATTGTGAGGGTTTGAAGTAAATATCAAAGTCCATGTGTTCACAATGGCTAATGTTCAAATTTAAAACTAAAATATAAGATAATGATTATTAAGTTCTTTTTTCCCCTTGTTTACTATAAATAATCCCATGGAGGCAAAGAGGGTTTGAAACGAGCACCTCCCATATTACAACATAACTGCATTATCATGATAGTGTTTGTAATATGTTAGTCGTTTTATCATAGTGAATATTCATATGTGTGAGTTGCTTATCATAGTGAGCGTCCTTAGGTGTGAGTTTTCTTAGCACAATGCAAATATTTGAACTTGGATCACACTATTACAAATGCACCTCATTTGTTGTTACTCCATATTGGCTCATTTTCATTTTAGATATTGCTTATCTTATCAACATGATTGTTTTAACCAAAGAGAGGATATTTAAAACATCTAGGTGTAGGATCCAATCTACTTATTGACTAGAGGTAGAGAGCCATTGAGATTACAAAGAAGAATCAAATATAAGTTAAAAATATTATACAAAATGGTTTCAGAACAAGTTTATTCCTAAAACAAACACTTCAAGACATATAGGATGAAGATGCTCATGAATATGAGGAGTCATAAGAAGTGTGGAATGAGAATTATTACAAATATGAGAAACCACCACATGTAGTATGTGATGAAGATCTTCATTGAAAGAGGGACACAAATCAATATAGGAAGAGGATGCTCACGTAGACAACATAAGAGCACCATTATGTTGCAAATAACACAACTTGATAAAGAGGGAAATAGAACTTAAAACCCACATGACAAGTTATATTGTACTTGTCAGAGAGTCTTTTGCACATGGGAGTAGTCTATAATGTAATTGTCTACATTATTTTTCATTTCGTTCAAGAGACAACTACAATAAAATAACGTAGTAAGTTTTTGGTCTTTAGATTTAGGAAAGAGATATGATGCACAAAAAGGTACAACTGCATAGAAGAGTTTTCAACTAGTTTTCAAGCTTTGGGAATAAAACCTTTTAAAGGCAAAGGACTTGTGGATATATCTTTACATAGTGTTATTGTTTGTGTGTAAAATGAACTTTATTGTAGATGTAAGTTTTTTTTTGTAATTTTATGTCATTGTAAGGTTTCAATTGTAATATTGCATTCCTACAGTTGAAAAGGGGTAGGCTATCTTTATTCATTGGAAACCCTCAACTAGGTGGAATGTTGTAAAAGTCATAAGTACGTATTGCTAAATTCTTTATAAATAGCTCATTCTTAAATTCTTTATTTCATTCAAGAGACAACAACAACAAAACAACATAGTTTTAAGGTTTTGGTCATAGGCTTCATTCCCATATTTCCCTTTTTATTCATAATGGAATTTACTTGCATGCTTATCTTTCTATAAGATAGATTAGAGGGATACCTAATAAATTCTATTAAAGTATTTTAGTTTTATTATGGATAAATATGGTACAGTGCAAGTGGGGTAGATGATTGCATCTTAAGAAATCTTAAAAGTTCTAATAATTCTTCACACCCATAAGGGATATTAGATATATTGAATTCAACCAACTTTCTTTATTGGGTACATACTATTTAAGAAAATAAGTTATATGTGCTATATATAGAGGTTCACTCTTATTAAAATACAAAGCATTATATTTATATCATGTTAGATGATATCCAAGGATAATTTTCCATGAATAAATATGGCTCACCAATTTTCTCTATCTCCTTTTTATCTCTACTACTTCTCTGACCACTTTTTTTTTTTGTCAATTCTTTGGTATCATTTTCAGCGAGAGAGAATATTAGTCATCCAATTACCTTTTACTATTTGAATTTCATCTTGAGTTTAATATTGACACTGCAATTGGATTTCTACATGCTACTCTATTTTCTTACTTGTTCATATATTGATGTTTGTAAGCCTTTGCATCCATCAATAACTTTATATATTTTTGAATGCTTCTATGCATTCCCACTAATTATTTTTATTCCCTATATTAAAACAAATTTAGGATGAAGACCTATTAATTCCTTGATAACTCTTCTTTGGAAAACCATATTTATACCTTAGATTTTCCAAGATATTGTCTTCATAATTATTGTTTATTTTTTCTTACATGTTTAACCCCACTTCTTGTTAAGATTTGTTACATTTGCTTAAGGCTTCTCAAGTCATTCTACCTATGGTTTTTTTCTCTTTGATTCTATTTGGGTGTCTTTCTCTCTTCTTTCTAGTTCCACCAATATTCTCATCCTTTTTAATATCTCTTATTTTTTTGGATTGTTCCTCATTTTACTTTTTATTTTTTGACATCCTAGAGAATATAAAACACAAGGTACAACCTCCACATTGTTGAAGAGGATGGAGATGATTTACCTAACCTATAGTCACCTTCTTCCACATTTTTTGCTTTGAAAGTTATCTCTATATCTTCATTTGCAAATTTAGGTCCTTTGAAATTCAATCTCTTACATTGCAAATGTTCATCTAGATAGTTCATTTTGGTTCTTTGTAATTTTTTTTTAAAATAAACTATGATGACCTCTATCATATGATGAGTTAGAGTTTTTCTTTACCATATTTTGGGAGTGGGAAATCATTGGTGCGAGTCATATTTTGTTGCTACATATGATTCCCTTGTTTCAACTTTGGGCTAATTTTATGATAAAAACCTTTCAAATATTTCTCACTTGTTTTCATTTTACAATCTCTTATCATGTGTCTAATGTAATGACATGTGTGACGAATACAATGTTTTCATAGTCCACTTGTTGCCCCCACTTTCTTGATTTAGATTTGATAATGATGAATTTTGACATATTTTGAAAGATCCATGGTAATATAGATCCCTATATACTAGCTATATTTTGCTCTATAAATCTTGGTGTCACATGGATGGACTTCCCTAGGGTATTACCAATATTTTTCAACACCTTCATGTTGATAAACTCATATGGAAATCCAAATATCTTGATTTACACAAAAATCCTTTCAATATTTTTCTCTCTAAGATATGTTCTCACTTCATGGTCTTAAATACAAGCTAACCCATTTGCAAACTATGAACTACCATCCATTACTCTCCTTGGCTTTCAAACTAGAAAAGTCTATGGTAAAAAATCCTTTCAAAGAAGAATCCATAGAAGAGTGTTGATTTAATCTCCATTTCCTTTCAATCCACTTTTGATTATTTAAAAGTTTGATTACTAATAATTAATAAGAAAAAATATATCATGCTTGATGACTTCATCCTTGATAATCACTTTTGGTGAATCATTTACCACTTTGATGGGGGTTTCCATAAATTTCTTCTTTTCTTTGTCCTTGAACAAGAAAAAATTACTCTCCTTAATTAAGACATTCTTACTTTCAACTAGGGATTTCCTTAAATGATTTTTCTTTGATACATTATTTTTTCACACGAGAGCCCTTTATTATTCAAAATTCTCAAAGGATGTACAAATAACTCAAAAGTTCAAAGGTGAGGCTTGCTTCTCCCTACACTATACTCACTCCTTAGTTGCACTTAACTTGCTTCTCACTCGCTCTCCACTCACACAATCTATCATGGTTAAATATATTGTTATCCTTTATCCATTGATATTATACCACACATTGATTTCAAATAATTTTCTTCATAGGTATAGATTATTATGTGCTTATACTCATGTGAAGAACACAAGCTTATACTGAGAGGGGGGTGAAAAGTATAAGACCACTTTTTACTTTTCTTTCCCAAACAATATTATGCAATATATCAATGGCAATATCAACAGCAGTAATCAAAGCAATGCACAAATCACCACACACAATAGAGACACCAATTTAACGTGGTTCACCCAATGTGGGCTACTCCACGGAGAAAATATTTCACTAAAATTTTCTCAACAAATATCTTGGGAATCCTTTCCCTATTACAATATTTATGGACCTCTATCCAAAGGAGACACCAATCCCCTAATCAAGTTCATGGATCTCTATCCATAGGAGACACCAATCCCCTCAGCTGGTTCATGGATCTCTATCCATAGGAGAACTCCTTCTCCTCTGCTCTAGATGGTGATCCTCTAGAAGACTACTACCTCCACTACATTGGCTTGTGGATCTCTATCCACTAAAGACTCCTATCCTCACTCAAAATACCTTTATCCTCACTACCCTGGCTAATGGATCTCTATCCACTAGAGACTACTATCCTCTACTCTATCACCTCCAAATCTTGCTCTCAACTCTATCTCAAATCTACACTAAACATAGTCCTTCGATCTAGCATAAATCTTCTCAATATCTATCTCAAATCTATACTAAACATAATCCTTTGGTCTAGCACAAATCTACTCAATATCTATCTCTAATCTACACTAAACATAGTCCTTCGATCTAGCACAAATATACTCAATATCTATCTCAAATATATACTAAACACAATCCTTATCTAGCAAAATTCTCATATCTTCTAACACTAAACATAGTCCTTTGATCTAGCACAAATCTACTCAATATCTATCTCTAGTATGGCACAAACATATCCTCAAATCTACACCAAATCTATCCTCAAATATATCCTCAAGCCTTAACACAAATCTTGATCCAATCACAAATCAACTCTACTAGATCTGCCCCAAACCTTAACTCAAGGTTTGAACAAATCAATCAATCAACTTTGCTCTCAAGTCTTCTCAAAGACTTACCTCAAATCTACTCAACAAGTCCTCACTAGAACTTGTCCAATCTGCTCAACAAGTCTTCACCAAGACTTACCTCAAATCTGCTCAACAAGTCCTCACTAGAACTTGTCTCATCTCAAGTCTTCACCAAGACTTACCTCAAATATGCTCAACAAGTCCTCACTAAAACTTGTCCAAATATGATTGTAAGCTTCCATAAAATCTCACACAAATCCATCCTTAAGTAAACTCTAGGACTTACTCAAATCATCTCTCAAGATTTCACAAAATCTTACTCAACTCAACTCAATCTATCACAGAAAACTTCTTCAATCACACAAAAAAGTTTCACACAAAATCTTGTTTGAATCTCATAGAAACATATAGAGAATGGTTAGAGACTCAATATGTTACTCACTCACAACAATACTCAATCACTTTCAAACTCTCTTGTTTAACCACATAAACATATAGAGAATGGTTAGAGACTCAATATGTTTCACACTCACAAACACTCAATCACTTTCAATCTCTCTTCCAAATCAAATCAAAATATAGAACAATTTATTTCACAGAACTTGAACTATCACTCCAACACTTTCAATCAACTAAGCTCAATCAACTCCACTCAACCAATCACTCAATGAAACACAACTTGCTTACAAACCCTAAACAATGTTTCACAATACTTTCAACAACTCACACTATGGAACTCAAACTTAACTCAAGATGATTCCAAATTCACATAACAATGATACTAACCCTAATCAAGCATATGAAAGCTTACTCAAATATTTCCAACAATGCTTATCAAACAATCTCACATAACAATGATACTCATGATCTTTCACAAACCCTAGTTCAAGATAGTTCTCAAGTTCTCACTCAAGTGTTCTCACTAGCATTCACCAATCATGCATATGAAAGCTTACTCAACAATGCTTATCAAACAAACCTTTTCACTCCAACTTAGCATTCATAACATCCAACAATCACTCACAAGGAAGATGTGCCCATACCTTTTGTTTGATGAAGAATTGACCTCAAAACCTATCTCAATCACAATCACCCTCTTTGCCAATCTCAAAGGTTAGATAGCAAAAACCTCTTCAAAAATCTCATTCAAATAATCCCTCAAAATATTTCACCATACAAAACATCAACTCTCAATTACACCTTATAATCTCCACACTTCAAAATATAAGCCAACAATTTGTTTAAAGAAAATAACCACAATAATCTTCTTTAAACACCTTATGTTTTTCCTCAAAATAATCAATACATCATTAAAATATAATTTCCTTTTCAAACCTTATAACTCCTATCTCAATTCAATTTATCAAAATCATAATAAAATATTTAACTTTCAAAAACCTTATAACTCCCTCCTAGAAAAAATAATCATGCAACATTAAACCTTAGGAGCAAATTTAATTTTGGAAAAATTAAATACCTTTGCCCTCAATGGGATTCGAACTCCCGCTTGCACTTCACCACCCTAGCCATGGCCCACTTGCCATGTGAGCTAGGCGCTCACCTTAGTAAGAAGAAGTACCTCGTGCACTTTATTGCGTATGCCTTGGTACCAAAACCAAAACATGAATCACCAACAAAACATTATCATCGGGGTTTGATCATGGGACCTCCCGCTCGTTAGCACCCTAAACACATAGTCGCTTGTCGCTAGCCCAACCACCATGGTTGGTGATGAGGCTCCAAGCCTCCTTCATTTTATCCCTTCGATGGCCGCCATGTAGCAAAACTTTATCCTCTTCTTTTCTCACGTGGATCATAGAAATTTTGCATGCACTCACAAATGATTCGATCGAAGGTAAGTTTGGATTTACCAAGGCACATGGTATTTATACCATTGTGCTATCTCCTTTAGCACGTCGGTGGATGGAGAATATAATCGACGTCGATGCTATAAATCGCTTGCCCTTGTAACCCTAACCTTAGGGTTAATTAAATTAAAATATAAATTAATTTATAATAAAATTATTATAATTAATTTATAATTAATTTAATTACTTTAGGTCTATACTTTAGACCTTTAATATTATAATATTATTCTTCTTGGGCTCTCAACATTAGACTTTTAATATTATAATAAAATATTATAATATTATTTTTCTTGGGCCTTCCTATTGCTCCTTTAGACCTTATCTGACCACCTTGAATATTATAATAAGAGATATTATAATATTATTTCCCTTAGGCCTAGAAGCAATCTTTCTCTTGCATTGATTACTGAAACTGACTCTTGACATCCTTCCTTTTGCATTGCTCATTGAAACTGACTCTTGACATCAATGACAACAAATCTTGCTCATATTTCCAACAATCTCCCCCTTTGTCATTGATGGCAACCCATTTACCTTTTACCATTTCCTTTACCTTTTTTTGTTCTGCTCCCCTTGAGAAATTCTCTCCCCTAACTCAAATCTCTCCCCCTTTGACATCAATGGCAAAGGGTCACCTTTGGGGCTCAGGGCTAAGAATGAGACTCTTAGCTTAGCCCCTCCCCCACCTCCTCTTGAGGTGGTTAATTCTGGGGTGGGAGTATCTCTACTCCCAACATGCACTGATCTTTACCTTTGTCCACTTTCTTCCTCAACTGATCCTTTTGATTCCTCTGACTATTCATGTTCCTGCTTGTCTCTAGAATTTTTGCTCTACACCACTTTGTTGTATGCCCATCATTATTGCACTTATAACACTTAATGTTGTTATTCCTTAAAGGTGCAAATATCTTAGGGTTTCTCCTAGTGAAGCCATATCCATTCCTATCATGAACCCTGCAATTAACTGCCTTGTGACCAAACTGATTACAAGAGTAGCAATACCCTTGAAAAAGATGTCTGTTTCTAAAATTTCCATATTCCTATCTTTCATGTGTCCTACACTGTGTAGCCTTGTGCCCAAACCTGTGACATGAGAAGCATCATCCATTGAAACTACCTTGCCTTGACCCCATTGGTCTCTTAGTCTCTTCTACCCTGTGTTGCTTCATGTTCCATATGTTCCTCATTTGTGCATTGTTCCTTTCCTTGTTGAACTTTCTATTGTCCAACTCATCCTCAGAAGTCTCACTCTCTCTTACACTCTCTTCTTCTAAAGCTTCTTCTTCTTCGGAGCTTGAGATTGACTCCTCTCCTTGTTTTCTTTGTACCTGTTCAAAACCAAGTCCTATCTTGTTTGATGAAGATCTTTGTACCTTGATAATCTTATCCAAGTTCTTTGAGCTTCTCCCAAACCTGTGTAACTTATCCTTAGACTCTTTTACTTCCTTCCTTAGTGAAGCTACCTCATGCTCTAACCTTTCACATTCTAAAACCTTAGCTTCTAACTTCTCTTTAAATTTCATTGTCTTAGCTATTGAGTTAGTTAGATCCTCTATAAGCTTTCCTTTCTCTTCATCACATTCTTGAAATTGAAGCTTGAGTTTTGAGTTCTGCTTTCTTACCTTCCTTAATGCATCAAGGGCATAAATAAGTTCACCCTCAAGATCAACTTCTCCTTTCTTTGATTCTTCCTCTATTTGTTTGCCTTTAGGATCATCTTCATTCCTTTCTGATTTATCTTCAATAGGAGCACCTCCTTCTTCTATTGCCAAAAGAAGACTTTCTTCTAGTCCTTCAAGTGTATCTTCATATTCATCATCACTAAAACTGAATCCATTCCTTGTACAACTATCTTCAAGATGACCAAAGTTACCACATCTAAAACACTTGAGAATCATTGGTGCCCTTTTTCTAACATCATCTTTTTCTTCTACCAAAAATAGAATTTCATCTTCTTCATTATCTGAGGACCTGTCATCACTATCACTTGAACTCTTACTTGCCTTGTCTGCATAAAAACTCTTCTTATGCCTTTGGAAAAACTTCTTTCCTTGCGTGCCTTGTCCATCCCTACTTTTCTTTTGGTACCTGTGTTTTCCTGTTTCCCTATTCTTATGATCCTATTTTTCTTCATCATTGCTATTTCTAGCCTCTAGACAATCAGTTGCATAGTGACCATATTTACCATAATTAAAACATCTAACTGATTTTGTACCTTTATACTTTCTTGAGTCCTTGTTCCTTCTACCATAATTTGCTTCTTCATCACTGGATAACTCATTGCTTGAATCTGACTTCTTACCCTTTGTCTTCTTAGTAACTTTGAAGGTTGCTTCTTTATGGGGAATAGGTTCCTCTTTTATTCTCATCTCAAAATATGTGAGAATTCCATGTAATTCATCCCTTGTCAAAATTTCAATATCTTTTGACTCTTCTATAGATGAAATATTTTCACTATACCTTTTTGGGAGTGACCTTAAAATCTTATCACAAACATCTATTTCTTCAACCTTAAGCCCAAGTCCTTGCATGGAGTTAACAACCTCATCCACACGAAGTAGATATGCAACAATGTTTTCCTCATCCTTCATCTTTAGGTCTTCAAATGTTCTCTTGTAATTTTGCAACTTTACCCTTTTGACCTTTTTATCTCCCTCATATATACCTTTCAACTTATCCCAAATTTCCTTTGCTGATGTGCAATGCATAACCTTTATAAACTTTGTTTCATGCAAAACCTTTAAAATTCCATTCATTACCTTTGAATTATTTAGATGTAGGAGCTTACCATATTTATCTATAGGTGGAGTAGCTGGTGGTATGTATCCATTCTCAACTGCTTCCCATATTTCATTCCCAAGTGCCATTAGGTGAATCTTCATTCTCATACTCCAAAGTACATAATTATTCCCATCGAACAATGGTGTTGAATTCCCTGAAGATCCATTCTGAGAATCCATCTATGTTCTTGAGAGCTTTTCCTTCAAGTTGTTAAACTCTTTCGAAGGAACCCGCTCTGATACCAATTGAAGAACACAAGCTTATACTGAGAGGGAGGGTGAACAATATAAGACCACTTTTTACTTTTCTTTACCCAAACAATAATTATGCAATATATCAATGGCAATATCAACAATAGTAATCAAAGCAATGCACAAATCACCACACACAATAGAGACACCAATTTAACGTGGTTCACCCAATGTGGGCTACTCCATGGAGAAAATATTTCACTAAAATTTTCTCAACAAATCTCTTGGGAATCCTTTCCCTATTACAATGTTTATGGACCTCTATCCAAAGGAGACACCAATCCCCTAATCAAGTTCATGGATCTCTATCCACAGGAGACACCAATCCCCTCAGCTAGTTTATGGATCTCTATCCATAGGAGAACTCCTCCTCTACTCTGGTTGGTGATCCTCTAGAAGACTACTACCTCCACTACATTGGCTTGTGGATCTCTCTCCAATGAAGACTCCTATCCTCACTCAGAATATCTCTATCCTCACTACCTTGGCTAATGGATCTCTATCCACTAGAGACTACTATCCTCTACTATATCACCTCCAAAGCTTACTCTCAGCTCTATCTCAAATATGCACTAAACACAATCCTTCAGTCTAGCACAAATCTACTCAATATCTATCTCAAATATACACTAAACATAGTCCTTCATCTAGCACAAATTTCTCAATATCTATCTTTATATTACTAAACAATCCTTCATCTAACACAAATATACTCAATCTCTATCTCAAATCTGCACTAAACATAATCCTTTGATCTAGCACAAATCTGCTCAATATCTATCTCAAATATGCACTAAACATAGTCCTTCGATCTAGCACAAATATTCTCAATATCTATATCTGGTCTGGCACAAACCTATCCTCAAATATACACCAAACTCTATCCTCAAATCTATCCTCAAGCCTTAACACAAAGCTTGATCCAATCATAAATCAACTCTGCTAGATCTGCCCCAAACCTTAACTCAAGGTTTGAACAAATAAATCAATCAAATCTACTCTCAAGTCTTCTCAAAGACTTACCTCAAATATACTCAACAAGTCCTCACAAGAACTTGTCCAATCTGCTCAACAAGTCTTCACCAAGACTTACCTCAAATCTTCTCAACAAGTCCTCACTAGAACTTGTCCAATATTCTCAACAAGTCTTCACCAAGACTTACCTCAAATCTGCTCAACAAGTCCTCACTAGAACTTGTCCAATCTATTGTAATATTCCACAAAAGCTCACACAAATATGTCCTTAAGTCCACTCTAAGACTTACTCAAATCTGCTCACAAGCTTTCACAAAAGCTTATTCAACTCAACTCAATCTATCACAGAAAACCTCTTCAATCACACAAACAAGTTTCACACAGAATCTTGTTTAATCTCACAGAAACATATAGAGAATGGTTAGAGACTCAATATGTTACTCACTCACAACAATACTCAATCACTTTCAAACTCTCTTGCTTAACCATATAAACATATAGAGAATGGTTAGAGACTCAATATGTTTCACACTCACAAACACTCAATCACTTTCAATCTCTTCCAAATCAAATCAGAATATAGAACAATTTGTTTCACAGAACTTGAACTATCACTCCAACACTTCCAATCAACTATGCTCAATCAACTCCACTCAACCAATCACTCAATGAAACACAACTTGCTTACAAACCCTAAACAAGTGTTTCACAATGCTTTCAACAACTCACACTATGGAACTCAAACTTAACTCAAGATGATTCCAAATTCACATAACAATGATACTCATGATCTTTCACAAACCCTAGTCAAGCATATGAAAGCTTACTCCAATATTTCCAACAATGCTTATCAAACAATCTCACATAACAATGATACTCATGATATTTCACAAACCCTAGTTCAAGATAGTTCTCAAGTTCTCACTCAAGTGTTCTCACAAACATTCACCAATCATGCATATGAAAGCTTACTCAACAATGCTTATCAAACAAACCTTTTCACTCCAACTTAGCATTCACAACATCCAATCCAACAAATCACTCACAAGGAAGATGTGCCCATACCTTTTGTTTGATGAAGAATTGACCTCAAAACCTGTCTCAATCACAATCACCCTCTTTGCCAATCTCAAAGGTTAGATAGCAAAAACCTCTTCAAAAATCTCATTCAAATAATCCCTCAAAATATTTCACCATACAAAACATCAACTCTCAATTACACCTTATAATCTCCACACTTCAAAATATAAGCCAACAATTTGTTTAAAGAAAATAACCACAATAATCTTCTTTAAACACCTTATGTTTTTCCTCAAAATAATCAATACATCATTAAAATATAATTTCCTTTTCAAACCTTATAACTCCTATCTCAATTCAATTTATCAAAATCACAATAAAATATTTAACTTTCAAAAACCTTATAACTCCCTCCTAGAAAAAATAATCATGCCACATTAAACCTTAGGAGCAAATTTAATTTTTGAAAAATTAAATACCTTTGCCCTCGATGGGATTCGAACTCCCGCTTGTGCTTTCACCAACGCCCTAGCCGTGGCCCACTTGCCACGTGAGCTAGGTGCTCACCTTAGTAAGAAGAAGCACCTCGTGCACTTTATTGTTTATGCCTTGGTGCCAAAACCAAAATGTGAACGTCAACAGAACACTCCCGTCGGGGTTTGATCGTGGGACCTCCCACTCGTTAGCGCCCTAAACACACAACCGCTTGCCGCTAGCCCAACCACCATGGTTGGTGATGAGGCTCCAAGCCTCCTTCATTTTATCCCTTCGATGGCCGCCACGTAGCAAAACTTTATCCTCTTCTTTTCTCACGTGGATCGCAGTAATTTCGCATGCACTCACCAATAATTCGATCGAAGGTAAGTTTGGATTTACCAAGGCACATGGTATTTATACCATTGTGCTATCTCCTTTAGCACGTCGGTGGATGAGAATAATATAATCGACGTCGGTGCTATAAATCACTTGCCCTTGTAACCCTAACCTTAGGGTTAGTTAATTAAATTAAAATATAAATTAATTTATAATAAAATTATTATAATTAATTTAATTACTTTAGGTCTATACTTTAGACCTTTAATATTATAATATTATTCTTCTTGGGCTCTCAACATTAGACTTTTAATATTATAATAAAATATTATAATATTATTTTTCTTGGGCCTTCCTATTGCTCCTTTAGACCTTATCTGACCACCTTGAATATTATAATAAGAGATATTATAATATTATTTCCCTTAGGCCTAGAAGCAATCTTTCTCTTGCATTGATTACTAAAACTGACTCTTGACATCCTTCCTTTTGCACTTCTCACTGAAACTGACTCTTGACATCAATGACAACAAATCTTGCTCATATTTCCAACATCATGATATTATGATACACATTAGGATTATGGAATTGGAAATTATTATAAAGTTGGTAAAATATTAAATGCATAACACAAGGATTTTATGGGTCAAATGTGTAACATCTAAGTTATAAGTTTATGCCATCACTTGTCTTATGATATATAGGGCTACCTAAGGATGTTGAACATATCAGAGAATCATATTATGTGTTTTATCTCTTGAAATTATATTTCTTAATGGAGAATCTCATGAAATAATCATTTCATAAGAATATTGTCTATTATAATCCCATCTTGAGGGGGATTTAAAATTTTTAAGTATCTAATTATATTGGTACCTACTATGGATTACCTACATATCAAATTTTGTGATATTTTAATATTTGTTTTAAATTACATGTTATTATCAAATAAAGCAAGTGATGTAATCATATTGTAGATTTATTTTCTTCAAAAGTAGTCTTTGTCTTGTGATTTTAGTATCTTCTTAAGAGTGCATTAAATTGGAGTGTATATAGTACCATTAAAAGGAGAATTTTGTGCAAGTTTTTCTAAAGTGGCCATCATAGTAAAATTGAACACATTGAGGGAGATATGAATTTTAGGATCTTACCTACTAAACTTTTTCTTTTTGTTATTACAGGTGTTTTATCTTGAAGTGTGATTTTTAATAACAAAAAGCAACTAGATTCAATCAAAATGATTTTCAAGTAAAATTTGATGATATTTTAAGAATTTGGCTAGAATAAGAAATGTAAATAATATTAAAGAAAACATGACCTCAAGAAGTTGACCTTCTAATTTTTATTAAGAAAATCATGATTTGATATGTAGAAAGTAGATCATTGTTCACATGGATTCAATTATTTTACCTCAAAAGGGTTTTGAAGCAAAGTATAACTAGTACAAAATTGATATCACCACCAAAAACTTGATTCATTCATTTATAAAATCATGTATATATAGGCATATTATAGGCCTTTACAATATTGTATTGGATATTATGAGATAAGATCGAATTAAATAGAGGTATGTTAGAAGCCATCTAGGAGCCAACTTATAAAATTGAATTCCAACTTACAAAATTGAATGCCTATGAAGCTCTTATCAACGGTAGAATAAAGTAAGACCAAAAAAATAAATATTACATTATGTGTTGGCCTACAAAAATTAAATGTTACATTATTTCATTATCATTCCTCTCCATAATAGAAGCATTGGACTCCAATTATTTCAAGAGAGAGGGGAAGTCACAAGCCATCTGGTGTTGAGATATCTAGCATGCTTGATGCAGAAGTTGTCCTCATTTGGAAATAAGATAGGAAGTGGAACCCTGGTGAGTTTGGCAAGTCATGCAAAGGATAATCATCCAAGCATAACCTAATATTACCTCCAACTTGAAAATGATGATGGTCCATGAATGATACCTACGATTGTGGAGTCTTCTACTGAAGAATTTGGGCAGATGAAAAATGCTGCAAAGGAGGAAGTGTAGGTTGCTTGCCAAAATTATCACCATAAAGTGGAAAATATGCCTCCTCGATCTAGAAATCCTACAAAGTGGAAGACTTAGAATGTTGAAGATGTTGGTAAACTTGTCCAAAATATGGGTCATGAGGAGACTGAGAAATGGTGACCCGAACCATATACAAAACACGTGTGCTCTTGGTGTTCTTATAAGGAAGAGGTGCAACATGTTGTGTATACACAAGGACTTTTTTTCAAGTGCTCATAATTGGCTTACTGAAAATTAGGGAAATATTTTATGTTTAATGGAGATTTGTATTAATCGAATGTGTGGTGTTTTTGGTGCATTTGATGAAAAATATTTTGTGCTCATGTTGTAAAGTGTATGTGCAAAAAGGTTCTTGGTGCATTTGATTTTGTTTCTTAAGTTCGTAATAACAACCTTGTTTTTAGTTTTGGCCACATTATTTGGGTATGTGCCATTGTGCAAATTAGGTTTGATGATATTTTTGTAATTCTAGAGCTTGTTCTTATTTTTTATTATGTTCTCATTCCAATATTTTTTAACGATTTTGGTTTAAGTATATGATTTTAACTTGTCCCATTTTCAATGATTCACTTCTAATAAATATCTCAATTACTGAGTGATTTGTCAGCTTGTTAATACTTTTTAACCTCAATTGAGCTAGACATGGTTCATGAGACATGGCAAGAAGTCTATTTTAACTTGGATTAGATAATGCATATTTCAATGGGTAAGGATACATTAGATTTATTCTTTTAAATTGGTTATATAGGATTGAAATGAGCCCCAACTGTGTTATATTTTGATTGCATTATCATGGCATTTCAATAAACCACATTATCATGGTATTAGAATAAATGGTATTATTATAGGTCACCTTATCACGAGAGTGTTCATTATAATAGGAAGATTTTAACTTGAGTTGTGTTCCTACAATTACATCCCATTCACCATTGATCCACAATGATTTGGACTAAAATGTTAAGGTTAACATTAGGGTAAAGGAATAAGTATTTTTAAGGTCTCACGTATATCTTAACAATTATGTTTGGAGTATGATACCCCAAAGGGACGCACCCACCCTCATCCACAAGATTGAAACAAACTGTCACACCTAGTGTTCAACGAGGATCAACCAACTTGTCCACCTCAAGTGCCTTCTTGTGAGATTGGAACCTTAGCTTACAATGTGAAACTCCATGTTTTCCACTACATACCCCAAACCTATTAGGTAAAGTGCATTACACTTGCAGTGGTTTTCAATATATTTCTTTTCGATTCACTAGTCTTTGTTCCATGTGTCTTGGATTACTTTCACCCCTCACTTCACATCTATGAATTATGATTAAGTTATAAGGCTATAAAATTTTACTCCATGGATGATGATTAGGTTATAAGGTTATTTTTTCCTTAGTCAAATCCCAAATTTCAATGTTTTGACATTTCTTTTATAAATTATGACCTATAAATATTCTTATGTTGTGACATTTATTTTCAAAATTATGACTTATATTCTTTTTATAACTTTACTATTTTAAATCAATTTATGATTGAATTTAATTTCTAGATATTTATAAGATTTGATTGTTCAAGATAACGATTGAAAAAAAGTTATAATGAAAATATTTCTTTTAACCCTCAAGCGCTAGGTGGATTGGTAAATGCAGGTGTGGTTGGGCACTTACCAATAAGAGACCTAGGTTCAAACCTCGGGGGAAGCCAACCCTTTGCAGAGGTAGTAGTCTGCTCTGAATCCTCTGAGTGCGTGTCAGATTGACAATGACGGTACGAACCTTAAGTGACTGGTGGTCCCCATCTCATGTCAAGTCAATAAGAACGAGACAAATAGGTTTGTTGGGAGCAGTCCTTGTGGTTTGAACCCTGCGTTGGTCAGTTACTAAAAATAGTGGTTGTAACCAACTCTCCTATGTAATAAAAAATAATATTTCTTTTAGTTTCAAAATAATATATATTTTATTTTATTAACGTTTATCATCAAATTAAATCAGAGGGTGTGACTTGTTGGTCAATGCGTTCCCTTGGGAGGGTGGAGACTACGGTTTGAAACCCTCTAGCCTCAGCCTCGTAGAGTCAGAGAGTGTGTCATGTCAATGTTGCCGACTACGTTAAAAAAATTACCCAACACAACTGAAGAATATAGTAGCAACAAGGAGCAAGATTTGAATCCACGAAGACGCGACGGAAAATATAACAAGTTACTGATTCCTCTAGTATACACTCCTCCCCCCAAAAATATAACAAGTTATCGATTCCTCTAGTATATGCCCCCCCAAAAGAGAATCAACAACATTATCCCCACAGACACGACTCGAATCCGAAAAACTACCACTATAACCCTGTTCCACCTCGGTAAACTTTTACTCTAAGTGAGGGGACCAGGGATCCTCAAGCTGACAAACACTTAGCGAAAATTGATCAAAGATCCTCCTGACAAACACTTAGTGGAAACCAATCGATCTACTTAAAAAAACTCAAACATCAAGTTAGATATATTGAAAAATGTTTGGGAGACCTTTAGTTGTTTCTCCAAGTCTATTTAAGTTTTAGCAAACAAGTCATATTATCCCCACAAGCACAATTCGAATCCGAAAAGCTACCACTATAACCCCATCCCACCTTGGTAAACTTCTACTCTAAGTGAGGGGACCTAGAGATCCTCAAGTTGACAAACACTTAGCGAAAACCGATCAAAAAATCCTCAAGCTAACAAACATTTAGCAAAAACCAATCCCTCTACTTTTAAAAAAACTCAAAAATAATTTACCATCAAATCAAGTATATTAAAAAAGCTGAGAAGACCTTTAGTTGTTTCTCCAAGTCTATTTAACTTTTAACAAACAAGACAATATAATTGACATAATACTCTCATAAATTAAATGATAATAAATGCTTAGACAAAATATTTAACATAATACTCTCATAAATTAAATTATAATAAATGCTTCTTCATGTGCTTTTAAGGTCTGTTTATATATATTACAAAAAAAGGATGACGAATTAAAGGCTTTCTTGCTTGATGTTATAGAAAATCTTATTTACGAGATCCCAATCAATTGTATAATCACCTCACATTTGTACATTATTATTATTTTTAATTTTTTTTTCCTCACATTTGTGCATTCAAAAATGTGATTTCATTGTACCAATCTATTCATGTTTAGGAATCTACCTCTATTATTTTAATTTAATACATTAAAAATTATAAAATAAAATTTTAAATTAAAATAATAAAAATTTAATAAAGGTGGATTCCTAAACATGACTAGTAAGATTGGTACACTGAAATCACATTTTTATTTCAATGTTTTCTATAACTTGATATTACTTTTTTATATTAAAAAAAAAAATTATATAATAAAATATATTATAGGTGTTAAAGAGGTTTTGTTTTAATAGTTGAGATTTACAGATAATATAGTTTATAACAAGGTTCAAATTTAAATTGACATGAAATAAGTTATATAGCTTGATATGATTTAAAAAGAAAAGAACAATAATTTAAAAACTCTATTCTTGAAATCATTTAAAAAATATATATTAATTAGGCAAATGTTTCTATTGGAACATTTGAATTGGTATTTATTTTTAATTTCAAATAATGGGAAGTATAATGGTGGTACAACTGGGGCCACATTCCCAAAAAGCATAGCAACAGGGCCTCCTTTCCTGTGTTTAAAACTGAGATAACTGAAATGAAACACCAACAATAGACCCCTACTGAGACACCAGAATGGTATGTTGTTGGTGTTTCATCTGATGACCTGCCTTCTAATCATGGGTAGGGAGGCCCCCTTGTGGTATGTTGTTAGTGTTTCATCTGGGTGACCTACACTGGTAGGGAGGCCCTTTGTTTTTATGCCTTCAAGGAGTGTGGCCCCAGTTGTGCCACCCATTGTATACTTCCCAACAAAAAAAAACACCAACAACATACAGTTAAAATATATCAAGATAAATTGATATATTTTTAAGTTTTTATGAAAAACCTAAATTTAAAGTAAGCCGTTATACTTCAATTATACTTAACATCTTATTTTAAAAAATATTATAAACAATAAATTCATAAATATATAATTATTTTTAAGTTTTTAAATGAGATGTGTGGTTCCAACTATGTCCGGCATGTGGTGCAAACCATACCACCAGAATTTGTAAAAAGTCTAACGGCACATTAAAAAATTTCAGCAACCAAAAAATTACTATAGTCCAATGAACGTGGTTATAAAAAGCTAGTTCAAATGGTAGTTGTGGGGTCTTATTAAGCCAATCACATGGAATAGGATAGTATCATGATATGCTAATTATATCTTCCTTCTTTGTCAATGCCTCTACATTTTCCAAATAACACCAAAATTTTTGGCCCATGCTTATCACTGTTCAAAAATTTGGATGACCACCCTAAAGGACAAGCCTTAGATTTGAATGCAACGTTTTTCTTTATTGTAACATGCAAGGAAACATTGAAGGTAACGCTTGTATAAAACAAGTCATGTGCCCAATTAAATGATGCCACTAATCTCCCAGTCATCTCAATTGGGTCTTCTTCTTAATCACATTTTCCCTTTTCTATAGGGAATGATGCTTTCAAAGACTATCATGGGATATATATAGTCCCACACTCCAACTTCCAAGGCTATATTTATTGAGAGTTTGAATGGCCTCACTTGAAAGTTGATCATTTGTCATCATTGTTACCTTTTTAAAATTGGCAATACTTTCACCCAAGGTGACGATGAGATCAATTTCAATCATGGTCACCACATAATATACAAATTTCACCTAAGGTTATTACGAGGGAGAAACTTGTAAGGACCAAACTAAACGAAACTATAGGCCTAGTCATCATGGTTTGGATGGTATTATTTTCAATAGAACTTTAGATAGACTAACAACATGATCATGCTAGGTAGGTGGGTGGCTGATTTGAGTAAGGAACTATTTAACAATTGGACATGCCCTTTCATTTGGGTCTATAAGTCTTAAGATTTTGGGCATTGCCCTGTCAAGGTAGAGGGATTGTCATTATGAGTTGAATGAAATGTTGTTGTAATAGAACTACACAAAACACAATCTGCCAAAGGAGGGTGCTTATCATCATCATTTTGAATGAGATGTTTCTTGGAATAGAACCATACAAGGACAAGGATTAGACTTTGGTTAGTGCCATGTCAAAGGGGTACTTGTCATCATGATTTGAATGGGATATATTTGCAATATAACCACAAGCAAAAATTGAGACAAAGATGGGTTGATTTAAGTACTTTGACATGTGGAGAACTTAATCATTCTAAGTAGGTGGGTGGTAAATTTTCAATTGTATTTGGGCATAAACATTCCCCAGTGTGTCACATGCAACCAATGCCATGCACTACATTCCAAAGGTTGGTTTTCCTTTTCACAAATGTTTATCATGCCCAAGGATGACAAATTTAAACAATGGAAACCTAACAACCTAATCTTAATCACAATGATGCACATCCTCATTATTTATTTGGACTAAAATATTGTTTCTCTCCCCTTTTGAGAGAAAAAGACCTTCACAATTGGCATAATAGGACATCTTGAGAAGCTATTACAATTCCTTGCAAAAGGGCCCCTCTGGATTATCATATTCATGTCACAGCCTAAAGTCAATCATGGATAATTTATTTATCCTTTCTCCATTTTTCTCAAAATTCCAAATTCAAATTCCTATGACACCACCTAGCCATTGCCATGCATGATGGACCCATCCCCATGGGTTTCCCCTATCCATGGTCACATAAAAACATGGCTAACATATCATTATGATGTGTCCCACTAGGGGTCATAAACATCAGTTATGGCCCATAAACAAATAGATAATGGGGACTAAAATATTCTTCATCAAAGGTTTTTATTTATTATTTTAACATTAGCATACCAAAGCTTAATATATTTACTTAAAAAAATCATATTTATCCTTTTGGGAAAAAAGAAGGTTCCTGATTGGAGGACACGTCGCTGTCACATATGGAGACCTGTGATCGTCATTACACGACAGGAAGGCGGCAGTCACATGGGCGATGATGAAGTGATGGCGACAGGGTTTGTGGGATGACGCCATCTTGCCTTTGTGACGCCAGCGGGCACGGATTTTCATGACATTTAAAAAGAGATGTGTTTTTTAAAAAATGTGAGAAGACATTCTGCTGTGCTAGGCGCACATGGGGGTCTGCATAGTCAAATATTATTTTCCCCATCTCTAAGGTTATATAAAGTTAAAAAATGGTGTTATATATATATTATTCACAGGACATAAAGCCTAATGAGGATAAGCTAAGTTTTTGGGTTTGAAGATTTATATGGTATAAAGAAATCAAGACTCATATTTTGTGAAGGATATTGTAACCATATGTTTTTAAATTTTTATTAAAAATTTTAAATTTAAATTTTGATACAAGAAACCAAAACCCCTCATAAAAACTTAAGTTAGTACTCAATTCTTTTATAACTCCTTAAAAACAAATCCAAATAATGGCCAGGATGTTAGGTTTTTCCACCAATATTTTCTGATGTTTGTAATCATGATTTTGTACTCTTATCGTAGATCCTCATTCCTTTGATGGAGGGGCTATTTGATATGAGAGATAGGGGCACATGGGAAGTAGGAAGTGATGTGGGGAGCACAATTTACTATGTAGGTCAGGTGCTACGGTCTCTGTACTGTTGTTGGGCTTGGGGTTGGGGCACACTTACCAATTTCTATGGGGCTAGGGGACCACAAAGTCATGAATGGTCTCACCCATCTGAGGTCTCCCTGACCAAGATGACTTTTCCCTTGAAGGCACTGTCACCTGTATCAGATCTTGTCACTTGAGGACTTCAAAATGCTTGAATGGGTCAGGGGTTGTCAGAATTGGAGATATTTGTATGTGTGAGGGCATTGTCTCTAGTTCAAAAAGGTGTCTGAGCCACACCATGGATGTATGGAAGAGGCTTGAACTGAACTTTTGAAGAGTACTGTGTCCTTTGGAGATTGCTAAACAAAATCAAGTAAAATGGAGGGACTAAGAGTTTTAAAAAAATAGTAGATTAGATCCATGGGGCCAGTTTTACATGAGGTGCTTTTATGTCATTACAATTGTATATGTTATATATATAAAATTAATAATGATTTATTAATATAATTTAATGAAATGATATTTAGTTTAATTGTATATATATTTTTAAATGATTAGAAGGAATTAGATTTAAATTTTGTTAAGATATTTATTTAGAATTATTAAATTATTATAATATTATTAATTTTTTTAAAGACTTGCTGAAATAATTAAAATATATAATTAGAACATATCGAAGACTATCTTTCCATGAATCAAACTTGGGTGTCTTTAAGAAAAACCAACACTTTTAGTATTACGATGCCCCAACAAAACCGCTATATAATCATTATATTATAAAACTAATTCCGTTTTAATACTATATAACTAATTAAAAACTCATTACGTCAATACCACCAACCAATATGACCCTAGGATGTAGGATGTGATATAAGTAAAAGGAACACCATCTAATATTTTAATGAAAAAAGTGAAGTAAAATTATATTTTAAAAGGTCACCTGAATGCTCACTTGTGATTAATATTTTGAAAGGCACACCACTGATTAATAAGGCACACCACCTAATATTTTAGTAAGAACGTAAAGTAAAATTATATTTTGAAAGGTCACTTAATGGTCACTTGATTAATAATTAATAAGATTATTTTTACACGTTAAAATGTTATTAATAAGTTTTGGTAGAAACATTGTAATGGTAAGTTATTGGGTTTTCTTAAAAGAAATCCAAGTTCAATTCAGGAAGGATGGTTCTTATATGTCCCATTGTTCAATCTATTAAAAAAATTTCATTGATAAAAATATTTGATTCATAAAACATTATGAACAATAATAATATGGTTTATTATAACATTACACATGTTTCAATAACGGATGATAATATATTAAGTGGCATTAGCTCAATCAGTTTTGTTGTCAAAAGATATATGGATAATATCCAAGTTTTGTTGTAATACCACTATATAATGATGTAATATAGGTAAGACCAGTTTCAATCCCATGATGATGATGTAATAAGGGTTGTTGTAATACCAATATATGATGATGATGTATTACAGGTGAGACCATTTTTCAATCTGTTAAAAAAATTTCATTGATAAAAATATTTGATTCACAAAACATTATGAACAATAATAATATGGTTTATTATAACATTACACATGTTTCAATAATTGATGATAATATATTAAGTGGCATTAGCTCAATAAATTTTGTTGTCAAAAGATATATGGATAATATCCAAGCTTTGTTGTAATACCACTATATGATGATGATGTAATATAATGTTTTAAGACCTTTTGTAAGATTTATCAAAACAAGACAAACTTTGTTATATCAGAATAGATTTACCTTTTAAAATATTGTTGATTTTTGTTGGGGCCAATCCCATTAAAATGAAATAAATAAATAAATAAATAAATATATAACTATTTTATCTTTTGCTTTTTTGAAAGATAATTTTCATTCTTCACAATTATTATTTTTTGTTTAAAAAAAAAAAACATTTATGGATATTTAAAATAATTAATGTATTTTTTTCAATAATAAATAAATTCCATTCAATTGAAATGTTTTCATTCTTCTTCCATGACCATCTCGATTCTTAGAAGAAGTGTCCTAGCCTCTACATAGTTATTTGTTGAAGTTTCATTTTACTTTTTGAGGAGGTAAGGATAATTTTGTCTTCATTATCTCAAAAAAATGCCATCTAGGGTAACTTTTCTAAGGTTATCTTTGGAAGCATCATCAAAATTAAGTTTAATGAATCCAAATTTTAGACATTTCTATTTTACCATGAGTCAATGTAGGTCCTTTGTGTTTACTTTATTGTTTTAGTTCATCCTTATGTGTATCTTCAAATCCTTTAACCAAGTGGTCAACACATCTTTTTCACACTTAGAATTCCTATGATGAGCACCATGCCTATATCAAATGATATTAGATCAATCAATTATATTTATTAGCTTTCAAGGAGGATACTTAGGTTAGAACATTGCTAAGCAATGCATGCATAATTGCTAAACTATTGTAATATCACTATGTGATCATGATGTAATATGGGCGGTGCCTGTTTCAATCTCATATAACCAATTGAAAAAATAATATAATGAGCACCATGCCTATAAACATTCTATAAGAAAAGGAACAAAAAAAATCCAAAATTGGGCATGATTTTGAGATGTCTTTTAAAAGTCTATAATTCCTTTTCAATCACAAATTCAAACGAATGGTGGTAGGATTAATCCTCCACAGAATGTTTAATGCTTTAGCTTTGAAACCAACATGTCATTAGTAATTCTAATATCCATGGAGTAAGGCAATAGATTCTTTTTTTTTTTTTTGAAAAAACCACCCTCAAATGGAAAATATAAAGAAACAATGAAAAGTAGATGATCTAAAGTTTCTACCTCCTCCTTACATAATGTACACTTAAAAGGTCCATGACATCCTATTCATCGCAAGTTGTCATTTCTAAGAATTTTATCTTAGAGTGCTAACCAAAGGGATATTAAGGCCTTATGGGAGGCCTCAAGTGGCCAAACACCTTTCTAAGTGAGTTCCTTGGGAGTAGGGAGTTTTAATTGCTCTAAAACCTTATATCCCAACTTGATAGACCATCCACCATATTTTTGTAAATTCTAAACTACCTCATCCTTTCATAAAAAGGGTAAATAAAACTATGGAATCATACTTTTAAAATTCATCCATTACTTTTTAGAGGTTCTCTCCTTGAAATAAATTGCTAGTAGAAATCTAAAATCTAGAATTGTTGATCACATCAATATAATTTTTTACTTTTGAACCTTTAAAAGTCAAACAACCCCAAGACAATGGTTATCATTTTGGATAAAATATATTAGGGTAAGACTTCAATGAATCATAAAAAAGAAATTTGCAAAGTCCCCCTCATTGAATGACCATCTAATATGTTTTATAATTAATTGTAAACTCTTTGATATATAATTCCATGTTGCCAAATCTCTAGGAAAGGTTCACTTAAACAATTTTATTGTATTTATAAAATCTTATTTATTTAAAAAAAAAAATTACCTAAAAATTTACTTGATATTTGATTAATCTCCATCCAAGTTTTGCCGTAGTGTTAAACACATAAACTACTAATTGTATATTTTTCTATCTCTTTTGTAGGTCAAGCGATAGTGTCATTGATAGGTGATAGCGTCAGTGTCACTTTTGTAGGCTGGTGGTACTTTTCACTTTATGGCAAAAATAGATTCTTCCACCCCCAATCTCTATCATTTAAGTATCTAGGCCTTAGATTTTGTTTTTTGCCTAATTAAACTAAGTTCTATTCTATGTATATTGGTAGAATAGACAAAAAGAAAAGAAATAACTACTTAGTTTTAATTGTATAGGGGATCATATTGATCACTAAGATTTAGCATTTACTTGGTAGTGCATATAGCTACATCTTAGGATTTGTTTGTTGCATATTCTTGTGCCCTTGCCTCTTGAAAGAAAAATTGTTATTTCTTTCATAATCGAAATCAAACAAGCACTTTAGTTTTAGGCATTGATTGTTGCATTTGTATGTGCATTACAAGTATATTAAGGTGAATCTTAGATAAACAAATATCTTAGGAGAAATGTAGGTATTCTTCAACTGATCTAAGAAAACCAAACGTTCAGCTCCCAAACTTGTCCTATTATCAAAGTGATGTAGAGAAAAGAGGAAGAGCATGGTGAAGAGGTTCTTCATGATTTTTTCTTATTTTTCCCTTGTCAAAGTGAGAGTCCACAAAGAAGAGAATATTATTGAACATTTATGTGTACCTTGTGTAATAAGGATCTAGAAATATAAATTCATTTACTTCATTTTCATTCTCCTTATACCATTTGTAGTTGTATTTTCAAAAAAAGAAAAAATATATATTTGGTAGCTCCATAAATATTGAAAGATTTAATAAACTGTTAGCTTAACTGTTTCAAATATAAAGTGTTATGTATTTTATGGAGGAGGTTTGAAGTTATGGTTCAAGACTTCTCTTTGTCCATTTTTACATGGAAGTATGAGTTTGTTCGAAATCTATCAAAATATGATGGATACTTAGTCATGTTGGGATATAAGGATTTCCAAAAATTAAAATTATCTCATCCCAAAGAGTTCCCATGGAAGAATATTTGATTGCTTGAGATATTTTCCAGGCCTCAGCATTCCTTTAATTATTAGTCCAAACAAAAATTCTTGTAGATGAGATTTTGCAAAGAATAAAATGTAAATTATTTTTTATGTGTACCTTATGTAAGAATGATATAGATACATCAAATAATTTAGTTCTTAATTACCATTTTAATTACACCATATAAGGTTATTTTTTCAAAAAAATAAGAATCTATCGGGTAGCTCCAAAATTGAAAGAGTTGATGAAATGTTGGATTAATTATTTTAAATCTAAAGCATTATGCATTCTATGGAGGATGGATTCCATCATTTTTTATTGCAAACAATGGAATGAATGGAGTAATAGATTTTTAAAAATAAATCTCAAAATCGTACCTAAGTTTGGAATCATACTATTACCTCTTATAGAATCACATGCATGGTGCTCGTGATTAGAAGTCTCAAGTATCAAAACAATGGTTCTAGCCTTTTAGTTATATGCGAGTGTTATTTATGCAAATGAAGTTAACATAGAAGATTTGTATTGATCATAAATAAAATCAAATTGTTCAAAAATTGGGTTCATAAAAAATATTTTTGATTGTGCTTGGAATTTGAGAAAAGCTAATGGAGGTGGTATTTTTTGAAATAATGAAGGAAAATTCTTCTCAATCACTTAGAATGGTATGGAACTTCAACAAATAATTAACAAAGACTATGCCACTTCTTATAAGGATCAAACCATTGGAAAGGGATCAAAATTACTTTTAGTTAAGCATATTTTACATATTATTATTAATGATATCAAGAAAAATGAATATGAAGATTGTATCAAAAATTAGTTTATTTCTAATGTACATCAACTATTATTGGAAGCAATATCTTGGAAATGTTAACATATCTATAGAGAAGGAAACATGGTAGTAGATAATTTAGCCAATCACAGTATTGATATTCATTTTTTTGTCACAAGCTCACTGACACAACTACACACACACACACACACACACACCTTATCATGATTTGAACCTAGGTCTCTCATAAGAGATCCCAAAGCCCTAACCAATGCATTATCCCATAGGGATAAACAATTTAACTTAGTAGGCATATGGTTGAGCTTCAATCTTCATTTTGGATAAGTTTAAATTTTAGTAGGCATATGGTTGAGTGACAATTTATCTATTAATGAAAATGATATCAAGGTTTTGGTTGGAAAATATAACAATTTTGGAAATATAAAGAATATTTTTGATAAATAGGTAGATGCAAATTATCTTTGATGGAAAGGTAAGTTGGATATAGTTGGAATTATACTTTTTTAAATAGCTATATGTGGCTTCAATTTAGGGCCACTCCCACTAAATTAAAAAAACATTTCATTTGTTTTTATGTAAGTTAATAATAAACATTGATTAAGTTTTGATAAGTTATAATACTTTAAGGATCAAAGTTAAAGTTGAAGAAAAAATTGATCACTTTATAAGATAATTATAGACTTCTAGGGCCATAAAGTTTACTTGTTATTTTAAGAATTTTATAAGACTTTGGCTATCTTCCTTAGGATAATTAAGAATTTTCTCTTTTATAATATAATACACACTAAAATTTTTAATGGTTATCATTATGAATTGAGGAAAACAATATAACCAATAATCAATTGATATGTTTATCCTAAATTATCTTATAGGGAAAATTGAATCATGGAAAATTTTGAATAAAAAATAATGCTTGAGCTACAATTATTTAGCTTGGATGTTATGGATTTTATTCTGCCTATATTGTATGGATGAGGGTGGTCATATCACAAAGCACACCTTCCATTGGTCTGTTTAGTGATGTGTCTTTTTGAGCCTATTCAATAAAATTACTTTGGATATGATTAACCTTATATGTAACATTTATTCTAAAGTTAGTCAAGTAAAAATAGTTCAATTTCTCGTAATACTTGACAAATTTTCTCATGACCTCAAATCCCCAAGTGCATTCTTAATATTTAAAAAATAGTCAAGTAATGATTCTATAATATAATAAACAAAAACAAGTGTTGCATAACATCTAGTCCTTACAATAGAAAATTTGTTTATTTTTAAGAGTTTGTATATGTGACTTGGCATGAGATTGTAGCAGTTTCTAAAAGCTTATATGTGTCATTTGGCATGTCATTTTCAATAGTAAGGGTATTTATGTTATGTTTTTAATCAATAGATTCATCCAATGGTGGATTTGTAGCAAGTGCTCACATTCATTATATGCATTGGATAATGTCATACTTAGGCAAAGTATTTGAACATGTTTCCCTCTAAAAAATGATGGATTTATATATTGAATATGTATTAACTAATAGATGCTTTAGTTAACTACCATATAATTAACCTTCTTGTAATACAATTTTTCTTTCACAGACAACTTTAAAAAGTGATAACTTGAATTATTGACTTAGCTCTTTATGACTCCAAAGTAATGATGATCACATACTAGTGAGATCACTAATTATCATGGGATCTACTTGAGGTTATTTGGGTTTATTTAGATGTTAATACCTCTACCAATAATAAGGAAATACCACAAAATGAGCTGGACAAGTCAAAAGCTTCCATAGAAAATCCAGGGGAGGATAAATCCAATGAAAAGGAAAGTTGTGAAATAGTATTGAGGAATAGAATAATAAGACCTAATCCTGATACAAGCAAGAAAAAAAGAGGAAAAACCTCAAATTATCAAGTGAGAGCTAGGGAAGCAAGAGCAAACATAAGGAAAGGAACACAATCTAAGTTGGTTGAACTTCTCTTTACCAAAAAACAAAATGATATTGGTAATTCATAGGTAGGGCCAATAGCCCCTAATGAGATATGATTACCATATCATGGAATATAAGGGGTTCTAGTACCCCATCAAAGCAAAGGCGTATCACGGGCCTTGTTTTAAGTACTAAGCTTGATATTCTTTGTATCTAAGAAACTAAATTGATAAAGGAAGAATTTTCCAAAACTCTGAAAGTAGTATAGGCAAGATGTGAATGGGATGCTATGGATTTTGAAGGAGTGGTAGAGGAAAATCTAACATGTTGAAATCCTATTAGAACCTCCTATGCAACCATTCATAAAACTAGGTATTGGATAACCTCATTAGTCACATGCTACTTTACAAATATTCATTTCATCCTTATCAATGTCTATGGACCTATAACTTAGTCAAGTAGATTAGAAGTATGGAGTGGGATTGAAGCCTTTATAAGAAGTAAAGATCAAGAAACCCGATTGATGATCATATGTTTTAATACCATAACCAAGTTGGATGGAACATTTGGGGGAATTGGAAAAATAACCCTAAGTATAAGAGATTTATCAACTTTTATTCAAAACAATAATCTATGGGAGGTGGAGTTTGAATATGGGAGGTTGATTTTGAAGAGGACAACTATAAATAGACTAATAATAGGAGAGTCCAAAACCTACTTGTGAAAAATTAGACATATGCATACTCTCATATAGATAAAGGGACTTGTACTAATATAAATACCATGACAAGGATTAGTTCATATCACTAGCCAACAAGAGTTAAAATGGTGGTAAGTGAATTAAAAAAGATCATATTTTAAATATGAGTAGATGTGGGAAGACCATCCTCAATTTGTTGATATGATAGTGCAAACATGAAATTCTTCAAGAAACAATGGGCTATATACACTTCCAAAACAAATTAAATCAATGACATCTAGATTAAAAAAATGAAACAAGAACACTTTTCAAAATATTTTTGAGAAGAAAGAAGAACTAAAAGAGAAAATTTCAAATTTTAAATAAATGTGAGCACAATAATCTAATATCAAAGTAAAGGGAGTTGCTTAGTGAATATCATAATATTTTGAGTAAGAAAGAGAAATTTTGGAGATTAAAATCGAGATTAACTTGGTTAAAAGGAGCAAAAAAATTTCATATGATGACAATAATACAAAGATCAACATCTAGAATTAGTAGAATTAAATTACCAGAAGGGGTTTGGATTGAAGACCAAAGAGAAATTAAAAAGGAGATAAGGCTTTTTTACCAGAATTATAGGATTCAAGGAGTTTGAAGTTCTTAATGATAAACTACTATAAGAAGTTCCTTCAATTATAACAAATGAAGATAATATAAAATTGATTAAGCCTATTACTATAAAATAAGTTCATTTAACTCTTTTCTATTTTGATAAGGATAAATCCCCTAGTCCAAATGAGCTCTTTGCAAAATTCTATTAGCATAATTGGGATATAGTGAAGGATTCTTTATTGGTGGCAGTGGAACAATCTAGGGTAAAATAGTATATACCTAATACATTAAATACAATATATCTTACCTTGATTCTAAAAAAGAAGGATGCATAATTTTTTGATACATTTAGACCCATAAGTCTATGTAATATGACATATAATATAATCTCCAAAGTGATGGAAATTTTATTATGATCACTATTAGATAAAATTATTTTAGAAGAGCAAGGAGGATTTGTAAAAGGGAGAAAAATTCTAGATGGGGTCATAGTAGCTCATGAAGCTATGCATTCAACAACTCTAAGAAAAGAGAGAGCAATGATCTTAAAAATTGATAAGAGTAAATCCTAGAATAGGATTAAATGAGATTTTTTTTGATTGATAGTAGAAGGGGTTTTAAAAGGGTTTCCAAACCTATTACAAGTAGGGTTTTGAAAGGCACCCCCAAACCTTAGATCTAGCAATAAGACATCAAGAAATACTGAGCTAGATTCCATGAATCAAACCCAAAAATCCAATGAAACAACCTCCTAGCAAATAAGCCACAAATTTTTATCAAGCAAATACAAGAGATTGTCCCATGGTCAAACCACTATGTGCTCTAAATCTAAAGCAATGGAGAAAAATAATAGAATAAAAAAAATGCTACCGGTTAAACATAAATTTATAAATAAAAACCACCCAATTTGAAGCATTTTCTACCTAACTTGAAAGAACAGAGAAATCCTGTCATCACGATCAACAAATCTATCCAACAAAGCACATAATAGGAGAACCCCTCATGAGAATAAACAGTGTAAGAAAAAACACTAGAAATATTGACCAACAAAATACACATTATAAAAACCATCCAGGAGATCTGCACAAGAAATTCCATGAAAATCGCAAATCCCGCTAGAGCCAACCAAAAAAATCCTCAACCATAGAGAAACTGGGCCGAAAATGAAATGCAGGGTTTAAAGGAAGAAACCCTAATCTTTAAAATATCTAAGGGCACTAGAAATTTAAGACTTTACCATATCGCTCTAAGAAGAGTCGATGCCCAAAAAACCCTCAACACAAACACCAACTAGGAAAACTGCATAATAAAATAGCACACGAAAGCACCCTCCTATCCTAGACAAGATGCATAATCCTGGAGCCCTTCACCAAGAGGTACCCAGAAGCAACAACCGCCTAAAAAACCGATGCTCAAGCCCCCAACCACAAAACTAGTATGGCCTTCCACCCACCAACAAGGCTAGCAACTACAACTCCTTTAGCTAACCCAACCTACTAGCCTATTGTTGGAGTTCCTTCAACCAAACCAGCAAACCTTACCACCCAGAGCAAACCAAAGAGCATCCGCCAGATTACAAGGAATTTTCAAAAAATAAAGGCCCTCTGTACCAACCCTCAGAGCTGCAAGCCTCTTAGGGTTTGCCCTCAGAGCTGCAAATAAGATTTTTTTGTAGTATTATAAAAGTTTGGATTTGAAAAGAAATGGATTCTTTATTGGTGGTAGTGGACAAATCTAGGGTAAAATAGTACATATATTATAAAATAAATAAAATCTACAAAAGCAAAATCCCATTTAACCCTATCATAGGATTTATTCATATTAAGTTTTAAGACCATTACTCTCTCTTTTCTAGAAGTTGTTGAATGCATTACTTCATGAGCTACTATGATCCCATCCAAAATATGTCTTCCTTTCACAAATCCTCCTTGCTCTTTTGAAATAATTTTTTCTAATAGTGGTCTTAACTAATTTACCATCACTTTGGATATTATATTATATGCCATATTACATAGGCTTATGGGCCTAAATAAATCAAACAATTCTACATCCTTCTTTTCGGAATCAAGGTAAGATATGTTGCATTTATTTTATAAGTTATGTATTGTTTTACCCTAGATTTTTCCACTACCACCAATAAAGAATCTTTCACTATTTCTCAATTATGCTGATAGAATGTTGTAAAGAGTCCATCTAGGCCTAAGGATTTATCCTTATCAAAAAATAAAAGAGCTAAATAAACTTCTTCCAGAGTAATAGGCTCCATAAATTTGCTATTGTATTTATATGTTATAATTGAAGGTACTTCTTGTAGTAGTTTATCATTAAGAACTCCACTCTCATTTGATTGTAGAATATTTTGGTAAAAAGACCTTGCCTCCTTTTTCATTTCGCTCTAGTATTCAATCCAAATTTCTTTTACTAATTCTAGATGCTGGTCTTTGTACTATTGCCATCCTATGAAACAAATTTTTATTTTTATCTTCTTCTTTTAACCAAGTATGTCTCTGATTTTATCTCCAAAATTTTTATTTCTTACTCAAGATATTAAGATATTTACTAAGCATCTCCCCTTTCTTTGAGTTTGAATTATTATGCTCACATTTTTAGAATTTTAAAAGTTTCTCTTTTAGTTCTTTATTCTCAAAAATGTTTTTGAAAGTGTTCTTGTTCCATTGTTTTAAGCTAGATGTCATTGATTTAATTTGTTTTATAAGTGTATACAACCCATCATTTTATAAACATTTCTACGTCTGCACTACCATATCAACAAATTGAGGACAGTCTTCCTACATTTGGTCATATTTAAAATATGATCTTTTTATAATTCACTTACCACCATTTTTACTCTTATTGGTCAATGATCTGAACCAATCCTTGTCAAGTTATTAATTTTAGCACAAGTGCCTTCATTTGGCCAATGATTTGAGAGTATGCATGTATCTATTTTTTTTGCTATTAGGTTTTGGCTTGTTCTATTGTTGGTCCATGTATAGTTGCCCTCTTCAAACTCAACCTCCCATAGATTATTGTTTTGAATAAAAACTAAGAAATCTCTCATAATTTGGGTTATTTTCCAAATTCCACTAAAATTTTCAATCAACTTGGCTATGGTATAAAAATACCCTATGATCATGAATCAAGTTTCTTGGTATTTACTTCTCATAAATATTTCAATCCCACTTCATACTACTAATTGTATTGATTGATTTGTAGGTCCATCGACATTAATAAGGATGAAATGAATATCTACGAAGTAGAATGTGACTAACGAGGCTATCATTTGCCTAGTTTTATGAATGGTTTCACAAGAGGTTCTAACTAGATTTCAACATGTTAGTATTCCCCATATCATTCCTGAATCTATAACATCCATTTACATCTTGCCCATACTACTTCCATAGTTTTAGAAACTTCTTCCTTTGTCATTTTAGTTTTCTAGTTACAAATAATATCAAGCTTATTACTTAAACATAGGTCCCCAATACACCTCTACTTTGAAGGGGCATACAACCCCTTCTATTCCATGAGATGGTAACCATATCGCCTTAGAAGATGCTGACCCCTCCTACAAATTACCAATATAATTTTATTGCTTGGTAAAGAAAAGTTAAACCAACTTAGATTGTGTTAATTTTTTATGTTTTCTCTTGCTTCCCTGGATCTCACTTGATAATTTGAAGATTTTTCTCTTTTTGCCTTACCAGTATCATGAGTAGGTCTTATTGTTAATATTATTTTATAACTTTATTTTTAGTTAGATTTATCCTCTTCTAGCTTTGCTAAGGAATATTTTGACTTATCTTGTTCAAATTCTATATTTCATTGTTAATGGTAGAGGTATTAACATCTAACACTGCATTTTCTCTACCACTTCTCTTGAATGGTGCATGGTACTTTAAGAGAATATTTAAAATATGATGACACATTCCTTAGGTTTAGTAGGAATGTTTATCTCTAAATCAAGATTAGAATGAGTTGAGGGTTCCTTGTTAATATTGTGATCTTATTGTACCATGCACTCTAAGCTTTGATATGATTTTTATTCATAGGCCAAAGACTTAAAAGAATTGGTATTTATTAAAATATCCTTGTTGGTTTCCAAAATTTATTTACTTTCATCTATTTGGACATTTTTTTTTGAAATTTTAAAACCATCCTCATCCATATCCATTTGTAAGTTTCTCTTGCAATTTTCTACATATATTTCTATTGGACTCTTCTTAGGGCATGATCTCTCAATATGCCCCACCTCATGACATCTTCTATGTCTAAAAGATATGTTTTCATAATCCATGGTTTGGGTCCACAACTTACCCCCATACTTAAGAGTGATTGATTTTGACAAAGGTTTACAAATATCAATGACCAATATTTAGGCATAAATAGCCAGGACTCCATCTTTTGTAGTTTCTAAAATCTAGAGGAATTATCCGAAAGTGTTGTCTATTTCCTTGAAGATATCTATTTCCTAAAATTCAATGGGTAACCCATACATCTTGTCTTAGATTGATACTAGGGATAGATTTATGTTTTCAGGTGCAAAACCTTCATACCAATGTGTAAGGAAGTGTTGTTGCCATAAACCAAGGACCTCCTTTTAGGATTCTATCTCTTTTCTCCTTGGAATAAAAAATTGATACAAGGCTAGGGTTTGATGATGAAAAAATGCTCTGCTAGGGTTTGGGTTTGTCGTCATTTGTAAATGGCTAGCTCAGTTGCTATTGAGCCGGTTGGGGAGAGCAATGGTGCCAAGGAAGCACCCAAGAAAGTTTGTCCCAAAAGTGTTTCACAAGGTAAGAGTACTATCCTTGCTGTTTACATTCCCTTGTATGAGTTTCATAATTATTACCACTAGTTTGAGTCACATACCCTTATTGGGTATTTCCTAGGTAGAATTCCCAATGATACCCTCATTAGGTCTCGGGTGCAACAAGTTTGGGGTTTGCTTGGTGTGATAGTTGAGAATGCTTAGAATATCACCAAGGGTTATTTTCTTTTTCACTTCCCTGATCCTGCTCAAGCTCAGAAAGTGTTAGCCAAAGGTCTATGGATGATGAGAAATTCCTTGTTAATTTTGTAATCTTACATCCGTGACTTCACAGCCAGTGACCGAGTTGAGTTGGAAGTTCCTGTATGGATTGAGTTCCCGAGTTTACCTATCATATTTTGGAGTTTTTGCAAATGCTCACCTCTTCCCTCAGTAAGTTTGTATATCTTGAGCCTGAATGACTTTCTCAACTCGCCCTACCAAGTGGGCTTGTGTCAAAGTTGACCTCACCAAAGACCTATTATATTTCATAGATATCCAAATTGGTGATACCTCCATTAGTAAACTTATCGCCTATATCAATTTAATGAATACTTTTTATCATTGTCAGTCTGTTGCTCACAATATTTGATATTGCCCACTGATGAAGTGGAAGTTCAAACAGACCCAACCCCCTTCGACTACCCCAATAGCTTAGTCTAACAGAGCTCGAGAATGCCAAGGCGATTGTCAAATGGTTACTACCCAACAAAATCATGCTTTTAAGCACTCTAAGTAGGACAATCCCTTTGTGCATCCTACTTAGACTAGTCCTATTGATACTTAGGTTATGCAAGCCTCCACTAGCTCTGTGCAGTCTTTTGAAGCCATCACGTCGATTGTTGTTAACATGCAAACCGCCATGCAAGTTGTAGGGGTCCTGAGTGCTACTCTACCCGTCCCTATAGTTACTAAACTGCCACCTTTTTTATCTTCTCTTTGGACCTCTATTGTTGTGGAGGCTCATCCCACTACCATGCCAACGATGCCCACATACTCCATGGCTATGAAGGAATAAGCTTTTAAAGTTCATCGTTCTCGAAGCCCCTCGAGGGATAGCTTGGGCTTGAGCTTTGACAAGCATCACCAAATATCCTCGAGCGAGGGTAATTTTAGTGGAGGTGCTAATTCCTTCAGTTCACTTCGGGGCCTAGGTGATTTTGAGGATGTCATGGATATTATGAATCCTGACAAGTCCTCATGCGAATTATGATTTTGAAAAACTGACCAAAGTATAATGCTTTAAGAATAGAGTTTGTTCAGGTTTGACTATCAGAGGTAGTAGAGGTCGTAGCTTACACGTAACATGTATTCTACCAAGCATTTTCTTGGGAAAGGAGTTGTCCCAAAGGTAGAAGAGGCCGCAACTTACGAGCAACATGTATTCTACCAAGCATTCCAAGCTGAGTCAGCTAGGGTCCTCCTCAACTAAATATGGTTGGTGGTAATGTAGATGAAGGATGGACTGCCCTAGTCTCTTCGGATGGCGGTTGGCAATGTGTCAACGAGGAAGATAACTTTCGTCCTACTCCTTGATATTTGTTTACTATTTGTCTTGGGATGTTTGTGTAATGATTGCTCGTAGCAACGTGTAGTAATATTTTTTGGACTCTATTTTTATTGGGGAGGTGTTATTTCCACCTAGAGGATTTTATGGTTTGTAGGGTGTGCTAATTCCACCCGCCCTTTTTTGTATGATTAATCTTAATTAATATAAGGTTTTTTCATTAAAAAAATTGATACAAAGAAACCTTTAGGAAGAAGGATAGAATCACTCTTGGGGACTTCCATCTCCTATCAATCTATTTTCCTAGAGCCATGTTAGGAATTGAACAGATGAGATATATTATACATGAAATGTGTACAATATATAGGCAGGAGGCCTATATGAAAGGATGACAAGTGTCAAGATAAACTGACAAGTGTCAATATAGAAGGCATAGTGCACATTAATTCTAACATTCCCCCTTAATGTGCACTATCCTAACTATAGAAAAAACAAGTCAACATTAGGTAACATTCCCCCTTAATGTTGACTTCACTAAAATAACCCTATCATCCTCCTTTATTACATGATTTGGTCTAGGCTCGTGCTCTTTGCACTTGGCTCTCCAACTGTGAATAATGCTAGATCAATGGTGTATACATCTTAGTTTGTTGCCATAGGGTCAACCACTTCCATGGGCCTGTTACCTCTAGGTCAGCCATCTAAGTGCCTTAGGGTCATCCCGTATGCCTTAGGGTCAACCACATATGGGTCTGTTGCCTCTACAGGTCATCCTCCAAGTATGTTGCCTCTCGTAGGTCACTAACTAGATTCACCATAAATATCATCCCCTCTCATGGTGAACTCAATCGTTGTGCTCAAAGTGGAGGACTCCGTTCGATAGCACCCATTCTTGTTTTAAAGTAGATATGATGTTTGAAGGATGATTTCAATATTTGTTCTAGTAAAAGTGGCCTAGATTGCATAGGTACGTGCACCCTTAGAACGTCCCTAGATGCTTTGCCATACTTTTGGATTTTGCAACGAAAGTGAAGTGGGGTGTTGTCCCCATTGTTAGCCAAGTTGGGTGACAAAATGAGTGGAGGTGGCCGAAGTTTCATCTTTTTTTAGTACATTGAGATGGTTGATTCAATTTTTGGCCATCAGGACTTTCATGTTCCGTCTAAGTTTCGAAGTTTTTCAAAGAGTTTTTTTTTGGTTTGCAGTAAAGACCGATTTTGTTTAAAAGGAGGATGTCGATCAATGTTTGGCCATGTTTGGAGCGCAACAGATTTCGTATCAACCATGGAAAAGCTAGCTGTACATTTGGCACATCCAGATTTAGAAGCTAGTTGTGCATGTTTTTTTTGCATGGAAAAACAAGATTTCCAGATTGCAAGTTGCTGAGCAAACTTCTCTAAGCTGCATAATTTTGCAAACAGTCTCAACATCAAATTTTGATTGGCATGGTAATTTGAGCTGAAGAGCACCCCCATAATCATCGTCGAGCTCTGATAACAAATGTTAGGAATTGAACAAATGAGATATATTATATATGAAATGTGTACAATATATAGGCAAGACCCCTATATGAAAGGATGACAAGTGTCAAGAGAAACTGACAAGTGTCAATATAGAAGACATAATGCACATTAATTCTAACAAGCCAAAGCCCCTTGACCAAGACCCATTAAATTTATCGATGACTATCTTATATTTGAGTAATAAGGACTTCTACTCTATGAAATCCTCCCTCACCTCTACTAATAGGTATCATTCTAAGTATTTATCTATAGATTGGTCCATGGGAAGGAAAATGTAACTCAGTATCTATTGAAGTTTACTGGTATATCCTCTAGTAATTATGTTATTTGAAAATTAACCTACAATAATCTACATGCAAAACTTTTAAGATAATAAAGAGATAAATGAAACTTGGTTAAAAAAATTCTATCTACATATAATATCCCGCCTCATTGATGCCCTAGCCCTCCATTGCTTCTCTCATCATCCAAACCTTGGCTGATAATTATTTATAATTTTATTTTTCACAACGTGAAAAATCGTCACTACCCTTGGTCTAGATGGATGACTTCATAGGGTTGTATCTCCCTCAATATTGCTTAGATTTATTTGACCACTCATTTTAAATCTCTTCAAATTCTGCACAAATTGGTCCAATAAAAATCTGAATAGGACAACCGTTTGCAAAGATATGGCTTCTAAAAGATGAGATATTTTTTTAAGAAAAATTTACCCTAAAGCTACCCTTGTTTTGGATGGCTGTCTTCACATGGTTGTATCTTCCTTTATACTACTTGGATTCTTTTGTATGATCATTCATTTCAAAGCTCTTCAATTTTTACATAAAGTGACTCAAGAATCATTTGAATAGGACAACTCTATGCAAATATGACTCTTGAAAGATGAGTTATTTAAAAAAAAAATTATCCAATTCATAATTGCTTCTATATATTAACTATTACTAAATTATAAAATATTAAATGATAAAATTAATTGAAATTATTATTTATAGCTTAATAATAATGTTGATTAATAGTTTAGAATAACACTAATTATATATTATCAAATGACAATAACCCAATAGGTTAAATTCCTTGACTTTCAAGGAGGAGACCTATGTTCAAATCTTACTAAGCAATACTAGCATAGTAGTCAAGTTGTCATGATACCACTACGAGGTCATGATTTATTATGGGTGGGGTTTGTATCAATCCCATAAAAATAATTATACATTAGTAAAACAAGTATTTAATTTTTTAATACATGGTGTTAAAATGAGTATTTGTGTTCAATGAGAACATTTTAATGATTCTAATATGTAAATCAAGATTTCATCTTTTTTATAGGTGAAATTAGTGAAAACTATAATCTTTTACTACCAATAAAGAATTACTAACTATTCTTTCAAATATATTATGGTTCTGAATGAAACTCTCGTGTAAAAAAAAAAAAATCATTGGAAAGCTCTTTTTGAGCCTATTGTTTCTATTCAAAAGAAAAAAAATGATCAATATTGAAATGATCTTTAATGATGATCACACAAGTAGGTGAATACAACAATACATGCATGAAGACAATCACATCATGATTCATAAAGTGAATGTTCTATATGACACTCCAATCCATTTGTGATGATTGTAGTATGGGAGAAGATGATGTTGTTTTGTCCTTGTGAGTTCAAGGATAATGTTCGTGGATACCAAATTGCAAGGAATAAAGTAGATACTCAATACCTTATATTAGTTTATGAATAAGTACATAATGCCATATATATAGAGCATTTGGATTGAAAACCAATATAATTGTCGACAGGTAGTTGCCCTAATAGTTAAGATGCTGGTTGTTTCTTAAGTGATCTTGTCTTCAAACCCCTTGAGGGTGGTTGTTGATGTAATTTGTAAACATTCTCTTAAAAAAAAAATTAATATAATTATTAGATTTTTATGTAAAAGTTTGATGTTATCCACATACATACATATATACACATGTGAGAATTTGAGATAACTGAGTGTGCCAAAGAAAGACTCGAATGATCACCCCCATCACCACTCTCTTGTAACCTCATTATAAAATTCTCATTCTTTTAAATACAATGCTTTAAATAAACATTAAAAATAAGAATGGGTAGTGATTCTTAAAAAAATAAAAATTTAAATGGGGATGGATTGGCATAATTTCAATTGAGCATTCCTTTGCTGTGTATTTCTCAAAACTCCTTCAAAATCAAAGAAAAAATTATTAACAATTAATTATAATAATATGATTTTTTTGACCTTTTCAAAAAAATTATAACAAATACCATATTAATAAATAACTAAATAAATTACCCAGGTGTTGTAGGTGAGTTGGAGATGAGAGGGCAATCCTCCAAGGGAGGTCCTAGGTTCGAATCTCCACCCTACCAAAAAGTTGAATTGGGTACCCAAAATCCAATTGATAATGTTGGTGCGGGCAAGGGTCGGGTGCGACCCCGGGTGACTTTGACGGTGTAGAACCCCCTGTTCGTGGTCTCTCAGACCAAAGCAGCTTTACAAGAAATTTTTCGCTAAAAAAAAAACACTAAATAAATTAAAAAAATACTAAATAATATTAATTTAATATTAAATTGTTTTTATAAAAAAAATATGAAAATTAAGTATATTTTTTCAAATGAATCAAAATTCTAATATAAAAATATGGCCAATAAAAACAATAGCTTATAAAAGCTAAACTAAACAAACTGAACGTGATTGTCACTCTCAAACTTTGCCATGCACAATAGGAAATACATAAATTCTAAATTTAGAAGGGAAAGAAAATGTTCTATATTGTTGTTTTTGTCTTTTATTCCTTAACTTATCCATTGGAAAAATGGTTGGAACTTGTATTGTAATGAAAATTTATAGTTGACAGCAAGTCCATTACAATCATAATGCCTTAAATTTATTAAACATTAAATACTTCCATTATAATAGGTTGACTTTTTTATATATGTATTGCAATTATTTTTAGATAAGTCCAATCAAAACCTAACATTTTTTTGCAATTATTTTTAAACACAATCGTATAATGTTTTTTTTACAATTATTTAAAAAAATCATAACTAAGTGTAATCTTACTTGTTATCATTGTCAACACATTAAAATATCTTAATAAATCTAAGGTAAGGTGCCCACAAAATTAAATCATTTGATGTGGCCCAAGCTCTTTAGATATATTTTAAAAGTGCCTCCTTATAATAAAGCTTACATCATACACATGGTAAATGATTACATAGTTTAACATTATCTTGTTTTTAATTTAAATTGATTATATAAAATTGAAACGAATTTTTGGTGTATTATATTTTGATTATATAATAGTATTATAACAACATTACTTTAATTTAAATTGATTATATAAAATTGAAACGAATTTTTGATGTATTATATTTTGATTATATAATAGTATTATAACAATATTACATCAACATGATTATTACACATATAACTTAACAAGATTTAAAAAGTTGAGAATATTAATTAGTTAAACTTATATTATAGCATATTATTGGTTTAAAATAATTTTATTATTAGAATAATAAAAAATAAAATGATTTGTTTTTGTTATTATAGACTAGACCAATAGTTAGCATTGATATGGTATATAGTTAGTATTTATTTTTAGATGAAAATAAAACATCTAACAAATATGATATATCTTAGTTTATTACATTCTATTTAAAAGTTTGACATTTCATGGCATGTTAGTTATTTTTAAATGTTATTCAGCTTTGTTATTGAAAATTATATAATGTAAACAACACACTGGTAAATGCTTTGGATTCACATTCGAAAAATTCAAGTTCTATTCTTGGGATGGTGGTTCCCCTTGTGCCCCAAATTGTGTGCTAAAGTATTTTAAATTTTAGAAATTCATATTTATGTTTTATTTAGATATTTAAAAAATACAAATATTTTCAGACCTTATCATATATAAATATGTAAAAAAAATTATTATTTTTCCTTTGTTTATTTTATAAACAATTCTAAGAAACTTTTATAAGAACTTGATTTAGATATGCAAATGGGTGTGAATGCAATAATAATGTGTTTTAATAATTATAAGATTTATAAGTATTTAAGGAGTTTTTTTTCAATAAGTTATATGTGGCTTTTTCTTAAAGGGTCTGCTCACATCAAAATAACAAAACATTATATATTTTGTCAAGTCAACTAAATCATATTTAATTTACTTTTTATTAAAGAAATTATTTATTTTATTTTCTATTAAATATATTTTTCATTTTCATCAAAATGTTTTTATAATAAGTGTCTCCACATCATTTTTATTAAGAAATAAAATCTTACTCAAAGGAGTTATCTTTTAAAATTTGAATTATTCCAATACAAAGATCAACACTACAATTGACAAAATTATTTACTAACTACATTCATCTTCTTATTAAAGGTTCACATTTTCAAAAGAATGCTCTCAACATTAATGTTATTGTTATCCAAACCCCACTTTAATTTTTGTTGATAACATCAATGAGAATCTGTGAATGCCCCTCATTTTAAATATATTCCATCCTTTTGAGAATTTGTGAATACCCCTCATTTGAAATATATTCCATCATTTTTCAATTTCAATTTGATTCATATGAAGTTCCTTAGCCTGTGCATAGTTGTTAGTTGAAATTCCATATGATATTATGTGAAGAGAATTTACCTTTGTTATTTTTAGAAAAAACATTTCTAACAACTTTTTTTAGATTTTCTTAAGAAGCACATAAAAATTTATTATGATAAATACAATTTTTGAACATTTTAATTTTAGCATAGATCAAACCAAATCTTTAGGGTTAACTCCATTATCATATAACCCAAAGGTTAGCAACTCCTTTTCTATAACCAAGAGGTTAGCACCTCTTTTTCTAACTTCCCATGATGAGTTTGTACCTTGGACTTCTCAAAAAAGAGCCAAGGCCCGTACCCTTGATAAGACAATTTTATTATTAAATTAATAAAAAATAAAAATTATTTATTTTTATTATTATAGATAAGATGGTTAGTTAGTATTGATATGTTTTTTAAGCCACATAGTCTCCGTCGTATTATCCTAGCCGACATAGTTTGAATCATAGCCAACATAGTGAGGTGTTTGGGATTGGAACTGTTGACCTCAAGCTAGCAAACACTATGTTATGGTTCATAATATTTGTTTTGACATGAAAATAGAACATTTAACAAACATGGTATATGTTTTTTTTTCCAATATACTAAAGAAATTAGTAACTCCTAACATTGGAATCTTGCTTCTTACTGTCACTATAACCTTTAGTTACACCAATAAAATTTTTAACATAATAAATAGTATTTACATGTGATATGAACTGTTTAAAAATTTGAACTAGGATCGCCCACAAAAATGCTTTGACCAACTATCTGGCCCTCGGACCTAAACTTGTATATGTTAATTGAAAAAATTTAATTTAAAAGTTTGACATCTCATGGCACGCTGTTAGTTATTTTTAAATGTTGGATCTCATCAAAATAATATAACATTATAAGTATATAAGATTTTTTTTTTAAATTTTTAATAAGCTATATGTGGCTTATTGCAGGTGTCATTCTTCTTTAAAAAAATAAAATATTATATATTTTTTTGAGAAAATTAAACCATATTTAGCTTGTTTTTATATAAAAAATTATTTCATTTACTTTTTTATTATATAAATTCTTCTTCAAACTATTATGTTTTTATAATCAACCTTGATATCATTTTTATTAAGAGATAAAATCTCACTCAACCAATTACCTTCTAAAATTTGAATTATGCCAATACGAAGATCAACACTACGTTTGACTAAATTATCTACTTCTTGAATTCCTTCTCCCTATATATGCTCATATTTCCAAGAGAATGCTTTAACATTAATGTTATTGTTCTCCAATCTTCACATCAATTTTTGTTGATAATATTAATGATACTTTTTGAATGCCCATTAGTTGAAGTATATTTTCATATTTTTTCAATTTCAATTTGATTCATGTAAGAAGTTCCTTAGCCTTTGCATAGTTGTTAGTTGAAGCTCCATATGATGCTATGTGAAGAGAATTTTGCCTTTATTATTTAAAAAAACACCACCAACAACATTTTTTGGATTTCCTTAGGAAGCACAATAGAAATTTATTTTGATAAATCCAATATTTAGACATTTCTATTTTAGTCTTTTGATGTAATACCAAAGATCAACGTAGATCTTTGGTGTTAACTCCATTGTCGTAGATGGCCCTTCCATGTATTTTCAAAACTTGGAACTAGGAGACTAGCACCTCTTTTTCTGCACTTGAGAATTTGTAATGACCCACAAACTCGACCCAAGGGAAAGAGTTACTTTTTTTTACAAGGATTAAATCACAAAGAATACATAGTATTTTCATTAGTATAAAGGCATAACTACTTTTGAGTTCATTGTCGCTGTAAACAACACTCAAGTTGACAGAAGTGATCAACTTTTTGTGATCATTTGGGCTTTACTTTTCTAACCTCATTGTTAGAAAAGATATCATCAATGGTCTCCCACTTTTTCCATACACTCACATATATAGGACAACTTCACCATGGCATATGAATTGCCTTTTAAGGCCCATAATACTTAAAGATGATGCGTATTACTTAACCCTACATAAGTTTGTCTATGTAGTGTTAATATAGCGTGATGCCTTAGTTATTAGTTAGCTTTGCTTCACCTCACTGTGAGCTAACTAAGACCGTTACGACTTACCTAATAATGATCATGGTCATTCTTACCTCACCGTAAGGTGTCACCATACCTTGTGAATGATTCGATCAATTATCCCATAAAAATCCATCGTTAATATTTCTAAGCCTTTTCGTGAGGATTTTTTCAAGCCTTACCGCTAAGACTACCCAAGCCTCACTACTTTGGGCCATCCAAGCCTCACCGCTTAGGGTGTATCATTCACAAAAACCTAGTTGATTGCCTCATCATAACTCAACTAGGATTGGGTACATATTGACTCAAGGGATTACTAATATGGCTCTAAAATCATGCCCAAAATAACCCCCTTCCAACCCAAGGGTCCTAAAAATTATAATCATTTCCCAAAAGGAAATACAGTGCTACATTAAATCATAGTTAAATTCCACATAACACATTGCTAAAGACTACAAATTTGAATACTTCTTTAATCATAACACTAGAATTTAGCATTTTATTTATTTACAATGAAAGGACGAAGTCAACATCTAAAAGAATCATAACCATAATCCATAAATTAGATTCTATCATTTTTTAATAACACATCCTTTCCATTTTGTAATGACTAATTATTTCCAAGAACCTAACATGAAGAAAAACATTAATCCATTTTCATTATTTGAACAAATCTCAAGATAATAACAATAATGTTTACAAGACATCTATTCCTTCATCATAATCATTGCATAGCATAACTTTTACATATGATACTCATAATATTTCTCATCCCATAAACAATATTACATTTCAACATTTAAATACATAAATGATATCTAATCTCATCTTTCTCAAGTCTTCTACTTGAGAGGTCTTCTCCTTCAAACTTGAATGTAAGTTTAGGGATCAGGACAACTCTTGAATGCATATGCAAACCTAACATGCACTATGCAAGAAAACATACAACAATGCAAGAACATGCATCATGCAAAGCAAATACCATGCAAGAATATTGAGAGAATCCCATACTTCTCTCACTCAAATATGGATCTATTGCTACACAATCCACATCTAAATCATACAAGAACATTGAGAAAATTCCATACTTCTCTTGTTTATGGATTCCTTAGCTACTCAAGCCTCATCCATATTCTTAAAAAAACTCTTTATTTAATCCTTCTATAATAATTTCTCATTTCCTAAAACTAGAAAACATTCAAAACATTGTTTCTTTTCGATTTACACCAATCCTTATTTATAGAATATTACTTCTCTAACAAACCAAATATAATCATTATTTCATAAGTTAATATTGACCAATAAACCACACATTATCTAATCAATATTTAAAAGACCAAAGCCTTCAATATTAATTAATAATCCCATACTCATATTAAGAGCATAATATTTTTTTGTTTCTCACTCAAGATGGATCAAAAAACTATAAGGTTCAAGCTATGTGTGCTTGTTTAAAAAATACTAATTTCCAATGACATATATTTCCCTTAACAACCATTTCCTAATTAGTCATTTTATTTAGTAGGTTTTATTAGAAATAAGCTTAGCCAAAACAATAACTAAACAACTATCCATGAATGTACACCTATAAATCCTTTTATCTAAAGGTAACTTAATAGTTTTTTATATATTGTTTTACATGATTACTTCAATTCAAACCCACAACATGAGTTCCAAGTGACCAAAGACTAAGCTCACCCATCCTGTTATGTACATAGTCATCAATGCATAAATACAAAGAGCCGTAGTCATTACTTTCACTCTAGAGAAATCGTTCATTTAAAATATGACATGCTACAATTAATATTTCCAAATAAACATGCATATAGAAGAACAAATAATGTTTTCAAACAACCTTGCATTCTAGAACATTTTTAAACAACCTTGCATTCTATAACATGCTTTAGGAAACGTTTTCGAACAATCTTGCATTCCAGAACATGCTTTAGACAACATTTTCAAACAACCTTGCATTCCAGAACATGCTTCAGGCAACGTTTTCAAACAACCATGCATTCCAAAACATTGCTATAGGCAAAATTTTTAAACAACCATGCATTCAAAACATGCTACATGCAACATTTTTAAATAATCATGCATTCAGAACATGCTATAAGCAACGTCTTAAAACAAACATACATTCAGAACATGCTACATGCAATATTTAAAAAACAACCTTGCATTCCAAGAGGTAATATTTTCAACAACCATGCATTCAAAACATTGCTATAGACAACGTTTTCTAAAACTAAAAGATCTCACATCAATTATTTTTGACTTCAACATTTGTTATTTTCGAAAATTCAAGTAAGCGGGTATAAACTTAAACTACACAACTTAAATCATGCATATTATATGTTTTCAAAATATCATAAAAAATATTATAATCTCAATGATAAATAGGCAAAGACTAAAACCACATCAAATATTTATGAGCAACAAAACATGGGAATTCTTTTGCATAGGTAAAAAATGGTACAATCTACTCTCATTGAATAAAAACTTAGAGCTACTCAACGTAAATAGAAAACATATGAGGCAATGAGACCAAGAGTTATGCAAACCTGGAATGACTATTCAACCACAATATCGACTCCCTTTCTTCAATGCCTCAACTCCCTTTTTGCTCTTCCTTCCTGCTAGCCCCCTTTATTTCCAGACCAGGCATTTTGAGGAGGAAGATAAGCCCAAACAAAATATGGAAAGAGAACCAAGATTCGTAACTCTTTCTTGCTTCTTTATGAAGCATTTCAAAAGAATAATTCTCCAATAGCTATGTTTCCCAAATCATTTAATTTTTCCAACTTACTATTTGAAATGTGCATAAAAATATTAAATGTGCCCCTCCTTTTTTAATAAATTTTAACCTATTAAGGTTAACATTAATGTGCTAACACTCTTAAAGTAATCATTCATTCATCCATATTATTTTTGCTTTTCTAATGCTAGTGTTAATTACTAACATTAGGATAGTAATAATAATTAAATTAATTACTTATAATTTTTTTTTATTGATAAAAAGGGGTTTTGAAAAGAACCCCAAACCGTTTAAAAGCTGAGAAAGAAAGGAGGGATCCAAACTCGGAAACCCTAAGCAAATATTCAAAACAAGTAAATAAAAAAGTACTAAAGGATGGAAACCCATCAACCTTTGAGGAGACAATAGCAACAAAAAAGAGGAAGCAACATTGGGATGATCCCTAATAAGTGGGATGGTCCTACTCATCATCGTTGGTGTTTTGGGTCAAACCTAAAGCTTGGACCACCACCTTTGGGTTCATAATTTTGTTGATAACTTTCCCTACCTGAGTGAGCAGGGAAGAAGCCAAACTGATGAGATCATCCAGATTGGACATGAGATCTGAATCATCAACTGAGGGTACTTGGAACGAGGTTTCACCTGGGGAGAGGATGTTTTTGGAGATGACCTCGTGCATTTTATTCTTACGACTTGAAGGAGGAGAATCAAATATCAGGATGTCTTGATCCAAAATGATGACACCCTTGCACTTGTCGTCCAACGACTTGATTCTGGTGGAATGATGATACAAAGAAGGGGTGGTTAATACTGAATGTTAATATTAACCATTAACATTGATATTTAATATTTTAAGTATTAATAATACTTTATTTGATAAATAAATAACCAAACTGTAGAGCTAAAAACGTGACACCAAATAATGCTAAATAAATAGAATTTAAATAAACTAGATATTGCACAACAAATGATATTTATATTAAATGAGGGGAGCCTAAAAACTCCGTTGTTACAATAGTGGATTTAAGAATCCTTTTTGATACAATTATTACAAATCTTGCTAGGGTTATCCGAAACCCTAGCTACAACAAATTGTGGTATCTTCAATTGTGTCTTGCTCCCAACAGAGTTGAGGCCTTCTTGATATTCGAGGCCAGGACACTCTGGCTTAAAAAACTGTTCAATGCTAATGTAACAAATTCATATCTGCACACAATGACACAAAAAAATAGTTAGTAATACCTATGAGGGCTCCACAATGTGAGGCCCTCTATAAGCAATGGTAAAACCCTAACTAAATACTGCAAATGGAGTGAATAGACATGAAAATGCATGAAATGATATCAATAACCAGTAGCTTTACCTTACTTTGCTTGTTGTCTTCTAATATGTGAAATTTTGTTGTAGGTGGTAGGCGCGTTGATGCTCTAGCATTGTTCGAAGGCTAGGAGATCTTTAGAATACTTATGTAAAACGTCCGTGGATGATCTACAGTTGCAGGAAATGCCCATGGGCACTCTGCGATTACAGGAAATGCCCATGGGTGCTCGAGATTGGTAGGGAGGCACCTAGAGGCACTTGACAATAGAGAGGAGGCACCCAAAAGTATTTTGAGGTGACGAAAAGCATCCAGAGGCACTTGGCGATTGAGGAAAGATGCTGTAGAAGTAGATCTGGTGAGGGGAAATGAATGGTGACAACAATGGGAATTATGATGAGTGAGAATGGAGGTAGAGGTACTCGAATACACCAAAGGAAGATGAAGCTCAAGGGATCTCAGGGTATGAGTTGCTCAGGGACTCCAAAAATCAAGTTCCTTCAAGAAATCAGACAAAGGACTTAGGGAATTCAATCACTTAGAGGTTGAGCCATCAAAGTAGCTTCTATTTATAATCCAACCTAGAGCATGCTAGGGTTTTAACGAAATTAATCATGTGGTTGAGTTAAAAGCACATCAGAGAGTGGATATTAAATTTAGGGTGTGGCATGGATTGATGTGGATGGATGGATAAGATTAAATGAAATTGTATGGTTGGGATTAATTCAATTATATAAATATATATTAATTAAATATATATAAAATATAATATATAAAATATTAATATTAAATATATATAAAATAAATATATATAAATATACATGAATAGTGGGTAAAAATGGTGGGAAAGTTAGGATGGTGACAAATGGCTAGGTTTTGGTGGTGGAAATGGTGGGAAATCATGGATGGAGGACAAGTGCCTAGGTTTTTGTGTCTACAAATACCCCTTTTTGTACTGCATTGCATGAAACACAATGTAGTGCAAAACACGAGACACCTATTTTGGCCAGGTGCAGAAGCAACTTCTCTTAGGATGTGGAACACGAGCTTGAAGATAAAATAATAAAATAATTTGAGTTTTGCGTAGCTTACTCCCTCAATTGGTGAATGAGATTGCGGATGAATATCACGAGCCAATTAAACAAACTGTGCAAATGAATGATGCAAATGTGATACTATTTTTACCCCAACAATGGGAAGGGGAGTGGTGAAAAAAATATGGTATGATGTGTCTATTTGTGCCCCAACAGATGAAGGGATTTGTGAAAATATGATGCAAGATGTGTCTGTTTGTGACCTAACAGATGAAGGGATGTGTGAAAAATTTGTGTTTGTTTTTGCCCCCACAGATGAAGGTATTTGTGAAACATGTGATGAGAAATGCATTTGTTTTTGCCCCAACATATGAAGGGATTTTACCAAGTGCGGATGTCATTATCATGTAAGATGTATCCCATTGTCGTAAAAGTCAGAACCAGTTGTGGCTGCCATAAATTTGGGGTGATTTTATGCTGTTGAAATTTTTTGCCTTCTGGCATCATTGATATGCAAAGATGAAAATGCAAAGAGCAAAAGTAGTCAAATTCGAAGGGCCAACTAGTGACTGTCGAAATATTCCTAGGATCGAAACCAACCACGCTAACTAAAACCAGTCACTATGATGACTGTCAAGAAAATGTGTAATGATGAAATTTGATTTTGTTTATGTTTTAAGCCCCACAAACTGGGCCATCAATGACAACTTTTGTGCAAATTGTTCTTGGCAAGGTTTCACGCAAAATGTGAAGTACCAAATATGATTATGCTTTTGAGCAAGGAGATATGTGATTATGAAAAATAACCAAGTGTTCTTATTGTATATCTTTCATCTTACCAAATTGCATGGACGCAAATCACTGCAATCACCAAGTATATAGAAAAACCCACTCTATACAAAATTCACTTGAATGTCATTTGGTACTTGGTAAATGTGCGAATGATGATGTGAAATGATGATGTTATGATGTACAAATGATGAAAATGATGATGATTATCATTTTGTAAAATTTTTAGAGCTAAAAACACGACACCAAACAATGCTAAATAAAATAGAATTCAAATAAACTAGATATTGCACAACAAATGAGATTTATATTAAACGGGGGGAGCCTAAAAACTCTATTGTTACAATAATGGATTTAAGAATCATTTTTGATACAATTATTACAAATATTTCTAGGGTTATCAAAAACCCTAGCTATAGCAAATGGTGGTGTCCTCAGTTGCGTATCGCTCCCAACATAGTTGAGTGGGCTTCTTGATATCCAAGGTCGGGCCACTCCAGCTTAAAAAACTATCCAATGCTAATGCAACACCTTTAGATCTGCACACAATGACATAAAAAAATAGTTAGTAATACCTGTGAGGGCTCCACAATGTGAGGCCCTCTATAAGCAATGGTAAAACCCTAACTAAATGCTACAAATGGAGTGAACAGACATGAAAATGCATGAAATAAAATCAATAACCAGTAGCTTTACCTTAATTTGCTTTTTGTCTTCCAATCTATGAAATTTTGTTGTAGGTGGTAGGCACGTTGATGCCCTAGTGTCACTCAAAGGCTAGGAGGTCTTTAGAGTACTTACGTAAAATGCTCGCGGGTGCTCTGTGGCTGTAGGAAATGCCCATGGATGCTCAAGACTAGTAGGGAGGTGCCCAGAGGTGCTTGGCGATGGAGAGGAGGTACCTATAAGTGCTCGATGATGATAAAAAGTTCTTGGAGGTGCTTTACGACTAAGGAAAGATGCTATAGAAGCAGATCTGGTGAGGGGAAACATATGGCGATGACTATGGGAATTACAAGTGAGAATGGAGGCAGAGGTACTTGGATACACCAAAGGAAGATGAAGCTCAAGGGATCTTAGGGTACGAGTTGCTCAAGGACTCCAAAAATCATGTTGCTTGGAGAACTTAGACAAAGGATTTAGGTAATTTAATTACTTAGGGGTTGAGCCATAAAAATAGCTCCTATTTATAATCCAACCTAGGGCATGCTAGGGTTTCAATGATACTAATCATGTGGCTAAGATAAAAGCACATCGGAGGGTGGATATTAAATTTAGGGTGTGGCATGGATTGATGTGGATGGATGAACAAGATTAAATAAAATCGAATGGCTGGGATTAATTCAATTATATAAATATATATTAATTAAATATATAAAAAATATAATATATAAAATATTAATATTAAATATATATAAAATAAATATTGAAAGATGCAAAATGCAACACACAGACAATGCTTTGAACCAAATAAAATGCAAGGTAACACAAGAATGCACAATAGAATAAATTCTTTATTGACGAGGGGAGCCTAGAAACTCTATTATTTACAAGCTTGGATTCTTGAATACTTTTGATGCAATATTACAACAATTTAGGGTTCTCCAAAACCCTAAGAAGCAAAGTTGTGGTGTCTTCAAGAACGTCTTGATCCCAATAGGGTTGAGTGGGATTTTCAGTATCCAAGGCTGGGCCACTCCATATTCTAATGTAACACCTTCAGATCTGCACACAATGACATAAAAAATAGTTAGTAGTATATGCGAGGGCTCCAAAGTGTGAGGCCCTTTGTATGCAATAATAAAATCCTAACTAGATACTACAAGTATAGTGAACAGGAATATAAAGTACATTCATAAAAATAATAAATAATAGACCTATTTTACTTATGTATTGTGTTCTGATGTGAGAAACCTAGTGTAGAGGACTGGTGTTGTGATGCCCTAGCATCGCCCGAAGGATATGGGGTCTTCAGGAATGATAGTGTAAAATTCCCATGGGTGCCTGGCTACTGTAGGAAATACTTGTGGTCACTTGGGGCTGAGGGGAAGGATTCTACAAAAGTAGATTCGGTGAGGGAGAAAGGATGGCGATGGCAATGGGGATTACAGTGAGCAAATATGGTGGCCAAAGTAATGCGAGGCGGCTTAGGGCATTTAAGGATCTTAAGCACTTAGGAAATTTGAATATTTAAAAAATCTAGGGACTTAGAGAACTCTAAAACTTAGGAAACTCTAGGGAAATCAGAGGTTGAGCCATCAAAATAGCTCTTATTTATAATATAACCTAGGGCAAGCTAGGGTTTCAACAACACCAATCGTGTGGCTGAGATTAAAGCATATCCAAGGGTAGATAATAAATCTAGGGTGTGGCACAGATTGATGTAAATGGGTAGTCAGGATTAAATGAAATTGGATGGCTGGGATTAATTCACTTAAATGAATACATATTTATTAAATATATATTAAAATATAATATAAAATATTATATTTAAATATATATAAAATAAATATACATAAATAAATGTAAATAATGATCGAAAATGGCGAGAAATAGGAATGGTGGAAAAATTGGCTATGCTTTGGTGGTGGAAATGACGAGAAATCCTAGATGGAGGACAAGTGGCTGGATTTTGGTGTCTACAAATATATATAAATATACATGAATAGTGGGCGAAAATGGTGAGAAAGTTAGGATGGGTGACAATTGGCTAGGTTTTGGTGGTGGAAATGGTGGGAAATCATGGATGGAGGACAAGTGGCTAGGTTTTGGTGTCTACACAAACAAATTCCATACTTCAAAACACATGCAACAACATAAGGGCTCTTGCTAGAAGCTATCCTTGCCTAGACTAAGATGTAAATCAATAATATGCATAAACAATATTTTTCCTTAAGTAGGAGATTTTACAATAATTGCAATGTTATCATCCACCTACTAAGAATTCCCTATGTGCAAGATAAGGGATATTTTGCTTTTATAGCAACCTCCTTGCCCGATGATGCATTTTAAATCAAACATACACATATGCACACTTGGTTATGATTTTATTTTTTGTTATATTTATTAAGAAAATTGAAGGTGGATCATAGGACTAATAATCCTATAAATTATCAATTATGATACCTATACCTTCATCCTTAGTTAATTAGAGCATATTTTGTGCGTAGGAGTCACTAAGAGATTTTTTTTTCAAATTTTGTAATGTGTGGACTTCTTATCCTTAAATTATATTTGATTTACATGATCTAATTATTTGAAAAAAAGGTAAATGAAATCTAGGAAAATAAGCAACAGGTTTAAAATAATGTCTAAAAAATCCATATTGTCTAAAAATAATCTCCTAGTGCTCAAATAGAAATCACATTTTCCTTGTCTAGGTGTCATGACCAATGCTTTATACCTTATGGAAAATCTAGAAATTTATTTTTAGATACCTATAGAAATAGGCTCATAAATAACTATATGAAAGTAATAATTGTTTGTCTTTTCCGTGACATGGCACCTTCATGCAATTGCACATAGGTAATGGATATCCATTTGGTCTACCTTTGTTTAAAAATATTGGAAACTTGTGTCTTTTTTACTATAGAATTATCCATATTAGGTAGGATGTTGAGTTGAAACACATCCATTTCTCAAAATTTTCTAGCTAATGATCCATGTGATAGACTATGTAGGAAGCACAATCCAAGAGCTATGAATAACTATAGTAATTTGGTATTGTATAGAACATAACAACCTACTTCTCATCACTTTCTTCCCCATCATAGTTACCAATCTAGATAAAATATGCTGCACATCTAGATTAAGTTACCTAATATTTAATAGAAGCTCATAATTATATGCGTTTAATGACTTGACCATCTATTACACTAAAATATTTTTCTACTATTTCTCTTCAAAATTATTATAGTGAGTGTGTTGGTTTTGTGGCAAGCATGAAACCTAATGTGTCATTTTATTTTGCATGCATAATTTCCTTATATCTTTAGCAAAAATATTGATCAAGGGTTCATCCATACATGTAACTTTTATCATATGCCTAGGCTTATATATCTATCAAATATGGATAATCCAAGACATATTAAGCTAGAAATTAACCTAAGCAAAAATTCAAAATCCTATTGATAATCTAAAAGTCCATCCTTAGCCCAAGTTCATACCCTTATATAGCTTCCTTTCTCAAGTCACTCATTGCATGCTTATATATTCCATTGGAAACCCTCTCATATATATTCTTATACATCATTTCTTAAGCCCTTTTTCTCCTTTTATCACTATTGGACACCTATGGATGTGAGAGGTCTATCTATGCTCATGGGGCACTTGGTTTATCCTCTCTTGGATCTACCCCCAATAACCTAGCCATAAATTTAGTTTTGATAGTGCTAGTTGAGAGGTTTGTCAATTTTGTTGGTATCTTTGATTAGGTTCTCCATTGACACTATGCCATTGATTTTTGCTCTCTAAGTTTTCATGTTTTCACCTCTCTAAAATAAATGTTTCCTATCAAAAGTTTGAAAATATTAAAAAATTAAGTTCTCCTAAGTGCAAATCACTCTTGCAATAGTAAGGGTATGAATCACTACCTCCTTTACTTAGTCAACTTTACACTTTTCTTAAAGGATGTGAATTGATTTTGAGAGTAAAGTGTGATTTATTCTAATGGTGACTTACATAAATTTGAATTTATTTTTTTTAGATTATGAGTTATATGGATCACTAACATAGATACAATTGTGATATACACCTTGTTTACCTTAGATTTTTCTAGATTTTGCTTTTCACTCTAGAATATTTTTGAATTGATTTGAAATGAAGGGTGTAGAACATACTTACTAAGACTTAAGTAATTTCATGATTCCTTCTTCATGATCATAATTGATATGGAGAAATCTTAAATTACATTGACCTCAATAGTGAGCAAAAGGTAATCTACACCTTTTGAGACTTAGGAAAAGTTGAGCAGGTAATGTGCTATAAAACTAGCTTCTAATCAAAATTTTAGACCCTCACTACCATGCAACCTTTTGTGATGGTTTTGATAGTGGGGGTCTATGAAATCAAGTTCCTCAACTTATTAACAATATCAAGATTTAAAAACTAACCCATCAATAACCAGTCCTTTTGTAGATGCTAAAAATTAGCCATATAAAGGTATGTTTCAAAGAATTAAAATTTTGAGCATGTTTAACCTTTGAATTGCTAAAATTATTCCTCACTCTTTTCAATTTTCAATTTTTGGATCAATGGATGTGAATGGGGTACGAGTGCTAGATTTGATAGGTCTATAGGGTTTAATAGTTTTCTCACTACTTATATGGTGTTTGAGGGATTTTTGAAGGTTTTTAAATATTATTCCCTTACCATTAGTGGATTTCATATACTATAATTACATTTCAAGATTGTTGCTTCCACCATCTTCACAAAGCGTGATGCTTGTATCTTTTCCTCACATATTATCACCTTGAGGGCCTAGACCTTGGAAGAAAAATGTGTCCTCTAGATTAAATTTTTAATCTTGAGACCTTTATTTCATAGTACCTACATATTGCTTTCATGTTTTCAATTCAACTTCCACTCATAACCACCTTGAATGGGTTTGACATTTATGGACTCCACATTATCTTCCCTTTTTTCATCACATGACCCTAGGGTTTTACCTTGATTCCACATTGAAACTCACATTTCATGGAAGAAAGCAAATTGCATGTTGTGGGGAAGTGTGATTTGCACTCTCAATGCCTTGGTAATTTTATTTTGATTTTGTGCTTTTCAAACCACTTCCTAGCTCTTAATGCAAATTGAACCTTTAGAACATAACAAATTGCTACTTGGGTCCCTTAGCCAATTTTTACTATTTTTTTTTATCTCTTTATCTACCTCAAAAAAAAGACCAGATCCTAAGAAAAAGGATGAGAAGCAGGGAGGTTCAAGTATCCATTTTAATATTTTCACTTAATGAGAAGGATTTTTTTCTTTATTTTTTAATTTTTAATTGCTTTTTTATTTGTTTAATACTTTTGTATAGAAAGAAAAGAGAGGAAAATGGGAAATTATAAAGGAAATATATGTGCAAACATTATATATATACACATACACATATATATAGAGAAACTTGGTGATAGCCTTAAACCAGTCATAGATTTCTCAAGAATTGTCCATTCATTGAAATGGATAGTAATTAGTCCTCTAAAGTTTCTAACCCATAATAATTAACACCTAATATTTTTATGATCTAATATAGACCACTCCAAAGATAATTAAAATTGACTTAGCTCGATCCTTCCAAAGAAGAAAATAAAAGTATAAGAGAAAAAAACCTATCTAGGCAATGGTTAATTGATCCATAGTTGATAAAATTCTAAACCCTCCTTTGATTATTCAGAAACCTATTATAAATGTAGAGATAACAAATGTAAAAAATATTATTGAGAGGACCTCAACCTAGTCCATAGAACCTGTCATTGCTAAAAACATTAAAAGACCATGATCACAACTGAAAGTGATGATCCTAGAACCTATGATAGGAAGGTTTTAGGATCTCACCCAACCCAAAGAATTGTTACTCAAAGCAATCATAAGAAAAAATAAAGTACGGGACATTGTTGAAGAGTTGCATATGTACCCTTGCAAGGTCCCCATACTTAGAACTACTTAGGACATCTCCTTATCAAAAACTATTAAGAAACTTATTGGATGAGATGGAGATACACAAACCAATGGTTTCCAAAATTATTCCCACATTTATAGGGCCTTAAGAAGTGCAATACATTAAATCACATGAATAAATTATTTACATTGATGCATATACTACCCCTATTTTGATTATAATTTTTATTTGAAAAATATGATTGTTGTTGATTATTTGGAAATGGATGATGATCTACCATTGGTGATAATAGTTATTTATAGTGATATAGTAGTCCATAAGCCTTTGGTTGATGATGAGATTTGTGCATGAGTTATGTCATTGTCCTTTCTAGATAAATTGAAGATCCCTAGAGAAAATATCCCCTCGACTAGAAGTTATCACTATGTTTATAATGGTAAATCACAAGATCTTATGGGTAGTGCATTTGGTTGCAAATTTTATCTAGGCATTAGGAAGTTAAATTAAAGTTCATGGTGTTTAATTTTCATATCAACTATAACATGCTTTTAGGTACCTTGGACTAGTAAGATGAAAGCCATGTCTTCTTCTACTTGTCAAGTGGTCAAGTACACCTGTGATGATAGAGTTTTTGCCATAGAAGAAGATTGAGATCCTTGGGGGTCTAATCCTCCAAACCATAAAAGTTGTTTTATTCCTTCTATGGGTGAGACAAAAAAAGTTCCATTTTATAAACATGAGCCTTAGTGGACTTCTATAAGGAAATTATATAAGGGGCATCCCAAATTTTAGTTGAAATATCCCTAAGATATGTATGAATTACAAGATGATCAATTTGATATGGATGTTATTGTTCCTCTTCCTGAATAGGTAATTGAAAAAATATAATATTTGTTAAACCTTAAGAAGATAGAAGATCCTATTTTTTTCTATCAATGATTGGCCAAGTTACGTAAAGTCCATGATGATGCTGCTGCAAAATTTAATCAAATAATATTTTGTGTAGATAAGGATAGCATGGATGAGGAAACTGATAGTTATGTTGAAAGTGATCTTAATCTACCATTTAACATAAAACTAAAAATTATCCTTTTTCTAGTCCTATTTCTAATGTGGGTGTTGGCCATTACAAAATTAATTTAATGGAATTTCCTATTTTAGGTGATGATGATAGTCAATCTACTATTATTTTTTGTGAAATTGCTTATGGAGATAGCAATAATTTGCATGCTTAGAATTCATGAATGTAATAAATATTAATCTAGCATATATATACATATAATAGATAATATTTATATTATCTCAAAATCAAAACCTTCAAACATGCCAAGTGAAACAAGAATCATCCCCTTTCCTAGGCATTTAACAAAGGCTAAAATCTATTGATATCTCAATTACTATGAAGATACATCAATTGATTATTCTATCTCCAAAAATGTCAAACTATGTTGAATTAAAACCTACTATCGACCTACACACTATTAAGATTTCTCCAAAAAAACAAGGATTACTCTTAAAGTGCCAATCTCAATCATGACTATTTTTCTAGTTGTTTCTAGGTTTATTTCTACTATATTGATAATATTTGATGACTATTTAACTTGTAATACCCCTCTTGTTCCTAGATTGTTTGATGTTTTTGATGAAATTTCTATACAACTAAGATCATATATTAATGCAACAATCACATTTTCTTTTATTTTTTGGTAAACAATGAATGGCTAAACTTACTATTATCCCCAATAGCCTATTTTTGAATCTAGAAAGTATTCCTACTCAAAAAGAGCATCCAATAAGTGCTTTGATAGTTTGGTTGATCCTACACATGTCTAGCAAGGTACTTAATTGAAGCTGAGTTTTCTTCTAAATTAAAATTTAGGTTTTTCATTAATGCTTTGATGAAAGTATTAAACTAGTTGTAGCTATACCATGGTCCTCATATTTTGATATTTGATAATTCTTAGTCACATGCACACATTCTTTGTGGGCTTTGGGGCAAGGGTAATGTAGAGGTTGAAAACAAATTCAAATATTTTATCCTATTTCTTTTGTCATTGCCTAATACCAAAGCCATCCTATAATTATTATATGTTAGAGAAAAAATAATCCTCTTCTAATACCATAAGAGAGGGTTTCTTCAAAAACCCAATCCTAACTTAGGGAGGAATACGTGGTTTTATTATTTTTTCTAATTTGATATTAGTTGTGAATTAGAGAAATATTCTCCCTATTATAGACAAATTTGAAGAAGACAATGGCATGAATGCCGACTCTACTTTAGATATTAACATAGACACCCATGGGCAACCACACATAGTCAAAATTAGGGTTTGCCTATCTAAAAAATAATAGGCCATGTTTACTACCTTGGTTAAAGAATATAAGGATGTTTTTACCTAGGAATATTCTAACATGCCTAGAATGGATGTGGATTTGGTTGTCCATAATATTGTTACCTATAATGATGTCACTCCCATATGACAAAAACGAAAACTATTCTCTCCCCTCATTCATGACCTATGCAAAATTAAAATCTATTAGTTGTTAGATGCTAATTTCCTCAAACCTATTGACTATTTGTATTAGGTATCTAACATTGTGATTGTGAAAAAGAAAGAAAATAATGCTATCCATATTTACTATGATTTTTGAAAAATCAAACTTGCTTACCCTAAGGATAACTTTTATTTTTCCTCCATTGATGCTATTGTTTATTCTACCATGAAGTATGAAATGTAGTCCCTTATGGATGGCTATTCAAGGTATAAATAAATTTGAATTACCCCTAAAGATCAAACTAAAATAACTTTTATTATACCCTGGGAAATATTCTACTATGTTGTCATCCCTTTGGACTAAAAATACTAGTGCTACTTATCAATGAACAATGGGAATTACCTTTCATGAACTGATTGGAAATATAGTAGAATCCAATAGGGATGACATCTTGGGTATGTCTACGAAGTGGGTCGACCACCTAGTTGGCCTTCATATAATTCCTAAGTGATCTCATCACTATAAGGTTATATCTAGTTCCCAAGAATACATGTTAGTGTTACTAGTGACCAAATATTAGGATTTGTGGTGTCTCATAAGGGCATAGATGTTGACCATGAAAATATCAAGGACACTAAATATATATCCCCCCCTAAAATATTAAAGATATCAAATATTTCTTTGGGAATATTGGATCCATTAGACAATTTATCCATGATTTAAATTTCAAATCTTATTAGTTGAATTATTTGCTTAAGAAATATTTTAAATTTGGGTGGGATGGAAATTTTAGTAGGGACTTCCTTGATTTCAAGAAAATAATTTTATATCTCCCAACTCTTCACCTACCCAACATAGATAAGTCATTTATTTTATATACCTCAACTACCGAGGTTTTCGGGAGAGTACCTAACAAGATGATAATAATGAGTATTACATGTATTATATTAGTATAACAATGGTATAAACACCTAATTTTTTATGCTAACTAAACATAAATGACTCATTAGCCTCACCAACTAGTTTTGTAAGCAAATAAAGTCAGTTTGACTCCATTGTATCCAAATATAAGGCAAGAAGTGGCCTAACATTTGGGTCTTACAAAACTACTACAAATATTCATAAACCTTATAAAAGTGGTACCATTGGAATGGGCTCAAAAATAACTTTTAGACAAGTATAAATATGACTATACTAATGTTAGTACCAATACCCCAATATGCTGAAAAATAAAAGCATTGTAAGCCTACAAAAGTGCTATGGCCCTTTTGTACAGTGTTTTAGTCACCCTACAGAACCTTTATCAATCAAACTATTTAAAATTTTCTTACCTTTCAACAGTAATTGAGAATAGTACCATGAGCAAAATTCATAGTGCTTTTGTACCACAATGGTGCTTTTGTATTGCTAATACCAAAAATTAAATTTTGGTAGTTTAACTACCTATCACCACCTATTCCACTATGGATCTCACTTTGTCAATCAAACTTACCTACTTTTACATGTATAGAGGTGTCTAAATACCAATCAAATCCTCTAAATTGGTAGTTACATGCCACTTCACCATTTTTATCTCTCTAGTTAAGCTTCTTAACTCCATATAATATCTCTAATCACCTTATAATTACTATAAATTCACCTAAAGTTGCCACCTCATTTTTTTGCATGAATCTCCAATGGATTCTCCAAGGGGATTGGGTGATCTATAAAACCACCCTTGGGAATCCATGAAATAATAATTTTTTTTATATGTACATGTTTTTAAAATCATCAGGGGAAGTCTTAAACCTCCATTCCACTCTTCATTAAGTTATAAATCAATTATAAAAAGGGTATCAATCAAGGGCATATGACAAGCATAATCTACTGTAGATCAAATATCAAATGAGAAAAGCTAAATCTTGGTTGTGGCCCCTCTTTTCTCATCTCTTTTAGCACTTAGTATTTACTATTCTTTCATTTGATCATAATTTTATGTTCCTAATGCACTTATCACTACTTTTATTATCACCTTTTAAAAGGAATGAGGGTTTGAGTCATTGAATGAAGAAGTTTGATGTTCCTTGAAATTAGATAAATACCTTTGCATTTGATCATGGTTTTTCTTGTTTTTGTTCATAGGTTCTAGAATTTATATGTATAGGATGAAAGTAATACAAGTTTAAAAAAGCATCATATAGTTTTTTGTATAGTGTTTTTATCATCCCGTGGTGCTTCCATCATCCTACAATGCTTCTATTATTTCTTGGTGCTTTTGTACCTATGGTGCTTTTGTCATCCTATGAAACTTCTATATTGTCTCTAGATAAGGTATTATAGTTTCTATTTCTACTTAGTTTTAGTCTTAGATTAGTACATTTAGGATTTTTATGCTATTTTATAATAATTAGGATAGTTTTTGTGAAGAGTTTAAAAAAGAGTTCAATTTGCATTTTAATTATAAAATCACTAAAGTAGTAACTTGTAGATTTGAAAACCTCGCCAATGTATAGTAGGAGTGAATCCACTAGGATATCCCTGCTTTCCTACTTTGAGGGTCTATTTACAAAGGAAATCCCAAGTATATGAGAATATTCAACGCAGGTAGGCTCTACTCAATTCAAATTTTAAAGGCATCAATATAGATCTTATGCTTGACGATGTTTAATGGGTTTATTCAAAAAACACCTAAGGTTTTGAATTGCTAATTTGACTCTTTATCAAGCCTTAAAAACTTATTCAAACTTAAGGTGAAGATCACTAAATATGCATGCTAAGCTTAATACACATAAATGCAAGAAGACAAGAACTAACCTAGAATACTTTTTTCTTTGAAGGATGAGCTAAGCTAGAAGAGATGTTTTCTTTTTAGGGAAAACAAGAGATGATGCAAAAGAAAATCTAGCTTTGAATGCAACTATATGCTTTTGTGCTTTCTTGTCTAAGTACTTAAGAAGTGTTGTAATCACAATGACACTGAGAGGGGGGGTGAATCAGTGTGTTCTTTAAAAACTTCTAAAACAATTAGATTATAAAACCAGCAGTAGTTTAAAGCAGATAAAAGAGATACTAAATGCATCAAGAAAGCATCACACATAACACAACATTTTAACGAGGTTCACCAATGTGGCTACTCCTCAAAAATACTGCTTGGACTACCATCCAAATCCAATCAATGCAAAGCTACAACTTTACATAATCCTTTACCAAGACCAACCGGAAGGAGCACCAACCCCTTAACTTTATCTCGCTTCAACGGAATGGAGCACCAACTCCTATTTTACCAAGCATCTACTGGAAAGAGGCACCAACCCCTTAATTTTCCAGCACCAACTGGACAAATTGTTTACCAGCACCAACTCGGAAAGAGGCACCAACCCCTTAATTTGCCAAGACCAACTGGACTTCAATATTAAATAAAAAAAATGTTTGACATATACCTTTGTTATTGCAAGACTCTAACTGGTCTACATCACCTTTGCAATCTCTGTGCACTCTGCTCTCTCTTGCACAATCACTTCACACAGTTTGCTGCACTGCTACAGCCAGAATTTGCAATCAACTTTGCCCTTCGCGCTTCTCTGCACACTCTGCTTTCTCTACACACACACTTCGCACACTCTGTGTCGTTTCACATTCTGCTCTCTACTCAACATGAAATTCACTTTCACAAACACTATGCTCGCATTCGCACTTTATCTTTACACCCCACTTTTCAAACTTGAAGTACCCTTGCTTTTATAGAAGAAGTTTTAGGAACAAACCCTAAAAGAATGTCGGTTGAGAAACCCTAGAATTTGTCAGCTGCCAAACCCTAAAATCCGTCGGCCCAGATTTAACTTTGTCGGCCTTAAACACTTCTTCCACCTTCGTCACTTTCCTGTAGCTTATTGCCATGAAATAGTAACATGTCGGCCCTTTTAATTTAATTTAATATTTTAATTTAAATTTTAAATAAAATAAAATTTAAACTAAATATTTAAAATTAAATATCTTCATCACCGGGGCATCTTTTTCAACGAAACGAAGAGCCAACTTGGGTTTTAAGAAAAACCCATTTCAAATCTGTTATCCATGGTTTTAAATAAAACTTTTTATTTTGACTGCCTTGGTTTTCACAAAAAACCTTTAAAATTTAAACTAAATATTTAAAATTAAATATCTTTATCACCGGGGCATCTTTTTCAACGAAACGAAGAGCCAACTTAGGTTTTAAGAAAAACCCATTTCAAATCTGTTATCCATGGTTTTAAATAAAACTTTTTATTCTGACTGCCTTGGTTTTCACAAAAAACCTTTTCGCTTCTTGAAATCTTAGGTTCTGAAGACTTCTTCTTCTCATTCTGAATTATGTTTTCTGTTTCTGTGCATCTATCATTTAAGGACTCATGATCTTACTAACTTCTGAACTTTATCCTCTGCATCTGAGTGACTTCTGAACTCGCTCGTCCATTGCATCATTAGATCTAACTGACTGTATTGACAACAATGACAATCCTCCTGCAACACCTTGCTCAACATTGAACTCCTATCCATTGTACTTTGGCTGCACCTTGCTGTTCAATAAACTCTTGTCCATTGCATCAATAAATTTGTCTGACTGTGTTGACAACAATGACAATACTATTTGCTGCACTTTGCTCAACAATATGCTTTTGTGCTTTCTTGTCTAAGTACTTAAGAAGGAAACATTAAGATTTAAGCTAAGATTCCTTGATTTTTTCCAATATTAATGTGTTTTGAAAGATTAATTTTGACCCAAATTAGGGTTCCTTAACTGACCAAAAGCAATGTGATTTTAGGTAAGCAAAAGATGCAAACAAAGGTCAAAAAATAAAAATATTCTAAAAAATAAAGTCTAGGGAGGTTCCAAGTGGTAGGGTTACCATTTTTGGAGCTTGATCAAAATCGCTAGTGAGTGGCAAAAATGCTAGTGGCATTTTTGATAGTGAGTGGTGTTTTTGCAAAACCTACAATAAGGAAAAAAATAGGATTTTATATTTTGGGGGATTTGTTTGAGTGTTGTGAAGGTGTATTTATATCTTATCAGGTAATCAGACCTCTTGTTTATGACAAAATTGAGTATGAATGCCTTATTGGGATGGAAATAGAGCCTTATGAAAGTTACCAGTGAGTGGCAAAAATACCAGTGGCATTTTTAACATGAGTAATATTTTTGCACTGTGTGTTCTAGAGAGTCAAAATCACCAACTACTACAATAAGTGGTATTTTTGACCTAAAATGGGGCTGAGAGTGTTTCAAGGTCAATTTTGAGTTGATTTTTGGTCAATTTTGGGATGGAATGAAAGGGGAAGATTGAGTGAGGAGTCTTCTAGGCCTATAGTTCATAAGTTTTAGAATTTATGCTACAAAATCCTATAATTTAGTGATCAAATTGGATGCATATGCAAGGGGAGTGAATTGTCCCCAAAATGACTAAAATTATATGGTTTTGGGAATCCAAGAGGTCTAAAAATTCTTAAAAAAGAGTTAGGAATAAGATTTAGCAATCTAATTAACCCTTAACTAAATCAAATTAGTGAAAATAAATGTAAAAGGATGCAAATGCTATGAAAATATGAATGTTTCTATGAAATTTTACCAATCTACAACAACAAGAAAGGGAAAAGATATGAAATAGGGATGATGAAATGCTGTTGTTGGTGAGATAATAAGATAATGGTTGTCTTGTATCCACACCACAATAAATTGGAGCTAAAATGAGTAAGTATATGATTGAAAATATGAAAAGAGCCTGCAATATGTAAGGGAAAGAGGATGTAAAAGAAATTTGTATCTAAAATAATGCCTGCAAATGAGAATAACATGAAATTAAATGTGCATGGAGGAAGGAAAAGTGATTAATATGCTATGTATGAAAGGAAATGTGCTTGCAAATGAAATAAAATAGCAATAAATTAAGAAATGATAAGCAAATAACATGAATAAAACCTACAACAAAGGGATTAATGACTAAAAATGAAGGCAACAAGTGAAATAACCCCAAAATGGGTGACAAGGAAGGTGTTAGTGACTATAAATAGATATTAAAATTCTACTATACCCTACAAGGAACATATTAGAAGTATAAAAATGGAAAGGTAAAAAAATGGTAAGCTAATGCATGCTAAAACACAAGCTAGCAAGGCTAGAAATTAGGAGAGTAATGCATGAAAAAGAACAAAGAATTAGAAAATAATGACAAGTTAGGGATGATACAACCTAGAAAGAACTCCTCATTGCCCCAAACAAGAATCCCCTTGCCCTCAATATCTCTCCTTGCCTTGCTTGACATACCTCCAAAATAGCTTGATGAAGATAGCTAATGAAGAATGATATGCAAGAATTTTTGTAGAGTTTAGCTAGCTAAGAATTGCTTGTTGAATGCTTGCACCAAGGGATTCTTCTATAGATTTAGGAGGGATAGAGAGGGAACATTTTTTAGGATAGGCTTAGGGTTTTTTTAAATTTTGCAAGTTTGGTTCATTGCTGGAGTGTGTCAAATCAGAGGAGGTAGTGGAATGAAAGAATCCATGTGCTCCTAGCTTGTGCTAGGAGATTTTGGCTATTTTGTAAAATCACCATTCATGGTCAAAATCACTAGTGGTATTTTGATCCCTAATTGATATTTTTGATCAATGGTTAGTTTACCTACCTAGGATTGAATTTGATGTTTTGACTATTTTGGAAAAATGCCACTCATTTTAAATTTACCATTAAAGGTCCTCAGTTGCATGTTTGACCTAAGTGGCATTTTTAACAAGGGCTAAAACTGATGCCAAAATTTTTGGGTTTGGGTTGATTGAGTGTCTGCTAATGTTTGGTGTATTTTTCTTTGAGGATGTGTCAAAATTGGGTGTCTACATTTTACCCCATTTTTGATACGATGTCTATGAAATTGCATCAAAAGTAAGTAGTTGGAATCCAATTTTGACACTGTGATGTTTTGTTATTGTATTGTAATGTTGTGTTTGAGAAATGGTTATGATTGTGATTGTTTTGATTGCTTATATTATTACTGCATGTATGCTTGTTTTTGATGATGTATGCCTTGTTGATGTCTAAAAAAGTTATCCCATATGAAAAACGTTGCCCAATGTGAAAAAGTTGTTGCTGGGGTGTCCCCTCGAAAATTGTTGTCATGTTAGATTTGGGGAGAATTCTTGATTGGATGGGTGGATTTGCTGAAGGATCGATAGCAAAAAATGGTATGGAAAGGGGGATAGGGTGGGGTAAAAGGGGGAAGAAGGTGAAAATGTTGATCATTTTCACTCGCTACATTTAGAAACTTGGTGAAGTTGCTGAAAAAAGGTGCTCTAGAGCAATGGAGGATAGCAAGAGATTGGATTATCATGAAGACATTTTTTGATGGACCATGTGAGTATTGAAGCATATCTGATAGTCATGCCTTCAAAATTTGTCAAAATTTTGAATTTTTAGGCTATTTTTATTAATTTCTCATTGATAGTGGTATTTTTTCCACTGGTGGTATTTTTTACATGAGTTAAAAAAGTGTTAAAAAAGGTGCTAATGATGTTTTGGATGTGGTTTTTGGTAGGGAATGAAGGTTTTGGTGAGCTAGGAGTACCATTCAAAGGATATGAACAACATTTTGGTTTAGGGGATCAATGATTATGAGCTTGGCTTATTGGTGGTGACTAGGCTAGAGCATGTGGTATTTATGCTCAAGTTAGAGCTTGATCGACCACTGTTGATAATGTTGGAAGAGATATGGTAGCCCTTGAATAATACTTTCAGATTGTTGATGAGGGAGATGATAGTGATATTGGAGGAAATTCGGCACATAATTAAAGTTCCAATCCAAGGTGAGCTGATTTGATTTATGATAGATGGCAAGATTATGAGGATATTATTAACAGAGAATGAGAGATTTGTAGTGAAGAAAAAGAGGTTTTAGATCAATAATGTTTATATGGGAGGACACATAGACTGATTGATGACCTTGTTGGCTTCCATTGTATTAGGGATCCTAATGGCAGATACAAGTAGGAGATACATGCTTTAGGGATGGGCAATTATTATTTTTAGAATGAGGGATTGTTAGATGATGTATTCCTAGGGGTCAACCATCTTGGCTAGGATTTACCATACATTATACCAAGTGGTATATCATAGTGGTAAGAGTCTAGTGTGTTGCACTCTTCTCTAGGTGTGGGCCTGGGAGTATATCATGGTTTGACACCCTGTTATAAAGGGTAGGCATCTTGGAGTTGAGATGCCTATAGTTTATTGATGGGTGGGGTGTATTTTGCCTAGTCATTGCACACTAGAGTAGGCACGATTTTAGATCGATGAGCTATAGGTTGCACAGATTAGCTAGCAACCATGAGGTCAATTTGTGTGGTTAAATGACCATAAGGAGCTGGCTCAAGTTAGGAGGGTTTGTTGGTTAGATGATGGAGGTCAAAATTATGAGTTGTACCAATATTAATGAGTACCATGACAATATAGAGAGGCACATGGGATACTAGGATTAGGGTAGATGTGGATGCAAAGGGTTACATGGGAGAGATGGTGGGAGCCCACCAAGCTCTTTTTCTTTATGGAGGAAAATGTGGATGACCCTACGATATTGAGTCCTAGGAAAGATGATGCCAAGGTGATAGGGGACTACATGGTATGGTATGAGTGATTTTGACCAGGTTTTCACAGTCAGAGCTATCGAGGGAGCAAGATCCAACCATGGAGAGGATAACTAATATCCTCCAAGGGTTACATTATAATATGAGGAGAGAGTGGAGGGAGATGATGGCTATGAGATAGACATTAAGGTTAGGGAGGAGTAGAGGGACATAGTATTAGAGCAAAGAGTATCCCTTTAGACATACCTCCTCGTTGATCCTAAAACCATCATCAATTTTCAACGAGGTAGGACCTAGTAGAGTAGCTACAAAGGATAGGGAGGCTAATTTAAGGGCCTTGATTTGGTATTTACAAGATGTAAGAGGCTAGTTGGTGGCATTTGAGGTTGCAAGGAGGAGGAGATGGCTAAGTCTCAAGAGGAGGTAGCCCAATTGACCAAGGAGAGGGTGGTTGATAGAGAGACCATAGCTGACTGATAGGTGGACTTGGAGTGGATGACTAAGGAGAGAGTTGCTTATAGGGAGACTATAGTTGATCTTTAGTTAGATTTGAAGTGGATGAATCAAGAGAGGGATGAGGATCTATCAAGGATTTTCCAAGGTATGGATGCCAACATGGTAGCTATGATGATGGGGACCTTGGAGCGCTAGCTAGAGTTGGTAGGGGTAAACTTAGATAGGGCAAGGGTAAACTTGGACATGTTATAGGATGAGCTATGACTTACAAAGTTAGGTGTGAATAGGGAGAGGAGGACTTCCTATTACCAAGAACTCTATCACACTACATGCCTCCAAAGTAATGACAAAATTTACCTTCACAAACTCGATCAAGGACATAGTATGTGGGTCATTATTCACAATGGTAAATTGGCTTTTGTGTGTCTCCACCTCCACCAGGAGCTGGGGGAGGAGACGTGGGTTCCAATTATGAGGTATTTTGGAGTGAATGTACAAAATTTTGTCATGTGGTACACCTCCCTTTCATAGAGACTAAGTGTATAAAATTTTTTATGATACTCCTTTCCTGACAGGATTTATGGTACTGAGGTATTATATTTAGTAATGACATTATGCTTTATGTTGAATTATTTGTATGGTGATTATGTTGTGATGAGTTGATATGATTTTGTTTTTATTAGATGTCACTTTGAAGATATGGTGGTTTTTATTTGAAGATGTGATATTTTTTTATTTATTTACTTTGTTGATTATGCAAATATTGATAAGTGATAGCAAGTATTTGGATGTTGATATTTATGTGTTGTTTTAGCAATGATATTATGAGTAAGATAATGAATAAACAATAAAGAGAATTATGGTTTTGTTGAGTGGTGAGCTAAGGGTATGATGATAGAAAAACCATAAAATATATGTTGTGAGCGTTGGTCTCTAGACCTGATAAAGGATAAATTCTAGTTGTGACTTTTGGCATCAATTATTATACTTTGAGCCTAGATAATACTTGGGCTTTCCATGAGATAGAAAAATAATCTCATCATGCTTAAATGGTGGCTTAGGATGCCACATAAAAGACACACACTTAAGATGCTATGAGGTACTTGTAATATGTACAATATATATATATTTGTTGTTAGTAGAGTTAGTTGTTATTAGTTAGTAATATATGCTTTGAGACACGTACCCAAAGGATTTTATGCATGCTTTAAGAGGTATACTCAAAGGATTTTATGAATGCTTTGAGAGGCATGGCCGAAGGATATTATCATGCTTTGAGAGGCATACTCAAAGGATTTTATGCATTTTTTAAGAGGTATACCCAAGGGATTTTAGGCACACTTTGAGAGGCATACCCAAAGGATTTTGTGCATGCTATTAGAGGCATACCTGAAGGATTTTATGCATGATTTGAGAGGTATACCTGAAGGATTTTATGCACTCTTTGAGAGGCATACCCGAAGGATTTTATGTATGCTTTGAGAGGCATACCCAAAGTATTTTATGCATGGTGTACCCAAAGAATTTTATGCACACTTTAAGAGGCATACCCAAAGGATTTTATGTAAATATGAGAATGAGTAATTGTATGTTTTATCTCGATAGGTTTTTCCTAAGAAGGAATTGAAATGTGCAAGTATGTATAATGATAGATGTGGATTGATTTTTGAATTGCATATATATAATGAGTGTGGATAATTTGAAATTGTTATGGTTTAGGAGCATGTTTCCCCTTGATAGAGGAGATTTTTTTTTGAAATGTGATATAGTGTCTTTAATTTTCTTGACATATGAGAGAGGGTAACAAGGGTATATAAGTTCATTACCTAACACATGCAAAAATTTACATGTATCTGAGGAATTTAACTTAATACCCATCACCACCTCTAATATGTGAAGAAATTAAGATTTGTATGAAAGTTCACTACTGAAGGCTACTTTAAAATCATATACCCAAATCATCGTATCCACAATATAACCATGAATATGAAATTTAGTTGGATAAGATAAAAACGTTTATTTGAAATTCACATTAGGTCATGCTTTAAGTTGTGAAGATGAGAGATTTTCTAGATGTTTGTTTATTGAATATTTGAATGCATAAGATGAGAATTTTAGATTATAGGTCCCTTGCCTAACACATATACATAGATTTATAGATATGTGAGGAATGAAGCTAGTACCCAAGAGCACATATGATGCATAGAAAGAATGGAGAATTTGTATAGAAAAAAATTTCATAGACTGAGGGTAACACTCTCATATGGATAATTCAAGGAAATATGAACCCCTTCTCATTTTCTTGGTGTATTTACAAAGAATTGTATATGCACAAAATATGGAAGAAATAATTTTTCTGTTCTTGGAGGTCCATATGGTAGCATGGCCCCTAGTCTAATAGATCTATTGTGGGTATGAAGATAACATCTCCACTAGTTTATAAAACTTTAATAAGAATAGATATTTGATAATCTAATACTTAGTGCAATAATAAATAATTATGGATATGCAAAGTGCTGATTACCAAGTCCCAATGTTTCCTAAGGGTCTACAAATTAGCAAATATATTGTCTGTGTTGATGAAACTTGATTGATTCTTGTTTGGTATTTTGAAAAATATATTGATAGAAGAAGAAGGTTTTTGAAATATGCTAATATGGAATTGAATTTCCTAGCATATCAATAGATGCATTCACTGCCCCTAGTGTTATCACCTAGTGCTTATACAAAGGCCTTGGATAAATGCAAGATGTTGAAACGAGGGATATGAGTCCAATTGACAATATGTTGGATGATTTTTTTATGTTGTAGATTGAGAAGTTCAAGGTGATGATGTTATGAATTGAATTATATATCAGTATTCATTGTTAGCCATGATTATCATTTTTCTAATGCACATGCAAAAATTGTATGTACATAAGGCATGGTATGTGAACAACTGAAGGCACCACTAATATATGAGAAAAATTAGAATGGTTATGATAGGAAATTATGGCTTGTCATTCTGATTGAGATGGAAGAAATTCTGTATCAATTAACAAATATGTGAATGTTTGTATGAAAAAATAGAGAATATCTAATCATATTAATAGACCTTTTGAAGTCATGCATTTCCTATCATGTAGATTGTTCAGTATTTGCTTTTGATTGCATACTTGTATAATAAACGACTCTACAAATCCAATATCTAGTGAGGCTTGCAAGTAATTGCAAGCCTACAAGGCATTATATTTACAAAATTTTATAACTTGAATAGCTTATTAGACATGTGGTAGGTTATGAAAGCATGATCCATTGATGGTCTATTGATGTAGTAAACCATGTAGCTAAGAAGACACCATCGGTCCAGTGTCTGATGAGACTCACAAATAATTGTAGACCTACAAGGCATTGGATTGATAGATTTCCTTAGTCAAAGTGGTTCATTTAAGCAACAAATTATGAGATTTTGATTTATGTTTGATTGTATGTAGATGTAGTAAACCATGTGGAAGGAAGACACCATTGATCCATTACCTTGTGAGGCTTACAAAAAACTATAGACCTACAAGATATTGGATCAATGGGGTTTCTTAATTTGAATGGTTTATTGAAGAGCGACTTGTGAGAGTTTAATTTATGTTTTATTTCATGCTTATTTAATAAAAATAGGTGGGAAAAAAATCTCTATAAATAAAGTGCCTAGTAGGGCTTACAAATAATTATAGGCCTACAAGAGATTGGATTTATAAAACCTTGAATCCCTTATGGCTTGTTAAATATGCATTCCTTTAATGAGATTTTGAGTTAAGTGTGATTACGATCTTAGAAGGTAAATTAGTCAAGAAAGAAAACCCCGTTTGTCTAGTGTCTAATGAGATTCACAAATAATTGTGGGTCTATGAGATATTGGATGAATAAGACCTCCTAGCTTGGGTGATTCATCAAATAAACTACATTTTGATGAAATTGATAAGCATCATGATAGATTTTATAAGTCGTATTTAGGTGCTAAAATTATCCTATTGCATGGCATACTTATAAATAATTGAAGTATTCTAGTGCATAAGAGGAGAAGAAGAAATGCTCCAAAAGGACCTATTAAATAATTATGAGGTGTAAATGGTTTATTTTTATTGAAAACAATGTTGATACAAAGTGTTGAAAGTGTGATGTGAAATTGAGAGATAGAAGAAAGGGATAAGGATAGGTCATTAGGGCCATGGATGATCATTTCATACATCACTTAACCCAAGAGAGGAAGAAGAAGATAAGCAATGTGATAGGTGAGAATGAGGAGATAAAAGAAGAATAGAAGAGGTTGATTGTTGTTATTGTTAGGTGTATTAAAGTTGGGATAGAAGAAAAGTGAGAGGCTGGGTCATTAGGGCTGTGGATGATCGTGTCATACATTACTTAACCCAAAAGGGGAAAGAAGATAAGAAATATTATATGTGAGAAGAGAGAAGTAGAAGAAAGTGGAGAGAAATAAAGGAGTTTTAGGACCGAGAGGATCTCTCAACATGAGGCTTTCTTATGTGTATGTATTAGGACCCCATACTAACATTATTTTTGTAATTCTCAATTGATTATGTAATAACCCATGTCCAACATGGGGACCCCTTATAATGTTATTTTATAATAGTATGTGGCAAGTAATGAACCTAGACAAGTGAGGCCATTTTATGTAACTATTATAAAAAATGTAACCAATGTTTAGTAGAAGATTTAGCTTGAGTAGCATTTTGCATGTAAGCCAAATCTTGAGCTTAGGGTTAGGGTTGCATGAAGATTTTATTTAAAAGACATGGAGCAATGTATGAATGTATCTTTTTGCAAATTAATTAAACATTGAAGGAGGTTTCCCCCTCAAAGAGGACCGTGATACTAAGTTTTTTTGTGAGATTGTTTGAATTCTACAATTACTTTTTGCATAGTGTTACTCTGTTATTTAATGAATTTCTATTTATTTATAGTATTTTGTGTGAGTGAGTTTACTTTAAGAGTAGGTTCCTAACAAGTGGTATTAGATCACTTTCTAAGGTTGAATTTTGCTAAAATTACAATAATTCTTACCATGCATTCCAAATGTTACACATTTTTCTTGTGTTTTTTATTTTTAGTAATCCTTTATTTAAAAAAACTAGCAAAAAAAATACAATCCTTTATTTTATACAGTAGTTAAGTAGGTAGAAATCCTATTTCAGGGGTTTTAAAATATTGTGAAGGAGCTATCATTATTGTCTAATCTAGATAGCCCATAATGCATCTATTGAAGTGAGGGATGATCAAGATCCAATACTCAGGCCTCAAACAACACCCACGCATGGAATCAAGCTCCCATGTATCTTCAGATATTTAGGGAGACCATCTAGGGTTAAACAAACTTTTACCCATTAGGAAGCTTTTTGGCCTTGTATTATCTATAGTACATGGAACAAAACATCTTGAAAGATTACCCTCCTATACTATCAGAGAAGTAGATAGTGTGCTCAAGGGTATGTGTGGAATCCTCCTTGGATAGTGGCATGAAATATTGGTCCGAGCACTATTGTTCGTCACTACGGTATAATAGAGGGCCTATGGGTATTACATACTCCTTTTATTAGCATACCCTGGTTCTATCAAAAAATTCAACCTAAAAAATAAAGCCTTTCTATTATGCTAAACCTATAATTTTCCCCATAATGTTGAGCATATTGAGGATATTTCTCTATCTCAAAAAAATTTCATGCACCAAATAGTTAGGGAAGAGTATGTTAGCATCTATGACAATTAGAAAATATTTTAGTAACATTCAGGTCAGTGGCAGTAATAGTTGGGTTGAAAGTGGTAGTAACAGTTATCTATAACATTCAGTAAATGCAGGGTAATTAGTGACAAAACAAAATAGACAATGCCATTAACTGCATAGTATAGAAAATTGTTGAGTCAATGATTGAATAATGTTAGTAGTCACAGTATAGGTGATAGGATAGTATTAAGAGTGGTTAATAGTTAGAAAAAATATGGCAGAGTTGATTGATACAATACCCAACTTTTGAACCCAACCTTTAGAGGAAAAACCAACCTCACCAGTAGACTCATCTAGATAATAGTAAAAACAATGTGTGGGGTGCCAAAAACCAGTGTTGTGGGATATAGCTCATAGTGACTATATTTTTGAGCTAATAATTTTATATATAAAATTCAATCACTTTTTTGGACTTATTAATAAAAATAGTAACCCCTGAAGTCACACTTCTATTTTTAGTAAGTCACCAGTAGTTGTTCAAATCACACCAAAATGGTTGTTCATACTCATGGACACCAAAAAAAGATGGAAAAAACCATATTAATGTTTGAGACCATCACAAAATAACTTACTGCTATTATCCAAGACAATCAATCAATATGGGATAACATCCAATGCTTCATAAGTGAATACATTACCTCTAAAATCAAAATTCATGAACAAATTCTAGACGCTGAGTCTAAGCTTCAAGGTGGCGTAAAAGTATTTGAGTATTAGGATACAGAACAGTCAGGGTAAGGAAAAGAATCCCATAAGGAAAATGAAGGTTTTCATGATTATTTTGACTATGATCCTACATTTAAGATTCCTAAATTGGACTTTCCTAAGTTCAATGGGAAAGACACAAATGGGTGATTATGTCACGTTGATCAATTCTTCCAACTCCACAATGTCCCTAAATATTACTAGGTCAATATGGTTTATTTTAATCTTGAATTAGAAGCTTTACAATGGTACTAGTGGTTCCAACATACCATTACTAATACTTCTTGGGAAGTTTTTGAATCACAACTACTCACTCGCTTTGGTCCTAGTGAATATGATGATTTTCAAGGAGCACTAACCAAGTTGAGACAAAATTCTATAGTTTGAGACTACCAGGTCCAATTTGAAAATTTGGCTAACAGAACCAAGGGGTTAAATAAAGGATTTTTATGAGTTGTTTCATTAATGGCTTAAAAGATGATCTTCAAGCTAAGGTTAAGATGTTCAAACCACAAACAATGATGCAATTCATAAGACTAGCATAGTTGGTCGAATCCAAATTTTTAGCTCAAAGGAGGACACCTAAATTTCAACCAACCAAACACTATTTTCCTCCCAAGTTCACAAGCAATAATGAAAATAAATCTATCCCCTCAAAATTCTTGACCATAAAAGAAATGGATGTTTGAAAAGCCCAAGGGTTGTGCTACAATTTTGATGAAAAAAATGTTAGAGGGCATAGGTGTTCCCAAAAGAAGTTGTTCTTGATAGATGTAGAGGAACCCGTAAGCAGTGACCATACTGATGATGAAGTAGAAACAATAAAATAACAAACTCAAAATTAAGAGGAGTACATGAAGAACCCTAGGAAATGTTTTTTATCCATGCTCTTATAGGGATTACTACTCCATAGACCATGAAATTTATGAATTTTTTCAAAGGCTAACGTATTACAATCCTTATTTATTAAGGTAGCACACACAACTTTATTGATCCCTGAATTGCCAAATAGGCCAATTGTTACATACACACATGCAATTCCTTTGAGGTTATGGTAGAAATTGGAGGGACCTTACCTTACAATGGTAAATGTTGTAATGTTAAATTAAAAATAAGGAATTATGATCTCAAACAAGATATGTTTGCTCTTTAATTAGGGGGATGTAATATTGTGTTAGGATCTTAGTGGTTGGGTATCTTGGGCACCATTGCATGGAATTTTATAGAATTTTGAATGCAGTTTTTACAAAATGGATAATCTTACACTCTTTAGGGTTTAAAAGCAAGGCCTCCTTAGATTATTAGCTCAAAACATATGGAGAAGTTGTTAAAAAAATATTCTTATGGGGTCATCACGTAGATATTTACAATTCAACCACCTACTATAGAAGTGGACCAAATTCCTAAAGACTTACAACTTTTTTTGACAAAGTACAATGTAGTTTTTGCTGAACCAACAGACTTGCCACCACATAACTCTCTTGACCATGCCATTCCATTGGTACCTGGTAGTGTACTACCTAACATCAGGTGATACTGATATCCTCATGCCATTAAGTTAGAGATAGAGAAGTTAATGCAGGAATTGTTAAAATCTAGAGTCATTCACCTGAGTAACAACCCTTACTCTTCTCCTATTTTATTGGTGCAAAAGAAATATGAATTATGTTGAGCAAGGTGCAACAATAGTATTGTCATTGTTGTCAACACAGTCAGATGCAGTGGACAAGAAGTTCAAAAGCTATTCAGATGCAGAAGACAGGAGTTCAAAGGTTACTCAGAGTATGTACAATGATTTTCCAAGAAGACCGAAGTGGCCCATATGCAAAAGATCAAAGAAAAAGACAAGTAAGAAAAGTGTCGCGATATCGCGACATATACAGCAGGAAAAAAAACTATCATGATTTTACGACATGTTGGAAAAAGCAAGAAAAACTGTCATGATTTCGTGACATGTTGGAAGAGAGAAAAAGTAGGAAAAACTGTCATGATTTCGTGACATGTTGGAAGAGAAAAAGGCAAGTGGAAAAACTGTCACGATTTCATGACATGTTGGAAGAGAAAAAGGCAAGTGGAAAAACTATCACGATTTCGTGACATGTTGGAAGAGAAAAAGGCAAGTGGAAAAACTATCACAATTTTATGACATGTTGGAAGAGAGAAAAAGCAAGAAAAATTATCACGATTTCATGACATGTTGGAAGAGAAAAAGGCAAGTGGAAAAACTGTCATGATTTCATGACATGTTGGAAGAGAAAGAGAAAGCAGGAAAAACTATCATGATTTCGCGACATGTTGGAAGAGAAAAAGGCAAGTGGAAAAACTGTCACGATTTCATGACATGTTGGAAGAAAAAGAGAAAGCAGGAAGAAGTGTCATGATTTCACGACAAGTTCAAAGAAAGAGAACAAGTAAGAAAAGTGTCACGATTTCGTGACATGTCGCATTTTCGTGACTAAAATAGGAGAGAGAAAGTAAGTTGGAAAAGTGTCACGATTTCATGACATGTCGCATTTTCACGACTAAAATAGGAGAGAGAAAGTAAGTTTGAAAAGTGTCACGATATCGCGACATGTCGCATTTTCATGACAAAAGAAAGAGAGGAAGCGTACAGAAGTAGAACTATCATGATTTCATGACAAAAGCAGAAAGCAAGACTTCGAAAGTAGAAGTGTCATGATTTCATGACAAAAGCAAAGAAGTAAAGTACGAAAGTAGAAGTGTCATGATTTCATGACAAAAGCAGAGAAGAAGACTTCGAAGGTAGAAGTGTCACGATTTCATGACAAAAGCAAAGAAGCTAAGTACGAAAGTAGAAGTGTCACGATTTCATGACAAAAGCTAAGTTGAAGACTACGAAGGTAGAAGTGTCACGATATCATGACAAAAGCAAAGTCAAAGTCTTTGAAGAAGTGTCCGATATCTGACAAAAGCAAAGTCGTAAGTCTTTGAAGGATGTCGCGATATCATGACAAAAGAATAGAGAAAGCGTACGGATGAAAGTGTCATGATATCGTGACATTTGTATTTTCATGGGCCAAAGCTAAGAGAAAGAGCAAGGAGAAAAAGTGTCACGATATCGCGACATGTAGCTTTTTTTGGTCCGATGCAAAGAGAAAGAGAGAGAAAGAAAAAGTGTCACGATATCGTGACATGTTGTATTTTTGAGGGCCAAAGCAAGGAGAAAGAGAGAGAAAGAGAAAGTGTCACGATATCATGACATGTTGTATTTTCATGGTTGAGTTGAAGCCGATGAAGACCGATGACAACCGACTAAAATTAGGGTTTACAGTTGTCATGAAAGCCGACTAAGATTAGGGTTTACAGTCGACTAAGATTAGGGTTTTCATCACAAAAATTTGTTATAAAAGGAGGGTTGTTTGGAGATTTGAGATGAATGTTGATGTGTGCGAAGTTCGGTCATAGTGCACAGAGAGCAAGTCATATCGAAAGATGCTAAGTGCAAAATTTGCAAAGAGAGCAGAGTGCGCAAAAGGGAGAAGATGATCATGAAGTTTGACTGTAACGAAGCAGAGTGTGCGAAGTGATGGTGCAGAGAGAGCAGAGTGCATAGAGAATGCAAAGGTGAAGAAGACCAGTCAGGGTCTTGCAAAAGCAAAGGTATCTTACTATTAAACCTATAGATTCAAATTGAAGTCCAGGTTGGTGCTTGGCATTAGGGGTTGGTGCTCCTTCCAGTTGGTGCTGGTAAATCAAGGGTTGGTGCTCCTTCCAGTTGGTGCTAGTAAATCAAGGGTTGGTGCTCCTTTCTATTGGTACAGATAAATTAGGGGTTGGTGCTCCTTCCAGTGTGTGCTGGTAAATTGATTGTAAAGTTGGTGCTTTGCAAAGGCTAGATTTGGATGGTAGTCCAAGCAGTCAATTTTTGAGGAGTAGCCACATTGGTGAACCTCATTAAATCTTGTGTTGTGTGATGCTCTTTTGTTATACTTGTTGTATCTAGTAATAAGTGTTAATTACTTGTAGTATTAAGAACTGTAAAGTTAAGTTTAAAGAGCTACACTGATTCACCCCCCCTCTCAATGTCATTGTGAGACTAACAATTGGTATCAGAGCTAAGTTCTTGTACAAGCTTAACCAGCTAGGGTGATCTTGGAAGTAACACAATGGCAGGTGGTGAAGGCTTCTCATCAAACAAAGCACCATTGTTTGATGGATCTAATTACGTATTCTAGAGAATCAAGATGCAAACATATCTCTGTGCTTTGGGATACGACATCTGGGATTCAGTAGTTAGTGGATACACAATACCCATCACTCCTCCAAAAGAGGTTGATGAAAAGAAACTGTTTGAAAATAACTCAAAAGCAAAGAATGCTCTCATGTGTGGATTAGCAGATAGTGAACTAGTAAAGATCATGAGTTGTAAAATGGCAAAAGAGATATGGGACAAACTGAGGAGTATTCATGAAGGAGATGATAAGATCAAGGAGGCCAAGTTACAGACACATCGAGCTCAGTTCGAAGCATTAAAGATGAATGACGATGAAAACATTGAGGCATATATGCTGAGAGTTAATGGAATCATTAATGCGATCAGAGGACTCGATGAGGATATCGAAGACTCTACCATCATGAAAAAGGTATTAAGATCTCTTCCTCAAAGGTTTGATTCTAAAGTCTCAGTGATAGAAGAAGCTAAAAATCTAAATTATTTTAGTATAGATGAGATGTATGGTTCTTTGACTGCATATGAGATGAGGATAGGAAGATCTAAACCCACAGACAGAGAAGCGGCTTTTAAAGCCCTTAAAGATAAAAATGCAAAACAAGAGTCCGAGGAAGAAGAGACATCAGATGAAATGGAAGCAAACTTTGTTAGAAAACTAAAAAGGGGAAAAGGAAAATACAGAGGAAAGCTACCGCTTAAATGTTTCAACTGTGGAGGTGTTGGGCATTTTGTGACTAAATGTCCACTTAAAGAGAAGAACAAAAATGATGAAGGATCGCACCAAGAAAGAAGTGACTGGAAGAAGAAAATGAATTTCAGAAAAGGCAACTTCAAGAAGAAAAGTTTCATCTCCAGGAATGCCAGTTCATCAGAAGACAGCTCCGGTGAGGATTCTGAAGAGGAAACAGGTGAAGCTCTTTTCATGGCATTTGAAGAAGTAAAATCAGAAAAGGAAGGAGTGAACTCTGAAGTATGTGGTGAAAACCCTGAGGCTGAAGTAGATCTAGAAGGTGAGTTGATCTCTCGCACTTGAAGAGTGGAAGATAGAAAGGAAAAAGAATAAGAAAATTTCAAGAAAGCTTGAGGATGCAAATGAAATCATAACCAGTTTGAAAGTACAGATAGAAGAATCCAAGAAAATCTTCGAAGATCTCGAAGTGCAAATAACCATGAAAATAGATTATTGCAGCAAGCTAGAAGAAGAGATTGTTGGTTTAAGAATGCAGCTAGAAGAGATGAATAAGAAAATTAGTTGTTATCACAAACGTGAAGAAAGTTCTATGAAGTCGGATAAGATCATAAATGACCAAAGGCCTGCAGGCATCAAATTTGGTCCGGGTTTCATCGAAGGAGAATCATCAAATGGATCAAAGGCCAGAAATGTAGAATCCATAAAGAATGAAGATAAGAAACAAAGTTGATCAAGGAAAAATGTCTCATGCAAAAGAAAGCAATAATGCCAGGCACGAAAGGAGAATTGACAATGATGGATTCACCAATGTCACACATCAAAGAAGAAGAAGACCTATGGCTCCTACGACAACATGGCAAAGACCATCACCCAGGTTCAATTATCCCTTTTTCGATTTCTATTTTAAATGCAATGGCTATGGACATAAAATCTCAGACTGTAAATATAATGTAAGACCAAGGAATTTCACCAAGTAGAAATGCTTTTTCTCCTCTGATGAATTATAAAGTAGAATGTTATAACTGTCATAATTTTGGGCACATTGCAAGAAACTGTAGAAGTACATTTGCATCAAATCAGTTTCAGGGAAGAAAATTTCAACCAAATAGGATGAGACAAAATAGAAAACTTCTCGAAAAACATGCACAAGCTATTGATAAGGGAAAGGCAAAACAAGAACCCAAAACTACTATCAAAATGGAGTGGAAAGGAAAAGAGCGACTTAAGGAAGAAAAGGAATCCTTAATCGTACAAACAACATTTAAAGCACAGAATAAATATGTACCATGGATACTTGATAGTGGATGCTCCAGTCATATGACAGGTGACAAACAAAAATTTGAGAAGTTACAGAAATATGAAGGTGGTTCAAGGAAAGTTTGGAAATAATGATGGAGCTAAGATAGTTGGCAAAGGTTCAGTTAAAATTAGTGACGGAAAAATTAAGTTAGAAGAAGTCTTGTTTGTGGATGGTTTGAAACATAACTTGTTGAGCGTAAGTCAGATTTGTGATAAAGGTCATGAAGTAGTTTTTATGAAGCAGGGTTGTGAAGTCAAAAAAAAAATAGTGGAAAATTGATAGCAATTGGATCAAGGACATCTGGCAACCTCGTACACGCTCTCAGAGACTTCAAAAGGAGCTTGTTTTATTGGACAAGAAGAAGAAAATTGGTTGTGGCACAAGAGACTCGGTCATATCAGTTTTGATAATCTAGTAAAAATCACCTCAAAAAGGGCAAGTGAGAGATATTCCCACCATCAGCAAACCTGCAAACAACATTTGTGCTTCATGCCAAAAGGGGAAGCAAACTAGAGTCACATTCAAAACAAAAGAGTACTACACAAGCAAACCTTTGGAACTAATACACACCGATTTATGTGGACCCATGAGAACACAAAGCATAAATGGTGACAAATATTTTATGTTGTGCATTGATGACTATTCCAGAATGACATGGATATTTTTCTTGAAGCATAAATCGAAGCTCTTGATATGTTCAAGATTTTCAAAAACCATGTTGAGAATGAAACAGGAAAGAGGATCAAATGTTTAAGATCAGATAGAGGAGGAGAATTCATTTCAGAGGAGTTTACAGAGTACTATGAAAAATACGGTATTAGGAGACAATTTTTAGTAGCCAGGACACCTCAACAGAATGGAGTGGTAGAAAGAAAGAACAGGACAGTGCAGGAAATGGCACGGACTATGTTGGCTGAAAGTAGAGTAGCAGACAGATTTTGGAAAGAAGCAGTCCATACTATGGTGTATATCCAAAATAGGTACATGCTGAGAACACATGAAAGCAAAACTCCTTATGAGTTGTGGTTCGGTAAAAGGGCAACAACAAAATACCTCAAAGTTTTTGGCAAGCAAGTGCTACATCAAAAGAACTCGAAGATAATCTTGGTAAGTTTGAAGATAGAGTGGATGAAGGTATTTTTGTTGGTTATTCATCAAAAAGCAAAGCTTACAAATGCTACAACAAGAGGCTAAAGAAAATTGTGGACAAGTGTCGATGTTAAATTTGATGAAGGTAGAGAACGAGTAATTAGCTATGAAACGAACTACCCAATTTATGAAGAGGTTATTGAAGGAGATGAGGAAAACGAAATGGAAAAGATACAAAAAATTGACTCAGATGATTTAAGTTGTGATTCAGAAGTGGAAGAAAATAAGAAATTCAAAATAGGCAGCTGGCAGAAAAATCATCCTAGAGAGCAAATAATTGGAGACCCCAAAGTTGGTGTTCAGACAAGAAGAAGAGTAGTAAGTAACTACTCTCTATTATCCAGCATTGAGCCCAAAAATGTTGATGATGCAAGCAAAGATGAAAGTTGGATGAAGGCAATAAATGAAGAATTAGATCAGATCGAGAAAAATGAAACTTGGGAGTTAGTACCTAGACCTGCAAATAAAAATATAATCGGGACTAAATGGATTTTTTGAAACAAATTGAATGAAGACGGACAGGTAGTCAGAAATAAAGCAAGATTGGTATGTAAGGGTTATGCACAAGTTGAAGGCATTGAATTTGAGGAAACTTTTGCACCAAGTAGCTAGACTAGAGGCAATTAGAATGTTTCTGGCTTTAGCAGTCTACAAGAATTTCAAAGTTTATCAAATGGATGTGAAATCAGCATTTTTGAATGGGAAACTTGAAGAAGAGGTTTATATTGAGCAACCAGATGGTTTCCAACTTGGTGATGATCCCAAATTTGTTTGCAAGTTGAAGAAAGCATTATATGGCTTAAAACAGGCACCCCGAGCATGGTATGCAAGGCTAGACAACTATCTCACCCAACAAAGGTTTAAGAAAGGTATGGTGGATAGTAATTTGTATGTCAAAATAGAAAATGGGCATCTTATTGTTCTTGTTGTATATGTAGATGATATCATATTTGGCAGCAGCAAAGATGAGTCATGTAAAGATTTAGCAAATAAGATGCAGAAAGAATTTGAAATGTCAATGATTGGTGAACTTTCGTATTTCCTCGGGTTGCAAGTTAATCAAAATAAGAAGGGCATATTTATTTCTCAAGTTAAATATGTGAAAGAGATGTTAAAAAAGTTCACAATGGAGGATTGTAAGCCAGCTTAGCACTCCCATGATGACAAAGTTGCAAGTTGAGCAAGGATGACAAATCTCCACCTGTTGATCAAACCATGTACAGATCTATGATTGGAAGCTTATTGTACCTGATAGCTACAAGACCAGATATTTTGTAGGCAGTATGCATGGTAGCACGATTTCAGGCTAATCCCAAGGAGACTCATGTGACAACAGTGAAAAGGATTCTTCGATACCTCAAGGGTACTATGGAATATGGGTTATGGTATCCGAAAGGTAAAGACTTCACCCTTATTTCGTATTCAGATGCAGATTGGGCAGGATGTGTAGATGACAGAAAGAGTACCAATGGAGGTGCATTCTATCTTGGAGACAGATTGGTCGCATGGCACAGTAAGAAACAAGAGTCAGTTTCTTTATCGACAGCAGAGGCAGAATATATTGCAGTGACAACATGTTGTACGTAGGTATTGTGGATGAAACAAACCCTGAAAGATCTTGGTATTAGCTTCAGTGAGCCAATATCAGTTAAGTGTGATAACACCAGATGCCATTAACATCTCCAAGAATCCGGTTATGCATTCACGCACAAAACACATTGCTATCAGGTATCACTTTTTGAAGGAGAAAGTTGCAGAAGGTGAGGTTAAGTTGGATTTTGTTCCAACTACAGAGCAAGTAGCAGATATCTTCACAAAACCATTGCCCAAGGAAGTTTTTGAGTACCTTCGCAATAAATTGGGAGTGGTCACACTTCCCAAGAATTGACTAGCTACAGGGATCACATTCTCAAGGGGAGCATTTAAGTATTTGATTATATTTTTGCTCATGTTCATGATTTTTGCTAAGTGTAATAAATTGTGCCTGAGAATGTTGTGCATGGACTCAGGGGGAGTCTGCAGTAGCCCTTTGGTATTATTGTCAAAGGGGGAGAAGAGTTACAGGTACATGTGTTGCCAACAATTCCAAAGGGGGAGATTGTTGAGCAAGGTGCAACAACAGTATTGTCATTGTTGTCAACACTAGATGTGTGATGCAAGTGGACAGGAAGTTCAAAAGCTATTCAGATGTAGAAGACAGGAGTTCAAAGGTTACTCAGAGTATGTACAATGATTTTCCAAGAAGACCGAAGTGGCCCATATGCAAAAGATCAAAGAAAAAGACAAGTAAGAAAAGTGTCGCGATATCGCGACATATACAAGAGCAAGAAAAACTATCATGATTTCGATGACATGTTGGAAGAGAGAAAAAGCAGGAAAACTATCACGATTTCATGACATGTTGGAAGAGAAAAAGGCAAGTGAAAAACTATCACGATTTCATGACATGTTGGAAGAGAAAAAGGCAAGTGAAAAAACTATCACGATTTCGCGACATGTTGGAAGAGAAAAAGGCAAGTGGAAAAACTATCACGATTTCGTGACATGTTGGAAGAGAGAGAAAAAGCAAGAAAAACTGTCACGATTTCATGACATGTTGGAAGAGAAAAAGGCAAGTGGAAAAACTATCACGATTTCATGACATGTTGGAAGAGAAAGAGAAAGCAAGAAAAACTGTCACGATTTCGCGACATGTTGGAAGAGAAAAAGGCAAGTGGAAAAACTGTCACGATTTCATGACATGTTGGAAGAAAAAGAGAAAGCAGGAAGAAGTGTCACGATTTCGCGACAAGTTCGAAGAAAGAGAACAAGTAAGAAAAGTGTCACGATTTCATGACATGTCGCATTTTCGTGACTAAAATAGGAGAGAGAAAGTAAGTTGGAAAAGTGTCACGATTTCGTGACATGTCGCATTTTCGCGACTAAAATAGGAGAGAGAAAGTAAGTTTGAAAAGTGTCACGATATCACGACATGTCGCATTTTCGCGACAAAAGAAAGAGAGGAAGCGTACGGAAGCAGAACTGTCATGATTTCATGACAAAAGCAGAAAGCAAGACTTCGGAAGCAGAAGTGTCACGATTTCATGACAAAAGCAAAGAAGTAAAGTACGAAAGGAAGTGTCATGATTTCATGACAAAAGCAGAGAAGAAGACTTCGAAGGCAGAAGTGTCATGATTTCATGACAAAAGCAAAGAAGCTAAGTACGAAAGTAGAAGTGTCACGATTTCATGACAAAAGCTAAGTAGAAGACTACAAAGGCAGAAGTGTCATGATATCATGACAAAAGCAAAGTCGAAGTCTTTGGAAGCAGAAGTGTCACGATATCGTGACAAAAGCAAAGTCAAAGTCTTTGGAAGCAGAAGTGTCACGATATCACGACAAAAGAATAGAGAAAGCGTACGGAGGCGAAAGTGTCATGATATCGTGACATGTTGTATTTTCATGAGCCAAAGCTAAGAGAAAGAGCAAGGAGAAAAAGTGTCGCGATATCGCGACATGTAGCTTTTTTACGGTCCGATGCAAAGAGAAAGAGAGAGAAAGAAAAAGTGTCACGATATCGCGACATGTTGTATTTTCGAGGGCCAAAGCAAGGAGAAAGAGAGAGAAAGTGAAAGTGTCACGATATCGCGACATGTTGTATTTTCATGGTTGAGTTGAAGCCGACGAAGTCCGATGACAGCCGACTAAAATTAGGGTTTACAGTTGTCATGAAAGCCGACTAAGATTAGGGTTTACAACCGACTAAGATTAGGGTTTTCATCACAAAAATTTTGTTATAAAAGGAGGGTTGTTTGGAGATTTGAGATGAATGTTGATGTGTGTGAAGTTCGATCGTAGTGCACAGAGAGCAAGTCGTATCGAAAGATGCTAAGTGCAAAATTTACAAAGAGAGCAGAGTGCGCAAAAGGGAGAAGACGATCATGAAGTTTGACTGTAATGAAGCAGAGTGTGCGAAGTGATGGTGCAGAGAGAGCAGAGTGCGTAGAGAATGCAAAGGTGAAGAAGACCAGTCAGGGTCTTGCAAAAGCAAAGGTATCTTACTGTTAAACCTATAGATTCAAATTGAAGTCCAGGTTGGTGCTTGGCATTAGGGGTTGGTGCTCCTTCCAGTTGGTGCTGGTAAATCAGGGGTTGGTGCTCCTTCCAGTTGGTGCTGGTAAATCAGGGGTTGGTGCTCCTTTCTGTTGGTACAGATAAATTAGGGGTTGGTGCTCCTTCCAGTGTGTGCTGGTAAATTGATTGTAAAGTTGGTGCTTTGCAAAGGCTGGATTTGGATGGTAGTCCAAGCAGTCAATTTTTGAGGAGTAGCCACATTGGTGAACCTCGTTAAATCTTGTGTTGTGTGATGCTCTTTTGTTATACTTGTTGTATCTAGTAATAAGTGTTAATTGCTGCAGTATTAAGAACTGTAAAGTTAAGTTTAAAGAGCTACACTGATTCACCCCCCTCTCAGTGTCATTGTGAGACTAACAAATTATGGTGATTATGTATTGATTTTTGTGAGCTCAATAATCTTACCATTAAGGATAAATTTCCTATTGTCGTGGTGGATGAATTATTAGATGAGCTACATAGGACTATTTTTTCTCTAAATTAGATCTTCACTCTAGGTACCATCAGATCAAGCTCAAGGATGAAGATATTTCCAAAACTACATTCCATACTCATGAGGATCATTATGAATTCTTGGTGATTCCATTTGGCTTGACCAATGTACCTTCATCATTTTAAAGCCTCATGAACAATATTTTTTATCCCTTTCTTTGTATATTCATTCTAGTTTTCTTTTATGACATCTTGGTTTATAGTCGCTCTTGGGAAGAGCACCTCTCACATGTGGATCAAACTCTACAACTTTTGGCACAACATCAACTTTGTTCTAAGTGGTCCAAGTGTTATTTTGGATTGAAAAAGTGGATATTTGGGACACATTATCACCAAATATGGCATTAAAGTTAACCCTAGGAAGATTCATGTGGTTCAAGAGTTGTCGAAACCTCACACACTAAAATATCTTCATGGATTTTTAGGACTTACAGGCTATTACTGTAAACTTTTCTGCAAAAATGGAAACCACTCCCTTAACATCCATGTTAAAAAAGGATTCTTTTACTTAAACTGATCTAGATAAATAGGCTTTCCTAGATTTGAAGCATGTTATGACAACCACTTTGGTCTTAGCAATGCATGATTTTTCCAAGCCTTTTGTAATTGAAAGTGATACTTCAAGCAATGGTATTGTAATAGTGTTGATGCAGGAAGGACATGCCTTTGCTTTCACTAGTAAGGGACTTTCCAGTTGCAATCTAGGCAAATCAAATCCTAATAAGGAAATGCTTAAAATTTTGCATGTGGTCACTCATTGGCAACCTTATCTCATTGGGTATCATTTCTCTATTAAAATAGAACATCAAAGTCTCAAATATTTCTTAGAGCAATGGGTTTCCACCCTCAAACAACAATAATGGATATCTAAGCTCATGGGATATTATTATGATATTACTTATAAAAAGAGTAAGGAGAACATTGTGGTGGATTCCCTCTCTTTCCAATTTGAGACTCACAATATGCTGTGCCATTTCTTCACCCATTCATCAATGCATAAATTCTATTTATGAGGAGGTGCTTAAGGACTCAGGATTGCAAACCTTGGTTGCCTCCCTTCAAACAGATACTACCTCATGTCCTATATACACTTGGAATGACCAAGATCTATGCTACCACCAACACCTTGTTGTTCCTCACACATATCCACTTTGAGAACTTCTCATGAAGTAAATACATGCTTCCTCCATTACAGGCCATTCAGGGTTCCTAAAAACATATGAAACTATTAAGTTCACCTTTTCTTGGAAGGGTATGAAGGACATACACAATTTTGTGGTAGCATGTGACACTTGTACATGGATGAAAGGAAAAATGGTGTATTCTCTAGGAACTCTACAACCCTTATTCTTGAATAGGTTTGGACAAATACTTGATATACTTTATTGAAGGGTTACCTAAGTTCAGAAGCATGTCAGTTATTTTCATGGTAGTGGATTGTATTTCAAATTATGCTCATTTTTTCCCTCTCCCATCCTTACATGACCTCCATAATTGCTCAAAATTTTCTTAATTCTATATTTTTCCTTCATGGTGTGCTAGACTCCATTGTGTTTGATCATGACCCAACATTCACGAGTAATTTTTGAAAAGAATTGTTTAAGTTGTAGGGAAATCAGCTAAAAATAATTTTAGTTTACCATCCATAAATGGATGGCCAAACTAAGATTGTTAACAAATATTTGGAGATCTACCTTCATTGCTTTATCTTTGATCATCCTACATAATGGGTGAAGTGGCTTACATTAGATGATTGGTGGTATAATACTTCCTATCACATGATGATTAAGATCACCCCTTTTGAAGTAGTTTATGGCTGGACTTTGCTCACACTTTCCTCCTACATTATAGGTAGCTCTAAGGTCCATGCATTCAACACTACACTCAATCAACATTTCAAAGTCATCCATATACTAAATATGAATTTAGAAGTGACCTAGAACTGGATGTGTAAACAAGTTGATCAACACTGTTCTGATCATATATTTGATGTTGGTGATATGGTCTTCCTTTTCTTACATCCATACAAATAATCATCCCTACAACTTTGTAGGTGCTAAAAACTTGTGGCTAAGTACTATGGGACCTACCATGTTTTATAGCAAATTGGTGCCATGGCCTACAAGTTGGTCCTACCATCGACATCCAAGCTCCACCATAATTTTTATGTATCCTCTCTTAAGAAGGTTGTGGAAAATCTACTATAGGTGCAATCTTCCCTCCCAAAATTGGATGAAGAGGGTTCTATATTACTCGATATAGAATAATTTTTGGATCATAGGATGCACACTCTTCACAACTAGAAGATGTTATATGGAAGTCTCTCCACCATCTCCAACACCAATTTCCTCATCTAAAATTTTGAGGACAAAGATTTTTGAAGGGGAAGGACATGTTAGGACAACATCCTAACATTATTTTTGTAATTCTCAATTGATTAATTAATGACCCACATCCAATGTGGGGACCCCCTTATAATGTTATTTTGTAATACTTTTGTAATTGTATGTGGCAATTAAGGCGCCTAAACAAGTGGGGCCATTTCATGTAACCATTATCAAGAATGTAACCAATATTTGGTAGAATATTCTAGCTCGAGTGGAATTTTGCATGTAAGCCAACTCTTGAGCTTAGGGTTAGGGTTGCATGAAGCTTTTATTTAAAATACATGGAGCCATGTACGAATGTATTTTTTGCAAATTAATGAAACATTGAAGGAGGTTGCCCCCTCAAAGAGGCCCATGATATTGAGTTATTTTGTGAGATTGTTTCAATTCTACAATTACTTTCTACATAGTGTTATTCTATTATTTGATGAATTTCTATTTATTTATAGTATTTTGTGTGAGCGAATTAATTTTAATCCTAACAATATGCAATACAAGTCTTGTAAAGGGGTAGGATGGTTGTTTGCATCATTTTAAGAATCCTCTTGACTCTATAATCTGATCAAGTAAACCAAGCAATCATGCAAGGGGTACAATGTTTTAAATATGTGTTATTTTGGTGCAATATTTATTTAGACAATTATGCATTCAGCCACATGAGCAAGCAAACGATGTAGTATTTTATGCATAGTACCTTTTGAAGTGCAAAATGTTGATTGGTTCTTTATGTTTTTTTCCATCTAATGTGCCTAGGTGGTAGGCTCTAGAGCCAAAATTTTTAGTGATATTGAAGGGCCCTTACCAATTAGGTTTGAAATTTCCTTTAAGGTTGTCTTTCGCATTGGTTTTTTTTTTTCTTTGAGGACTAACTCCCAAATTTCAAAGGATAATAAATCTATTATCTTGTGGTAGGTGCATCAAAGTTTGTTGTCATATGTTCTTAGGTGTTCTAAGGCATTGATGCATTTTTATTCTAATAGTTCTAATTGTTGTAGATGACCTAGGTGATACTCATATCCTATCAAAGAGTTTTGTAATAGTAATCTTAGAGAGGGTATTTAAAGTTCAAATGGGAAGACAAATTCTATGCCATAAACTAGAGCATGGGGTTTTGCCCCTATAGGAGTTCATAATCTAGTAAGATATACCCATAAGGTAAGGTATATTTGCAAATGCCAATATCAACCATTCTTGTTGACAAATTTCTTGGGAATTTTGATCAATGTCTTTTTGAATGATTTCACTTGTTTATTTTATTGTGGGTAATATGGTATTGAATATTTTATTATATTTGGAACATAACTTGGTGAGTTATTTATTTGTAAAAGAGGTTCCATTATCCATGATTTGGGTAGAAGGAATCCCATAGCAACTAATAATCTGGTTAAGAATGAATTTGGATACTTGGATTCCTATTGTATTGGATAGGGGCATTCCTTAAACCCATTTGGTAAAGTATTTTGTGGCTGTAATAATGAACTTATGGTTGTAAAAAGACTAAAGATTGATTTTACCTATAATGTCTAATCTACAAGAGGAGAAAAGACACGGTGACATGATTGGTTGTAATTATTGGGAAGAAGCATGGATAAGGTTACCATGTCATTTACACTTGTCACATATCCTAACATAATCATGGGTGTATGTTTCCATAGATGACCGATAATAACCCATTCTAAGGAGTTTTATGCCTATGGATAGTCCACTGAAATAATCACCACATAATCCATCATGGGATTTTTTGATGATTGTCTGGGAGTACTATGCATTTTTACGTCTAAGGAGTATATCCTCAAAATAACATCTATATAATATATCTTTTATCATGACATATTTGCAGGTATTTAGCCTAAATTATATTCATTTTTGAGAGTTGAATCCTTTAGTGAATATTTCGTATTTGAGGAATCTAAGGATGTCTTGATACCAAGGTTCTTGGGGTGAGGCTGATTCAATGGTGCAAATTCTAAAGGGTTGTAGGCATGATTTTAATATGGAAGGCTCATTTATCGATATTATAAAAATAGAAGTATCTTTATCTTATAGTTTTAATGGAATAAGAGATCCTATCGTAGCCATAGAATTGACGTGGTGATTACTAGATAAAGATATGGGTTCTATATTTATTTGGTCAAAAAGAGCCATAAGCCTATATGTGATATATTTGTAAGGATTTCGTTTATCATCTTTGGTTTGATAAACACTATTGACTTGGTTTATCACCAACTGTGAGTCACTATACACTGTTAAAGTTTTAAATTCAAGCTTTAATGTAGCTCTACAACCTAAAATTAATGCTTCATATTTTGTTGTGTTGTTTTTGCATGAAAAATGAATTTTAAAGGATAAAGGTATGAGATGATGTTGCAGTGTGACCAAGATGACACCTGAATAATGTGGGAGATCTAATTCAAAAAATCTATGGCTTTTATGAAACCAAAATCCAAGAGTTTTATAGTTTGTATTTTACCAAAAGAGTGACTTTAGGATGTATATTTATTAGTTTTTGTTTGATAGGTTTGGCATCTAGTCATACAACTAATTGATGTACTACTAATGAGAGGTCAAGTCCTAGCATATCATCATATGTCCAAGCAAAAATATAATGATATTATTTTAGTAGGTTTGTATATTCTAGTTGCTCATATTGCGTTAGCACTTTTTCCAATTTGAGGAGTTGAGGGTTTTGTTTTGTACCAATTTTAACATCTATTGTTTATTTGATCAAGGCTTATGATTCATATTCAAAATGAGGGGGGGAAATTAGTACCCATAATTATTCAAGTTCTTGTGGATCTAGAAATATTTGTTTTGATTCCAAAAGTTATGCATAATCTAAATTAAAGATTTGTTTAAGGGATTCTTCAATATGGGTTTGATCAGAGGATTTCTCAATATCATATTTTGGATTTGCTATTGATTCAGGATGCATAATTGTTAGCATGTTAATGATACCAAAGAATATGTTTTTATGGGGTGTTTTATTGAGCAGTGACCATAGTTCTTCCTCATATTCATCACCCCATTGGAAGCCATGTAAATATTTGGGGTAATTATCTTCATTATCCTTGTCTAATAAAGGTGCAGGCTCATTTTTTCTTGGGATAAAGTCGATCCCACATCATATTGGCCAAGGTTTGGATTCTAAAGGTTCCTTTATACTTTGTTCATATTGGCCTAGACCTTTACCTTGGTATCCTATATTGGTTAATATTTGCTTAGCCATGGAAAATGCGGGTGACATGTAGCATAAGGTGTATGTTTTCTCATTGGGCATGAAGTTACATCCTTGAATTATTTCATAAAAGGTGGTTCCTCCATAGATAAAATTACAAGTTCCTATTTGGACCTTTAAACCTTTTCTACTAGGTAAACCTATGGTGCAAGGGGATAAAAACATACTAATTCTGCAAATGGGTCTGGGTTTTGATGGGTCAAGTTGATTTGATCTTTGGAAGAAGATTGGGGATCATCCCATATATTTATAAGGGGTTCCTCTAGTATTTCATTTCCTTTGTTTATTTGAGGTTTGTTATATGGTGATGCTAGTTGTATTGAGGGACAAAGTTTGAATTCTTGAATGTCTAAGATATTACTTAAGGCAAAAGGTTCTAGATCTCCAGGGATATGGAAAATCCTTGCTTGATATTCATATTTAAAACATTGATGTAAGGTGGAAGGTACCACCTTCATGGCATGTATCCAAGGTCTCCCAAGGAGCATGTTATACATTACGTCACATGATATAACATAGAAGAGGGTATTGAGGACACGTGGCCCTACGTTTAAGGGTAAGGTTAAAGTGCATGTCACTTCTCTTTATTCATTGTCGAATACCCTAATAATAAGGTCTAAATTTTGTAAATCATTTATTCCTAAGCTAAAGTTTTGTAAAATATTGACATTATAGACATTGAGGGTTGATCCATTATCTACTAAGACTCTTTTGATATGTTTATCACCTATTTGGGCTATAATATAAAGTGGTGAATCTCTTGATATCATTTCAAGGGGTGAATCTATTTCATGGAATGCTAAGATAGCATTTTTACTCTAGAAAACCCAACTATGTTGGTGATATCATCAAGAATTATGTCTTGAGGGACCTCTTTCTCACTCAAAAGTTTTAGCAATATCTACCTATGAGCAGGCAATATCTTTAGTAGTTCTTGAAGGGATATTTTTGTTGGTATTTCTTTCAAGTATTCTTGGAGGTAAAAATACTATGAGGTGTTTTGAGGAAGTGTGAGGACCAAATCTAATTTATTAGAGATAATTTCCTTAGTATTATGATGAACAACTAAAGGCAGTTGATCAAAATATTTATTTTTTGCTTGTTGCCTAGTCATTGCATAGGATGGTCTTGATAAATGCATGGTTCCTACAAAGTTGGTTGATTTTTTATCACATGGTGGCAAGGGATTTTTAAAAATACCTTAGTTTTTATTGGGGGTATCTTGTTGGTTTAAAACTATCTTATCTTCTTATATAATATCTTGAATAAGTTTCTCTAGAGAAATGCATTTATTGGTTGTGTATCCTTCTGTGTGATGGTACTCACAATGTTCATCATGTTTGTACTAGTTAGATAATTCTTTGGTAGTATTACAAGGTATAATGGGTGGTATTTATAACATCTTTGAATCAAGAAGCATCTTTAACATGAAAACTTGAATTTATCCAGTGTTTGTATTTTGCCTTTTGGCCTTGTCTTGTATTTGTACTACTAGTTTTTGAGGAGCATTTTGAGTCACATTTACGTTGTTGGTTTGATGAGATTTAGTTACACCATATCCTATGATATGCTTATTCTTGTATTATACATTTTTGGAAGGATTTTTCTCTTCTTTCTTGTTGTAGTTGAGTTGTCCTCATCTTATGAGGATGACTTCTATTCTTTTATCTATGTCTATGAATTCTTTAAAAGATGTTATATATGTTATTTCTAAGGGATATGATTGTTGTTCATGAAGGTTCCTCATGAAAATATGCAAGATTTATTTAGGGAGAGGAATATATTGGAGTATTCCACTAAATATCTCCATTTAGTTAGGAAATATGAGAAGCATTCAATCCTGGATTGTTTGAGTTGGTATATATCATCTATGGTAACCTTCTCCTCTATATAGACTAAAAATTGTTTGACAAAATATTTCATAAGCTATTTGAATTTCTTGATGGAATGGCTAGGTATTTGGAAATACCATTCTAAGGCTAAACCACTAAGAATTTTTGGGGATTAACCTGAATAGCTTTTCAGGGAATACCAGAGTAGCTTTTCATCATGATTGATATCGCTACATGCTATTTGAAATAATCTTAAATGGTTGATGGGGTCTTGCTTCCCATTATACATTTGAAACATGGGAGTCTCAAAGTTTTTTGGAAAAGGGTGATTTACTATTGTAGGATATAATGGCTCATTATATAATTCTTAAAAATAATAATTTAATTTGGATGACCCTTGAAGAGAGGTAATTTGACATTCAAGTTCTTCAAACTTGAAGTCCCTTTTTTCAAGGTCTTGGATCTTAGCATTGATGTCTTGGAAATCATTAGGTGGAGGATTGGATGGGGTAGGTAGAGTTAAAATAGGTTGTGTAAGAGCTTGAGATATAAAATGTAAGATCATAAAATATGAGGTGGCTTGGCTAGATGTCATAGTTGGAGGGGTTTGGTTAACTCCTAAGTCATGACTTAGAAAAGAGTTTGTGGAGGGAGGGTTTGGAATGGGTATTGTGACATTAGAATATGATGATAAAAAGGGTATACCCATAATGGGTATCCCTATAGATATAGTTGGGGGAGTTGTAGAATCAGTGGGATGTGCCATAACTACATTAAGACTAGCAAAGTTTTGATTTTTGTTGATTTGTGCAATAGTGGATTGACCTTTGGAATGTTCAATGTTGTCATGAGTTGTAGATGATTATTTCTCACTTTTTTCTTTAAGTTCTTCCCTAGGAACATCTAGAAAGATATATTTTTTTCTTTTGATGTAATCTCTGATATGATCTATAGAATTGAAAATAATGTTTTGAATGACATGTTATTCTTGTACATGGCATGACCAAGGATTTTACACTTGATCACCATACTCATGTGTGTAGACTTAGTTAGATGAGGATGGTAAAACCTTAATTTAGGTGTTGTAAGGATGTTGAGCCATGGTTTAGAGGTTTAAAAAAAAAGAAGTAAATTTCTTAAAGGTTTTGTTTCTAGAGTACTTATAGCAAATAAGAGAAGATGTTTTGAAATCCTTATCTCACCTTGAAAACAACCCTCCTTATGACTACCACCAACCCATTGTAATATACTAGCTAAGAGATATTGCTCCCTCAAAGTTCTATGTTGGTTTATCAAGGGGTTATCCTTCCCTTAGGAGGATTAACACTTTGATTATGTTCTTATTATATTTTTTTAATGTGATGTAAGATATGCAAATAAAGTTATGTGATCTTGTTTAATTTTGATGAAATTTTATCTTATTTAAAGCAAAAGGAATGTTTACATCAGGTTCACCAAGATGTAGATTTGAAAACCTTGCCAATGCATAGTGGGGGATAATCCATTGGGATATCCCTGTTGAACCTCTACTAGGTCCACATATAATAAGACACAACTCAAAAATATTAAGGAAAATCATAGGCAATAGCCTAAATAGAATAAACTAAAACCTCAAAGAAAAGTAACGTATTACAATACCTTTATGGTAAAGGAGAAGGATAAAGGATGTTGGCACATGTCACCATATGAAAAAATAAATGACACATGTTATGGACACATGTCAAGGTAAAATAAGAGAAAGGTACACATTAGAATAATTCTAACATTCCCCCTTAATGTGTATTTTCCTAAAAAATATAAGTCAACATTATTTACATTCTCCCTTAATGTTGACTTCCATTACAACATACATAGAGCATATTGCTAAACTTGGAGAATTTATCAAGTCCAAGTGATTTGGTGAACATGTACACCACTTCATCTTGAGTAGGTACATGCTCCAACTGTATGATGTTCTCTTGGACCATATATTTGATGAAGTGATGATGGATCTCAATGTGCTTTATTTGGGCATGGAAGACTGGATTCTTTATCATATTAATGGTACTTTGATTGTCACAATATATGTGTGTTGGACCATATATGAGTAGCCTAATATCCTTAAGTAGCTACCTCAACAAAATTACCTCTTTAGTTGCCTCAATTGTTGCCTTATACTTTGCTTCTATTGAAGACAAGGAAACTATATGCTAGTTATTGGTGCTCCATGATATGGTACCCTAACCCAACTGAAATCTATAACCAGTAGTTGATCTTGTACCCAATCAATGAAAGTTATCACATGCTATGTACATAAGATCATGATAGGGGGTCTCCTTAAGGAATATCAAAATACTATTAGATTCTATCCAATGACTCTTCTTGGGATCCTGCATGAATCTAGAAACAAGGTCCACTGAATAGGTGATATCTGGTCTAGTTGAAGTTAAGTAGATCAAAATTCCAACTAGTTGTTTGTAAAGGGTGTCATCAACCCTTTTTTCATAATCACTATTAATCAGTCTTAATCAAGATTCCATGGGAGTGGGGGATGGTTTACACTTTTGCATGCAAAACCTCTCAAAAAGAGACTGAATATACTTAGCCTTGGAGATGAAGATCTTGCTAGGCTGTTGCCATACTTCTATGCCTAAGAAATAGTGAAGAATACCCAAATCAATCATTTCAATTTTTTTGCATAAGTTCTCTTTGAGAAACCTTACTCCATATATGTCATCACCTATAATGAGAAGATCATCCATATATAATATCACCAAAATGATTTGGTTCCTCCAATGTTTCATATAGAGAGTATATTCTACTGTAGATCTAGTGAAACCAAGGTTGTTGAAATAATAATCAATTTTGGCATACCAAGCTCTTGGTGCCTACTTCAAACCATATAGAGTTTTTACAATCTAAGGACTTTATTTTTTTGGCATTTGACTATGTACCCTAGTGTTTGATCAACATATACTTCTTTCAACTCACCATTGAGGAAGGCACTTTTTACATCCATTTGATACATAGGCCAATGTTTTTGAGCGACTAAAGCAATAATAGTGTGGATTGTAGTCATTTTTGCCACAGGAGCAAAGGTCTCCTCATAATAAATTCTTTATTGTTGCTTATAGCCTTTAGCTGCTAGGTAAGCCTTGTAGCGATCTAATGAGCCATATGATTTGTAATTTGTATTGTACATCCATTTTGTACCAATTATACATTTTCTTGGGGGTAAATCAACTAACTTCCATGCATGATTTTGTTCAATGGAATCCAAATATTGTTCCATGGCAAGAGTCCATTTAGGATCACCAAGTGCTTATTTGACATTAGAAGGTTCCAATTTTTTGAGGACTTTGGCCATGAGAGAATAGTTCACTTTGTGTCATAGGGTAGAAGATATTTTACTTGTATAAGTGGGCAAGTGGATTTGGGCTACATCTATAGTAGATTGAATCCACTTAGGTAAAGTATTTGATGATGTGAAAATATAATTAGATGAAGGCAAAGGGGAATAAGGACAAAGATCATAATTGGGGAGGTCCTCATGTTGAGGAAGGCTTTGACTTGTGATGGAAGAGGAAGGATCATGTGAGGCAGTGGATGCCAAGGGAGTAACTATTTATTTATTTGGTTAAAATTAAGGGGCCATGGAAGAAGGATTTGGTGGGTAATACTCATTTAAGGTAACATCCCTAGAGAGAGAAATACTCTTGGAAATAGGCTCATATAACCTATAGGCTTTAACACTCGCTATAGCCAACAAAGATGCACTTTTGGCTCTTGTCATAAAATTTATTTCTTTTTTGATAAGGTATAAGGGCATAACCATCGCATCCAAAGACTCTAAAATGACCCACATAGGGTGTCTTTCAAATCCATAATTTATCTAGTGTTATATTATTCAACTCCTTGGTATAGGACCTATTGGTCAAGTATGTAGTAGTAAGGATAACTTCTCCCCAAAATTTATTTGATAATGCAGTAGTAACTAGCATAGATTTAGCCCTATTTGTGATGGTGTTGTGAACTTACTACTTATCCCATGACTCTTACAAAGATAAAAAATCTTTGAATATGTATTCTCCACCATTATATATCCTCAACAAGGTTATGCACAAGGGGTCGAACCCAAAATTAATTTATAAAAATAGGATAATCAGTTTCAAAATCAAGGTAAATCATGTCCAAAATTAGGTAGGAGATATGGCGAATTACATTTATATTTCACCAAAAATTATAAAACTATGGTAGTTTTTTTAGTGTTGATGATCAACACCATACAATATTTGATAGAATAACTATAGAGGGTTAATATTGACAATAACATATTGACAATCAATTGTAGCAAAGGTTTATTTATGATAGCATGAGGATGATCAGTTGTACTAGAGGACTTCATTGATGATTGGTTACAAGAGAGGGCTTCATTGATGATCATTTGTAGGAGAGGACTTCATTGGTTATCGATTGCAAGAGAGGGCTTCATTGATGATAAGTTACAATGGAGAGCTTCATTGATGATCAATTATAATAGAGGGCTTCATTGATGATTGATTATAGTAGAGGGATTTATTAATGATTTGTTTTAGTAGAGGTTCATTTATGATAACATAAGGATGATTTATTGAAGTAGAGGGCTTCATTGATGATCAATTGTAGTAGAGGTCTTCATTGATGATCTATTGTAGCAAAGGATCCCTTTGATGATTAGTTATAGTAGAGGGCTACATTGATGATTGATTGCAATAGAGATATTCATTTAAAATTAATTATAGTAGAGGGTTCTATGATGATTGATTATAGTAGAGGTCTTCATTGACAATCAGTTATAGAAAAGAGTTTCATTAATGATCAGTTACAACAAAGGTATTCATTGATGATCGATTGCAATAAAGGGTTCCATGATTATTGGTTGTGGTAGAGGGCACCATTGATGATTAGTTGTAGCAAATGTTTTCATTGAAAAACAATTACAGTAGAGGTATTCATTAATGATTGGTTGCAACAAAGGGATCCATTGATGATTAGTTGTAGTAGAGGGCTCCATTGATGATCGGTTGTAGTAGAGGTCTTCATTGATGATCGATTGTAGTAGAGGTCTTCATTTATGATAGAATATAGTAGAGGTATTCATTGATAATCAATTATAGTAGAGGGTTTCATTGATGAACAATTACAATAGAGGGCTTTGTTAATTATTGATTACAACAAAGAGTTACATTGACAATCATTTGTAGTAGAGAGGGCTTCATTGATGATAGATTGTAGTAGAGATTTGAATTGATAATTAGTTATAGTAGAGGATCCCATTGATGATTAGATGCCATTTGTCAAATGATTAGATGCCACGTGTCTACCCAACATCTAATTTTTACATGCAAAAGCTTATAAAAAGGTATAAACAATTATTTTTTAGCCTTTTTCTCATGCAAAGCACATCAAAGCTAGGAAAAAACCATCATACGACCTTGAATTTTTTTTCTTTTCATCCTATGCACTAATCCATCATGCCTAAATATTTTTTTATTTTTTTCTCATGCACAACACATTAGAACTGAGTAAAAACCACCGTACGTCCTCATACATTTTACCCTCCACCTTATGCCCTGATAACTCATACATTACCCTAGGTATTTTCTATAAAATACATCAATGGCATCCCCTTCCACCCTTATTTCCAAAATATTAATCACATCAAGTTATGACATATCATGGGTCAATGACTCTAGTATTCAGGGTTTAGTGTTGATGCCATAGTACAAAACATACAAAAAAATGTTGCTAATGATTATTGCTATGTATGGTAATGATTTGATGACAATCAATATGAAAATTGATAATAAAAATAGCAAAATTTCTATCAAACCATTAGATGTCCATAGATTGACAACATTGCCTCACATGGATTGTGATACTATCACTCCAAAGTTCGTATTAAGCGAAGATGACAAAGTATACTTGGATACAAACTTCAATGTTTCCTCAAAATTTTTATTAGGTATAACTCTACATATTTCTAGTTTTATTAAATTTGAAAATTTTGGTTTTACAAGTACTATTTTTTTGTAGTTAATGCTACTAAGTCTAGAAGAGGCTTGATTTTAGCATCTATTCCAGACAAGTTTCTTTGAGGGTGTATCAAATTATTCCAAGAAATACTTATTCTAAAAGGAAGGCTAATGGATATTTCATTCTAGGTGTTGGTATATTTGGTTTGTTGTCTTGCCCATTAAAAATTTGATTGGTACACCTATGTTTCACAGTAGATCAGAATGGATCTCCACAACATCAAAATAAACACTTCTATGACAATATCTACTTGCAATTATATCCTTTCATTTTTTATGAATCTTATTATAATGTGCAGAATATTGTAGTATCCTTACACCTAGACCTAGCCAATGTTGGCATGACAGTAGAACAGGTGCAGGTAAATTTTTTCCTTTATATTCAAGTAGTTTTTTTCTTTATATGAAAGTAATAATTTTTATATTCAATTACTTTTTTCATTTTTATTAATTTTAAAATTTATACATAAATGCAGAAAAGGGCATCCTCTTCCTCTTCAAAATGAGATGTTGTTGTAAGAGGTCATAAGCCAAAATAAATTAGAGATTTTGAAACACACTCAGAATCGACACCATTACAAAGAAGATCTACAAAACATTTAAGATCTTCTAATTCTCCTATTTCTCATCTACCTCCACCAACATGTCAATTGCAAAGTGATGTTGAAGTTAGTGAGGCCACACTCACTACATGTAAGCTTTTTGTTTCAAGTTTCTGTTCATGTATTCATTTACTTAAAATTATAATCAATCATTTTTATTGAATTTTTTGTAATTATAATCAATCATTTTTATTGAATTTGTTAATAATTTTTTAGAGCTACGCCACACCAACATGCCATCACATGGTGTAGCTTCCCAAGAGATCTCATCTTCATTCGATAAGTGTAGTACATTTAAATGAAATTTTATTGTATCAATTCACAAAAATTTTAACAAAATTTTATTGTGATATTTTCAGCGGCTTCACTACAATTTACCCAAAGAAGACAATAGATGATGTCACCCCCTCCTCCACCATGACAACAAAAAATGAGAGGTCAACAATGTATGGGAGGAAAATAATTTTTTCCATCCATCATGCGGGGAGGACCAAGCCAGATATTTTTAGAATTTTCCAAAATTTTCCTTTGGAAATTTTTCAAATATGCAGGGAGTTTCTACTTTAGGGTTAGATAATCCTCCACTTGATGAGGATTACCTTTTATAGGGAAACATTCCTAATTTATTTAAAGAAACATATGTGCTTCAAGATCATAAAAAAGAAGCACAAGTAGAAGATTCACCTGCATCTCCCTAGACCTCATCGCCTCCTCCTAAAACCAACAACCCTCATCCTCTAACTGAGGATGAGAAAGTAATTTTTTTTAAAAATATTTTAATATTTGATAATTGTCAAAGCAACCATCAAAGATACATTGCTTCAATATTTAAAAGAAATAAAATATTGGGAGTATCAAGTAAAAGTTTTAATAAAGCAAATAAATACCCGATTAAAAAAAATTAAAAAGGGAAGACATTTTTTCATTTGTTGAAAATGAACCAAAAAAGATTGATGCTTTACCACATCAAGCTAAACCTAGCATAGTGAAGGCTACAAAATTTTAAAATGATGAAATTTTAAATATTATGTTAAATATATTGGAAAACATCAATGCTGAAGTTCGGGATTATTTTAATCAATGGGATGTGACAAGAAAAAGTAGTTGTTATTGATACTGCAAAGTATGTAGCCGAGGTAAGTTTTCTAAATTTTGTTTGTTCTCTTTTTTTCAATGTAACTATCTACTGACTTATTTCTTATTTTCTATTTTGTAGGTCAATTTTGATCATTTAAATAAATAGGCAAAAATTATGCAAGTTTATATAAAAATGGCAAAGGAAAACTTGCTAGTTGCTATAAAAATGAAAGAAATATTAAAAGAGACAATTAGAGAGAACAACACTTTTAGAAGGATCATAATCCTACATGATTTTGATCCTGATATTTTTCTTAAGGAGAAGGGTAAAGAAGTACTTTCGATAGGACAAGATGATCCTACAAAAGAAGAAAGGAAATTGTTTGAGGGTTTAGAGATGGTAGAGAAAGTCTTGGTCAAATCTAGAGCAATTGAAGAGCAAAATGAAGAGGAAGGACCTATAGCACTGGAAGTGCAAAATTTAGATGAAGGACCTAGACCACTAGAAGTGCAGACTGTAGAGGTAACACAAAAGGGAAAAGAACCCAAAACTACCTTAGACCCCCAATCTCAAGAATGAAATAGTGAACACAGTTCACTTGTTGACTATAAATTTTGTTGTATTGCAGTCAACAATTTTGTACAATGCAATGGAATCTTTTCAAATTAATAAAAAATATATTTCCATAACTTGAATTTTATGTTATTTCCATGTATATTCTTGTGTTATTTACATAACTTGAGTATTATGTTATTTCCATGTATATTCTTGTGCTATTTCCATAACTTGAGTATTATGCTATTTCCATAGTGCTTTCTAAACTACATACAACACTTTCTATAAAAAAATATTTACAAAGGATACATGCATGCATGGGTTTAAAATTTTAAATTTATTCAAAGCCAAAGCATAAAACATAAAATTTTATCAATATAGATAGTTAATACAATAAAAAAGCAAGTCTATGTCATAAAATAACAAGGCTATGTCATAAAACATAACATTCTATTAAACCAAAAAGCCAATTTTGATATCCTTGTAGAAAATAAATGATAACAAATACCATTAATATATGAATTTTATTAAATCTTGAAAATTTTACAATGGAGGAAGCTAAAACAAACACTTCTCAGCTTCTCCAAAATCACTTGTAAGTATATCAGATCTCTGCATCTCCACAATATGATCACTGCAAGTGTCATTATCCTCATTATCATGAATATTAGTGATACCTCTTCTGTCTGCTAGGGATTTCCAATATGCCAAAGCTCTGTCATAGGGATACTTATCCAACTCATACGATGACACATATATTCTCAAACAATTTTCTAAATTTTTATCCAACCTATTACAAACTTTAGATTTCACAAAAGATAGTGCACTAAAAACCCTTTCATCTTCCACAAATCCCAAAATCATTGTTTGACATAATTCATATAAACAAAAATATTCACTGATCGTATCTTGTAAGACACTACTTGGATATAATTTTTTCTACAAATGCATAATGGAACCAGGCTCATGAGGGTTACTCAAACATGACATTTGACCAACCATTGTCAATCCAAAATGGGTTGATTGTTGTCTCAAAAGTTCTTTGTTGAGAATACCATTGATTTCAATACCATTGACTTCCACACTTTTAGTGAAATATTTCACAAGAGTGCCCATATATCTTATAAACAACTCACTTGTAGTATTGTAGTTAGGACAAGGATTTCAGAACATGGGGTTAACCACACCCATCGCCTCAAGCAACTCATCTCTTTGAAAATTATCTCTTATTTCCCTTGTCAATGATTCTACAATTTTTATCAATTTAATCTTAGTATTGTGTAAAACTACATCAAATTCATTGTGTGTTATCGATATTTGTTCAACATCATTTGTAACTATATGTGATCACTTTTCAAAACAATATAAAGGTATCATATTTCCATGAACAATAATACAAAGATGATCATTGATGTTGAACTTCAAAAATATTTTTAGATCATTGACATTAGTTAAAGTTTTCCAACTATCAAACAAAGGATTTGTAAAATTTTCTTCGAACAAGTATATCTTATCAATATGCATACATATTTGTTTTCTCATCTTGATGAAATTGATAATATAAATGGATCTTTCCTATGCAATTTTAATCAATGTATTCATTTATTGCAACAATGGAAGAATACCACATAATGTGAGAAGTGTTTCCAAGTCAGTCATACGGTATAGTAAATATTTTACCTTATCAACATCCCTATGATGTGCATACATAAACCCCGCTAAGGATTAATATTTTGTAAAAATTCTATATGCAAGATGAAACAGTGAAATCCACTTGGTATCTACATATTTTAACAATTTTTTACCTTTAGTAACACCTAGTGAAAATTATTGAAACTCTACAAACCATTTTTGCATGAAAAGTAAGTGTGTATCTCATGGGTGAGTTCTTCTACTCTCCCAACATTTTCAAATGTGATCACAATTTTGTATGCAAGATTTATTCTATGATCCATGCAATGAATGAGAATCAAATATGGGGTGATTGATGTCTAGAGTCTAACATAAAGACCATTCTTGTGTCCTTGCATTGTAGATGCACCATCAACTCCAACACAAATTAACTTTATGGCTATTTTTGTATCATTCATTCTAGTAATATCCTTTAAACTAGTTACAACAACATTGTAAATATTTTCTGCATTACAATTTTCCACCATCTTATGTAGTGCTAGTAAATGAGGTTGCCTTAAATGATTTTGGAATGTGTAAACATGCATGCAAATCCAAGATGTGTTGTCAACAATCGTTACCTCATAAATTGAAAGTGAAATGAATTTGGCATGTTTTACATTCTCTCTTAGGTCCTCCTTCTCAACCAATGATAGAAATTTTACCATTTTCCAACCACTTTGATCTGACCAATGGGAACTAGGAAGGTTCTGCACATCAGCTAGTTGAAATAGTTGTTTATAATCAACAAAATCAGACATGGGTCTACTCCTTTTAAGAATACTATATACAACAACAAACTGCAAATTTTTTGAAGCTAATGTGGTCTTATGAAATTTTTGAAATTGGACTTGAATTGTTCCACCCTTCTCAACAAGAGTTTTTTGTTGTTTCATCTCTTTTGTATATTCCTGTGCATATCTAACATGCATGCATTTCGATGTATCCTTCCACCTAATTTTTTTCTTAATTGTTCCATCACTTTCTTTTACCATCAAATAAAATTTCCCACAATGTTTTTCTATTGTCTAATTTAAGTTGCATCCTATGATCCTTTCCTAGTTTCCAACTACATTATGTTGGTATGTCATTGTTTTTCTCTAGTTGAACTAGCTCAATAAAGGGATATGTTGATGACCATTCAAGTTGAAATGTCCTTCCAATAGTCCACCTAGTTAACTTTCTATGTTTAGGTTTTTGACTAGAAGATTCCCCAGAAGTCTATAGTTTACTTGAATGATCATTTTCTTTTTTGGTTGGCATGTTTGTATGAGGTATCTCATCAAGTGGTTGTTGAATGTCTTTGTTAAGAAAATTTTTATGTGGAGGCATTTCATCCCTGGGAATATCTTCAAGTGGAGTCATATCAGGGTCAACAATATTTTTTGCATTCAATGGTGTTCTATATTATTTTTTTATGTAAAAAGGCATTATCTTAAAGAATTAACAAAATAATTTTTTACAAGCATTAAAAAAGAGATATAAACACACCACTTGGCCAAATCCATCAACAAACAAACCATATTTTTTTTGATGAAGCAAGGATTTATAGTTGAGAATAAAAGAATACAAAAATTAATTGATTAGTTGGTAAAATATGTTTGTACCTTGAATTTGTGCAGATGCGGATGCCTCATTGCATTTTGATATATGTGTAAAATATTTCAAGATACTATTTTTACCATAATATTGGCCTTCCTTCTTTCCATCACCAGTAGGTGCCATTGTACCTGTAAAAAAAAAGGTTTTGATGTTAGGAAATGAATATGAAGTTGAAAAAAATTGAGAAAATTCTACAACCGGTAGAAGGAAATTATTGCACCACTTAGCTGTTTTCATGATTTTTGCAAACATACTTCCCTAAATAATTTTTTCCATATTATGCATTTCTTATTCTTACAAAACAAAAGAAGTAGCAAGTAATAAATCTCTACATTATACATTTCTACATAATTATATTCCATAAAATAAGTAGTGTAGGCCCAAAATGGCCACATCCTTAGAAAACATTTTGGAATATTTTCTAAGGCAAGAAAGGGATGTTCTAGCCCTTGTGAGCTTTAGTGTATTTTTTCATGGTGCAGCGTAGGATGTTATACCCCACAGTCAAAGTGGTCAAAGTTCACACTTGGCTATTTTTGAATTGCAGGCCACAACATACTTTTGGTTTTGTCTAAAGCTCAGCAGTATGCAACATGTTCTAGCCCGTGGTCAACATTAGTCAAAATTGATGTCACTACTTTTTGAAGTGAATCACAGTGCATGTTGTTCTAGACCATGCAAGCTAAAGGCTATTTTAAAGCTTGTTCTACCCCATGGGAGTTCAAGTGTATTTTAAAGTGGTGTAGTAGGCATGCTCCAGTCCATGGTTAAAATAGTCAATATTGCAAAGATGAAGAATGAAGTTACGGGCCAAAGCAAGCTTTTATATGAAAAGTTTCATGTTATATCCCGTATGGGCTAGAAAAATGTTCTATCATGTGATCAACCATAGTCAAAATTGGATGCATGAGTTTCAAGGCATGAGCTACAACTCATTTTAGATTTGGTTCTACACCATGGATGCGAAGCGAGTTTCAAATGAATGGAAGGATAAGTCAAGCAGGCTATCATAATGTTTCATCCCATGTAGATCAAAGTGTATTTTTGCGTTAGAACCTCATGTGCTCTAGCCCGTGATAAAAATGGTCAAAAGAGGTGATAAGCTATTAAGATGAGTGGGCTATGATATGTTTTATGGTGTGAAGCTATCAATGGTTTTTAATCTTTAATATCAATAATTCATGAGTAGATCAATGGTTGGTTCATATTGATGACCTCCAAGGCATAAAAGGGTGGAACCTCTATAACGTAAATCAATACAAACCAGTAGATGAAGCACAAAATAAGCCAAAAACTAATAAGTGCAGTTAGTTGTAGATATATGGTTAAATAATATCTACAAGAATGATGGATGACCTGAATCATGATCTTGATAGCCTGAAGCTAAACCGCCATGAAAGACTAGCAAGTTGTAGGGATCGAGCTACAAAGAAGTGCAAGATCAGGCATTTTCTCCTATTCTCAGATACAAATAAGAGGCTTCCATATTAGCATCTAGTTGATCTAGCATTTCATATTATTTGTAATTTTCCATTTCTTTTAATCTCTTTTCAAGCATGTAAAAACTATAAAAGGAGGTCGAACTCTCATTTTTTAGGATCGACTCTAGAGTGTTTTATTGCCCTACTGTGTAATATTTTTTTGCAAATCAATAGAAGGAACATTGCTTGGATTTTTGCCTTAGATTGGTGTATTCTATAATCTTTGAGAGATTCAAGTTGTGAATTGCATTTTTGCTACTACTGCTATGGTTAGTCTATTATGCTAATATTGGATTACTATCTTAGAGCAATTAAAATATTTTATTATTGAGTATTTACTTGCAAGAGGTTATTTTTTAAAAAATATTGATATTGATCTTATTCTACTAATTTGGATTATTAGTATATTTGATATTGAAATAGCTTCTTGAAGTATATCTCTGTTCTATTTATAATGATGAAGATTACATGTTTCTTATGTTGTTAGTCTAAAGTGTGGGACATTAGAAATTGTTTTGTAAGATGGGTCTTTCCTGTAGATGCTTATGCTATTAGATATATCCAACCACTATTTTATAACTATTTATTAACCCTAAATAATTTATATACCTATATTTTAAACATTTAACTGAGCTTAAATAAGTCAACACCTTAATAGTTGACAAGGAATACCATTCTACTCTGGAGGTTGTATTAGAGCAATATTTAATCCATCCAATGTTATGGTCTAAAATGTGATTAGTGAGTGCATGCCTAATCAGATAACTAGAATATAATAGTCAAATTTTCAAAATTTTTCTTGATGTCAATTTGGATCCCAACAAGTAGGAAGTAATAATTATCACAAAACCAATCATAAAATTAAAAGCCTTCCTTCAAAGAAACCAAGGTTAAATTATCATGTCATAAAGTATATATGAGGATGTGTAGACACTAAAATATGGTAAATACGATTAAGCACCCATAGGAAATGATCAAATTGACATCATATGGCCCCTTGGGCAGCCCTCAGGAGGCTCACAATGGTTCTAGCCACTCCAAAAAGGTTTTTGGAGGCTATCGATCCAATTTTGGGAGGTTTTGGCCCAAAATTCACCACCATCCCACCCTAGGATGGTGGTATATTCCCACCGTCCCACCCTGGGATGGTGGTGAGCCATCATCCCAAGGTGGGATGGTGAGCAATTTTGACCCAAAAAAAGTCAAATTTGGGCCAAATGACACCTAAAAACTATCATTTAGCACGCCATATGGAGCATGCAGGTCAAATAGCACTGAAGCCTTATGACACACTTCATAATGGAGGCCCAAAATGGATATTCTCTTCCCCATCTAGTGCATGCCTCCGTTTTGACAAGTGGTGCCTCCTGCCATGCATGCCCTTGCATGCCTTTTTGCACATGAGCCCCTTTGGGCTATAAAATGGGTTCAATATCCAAAAAAAAACATATAGAGGAGTTATAGGATATGAAACAGAGTGCTTCCAATATTTCCCCTCACCTTATTGCACCTTTTTGCCTTGGAAATCTCTATTTTGCCAAGGAGGTTACTAGGTGACTCCAAGAAGGTAATCCGAGCATAACTTTTCCATCTGGGTGAATTTATTCACCAAATTCGATTACAAAACACCTTATGTTTTTTAGAAACATATTATAGTGATTTTTGTAGCAAAGGGTGGCCGAATTTTGTGGGTATACCCTCCTAGGGTGCCCCCCAAATAGTTGCAGTCACCACCGTCCCCCCTTGGATGAGGATACATTATTAAACAATTTCATTAATTTTTTTAATTAGTAATTTTATATATTGTCCCATTATGCTACAGTTAAAATTTCAAGTTATTTGGAGTTAAAATGAAAGAGTTATAGTATTTTTAAGTTTCTGTAGTCTTGTAGGGCCCATCTGGGCACCCCGGTTTTATGCAGGTGGATCCGGGATCCAATTTGAAAATATAATCACATGGGTTGTCTTAAAATGTCAATTTATGCATACTTACCAAATTTCATGTGTTTTGGATATTTTTAGGTTTGGGATTTGCTTGTCTTATCTTTTGTAGGTTGCAGGAAGACGACGCAAAATTGAGGGGTATAAGGATGCAATTTCCAATATGTTTTTGGTGATATCCCATAAAAAAATCTTATTTAACATATATGAAAATTTTCAAGTCATTTGGACATGTTTTTATATAGTTTTAATATATGCGCTATTTTACCCCTGTGGGGATTGCATGTTTTCACCATACACCCTTGCTATTTGACCCCCTTTGGCTTCCTTGTGTGTAGGTGCAGGTTATTAGAAGGCATTGGTAAGGAATATTAGACATAAGATATTGAGGATACAAGCAGCGGTGGCATTGGCCCTCTCACCTCGATTGTGGGTACACGGAGAAACATTGGATGTGCACCTTGATTCCGTGAAAGACTTGGTATTTGGGCACCTAATATTGTAACAATTGTATAAAATTTTGAGCCCTCAAGGGGAATTATGTGTAACCTTGGATATGATCCAGCAAATTAATAAGAAGAAACTTGCTTTACTTCATTTCCTTTTGTTTGGTATTATTTCCTTTTCACATGCATGCTTCCTTTTTGATGTTATTGAGAGATATGGGGTAGATACGCATATTTTTTTACACAATTTGGTGCAATATTTTTACCTAATTCAGTGGTGATCACGGTGGGCCCCTTGTCCCTTTTTATTTGGGTGAAAATTTGACCTCTTTCTTGCATTTTTTTGCCCTTTTTGTCTTGCAGGTGATCCCCTCCCCACCTTGGAACGGTGGCAGAGGATTTATCTAGCACACCCTGGGATGATGGATTCACTATACCACCCTGGGATGGTGGTGAGGCTTCTACTCGCCCCACCCTGGAGCGGTGGTGAAATAGAGAGATTTTTGCCCAAAATTTTAGAATTTGGAGAGCTCAAAATGGACAAGGTAAGTGCCTAAACCCTCTGATTTTCTGCTGCATTTACAAAGACTACAAAATTTGGTTTTTTTTTTTCGCATTATTTTTTTTGCATAGAAATGTTAAATATCACTTTTTACTTTTCTTATCACATAAAGTAGCAAAAAGAAGGAGAAAAAAAAAACTTGTAGTAGCAATGCATCTGTTTGGTTTGATTGTTTGTGGCTTACCCATTGGATAAGTTAGCATGTAGGATTTGAATTCATAAAGTCAATTTGTAGGTTCTTTATACTAATTTTATGAAAGTAAAATGCACTTATTTGCATGTATTTAGTGAATGATCATTGATTGCTTCTTTGCTTACTTTCTTGGATAATAAAGAACCACACACACCACGATTCATGTAAACGCTAGTGAGGTGGACTTCATCACCATCCACTAGTAGAGTGCATGTGATGGTGGCTTTCATGTCCATCCACTTGGCTCAAATCCCATGAACCCGATCCATATTTCCAAGTCCGGTTCCAAGATCCATCATAGCCCATGGGTTATAGCACACATCACCCTTCAGGGAGGTGTATATCAGACTACGGGTGAACTGAGTGAGGAACTGGTAGGACCTGTGCTCCTTGGCCATGTGTGGACATCATAACCACACATTATAGGTAGGATAATGCAACTTGGAGTTCATAGCTGGGTTTTCAAGCTACGAGTATACAGATGAAATCCAATTGAACATGAGATTACAATCCAACAATATTTCAAACATGTGATACGAGGTCATTCTTTACAAAACAACACATCTAAAACACACAAAACAATTTAGGGATTCACACTTAAAACTTAAAAGAGATAATCATCTATCCTATTGAGTGTTTATTTCTTGTGTACTATTTCATTAAGAATTTGTAAATAAGATAATCACTTGGGGTACTAATAGAGGAGTGCAATGGTGCACACCCGTAGCCAAGCCCAATCATGGGTGGAAGCTATGGAGAGTGGATTAGGAGACACAAATCATCTCCGATATAGCCCTAGGGACTTGGTTATACCTCCCTATCGAGCCTCCACTCCACCTAGCCCCAAGACAGTAGGGCATAAGCCTCATCTTTGAAAGGATCCTCTCTAGGACACCCCGAGGGATGATGAGCATTACTTGGGAGAGTGTTCTTGGTATGTAGATATTTCATAGGTCTTCCTTGGTGAAAGGTAGTTGTGTGCTAAGGCACTAATAGATAGAGTGGTGCCATTCATCCACATACTCGTCAAGGATGACATGCATAAGAAGAGGTAGGAGTATGACTTCACACACTGGCTAGAGAAAGTCGACATGACTCTACCTTCATGCCATATTGATAGGATACAGTAGCTCATGCAGCCCGAAGGGAATGACACTCATTGGTTAGGGTAAGCCAATTCTGCCCTACCTTTCCTTGTTCAGGAGGGAAGACATGAGGAGATCCCAAATTTTCCTCAAGAACAATATTCTGTGCATGCGTAATGTGCCTCTACGCCGACTAAGTGTAATGAACACATGTTCTAGCCAGAGCCTCAAGTTAATGCGAAAAACCTTGAGAGAGACAAGTGCCCTATGGAGAACACATAGTACCTTGGACAAGGTCAACCCTAGGGTAAGACTCCTAGAACCCCTAGGCCTCATACTGTGGATCAAATTATGTAAGCTATTGTGAGATATACATAATGCCAAACTTAGTTCAAGCAACTTCGATGGGATAAAGAGCAACTAGACCGCTTGTACTAGCTTGAGAAAGAAAGGATCGAACGACAGAACAATGAGCTATTCCAGAAGACTTTGGAAGAGAGGGTCCCCACCCTAAGACACATAGGTAGGAAGTCCATCTAAGGCAACCCACACTTGTTTGAGAGAGGTCCCCAAGAAATTATCAAATGTTACTTCCATGACCTCCTAGGCCAGATCGAGAGATGCCTCCTAGGCCAAATGTAGGGTGCCCACTACGGGTATATATCCCCATTTATAGGCCAACATGAGAAATGCCTTACAGGGCCTATACTAAGCATGAGCCAGAAGTAGAATATGTTGAGATGCCTTACCGAGGTAGGGGGATGACTTACCACCGCCTCACCTAAGGTTGGAGGATCCTAGACCTCCACTATAAGATGTGAATAAATATGAGGATATCAAGTCCTCAGGCCCTTATAAAACATTGTTAGAACACTTGGAGTCAATAGAGAACAAGACCTATGGGTTAGGATATCAAAATACCACTATGCATGAATTGCGTAGTCAACCCATCCATCTGTTAGTACCTGTGCCTCCCTACCTAGAACAATTTAAATTGCCTCAGTTGGATACCTTTAAGGAAGAAGAGGATGCGTAGGAACATGTCACTATATTCTTAGGCCAATGATTCGATATTCATAATGATGATGCTTTCCTTTTGAGGACATTTGTGACTACCCTCGTCGACCCTGCATCCAAGTGGTTTTACCAACTCCCTAAGCATAGCATCCATAATTTGGACCAACTAGCAGATGCATTCCTAGAACACTTTGCCTTCAATACCAAGAGGAAGGCAACGTTGGACGATGTAGCTGGGTTGACAATATGATGATGAGTCAATAAAAAATTATGGCAATAGATGGCGAACCTTGCTCGCCAAGTTGCCTTATCTCCTCCCCATGTCGAAGCTGAATCAAATGTTCTCCAAAAGTTACTTAAAGCCAATATCCTTATTGCTACAGTTGCAATAATACCCCACTCTTGAAGATGCCTTGGCACAGGCTAGGATCATCGAAGAAATTAAGATTCAAGAGGGTGAGATTACAAAGCCTCGCAAGGAGTGGAACAAGAACACTAAGAACACCCTAGTGCAACCTAAGTCAACACCAGTAAATCAAGTTGCCATTAGTATCCTGGGGCCAGTGCCAGTTGTGCCACATCAAAAGCCTAATTATCAGACCACCCCTGGGAACTATGCCAAGGATAACCAGAATGGTCAAGGGCAAAATCAACAGCGTCACCCCAAGCAACAATTCATGCCCATTGCAAAGTCTATGGACTCAATGTTTGATCACCTCTTGGTGGCTAATGCGATCCATATACCTGACAGTTGAGCTATCGACCCTAATGCACCTAAGCCCAAAGGATACAGAGAAGACCTATATTGCACGTTTCATATGCAAAATGGGCATGATGTGCAAATGTGCTATAAATTCAAACACTTGGTGCAAGACCTAATTGATAGGAATGCCCTTCAGGTAGATAACCCTATTGCACCAAACAATCAATATATGGAGGTCTTCAAGTACCCCTTGCCTGCCCACACAGAGCAGGCTAAACCAGTACCCCAGGTGAACAAGGTTCACCATGCCCCTACTAAGCAAGGATATGTTGGCATGGTCAGTATTGTGATAAGAAATAGGCAATATCCAAGTCCAGCTGCACCACCTATAGCTTAGAGTGATGTTCCTTTGACATCATAGCCTATATTGCCTACCGGATCGAGCCTCCCACCTAGACCTATAGTCACCATTAAGATTAAGCTCGCTCAAATCTTAAGAACAACATTTTCCCGACTCTCCATCTATGAGCTCATCCAATAATCACAACCTCATAGAGAAGCCCTGATGGAGATCCTTAAGGCAATTGAGATTTAGACCCAGGAGTCTAACTCCTTCAACAAATTTGAGGGGCATGTGCGACAATACATGAAACCGGTAATTACTTTTTGAAAATATGAACTTAAACCGGTTCCACATGATATGGTGGATCCCCATTTACACATTGTCGGATGTGTGAATGGAACACCATACAAGAGAGTGTTGATATATACTAGGTCTTCGAGCAACATCATAACAACAATAGCTCTAAAGCACATGAAACTCCCAGTATCTCATATTGTCACATATACCTACACCCTCCAAGCATTCAATGATGCCATATGCTCAACGGTTGGTACAATTGTATTACCTATTCAAGTAGGAGAAAATATCATCTTGACGATGTGCCACATCCTGGAGGGTGAGATGGCGTACAACATCTTGTTAGGAAGACCATGAATTAGGGACATGAAGTCTGTCCCTTCCATCACTCACCAGTACCTCAAGTACACTCATGAAGGGCAAGTTCATGTTGTCCCTGTGGACGTATAGCCCTTCAAGTACTGCAACATGGTGCAATAATTACCCGATTTGACCTTGCCATCGATACATCTAGATTTTTAATCGAATAAATATAGCTAAGTTTTGACCCTACCGCTACTGCATACCATGCCCTCCTCATCGTTGGCTCTGCCCTAGACACCTAATACATCGGTGGATCCTTTGCCTAGGAACCTAGAGAAGCGACCCATTGAGGAGGACCAACCGATCATATCCACTATATCCATAGAGGAGATACTTAGCCCGAATGATGAAGAGACAACACACGAGGCAAACGATGAGCTGGATCAAGTCTCACTCTCATCCCTCTTCTACCCACAATCCCAAGTTACAATACATCTGGCTTCTACCAGATTGGGGGAATACATGATTAGGAATGTTATCACTACTTCTGCTTTAGAGTCGATACAAGACATTGGTAGACCCCATCTTCCCATAGGCACTATTGTACCTCTTGGTATTCCTTCGAATCAAATGAATTTCATCTATATGGGCCTTGACTATGGCATCAAACCTTACCAACAGTAGGAGGAATATGAGGAACCTTTTGGAGAGGATATTAACTACTTATTTATTCCTAAATTCACCTTGAAGTACCTTGACCTATGCAACTGACACGATTATGGGTTAGGCCTGTATGAGCAGGGCACCAAAATCCCTCATGAACCATAATATCAAATGCCCTATGACAAGTCAGGAGTGGGACACAACAATCCCTTGCCTCTATGTGTCCTCTTAAATAGCCTAAATCACTTGAATATAAGCTACGAGGGTGGGTTGGCCCAAGACCCATATGCCAATCCCAATATAGTATACTCCATAGGGGATTACTTTCCATGGCTAGATAAGAACCTCATGATTCCCAATGACATTCCCCCACATTTTGAGAGAGGGGAAGGTTCACAGAGTTGTCGCCATGTCTGTGATGAGTCAGATCAAGGCACCTCATATGAATGGACCTCAGAGGATGAGTCAGGATATGATGTAGCACCATATGACCCTTTTGAGTCAGATAGTGATCACTCACAAATTGTCCCCATTAACGACCAATAGGAAAGCATCATACATATGTTTCCTTTCCCTGGTCCTGTCTGGTGACAACTTCTTCTTCTTGAAGAGCCGGTTCACCCGGAAGCTAGACCTCCTAGGGAGGGAGCAATTAATTTACTTGAGTAGTTGGGTCCTCATGAGCCTGAGGCACTACGAGATGAGAATGAAGGAATCCTCATCCAAGATGATGATTATAAGGAATTAGCATATATGGGACCACACCTACCTGATCATCCAATCCCAAGGGGCAACAATGAGATTCCCATATATGACATTGACTATGAGGATAAAATAGAGAGGATATACCTTGGTACTCATTACTTGCGCCATCATCACGAGCCCATCGACATAGATGAAGTCTATCGTCATTTGCATGTTGGCCCACGCTTGAGGGCAAGGCATATGAGTTTAGGCCATATTCACCATGAGGTCTTCCCTAACCCACCCACACACATGGAGCTCCTTGAATCTAATGATCCCATCCTGCAGTCTATTCCTAGATAGGATTCAAAGATCCCCATTCCCCTCGAACCACATATGGAGGTGAGAGATGATGTCAATACATAGTCACATGTACGTGGTCCTAGAGAGTTGACACATTCCATCAATATGATCTCCATTGATTTGACCACTCCACTTCACAACCCAGCTGATCCTTCCAAGCCATGCCACATAGATCTAGGTGCTATTGACTGGGATCACACTGATTCATCCCCATCACCATTTGAGTATTGGGCTTGTGGTGGATTATTTTACTTTTCCACTAGCCCAACTCATGATGTCTTCCATGCTGAGGAGGAAACTGAAGTTCCCATCTAGGATTTAAATCCAGTTGATGACATCCATTTTATCCCTACTCCTCATCAGTTGGAGGAGGGGTATCATGTATCAATCGAGCCTACGATTGACAAAGATATCGGCTCAAATATTGAAAACCCACAATGTATCAAGATATGGGAAAGCCTATCCCTTGAAGAGCAAGCCGATTCTATAGCCCTTATCACAAAGAAGAAGGCAGATCTTGCATGGTCTTACAAAGACATGCCGGGAGTAGATCCAAATATGGTCACCCATAATCTAACGCTTGACCCCAAAGTCAAACCTGTCAAGAAAAAGCTGAGAAAGATGCACCCAACAGTGGCCTTGATGGTCAAATATGAGCTACAAAAATTTTTGGATGCCAAGTTTGTCATTTTTGTAGACTATCTACCATGGTTGTCCAATATGGTCCCCGTCAAGAAGCCTAATGGGAGGATTCACATTTGCACCAATTTTTGAGACCTAAACAAAGTGAGTCCTACGGATGATTTTCCTTTGCCAAGCATAGATGCCTTGGTAGATGCCACCACAGGACATGAAGTGCTCTCCCTTATAGATGGCTTCTATGGGTATAATCATATTCGTATCAACCCTGAAGACCATGTCAAAATGGCGTTCACAACTCCTTGGGGAACATTTTGTTACAAGGTCATGCCATTTGGCCTTAAGAATGCCGGTGCCACCTAACTGCATGCCATGACATATATCTTCCATGACTACATGCACATAATTTTGGAAGATTACATGGATGACTTATTGGATAAATCTCTACTACGTCATGAGCACCTAGATGTCTTGTGCAAAGTCCTCCATCGCCTTATTAAACATAATGTGAGACTGAATCCTAAGAAGTGCATATTTGACATCACATCTGGAAAGCTCTTAGGATTTATAGTTTCCAAATGAGGCATCGAAGTGGACCCTAAAAAAGTCGAGGAAATCCTTGAAATGCCTCCCTCAACTACCATCAAGCAACTTTGTAGCTTGCAGGGGAGGATTGCATCCATCAAATGCTTCATAGCACAATTATCGGATAAGTGTCGACCCATGAACAAACTTTTGCACAAGGGGGTCACATTCCACTGGTATGATGAGTGTCAGGATGCCTTTGACGTGATTAAAAAATACATGGCTTCACCACAAGTGTTAGCTCCACCTAGAATAGGGGTGTTGTTCTGATTATATATCTCAGCTACTGAGATTGCATTGGGTGCCATGTTAGCCCAAAACAATGAATTTCACAAGGAACAAGCCACATACTATCTCAGTCGCACCCTGGTGAGCTATGAGATTAAGTATGCATATGTTGAAAAGTTATGTCTAGCGGTGGTTTTTGCTACCAAGAAGCTTTGACACTATATGCTCAGCCAAACTACGTATGTTGTATCTAAAGAGAATCCATTGCGATACATGATGTGTCATACTTATTATAGTAGTCGTACAATGAAATGGATCATGTTGTTGAAAAAATTTGACCTAGAATTCATAGGAGAAAAGTCAATCAAAGGTCAAGTCATTGCTGATCAACTTGCAGATGCTCCTCTCCAAGAGGATCAACCTCTTAGCATGGAGCTTCTCGATGATGGAGTCTTCCAAATATCATAATCGCCAGATTATGATGAGCCTAAGTCACAGGTAGATATGATTCTTTTCTTTGATGGCTACAAATGCGAGCAAGGGGGTGGCACAAGGATCATGTTTTTCACACCGCATGAGGCTCCCATACCCCTATCATTTAAACTCAATTTTGCCTGCACCAAAAATAATGCCGAGTATGAAGCCTTTCTCATAGGGCTTAAAACAACCATCACCATGAAAATCACCAAGCTCAACATTTTTGGTGACTCCTTGCTCATTATCGACCAGGTCAAGGGAATCTTCCAGTGCAAGTGCTCAGTTTTGCAAGCCTACAAAGCCCTTGTGGACAAATCCCTAGAAAAATTTGAATGGTATGACATCGAGGCACTCCCTCGATCATCTAATAATTTTATAGATACAATGGCCTTTTTAGGATCCTTGATTCCACAAGACCCCATAGAGGAGATGACAAACATTCAAGTCAAAACACTATCGCAATCAACGATGAGCATGAGAGCACTCAAGCCATGCTAGAAGTCCACTTGATTCAAATAGAACCTCATCAAGAAATATTCTCACACATTCATGAGTGCTTGAATCATGTCCCTTGGGGGACTCTGTTCCACCAAACCCCTTTTGATAGCAGCACAATGCTATTCTTACAAGTTCTATCCCAATTTGCATTTTCTCGGGATGAACTTCATGAGGGATAGGTAATTCATGCAATCGAGGCTTCCACATAGTAGGATTGGTCCACACCAATTAGAGAGTACCTAAAGCTTGGTAACCTCCCTCCTAGATTATCACACATTGCAAAAAGGAGATTTAAATGGAAGGCAAAAAAGTTTATCTTGTTAGGAGACATCTTGTACCATCAGAGCTATGAAGGAATCCTCATTCATTGCTTAAAGCATCAAGAATCGACTTGGGAAATGGCCCAAGCACACGACGATACTTGTGGTGGCCATACAGTGGCATGGCCATCACAAAGTGCATTCTCCACATGGGATATTATTGGTGAAATTTAGAGCGAGATTGTTGTGCATATGTGAGGAAGTGCATGAAATATCAACACCATGCTAACTTGACACATGTACCTTCTCAGGCTATACAACCGATCCATTCGGCTTGGCCATTTTTGCAATCGGGGTTGCATTTAATAAAGAAAATCTCCCCTGCATCCTCAAGCCATCACACATTTATCATTATGGCTACCGAGTATTTTACAAAGTGGGTGGAAGCAATCTCCCTTACCACTACGATAGGACCCCACATAGTGGAGTTCATATTGCATAATATCATTTGTCTTTTTGGTATTCCATCCAAGATCATTTTGGATAATGGGACATCACTCAAGAACAAAAATGTGCATGCTTTGACCGCAAAGTATAATATCTAGCACAACTTTTTGATACCCTATTATCCACAAGCAAATGGGCAAGTAGAAGAATCAAACAAGACATTAATTTCCATATTGAAGAAATTAATCAAAGAGAATCATACCGATTGGCACATGCAAATACCGCTTGCCCTTTGGGATTACCACACTAGCATTCAGATGCCCACTGGGGCAACTCTGTTTTCACTAGTGTATGGTGCTGAGGTAGTCATACCTCTATAGTTAGAAATCCCATCGATACGCATATCCATGCTGGAGTTTATTGATGATGATGCTATGCGACAAGCTTGCCTAGATCAACTTACGTTATTGAATGAGCATCTCATTAATGTGCTTGAGCATATAAGTGTGTATAAAGAGTGGCTCAAAAGAGCCTACAATATGAAAGTCCATCTTAGAGACTTTCAAATTGGTCATCTCATCCTGAAAGAGAACCAACAGAATTCTAGCTGGTCGTCTCACCTTCGAGACAAAGTTACAGCAAACTGGTTAGGTCCCTTTGTCATCACTAGTCAAATAGGTCCTAGAACTTATCACCTAGCTTCACATGAAGGTGTCGAGGATCCTAAACCCTTGAACATCCTTCACTTGTGACCATTTCATGCTTAGAGAGAACCCAAAATTCTCTTAGTGGATTCTCACCATCTAGGTCAAGTAAAAATGCTCTTGGACTATCTACGATCATCTTGGTCAACCCTAAAAACCGTAATGGCATCCATAAGACCTTTCGTCACAACCAAATTCCCCTAGGTAGTCGTAGACATATTTTAAGTGCCACCACATGTCTAGGTCACCCAAAAGGCTCCTAGTAGTTTTCACCATCTAGGTCAAGTAAAAATGCTCCTAGACTATCCACGATCATCTAGGTCAACCCTAAAATCCCCAAAAGCATCCATCAGCCCTTTGGTCACAACAAAATACCCCTAGGCAGTCATAGACACTTTTTAAGTGCCATTGCACGTCTAGGTCACCCAAAAGGCTCCTAGCAGGTTTTCATTGTCTAGGTCAAGTAAAAATGCTCCTAGACTATCTATGATCATCTAGGTCAACCCTAAAATCCCCAAAGGCATCCATAAGCCCTTTGGTCATAGCCAAATTCCCCTAGGTAGTCATAGACACTTTTTATGTGCCGTCGCACGTCTGGGTCAACCAAAAGGCTCCTAGCAGGTTTTCATCATCTAGGTCAAGTAAAAACATTCCTAGACTATCTACGATCATCTAGGTCAACCCTAAAAGCCCCAAAGGCATCTATAAGCCCTTTGGTCACAACCAAATACCCCTAGGTAGTTGTAGACACTTTTTAAGTGCCGTCGCACGTCTAGGTCACCCAAAAGGCTTCTCGTGGGTTTTCATCGTCTAGGTCAAGTAAAAATGCTCCTAGACTATCTACGATTGTATAGGTCAACCCTAAAAGCCCCAAAGGCATCCATAAGCTCTTTGGTCACAACCAAATGCTCCTAGGTAGTCATAGACACTTTTTAAGTGTCATTGCATGTCTAGGTCACCCAAAAGGCTCCTAGTGGGTTTTCACCATCTAGGTGAAGTAAAAATGCTCCTAGAATATCTACGATCATCTGGGTCAACTCTAAAAGCTGAAAAGTCATCCATAAGCCCTTTGGTCATAGCCAAATACCCCTAGGCAGTCGTAGACACTTTTTATGTGTCGTCGCACATCTAGGTCACCCAAAAGGCTCCTAGCGGGTTTCACCATCTAGGTCAAGTAAAAATGCTCCTAGACTATCTATGGTCATTAAGGTCAATCCTAAAAGCCCCAAAGGCATCCATAAGCCCTTTGGTCATAGCCAAATACCCCTAGGCATTCATAGACACTTTTTAAGTGCTACCATACATCTAGGTCACCCAAAAGGCTCCTAGCCATTTGTTTTAGAATTTCAATAGGGTTTTCGATCACTCAGCCATATCCAGTATCTACTCAGATTTTGTAGAAGGCTAGCTTGATTTTTAGGAGGTATATTCTTGCATTGATTATGCCTTGTGTACATCATATCCCAAACACAATTAATCATTAACAATCCAAGTTTTGCACAAAGACAAATGAAACCCATGAAGTAGTCTAGGTTACCTTAAGCAAAAATGTTATCCTGCTCATCTCCATGTGTGAATGGTTCAAGAATGTTAAGAGTTGGCAAAAGGACAAGTTCTCCCCTACCAAATTCCCCCCACAACAATAAGTGTTTTCCTCCCTTTTTTGCCATCAAAATCCCACATTGTCACATGTTTGCAACAGTCCAAATTTGCAAACCCCCACAAAGAAAAAATTCAAAGTACAAAAATACAAAAATGATAGAGTGCACACATCAAAAAGCACAAGAAAAAGTGATCCCCATCTCTCAAAATTCAAATCCCTTGCTCAAGAGAAAAATAAAATACTTAAAATAAACAGTGATTATTATCACTAAAAAGAGAAAAATAAGCAGTGATTCTTATCACTCTGTATGAGAGCAAGTATCCCAATAAAATTCAAGAAAGTAGGGAGTCAAACTTAAATCCCTAGAACTCTCAACATTTGGAAAGCCATTAGGTGATCCTCATTACGGGTTTAGTGGATAGCCTATCCGTCAATGGTGGTAGCCTCCTACATGACGATATGTCTGCCATATTAGCTTTTTGGCATATGTGTAGACCAATGTTTACATGTGGATGAGCTAGCTTTGGTAACCTAGATTACATCGTGGTCTAGTCATACTTAGTATGAAATCTATGATGGTGGCATTAATTTGGTGATCCTCAATACAGGTTTGGTTGAGAGCCTGCTTGGCACTGGCGGTATCCTTATGCATCTCACAAGAATGAACTCACTTGCACACATAGGGATATGAAGTACCTTTGTCATTCTAGCAGATTCATACCTTATCAAAAAGTCCTGCATGGTTAGTATACAAATTTTGGTGAGTTGACTAGAGTGTTTGAGTCTCATGAAAACCTAAGGAGCATTCCCTAAACAACATATCAATCATATCACTTCACCACATTCATTTCAATTACATTATTCACAAATCCATTATATAAGCCTCATGAAAACATTACATATGATTTGGTACAAAATACATCATCTAAGGTGCTAGCATAATATGGCATATAGTATACATATGTTATCCGCTAAATCAATAAATCATACATCTCACTATTCATCCATGCATGTAAAAAATCAAACCAAAATCACAAAATATGCATACATAGGTATTCATCATCATTGCATAAATCAAATTGAAGCAATAATGCATGAAAATATTAAGCAAATGATGATCAATCGAACATTAGGAATTGCATTCAGCTTAGAAGTTTAAGTAGGTTACAAAATATGATTATTAACCACTTAGCATTATAAGCACTAACAATGATTAATAATATATTTATTCTAACAACCTAACTAAATATCATAAGATATTTAGTTATTAACCTTAGTTAACTAGGAGGTAATTCATAGAATAGTAAATATATCCTATGGTAGAAAAGTAAATGTAATAACCTATGTAGTATAATGCAATATACTACCTATTTTACCCTAACATCCCCCCTTTATTACATTACTTTGATATGCAAAGTCTACTTTGGAACAGTTCAAATTTGACACGTCCAAGTACCTTTGTGAAGATGTCAGCAAACCTGTTCGTTGGTGGGAATATATTGGAGCTTGATCCTGTGTTTAGGAACTTCATCCCGAATGAAATGGCAATCTGTGTCAATATGCTTTGTGCATTCATGATGGACTAGATTCTTTACCAAGTTCAAAACACCTGAGTTGTCAGAAAACATGTGAATAGGAAGTTTATTTGGTAGGCCCATGGTAGCCAAGATGTGACTTAACTATATTGCTTCACACACAACTCCACCTGCAGTGCGACACTCTGCCTCTATTGAAGATAAAGCAACCACCTGTTGCTTTTTACTATGCCATGAGACAGGACCAAATCCAAGATGAAATACATATCCTGAAGTTGATTTTCTATCATCTAGGGATCCAACATAGTCAGAGTCAGTATAACTCTATAAGAAGAATGAGTTATTCTTCTTATACTCTAGACCATATTCTACACTACCTTGAATGTAGTGAAGAACACGCTTAGCTGCTTTCCAGTGAGAAGCCTTTGGTTCCTACATGAACCAAGAAAGATAGTTTACAACATAAGTAATTTTTGGTCTAGTATTGGTCAGATAGATAAGGCTTCCAATAATTTTTCTATATAGCGTGCCATCTACCTATGGTGAGTCATCATACCATGATAACTAAAGCCCTGATTCTATCGGTGTTGCCTTGGGCTTGCAATCAGTCATACAATATTTTTCTACTAAAGTCTTGGCATACTTTTTATGAGTCACCCTAAGATGATTCTTTTTTTGTTCTATATCAAGACCAAGACAGTAGTGGAGAAGTCCTAGATCTATCATATCAAATGACTATTTCAAATAATCTTTCACGATGTTGATCAATTTCTTTGAATTTCTAGCGATGATCAGATCATCTACATATAATACAAGAATCACTATTTCAGAACCTATGTTCTTGATATAGATATTTGCATCAGATGGACTTCTCTTGAATCCGTGTTGTAGTAGATGACTATCCATTTTAATTTACCATGCTCTTGGGGCTTGTTTGAGGCCATATAATGATTTGAACAACTTGCAAACCTATTGCTCATGGCCTTCCTCAGCAAATCCTGGAGGTTGAGTCATGTATACCTCTTCTTTTAAGTCACCATTTAGAAAGGCACTTTTTACATCCATTTGATGTAATTTCCATTTGAGCTGTGCTACCATAGCATAAAGAACTCGAATGGTGGTCATACTTGTAGTGGGTGCAAAGGTTTCCTCATAATCAAGGCCTTCCTTTTGAGCATAGCCCTTCGCTACAAGACGGTATTTATGCTTGTCTATGGTATTTGACTTTGTAAACCTATTTGTAGCCTATGGGCTTCTTTCCTTTAGGCAAATCTACTAGCTTTCATGTTTTATTCTTCATGAGGGAGTTATGTTCAACATCCATAGCTGCCTTCTACTAAGGCTGTATAAGGGCTTCGTCAACTGTAGAAGGTTAATTTTCATCATATGAAGATATGTAAACCCTCTCCTCATAAATTTACATATCATCTCCACTTTCTTAATCTCTATCAAAAGAAAGCTCTTGAAAATCTGCACAAATATCATCAAATAAAATAGATGCTTCTACCTTTCTCTGTCTAGACATGCTTCATGTCTTAGAATTATTGAGAGTGAGATCTGGCAGTGAAGTGAGTTTGGAATCTCTCATAGTACTTGTATACCATTTAGGAGGCTTTTTCTATTGTGGAGGATTATGTGGATGTTGCTCCTCATCTTCCATGTATAATGATGTAGTGTTAGATGTGAAAGCTTCATCAAACACTACATCTCTACTAACATGTATTTTCTTGGTGAATGGATCTATTGACCGATAGACTTTTGAGTATTCATCATATTCAAGAAAAACATACTCTAGGGTCTTTTCATCTAACTTCTTTATTTTCTCCTTAGGTATGTGCATAAAAGCCTTATACCCAAATACTCATAGATGAGATATGGAGGGTTTCATTCCACTCCATGCCTCCTGAGGAGTCATACATTCAAGAGCCCTTGTGGGTGCCCTATTTAGTTGTTACAACTTCAACCAAGTAAATGTGCTGAATATTGGCTCCCTTAAGAATACATCAAACCATTTCCATAATGGAACGATTTCTTCTCTCAACAACTCCATTTGACTAAGGAGAATAGGCTGTTGTTAACTATATTTTTATCCCATGTTTCTATAAAAATAAGAAAAATTATTTTGATGTGTATTCCCCCCTCGATCTGAACAGAGGGTCTTTATGAAACATCCCGATTCTTTCTCAACAAGCTTCTTGAACTGCTGAAAACAATTAAATACTTTAGACTTCAATTGCAAGAATAAGACCCATATTTTTCATGAGTTATTGTCTACAAACAATTGAAAATACCTTTTTCCTCCACAACTAGTAGACATAGGACCACACAAATCTATGTGAACTAACTCCAAAGGTACTTTAGCTCGAAAAGAGCTAGTTTCAAAAGGTACTCTATGTTGCTTTCCTGACAAGCAATCTGAGCACACTAGAAAAGTAGATGAAAGAGTAGGTAGTCCTTTCACCATTTGATATTTACTGAGTTCTAGTAAATACCCTGAGCTTAGATTCCTAAATCTCTTATGCCATAGAGAAATAGCCTCTTTTGTGGTTACTACCATTGCATTATGTGTAGAGGTAATTGCATCTAAGATAAATAAACCATGTTTGTATGAATCTGTTGCTATCTGTTTTCCTTTCTGAGTGATAAAGCAACATTTCTTTTCTTTTTCCACTTTGAAATTAACATTCATGTTATTGTCTGGGATTTGTGGAACCGACAAGAGATTATTTTTCAATCTTGGTACATAAAGAACTTTTTGAATTTTACATTCTCCATCTAGAAGGGAGATAGAAACACTTCCTTCTCCCTGAAATCGATAGGTCTAATCATCAGTAATGGTTATCGGTCTACCTTCTTGTGCCTCAAATGTCTCAAACCAGGACTTATCTCCAGTCATATGTTTACTAGAACCTGAATCTATGTAACAAAAAATATCCTTGTGAGAGGATTATGCATGTGTCATGAGCACTTTATGTGCTCGTTCAAAGTTCAAACTAGAATATTCAGTGGTAACGTGTCCATGTTGCTATTTATTCTTGTTCTTTGGTTTAACTTTGCCCTTATTTTGACCTTGTTCATTGGGCGGTTTGTTCTTAAACCAACATGTTTTGGTTTCATGAGTGTATTTATCACAAATTTTACAAAACTTCTTCTTATTTTGAATCTCTTTGCCTTTACCCTTGTCTTTGTTAGAAGAAGATCCTTTCTGTTGATTCCATTTTTTATTTCCACTTTGCTTGTTTGAGAAAAGTGCATTGTTGGATGCCTCATCTCTTTGGAGTTGATTAGCTTCTCCAGTTTGAAGCAAATTTACCAACTCTACAAAAATCATTGTCCTCCCAAAGACTTATAGTAAAGTGATCAACATTATATAGGAGTCTGGAAGAGCCCTTAAAATGATTGAGGTCAGAACATTGTCTTCCACTTTTTCTTCTAAGGCTTGCCATTTTTTTTTTATAACTGCGACTCTATAGAGGAATAGCTCTACTGTCTCTCTAGATTTTATATGAAGAGTATGAAGCCGTGTTTGAAGGTTAAGAATTGTTGATTGATTATTTCATTCAAAAATGGTTTCTAGGGCATTCCATGCCTCCTTACCATTTTTAGCTTCACTTATATGAGGTTGTATGTCATTAGTAATAGCTAGTAAGATCAATAAGAAAAGTCTTTTATCCTTTTTATCATAAGTTGTCTGATCTGCTCCTGCTGATGTGGGTCTAGAATTAGTGCCATCCACTATTCCCCACATCTACTCTATAGTTAAAATGGATTTCATCTTAATTTTATAGGCATAATAATTTGAACCTTAAAGTAGTTGGCTTTCAGTGAGATATTTGTTTATCATTGCCATGGTGAAGGTTTCAAATTTGATGGGACTAAGATGAATTTATCTTGCAGTATACCCTCAAAAGAGTATATGGAAGATCTTTAATTTGCTCTTTTTAAGATATTTAATGGCACCTGCCTTAACACCCTTAACAAGGGATGAAAAGTTTGAGGATTTTAAGCCAAAAAAAATAGAGCAAATTAAAGGGGTAGGTTTTGAAAGACTTCTAATTTTGCTCTCTAGGATATTTAATGGCACCTGCCTTAACACCCTTCAAGAAGGATGGAAATTTTGAGGAAATTAAGCCAAACAAAGAGAGTGAATCAAGGTGTTTGGATTTTGACCTTTGGGTGAGGAGTAAAAAAAAAATTGACTTTGTTTAACCTATGCAAGGTGTAGCACGATTGTAGTGAAATTTGGGTTTTGTGAAATGCTTCTTCAATGTTTTATATGATTGTTTAATTGCAAAACATGATTATTAGTGCAATAATAAAAACAAGAGAGCAACCCAAATTATTATCACTCTATGTTTCGGATGCAACTGAAAATGCACCTAGGATGAGCTACTACCTATTTTACCCTAACACAAATTGCATACATTTCATAAAACAATAAACATATGATGGTAAAACTATATAAAAAGCTCATATATATATTTATGTGTATATGCATGGGACAAAAATATACATCATGTTTCCCATTGGCTATAATAAAGTGACTCCTCAGACTTCACACTGATAAAATATCCAAAAACATAAAAAAGTCACGTGAGCCACTACCATGGTCACAAAAGATCGATACTACGACTTGCACTCCCATCTATAATAGAAGTCCTCTATTAACTACCATACCTACTACCACCTGCACTGTCAGCTCTTCGCCTAGACCCTAGTGCCTCCAACCTAGAGGAAGACTGCCCTGTCCTGTTGTGGTGACTCTACTACGATCCACTAGCACCTACATCATCTCATAGATGCCCACCAAGGCATACTACCTCAGTATCCAGCTCATCCACATAAGCCTAATCTTGTCGGCACCATGCCTGATAAGTCTCCACCACATGATGGAGTTGTGTCACCTCTTCCTATAGCCTAGTCACCTCCCCACTTTTGCAATCCTCCTATGTAGGGCTTTGACATCATAACTATGCTCGAAGAGATGCTATCTTGGCTTGAGCCACCTGTACCTCGACTCGTTGTGCTATTAGCTCTGCCTATACATCATGCACCTATGTCCATAGGAGATATCTCTCTTGCGTCACCCTTATTAGGTCATATCATAGCTCTACCTCTATGTCCCTCGGTGCCATCGATGATGCCTGCACCTCCTCCTCCCCAAAATCATCATTCCCCAAGTCACCTCGATCTCCTAAGTCCAGGATATATGCATGCTCCCCTATCATGTTTCCCTACCAATCACTTGCCTCATATTGGTCCTCACCAGAAACATCCTGATGTGTCTCCCTGGTTGCACCCCTCCCCAGTGACCCCTCTCCATGCCCCTGGCCTATCACCCACCAAGCGTCATACTCTACTATATTCTCAACATCATCCACATATGGAATGTCTACTATAAGATCCGTATCCCATGCCACTACCTCTATCATCGACCATGCCAATGTCCTCTCATTCTCGTGATGTCGATAAGGAACTGAATCACTAGGAACCCCCTATAATAGCCCAAAATATCACATCACCCAAGCAAAAGGGAAGTACTCTCACTCCATCCCATGTCATACAACCAATCATCTACCTTACCGCACCCTATGAAACTGTACAGTAGCATCTACCCACTCTAAGCAATCTCTGTATGGTCTCTAGAACACTTGGCCTACCCTGAGTCATGAAAATAGATTTACATAGTGACCCACATTGCCTAAAAATTTCTGAATTTGTCCCCTCTTATGACCCCTCTACAATAAGATGCCATATCTTATCTCCCTGTCTACCAGCTGTGCCTGAGTCATCCAGGGTAACCCTTGTGGTCACCCCACAACTATGTGCTGCCATCTCCAACAATGCAACAAAAAGCTACACCCCAAACCCTTTCACTGATGATAGTAGATCTTTTACAACTCATAATAGAGCTATGCCAGTACTGTAGTACCCCATGCCATCACCAATGGCTTCGCCATAGTACTTTTCACCAACGCAAACACTATCTCCACTAGATTTCATGGGAACCTCGCTCTAGAATAATATGGTAGTAGCATATTGGAAATGAGAATCATGAGTAGTGTATGCTTCACCCTCAATACCTTTGAATCATTCCATAATCCTACCAGCATACCCCCCTTCAAGCAGTCCAGCTCTGTCGTCTCTAGATCATAACTGAAGTACCTCTCGAGTATTGCCTATTTTTGGTCTCGTGGTGTCGTGCAGATTGGATGCCCTTATATAGAAATCTTAAGAATCTTATAGATGTCCTCCAGTGTCACCGTCATCTCCCTAGTAGGTAGGTGGAAGGTATTGGTGCACAGATCCCATAGATCAATCAGGGTAGTTAGATATGCATGGTCTCTTATAACAATCTCTAACCGGGTCACCTACTTGAGGCGGATGGCATACAACCACTCCCAATTATCTATGGTCAAGGCATCCCTCATGGAATCAAAAAGAGTAGTTACTCGATACTAACTCCTCAACACATGACAAAGATAAGCAACTCAATAATACACCACCAAAATGGCCTCACATGGCCCCAAAAACATTCAAAAGAAAAGACACAATGGCCCCTTTTCGAGGCTGATTTGTGGCCATTCCCCCTAGTAATGGCCCCAAACCCTATGTATAGCCCATAAAGGTATGGCCTATGACCATACCACACTATCCATACCACCTAGGGATGACTCCAAAAAATTGGGCTCAAAAAGGCCTTTCAGGCCATCAAAAATAACAAAAACAATGCAAAATTGGACCTATAAAATGCAATTTAATTGCACAAAAACATGGATAAAATACAAAATTTGGTACATATATCATAAATTAGGTTTAATTACCTAAAATATAGTGTGATATGCTTCCAAGTCAAAAACATACCATAAAAGCAAGAAAATCAACTCCTAAAACTAGGAAAATGTAATAAGAGAGACTTGGCATACCTGTCTCGCACCGGCTCCTCCACTGGCTAAGTGTGACCGCTGAATCATGGTGACTATGGGATGAATTTTAAAGTTCTCCAATACTCAGAATCACTCTCCTACTCCTCACCTCTCAAACTGCCAAAGAAAGCATGCACAAATGAGCCTAACTTTCATATTTTGGGTTTATATAAATATGCAGGGGTCACCACCCCAGGGTGGTATGAGCGCACATTTTGCTGACCATTCCATCTTGGGATGGTGGTAGAACATGCCCTCATCCCACCCTGGGATGGTGGTAGCAAAAATAGGCCAAAAAATCCCAAAATGACCCAAAACAGGTCCAAAACTGCACCAAAACAACTCAAATTGGGTCCAAACTTTGCATAGATCACAATGCAACCATGAGGATCCTATGAGGGATTGGAAAGTTGTTAATCCATGCCCTAAGCAGGCAATTGTGTCTGGACCACCCCCTAGGCATGCATTTTTCAGCTCCTTTCCTACCAAAAAACTCAACAAAATCACCAAAATCCTCTCCAAATTGCCCTATTTTTCAAGGGAAAAAGCTGAAGATAAGCATAACAAAAGTCAATTGAGTCAAGTGACTCATCACTTTTATCACTAGTGATTAAATCACTGACTCGTTGCTTGAGGGGGTAGTCATACTCAATCCAAATTAGCAAGCACACACTCAATTATGCGAATTGCATTCGTTCAACGAATCTTCGATAAAGACAATCATGCTCCTGCTTGGGGCAGCAAACACACAATATCACATCATAATGCTTGAAATTACTGGTATCATGAAGTCATGGGCCTTATACTTTCATTCTGGACAATTTTCAAGCATAGGCATGCTCATTTAATGAGTCAGAAACAAGGATTCAAGAACACACGCCCTTTTCATGATTGAGGCATCTAAAGTTGGTTAGGTTATCAAGTAACCTTAATCATTCAACATTTTGGTCATCTATTTTTGCTCAGTGCTGTGCTGCACATAATGCATCTCAAAAAGGGGCATATATAGATACTAAAATGTGGTAAATCCAATTAAGCACCCACAAACAATGATCAAATTGACATCATATGGACCCTTGGGCAGCCCTCAGGAGGCTCATAGTGGTTATAGCCACTTCGAAAAGATTTTTGGAGGCTACTGGACAAATTTTGGGAGGTTTTGGCCCAAAATTCACCACCCTCCCACCCTGGGATGGTGGTAGATTCCCACCATCCCAACCTGGAATGGTGGTGAGCCATCGTCCTAGGATGTGACGGTGAGCAAGTTTGACCCAAAAAAAGTCAAATCTGGGCCAAATGGCACCCAAAAATTACTATTTAGCACATCATATGGAGCATGTGGGTTATATGGCACTGAATGCTTATGACACACTTCATAATGGAGGCCCAATATGGAGATTCTCTTCCCCATCCAGTGCATGCCTTTGTTTTGAAAAGTGGTGCCTCTTGCCATGCCTTTTTTCACATGAGCCCCTTTGGGCTATAAAATGGGTTCAAAATCCACAAAAAAACATAGATAGGAGTTATAGGATATGAAATGGAGTGCTTTTGAGATTTCCCCTCACCTTATTGCATATTTTTTCCCTCAGAATCTCTCTTTTGCCGAGGAGGTTACAAGGTGACTCCAAGAATGTAATCTGAGCATAACTTTTCCATCTGGGTGAATTTCTTCACCAAATTTGATGAAAACACACCTTAGGTTGTTTAGGAACATCTGCTAATTATTTTTATAGCAAAGGGTGAATGGATTTGGTGGGTATCCCCTCATAGGGTGTCCCAAAAATAGTTACAGTCACCACCGCCCCCCCTGGGATGAGGGTAAATTATTAAAACATTTAATTACTGTTTTTAATTAGTAATTTTATATATTTTAAAATGATTCTAAATTTCAAATTTCAAGTGATTTGGACTTAAAATGAAAGAGTTGTACTATTTTTAAGTTTCTACAGGCTCGCAAGGCCCATCCGGGAACCCTAGTTTGATGCAAGTGGATCCGGGATCCAATTTGAAAATATAATCATATGGGTTGTCTTAAAATATCAATTTATATATACTGACAAAATTTCATGAGCTTTGGATATGTTTAGGTTTGGTATTTGCTTGTCTTCTCTTTCATAGGTTACAGGCAGGCGATGCAAAATCGAGGTGTCTACGGATGCAATTTCCAATCTATTTTTTGTGATATCATCTAAAAACCTCTTATTTAATACATTTGAAAATTTTCAAGTCATTTGGAAATGTTTTGATATAGTTTTAATATATGCGATATTTTGCCCCTATGGGGATAACATTATTTCACCATACACCCTTGCTATTTGACCCCCTTTGTCTTCCTTGTGTGCGGGTGTAAGTTATTAGAAGGCATTGGGAAGGAATATCAGACATCAGATATTGAATATACAAGTAGTGGTGGCATTGGCCCGCTCACCTCGATTGTGGGTACGCGGAGAAACATTGGATGTGCACCTTGATTTCGTGAAAGACTTGGTCTTTGGGCACCTAATATTGTAACAATTGTATCACATTTTGAGACCTCAAGGGAAATTCTATATAACCTTGGATATGATCCAGCAAATTAATAAGAAGAAACTTGCTTTACTTCATTTCCTTTTGTTTGGTATTCTTTCCTTTTCACATGCATGCTTCCTTTTTGATGCTCATGAGCGAGATGGGGTAGATACGCATATTGTTTTACATCATTTGGTACACCAATTTTCCCTAATTCTGGATGAAACTATGTTTCCCTCTATAATTACCTCTGCCTGTATGCTCAAGAAATAATAACAAAAATAATGCAATGCTACAAAAAATTACTCTACACAAAACAAGCTTTGACAAAAAAATACTCCTAAAACACTACAAGATGACATGTATACATGTATCTCATAGTTGCAAATAGTGCATCTACGTTGCCTATAAAATTGAAGGAATATGCTTTGGATAGTAAAATAATGAAAGAAGATAATAATACAAGTTAAAATTTGAAACCCAACACTAACATAAGACCTTGCACTCCACCAAGGTTAACTTTCACTCATTTCTAAAGAAAATTTGACATCTAATATGATTGCCACTACCATAGTCTACAAACTAAAATAATATTTCTTTAGTTCAATTCTAAAGTAAAATCTATTGCTAGAGATGATACAAAGTAAAACAACAACCATACTCAGATGTTTGGAAGCTTACACTTTAACTATTATCAAAGTCATCAAACCTTTATGTAATTGATTGTTAGTCCTCTAAAACTAATCAAATTGTTATGGAAAATGGTTAATGCTACATTTTTACTGAAAGAATTTACCAAGAGGAATGAGTGAGCTGAGGTTTAGCTAGTGTGACGAGAGTGAGGGTTTGAATTTTTTGGGTAGGAATCTCAGCCAAGGCGACAGAGGTAGAGCAGGTATAGAAGGGGTGGGTGGGAACCTTGAGAATGGATCAAGCAAGGATCTAGAGGAATGTGGTTAGGCTACAGTAGATTTGGAGGCGGGAATCACGTGGGGACCCAAACCTCCTCAGAAAGACCCCGACAAAAAATATACGAAGGAAAATGCAAGGCCCAAGAAGTGGCTGTCTTTTGCTGATACTCTTAGAGGAAAAAGAAAGGAGGTTCTCTCTCTTCCACCCCTAGTTCCAGTAAATAATAAAATTTTGGCCTTGACAAGTTCCATGAGCCCTTTTCTTTCAATGGAAGAATTCTCCCTAGTAGGCAAGTTTTTGGAAGGTAGGTCGGACATGGAGACTATCAGGGCTTGGGCGACGGGTAAATGGTGATCGATAGGTAGCTTGGAGTTGGTAGCTCTAACTCAAGGGTTCTTCATTATCCATTTTAACAATATGGAGGATGCTAACCACATTTTAATAGGAGGTCCTTAGTTTTTGGGCAAAAGGAGCCTTTTTCTCAAATGATGGGGTGAAGATTTCAACCCTAAAAAGAAAAATATTAACATTGCCCCTATTTGGGTTCATCTCCCGAGTCTACCTACCTAGTTCTTCAATGAATATTGGCTACAGGGCATAGCCAGAACTATAGGGGACATGATCTCCATTGACCATGCGACCTTGGCCAGGACAAGGATGAATCATGCATGAATTTGCATAAATGCTAATTTGGATAATTAATTGCCAAGGTTTGTAGATCTAGAGTATGGAGAATACTATAAAAAACAGTTGGTAGAATATGAGAATAGACTGACATTCTATGGAAAATATAAAAATCAAGGACATATATGCAATCAGTGCCCTAACTTGGTAATGAATAGAGAAAAGCAGAAGTAGGGAATGCAAGACAGAGGAAATTTGAGAAGTTTCCCTGGTAGAGGCGATTTCAATCAGGCAAACTATGTCTACCAAAAAAGAAAAGAGAGGGTGTAGGGTCCCAACAAGACAAAGGAAAATGATAGGTTGTTGGCAACCAAAATACTTAAGTAAGTTCCAATCCTCTAGTTTCAAATAAATTTTCAATTCTATCCAATATGGGAGTAGGAGGATTATCGAAAGACATGGAAGCCTAGAACCTTCAAACCAACCTTTATGACTCTCTAGAATCCCCATCCAAGTCAGGATCCTCAAACCCTAATGCTGAAATTACTGTAAGCCCCGTGGGCATCACAAATCCAAACCCTAATGCCCGATTTCTAGAATCCCCATCCAAGTCAGGATCCTTAAACCCTAATGCTAAAAATATTTCAAGCCAAGTGGGCATATCGAAGCCAAAACCTAATGCTGAAGAACTTAGGAAGAATGTTAAGGCATTGGAAAATAAAAAATCTCATCTCCCTAACATCATCACTAGGAGCCAGGTGAATCCTACTGAGGGTCCGTCCCGCACACCAGGGGAATACAGGAAAAAAGGAGAACATTTGGATGTAGGGGTGGAGATATGTGAAACTCTTCAGACTAAGGAATATGGTAGTCTAGTTCTATAAAAAATTGCCTCCCCTTAGTTTAGTCCTAAAAAAACCAAGAGCAATGTGAAGTCTCCTATAGATTTTGGCAGTGAAAAAAGAAAAGGGAGAATATCAAATACTCAGCATCAAAAAATTAAAAACTGATAATTACATTGCCAATGGAAAACATAGAACATTTTTTCAACATGTTATTTCGTGTTCTGAAGACCACAAATTAGGAAAACCCCCTCAAGGGAGGGGGAGAGGAAGAAATCCCAAACAATCTAAATGAATTTCCTCTCATGGAACATGAGAGGCCTCAATGGCCTACTCAAACACAAGGAAGTCAGTGCAATAAGAAATCAAGTAAATCCAACAATTATCATGTTGCAAGAAATAAAAATTGATGAGATTCAGTTAAAAAAAGTAGCAAACAAAATCTGGAATCAAGGGGAGATGGTTTGCAAATCAGCCAAAGGAGAGTCTGGAGGCCTTATAATTTTATGGGATCCCAGGATAGTAGAAGGTACCATTATTTAGAAATATGATAAGGTTCTTAGTGTTTTATTTAAGGATATAAACAACAAATCATGGATCCTTTCAAATATTTATGCCCTGACTTCAATTCAAGGGAGAGCTCTACTATGGGAGTACTTAGGCAATTTGAGTGAAATCTTCCATAATGTTCTCTAGATTTTGGCTGGGGATTTTAATACTCCTCTTTACCCTTCAGACAAAATGGGTGGAAATGGACACCCTATCAGGACCATGGATGAGTTCAATGACTTTGTGAACTCCAACATGTTGATGGATGTAAAACTTAGAGGAGCAAATTATACCTGGAGTAATCGTCGGTTAGGGTGTCATATCATTCAAGAAAGGCTTGACAGGTTTTTTCTATCAAAGGAGGCTACAACTCTGTTCGGTGATTCTACCCTGCAAGCCCTTCCTAAAATTACCTCTAATCATAATCCCATTTTTTTGGAGATCCCTAACTCTCTGTCCTTCAAGAAACCTTTCAGATTTCAATCTATGTGGATCAAACATTCTAGTTTCAGAGATAACTTAATTCAGTGGTGGCAGTAGCCTATTAGGGATAGTGCAACTTTTAAACTTGCTGGTAAATTAAAGTTTGTTAAGGAAAATCTTCTAACTTGGAACAAAGAGGTCTTTGGGAACCTCTTTGAAAATAAAAAATAGGTTGTTGAAAGTTTGAAGATAATTGATCAGAGGATTCAACATGGTGATGTCGATGAAACTACTAGGCAGGAGGAACTGACAAAACTAGTAGAGTTTCATAACATTTTGGCCTGTGATGAAATCTATTGGAGGCAAAAATCAAGGGCTATTTGGTTGAAATATGGAGATTGAAATTCCAAGTTTTTTCACGTCACCACATTTAGAAACAGAATCAATAACAAGATAAATTTTTTTAAAAAAGCAGATGGTTCTATTACTCAGGACTTAACATAAATAAAAAAGGAGGTAGTAACTTATTTCAATTCTATCCTTGATCAAGAATCACATTGCAATGAGGAGGCCAAAGATATTCTCTTTCAATCCATTCCTAGCATAATAAATGAGGATATAAACCTTAATATTCTAGCTCCATTTTTTGATGAGGAAATTAAGGAAGCCTTGTTTAGCATAGATCCAGACAAAGCCCCGGAACTTGATGACTTTCCCCCTAATTTCTATCAAGATTTTTGGGACATCGTAAGTGAGGATGTAATTTTTGCTGTCAAAGAATTCCAAGAAAGCAATCATATCCCAAAAGGTCTCAACTCTACTTTTATTTCTCTAATTCCTAAGAAGCAAACCCCTAAATCTATGGCTGACTTCAGGCCAATTAGTCTGTGCAATATTTCTTACAAGATCCTAACTAAAGCCATTGCAAATAGAATAAGAGATGTTCTACCCCGCATCATAGATCCTTGCCAGGGAAGATTATCCAAGGTATGTCAATCTTGGATGGAGTTATCATAGTTCATGAAGCTCTACACTCTACTCATAAGACTAACAGGTCTATTTTTGCCCTCAAGCTTGATATGAACAAAGCATTTGATAGGCTAAATTGGGAATTTCTGATTGTTGTCCTCCTTAAGTTTGGTTTTCACCACAAATGGGTTAATTTTATCAAAGAATACATTTATAAAGCATGGTTCTCGATTTTGGTTAATGGAACAATTGCTGGTTACTTTCAAAGTCGTAGAGGAATTCAACAAGGGGACCCTATCAGCCCCATGTTATTCATCATTATGGCAGAAGCTTTAGGCAAAACCATAAAAAATGCTTGTAGTTCAAGGCTAATATCAGGAATAAAGGCAACATATCTCACTAGGGTTGTTTCTCACCAACAATTCATCGATGATACCCTTATATTGACTAAGGCATCGATGGTTGAGGCCAAAAGAATTAAATACATCCTGCAAATCTATGAGGACGTTGCTGGTCAAAAAGTTAATTTCAGTAAAAGCAAGTTATATTTCTTGAACACCCCCATTCAGAGGTAATGAAGGATTGCAAAAATTTTAGGGTGTGATATAGCAAACCTCCCCACTTCGTATCTTGGTCTCCCTCTTTTCATTGGTTCTCCGAGAGAGTCAATGTGGGACAGGGTTATTAAAAGAATTCAAAAAAAACTTGCTAGATGGAAAGGTCATCTTCTATCTCAAGTAGAAAAGTTGACCCTCACTAAGGCCTCTCTTCAGAGCATTTTAGTCTATTTCCTCTCTGTTTTCAAAGCCCTTGTGAAGGTTTTCTAGAAAATCGAGAAACTCCAAAAATAATTTTTATGGACTGGATCAGAGGAGAAAAAAAGGATACACCTTGTAGGATGCACCAAAGTGTGCAGACCCAGGGAAAATGGGGGATTAGGTCTAAGGAGAATTGCTCATATAAATTTAGCTTTACTAGCTAAGCAGACATGGCGCCTCATTTCTGGTGAAGAAAATTAATGGATAGCTATCATCAAACGAAAGTATCTTAAAAATATGGAATTCCTAAGTGACTCAGTTCCAATCAGAGGTTATGCTTTTTGGAAAATAATTCTCAATTGTAAGGAAATCATCAAAAAAGGTTTAAGATGGGTTTTAGGCAATGGTGAGAGGATAAATTGTTGGAATGACAGGTGGGCTAAGGAGGAACCACTAATGCAAATATCTTAACTTAGCCCGAATAAGAGATATCATGAAAGAACTCATTGGCAGAAAAGTCTCTAATTATATGGTTGAGGACAGAGGTAGAATGAAGTGGAAACAAATAAGGACTCAGGGATTTCAAGTAGAATCAAACGATCTTTGTAATATTCTCAAGAAATAGTTTATCCCCATGAGACCTAAGGAAGATCAAGTGACTTGGGCTCCTACGAAAAATGGGTAGTTCACTGTTAAATCAGCTTACAAGGTTCTGCTTGATGATGAGGATTTTGTCCTCCAAAAAGACTTGGTTTGGAAAAAAAATTTAATTCCAAAAATTGTAGTCTTTTCATGGCTGGTTATCCAAGGAGGAATTCTAACCATTGATAATATGATGTATAAAGGTATTTGTATCACTAATCATTGTTATCTGTGTAGGGCTAATTGGGAGACCATTTATCACATTTTCCTTGAGTGCCCTTTTTCCTTGACTGTCCTAAGTGGGGTTTTTCAGGCCTTCAATATTTCTTAGGTTAAACCATCCATCATACTTGATTTATTTGTCCAGTGGCCTTGCCCATTTTCAAGCCAAAGACTTAGGTACATGTGTAAAATTTATCTCAATCACTATCTTTGGCAGGTGTGGTTAGAAAGGAACCATAGAGTCTTTAATGAGTCTACCCATGATCATCAAACTATCATTGCCAGGATCCTATCCTTTGCCAAAGAGAATGTGAACCTTATCCTTTTTGATAGTCGTAACCTCATCTACAGGAGACCACGATTGCTCAATCTTTAACCTTAACCTTGTTAGATGAGTATGTGCCTAGGGTAGTCAACCTCGGAGCCAATGTTAAGTGGTCCCCACATCCTACGGGTTGGTTTAAGCTTAATTTTGATGGAGCGGCTAAGGAAAATCCTGGTAGAGTAGGTGCTGGTGACATTGTATGAGATCATAATGGGAATATTATGCTTACATTTTATGAATATTTATGAACAAGGACAAACAACGAAGCTAAAGCTAGAGCTATGTGGAGAGGCCTTCAAATGACTCAAGACTTAGAAGGCAATTTGATCATACACGGAGACTCTATGCATATTATAAATCTCCTCAATAATTGGAAAACACCTCCTTGGAGGATTAAAACAATTGTTGAAGAGACTAGGATCCTTTTCCAGGGAAGACAGGACAAAAAATCCCAACATGTCTTTTGGAAAGCTAACAAAATTGTTGATAAGCTGGCCAATTTGGGTGTCGATGGTGATGGACTTTTCAAATTGGAATATGGTGTCCCAAGTGAAGTAGAGGAGCTTATTCAACAAGAATGCCAAGAATGATAGTCAAATTTACCAATAGTGAAGGCACTGTAAGTTCGAAGGCTAGGAGTATTCCTGCCTCTTTTGAAATTGACTCACAATATAAATTATCCGAGTTGTTAGTCTTCGTGGATGTTGCTTGGAAATACCACAAAGACTAATGGGGATAGTCACATGTTAGATAACATGGCTCCTAGTCATATTAGTAATTTGAGGTTGGTTGATAATCACAGGGCAAGAAAGAAATGACAATATAAGACTTTGAACTAGAGCCACGTGGACCACCAGATAGCCACCGCCATAAATCTAGCCAGCAGGTTCACTTCTCCAAGGCTGATTGACCAAGATGGGATGTGATCCCAAAGCATGTCATATACAGAAGAAAGCAATTACCAAAGAATTATTAAGAGTAGCTGTCAATACAAAGCTTGTGGGAGTTTTTTTTAGTACTCTTCTATGTGTGTCTGTAGCTTTTTGTTTCTCCACTGTTTCAAGGAAGGGATGCGTGTTTGTTTATTTTTTTGTAATTATGATGCAGGTGTGTTTTCTCGGGGTATACCCAAAATGTTGTATGGGAAGTTTCTTTTTGATAACAGGCTATGTGCCTTACTAGATGTAATGGCTTTGGTGGCACGTAGATTTTACATATATAGGATCCTTAGTAAGGACATGTTCATCAACATCCCTGGGCTGATTTTTGTAAAAGGTTTTGGGTGAACCTATAAAACCCGGTATTAATTCTATAGTATCTTATCTACCAATTTTTTTTTTTTTATGAAAAATAAGCTTATGAAACCAATATGCACCTTATAATGCTTCTCTATAATCAATCTACAATAGACAGTCTACTGCAATCGATCGTCACCTTATCATGCTTCTCTACAACTGATTGGTTTTTTTGTCGATAGTCCTATGCAACTGATCAATTTTCTTATCAACATATAATTTTTTGCAACTGATCAAATTTTTGGTAGATAGAAATTCCTCTGTAATTGATTGGATTTCTTATCAACAAAAAATCCTCTACAACCAATAATTTTTTTTGATGACATATAGTCCTCTGTAATCGATCAAATTTTTATCGATAGATAATTCTCTACAACTAATTGAATTTTTTGATGACAAGTAGTCTTTTGCAACCAATCAACTTTTTGATGATAGATAGTCCCCTGCAACTAATCAACTTATTTTATGACAAAAAATTTTCTACAATCGATCAAATTTTTTGTCAACACACAGTCTTCTGCAATCGATCAAATTTTTTATCGACAAATAATTTTCAGCAATTGATCATCAACTTCTCACGCTTATCTAAAACCAATCGATAAATATGTTTATTAATAGTCCTCTAAAACCAATAATATTTTTGTCGATAGAAAATATTCTACAACTTATTATCATGGTGTCACACTTCTCTACAACTGATCAAAAATTTATCGATTGATAGTCCTTTGCAATTGACCAAATTTTTGTCAATAGATAATCCTCTACAACTGATATTGTTTGGGTTTTTTGGCTACTTTAGGTCATGTTTGTCTATTATAGGATTTTTGTTGCTTCAAGTCTATTTTTGAGGAGTTCAAATATTTTAGATGTATGTTTATCACTTTCATGTTAGGTATATATATTGGTGGTATAAGAGGTAAATTTGATGAGATGAATATAATTTTTTATAATTTCAAGGTAAAAAAGTTCCATGATTTATGCGGGAGTGTTGGCGATTTAAAATAAAAATGGAGAAATTATTTTCAACATGGGGTGAGATAACCCCCCAAAAAATTTTGGACCCAAAATTTTTTGGTGAATGAGCCCTCATCAAAAGTCCCCATATTTGCCAATTTCCATTTTCAAAAATTCCTATTATTCATGAATTCGATGATTCGTCGCTATGCATAACACTGGTCCTCAAAGTGGAGTTTTTATAGCCACTTTCTATTTCAACAAGTGCATTAAATTCCTTGAATGTATCAAGGGCTTTCCATTTATACCGAATGATATAGATCCAAATTATCCTCCTTTAATCATCAATGAAAGTGATGTAGTATCTAGCCCCAATATAAGAAGAAATAAACATTGGTTTGAATGCACTAGTTGTAGTGGCCTATTGGCTCTCGAAGCATTTATTAACTCAAAAGACTATCTATGGTGTTTAGCAATAGTACATGGTTCAAAAAAGAATTTAGACTCCTTTAAGTGAGGAAGTCCTTTGACCAAACCCATTATTTCCATCATTTGAAGATATGAAAGTTAAAGTGACCCATCCTTTCATGCCACATATACTCCAAAAAGAAAGTAGTAGTTGTATGCAAAGATTATTGAGTTATATATTGGGTAAGGTAATAGAGACCATTATTCTTAAATCCCATGGCTTTGATAGAGCCATATGGTTCCTGAATGTAGCACTTTTATTTGTTAAAAAAGATAGTATAACCTTTATCTGTAAATTACCCAAAATAAAGAGACTCTTTTTGAGGTTAGGTACATACAACACATCTTTGGCAGGGATATTTTTCCCATTGTGTAAAGTAAGAGGTGCATCTCCTACGCCTTCAATGGGAAAAACATGTTCATCTCCAAAAGTAATGAACTGGTTATGGGCAGGTTCAATATTGGTCAACCAATCCTACCTTCCTATCACGTGTTTAGTTGCCCTTGAGTCTATGTACCAACAATTTTTATCTTGAACATTGACTTGATCTACTGCATACATTATATTAATATTATGGTGTTTTTGATCCCTTTTATTTCTATATCTATTTATTTTATAGTAATCATTTGTAGAATGATCCCATTTTCCACAATAGTTACACCTTTGTTGATTTTTGGGGTGATTTTGTTATTGAGGCCTATAATTTTGATACCTTCTATTTAGATTTCATCCTTGGGGAGGTTTTGATTGCCATATTGGCTATTTATTTGGTTGTTGTTATGGCTGTTGATGGTATTATTGTGGCTACTGATGCTACTAACATGGTTGTAACCTTTATCTGCTTCTTTGATTTTTATGATTTAGATCCCTATTGGATATCTTCTATAAGGTTGCCTTGGTGGCAAAGGCTGATGTTATAGAATCCTCTTCATCTTTGATGAGTTCTTGATCATGTTTCTTAAGAACTTAAATCTCCTCAAATGGAGCACTCAATGTTTTACTAGTTAGATTTAACATGGTAGCATATGCATGAAATTTAGAAGGAAGACCACGTAACATGATAGGAACTAACTCAGTATTAGAGAGAGTTGAACTAGCAGCTAAAAAATCATTCCTAATAGACTTCACTTCCATAAGATAATTGGTAAGTGAGACTTTCATACAAATATTATGAAACTTATGTTTTAAATACAAGATATTATCTTGACTAGGCCTATTAAATAGTCTCATAAGTGCATCCCAATATTCTTTTGGTGTAGTGGAAGCTCTTACTATTTCTCTACATGGAATTATAGTTGATAGCTTGATTAAAATTAATGCTATATTAGAGTTATTCTCAAATAGTGCTCTAGCTACATCATTTATATGTAGAGTCAATGGAGGTTACTTTTATTGTCTATATCTCACATAATCCCACATGTTATTCATCATTAATATTGATTTCATTTCAAATTTCCAATTTGCAAATGAATTAGATCCTTAAAGTTTTTGTGTGAGGCCATTAAGGAGATTTGTTGATGCCATGATGAGAAAGTGGAGGGAGCTCAACCAAGGAGGTAACTAAGAGTACAAGTGTCAAATAAGAGGCCCTCAAAAAAATCCAAGATTCATTGCTTAAGATCCACGATGTGTCGAGGGTTCACTTAGCTCTTCCACTCTAAATAAACAAGTATTTCTAATAGTGGGAGGTATTTTTGAGCACAAATGACCTATTCTAAGCTAGGAGAGAAGTGGGAGAAATATTTTAGTTGCTTATTACAAGAGTGCTAGCTTGCTTATGAAAGAAATTTTACAATTTAATGTGCCAAATAGAGATTCAAGTGTGTATATGCAAAATAAATTACACTTGAGTACAATGTGAAATAAACCCCAAAGGCAAGTGGGGGTATAGCAAGCATAAAATTAAAATGAAAGGCAAGCACAAGTGATATGCAAGCACAATGTAGCCAAGAGAATGCCACATGAAATAACTCCAAAATCAAGTGGTAAGGGGCCCTAAAATACCCCTTGAGATGATGATTTTATTGAGGAGTTGGCTGAAAGAGCAGTACAATGCCTCAATGACAAAAAATTACCTCTAAATTTTGAAGTACAATGAAAAAATTGAACTATCAATCCCCCAAGATCATAGGAATAGTGCTACTCCAGATGTGGCAAAAGTTCATTTAAAGAGTGCCGAGAACTACTGAGATTGCACTCTAATTTAAAATTTTAAATTCAAGGTAGAAATAAGCATATCAAATGGTCATAAAATTAAAAAATGATCCCACCAATGTGTCCATATTATAAGAAAATTTCCAATGAGTATATATAAGGGTATACTCAAGAAACTAATGTGCCTCAAAATTTTTAAAATTAGAAATGTCCCTCTGGTAATAAAATGTCTAGTACAAGCTCCCCCTTTAATAGGGAGGCAATTCACAACTTTTTAACTTTTAAGAAAGAATAACCCTGTGGAATATCCTCACATAATATGCTTGTAATTTAATAAAATTATATATTCATCTAAATCACCTCTTCAAAAAAGTTTCTTTTTTCCCTATCCAATTCATTCTAAGTTATCCTATTACTGTGTAGGCCCCTCAAAACATTTTTAGATGCATTAAAAACTTTGTGAACTTTGGTTAAAGCTAATCTAGAGTGAGAACATTTTTAGATGCATTTTCTCCTAGTCTCAAATACAAATAAGAGGCTGCCACCTCAGCATCTGGTTGATCTGGCATTTCATTTTCCTTGTAATGTTCCATTTCTTTTCATTTCTTTTCAAGCATGTAAAAACTATAAAAGGAGGTTGAACCCTCATTTTTCAGGGTCGGCTCTAGAGTGTTTGCTTGCCCTGCTATGTAATATTTTTTTGCAAATCAATAGAAGGAACATTGCTTGGATGTTTGCCTCAGACTGGTGTCTTCTATAATCTTTGAGAGATTCAAGCTGTGAATTGCTTTTTTGCTACTATTGCTATGGTTAGTCTATTCTACTGATATTGGATTGCTAGCTTAGAGCATTTGAAATATTTCATAATTGAATCTATACTTGCGAGAGGTTATTTTCTATTAAATCTTGATACTGATCTTATTCTACTAATTTGGATTATTAGTATCTTGATATTGAAATAGCTTCTTGAAGTATATCTCTATTTTGTTTATAATGATGAAGATTACCTATTTTGAATGTTGTTAATCTCAAGTGTGGGACACTAGAAATTATTTTGTCAGAGGGGTTTTCCTGTAGATGCCTATGTTGTTAGCTCTATCCGACCATTATTTGATTACTATTTCTTAACCCTAAACTCATTTCTATCCCTATATTTTAAACATTTAACTAAGCTTAAATGAGTCAACACCTTAATAGTTGATAAGGAATACCAACCTACTCTAGAGGTTGGATTAGAGCAATCTTTAATCCATCCAATGTTGAGGTCTGAACTGTGATTAGTGGGTGCATGCCTAATCAGAGAACTGGAAGATAACAGTCATAGTTTCGAGCTTTTTCTTGATGTCAATTTGGATCCCAATAGTTTTTGGCATGCCCGATGGGACCTATTAACAAGAACATTAGTTAACCCACCCTTTCTAATTTTACCTTTTCTTGGAGGAATCAATATTTGGTGAATTGTCTTGACCTTATCAAGGATGATTAGTAAATTCACCTGGTGACTCCCTAAATGCAAGAATCTAGAAAAGCCTTTCTGATAGCTCATAGTTTTTCATGAATACTAGGTCATCTGCGAAGAATAATCCAGAGTCTTTTATCTATTATGAGCTCCCTTTGAGAGGATCTACTATCTTAAGAAATTTGAACCCAAATTTCCAATCAGATGAAACTCCTCCAAAAATTCTACTTGAGGTGCCTCTAAGACCACCTCCAACAAGAGCAATGACTAGAAATATGGCTAACAATGCAGCCAATAATGCCAATGTGGCCCCAAATCAGCCCCTATAGAAGTATCCTAGTTGGAATACAATTGGTCCCCTGAGACTTGCTCATATGCATGATATTCCCCAAGTTGTATCCAAAGCCATACCTACCTATGATGGATCAAGAAAAACTGCTTATGAGCATTGCCAAGATATTCTAAATCTAGTAGCAATTCATAACATAAAGAATGAAGATGTCATTGTCAGAATCTTGGACCCTATCCTTTAGAGGGAAAATCTTACACTAGTTCAGGACCTTAGAGGATAATAGCATTACTTCATGGGCCAAATTAGTAGAGCCCTTTGTAGAAGAATTCAATGAGTCTATTGATCCCTTCTCTCTTCTAAATCAGTTTACATCCATGCAAAAACATCAGCAAGAATCGATTTTAGACTTTAACCTGAGATTTAGTAGAACCTGGAAGAGGATTCCACCTAAAGCTAGGCCAGCTGCAACCCTTGATTTTATGTACTATATCAGAGCCCTTGGATCAGAATTGGGTTTACAAACTCAATAGTCAGGGATATATACCTTTCCCTAAGTTTACAATGTAGTCATCTAGGCTGAGAATATCCTTATCAATGTAGGGAGGTTACCCCCAAAGACTATGATGCCTTACTGCTCTAAAATTCCTAATATCCAAGGTTAGGCAAATACATCTTCTTACATGGACCCTCCTCCTCTATCATCACCAATTCCTCAGATGACTCCAATTCCCCTCCCCAAATCATCATCTACTTTAGTTCCTTTCCCTCCTCTTCCATCTCAAGCACCTCAAGAATCTACTGTGCTTCTTGATATTCAGAACACCTTAAAAAATCTCAGTAACAAGATGAATTCAATGGAGAAAAGAGAGATAGAGAGGTCACAACAAAGAATATTTCCCTATGTCAATAGAGATCAGAAGCCTAGTACCAACAATAGTGCTAGAATCAGAGTTAATGCCATTCAAGAAGATCCAAAATATTCCTCTAAAACTAGTCTTGTGAATGTTTGGTGTCTTGTGTGTAATGATCCTCATGATTCAGAGTCATGTGTTATGTATCAACATCATGTGCAACAAGCTATGGAAAAGGTAGGGAGGAACCAGAAAGGTAGAATTAATATGCTTTGGCAACCAGACCAGATCATGGTTGGGCAAGATCTTGATGAAGAGGGACCTATTTCTGTCATGACAAGATCAAGAAAGAAGACATTGCAGGTTGATCCATAGAATATGGGTCAGTTTCAAGTCCCTTCTCAGAAGAAGAAAGATCCTCCTCTACAAAATAATGACCAATTTCCTATTCCTCAAGCAATTGAAAAGAGGGACATGGTTCCTAAAGGCCAAGAAAAGGAGGTCAATTTCCCTAGGAGATATGACAAATAAAATGATAAAGAGAGGATGAGATCCAAAAGTGAAGCACAAGAAAAGCTTAGATTTCCCTCCATAACTAAGAGACAAAGGATTGAAGCCACACAACAATACAAGAGGAAGTATGGTGAGCCAGAGAGAAAGTCTGAGAATTCTCTCCTAGGAAAGTCAGAATATAACATTATGGAAGAGATGAAAAGAATCCCCTCCAAGGCTAGCCTCTATGATACTCTCTTCATCCCTGGTCAAATAGATCTGCTTAAAGCTTCTTTAAGTAAAAATCCCCAAGAAAAGCAAGCTACTACCATCCTGAGTGTGTCTTTTGGGAAAGATAAGATGTCTCCTACTACTTTAAAGAATAAACCCCCTCCATTCTACATTTATTTGCGGATGGAGGGTTGGATAGTTCGCAATTGTATGATTGATTCAGGGGCCTCCACCATGGTTATGCCCAAGGTAGTCTATGAGGAGATGGGTATGGAGTATACCAGATCCTATCCTAGAGTTTTACAGTTGGATGGGACACCAGTAAAGATAGTTGGGGTAATAAAAGATGTACTAATGAGATTGCATAGAGCCCCAGAGGTGACCATTGTGCAAGAGATTGTGGTAGTAGACCTAGAGCCCTATTTTGGTCTATGCCTTTCTAGAGAGTTCACTACCAAATTGGGAGGATGTATGTACTTGGATTACTCCAGTATGGTGATTCCCTTCAAGGGAAAGAGAATAAGGATCACACCCGAGAAGCCTATGTCTTATCACATTGAGAAGATTGAAGAAGATATGTGTAACCTCACACCTCTAGATGATTTTGAAATAGTAGAAAGTTTTGAAGAATTAGAGGTTGAAGATGAATTGCCATTCAGAGAATATTACAGTCAGTTTGGAATAGGAATGGGCACATATAGCATTTCTTTAGAAGTAGAGAGAAAGATCCCTGCTATCTCCAATCAGTCCTTGAGAGAAATAGAGACTTGGACCATGCACTTTGATGGTGCAAGATGCAAAAATGGGGCTGGTGTTGGTGTAGTTTTGCAGTCTCCATCAGAAGGTGTAAAGAGTTTTGCATACATACTGACATGGTCCTGCACCAACAATGTTATAGAGTATGAAGCTTTATGCTTAGGGCTAATGCAAGCTGAGAGCATGGGTATCAAGATACTAAATATATATGGTGACTCTGAGCTAATAGTAAATTAGGTAAGAGAGAGATGTAGCAGTAAGCACCATTACCTGAAGGTATACAAAAATAAGGTGTGGGATTTGATGGAATCCTTTGATGCCCTCAACATCCATTTTGTTCCTAGAAGGTAGAACATATTGGCTGACTCCTTGGTAGTTAGGGGATCTAATTTCAACCCTTCTACAGATATAGGAGTTGCTAAAGACAAAAGAATCAAAATGGTTTTTAGGCCTGCAGTCCTAGACAGGTAGATTTTTTGGTAGGTCTTTGAGAGTGATGAATAGATCATCGATTTCTTGGTAAGAGAGGCTTGTTTATCTACTATTCAAGAGGAAGTCCCAGATGAGATAGACCAACAAGATGTTATCCAACTAAAAAACAATCATATCCCAAGAGGGTTGGTCACACTTGAAAGCCTCTTTGATAATGAAGATAGGAAGAAGTCCAAAGCTATGGAGATCAATGAAAAAATATATAAGGAGATCAAAATTGAGGAAGGAAAGAAGCTCAAAGTTGGTATCCACTATTCTCCAGAAGAGGTAGAGGAGATTAAAGCCCTGTGCCTAAAATACCAAGACATTGTGGCCTGGTCATATGAAGATCTTAAGGTATATGACAAAAAGGTGATCCAACATACTATTGAGCTAGAACCAGATGCAAAGCCTTTCAGATAGAAGTAGAGGCCTATGAATCCTAGGATTGAATCCATAATGAGAGAAGAGCTACTCAAATTACTAAAGGCTAAAATTATATATCCAATTAAGCACTCCACATGGGTGGCTAACTTGGTTCCTGTGAGGAAGAAGAATGGAGACATCCGCCTATGTGTAGATTTTAGGAATCTCAACCAGGCATCATTGAAGGATCACTACCCTCTCCCTTAGATTGACTAGATTCTATAGATTGTTGTAGGAGCATAAAGGTTCTCACTATTAGATGGCTTCTTTAATTATAACTAGATCTGGGTGAAATATGAGGATCAATTCAAGATAACATTTACCACCAAATGGGGTACTTTTGCTTATCAGAGGATGCCTTTCGATCTATCCAATGTAGGGGCCACATTCTAGAGAGCTATGGATTATGCCTTTGGAGAACTTATTAATAAATTCATTCTAATCTACTTGGATGATATGACTATGTTCTCTCATGAGAAACAAGATCACCTGACACATTTGAAGCAAGTATTTGAGAAATACAGAGAATTTGGTATCTCTCTTAACCCAAAGAAGTCATTTTTTGTAGTTCATGAGGGGAAGTTATTGGGCCATGTGGTCTCTAAATAAGGGATGTCTATTGACCCAGACATAGTTAAATCAATTCTTTCCCTTCCCTTGCCCATGAACAAGAAATCTTTGCAATCCTTCTTTGGATAGATCAATTTTATTAAGAAGTTCATCTCAGATTTTTCTCAAAAGGTGAAACCTATCTCAGAGTTGCTGAAGAAAAATGTAGATTTCAAGTGGACTGAAGTAAGAAAATAGGCTTTTGAGATCATTAAACAATCCATTGCCACTGCTCCAATTTTGGTGAATCCTGATTTTAGCAAGAATTTCATTTTGTACGCTTATGGAGCTGAAGAGAGCTATGCATCTATGCTTACTCAGAAGAATGATGATGGGGAAGAACATCCCATATTTTTTTGGAGCCAAACTCTCCATGAGTACCAGATCAAATACAACTTCATCGAAAGACAAGTCTTTGTAGTGATGAAGTCATTGAAGAAATTTAGGTAATACTTGGCTCAAAGTAAAACCCTAGTGTATGTAGTTCACCCAGATGTAAGAAGTTTTATTTTACAAGGTGAGCTAGGAGACAAAAGAGCTAGTTGGATTACCAAGATCCAGGAGTATGACATGGAAATCCATCCTACCAAGCTAGTCAAAGGTAGAGCATTATGCCAAGGGTTAACAGAAAATATGGTTACAGAACAAATATCAGCTTGTCAACCATCAATAGAAGATCAGACCGAAGAGTTTCAATCAGGAGATTCAGACTGGGTTGATCAGATGACCAGATATTTCCAAATAGGGATTTGTCCTCAAGGTCTTAACCCATCACAATAGAGGAGATATAGGCTTCAAGCCTTGAAGTATGTCCTATTTCTAGAAGGATTGTATAGAAGGAATCTCGATGGAGTCCTTCTAAGATGCTTGAAATATGATCAGAAGCAAAAGGTCATTAAAGAATTCCATGGGGGATTATCTGGAGGACATTTCTTAGGAAGGGTCATAGCTTTAAAAATCATTAGGGTAGGCTATTATTGGCCTACTATTTTTACTGACACTTTCAAGGTAACAAGAGCCTATGATGAATGCCAGAGGTATGTGGGAAGAACCAAAAATGCATCATTCCCCCTCAAGCCCATCTAGGTAGAAGAGTCATTTCAACAATGGGGGTTGGATTTCATTGGGACAATTAACCCAAATTCCTCAACAAGACATAAATATATTTTGACTACCATATATTACCTTACCAGATGGGTAGAAGCCATCCCCACAAAGAAATCAGATCAAGAAGTGGTAATTGACTTCATGGAGAGCTTGATTGCAAGATTTGGTATCCCCAAAGCTATAGTAAGTGACAATGGTCCAACCTTCATAGGAGCTAAGTACATTGAGTTTGCTAGCAAGTATGGCATCACCATAAAAAATTCCTCCAACTACTATCCTTAGGGGAATGGATTAGCAGAGTCAACTAACAAGAATCTACTTAGAATTTTGAAGAGATCATTAGAGGATAACAAAAGAAGTTGGCACCTATTGTTAGAGCAGGCTCTATGGGCAGACAGGATCACCATCAAGAAGTCTATTAAAACCTCTCCCTATGCTTTGGTGTATGGAAAAGAAGTAGTCCTACCTATTCACCTAGAAATACTAGCTCTCAAGATGGTAGACATAGAAGAAGAGTCTGATCAGGGTCCAGTTGAAACCAGATTGACACATCTACTTCAGTTAGAAGAGAAGAGGACTCAAGCATATGAGGATTTCCAGAAGCATTCATATGATATTAAGGGATGGTTTGATAAGAAATCCAAATTCAGAAAATTCAAAGTAGGTGACTCTATTTTGAAGTGGAATGTGGAGAGAGCTAAGCTAGGACACCATCAGAAGTTTGACTCTTTCTGGGATGGCCCTTTCAAAGTAGTTGAGGTTAAAGAAAGCAACTCTTTCCAGCTTGAAGACTTAGAGGGAAACATTCAGTCGATCCCAATTAATGGATTCCATATGAAACTCTACTTTGATTAAGAGTAATATTTTCTTGTAACATATGTACATATTTGTATTATACTATTGTTTTTTGTTCTAAAATTTTTGTACAAAAATAAAAGAAAGAGAAAATTTATAAGGCAATATTGTAAATAATCTAAGGGTGGCAATGGGCTACAACATGTGCTCCACATCATGCTCAATAAGCTAAAGGTGGTCATGGGCTACAACATGTGCTCCATACCGCTCTTAAAAGGTGAAGGGATAGAAAAGCATCATGAATTGAGAACATGCTCTATGCCATGACCAATCAATGAACAACATGATATATCCCACCACCAAGTCGCCCATATTTTGATTTGAGAAGTGTGCAATGGGTAGTTGTCCAATGTCCACATTAATGGCAGAAGGTGTGCATGCGGGAGTATTTAAAACTCAAATGTCAATTACCATTCATTTTGCAAGCAACACCTATCTATCGAGGAAAGCATAGCAAGAAGTAAGACACAATTTGCAAGAACAGAGAAGAGTGAATACCTAGTGAATTTTCATAGAAAATGGCCTCCAAAATAGCTCAAGAAGTTATACAATCAAAAAATATTGAGTTGGAAAGCTATATAAACCAAACAAGAGCATTAGAAAATATTGTAATGACATAGATAAGAAGGACCAAGCTCAGAAGAAATATCGACTATAGGTACCTCGAAGGGTTACCAATTTATTTCCAAGGTATGATTGCTATAAATTCCTTCCTATAATTTTACATCTATGATTCAGTCCATCATTACCCCAAATTAGTTTTCATAATTGTAAAATATTATGACCCTAGGATAAAAGTAGTTAAGATAGCTAAGGAAAAACCTTATTCAGCATCATAGCTAAAGCCTGCCATGACTTGTTCGCTATAGGAGTAGAACCACCTATAAGACCTAAACCCTTTGATATAGCAGAGCAAGCCAGATATTATTCCTTACAAGTACATGCTCAAGATGGAGAGCCTAAACCTTAGTTTAGGAAGTGGGTTTTCAATCAATTCAAAACTATTAAGTCCAAGAAAACATTACCCAAAACCCCAATTGCTATTGAACAATTTTCTAACCCAAAGCTTTTCTCCATGTTGGCCTACCTAGAGGGTTTAGATTCTGATCGGTATGTGAGAGATTGGAAAATAGCTACCATCTATTGCATTTCAAATGAGAAAATGTACAGACCTAAAGCAGAAGAGGAGGGCATCAAGCCAATTTATTTTTACTGGCCAACCTTTCTTTCTAAAAGAATGCATGAGCAACTGGTTAAGATGAAGAAATATTCAGAGAACCCTTCCTTCCGATATTGTTCGAACTTGATATGGATGTTCTACGCCACCATCAGGCACATGATGCCCTGGATTCTAGTAAAGGACAAGAATGATAATGGAGATCCTATCCCTATTTATTATTGGACCAATCATCTGAGAAGCACAAAATCATACTACAGGTTCAACTTAGAATTTCTAGGGCCAACCTTGAAAATCATGTATGGAAAATGCCCTAGGCTGCCATCTCTGGCTAAAGAATTGCTACGAGTAGAAGATGCCGAGGAGGGAGACTGGTATATCCTCACAGAGGGCACTATCATCAGACTCTATGGTTTTACTGGTAAACCCTTTTTACTACCTCATTTTGTAACTAGTAGGTTGTTGGCCCTAGAGTACTTAAGGCAAGCAAACTTTATCAATGTCAATTTTAGCACTGGTAAAGGGAGGAAAGGACTATTGTTTTACTCTCGTAATGTGGATGATATAACAATAACCAGAAGGGGTCAAGGTGAGAAAATTACCCAATATTTGGAGAGATTAGGACTGTTGTACATACCACAAATATGGAGGTATGATCCCGATGACAAGTTCTCAAAGAGGAATATTGCCCTAAATGGAGAAAGAGCTCTCAAGTTTGAAAAGACTTCAAGGCCTCATTTCGAAAAGGGTAGGAATAATAAATAAAATGCTCCGTTGGAGTGGAATGTCATTAAAATGGAACAATTGCCTCCATGGAGAGACTTTTATGAGCAGATAGTTGATTTTGACCCCAAAAAGAACAAAGACCATTATTTGAAAGAGTCTAAAATTAAGGAAGTAGAGAGGAAAAAAGGATGGGATGAAGGTAAAATTATAGATTGGTGGAATATGAGAGTGGAAATAGGTACAGACAAGGCTAGAGTGGGCCGATAGGCTGACACTAATTTTTTTGAGCTATATGAAAAATATATTAAGACCTGGAAGGCCAAGGATGCCAAGAATTTGGTATTGAGTTACAAGAGAGTTGAAACAAAGGAAAAAGAGAAAATTCAAAAAATATCAGACTCTCCTTCCCCACATTCATAGGAAGAAATGTAGGAAGTGGAGACCAATGCTCCATTAATAGTTGAAGAAGCCCCAAAAGCATTTGAGCCCTCATAGGAGCAATTACAGAAATATTATGTAGGGGCCCAGATTATGAGCAAAATGCACTACTCTAGTGATGCGGCAGTAAATAAAGAAATCATTGTTGGAATATGTAATGCAACATTGTGTAAATTATTCTTAGACTAAAATATAAAGTCTAAAGAATAATATTTGAATTAGAATATAATTCTATCTTATGTAAAATATTCCCACCCAATTAATAAATAAATTAAGGGTGCTAGGAATATTTAATTTCTTGGGAAAAAGTTATTTCCCTTTTCTAGCAAATATTAGAAAGTAACTAATCACTTTCTAATATTTGATAGATGCCACTTATCACATATCTCAAAGATTAGATTGTGATAAAATTAGAAAGTAACTAAAGCACTTTCTAATATTTGATAGATTGTGATAAGATTAGATTGTGATAAGATTTAGGGTTGTAGTAGAAAAGCTTCTCTTTAAATAGGGGTGTTTTCTACTACATATGATCATATCTTGTCATATTGACTTGTGTTGTAGTTTATGTTGATGCATATTGTTGCATAACATTGAAGCATTCTTGTACTGTTGAATCATTGAGTAATATAGTGAGCTTCATAGTGGATGTTTCCCTTCTTCATTTGAAGTAGGGTTTTACCACTCAATATTTGTGTTGTGGGTTTACCTCTTTTATGTGTGATTGATCTTGTGGAGCATTCTTCGATCTTGGGGAGACTTTGCTTGTCTCACATTTGGTATCAGAGCGGTTGGGATCTCCATCAAGTGTCTTCAATCCTTTGAGGTGAAAAACCCATTAAGGTATATATATTTTTTGCATGCATTTGATATTTGGGTATTTTATGTAAACTTATTTTGCAAATCTGCCATTAGGGTTTATAGATTTATTATGTTTTTAGATCTAGTTGTTAGATCTTTTGCAAATAATATTTTCATTTTAAATCTATAATTTTTTTTGGCATTAAGCTTTTGCTGGAAAGGTTTTTGGAGCCAAACGGACCCCATGGTTGCGTCCGGAAGACCCAAAAACCCCTATTTCCATATATAGTCATTTTTTTTATTTATTTTATATATAAAAAAAAATTTCTTTATAAAAAAATAGTTTTGTTTAAAAAAAAAACAGTTTTGCTTTATAAAAAAAAAAACAATTTTGTTTTTTTTAAAAAGTTTTGCTTTATAAAAATCTTTAAACTTTTTCATACCATTTTTTTTATTAATAAAATAAATTTTATTAATTTAATTGCATTTTTTTAAGCAATTTTTTGTATTAAAAATTATTATTATTCTCCTTAAAATGCAATATTTTTTTGTCTCACATTAACAATGGTTGTTTGTGAGTTTGCTTGTTTTGCAAGGTTATCCAAGTATGTTTTGGAGTATACAAGGCAATTTTGGATCAACTTTTTCACTCTCTTCCCCTATTTTTATTAATTTCTTCTAATCTCTCTCCAGTATTTGCTTGAAGCATACTGTAAATTAATGTAACTTGTATCTCTCATTATGAAAGTAAAAGAGAATGAAAGTGAGAGTGAGAGAGAGAGAGAGAGAGAGAGAGAGAGTGTATTTGTGTTTTGCTTTGTGTCTCCACTATCTCTTGTTCATATTTCTTACATTTTGCATCTCAACTAATCTAACTACTAACTTGCTACTAAACAATCTACTAACCAACTAACTTGCAATTTACTAATTTTCATATTAATCAAGAAGGTTAAAAATGAATCAACTTCCTAACCACAACTTTAGTATTTGATTAAAATTTACTTAATCTTGCAACACAGTTTATATTTGCTAAACACCTATTGAATCCAAAAGAATCCGCTCTATCGGTAGCAAGTCCTTTTTGGGTCCTCGTACCTGTACCCTTTTGGGTAGCTTGGTTGACCTTGGGTGAGATGAATTGGCAATTCATTAGGCTATAGCAAAACCTTAAAATGAACACTAACTTACTAACTTATTGACTATCTAACATTTAACAAATATTTTATGGTTCAATTCAAGTTAGTTTATTTTGTTGCAAGATGATTGTTATGGTTAGTTACCTTCTTATTGCAAGTTAATCTATTGCAAGTTGATCTTGGTTTATTTCATTTATTCAATTGCAATATGGTTATAGTTGTTTATTGCAAGATGGTTATAGTAGTTCATGATGATGTTGATTATCTTTCATGATGATGCTTATCTCTCTTAATGATGCTTAACTTTGATTATCTTTCATGATATTTTATCTTTGATGATTGAAAAGTAGATTACTTGAAAGTTATGTTTTTTTTATATATTCAAGTATGTTTATCTACTTTCTTATTGCATCATTTATTTACTTTGTCAATGCATCTTATGTTTTGATTATGTTCACTTTCTAGAATGGCTGATCATGGAATCTCCTTCACACCTAAGCACATCCTTGATGGATCAAATTTTGGAATATGGGAACCAAGGATGAGGGCTGAATTTCAAGCAAGAAAGTTATGGCCCATTGTGAATGGAGATGAAGCAATCCCAACCCAGGCAAGGGCACTTGAGACATACAACAACAAGAGTCACCTTGCACTTTCCATGATTATCAATAGTGTGAGTGATGAGATATTGCTCACTATAAGCCATTGTGAGCATGCTAAAGATGCATGGGATTTGCTAAAACAAGTCCATCTAGGGTCCAACACATCAAGGAAATTCACTTTATTGTCCAAAATTCTTAGCACTATGCAAGGTGAAGAAGAAAGTGCCTTGATCTTCCTCTCAAAGATGAAAGACATGAGAACTCAACTATTGGCTTGTAATTGTGATTGGATAAGTGAGAAGCTCTTAAGATTTATCATTTTGAGGAACTTGTCAAGCAAGTTCAAGAATTTTGTCACCATTATTGAGACTAGGCTAGAGCAAGAAGAGGATGGCATTCCTCTCAACACTCTTTCACAATTATTGATTCAACATGAAGAGTCTCTTAATCGAGACAAAGTGAATGGTCAAGTTGTCAAGGAGAAGAATGTTGCCTTGAGTGCCACTAAAGCTTCCTTCAAGAAGAAATACAAGGGAAGGAAAAATCAAAATTTCCAACCCAACAAGCCTAGAGTTGATTTCACTTGCAACTTTTGTGGCAAGAAAGGCCACAAGGAACAAAATTGTTTCAAGAAGAAGAAGATTGCAGAAAAGGAAGAGCAAGAAAAGGCTAAGGGACAAGGACCTAAGAAATGGTTTGGCAAGGGAAAGAAAAAGAACAACAATGTAAAGCAAAATTCTAATAAAAATGCCTTTGTTTGTGCCCTCTACTCCATTGACTCATCTACTTCTAATGAATGGGTGTTAGATTCTGGATGCACTAACCATATGTGTTTTGAAAAGGATAAGTTTGTGGACTTTCATAAGCACTCTTCAGATTCAGTTGTCATTGGTGATAATACTAGACTTCAAGTAGAAGGTGTTGGCAATGTTGTAATTGAAGGGAAATTACTTGATAATGTCCTATATGTGCCTAACCTTAGGAGAAATTTAATTTCAGTTTTGCAAGTTGCTAGAAGTGGTCACACTATTGAGTTCAATGCAACTTCATGGAGCATTAGGAAAGGCATGTTACCAATCATTACAGGTTATGTGAAGAATAATATTTATGTGTTAGGTGATGCTCCTCCTAAAGTGTGTTTAGCAACTAATGTTTCTCCTAGTAGCAAGCTTTGGCACTTACGGTTAGGCCATACCAACTATCAAAATATTCAAATGATGAAGTCCAAAAATTTGGTTGAAGGCTTGCCTAACATTTCACCTATTCATGGTTTGTGTGAAACATGCATCTTAGGCAAGATGAGCAAACAAAAGTTTGCAAAGGACAAGTCAACAAGGGCCACACAAATTCTTCAACTCATTCATACAGATATTATGGGTCCATTACATGTTAGATCACTTGGTGGTGCATCCTATATTCTCACCTTTATAGATGATTATTCAAGAATGATCTTTGGGTATCTACTTAAGAATAAATCAGACTATTTTGAGACATTCAAGGAGTTCAAAGCTTTGGTAGAAAATCAAAAGGGAGCAAAGATCAAAATGATTAGAAGTGACAATGGAGGGGAGTACAATAGCAATGATTTCAATGAGTTTTGTTCTTCTCATGGGATCAAAAGGCAGTTTACTTGTCCATACACTCCTCAAAAAAATGGTGTTGCAGAGAGGAAAAATAGGACAATAATGGAGATGGTAAGATGCATGCTTGGTGACCACTTACCTCAATTTCTTTGGGGTGAAGCAACCAGTACAACAATCTACATTCTTAACAGGTGTCCTTCAAAATCAGTTGAGGGGAAGACTCCTTATGAGGTTTGGAATGGTAAGAAGCCAAATTTGTCACACTTAAGAGTGTTTGGATGTGATGCATTTTCATATATTCCTTCAGAAAAGAGGAAGAAATTGGACAAAAAGTCTCAAAAATGCATCTTTGTTGGCTATGATGCAGAACATAGGGGCTACAGGTTATACTCACCTTCTTCACGCATTGTATTTGTTTCAAGAGATGTCAAATTCAATGAAGACCTTCTTGAGTTAGAAAAGGGTGGGCCTTGTGTCAAAAGGACCAAGTGGTTGGATCATTCTAGGGGTCCTAAAGAGCAGAATTCAGTTAGCCAAAGGATAACTAGAAGTATGACCCTTAACATGTCTCTTCTAGCTAAGATAGAGAATGATCATGAGCCTACTTCTTACCAAGAAGCTTCACAACACTCTTGTTGGGTTGATGCCATGAAGGTTGAGATGGATTCTCTTCTAAAGAATAAAACTTGGGATCTAGTGCCTTATCCTAATAAGAGAAATGTTATTGGGAACAAGTGGGTCTATAGAATCAAGTACAATTCTAATGGAGAGATAGAAAAGTATAAGGCTAGATTGGTTGCTAAGGGTTATGCTCAAAAACATGGCATTGACTATGATGAAACCTTTGCACCAGTTGCCAAAATGCCCACCATTCAGCTTCTCATTGCTATTGTTGCTGCTCAAGGTTGGCAGATTTTTTAGCTTGATGTGAAAAGTGCCTTTCTAAATGGTGATTTGGATGTGGATATCTACATGAGTCAACCACAAGGATTTGTTGTACAAGGTAAGGAAACACTTGTGTGTAAACTAAAGAAAACCTTGTACGGTCTGAAGCAAGCACCTAGAGCATGGTACATGAAGATTTTAGGTTACTTCTTGTCTCTTGGTTTTGATAAATGCTATTCAGATACAGATCTCTATGTGCTTAGGAAGGATAACTTGGTCATTTTAATTGCTCTATTTGTTGATGACCTTGTTGTGACTGGAAATGAGAATGAGGCCATTTTTTATTTCATCTCCAAATTAAAGTCAGAGTATGAAATGACTGACCTTGGTCTTCTACACTACTATCTTGGCATGCAAGTTTATCAGCATGAGGATTGTACCTTTTTGAGTCAATCCAAGTATATTGGAGATCTTCTTAAAAGGTTTGATTTGGAGGATGGCAATCCTACTTCCATTCCTATTTCTACAGGGGTTAAGTTGGAAGTAAGTACAAAATCTCAGTTGGCTGATGCTACATTGTATAGGCAGCTCATTGGTAGTCTTCTTTATGTTACCATCACAAGGCCAGATATTGCTTTTGCAGTTGGTATGATGGCTAGGTTCATGCAAAAACCTTATATTGAGCACTTACAAGCTACCAAGAAGATTCTGAAGTACCTTGCAGGTACTAGAGATTTGGCACTCAAGTATTCTAGGCTTCCTTCCTTTGCTCTTTTTGGCTATGTTGATTCTAATTTTGGAGGGGATAGAATAGACAGAAAGTCTACCACAACATATGTTTTTAGTATTGGGTCTACAACTATCTCTTGGTCTTCCAAGAAGCAAGATACAATTGCTCTTTCTACAATGGAAGCAGAGTATAAGGCTATGACAATAGCTGCACAGGAAGTGGTTTGGCTTCGTACCCTCATGAAGGAAATTGGCTTTGAGCAATTTGGTCCTTCACGTTTGCTCTCCGATAATCAATCAGCTATTGCCTTGGCTAAAAATCTTGTAATGCATCAAAGGACAAAGCATGTTGAAATCCAAGCCCATTTTATCAGAGAGAAGGTATTGGATGGGACTATTCAGTTGGAGTATTGCCCATCATCTTCTAATTCTGTTGATTTGTTCACCAAACCTCTTCCCAAGGAGCAGTTTTGTAAGCTGAGGGACTCACTTGGTTTGGTGAAGTTGTCCTCAAGGGGGAATGAAGTGTAGTTACACTTGTGTGATGACAACTTCATCCTTATGAGGTGTTTTGTGCTATATATATGAGTTGATATTTGGTGGTATAATTGCTTTTTGCATCTCTTTTGAACATGGTACTTTCTTGTTTGCCTTGTGCAACTTTTGTACATGTTACTTTGTAGATGGCATTGTGCAATTATGGTATATGATGCAATTGCTTTATGCGACTCTTTTACATGGTACTTTCTTGTTGCCTTGTGCAACTTTGTACATGTTTTTTTATGTAGTTGGCATTATGCAATTGGTTTATCATGGTACTTTCTTGTTAGCATTTATGCTACTTTTGTACATGATATTTTATGGTTGGCTTTATGCAACCGGTGTGCACACTTTATTATTTTCATATACCTTATGCAACTCTTGTACATGGTACTTTTTTGTTAGCCTTGTGCTACTTTTGTACATGGTACTTTAGAGTTTGCATTATCATGGTACTCCTTGTTTGCTTTATGCAACTTTGTACATGATATTTTTTGATCAACTATATAGCACGTGACTATAAGTATGGCTTGGCATATTTTTGTGATGACTTATAGTTCACTATTTGTTAGATCAGTTTTGTTATCATCTTTGGATATTCATATATGTTGTGGTGAATATATTTATGATGATGTATCTAACTGATCTTATGTTGAGTTGCTTGTAGCTTGCAGGTACTTCCATTTGGGATTTTGTAGGCTTACTGAAGACACCCTTGTGATGTTTTCTTCTTGTCATTTGCAACCACTTGTGGTTGATGGATGGCTTTGTAAGCTGCTTGTATCTGAAGCTACTCCGTTGGGGGCTTGCAGTCTCATTTTGGCCCATTTTGTATTGGTGCCTTATTGTAGACCATTCTTGGTCATAGAAGCTCATTGTAACTATATTACTCATTTGATTCTCATCCCCATTTGTATCTTTAGGGGGAGAATGTTTCTTTGTCTCATAATTCCTTTCCCCAATATTGCATTAAGGGGGAGTGTTGGAATATGTAATGCAACATTGTGTAAATTATTCTTAGACTAAAATATAAAGTCTAAAGAATAATATTTGAATTAGAATATAATTCTATCTTATGTAAAATATTCCCACCCAATTAATAAATAAATTAAGGGTGCTAGGAATATTTAATTTCTTGGGAAAAAGTTATTTCCCTTTTCTAGCAAATATTAGAAAGTAACTAATCACTTTCTAATATTTGATAGATGCCACTTATCACATATCTCAAAGATTAGATTGTGATAAAATTAGAAAGTAACTAAAGCACTTTCTAATATTTGATAGATTGTGATAAGATTAGATTGTGATAAGATTTAGGGTTGTAGTAGAAAAGCTTCTCTTTAAATAGGGGTGTTTTCTACTACATATGATCATATCTTGTCATATTGACTTGTGTTGTAGTTTATGTTGATGCATATTGTTGCATAACATTGAAGCATTCTTGTACTGTTGAATCATTGAGTAATATAGTGAGCTTCATAGTGGATGTTTCCCTTCTTCATTTGAAGTAGGGTTTTACCACTCAATATTTGTGTTGTGGGTTTACCTCTTTTATGTGTGATTGATCTTGTGGAGCATTCTTCGATCTTGGGGAGACTTTGCTTGTCTCACAATCATTTAGGTAAAGAAAATATTAAAACACCTATACTTGGGTGGAGAGCCTCCTATAACTGAGACAAATTGGAAGGAGAAAGATGATAGTTTTATATTCACTCTTGTAAGTTTCACCACTGTGGCTGTAGTAAATTCAACCCCAAACTCTAAAGTTGCATTGCAAAAAGAACTATCTGAGGAGGATACAAAGAGTGATAAGCATAAAACATTTAAAATTTTCAAGAGAAAAGCTAAATATTCAGTAGAGGAAGCCTATAAAGAAGTCTAGAAGAAGATAAAAATGGATCAAGGGCAGAGTATTAAACAAGTTCCTGCTCTAGTTGTAGAGCCATAAGTGCAGTAGGAACAACACAAAAGTACAAAAGATATACACAAACATCCTACTTCTATAGGTGAAGGTATGATTTCTATCCCTTATTCTCCTTATCCTTCCCCAAAGGAATACCTTCCCATTCTCAAGAAAATTCAAAGCACAAAGTACCCTCTACCTCCTAAATCTCATGACCTACCCCATTAGCTACCACAAAGGATCAAAACAATCCATCTCTTCCCAATTCATCTAAAATCCCATTCACATCATCACTTGTCATTTCATATTTACCTAAAAAAGCATTACCTTTAGTAACATCAGAAGGGTAATATATTTCATCCCATATAATTCATCCAATTATTTCAACTTCCATACCTATGACTTTCTTAGTTGCAACTCCTACAATAAGTACATATTCAATTATTATCACCACTACTCCAGTTCCATCAGCCTCTGAGTTTGTTATCCCTTATATTATAGCTTTTCCTACCCCTATAAATCATCCCACACTAGCTTCTTTACAAAAAGGAAAAGAGGTTTCAGAAAAATTAAATATTTTTGTGCTGAGAAACTTTCCTAGCCTCCAAAGTAGCTGGCTAAAAAGAGAAGGATAATGATTGTTGATCTAGTGATAAGGAAAAGGACCAACATATCCATAACACTTTTGGTGAGTAAACTTGAGGAAGATATGACTATAAAATATTATCATCTAGAGGAGTATATAGAATATATTGAGCAATTACAGGTGGAGGATGAGTTGGTCATAGAAAAAGCCCACCTAGAAACTTTCTATGTCAATATTGAAATTTATAAGGAGCAGTGTGGAAAGTTGGAAGAAAATATTAAGAAGCTAGAAAAGATAGTCAACAATCAAAAAATGTGGAGCAGGTTATGAGGAATGAATTCAAGAGCTGGAAGAACAAGTATTAAGAGGGAGAACCAATTATTTTGAGTGAAAATTTTGTCCAATTAAAAAATCCCTATCACAGTCAAAATTTTTATTAGAATGTTGGAAGATAAAATATTTCTTGGACATATCGAAAAATTTGCTTTAGAGGAGGGACGTTTTTCGTAGGACTGCCCAAACTATCGAACTTGTTTCGGCCATATCTCACTCATCCGGACTCGGATTGAGCTGAAATTTTGAGGGTAGATGCCTGAAAAACCCTAGAACGTCTCCACCAATTTTCATATCATTTGGAGCAACACAGATCCTAGCGCATCCCTATGTGTGAACGAGATTTTTGGCAAGCGGCTATGCGAGGGTTTCATCTCGGGTTGAGTGCAAGCAGCTCCAGAGGTTGGTTTTTAGGGCCTTCGGGCCCTAGCGGCCAATATTTTTGTGGTTTATGCTCAATATTTTAGCAGGAAATGTTGCAGGGGATCCAATATGGGTTAGAAATTTATCTTTCAATAGATCATACTATGAACTTGAGTGACAACGGCTTCCAATTTGCTGCACAAAAGAAAAGTGAAAACCATACCTTTCCACGACGTCTAGGGCAAGGATTAAAGAGATCACAAAACAAGTTTCAAGTAGTTGATCAAAAAATGGCTCATATCTCAAGTGAATCTGGTGCTAAGGTGCACCCACAAAATAATTCTACTCGTGAAAACCCCTGTCAAGGGTAAGAATTTTGAAAACTCAGCCCCAAAAATGAATTTTAGGGATGCCCTCCATGGTGGACAAGCCTCAGCCCAATGCTAATATCAATCTTAGGGCTTCCCATAAACCTCTAAGAATGCCTAAGATTGATCCCAGGAAAACGGAGTCAGGATGTCTTAAAGCACTTGATGGAACTCCTATTGTTAAGCTTGATATGGGTAACATTCAGACTGGCATTGAAGATTTGGAAAAAAGAGGACTAATTTGTCGATTCGTGGGTTTTCGTCCGAGCCTATTCGCTTTCAAAGTCTGGGCTGCAAAAAGCTAGAAAACTAAAGGTGAGTTACAAATCTCTATTTATCCAAATGGTTATTTTCTTGTTTTATTTGCTAATAATGAAGATAGAGAGAAAACTTTTCAAGGGGGTCCTTGGTTTTTTGGAAGGGCAGGGCTTTTCATGAAGCCCTGGCATACTAAATTTAAAGTCGAAGAAGAGATGCCTTCTATAGCTCCCATGTGGGTTAGACTCTTTGGCCTCCCTATTGAATTTTGGAATCCTACTATTTTTTCTTCAATTGGAAACTCTTTAGGAACTTTTATGATGACTGGATGATTGTACTCAAAATTTTGAACATATTATTTATGCTCGGATTTGTGTTTTAATGGATTTTGACAAACCCCTACCTAAAAATATCACATTACAATTTGGGGAAGACACTTGGGAGCAAGTAGTGGACTATGAGAACATTCCTTTTCATTGTAGAATTTGCCATGAATATGGTCATTTGGCCAGTGCTTGCCCAAATAAAATTCCTGATCAAAAGAAAGAAGATATAAACTCAAGAGGTTTCCAAATGCCTAAGAAGAAGAACACTCAAAAAAACCAGTTATGAAGGATCAATCAAAGTCATCTGCTAATATGTTTGAAATCCTTTCCACAAATGATGTCCCAAGTGAGGAAGAGGAAATAATGGAAACATAAATCTTAGAAACACAATTTAAATATGAAGGGAAGAACTCAGAGACAAACCAACAAATCAAAGGTTTTCAACAAAAAAAAGGGAGAAAATTTACACAAGAAAAACAATCTTTTAAATGTCAAAACTTCAAATAATACAGGTCCCAATATAGACTCCGTTGAACCCTCTAGTAAAATTTTGGTTGTGTACGAGCATTCTTCAAGGTTAGAAGCCATCTCAGATTCAATTGGAATAAGTCAAGAAACAGGGAAAAAAATTGAAGATGGATTCTAATCAAAAAGTAGGTCGCAAGACCAATCAATATCATATGGTAAAAGAAGGTGAAAAGCTTGTAGAGGAAGGTAATATTAATGCCCTTCCCAAATTTTTTAGCCCTGGTATTAATGAAGATCATCACTTGGAATATTAGAGGACTCAAAGGGAGTCTTTCAAAACAAAATGAAATTAGAAGAATGATTCAGATAAATCATCCACATCTTGTTTTCCTTCAAGAAACAAAGATGTCAATGGAGGATATGGACTCAATTGCCAGTAAAATTTGGCCAGCTGAAAAGTGGTTTCCCTTAGTTCCCAAGGGACTTCTGGTGGCATTGCTTGTCTTTGGGACCCAAAAGAGGTAGTTATTCACCATATGGTTGGCAGTTGGGGTCTGTTGGCTATAGCTATTCAAAGTAGACATTCCAACCAAATTATGCTCTGCATTACTATTTATGCTCTGACTACTTTGGAGGAAAAAAGAAGACAATGGAAGGATATAACTCATATTATCTCTCATTTTCTTGAAGCTTGGATCTTGATCGGAGGAGATTTCAATACCATCCTCTCTCTGGATGAGAAAAGGGGGGAAATAGAAATTTGGACAAAAGCACTGACCTCATGAGTGAATATATTGCAAACCTCCATCTTGTGGACATCCAACCAGATAATGGCCTTATGACTTGGTCTAACAGAAGGCAAGGCTTAGCTTGTATAATGGAGAGATTGGATAGGTTTTTGCTCTCTAAAAATTTCTTAATCCATGGTCACATTCCTAAAGTGAAGACTCTTAATAATGTTGGTTCGGATCATTGGCTAGTCATGGTGGAAATGTGGAAAACCAATGTGAGTTTCTCTCCTTTTCATTTTCAATTAATGTGGCTTAGAGACATTTCCTTTAGACCTCGTGTGCAACAATGGTGGAAGGAAGGTAAACCTAGGCATGGGACTAAGATGTTCTATTTTGCCAAAATACTGCAATACATTAAATCCAAAATCAAGACTTGGAACTGGAAAGAGTTTGGGGATGTTCATAAAAAAAACATGAAGTTATTGCTCATATTGAAAATTTGAATAAGAAAATCCATTTAGATGGCCTCACAGAGAAGAGAAGTGCAGATGAAATTAAACTCACAACTCAGTTAGAGGAATGGGAAAAAAGAGAAGAAATCTTATGGAAGCAAAAATCTAGAATTCAATGGCTCAAAGAAGGAGATCGAAACACAAATTTCTTCCACAAATCTCTTCTAGCTCGAAGATCTCACAACTTTATTTCTTCCCTAAAATCAGATTCTGGAGATGTTGTTTATACTTGGGATGGCATGAACTCTATTGTTGTTGATTACTTTTCCAATATTTTTGTTGCTACTCCTCTTGACTCAACTTCTCAACAAAATGTTCTTCAAGCAATCCCTTCTCTTATCACTTCTGAGGAGAACTCTATTTTGACTGCTCCTCGTTACTATCAATGAGCTTCAACAAGTAGTTTTTAAAATGCAAAAAGGGAAAACCCTAGGTCCTGATGGTTTTCCCATTGAGTTCTACCAAGAGTTCTGGGATATCCTTCATGTTGATTTATTAGAGGTGGTGGAAGAAGCCAGGAAAGCCAAAGAAATTTTGAAGGTTATCAATAAAACTTATATTACTCTTGTTCCAAAAGCTCAAGAGGTTGATCATATCTCAGCTTTTAGACCTATTGCTTTATGTAATGTTCTTCTCAAAATCATTACTAAAATCATGGCAGAAAGGTTGAAGCCTCTTTTGCATAAGATTATTTCCCCAGAGCAAGGGGGTTATGTGGAAGGGCGTCAAATAGTAGATGAGATAGTTCTTGCTCAGGAAGCCATCCATTCCATGGATATGCAAAAATCTCCTTCCATGTTCATTCGGTTAGACTTATCCAAAGCTTATGACAGAGTGGATTGGCACTTCCTTATCAAAGTTTTGAGGCAATTTGGTTTCTCTAAGGATTGGATGGATTGGATTATGGGATGTATCTCTTCAGTTTCCTACTTAGTTCTTATCAATGGCAGGCCTTCTCAGTCATTCCCAGCTTCCAGAGGTATTAGGCAAGGTGACCCGCTATCCCCTTATTTATTCATCATTCTTGCTGAATGCTTGGGTAGGACTATAACCAAAAAGAGGGAAAACAAAACCCTTGAGGGAGTTACCATTGCTCATGGAGCTAGACCTATCTCTCATCTTCAATTTGTGGATGACTCTACTCTTTTAGGTAAAGCTACAGTTAAGGAAGCTTCTAATATTAAGCAAATCATTAGCTATTTTTCTAAGGCTACTAGGCAGCTGATCAATGAAGACAAATCTAAAGTTATTTTCTTTCACTCGCTTCGCTAGACAGGAATCCATGGTCTTGGATAAATTAAGATATAAGAAGACCTCCCTTCCAATCACTTATTTAGGTATTCCCATAAATATTCAAAGGCAGAAAAATAAATATTGGAATTGGTTGTTGGACAAAGTCAAGAAGAAAATTGGAAAGTGGACCAACAGGTGGCTTTCTTCTGGGGGTAGAATCACCTTGGTAAAATCAGTCCTTCAAGCTATTCCTATTTATGTATCTTCCATGTTGAATATCCCAAAGGTTGTTCTTCGAGAACCGGATCAAATCAGTCATCGTTTCCTTTGGAGTGGTACTAAGGAGAAAAGAAAATGGGCCTTGGTGAAATGGGACACTTTATGTCTTCCTAAGAATAAAGGGGGTTAGGATTCTGGTCTTCTATTAATAACAACAAAGCTTTAGCTGCTAAATTATATTGGAGGATGTTGCATAACCCCAATGCTCTTTGGGCCAATAATCTTCGTGCTAAATATGCCGAGAACAAAAGTCCTGAAGACCTTGTTCGCTATCAACTTCCTACCAAAGGTTCTCCCATTTTAGCAGTTCTTAAGACCGGTGAGGATTTGATAAAGAAAAATTTATTTTGGATCATTCATAATGGTCAACAGGTAAATTTTTGGACAGATTCTTGGGATGGTCACAAGCCTTTGATAACTCAGTTTCCCGATTGGAGGCCTTGGATGGAGGAGCTTCACCGAGCTAACTGGATAAAGGTGGCTAATTACTGTCGGTACCATACCGGTAATTCAAAGGTTGGTAGATATTGGATCCCTATTGAGGACTGGCCTATTCAAATCCTAGAAAGGCAAAGACAAGATATCCAAGGCATCCTTCATATGAGATCTCTCTCTTGGTCCCATGAAAAAGATTGTTTTGGATGGAACAACACTACTAAGGGTGAGTATTCAGTTGCTCAAGGTTATTTGACCTTATGCCATAATAATCCCAACCATTCTTCTGACATATTTTCTCAATTGTGGGCTCAAAAGCTCTGGCCTAAGGTGAGGTTCTTTAATTGGCTTTTATTGCATCGTAGGGTGCTTATCGGTGAGCAACTTATGAAGCATGGTTTTCATGGCCCTTTTAGATGTGAGATGTGTGAAGAGAATGTAGAAACTCTCAACCATATTTTTATTGAGTGTACTTTAGCCTCTGAGCTATGGAGGAGAATGGCCACTTTACTTGGCTTACAGTGGTCCAATTTTTTTACTTTTGAACAACTTTGGAGGGATTGGCCTAATCAAGAGGGTGTTGATCATTTTATTAGGCAGTTAGTTTGGATGGGTTCTACCATTCTTCTTTGGAATATTTGGATTGAAAGGAACAACCAAATTTTTAATCAAGATAGGAAGGATATTCACTATATTTGGCAAAATACCATAGCCAACTTAGTTGAATCAGTCCATCAACTCCTTAATCACCCCCAAAACTCCCACCAAAGATGGGATCAAGTGATGCAAATATTGAAGATTAAATCTTCTAAGGGCAACCAACTTAAAGGGAATGTGAGTATTAGTAAGATGGATAGGACAAGAAATTGGCAACCTCCTCCTAAGGATTTTGGAAAAGTCAATACCGATGGAGCCTCTAGAGGGAACCCTGGAAAAGCCAGTGTGGGAGGAATTGGTAGACTTTCAGATGGCTCCCTGGTTTTTACTTTTGCTGAGAATTTGGGTATTCTTTCCAATAACCTTGCTTGAGGGGTATGGTATCCTCAGAGGCCTTCAGGAGGCTACTAAGGTTGGATGGGAAAAGGTGTTAGTTGAGTCTGACTCTCAACTTATGATTAATATTTTGAAGACTCCTTCCAAGAATCATAAGGTTGATTGGAGAATAAAAAGAATTATTGAGAAGATTCAATTAATCCAGATGGGATTTTTGAAAGTTGATTACAATCATGTGGTCAGAGATCAAAACAAGAGTGTTGATGCTTTAGCTAATTGGGCTTTGGACAAAGGTGATCTTACTTGTTATGGCCACCCTCCTAGATGGTGGGCTTCACAAATTAGGGAAGCTCTTCTTTCTATCATTTCTTTGGATGGCTCCAGTTTTGAAGGTACCTAGTTTCTTCTTGTTTTTTTTTGCTTCTCTTTGGTTCATTCAGTTTTTTTAGTTCCCTAGCTCACTCTTTTCTTTCTTTTGTTTCCTTTGTTGTTTCTTGCCTTAATAGTCTTCTGGTCTAGATAGGTCATTGTTATGTTCAATTTTTTTTCTTTTTTTGTTTAGTTTTTTAAGGTGTGTGTGTTCTTTTGTTTTGTTTTGTTTTTGTGTTCTTTGTGTTGTTTTTTGTTGTTCTTGTGTTTTTTTATGTTTTTTGTTATTGTTCTTGTGTTTTTGTCGTTCTTGTTCTTGTGTTTCTCTTTGTTTGTGTTAATTCGTATTTTTTTGTGTGAGTGTTTTCTATGTTTTTTGTTTTTGTTTATTGTCTGTTGTTGGTTGTTTTTTATTTTTATTTTTATTTTATTTTTTTAATATTTTAGGTTTTGGTTGTGTTTATTTTTCATGTTTTTTTTGGGTTATGTCTTTGTAGTGTTCTGTTGTTTTTGTCTTGTTTGTGTTTTGTTATGTGGTTCTTGTGTTTTTCTATGTGGTTCGTGTTGTGGTTTCTTTTATCTTATTGTGTGTGTGTTTGGTTGTGCTTTTGTTTTTGACACACTCAAGGAGCATGTTTTTTATTTTATTTTATTATTTTTGTTGTTATTTACTTATTTATTTACTTATTTTTAAATTGGTTTTGTGTGTTTGTTTGCTCCTTGAGTATGTCAAAGGTGGTAGGCCAGGTCCGAGTCCTGGGCATTTTTGGCGGAATGGATACCCCTGCCTCCTTGGGTCTTACCCGAAAGTGGCATCCCTTTTGGGATGTTTTCCACAAATAAAAAAAAGTATTAAGAGGCCATAAGGCTCAAATATCAAGTGGATGAGCAAAAAAAAAAAGAATGAAGCTTAGGCTAAAGAGATACACGTTCTAAAAAATCAACTACATATTGAGAAGGCTAAAGCTTTAGGCTTCTCAAAAGGAGTAAAGAAGGTTAGGAAGGAGCTATGGTCTGAAATCCTTGAGAAATACTCAGAATTATAGCTTGACTACATGGATGATGCTAGCTATTTTTTGTAGAATACCAAAGAAGACTTGGATAAATTCACTGAGAAGCTACAACCTATCGTGACACTAGACGAAAAAATATACAAGTTATCTAAGAGAAAATTTAGTGAAATTGCTAAGCCTATTCCTAATAAGGCATGGAGCATTTCCAGATTAGATGCTAGAGTTATGGTTGAGAAGAACAAATTACTCTAGAAGGGTTGGTTATTATAAGATAATATTGAAGGCATGATACAAGAAATTGTAGATATTAACAAAGAATTGATACAGTACGATTTTGGAAGACCATGGATTGAAAATAATACCTTGTTGTTAGAAGAAGATATCAAAAGAGTGTAACCTCGATCATATAGGATGAATCTGAAGTAGATGCTTGGGAAGAACCGATTGATCAAGAGAAAGTTTATCAAATGATAAAAGACTTAACTAGGCTCAAGGATCTAATGGAATACATGGTGAATAAGGGTAGCTCTATGACTTATGAGGAGACCTCCATGTTGGAATATATCCATAAGTGGCTTAAAGAAACCTCCAAACCTACTGAGACCATTTGGAATCAAGCTTTGTAGACTCTAAAAATGATGGTCCAATTGTTTGGGATAGATCCGAACCCTATAGATAAATATGAGACTTCTCAAGAAGAGGAAGAGGTTGAAGAGCAATCAAAAAGGAATACTGAGGACATCGAAGAGGTACAAGATGAACAACTTAAGGAGTTAAACCAAGAAGAGAATGAAAAAGAATAAGCAACCTTGTGGAAGAAGGATACTTTCATATTTTTGTATTCATGTATATATTATGTATTTTTTTTGGTTCTAACACTGTCAGAGAAGCAGTAATAAAAGCATGAATCCTATAGTATAAACATAAAAAGACCATGAAAATATTTTGTTCAAACTAGCCAGGGCATAAAAGAGAACATAGTTTCATATTGCCATATTAAGGTTGTGCTCATGAGAAGAGTTTTGAAGTTTATTTGTTTCTAGCATGATATCCATGTGAACTGTTATTCTCTAAGTACCCTCACAAATATTCTAAAGAATGACGGTCACATAGAAATTATTATTTGAAGCATAGTTTGTGGATTTCATATTTTTTGACTCCTGATGCCCAATGGATAAGACTTTGAGTTCTCAGGCTTTGTAAGAAAGATCTCCTAGGAGGCACCAGAATGTAGGCCAAAAATGGTCACATCCTTAGAATTTTTTTTGGAATATTTTCTTAGGCAAGAAAGGGATGTTCTAGCCTGTGCGAGCTTCAGTGTATTTTCCTATGACACAATGCAGTTTGTTCTACCCTATGGTTAAAGTTATCAAAGTTTGCACTTGGATATTTTTGATTCTTGGGCCACTACATATTTTTGGTTTCATCTAAAGCTTAGTGGTATGCAACATGTTCCATCCATGGTCAACATTAGTCAAAGCTAATGTCGTTACTTATCAAAGCATGAAACAACACATATTGTTCTAGCCTGTGCAAGCTAAAGGTTATTTTATAGCTTTTTCTACCTCATGGGAGTTCAAGTGTATTTTAAAGTGGTGTAGCAGTCATGATCCAACCCACGGTCAAAAAATTCAACATTGCAAAGATGAATAATGAAGTTGTGGGCTAGTACAAGCTTTTATATGACAAGTTTAATGTTAAATCCCTTATAGGCCAGAGAAATGTTCTACCCCACGATCAACCATAGTAAACATTGGATGCACGAGTTTCGAGGCATGAGATACAACTCATTTAATATTTTGTTCTATGTCATGGGTGTGAAGTGAGTTTCAAATAAATTTAAGGATAAGTCAAGTGGGCTAGCACAATGTTTCATCTTGTGCAGCTCAAAGTGTATTTTCATGTTAGAATCTCATGTGATCCAGCCCACGGTCAAAATGGTCAAAAGAGGAGATAAGTTGTTAAGATGAGTGGGCTACGACATGTTCTATGGCATAGAGCTATCAATGGCTTTTAAGATTTAATCTCAACCATTCATGAGCCGATCAACAACTGGTTCATCTTGATGATCTCCAAGGCATAAAAGGGTAGAACCTTTGTAACGTAAATCAATACAAACTAGTACCTAGGTGTTGTAGGTGAGTTGGAGAGGAGAGGGCAATCCTCCAAGGGAGGTCCCAGGTTCAAATATCCACCCTACCAAAAAGCTGAATTGGGTATCCAAAATCCAATTGATAATGTTGGTGTGGGTAGGGTCGAGTGCGACTCCCGAGTGACTTTGACGGTGTAGAACCCCCTATTCACGGTCTCTCAGACCAAGGCGACCCCACAAGGGGTTTTTTGCTTAAAAAAAAATCAATACAAACTAGTATATAAAGTGCCAAAGAAGCCAAGAATCAAGAAGTGTAGTTAGTTGTAGATCTATGGTTAAATAATGTCCATAAGAATGATGGATTACCTAAATCGTGATCTTGATAGCCTGGAGCTAAACCGCCATGAAAAACTAGCAAGTTGCAGTGGTTGAGTTGCAAAGAAGTGCAAGATCGCACATTTTATCCTATTCTCAAATACAAATAAGAGGCTACCACCTCAGCATATGGTTGATTTGGCATTTCTTTTTCATTGTAATGTTTTATTTCTTTTCAACTCTTTTCAAGCATGTAAAAACTATAAAATGAGGTCGAACACTCATTTTTCAAGGTCAACTTTAGAGTGTTTGCTTGCCCTGCTATGTAATATTTTTGCAAATCAATAGAAAAAATACTACTTGGATGTTTTCCTCAGATTGGTATCTTATGTAATATTGGAGAGATTCAAGATGTGAATTGCATTTCTACTACTACTGCTATGGCTAGTCTATTCTGATGATATTGGATTACTAGCTTAGATCATTTGAAATTTTTCATGATTGAGTCTTTACTTGCAAGAGGTTATTTTCTATTAAATCTTGATATTGATATTATTTTGCTAATTTGGATTATTAGTATATTTGATATTGAAATAGCTTCTTGAAGTATATCTCTATTCTATTTATAATGATGAAGATTACCTATTTTGAATGTTGTTAGTCTCAAGTGTGGGACACTGGAAATTGTTTTGTAAGATGGGTCTTTCCTATAGATGCCTATGTTGTTAGCTCTATACAACCACTATTTGATTACTATTTCTTAACCCTAACTCATTTCTATCCCTATATTTTAAATATTTAATTGAGCTTAAATGAGTCAACACCTTGATAGTTGACAAGGAATACCATTCTACTCTAGAGGTTGGATTAGAGCAATCTTTAATCCATCCAATGTTGCGGTCTAAACTGTGATTAATAGGTGCATGCCTAGTCAAAGAACTGGAAGATAATAGTCAAAGTTTTAAGCTTTTGCTTGATGTCAATTTGGATCCCAACAAGTAGGAAGTAATAATTATCACAAAGCCAATCATAAAATTAAAAGTCTTTCTTCAAAGAAACCAAGATTAAATTATCATGTCGTAAAGTATGTATAAGGATGAACCTACATTGCCATCTATAATGACCTCTGCCTATATACTCAAGGAATAACAACAAAAATAATGCAACACTACAAAAACTTACTCTAACACACACAAAGTAGGATCTGACAAAAAAATGCTTCTAAAACACTACAAGATGACATGTATACATGGATCTCATAGTTGCAGATAGTACATCTATGTTGCCTATGAAATTGAAGGAATAGGATTTGGACAATAAAATAATGAAATAAGATAATAATACAAGATACAATTTGAAACCCAACACTAATAGAAGACCTTGCACTTGTTGGCAATTTTGGGTACCTTGAGTACATTGCCTTTGCCTAAGTTTAGTTGTTGTCATTGATGTCAAGGAGCTATTGGTAGATGTTGTTTTTTGATGTCAAGGAGTTCTTGGAGCAATTTGTTTTTATGTCTAAGGATGTGTTTTGATGAAGGTTTCAGCTGGTCAGTAAGTCTCCAAGAAAATCAGAGTAGCCCAATTGCCAAAAATCCAGAAAAAGATAAGTTAGAAAAAGTTTGCAGGCTGCTAGAAAAACTGTCGCGATTTCGTGACATGTTTGAGGAGAGAGAAAGGTTGGCCAAAACTGTCGTGATTTCATGACATGTTTGAGGAGAGAGAAAGGTTGGCCAAAACTATCATGATTTCGCGACATGTTTGAGGAGAGAGAAATTTTGGCCAAAACTATCACGATTTCGCGACATGCAGGAAGGCAGAGGCAGAACGGGCAAAACTGTCACGATTTCGCGACATGTTTGAGGAGAGAGAAAGTTTGGCCAAAACTATTGCGATTTCGTGACATGTAGGAAGGCAGAGGCAAAGTGGACAAAAGTGTCACGATTTCGCGACAAGTTTTGAAGAAGTTGTACGGATGCAAAAAGTGTCACGATTTCATGACAAGTTGAGTTGGCAGTGTTGAGTTGCAGGAAGTGTCACGATTTCATGACAAGTTTTGAAGAAGTTGTACGGATGCAGAAAGTGTCATGATTTCATGATAGGTTGAGTTGGCAGCTTGCAGTTGGCAAAAGCGTCACGATTTCGTGACATGTTCCAGTTTCACGAATAGTTGACAAGAAAGAGCTTAAGGCAACGAAAGCGTCACGATTTCGTGACATGTTTCATTTTTGCTAGTGCAAACCAAGAAAAGGTTGAAGGAGCAAGAGGTGTCATGATTTCATGACAGAGTTGTTGATGACGTCAGCTAAAGGCAAAGGTGTCGCGATTTCACGACAGTAGCGGAGAAGAAGGCTTTGAAGTCCAGAGCGTCGCGATTTCGTGACAAGAATCATGATGACGTCAAGAAGAGGCAAAGGTGTCACGATTTCATGACAAAGAGCGGAGAAGAAGGCTTTGAAGTCCAGAGCATCACGATTTCACGACAAGAATCATGATGACGTCAACAAGAGGCAAAGGTGTCACGATTTCGTGACAATAGCAGAGAAGAAGGCTTTGCAGTCCAGAGCGTCATGATTTTGCGACAAGAATCATGATGACATCAACAAGAGGCAAAGGTGTCACGATTTCGTGACAGCAACGGAGAAGAAGGCATTGAAGTCTAGAGCGTCATGATTTCATGACAAGATTCATGATGATGTCAGCAAAAGCTGTAGTGTCACGATTTTGTGACAACAAACCAAAGAAGGTGTATGGCAGACAAAGGCGTAGCGATATCGTGACATGTTTGAGTGTCATGCAAGAAAAGCTACAGAACAGTAGAGGCGGTTGAATACGACGAAGTTAACCTTGGTCGACGAAGTATAAGGTTTTACAACCGACGTGTTAGAAGGTTGAACAGCTGACTAAAGAACAAGATTTCATCTTGAGATTGTGAGTATTTAAAGGAGGACTATTTGAGCAATTTTGATGAATTGATGGTGTGTGCATTCGAAGTGTGGCATTCGTAGAGTCAGTGCGACAAGTGAGGTTCGATCATCAAAAATTAGAGAGAGTGAAGTTCAACTGCAACATTAGAGTGCATTTCGTTGAAATCTTCTAAGTGTCAAAGACGGTGGTACTATTTGCATGAAGAATGTGTTGCTATTCATGAGAAGACTGTGCGAAGAGAATGAGCTATTGTGGTTGCACATAGGCGCATAAGTTGTTGTGCGTTCGAATGCTGCAGTGTTTGCGAAGTAGTGGAATTTGATCTAAGGATAGCTGTGATTGCGACTGTGTTCATGCAGTCTGTGTAAAAGAAAAGCAAAGGGCACGAAGTAGATGCTGTTGTAATTGCAAATAGTTGTGAAGGATGAACGGTGATAGTGCTGCTACAATTTTTGCAAAGATTGCACTATTGCATTTGCGCAAAAGTTGAGAAGATAGTGCGGCTATAATTTAAAGAGACTGTGCTGCTGTAGTTGTGCAGACAGTGAAAAGTTGTTTTCCTACCAAGTGCAGATCAAAGACAGAGGAAGAGGACAGAATTGTGCCAGACCGAAGGACTGTGTTTTGGTGCAGTAAAGAGGACCAACTTGCTATGACAGAGTTGAGGACAGAGATCTCCAGCCAGAGCAGGGAAGACAGGTGTCTTCTGTGGAAATATTTCCACTTGCTAAGGGCAAAAGAGATAGAGGTCTTCTAGAGGATCACTAGCAAAGCAAAATTAGGGGAAGGTGTCTCCTTTGAGCTGAGGCTCATAAACATTGTAATTGGGAAGGATTCCCAGAGGTTTTGATATAACTTTTAGAGGAAAAATTTTATCCGTGGAGTAGCCCATCTTGGGTGAACCACGTAAATTGCTGTCTCATTGTGGATTGCTTCTTATGCACTGTTTTACTGTTGTTATTACTGCTATCTTATTCTGCATATTAATGGTTTGAAAGCTGTATTGATAGATAAAGTAAAAAGAGGTCTTATACTATTCACCCCCCCTCTCAGTATAAGCTTGTGTTCTTCAATTGGTATCAGAGCCAGTGCCTTCAAAAAGTTTAACAGCTTGAAGGAAAAGTTTACAAAGAACACAATGGACTACTCGAGTAGCAATGCAGCACCTATTCTTGACGGATCAGATTTTGGTCTATGGAGTGCAAGAATGAAAGTCTATCTAATGGCTCTCGGTAATGAGGTATGGGAAGTTGTTGAAGATGGGTATACCATTCCTACAAATGGTCCTTACACTAAAGAAGACAGACTTCTACATCACAGCAATTCAAAAGCCATGAATGCAATCTTGAAGGGTTTACAAAAGGCAGATCTCACTAAAGTTATTCACTGCAAAACAGCCAATGAAATGTGGAAACAATTGCAGGTTGTTCATACAGGTGATGCAAATGTTTGAAAGGCCAAGTTAAGACATTTTAAAGGTATGTTTGAACAACTCAAGATGAATGATGATGAAAATATTAGTGACTACATGCTCGGATGGATGAAGTTGTTAATTCTATGAAAGACTTAGGTCTTGAACTTGCTGAAAATGATGTGTGTGATAAGATTTTAAGATCCCTTCCTAATAGATTTAGTGAAAATATTTCTGCTATTGAGGAAGCTAAAGATTTAGATAAATTGAAAAAGGATGAGCTCCATAGTATTCTTGCAACATTTGAGCTGAGAACTCAAGTAAAAGTTGATGTAAAGAAAGAAGCAACTTTCAAAGCTATCAAGAAATCGAAGGGCAAACAGATTCAAGAAAGTGATGAGTCTTCTAGTGAGGAAGAGGCATATTACAGCAGGAAAGGCAAGTTTTCCAGAAAGCACAAAAGCAAGAAAAATATAAGATGTTTCAACTGTGGGAAATTTGGTCATTATGCTACTGATCAGTATCTGTTTCTAAAGATGAAAGTGATGAAGATATACAGGATGTTAAAAGCAAGGATTCTGAAAAGCACAGGTATTACAAGAAGAGCAAAAATGAGTACAACAATCACCAGAAAAACAAAGATGAGTACAACAATCATGGAAAGAGGCATTCTCACAAGAATAAGAAGAGCTTCTACTTAGACAAAGCAAGTAAGTGTTCTAGCAATGAAAGTGACAGTTCTTCTAGTGATGATGAAAATGAGATGCTGTTCATTTCAGAAAAAGAGGAAGAACCGAAACATAAATTCATTATCATGAAATGTTTTAGATGTGGAAATTTTGGGCACCTTGAGGATGATTGCAGAAATAATGATTTGGTCGCTAGTATGTATGAGGATGTTTCAGAAAACCCCAATGAAGATGCATGTATGGTTTTTGAAAAAGGTAGCACCTCTAGTGATAAGAAATCCGAAAAAGGCTTTGATGATTCAAAGTGCCATCAAATAGAGGATCTTGAATGCGAACTCAACAATGCTCTTAGTGTTTTGAAAAAGGAAAGAAAGAAGAATGATAGACTCAAGATTAAGTTAGATGAATGTTGTATGGAGATAGATGAACTTGTAGAAAATCTTGAAGTATCTATGGCTAAGTCACAAGAACTCAAGAATGAGTTAGATTCTAAAATTTTGGAGTATAGTGAGTTAGAACAGGAAATGGCTTCTTTGAAAGAAGAAAATAAAAAGTACAAAGATAAGCTTTACAGATTTCAGGATAGCTCCAAGAAGGTTAAATTTCTCATCGAAGGACAAAGAAAACCAACAGATAAAACAGGTCTCGATTTTGTTGAGCCGCACAAGGAACAAGTTGGGGAATCTAGCAAGAGATTTCAAAAGAAAGATAGTCCTATTGAAAAAAGTTCTTCAGATCATGAGTCCGTAAGTGATGAATACGCAGAAACAAAAAACGATATTCAGACTGAGAAGAAGAAGTTTTCGGGACCCATGAAGTCGAATGAAAGAAAATTTCACGGTAGATGTTATGCGTGTCATAGATTTGGTCACATGGATGTACAGTGCATGACTCAAATGAAGAGAGTAAATGACAGTTTTAGGAGACGTAATTTCTTTCAAGGGTATTGCTACTCTTGTCAACAATTCGGGCACAAGGCAATTTTTTGCAAGGCAAATAACAGGAACTGGGTTAGTCAAAACAGGCAAATTCAAAGAACAACCATGACTAATATTGTTACCTGCTATAAATGCAACAATGAAGGTCACCTAGCTAGATAGTGTAGAGCTGATCTTCTGAGATACAGGAACATAAACAACAACATGAACAAGTCCAAGGATCAAGGCATGGATAAAAATAGGAAAGATAACAAAAATAGGAAAAGTGATATGAATAGGTCCAAGAATCAAGGTATGGATAAGAACAAAAAAGATAATAGAAACAGGAACAGTAGTATTAACAGGTCCGAGGATCAGAACAGTGACAGGAATAGAAATACAGGAAAAGAATTCAAGAGAAGGCCCGACAAAGAAATCTTAGACACTAATGATGATGAGTGTTTAATGGGAGTGTCACTCCCAACCCTATTTTAAATCACCTCATCAGGAGGTGGGGGAGGGACTAAGCTAAGAGGCTCATTCTTAGTCCCAAGCCCCAAAGGTGACCCTTTGCCATTGATGACAAAGGGGGAGAGATTTAAGTAAGGGGGAGATTTTTCAAGAGAAGAGGAAAGCTTCAAGTCAGGGGGAGCAACACTTGAAGAGTTTGATTTCAGTTTTGGCTCTTGAAAGATGTGTTTTAGTTAAGGGTTGCCATCAATGACAAAGGGGGAGATTGTTGGCAATTTTGGGTACCTTGAGTACATTGCCTTTGCCTAAGTTTAGTTGTTGTCATTGATGTCAAGGAGCTATTGGTAGATGTTGTTTTTTGATGTCAAGGAGTTCTTGGAGCAATTTGTTTTTATGTCTAAGGATGTGTTTTGATGAAGGTTTCAGCTGGTCAGTAAGTCTCCAAGAAAATCAGAGTAGCCCAGTTGCCAAAAATCCAGAAAAAGATAAGTTAGAAAAAGTTTGCAGGCTGTTGGAAAAACTGTCGCGATTTCGCGACATGTTTGAGGAGAGAGAAAGGTTGGCCAAAACTGTCACGATTTCGTGACATGTTTGAGGAGAGAGAAAGGTTGGCCAAAACTGTCATGATTTCACGACATGTTTGAGGAGAGAGAAAGTTTGGCCAAAACTGTCGCGATTTCGTGACATGCAGGAAGGCAGAGGCAGAACGGGCAAAACTGTCACGATTTCGTGACATGTTTGAGGAGAGAGAAAGTTTGGCCAAAACTATCATGATTTCGCGACATGCAGGAAGGCAGAGGCAAAGTGGACAAAAGTGTCATGATTTCGCGACAAGTTTCGAAGAAGTTGTACGGATGCAGAAAGTGTCACGATTTCGCGACAAGTTGAGTTGGCAGTGTTGAGTTGCAGGAAGTGTCACGATTTCACGACAAGTTTCGAAGAAGTTGTACGGATGCAGAAAGTGTCACGATTTCACGACAGGTTGAGTTGGCAGCTTGCAGTTGGCAAAAGCGTCACGATTTCGTGACATGTTCCAGTTTCATGAACAGTTGACAAGAAAGAGCTTAAGGCAATGAAAGCATCGTGATTTCGTGACATGTTTCATTTTTGCTAGTGCAAACCAAGAAAAGGTTGAAGGAGCAAGAGGTGTCACGATTTCATGACAGAGTTGCTGATGACGTCAGCTAAAGGCAAAGGTGTCACGATTTCATGACAGTAGCGGAGAAGAAGGCTTTGAAGTCCAGAGCATCGTGATTTCGCGACAAGAATCATGATGACGTCAACAAGAGGCAAAGGTGTCATGATTTCGTGACAGTAGCAGAGAAGAAGGCTTTGAAGTCCAGAGCGTCACGATTTCACGACAAGAATCATGATGACGTCAGCAAGAGGCAAAGGTGTCACGATTTCGAGATAGTAGCAGAGAAGAAGGCTTTGCAGTCCAGAGCATCATGATTTCGTGACAAGAATCATGATGACGTCAGCAAGAGGCAAAGGTGTCACGATTTCACGATAGCAGCGGAGAAGAAGGCATTGAAGTCTAGAGCATCGTGATTTCACGACAAGATTCATGATGACATCAGCAAAAGCTGTAGTGTCACGATTTTGTGACAACAAACCAAAGAAGGTGTACGGTAGACAAAGGCGTAGCGATATCGTGACATGTTTGAGTGTCGCACGAGAAAAGCTATAGAACAGCAGAGGCGGTTGAAGTCGACGAAGTTAACCTTGGCCGACGAAGTATAAGGTTTTACAACTGACATGTTAGAAGGTTGAACAACCGACTAAAGAACAAGATTTCATCTTGAGATTGTGAGTATTTAAAGGAGGATTGTTTGAGCAATTTTGATGAATCGATGGTGTGTGCATTCGAAGTGTGGCATTTGCAGAGTCAGTGCGACAAGTGAGGTTCGATCATCAAAAATTAGAGAGAGTGAAGTTCGACTGTAGCATTAGAGTGCATTTCGTTGAAATCTTCTAAGTGTCAAAGACGGTGGTACTGTTTGCACGAAGAATGTGCTGCTGTTCATGAGAAGACTATGCGAAGAGAATGAGCTGTTGTGGTTGCACATAGGCACATAAGTTGCTGTGCATTCGAATGCTGCAGTGTTTGCGAAGCAGTGGAATTTGATCTAAGGACAGCTATGATTGCGACTGTGTTCACGCAGTCTGTGTAAAAGAAAAGCAAAGGGCACGAAGTAGATGCTGCTGTAATTGCGAACAGTTGTGAAGGACGAACGGTGATAGTGCTGCTGCAATTTTTGTGAAGATTGCACTATTGCGTTTGCGCAAAAGTTGAGAAGATAGTGCGGCTGTAATTTAAAGAGACTGTGCTACTGTAGTTGTGCAGACAGTGAAAAGTTGTTTTCCTACCAAGTGCAGATCAAAGACAGAGGAAAAGGACAGAATTGTGCCAGACCGAAGGACTGTGTTTTGGTGCAGTAAAGAGGACCAACTTGTTGTGACAGAGTTGAGGACAGAGATCTCCAGCCAGAGCAGGGAAGACAGTGTCTTCTCGTGGAAATATTTCCACTTGCTAAGGGCAAAAGAGATAGAGGTCTTCTAGAGGATCACTAGCAAAGCAGAATTAGGGGAAGGTGTCTCCTTTGAGCTGAGGCTCATAAACATTGTAATTGGGAAGGATTCCCAGAGGTTTTGATATAACTTTTAGAGGAAAATTTTTATCCGTGGAGTAGCCCATCTTGGGTGAACCACGTAAATTGCTGTGTCTCATTGTGGATTGCTTCTTATGCACTATTTTACTGCTGTTATTACTGCTATCTTATTCTGCATATTAATGGTTTGAAAGCTGTATTGATAGATAAAGTAAAAAGAGGTCTTATACTGTTCACCCCCCCTCTCAGTATAAGCTTGTGTTCTTCAGCACTCCACCAAGGTTAACTTTCACTCAATTCTAAAGAAACTTTGACATCTAATGTCATTACCACTACCATAGTCTACAAACTAAAACAATAGTTCTATAGCTCAATTATAAAGTAAAATCTATTGCTAGAGATAATCCAAAGTAAAACAAAAACCATACTTAGATGTGTGGAAGCTTTCACTTTAGCTATTATCATAGTCATCAAACCTTTTTGAAATCGATTGTTAGTCCTCTACAAATAATTAAATTATTATGGAAAAATAGGCTTATGCAACCAATCTTCACCTTATCATGCTTCTCTGCAATCGATATACAATAGAAAATCTACTACAACCGATCACCAACTTATCATGCTTCTCTACAATCGATTGGATTTTTGTCGATAGTGCTATGCAGTTAATCAAATTTTCTATTGACATATAATTTTTTGCAATTGATTGAATTTTTTGTAGATAGAAAGTCCTTTGTAATTGATTGGATTTCTTGTCAAAAAATAGTCCTCTACAACCAATCAACTTTTTTGATGACATATAGTCCTCTGCAATTGATAAAATTTTTATTAATAGATAATCCTCTACAACTGATTGAATTTTTTGATGACAAATAGTCTTCTGCAACCAATCAACTTTATTTATGACAGATAGTCCCCTGCAACTAATCAAATTTTTTTATGACAAATAATCCTTTGCAATTGATCAGATTTTTGTCAACACACAGTCTTCAACAATCGATCAAATTTTTTGTTGATAAATAATATTTTGGAATCGATCATCACCTTCTCATGCTTATCTACAACCAATCGATAAATCTGCTGATTGATAGTCCTCTAAAACCAATAATTTTTTTGTTGATAGACAATATTCGACAACTTATTATCATGGTGTCACACTTCTTTACAATTTATCAAAAATTTATTGATTGACAGTACTTTGCAACTGATCAGATTTATGTCAATAGATAATTCTCTACAACTGATATTATTTGTTTTTTTTTGGCTACTTTAGGTCATGTTTGTCTATTATAGGATTTTTGTTTCTTCAAGTCTATTTTTGAGGAGTTTGAATGTTTTAGATGTATGTTTATCACTGTCATGTTAGGTATATATACTTGTGGTATAAGAGGTAAAGTTGATGAGATGAATATAAGTTTTTATATTTTCAAGGTAAAAAATTTCCATGATTTATGTAGGAGTGTTGGCGATTTAAAATAAAAATGGAGAAATTATTTTCAACATGGTGCAAGATAATCCCCCAAAATATTTTGGATGCAAATTTTTTTGGCGAATGAGCCCTCATAAAAGGTCCTCATATTTACCAATTTCCAATTTCAAAAATTCCTAATATTCATGAATTCGATGATTCGTCCCTATGCATAACATTGGTCCTCAAGGTTGATATTTTATAGCCACTTTCTCTTTAAACAAGTGCCTTAAATTCCTTGAATGTATCAAGGCTTTCCATTTATACTGAGTGAGATAGATCCAAATTCTCCTACTTTAATCATCAATGAAAGTGATGTATTATCTAACCCCAGTATAAGAAGGAATAAACATTGGCCCGAATGCACTAGTTTTAGTGGCCTATTGGCTCTCAAACCATTTCATAACTCAAAAGACTATCTATGGTGTTTAGCAATAGTACATGGTTCACAAAATCATTTAAAATCTTTTAAGTGAGGAAGTCCTTTGACCAAACCCATTATTTCCATCATTTGAAGATATGAAAGTTAAAGTGACCCATCCTTTCATGCCACATATACTCTAGAGAGAAAGTAGTAGTTGTATGCAAAGATTATTGAGTTATAGATTGGGTAAGAAGGTAATAGAAACCATTCTTCTTAAGTCCCATGGCTTTGATAGAGCTATTTGGTTCCTAAATGTAGCACTTTTCTTTGTTAAAAAAGATAGTATAACCCTTATTTGTAAATTACCCAATAGAAAGAGACTCCTTTTGTAGGTACATACAACACATATTTGATAGAGATACTTTTCCCATTATGTAAAGCAAGTGGTTCATATCCTACACCTTCAATGGGAACAACATGTTCATCTCCAAAAGTAATGAACTTGTTATGGGTAGGTTGAATCTTGGTCAACCAATCCGACCTTCCTATCATGTGTTTAGTTGCCCTTGAGTCTATGTACCATCAATTTTTATCTTGAAAATTGACTTGATCTACTGCATACATTATATTAATATTATGGTGTTGTTGATCCCTTTGATTTCTATATCTATTTAATTGATAGTAATCATTTGTAGAATGATCCCATTTTCCACAATAGTCACACCCTTGTTGGTTTTTGGGGTGATTTTGTTATTGAGGCCTATAATTTTGATACCTTCTATTTAGATTTCCTCATTGGGGAGGTTTTTATTGCCATCTTGGCTATTGATTTGGTTGTTGTTATGGCTATTGATGGTATTGTTGTGGCTAATGATGCTTCTAACATGGTTGTAACCTTTATCTACCTCTTTTATTTTGCTGATTTAGATCCCTATTGGATCTCTTCTATAAGGTTGCCTTGGTGGAAAATGCTGATGTTATAGAATCCTCTTCATATTTAATGAGTGATTGCTTATGTTTTTTAAGAAGAACTTAAATATCCTCAAATAGAGCACTCAATGTTTTACTATTTAGATTTAACATGGTAGCATATGCATGAAATTTAGAAGGAAGACCACATAACATGATAGGAACTAACTTAGTATTAGGGAGAGTTGAACTAGCAACTAAAAAATAATTCCTAATAGACTTCACTCTCATAATATAATTGGTAAGTGAGACTTTCATATAAATATTATGAAACTTATGTTTTAAATACAAGATATTATCTTGAATAGGCCTATTAAATAGTCTCATAAGTGCATCCCAAGATTATTTTGGTGTAGTGGAAGCTATTACTATTTCTCTACATGGAATTCTAGTTGATAGCTTGATTAAAATTAATGCTATATTAGAGTTCTTCTCAAATAGTGCTTTATCTACCTCATTTATAGGTAGAGTCAATGGAGGTTAATTTTATTGTCTATATCTCACATAATCCCATATGCTATTCATCATTAATATTGTTTTCATTTCAAATTTCCAATTTGTAAATGAATTAGCTCCTTAAAGTTTTTGTGTGAGGCCATTAAGGAGATTTTTTGATTCCATGATGAGAAAGTGGAGGAAGATCAACAAAGGAGGTAACTAGGAACACAAGTGTCAAAGAAGAGGCCCTAAAAAAAGTCTAAGGTTCACTGCTTAAGATCCATGATGTATCGAGGGTGCAATAATCTCTTCCACTCTAAATCAACAAGTATTTCTAATAGTGGGAGGTATTGTTGAGCACAAATGACCTATTCCAACCTAGGAGAGAAGAAGTGGGAGAATGATTTTCTTTGCTTATTACAAGATTACTTGCTTTCTTATGAAATAACTTTCACAATTTTATGTTCCAAATAGAGGTTCAAGTGTGTATGTACAAAAGAAATTACACTTTAGTACAATGTGAAATAAACCCCAAAGGCAAGTGGGGGTATAGCAAGCATAGACTTAAAATTAAAGGCAAGCACAAGTGATATGCAAGCACAATGTGGCCAAGAGAATACCACATGAAAGAACTCCACAAGAAAGAGGTAAAGGGCACTTAAATACCCCTTGAGATGATGATTTTATTGAGGAGTTCGCTGAAATAGCAGTACAATGTCAATGCCTCAATGACAAGAAATTACCTCTAAATTTTGAAGTACAATGAACAAATTAATCTATCAATTCCCCAAGATCATAGGAATAGTGCTGATCCAAATGTGGTAAAAGTTTTTTTAAAAAGTGTCGAGCACTGCTGAGATTACACTCTATTTTAAAATTTTAAATTCAAGGTAGAAATAAGCATATAAAATTGTCATAAAATTAAAAAATGATCCCACCAATGTGTCCATATTATGAGAAAATTTCCAATGAGTATATATATGGGTATACTCAAGAAACTAATGTGCCTCAAAATTTTTAAAATTATAAATGTACCTCTGGTAATAAAATATCTCGTACAAGATCCCCCTTTAATAGGGAGGTAATTCAAAACTTTTAAAATTTTAAACAAGAATATTCCTATGGAATATCCTCACATAATATGCTTGTAATTTAAAAAAATTATATAGTCATCTGAATTACCTCATCAACAAAGTTCTTTTTTCCCTATCCAACTCATTTTGAGTTATCCTACTACTATTTAGGCCCCTCAGAACATTTTTAGATGCATCAACAACTTTGTGAACCTTGGCTATGGTTGAAGCCATAGAAATAATAAAACATATGAATAGTAGACTATCAAAAAGGCTAAGCTCAAATGAAACATCATAAGTTAAACCTAAATATTATCTGAAAGTTATAAAAAACCTGAATTACTAATCTCCACCAGTAGGGTTAATGTGATGGTTGTTTTATCTTTTCCAGAACAACTTTCCATCAACATAATTTTTTTTAATTTTACTCCATTATAATCAAGCGATTGTACCTGTTGTCATCGTCATGTGTATCTCCTTCATACCCATGGCTGCCAAGCTTCTTTTTTTTAAATTCACCAAACTTAAAAAATGTATTAGGACTAGAGATAACTATAGTTAGGAAAAACAACAAAAGTTGGCATAAGCTACAATAAATTTGACACACATTACAACCAGGCACCACATGACCACTTCTAGTAGTGTGCCATATTGCTTTTAAAATAACAATTCTAACATCTACAACCTATTTCTTTAACAATTTTAAAAATGATGTGGAAGCAACCTTATTCCTGGATGTCTTGACTGGTGGACAATGTGGTGGAAGAAAACTTCACCTAACATGAAGCAACAATGCCAATGGATTTATATGTAGGCCAATACATGGAAGAAACTAGAATATGGTCAATCAATAGGTGGTAGGTAGATGGAACTAGAATGCATATGCAATAGATGGATGACCTCAAGTCTTCAAGTGTTGTTTCCTTCAATACCTCCAACAGTTACTTAACCCTTCTCTAGGCATCAACACTATGCAAGAGATGTTGATTGTAAACAATAATCTTCACTCTTCCTCTTTATATGCTCACCACACTAAATATCTCATTAAATTTTCTTCCCTAACCCAACAATCCGCTTTTCAAAGCAACATATTTCTAAAGCAATAGATTTCTAGAGGGTGGTAGGATGGTGGTGAGAAATAGAAGGAATTCACTACAGTTGGCAAGGCTAAAGCTAGGATCATAGGAAATGGTCATGTGGTGAGAGCAGTGAATGCCTGCACATGCTAAAAAGAAACCATGACAAGGAAATAAATAATGGTCATGTTTGAAACATAAAAAAGAGAGAAAAACTAGGCCATGAGTAAATGACATCATGGTTGAGATGTGTGAAAGGTTAGGGAAGATAGAATCAGACAATAGAAGAAATCCATAACCAAGGGAAATATAGCTTTTTTTGGAGCTACGAGATAAATCCATGGTAGAGAGGAATGACGTAGACCATATTAAATAAACTCTTATCAAGTATAATTCCAGGGTACATTGGTGGAGAGTTTCTCATTCTCCTTTTGAATCAATTTTACTTAGGATAAGAGGATACTTCCCTTAAACTAACATTAGGATTTTATACCAAATGTTGGACCTCTACTAGGTCCAAATTTAACAAGACACAACTCAAAAATATGGAGGCAAATTACAGGTAATAGCCTAAATAGAATATATTTTTTTAGATTGGTGGAAGGGTTTTGAAAGGATCCCAAAACCTTATTTACAATGGGGTTTTAAAAATGAACCCCAAAAATTTTACAATAGTTATGAAACCTCTGAGAAGAAAAAATTGCACAAGAACATGGTTCCAATGAGACAATCTTCAGGCCCAACAAAACTAGGATACAGGATCATCCCGAGCAAAATAGGATAAACAGAAAAACAATTAAAAAGGTAAATCCCACCCAAAGGGGCCCAGGAAATAAAAAATAGGTGGTAAATATTCAAAATGGAGAATCTTGCCCAGGAGACCTGGTATGGGAAAGTTGAAAGAAAAATTGAATTATGGAATCCCACCCAAAGGGGCACGAGAATCCAGAAATCCACCACAGCTAAAACCACTTAGCAAGAAAACCATTATTGTAGAGAAAACTAGTAGGAACAAAATCAAAATACTATTTCCTACCCTAGAGAAACTAGGATACTGAACAACCCAAAATCCCACCCTAGAATGAGGAACAAGGAAGTAGAATAGTATAGAATCCACCCAGAATGAGGAACAGGGATGTAGAACAACCTAGAAACCCACCCAGAATGAGGAACATGGATGCAATTTCCTACTTGGAAACATACCCATGCAGAGAAAAATAAAAAAGGGCTTTCCATAATAACTCAAGAATGTAACCACTCAATTGGGTGAACCAAAACAAAAATCCAACTTGTGAGATGGATCAAAAACATGAATAAATCACCACAAGCAAAGATATCTCATTGCAAAGATGTATTGCATAGCTAGTAGACAGGAAAGCCCAAAGAAGTATCTATCCACCAAGGTACCTCGAGACTGGATGGGACAATCACATACAGGGACAACCATGAGAGATAAACTTATGCAGTAGGTAGGAATGTACAGGGTCCCTGTCTAATACCAAGAGACTACAAAAAAGCCCATCAAGAAGTCACCCATAATAGATTACCACTAGTCCCACTAACTATCCAACCAGGAAGAAACCATTCAACTGTAGCTACATGAGAAAGTGCAGGTTCACCCTAGACCAGAAAGGAGTTATAGAGAATGATTCCAATGGTAATCCCTAAAAAAAACAATGAAAGGATATTCTAAGAAAGATCATGCAATATTTAACCTGCTCTAGAAGCCCATATTGAAACAACCTCAAGATATTCCAATATGTAGACAATAAATCCATGGTCCCATCTCAAGACCTGAAAGGATACAGAGGAAGACCCAGGCTACAAATAAGATATGAAGCCAGAATATTAGGAGACCTATTTCGTGAGCCTAGCACCAGAGAAGAATGGAGGAAACCATCCCAGTAGATAGCAAAAAAGCACAGTATCCCCCCAAATACCAAAAATATCTACTAAGAAATACTGCAAAGATCCCACTCACGAGCCAAGCCAAATGAAAAAAAACCTCCACCAGAGATAGCCAGGGAAAGAAACACTAGAATAATCTTGTAAAGGTCCTGGAAAGTAGTAGGGAGATCCCAGGAAGATCATCCCAATAGGGGATTCATAGGAATGGAGAAGGGGAAAGCAGGGAAACTAAAATAGGGGTCTCCTACCCAAAGTGGGAGACCACCCCACTTCCCCCCACCTTCCATCCTAAATAGAATAAAATAAAATCTCAAATAAAAGTAATATATTACAATGAATTTATAACAAAGGAGAAGGATAAAGGCTGGTGACACATGTCACCATATGAAAAACCAAATGACACATGTTATGGACACATGTCAAGGTAAAATAAAGGAAATGTACACATTATAATAATTCTAACAATCCCTACTTTCTCACTTTGAGGGTCTATTTCTAAAGGAGAACTTGAAGATATGGAAATATTCAACATGAGTAGGCTCTACTCAATGCAATTTTTCAAGGTGTCAATGTAGATGTTATGCTTGATGGTGTTCAATGGGTTTATTCAACAAACACCTAAGGTTTTGGATTGCTATTATAACTCTTTATCGAGCATTAAAAATGCATTCAAAATTAATATGAATATTACTAAAATGCATGCTAAGCTTAATACACATAAATGCAATAAGACAAGAACTAACCTAGAATACTTTTCATTTTGAAGGATGAGTTAAGCTAGGAGAAACATTTCCTTTTTAGGGAAAAAAATATATGATGCAAAAGATAATTTAGCTTAGGATGTAGCTATATGATTTTGTGCTTTCTTGCCTAAGTACTTGAGAAGGAAATATTAAGATCTAAGCTAATATTCCTTGATTTTATTCAAGATTAATGTGCTTTGAGAGAGAAGTTTTAACCGAAATTAGGGTTCCTTATTTGACCAAAAGAAATATGATTTTAGGTAAGAAAAAGGTGCAAGAAAAGGTCAAAAAATAGAAATATAATGAAAAAAGAGTCTAGGGAGGTACCAAGTGGAAGAGTTACCTTTTTTAGAGCCTGATCAAAATCACTAGCGAATGGCAACCTACAAGGAGATAAAAAATAGGATTTTTTATTTTGGGGGTTCTATTTAAGTGTTATGAAGCTGTATTTATACCTTATAAGCTGATAAAACCCCTTGTTTATGATAAAATTTAGTATGAATACCTTCCTAGGATGGAAATAGAGCCCTATCAAAATTACCAATGAGTGGAAAAAATGCCAGTCGTATTTTTGAAATGAGTAACATTTTTGCATCGTGTGTTGTAGAGAGTCAAAATCACCAACTGTTAGAGTAAGTGGTATTTTTGACCTAAAATGGCTGAGAGTGTTTTGGGGTCGATCTTGAGTTGAGTTTTGGTTAATTTGGGATGTAATGAAAGGGGGATATTGAGTGAGGATTCTTCTAGTCCTGTAGTTCACAAAATTTAGAATTTAAGCTACACAATCTACAATTTAGTGATCAAATTGGATGCATGTGCAAGGGGAGTGAATTGCTCCCAAAATGACTGAAATTGGATGTTTTTAGGAATGCAAGAGGTATAAAAATGCTTACAAAAGGGTTATGAATGATATGTAGCAATATAATTAATTATTAACTAGAGAAAATCAGTGAAAAATAATGTAAAAGAATGCAAATGCTATAAAAATATGAATGTTATAGAATTTTACCAATCTATAATAGCAAGAAAGAGAAAAAATATTAAAAAGGTATGGTGAAATGCTATTGTTGGTGAAACAACAAGATAATGGTAGTATTGTATCCACACCACAACAAATTTGAGCTAAAAGGAGTAAGTATATGACTAAAAATATGAAAAGAGCTTGCAATATGTAAGGAAAAGAGGATATAAAAGAGATTTATAACTAAAATAATGTATGCAAATGAGAATAACATGAAATTAAATGTGCATGGAGGAAGGAAAAGTGATTAATATGCTATATATGAAAGAAAATGTGCTCGTAAATGAAATAAAACAAAAATAAATGAAGGGATGCCAAGTGAATAACATGAATAAAACCTACAACAAAGGCATTAGTGACTGAAAATGAAGGCAACAAGTGAAATGAATCCAAAAGGGGCTGCAAGAAAGGTGTTAGTGATTGTAAATAAAGATTAAAATGCTAGTATACCCTGCAAGGAATATATTAGAAGCATAAAAATGGAAAGGCAAAGATATGTAAGGTAATGCATGCCAAAACACAAGTTAGCAAGGCTAGAAATTAGGAGAGTAATGCATGAAAAAGAACAAGGAATTTGGAAAAGAATGAGGATCTAGGGATGTAACAACCTAGCAAGAAATCCTCCTTGTACTAAAGAAGACTCTCCTTGACCCCAATCTCTCTCCTTGTATTTCTTGAATTTCCTTCCAAAATAGCTTGATAAAGATAGCTAATGAAGAATGCTAATGAGGAATACCATGCAAGAATTTTTGTAGAGTGTAGCTAGCTAAAAATTTATTTTTGACTGCTTGCACCAAGGTCTACTTATATAGATTTTGGAGGGATTGAGAGGGAAAATTTATTTGGATAGGCTTAGGTATTTTTTGAATTTTGTAGATCTTGTTCGTTGTTGGAGCATGTTAGATCAGAGGAGGTAGTGGAATGAAAGAATCCATGTTATCTTGACTTGTGCCAAGATATTATAGCCATTTTGTGAAATCACCACTCATGCTCAAAATCACTACTCAGAGTCAAAATCACCAGTGGCTTTTTTACCCCTAATTGGTATTTTTGATCAATGATTAGTTTGACTTGCTTGGGCTTGAATTTGATTTTTTTGATTATTTTACAAAATCACCACTCATGTCAAATTCATAATTGAAGATCTTGAATGGTATTTTTGATCTAAGTGGTATTTTTGATAAGGGCTGAAAATGATGCCCAAATTTTTGGATTTAGGATGTTTGAGTGTTTGTTGATGTTTGGTGTCTTTTGCTTTGAGGATGTGTCAAAATTAGATGTCTACATAACTATAGGTATTAATACTTACATTAGGTATAATATCAAAGGTCTAATCATAATTACTATAGTGTAATTTTAATATATTTGTCTTGTAACTTGATCTAGTCTTGTAATAGATCTTATAAAAGAGGATAGGAAGTGGTTTTAATTTTTTTTGATCAAAAAAGGGATAAATGTTATTTTCCTTCATAAATTTAGGTAATGAAAGAAACATGCATGTAGCTACATTTTAGGGTCAATTACTTGTTTGCATGATTTCCTTGGAACCTTTCTCAAAAGAAAAAAAATTCTATTACCATTCAAAGTAATGAATTACATAGCATAGGAATTGAATTTTTGCATCCTTGTTTTCACTCACATTTTTCATCCATCATTTTGTAATATATTCTAGGATAAAATTAGGATCTGAGAACCTGTGTGTGTGTGTTAAATTTACCCATAAAATTAGATTATTAGGCACCACAAATATCCCCTCAATATTGAGTGTGATACCACATAAAAAAGGAGCATGCACTCATGATTTTTTCTTATTTTGCATGATCACATCTTTGATGAACCCGATGTGAAAACCACATGGGTCCAAAAAGTCTTCCTATCCTACCTAAGACCCCTAATCAAGATAAGAAATTGTTAAATACTTAAATAACATAACCTAATTTGTTTAATTAATTAAACCACATTAATAATGATTAAGAATAACCTAACCCAAAGGCTTGTACTACTGGGGGTTGTATGCAAAAATATAAGTAATTGTAATATAAACCTATAGGCTATGTTGGGTATATTATGAGCACAAGCAACCAATTTCCCACATAGGGTCTCACACGTACTTTAATATTATACGGGGGTATAATGTGATGGACTAGAACTTAGGAGGTTGCTTCCATGTACCATTCTCTTTCTCATATGTTAATATCTATCTCATGTATGACCATGTACATTGAGAGGATTAGCTTCTTCCATGTACCTATGAGTATATAGGAAGTGCAAGTATATAGAAAGTTTTAGGTATATTGGGAGGCCCACTAAGGTATATTGATTAGATAGGTATATATAGGGAATGAGATATAAGAGAATATAATCATATTCTCTTCTTCTCTTGGGAAATCATAAAAATAAAAATAATAAAATCTACTTTCATTTCCTCTTTAAGTTATAATTGGATGCTACTATATCACCCGAATGGTGGCCTTATAGTTGGCCCACAACAAAAAAACCCTTGGTTAAGGTCCAAGAAGACCAAGCCATGCTTGAAAATCCCATATATTAAGTAGAAGGAAAGGGAGCTCCACCCTTAAGTAATCTCTCTCCCATTTATGACGAACAAGGGAGAGTCACTTTCCAATATCTTGATCACATAACTTCTTTCTTACATATAAAAAAGAGGCTATCCAAACCATTCTAAAATAGAATCAAGATCCTTTTACTACCTTTGTTGAATAAAGGTGCCTTTTGGACTACCATTAGCAACTTAAATGTAACCCACTAATATCCAATCCATATGACCTATCCCATGTGTTGAGCAAGAAGGATTGTCATTGTTGTCAACACAGGCAGTCAGATCCAAGGATGCAGTGGATAACAGACTTGAAATGGGTTTTTCTTAAAACCCAAGTTGGCTCTTCGTTTTGTTGAAAAAGATGCCCCGGTGTTGAAGATATTTAATTTTAAATATTTAGTTTAAATTTTTATTTTATTAAAAATTTAAATTAGAATATTAAATTAAATTAAAAAGGGCCGACGTGTTACTATTTCGCGACAATAAGCTACAGGAAGGTAACGAAGGTGGAGAAGAGTTTGAGGCCGACAAAGTTAAATGCAGGCCGACGGATTTTAGGGTTTGGCGACTAACAAATTCTAGGGTTTCTCAGTCAACGTTCTTCTAGGGTTTGCCTCTAAAATTTCTTCTATAAAAGCAAGGGTTCTTCGAGTTTAAAATGTGAAGCGTGATGTGATATATGTGTATGAAGTTCGGGTGCAGCAGTGTGAGTGGTGCGAAGAGAAGATAAGAACGCGGTATGCAGAAGTCGTGTTCTGAGTGTGAAATGACAGTGTGCTGGATGTAGAAGTGATATGTCTGTGAAGTTGCAGCAGAGAACGCGGAGAGATATAGAGGAGTGGTTGAAAAAGTGCGAATCATTTTTCATAGCAGCAGTCGAATGCCGACAAGCAGCAGATCGTAGAAAAATAGCAGATCGTGATAATTGAGGTGAAAGTTTACATTTTGCAATTTTTATTATTATCTTCAAGTTGTAGCTTGAAAAAGGGGTTGGTGCCTCTTTCCAGTTGGTGCTGGAAAAATTGGAGTTGGTGCTCCATTCACGTTGTAGCGAGATAAAACTTAGGGGTTGGTGCCTCTTACCAGTTGGTGCTGGTGAATGATTATGTAAAGTTGGAGCTTTGCATTTGACTGGATTTGGATGGTAGTCCAAGCAGTCCTTTTGAGGAGTAGCCACATTGGTGAACCTCGTTAAAATGTCGTGTTATGTGTGATGCTCTTAGTACTTTTATTATTTCTATTTTAATCTGTTGTTGTTTATTTAAAAGTCTAAATTACTTTTAAGTTTTTAAAGAACACACTGATTCACCCCCCCTCTCAGTGTCATTGTGATTATAACACCATGGGTCTTTATACATATACCTTAATGCACCAATCCCAAATTGCATAGTTTTAAACCCTTCAATATGGTAACCTTTTTTGATAGTTGAATACGAAAACCTCCATCATAATTAGTCTATCACCCATACTTTTCTTCCCTTTATGATCTACTTTTGGTCAATGTAAGTGATCCCATCACACAAATAGCAAGCACAAACCATGCCCTTACTAGTACTCCAACCTCTTAATTTTGTCTTAACAACCTTCCACCAACCTCAAGTATTGGCCTTGCCTTTGCTTAGACCCTTTATCCCATATTTTCTAACCTCACATCTTCCAAACCTTTTTCCTTGAATAATTTAAGGGCAAATTGTATGGTTCCCACTTTGAAATTGTACACTTCAATGGCTTTTATCAACTAACCAGACCCTTTAGTCCTATAGCACTCAAATTTAAAATGTATAAGGGGAAATAAGACCCCATAAACCATATTAGGCTCTTCCATATTAATTTTAGTGATATCAAATATGATGAGATTTTGCTTCTCAATATTTGTCCTAAAAGTCTTAGTGGATCTAATCTAGAGTGGTATTATCAAATACAATGACATCTCAAAATATTTAAGGAGCTAGTCAAAATTTTTGTTCAACAACCCTCAGTTAGTGATCTTTAAATATTGAAGTAGTCCAAGGACAAAATTTTTGCTAATTTTTTAGCTAGATGGTGATATTTATTAGGGAGACTCCAATATGCTCCCTTATAAAGACACCTTTTGAGAATTCTCATGGGAAATATTTAGGAACGATTGGCCTTATGCCTTGAGATGACCAATGTATCCACCTTTGTGTTGATCCTCAATGATAGGATTTATTTGCATTAAAAATAAAGAATATTTAAATACAAAGTATTGTCAAATATATCATAACAAATATACATGTGAGGATAGCAACTAAATTGGACTCATGGTACTTTTAAATATACTTACAACACTTGACTAAATTGATCTATGAACCTTGTGAGTGGTATTTTTCATGTAATATCATTAGTTGATCCTAATTAACATGAAAACCTAGATCATGTGAGTGGTAGTTGTATCCACTCTAATTTATATGCCACTAAAATATGATGAGATTAATTCTTAAAATTCCACCCATAGTTTAGAATATTTTAGAAAGGAAATTTTGGAATGCTCCAAATTTGATTTTTCCATTTGGATTGATTAAGATGTTTGTATTTTGTTCCTAAGTAGTTTGAGTTCTAGCTATGGCTCTAACTATGGCCCTTGGCTCTTGGTTATAGATTTGGCTCTTTAGCTCTTGGCTATTGGTTCTATCTCTAGCTCTTGGCTCTTGTTCATGGCTCTTGGATCTAAAAGAGGGAATTCTCCCCTTATTCATTATGATCCAAATATGGATATGGATAGAAAATACTTACAAAATAGTGGTATTAACCTCACTTTGCTTATCTAAGGATAGCTATAATTTATTTTATCCATGGTTGGACACATACTATTGTGACCATCACTTATGATTAGGATACACAAACAACCATAGATTAATAGTTAGATTGGACCTTACTAATTTTCATGTTCCTACAAAATGGTGATAAATATTTTTACCTTAATTGAGGCATATGCCTTCACTTGTCCACATATTTATGAAATTTCAATTATTGGCTTTCTTTTATTTCTTCAACTATGAGTTTTCTTATGGTAACCTCCTCATCCTACTAGATTTCATGGATAACCAATCACTGCAACTGCCAGGTAGAGTAAATCATTACTTACAAGTTCACTATATAGTTTCTACATCAAGCTTTCATTCTTGCATAATATTTAGTCGCCCATGCTTACTGGATACAATCTATAAAACCCTATTATCAAGTATAGTATTGAACATTGGAAAGAATTAATATTTCCTCCCCCCTCAATGTGAACTCTACACTTGCACAATATTAAGGAGTGTTAGGTACCATAGATCATGCACTCCTAGTACATAATACATTATTCATCATTACTAATTTTACCTTTTCAAATAAGAATCATTAGTGGTCACAAAGAATAAATTCTTGAATCAATTCAAGAAACATATGCCTTCTCTAATATCTTCATGGGGAGGATCTTTTTCAAGTAATTTGCATATACCTATAGTTGTTGATCCCCTATGCTATAAAAAATTGTCTTCTTACCATGCATTTTGTGTCAAATATTGAGTTGATTGGTCATATACATTTGTCTTACATTGCTATGTCTTCTATACTAACCTATCCCCATTTCATGTTTTGATCATCACTTGATGTAGTGAGATCAATCACTTTCTACTTTTTATTTATCCCATTTTTTTTCATCTAGCTAAGTCATTATTTGTGATAGATGATATATTTGTGCTTTCATTTATTTGTGGTTAAATATGCTATTAATAAATGTAATTGAATATTGAGTGTCTTATGTAGGGGATTCTGGTCCTTCTCACTAGTCTCTTTTGACTAGTTGCTTCCTTTAATATTCATATTGTAATGGATAAGAGTCCTATCACTTTGGAGGTTAAATTTAGTTGATAATATTAAGATCACTACTTTTTCTATGGTATTTGGAAGGATTTCATATCCTGAGACCCTTATTAGTAGGATAATGATCTTTTGGAATATTTTGCATGAATACCTTATAGAGAGAATGATTACCTCTTTCTCTTGAGGTTAAACAATACTTGGTATTTGGTATGGTTCTTTATCCTAAGATATTTTTCCCCAATAGAGAGCTCTATAGGGCTTCTTTGTGCTATTTCCTTGAAGTATTAAGACCTGATCTAGTTCTGTAACAACTTAGGATGATTAACTTGTGCTACTTGTTCTAAGTGGCATCTTGAAGAGCTAATCAAGTCTCAAGTCTAATACATATGACTATTGTGTACGTATTCCTAAGTATTAATTATGTCATCATGGGAAAAAATAATGGGCTCTTTGATCATTACTATCATATTATTTTTGCTTTGACAAATCCTATCAGACATGGCCGTAAGTGCCATGTTGTTCATAAGTCCATTTTATATAGTAGATGTTTCCTTGTTTTTGAGGTGATTTCTCATTATTACTATTTTTTTTGAGCTTGTACCATGTGTGTTTTACTATGGTTGAACCATGAATATGTGGTTTCATTTTATTTGATACACCAAACATGATGATCAATCAATCCTCTTTTTTTACTTTGTTAAAATTTATCTACTCTTCATCATTTATGTCAAGATGGGTAATGGACCCACATACTTACAATAATGGGAAATAGGAACTTAAATGCACTACTATCCATATTAATCCTTTAAAAAAGTGGAAATTTTAATTCCACTAGATTATCCTTAAAAATGCTTTCTAGTGAGTATATATAATCCCATACTTGTGTCTTGATTGTTGACTCAAATCACAATAAATCAATGTTTCACTAGGAAAAAATATAGGGTGAAGTTTCTTTCTCCTAGCATAATATTAAAGGAATATTATTTGAAATATTTTTATTCTTCAATATTCTATGCTTCTTTTTATTTTTAGCTGAATTTAATAATAACAAGAAAAGAAAATATGCGTGCTTCAATGAGCCCTCCAATGCTTCATGTGGGATGATTCAATTAAGTCACTTCGAGAGAGTGCCTTCATCAACAATCTTTACTTTAAATATTTTCATGAGAAATATCATTGTCCATGTGTGAGCTACTAAGTGGGTGGTAAATTTATTCTTGTATCACAATATTTGATAAGATTCTATATTACCCTTGAAGTGGCACATGAAACATCATCGTGAAAGAATGCACTATATAACAATACAAAATGAAATATAATGAAACATGATGCAGATAAGAAATAAAATGACAATGAATCTAGCTACAATAAATTGTATTGATTCCTTTGAGATGTATTACATATGATCCCATTTAGGGATTTTACCCATGATACAATTTTATAAGATTTTTTGGTGCAACATAAATGATTTTCATGCCCATAATAATACCTTTAGAAGTGGATTTACTTGATACCATTATGTGAGGGTGAGATACAAATCCTTTTGCTGCCTTGAATCCTATCACCTGCATGCAAATGCAATAACAAAAGAGATCAAAATAATCTGTAAGGGCCATCCAGGTTGGGCCTATTTTGAAGAAGAGATTAGATGAAAACAAAGTGATTGCATGTATGAAATAATGATAAGTTTAAGCTAATATGAGAAAGTAAAATGCTCTGAATGAAATATCTATCATTAAAACTAACATGCCAATATGAATTTGGAAGGAAATATAGAAAATAACCAAGAAAATTATCACCTAACCCTAGCCATATCGATCGAGACGATATTGGTTGTGGGACCATATCAGAAGAGATGGTCTCTACCACGAAACTACAACTCTCTGAAACTAGGTTGGGGTGATGTTGGGGTGATCCAATGGAATGTTTTGTCAGTGAATTGATGGTGATTAATATATGAGGGTATGGGTTCAAGCATATCAAAACCAAGGCATTGATCAAGCTACATTCATGGATGCAATTTTAAAGCTCACATGGTGAAACAATGATATATGATTTTGATGGCTAACAGGTACAATTGGATTTTAGCAGCACTTCATTGCTCAAATCGATGATCTTGAAAAATTTAAAATAGGAGGGGATACCTCCTTTTATAGCCTCCTTGGCTAAGCATAAAATGGAAAGTGTAAATCAAGGGCAGCCTTGATTCCCAATTTACAAGTGATCATAACAATTTTAGGTCACCAGGGGTGATTGTAGGCCGTTAGGGGCAGTATGAAATCCATCACCATGTTGACAAGTAGTGCGTTACCTAATTATTATTTTTGCAATCATGCATGTGCAACCATCTCATAGAGGATAACCTTGGTGAATATCTCGTAGGGGATGGTCCTGAATCTATGATCGTATCGATCAAGATGGCCTTAGATATGAGACTATCTTGGTTGAGATGACCTAACATCCCATGGGGAATAAATACATTTTTGCTAAGAAAATGCACTAGATAGTCCTAAGGCTATCCTAAGTGAGTTAGATGGGTTAGAAGAAGATCTTTTGGATATTCTCCTTATGATAACAAATTTTAGGTGTCTATAGATACCCCTTTTTTGGGATGCTTTGTACCTAAGCACAATGCGAAGTAAAAATAAATGACCTAAAATGGTTGAATTGATGATGTTTAAATTGAAAAAGTCAAATTGAGATACCTCAATCCTAAAAAATGGTGCATGTCTTTGAATCATTACTTTAAACACATTGATAGAACTTGATTTTGGTAAGAATTTTGGCCAAAGGGTAGAGCAGCTTCGTGTGTCAAGCCAGTATTCTACACGCGATGACTTTGGGCATACCAAACAAGCAGTTTTGGCTATCCTGTTATGTGTTTAGTTTATTTTTTTGCTTGTTATTTGCCCCAACAAGGAGGGCACATGATTTTTTTTGGAAATGATTCTTGGATGAATGTAATTTTGGTTTTTGGGTGTTTGAATGTTGACTTGATTTTGAAATGTGCATCTTTGTAGTTATTAACTACCCCCTTGAGTGACGAGTCAATGAAGGAGATAAAAAGTTGATAACAGTGACAAGTCACTTAATAAGCACAAACCTATTAGTACGACCTTCTTTTTAGAAAAAGTGCCAATTTTATGTGTTTATTATTATTATTTTTTATACCATCTTGAATAATCAACATGATCATTTTGGATGATCAAAAGGTCGGTCATTTCGAATGAACGTGCCATGTGATGCACTCATCCAAGATGGCCACACCATGATTTCCACTATAAATAGAAAAATTCATGGGGAGAGCCTCATTTTTACACCATGAAAAATGAGGAGAGGAGGCAAGGATAAAAGTTAGTTGTGAGAAATGAAGTGTTTCTCGATCGAGGACTGACCAACATGATGGACCTGAGCACCACTTTCTCTAGTGGAGGAACCGGAGAGAGAAAGGTAAGGATAGAAAACCTCTACTTTTGTTGTTATTTTTAATGAACCTTAATGAAAATTAAATGTAAATGGAATGGATGGGGTGCATAAAATGATGATTTTAAGACAAAAATTAAATATGGGATGGGTGATTGATTTGCTTTTTTTTTTTTTGCAATTTTGTTGTTTTTGTTTTTATGTGTGATTTGGGCGCCATCTCAATTTGAGAAGGATTTGTTTTGTGGTCGTATCGATCGAGATGAATTTGTGAGGTGGCTATATTGGTGGAGATGTTCATATGTTTTGGTTGTCTCAATTGTGATGATTGTGGTGTGTGATTTTTTTTTTGAGTTAGATTTTATCTTTGTTTGTTTTATTAGATTATTAGAGCCTCTCATTGCTTCCACCATTATAAGGATGTGCATGCTGCGATGCTCAATGACAATGATGAATGGGATTGGTTGAAGGCTTTAGATCTTAAGAATATAGTGCAACTAGAGTCTATGCATGTTTATCATACCTACCTAATGGCCTTGATTGATAGGTGGTATACTTAGACCAACACTTTTTACTTGCCCACTAGAGAGGTTACAATCACGCTTGAGGACATATATCAAATCCTATGGATTCCCATCGAGGGTGTGCCTATCACTACTATTGCTAGGACCAAGAGAGAGGTAGTGTTGCATCAAGTATATAGATATCAGTGGGATATTATGGACTGTGACGTGGCCAGCGGTGGGGTGCATGTGAAGATGGGATATAACACCCATATCTTGACAACTAGATATGTAGTATTGATGAAACTTATGTTAGAGTTTATTTTGCTTGATTCTTATGGTTATAGGTTCCCTTAAAAGCTATTGGATTTGGTTCAAGACTTAGTGGAGCAACCACAAATTATGGCATGGGACCCCACATTTTTGGTGTAGCTCTACAGAGAGTTGTACGAGATCTGAGAGAGACTGATAGGGCCTAGGGTGCAACTTTCTTCTAAAAATTTGGGTTTGGAAGTACTTCAGTGTTGATCGACCTATCAGAAAATCCTAGGTGTAGGCCCAAAATGGCCACATCCTTAGAAAAAAATTGAAAATATTTTCTAAGGTAGAAGGATGTCCTTGTCCACTCATGCTTTAGTGTATTTATGTGGCACAGTGCAAGATGTACTACGCCATAGTTAGAGCAGTTAAAATGGCATTTTGGTTACTTTCGAAGAGTGGGATATAACATATTTTCTAAGGCAAAAGGAAGAAGTTCCAACCTGCTCGAGATTTAGTGCATTTATTAGTGGCACAATGCAAGATGTTCTACCCCCTGTCAACCTTGGTCAAAGATGAAAGGACTAATTTTGAGCGTTGTTCTATCCTGCTAAGATTCAAGTGTATTTTGGAGCGGATCAGAATACATGTTCCACATCATGGTCAAAGTAGTCAAAATGCATCAAATTAGATAACAATGCACAAGGTTTCATAAAGCACAAGGTTTCATAAAGCATATTTTTACACTACATTTTGAGTGAACTAGAGCACATGTTCCATGCCACGCGTTAGCGATGGTCAAAGCTTCACGAAATGATTTTTTAGGAGCTAGTTACGAGAACTTTATTCTACACCATGAATGTAAAAAGGTGAAATGGCCATGGGCTAGCACAAGGTTTCATAAAGCATATTTTTACACTACATTTTGAGTGAACTAGAGCACATGTTCCATGCCACGCGTTAGCGATGGTCAAAGCTCGACGAAATGAATTTTTAGGAGCTGGTTACGAGAACTTTATTCTACACCACGAATGTAAAAAGGTGAAATGGCCGAAATATAACCTTTGATCTAACAACATATTAATGACGCATGTTATTGAAGAAAATGTATTTTTTTATTCATGTAAAGAAAGCATAGGTTACAATGCGAGAAAATTCCCCTTTATCCCTTCTTTTCATAAATGTTACAATAGGCCTGATGCCTTATTTTGCATCTCTCAGTGTAGATGGGCTTGCGTACCACCACAGGATTGTAGTTTGTAGTTGTTTCCCTCCTTGGTTCTAGGCCAAACCTACAAAAGGGGTTTGTTCATTGGGGGGCTTGCCTTAGTCAGAACTTGTATTAAGAAAGACAAATAGACGATAAAAACATATTGAAAACTGAAATAAATTGTGTAGAAGGTCATGAAATTACAAAATGAAGCTTACCTCCCAAATATGAGCTGATTTGGGACTTGTAGAACCAATTCACCACCTGGGGGCGAACTAGTGCCAGATTCGTGGGGTGAGGGGTGAATCAAAATCTAAGTGTTGTTTTGCAGAAACCCTTCAGTGGAGAGGTTCCTTAGGTTTTGTATTGCTGTTGTTCAGGTTTAGATATGCTTTGCTATGCTTCTATACATATTTTGGTAGATTTTTTGCACTTTGGAAATAAGTGGAGAGAGAGATAAATGAGGGTTTGGGCCCACTATTTATAAGAAAACCCAAGGTGTAGGGGGGGTAGTTAGGATAAATAAGCCCTAGGGTCAGATCCTATGAAGGTTAGGTTAGGGTTTGTGAGGTGGCTTCCTCACATTCCCTCTAGGAAATATCTCATCCTCACACGTGTGAGGAGAGATTAGGGTTAACTAGGGTTAGTCAACTCTAGGTTAAATGTGGGGTTAGGTTAGGGCTTCCTAAGAAATATCCTAACTAACCTAGTGCACACACATGTGGGAGGGAGTAAATAGGGATAATTAGGGATTAAGGAACTAATTAACCTTTTTAACCCTTAAAGTGACCTTTAAGTGAAGTTAACTTAAAATAAGATTTATGAATTGACTTAATAATTACTTTTGCCAATTAATAGCCCCATCGGGTCTCAATTAAGTGCAATAAGGCTCTATATCACCTTGGGAAGCTAATGGAAGGTATATCGATGCATGGGAAATATTTGTGATGTGATTCTGCTAATGTATGAGGGTTTTGGACCTAAAAACTAGCAAAGTAGTGTGTGGAAGTCTATGCAATGCTATGATAATCTATGGTGATCTACGCATGACTATGACTGTCTACACATGACTACACATGACTACAAAAATCTACGCATGTATAGGAAGATCTACAATAGTCTACATTGGTATACGATAGCCTAGGGGTACCTAGGATGGCCTATGTGAACCTACAAGTGTCCAAAAGGATCTACAAGTATGTAGGTATAGTAATGTGTGACTTTTAGGTATCTACATTTTACCCATTTTTGTACTATACTATGTGAAGCATAGTTTAATACAAAAATGTGAAGGGTTTGTGTAGAAGAGAAGGGATAAAAGGAGAATGGGATCCAATCAAAAGTATGTAGCCGCTCGAAGAGTGACCATACCAACTTGATCGATAGCCAAGAAGGAGGAAGGAAGAAGAGGAGAAGAGGAAAGAGATAAAATTGAATGAAACAATACCGATAAATGGAAATGGATGATTACAGATGCAACATGATGGTTTTGCTAAGTCTGTATGACATTTTCGATGTCATACTAGTTGCTTGGGGTAGGCAACTTTTGATTGCTTTCATTTTACGATCAGTTCAACATGGTCCAAAAGTACGAATAGAACAAATGCCTATTCAAATATTTATTTTTGATTTATTGATGAGCACATGGTGACAAGTATCAAATAATTTGAGGTAGTTAACATTTGGATTATTCAAACATGTCATTCATTGTGTACCATGAACACCAAAGTGAAGTCCACTAAATGTTGCATTGAATTGATGAATCGTGTCATTCATTGTGTTGGCAATTTTGGGTTTGAGATCCTAGCTTCTTGTCTATGAGTTATCATTGATGTCAAAAGGAAATGGCATTATTGTTAAGAGGATGTGTTGGCTTCAAAGGTGGAAGATTCCAAGAGAATCCAAAGAGATTACATTGGCAAGGGTTTTTCATTAAAACCAAGTTAAATGGTTTTTATTAAAACCAATGGAGGTTCTCTTTATTATTTATTTAATTATTATTTAAAACCCTTCAAGGTTTTAATTATTTAATTATTTAATTAATTAAGGGAGAAATTATTTTTAATTTATCTTAAGGGTTTTTAAACCCTTTAGAAAGCAATTTCAATTAAATTCAAAATTAATTTTCGAATTCAGTCGACGTGTTTGGAAATGCATCAAAGTGCATATAAAATGAGGCAAATGAATTCATTTATGTTTTGCCAAGAGTTCGATATTAATACCTGAGCATTTCATTTTTGACATGGAAGCCTCTGCACCAGCGAAGGAGGAAGACACGCGTTGCGTGGTCAAAGGTGTGACGGGTTGGTCATGGCGCCAAGGAGGAGGCACACACGGTGATAAGAATGAAGAATTCCCTTCTCCCTCATGTGGGCACTCCTAGCCCATGCGACATGGCCAAAGGACTTAGTAGCATGGTGATCGAAAGTTTGAATCGCCGAAGACCCTTTTGAGGGTAGTGTATGCACTCCAAAATTTGTAGGATATTTACCAAAGGTATGCGCTCCAATTTTTGCAGAAAGAGTGGCAATTAAATTTTAATATTTTGCTTGCTAAGGTTTTATAAAGTTAGCTTTGGGAGGTATAAGGAATGCAAGCTTAATATTTTTGCTATAGTCATATTGAAAATTAAAGGGGAAATAATTGCCATGGTGGTTGAGTTATTTTGACATGCCAATGTTGGGTTAATAATTTTTAGGGAAGATCAAAATTATTAATTGTGGTAGATTTTCAAGGGCTTGTTCATCTTCAAAAAAGTATGGGCACATTTTTCTTATGAGTATGATTTGTGTATGTTTTTCTGAAATAAGGTTGGAGTGAAAAGGTGTTCAACTAGGTTTCCTTTGGTTGGGTGTAAATCCTATTTTCTGGTTTGTTGAAGACTACTTATGCATTGTTATCCTTAAGGAGAGTTTTTGGTGAATGCATAATTTCTGGTTTGAGATAGTGGAATATTTGTGCACTAGGGTTTATATTTGTGAGTCTAGCTACTTGCATTGAGTTGGTGGAACCCTTGATTGGTTGTTTTGAGTTTGATGGTTGAGTTGCTTCCATAGAGGTTGTTTGATAAAGTTATTGCTTTACTTGATTCATGATATTGGGCTTACTCCATTGAGTTGATTTGAGTATGTTATTCTTTGCATTTGGTGATATTGTGTTGGTGGCCGTTTTTTTCAAATATATTTGGAGGGAAAAGGATTTCTACTTGTTTCCTTTTCTTGTGATGATTGGTTGAATGCTTCAAGGTTGATGTTGAGTTGAATTGTGTTAGTTGACTAAACTTTGTTTGATGAGCATTGTTGTTGAAACCCTAATTTATGGTGAAAATAACATGAGTATCATTGTTATGTGATTCTTTGCATAGTTTGCAATTGTTGGGGTTTCATGTTCTTGAAAGAAAACATTCTATCCTATCCATTTCAGATATTGAGTTGAGTTTTCAGATTTGAGATTGAGATTGAGCTGAGTTGATTTGAGTTGAGTTTTGAGATTGGGATTTGAGTATAGAACATATTGAGTCTCTAAAAATTCTCTTTATGCTTCTATGAGTTTGAAAAATCACATTGGGTCTCTAACAATTCACTTTGTGATTTCCTACTAAGAAAGTTTTTCTTGGTGAGCTTGTTGAGTTTTTAGATAGGTTCCAGTGGGGACTTGTGAGTAGATTTGGACAGGTCCTAGCAGAGGACTTGTGAGCTAAGTTTGATAGTTATATCAGAGAACTTGAGGATAGAGGTGCATTGGTTCTATGAGAAGAACCTAAGGACAGTTGGCAAGTCTTTGAGAAGGCTTGTATGCAGAGGATTGATTTGTTCGAGAGTTGGATAGATCTGACAGATAGAGGAAGACTTGTACTAGACCGATTGACTATGTTTGGTACTGGTTGCTAAGCTGCTATGGACGTGATCATAGAAGGCAGAGGTCTCTTAGGCTAAGCATTGAGGATAGGAGGTATTCGGTGGAAAGGAGTTCCACATGCTGGCAAGAGGTAGACGCAGTTGATCTTCTGAGTGATCATTTCCAGAGCAGAGGGGAAGGTATCTCCTTTGAGTAGAGGCTCATAAATTCTGATTGGGGGAAGGTATCTCCTTTGGGTCAAGGTTCATAAACATTGTAATTGGGAAGGATTCCCAAAGAAATTTGAGATAACTTTTAGAGAAAAGTTTTGTGGACGTAGCCCAGCCATTCTGGGTGAACCACATTAAAATTGGTGTCACTTTGTGGATGATATTGTGCATTGCTTTGATATTGCTTTGGGTATATTGCTTTACTGTTTTGAAGTATAAAAGAAAAAGTAAAAAGAAGTCTTATACTGTTCACCCCCTCTCATTATAATCTTGTGTTCTTCAATTGGTATCGGAGCGGGTGCCTTCGAAAAGTTTAACAACTTGAAGGAAAAGCTAGTAAAGAACACAATGGATTATTCAAGTTGCAATGCAACACCTATTCTTGATGGGTCAGATTTTGGTCTTTGGAGTGCAGGGATGAAGGTTCATCTAATGGCACTTGGTAATGAGGTATGGGAAGTAATTGAAGATGAATACACTATTCCTGTACATGGTCCATAAACTAAAGAAGAAAGGCTCCTACATCACAGCAATTCAAAAGCAATGAATGCGATCCTGAAAGGCTTACAGAAAGTAGATCTCACAAAAGTGATTCACTGCAAGACAGCTAGTGAAATGTGGAAACAATTGTACGTGGTTCATACAGGTGATACAAATGTCAGAAAGGCCAAGTTGATACACTTCAAAGGGATGTTTGAACAACTCCAGATGAATGATGATGAAAATATTAGTGACTACATGCTTCGTATGGATGACGTTATTAACTCCATGAAAGACTTAGGTCTTGAGCTTGCTGAAAATGATGTTTGTGATAAGATTTTAAGATCTCTTATTAATATATTTAGTGAAAAGATTTATGCTATTGAGAAAGCTAAAGATTTGGATAAGTTGAAAAATGATGAGCTCCATAGTATACTTGCAACATTTGTGTTGAGAACTCAAGTGAAGGTTGATGTCAAGAAAGAGGCAGCTTTCAAGGCTACCAAGAATTCCAAAGGTAAACAACTTCAAGATAGTGATGAGTCTTCTAGTGATGAAGAGGCATATTATAGCAAGAAAGGCAAGTTCTCTAGAAAGCACAAAAGTATGAAAAATATAAGATGTTTAAATTGTGGAAAGTTTGGTCATTATGCTCCTAACTGTACTATTCCCAAGAATGAAAGTGATGAAGATAAATAGGATTCTAAGAGCAAGGATTATGAAAAGCACAAGCATCACAGGAAAAAAAAATATGAGCACAACAATCAAGGAAAGAGGTATTCTCACAAGCACAAGAAGAGTTTCTACCTAGACAAAGCAAGTAAGTGTTCTAGTAGTGATAGTGAAAGTTCTTCAAGTGATAATGAAAATGAGATGTTGTTCATATCAGAAAAAGAGGAAGAACCGAAACATAGATTCATTATCATGAAATGCCTTAGATGTGGAAATTTTGGTCACCTTGAGGATGATTGCACAAATAATGATTTGGTTTCTAGTATGTATGAGGATGCTTCAGAAAACTATAAGGAAGATGCATGTATGGTTTTTGAAAAGGGTAGCACCTCTAGTGATAAGAAATCTGAAAAAGGCTTTGATGATTAAAAAGGAAATCAAATAAAGGATCTTGAAAGTGAACTTATTAGTGCTCTTAGTGTTTTGGAAAAGAAAAGAAAGAAGAATGCTATACTCAAGGATAAGTTAGATGAATGTTGTATGGAGAGAGATGATCTTATAGAAAGTTTTGACTTCTCTATAGCTAAGACACAAGAACTCAAGGATGAGTTAGAGTCTAAGGTTCTTGAGTATAGTGAGTTAGAACAAAAAATGGCTTCTTTGAAAGAGGAAACTAAAGAGTACAAGGATAAGATTTATAGGTTTCAAGATAGCTCCAAAAAGGTAAAGTCCATCATCAAAGATCAAAGAAGGGCAACAGATAAAACAGGTCTTGGTTTTGGTAAGAAACACAAGGAACAGGTTGGGGAATCTAGTAAGAGATTCCAAAAAGAAGAGAGTTCTGATGAGGAGAGTATTTCAGAGAAAGAGTCCTTGAGTGATAGATGCACAGAAAAAGGGGATAAAGTTTATAGGACCTAGAAGGTCATTTATAGGAAATTTTAATGGCAGATGTTTTGCTTATCACAGGTTTGGTCACATGGCTTCACATTGCATGACTCAAGTAAGGAAGGTAAATGACAGTTTCAGAGGTGGTAATTTCTTTCAAGGGTATTGCTACTCTTGTAAATAGTTTGGGCATAAAGGAATTTTTTGCAAGGCTAATAACAGGAACAGGGTTAGTCAGAACAGGTGGATTCAAAGAACAGGTATGCCTCAAAGAAATAACATTGTTACTTGTTATAAGTGCAACAATGAAGGTCACATAGCTAGACAGTGTAGAGCTGAACTTACAAGGTACAAGAATAGAAACAGTGGTATGAATAGGTCCAAGGATAAAGGCATGGTTAAGAACATGAATAGTGATAGGAACAGGAATGGGAATATGGACAAAAAATACAAGAGAAGGCCCGACAAGGAAGTTATAGACGCTGATGATGATCAGTGCCTAATGGGAGTTTTACTCCCACCCAAGAATTAATCACCTCATCAGGAGGTGGGGGAGGGACTAAGCTAAGAGGCTCATTCTTAGTCTCGAGCCCCAAAGGTGACCCTTTGCCATTGATGACAAAGGGGGAGATATTTGAGTAAGGGGGAGAGCCTCAAGATAGGGGGAGCTATTTATGTTGAGTTTCTGTGTTGTTGAGAAGCATGGTTTGCCATCAATGACAAAGGGGGAGATTGTTGGCAATTTTGGGTTTGAGATCCTAGCTTCTTGTCTATGAGTTGTCATTGATGTCAAAAGGAAATGGCATTATTGTTAAGAGGATGTGTTGGCTTCAAAGGTGGAAGATTCCAAGAGAATCCGGAGAGATTCCATTGGCAAGGGCTTTTCATTAAAACCAAGTTAAATGGTTTTTATTAAAACCAATGGAGGTTCTCTTTATTATTTATTTAATTATTATTTAAAACCCTTCAAGTTTTTAATTATTTAATTAATTAAGGGAGAAATTATTTTTAATTTATCTTAAGGGTTTTTAAACCCTTTAGAAAGCAATTTCGATTAAATTCAAAATTACTTTTCGAATTCAGCCGACGTGTTTGGAAATGCATCAAAGTGCATATAAAATGAGGCAAATGAATTCATTTATGTTTTTCCAAGAGTTCGATATTAATCCCTGAGCATTTCATTTTTGACATCGAAGCCCCTGCACCAGCGAAGGAGGAAGACAAGCATTGCGTGGTCAAAGGTGTGACGGGTTGGTCGTGGCACCAAGGAGGAGGCGCACACGGTGATAAGAATGGAGAATTCCCTTCTCCCTCATGTGGGCTCTCCTAGCCCATGTGGCATGGCAAAAGGACTTAGTAGCATGGTGATCGGCGGTTTGAATCATCGAAGACCCTTTTGAGGGTAGTGTATGCACTTCAAAATTTGCAAGATATTTACCAAAGGTATGCGTTCCAATTTTTGCAGAAAGAGTGGCAATTAAATTTCAATATTTTGCTTGCTAAGGTTTTATAAAGTTAGCTTTGGGAGGTATAAGGAATGCAAGATTAATATTTTTGCTATATTCGGATTGAAAATTAAAGGGGAAATAATTGCCATGGTGGTTGAGTTATTTTGACATGCCAATGTTGGGTTAATAATTTTTAGGGAAGATCAAAATTATTAATTGTGGTAGATTTTCAAGGGCTTGTTCATATTCAAAAAAGTATGGGCACATTTTTCTTATGAGTATGATTGGTGTATGTTTTTATGAAATAAGGTTGGAGTGAAAAGGTTTTCAACTAGGTTTCCTTTGGTTGGGTGTAAATCCTATTTTCTGGTTTGTTGAAGACTACTTATGCATTGTTATCCTTAAGGAGAGTTTTTGGTGAATGCATAATTTCTGGTTTGAGATAGTGGAAGCTTTGTGCACTAGGGTTTATATTTGTGAGTCTAGCTACTTGCATTGAGTTGGTGGAACCCTTGGTTGGCTGTTTTGAGTTTGATGGTTGAGTTGCTTCCATAGAGGTTGTTTGATAAAGTTATTGCTTTACTTGATTCATGATATTGGGCTTACTCCATTGATTTGATTTGAGCAAGTTATTCTTTGCATTTGGTGATATTGTGTTGGTGGCTATTTTGTTCAAATATCTTTGGAGGGAAAAGGATTTCTTCTTGTTTCCTTTTCTTGTGATGATTGGTTGAATGCTTCAAGGTTGATGTTGAGTTGAATTGTGTTGGTTGACTAAACTTTGTTTGATGAGCATTGTTGTTGAAACCCTAATTGATGGTGAAAAGAACATGAGTATCATTGTTATGTGATTCTTTGCATAGTTTGCAATTGTTGGGGTTTCATGTTCTTGAAAGAAAACATTCTATCCTATCCATTTTAGATATTCAGTTGAGTCTTCAGATTTGAGATTGAGATTGAGCTGAGTTGATTTGAGTTGAGTTTTGAGTATAGAACATATTGAGTCTCTAACAATTCTCTTTATGCTTTTATGAGTTTGAAAAATCACATTGGGTCTCTAACAATTCACTTAGTGATTTCCTACTAAGAAAGTTTTTTCTTGGTGAGCTTGCTGAGTTTTTGGACAGGTTCCAGTGGGGACTTGTGAGTAGATTTGGACAGGTCCTAGCAGAGGACTTGTGAGTTAAGTTTGATAGTTCTATTAGAGAACTTGAGGACAAAGGTGCATTGGTTCTATGAGAAGAACTTGAGGACAGTTGGCAAGTCTTTGAGAAGGCTTGTATGCAGAGGATTGATTTGTTCAAGAGTTGGACAGATTTGACAGACAGAGGAAGACTTGTACTAGACCGACTGACTGTGTTTGGTACAAGTTGCTAAGCTGCTGTGGACGTGATCATAGAAGGTAGAGGTCTCTTAGGCTAAGAATTGAGGACAAGAGGTCTTCAGTGGAAAGGAGTTCCACATGATGGCAAGAGGTAGAGGCAGTTGATCTTCTGAGGGATCATTTCCAGAGCAGAGGGGAAGGTATCTCCTTTGAGCAGAGGCTCATAAATTCTGATTGGGGGAAGGTATCTCCTTTGGGCCAAGGCTCATAAACATTGTAATTGGGAAGGATTCCCAAAGAACTATGAGATAAATTTTAGAGAAAATTTTTGTGGACGTAGCCCAACCATTCTGGGTGACCCACGTTAAAATTGGTGTCACTTTGTGGATGATATTGTGCATTGCTTTGATATTGCTTTGGGTATATTACTCTACTGTTTTGAAGTATAAAAGAAAAAGTAAAAAGAAGTCTTATATAGTTCACCCCCCCCTCTCAGTATAAGCTTGTGTTCTTCACATTGTGTATCATGAATGGTAGAGTGACCTCTCCATTGTTACGCATAACTCTCTTGATTTAACAAATATTTAGTTGCGATTGAGATTATAATCGTAAGATAATCTTCAACAAAAAGTTTTGTAGATAGATGCGATATTCGTGCTTTTAGATTTTTGGTTTGTTTGTTGCATGTAAAGCTGACTTTGGATATGAATAACCCCTCAAATGAGGAATCAACAATGCGGTAAATGGAATGTAGTGATTTGGTGATGCAGTGATTGATAGAATACCAATGCATGATGAAAAATGGTGGACAAGCAGATGAGAGGAAAATTTACGAGGGTTCCTAGGATTTTGGAAGAAAGTTGCATGATTTCCTAGGGTTTTGGAATTAATTTGAATGGATTTGGGGGTCATATGCTCAATTCATAGGGTGGGGGACGAATTGGATCTTGATTTGTAGGGCAAGGGGCAAATTGGGCCTAAATCACGAGGCGGGGGGCAAATTAGAGTTTTAGGTATTTTTAAGGCAATTTGAAGTTGGGAGGGGCTCATTTTGACGATGACGAGCTATGGAGAGCACATGGGAGGAGTATACCATGATGTGTGGATGAGGTTGTTGATGATTTCAAACATGAAGATGGTGATAGGATGACCTAGAGCTCACAGCAGGCATGGGGATCCATCAGTAAGTGCTCCTACTTACCTCAATTTTTGTGTATTAATTTTCTAGAGAAAAGTGAATTAGGAGGGGAGGTTTTCATATCATTTTGAAAATTTTTACAAGTTTTAATTGAAATTTTTACACATAGTGTAAAACTAGCCAAATGGGTACCCAAAAACAATTTTTTTTTTTTAGGTTTGACGTGTTTTGGTGCCAGTTTGACCGGGTAATGGGTAGAGTAGGTGTAAAGTTTGACTGTCAATATTTGGAGCAATGGTGTACTGTTTGTGGAATTTTATTGAATTTTTTTCGTAAAAGTAGGAAATGGGCATCCCGTTGTGTGATTGTTATATTTTTGTGCCTTTTTTTGGCATGTTTTCTGAATGTGTTGTTTTTGGGTGTAATTGGTAAACTTTGAATGTTAAGTTTTTCACCGTAGGTATGGTATTTCTAGAAATTGATGATACTTTCACCGTATAAGGGAAAAATGGGTATCCAAAAATGGTATTTGTTTTTGTAGATGAATTAATTTGGCCTATCTTTGATTTGTGTACCAAGATGTAGGTAGTGTTAAATTTGAAATTAGCTGTTGGGAGCCCGATTTGTACTATTTTCAATATATGTTTGAACTTTCACTATGAAGTGGACAAATGGGTGTTCAAAAACGTGACTGTTATTTTTTTTTATTGTGTATTTTGGCATATGTTTCATTTGGGTGTTTGTGTGGTAAGATTGAACTTAAACTTCATGATGATTTGTATATTGTTTTTAAAATTTATCGACATTTTTACTGCTAAGTGGGCAAATGGGTATTCAAAAATGTATTTTATTTTTTGTATGTTGGATGAATTAACATTTTTTTGAATTTCATGCCATAGTGGGTATGTGGTAATTTTATTTTTGACTGTTGGAATCCAAATAGGTACTATTTTTTGCCTCTGTTCAAACTTTTGCCATGAAATGGCCAAATGGATATCCAAATAGGCATCTATTTTGTTGATATGTTTTGACATGTGAATTGTGCACTATTTATATCTCGAAGTGTGTGTCAAGTTAAATAGTTTAATTTGTAAATTTGATTTATGGATTTTTATTGGATTACATCGTTGTGTTGATGACTAATGTATATTTTGTTGTGTTTGTTTGTGGATGAATAGGTGAAGATGCTCGACCCTCATTATCTTGTATGAAGGATGAAGAGCAAGTTTGATGAGCTGATGAATGATGCTAATGATTTTGTGTGGTTGGATGCCATATGGTTCAGAGGTGTTTATGAGTGTAAGAGTATCCATGCCAATAGGGTATATATATCCACATTGTATGAGTGATGGGACATGGATAGGAACACCTTTTATTTTCCCACTAGGGAAATGACAATCACCTTGGAGGATGTTTATCAAATTTATAAATTACCGGTTGAGGATGTTCCAGTTAGAGCAACACTAGATACTAGTAAGGATGTGTTGGAGTGGTTCTTTGGTGAGAGGTGGAGGGACATAGATGTATTGAAGATATATTATGAGTGGTTATGGCTGAATAATTAGATATCCAATTGCTAGTGTGTGACGATGATGATGATATATACATATGCATTACCTGATGCTTCTAGGGTACTATTCACCTGGAGCATGTTGGATCTGGTGAGTGATATGGTGGAGCACAAGGTTGTGTTTTTGTGGGTGCCTACACTATTGGCCCAGGTGTATAGAGAGTTGCACGATATTGTGCATGCTAGGTGAAAGGGTTTGAGCTAGACTCCCTTGGTACAGGTATGGGTATGGGAACTCATATCCATTGAGAGACCATCATTATTGCCTCACCCTATCCATGTTGAGGGCAAGGAGTATTTTCCCTACACGGTAATATGGTAGAATGATAAGGATAAGGGGATCAAGAGGCCTCATGAGGGTGATCCTTTGTTGTAGAGGGTCAAGTTTGGATACTTGACACCTAATGACATTAAATGGAGACATTGGTTGGATGGGGTAACTTGGGAGGAGGATGGTGAGTAGTTACAGACCATTCATCAGGGTAGATGGCTCATAGGGAGATATATTCAATAGGCCAAGTATTTTTAATTTAATCAGGTGAGCCGGTAGTTTGGGTTACAACAAGATATTCCAGGATATCCTATTGTATATTACATATGACGGGGTGATAGGGGAGAGCATCCTGTGGTACTACCTTGGGTTGGTGAGAGTGACCCACTTATGGTTATCCTGGATGTGGATAATGTTGGGACTACATCAAAGTTTGAGGCCTGGTAGGCTATGCAGAGTTGGGTGCCTGGCAGAGGTGTTGTTGATCAATGGGTATCACCTTATGGTGGGGTACCTCCACCAAAGAGGAGAGCAAGCAGGAGGACTCAAGCTAGATTCAAGGAGGTAGTTGGTAGTGAGAGGAAGATTCCTTTATGATGGTCTCAGTGATGCTTTGGTGGTACACTAAGTACACAAGGAGTGGGAGTGGAGGAGGTTCCTATAACCATTGTAGTAGATCCTATGGAGGGTGGAGTGGCCATAGGAGGAGCAGTTGGGGCAACAGAGGAGGGAGGTGGATTTGTGGCTATAGGTGGTGTGGATGCCACCATTGATATTGGTGGTTTTGCAGGTATGGAGGAGATTCCCTTTGAGGTTCGAGAGAGGTAGGATGTAGAGGAGGAGGCTCGAGGACTACAAGATAGAGTTTGACAGTTGGAGGCTACACTTCACTTGTAGGAGGAGAGGCATAGGGTAGATATGAAGCAGATGAGGGCTAATATATTAACCAATAGTAGGTATAGGAGGAGGCTTCCTAGGGTATTAAGCAACTAACAGGTCTATTGGTTGTAGAGTCTATGAAGAGGTCATTGTGTGAGGCTTCTATGACGATGCGTGGGATCACACTTCCTGATTATAGCTAGGTGGTGTCTCAGGATGATTCAAGATAACGAGTGTGGGCACCTTCTCATCATAGTTAGTGTAGTTCTACTTCGATGGATTGGGTGGGTATTAGGGTTGAGGTGCCAGATCCACCTGCTATGATTTAGGCTTTAGGGGCCAAGGCAGGGTCGAGCAGAGCTGTGAAGATGCAGTCGAGCCATGAGGGATGTGGGGAGACTCCTAGTGGTAGTTAGGTTTATTGACGATTGTAGCCTATGGGAATTTTGGATGGTGGATGATGGACATCATCCCAATTTGTAGCCTATGGGAAATTTTGATGGATGATATATATATATATATACATACATTTTTATTTTGGTTGCTATATAAACATGTGTTATTTTATGGCTTTGAAATGTGTTATCTTTGTGTTTGCATAGATAGCATAGCATGATTTGTAGGAATGTATAAAAAATGAATATTCATGTTTATTGTGGTTTAGATCTATTATTACTTTGTAGTGTAAATATGTTGTAGAATAGACTTGCATGATTGTATTTCGAATGTAATGCAAAGTAATATAAAGTGAAATTTCATTTGTAGTGAGTGCATGTAATATAAATGGAATGATGGAGTGTGAGATAGTATATGCAGAATAAATGCTTTTATTTAGTATTTGATATGAAACATGTAATGTAAATGCTATGATATGATCTGTGATGTGATGCATGTAATATTTATAATGAATCTGTATCACATAGATGCATGTATGCATGTATGGGAGCACTAAAATGTGTAGAGGAAGCACTTGTATCGTTAAATGTAATTATATGGATGTTATTAATTCCATTATCTTAGATATGTGGGATGGTATAGGAGATATGTAATGGCTTTGACCAATGTAGTTTTTGCAATCAAGTCTCAGACTCCAAAACTGTGCAAGTTTATGTGGCAACTCATAACTAGTCAGAATGGTTTAAAATCTATCATGGACCTGTGTGTGTAAATGAGTGAGGTTCATTTATCCATTTTGTGGGAGGTAGGATTAACCGGTTGTAGATGCGGTCAAACTAGCTAGCTCATCCATACATAAATAGTGATATGTACAAAAAAGGGTAGCTAATGTAATAGATATATCGCCACTTATAAGACTATTCCAATGGTAGGCAGGCTCTTAGAGCCTATTGCTAGCGATGAAAATCATTCCATGGTGTTATGTCAAACCTAAGGACCAAAGGTGATGAAGCATAAAATGGGTGATATCAAGAGATTTTTTATTTATTTTTTGCCCCTCATTTATTGTTGACCTATTTATTGTGGTGCTCTTTTTCTTTTCTCTTTTTCTCTATTTTTTTTTTTGGTTTTTCTATTCTACGGGTGTTGGCTTTTTTTTTTCTACCCCATTATTTTATTTTTTCTTATTATTATCCCATTTTTTATCCCTAGGTCGTATTTTGACCATGCAAGTGATAGGACAAGTGGGGGAAACCGTTTGCTAGATGGTGAAATCTACTCAAGGTGTTATCTTTCCTAGGCTCAAAATTTGTTTAATGTATAACCTATTGTGAGTGTTCCGTGAGAGAAGTTGAACCAGCCTAAAGAACCATAAGAAGAATGTAAATATTTTTAGATAGGGGTGACATTTGATTGAGTGAACTAGTAAGTTTTCAAAGCGTAGCATGACACCTATGTATACCCAAATTCTGAAATGGTGGAATGGACATCCAGGTGGTGATGCTAACAAGTGCATGTATTACTCCTATTGAAGGTGCATTTTTGGACGAAGAATGTACAAACTTAAATAAAATTAACATGAAAAACATATGGATATGTGCAATGGGTGTAATGTAAATGATGCAAGTGGAGAAATGCAATATCTACAAGAGGAAACTCATGACGTGTAGAAGGAGAAGTTTGGAAAACTTATTTACAAATGAGTATGGTGTATCATAATGAACAAAAAGTGTAACGCTATAATAATGGTTGCCACAGTGTGTTGGGTGTGTGTTTAGTAAGTTTGGAATTGTGATATATTTGATGCATACAGTGATGTTGAAAAGAGGAAAGGAATGAAGGTTGAATGTACAAGTAGAAGAAAATAGAAGAAGTAGTCTTTGGCAACTAAAAAGATAAAGAAGATTACCAAAGTCATAAGATGATAGAAGAAAAGGGGGTAATTTAGTGTAGGTATGTAGATGCTCGAAGCGTGACCATACAACTATGCAAGGGAGTAAGAAGTAGGAGAAGAAAGAAGGAAGAATATGGGAACCACTAACAGGCGAAGTGGCATGGGTCAGGTCAAGAACGAGATGGTGAAGTGATGGTATGGTTTGGAATTTAGTGGATGGTGTAGTTGGATATGTTGTGAATGTAGTGGGTTGGCGCTATCAATGTTTCATGAGGTGGCAAAGTTCTAGGGATGATGTGGCATGGAGGACTCACAAGTCAACTAAATGGGATGAAATGTTTAGGTGATGGAGTTTGATCACCATGCAACATGTTATGGACCAGGTTCTCAAATGATCAACATTCTTCAATGTCATGACCTGGTTGGTGATGATAGATACAAAATTGGTTGTCAATACAGTTTAAGATGCTAGGGGTCTATGGGCCAAATTTATGGTAAGTCAATAAGGCCCTGATGCATGAGGTGATAAAATATTTTTGATAATGGAGTGAATGGCATAGGCATGGGGTAAATGTAAGGTTCCATTGAAGGTGAATGGGGGGTGGATGAAGGGTGGTATGACAGTGGAAACATAGGTCAAGAGTTTGATGTGGGTCAAATCCTAAGTTGGGGTATGGATATGTGGGGAGGCGACGATGCACGAGCTATGGGATACTGGCATGGATGAACATGATAATGATAATGGCTTATCCATAGCTCAAGAGCCTCGATACATGAAAGGAGATGTATGTTGTAGTGTGGAGGTGACAATATCAAAGAAGGTGGTGATAAGGACTCCAATGTGTAAGGAGTGGTCTGGTATATATGGGATAATGGATGAGGTTGTGATGATGAGAGGAAAGAGTTGAATGACCATGGGTATTGGGAAGCTTACTGGAAAGGTAAGCCTCATAGTGGTGAAGGCAACATTTTAAAGATAGGTGGCATAGGGGATGGCTCTGCATGGTGATTCAAATGGGATGGGGGCATGTTCATGCGGAAAGCTTGGATAGCTTGAGCCACATGAGCTTGCAAGGCTTGGTCATAATATGACTCTTCACTAGGGAGTGGGATCGATAGGCATTAAGGATAGGTTGGATGGGGAGTGTATCCTCTATTAGGAGGGTAGTAGGCTCCTAGAGGATGGTGGGGGGAATTAGTTGGTGAATAAGGATTCATAGTATCTTCAAGAAAATGAGAAGGGGACCCTTATGTTCAGGGATGGGATGTTTCCTCATTTTTATCAAAAGAGGATAGGGTGACTTAGCTATCTCCTGAATGGGATGAGTAAGATGAACCTCGATGGTGAGGTGAAACGTATCAAGATGGGGTTTTATGGTCTAAATGGGAGGAATGGAAAGACTGCCTAGTATTATGGGTGACTGGTGGTCAGGCTAGGTCAGCCAGTGTGATCAGTATAGTCTGTGGCAGTGGTGGGTCATGCATGATGATGTATATAGATGTTATCATATCTCTTTGCTGATGGTGTGATTGTAAATGATGTAGATCTTAAAAGAAGGAAAAAAGATACCAACAACATAAAAATGGCATAAAGGAGAAAGTACATGTAAAATATGTAAAGTGAAAAGATAAAAATTTATCATGATGTGCTTAGTGAGTGATGTGTTTGTGCATAGTGGTGTATACCACTTGTGATAGTGAACACCTATGTGTGTTAGGTGTTAAATGTATGAAGGTGCAAAATGTTAATAGGCTCAGGGTCATTGAGTCCTTCAATATTAGCCAAGCGATAGGCACCTAAACCAAATTTATGTGTAATGATGAATGGGCCTAGCCAGTTTGGGGTAAACTTGTCTCATTGTTGGCGAGGCTAGCTTGTAAGTTGTTGGTTTTATTTGAGAACCAAATCACCAATTTGGAATTCATGTTGATGTACCTTACTATTGTAGCCATGATGAAGGTGATCTTGGCAAAATTGTGTGTGCTCGATGGCATGGATACAACATTCATCAAGGAGTGCAAGCTGATCTAAGCAGGATTGACGGGCGGTATCATCATTAGTGAACTCTTTCATGGATACCCTTAAGGAATGTATCTCAAGCTCAAGGGGCATGATGGTTTTTTTCCCATAGACAAGTGAAAATGGTGGGGTACGAATACTGGTATGATATACCCATAAGGCTAGGGGTATTTGGTTATGCCAATCACAATGTGATTTTGCTACTATTTTTCATAAGATAGAACAAATTGTTTTGTTTGTGGCTTTTTCCTGGCCATTACCCTATGGGTAGTATGGGGTAGAGAAACTATGTTGAATGTTGAATTTGTTCCAAAGAGCTTAGATTATTTTGTTTTTAAAGGATTTTCGATTGTAAAAAATGATTTGGGAAGGAATTCCAAAGTGACATATGATATGGTTTGTTATGAAGGCTGCTATCTTTGATCCTATAGTTTGGACAAGTGGGATGGCTTTGACCCACTTTGTAAAGTATTCTATACCAGTGATTATGAAATTATGATTGCTTGAGGAAGCAGGTGTAATTTTTCCAATAAGATTTAGGTCCCATTGGGAGAAAGGCCACATGGATTGAATTGGTTGAAGTGCTTGAGATGGAAGATGTGTGAGATTTACATGTTGGAACATGATGTAATGCTTCACGTATTCAAAACATTCATGTTTCATATTTGACCAATAGTATCCCATGCAGAGGATACATTTTGTGATTGCCATGCTGTTGAAGTGGCCATCGCAAGTACCTTCATGGATTTCTTGTACAACCCACTAATATTCATGTGGTTCTAAGTAACGTAAGAGTATGCCATCATAGCTAGAATGATAGAGGATGTCCCCCAGCAATGTGTAGCAAATTACTCTTTGTTTGAATGCTTAACACTGAGCATAGGGTAAATCGCATGGTAGAAGTCCCAATTTAATGTAATCTTTGATCTGTACAAACCATGGGTCATGTGATTCGATATCAACCACATGAATGCCACCATTATCTTAGGAGATGTGGGTGATATAGCCAATTGAGTGAGTGTATGAATTTTTACGGATGTAGTTGTTGATGTTGGATTTTGTGGGATTAATGATCCTAAGGGGGCCATTATATCCACAAAATGGTTGGAGGATCGTGGCACGGCTTCGATGTCATACCATTCAAATAGATAGAGGAGTTGGGCAATGTGCTTGTATTATTGGAAGACAAGGCAATTGCATTGCCATATATCTTGCACTTGATTTATGATTAAAAGAGAGTCACCTATGATGTGGAGGCATTTTATGTGCATGGAATGTGCTTGTTTCAATTTGAGGATTAGTGTTTCATATTCCACATTGTTTTTTGTACAAGGGAAATCTAGCTTGAATGAAAAGGGGAGTGGTTCACATTCAGGTGTGAAAAATACAATGCTTGCACCCTTGGCATGCATGCATCGAGAACCATAAAATAATAATGTCAAGTCGGTGATCATTTTTGGTTCTAAATATTATTCATATTCTGTTATGTGAAATATGGAGTCATCTAGGAGCTGAATGAGGAGGGGTTGGTCATGAGACAAGGGAGCTTCTGTGAGTTGGTATGCTATAACCTATACTTTGATGGACTTTTGTGAAATAAATTCAAGGTCGAATTTGGTTAGAAGCATGATCCACTTAGCTGTGTGGGAATTGTGGTAGTTTTTGTTCATCATGTAATAGAGAGGATTGTCTCAGGAAATAATGAAGCTTGTATGGTTAAGCATGTATTGGCATATTTTTTGGGTGGTGAATACTATATCTAAGCATAGTTTCTCCATGTATCCGTATCTAGTAAATGTCTTGCTCTTTATCTAGTGCATTCTTTTGGGTTAGAAGTGTACCTAGTGCAAAATCTATAGCAAAAATGTATAAGATGAGTGGTAGCTATGGGTGTGGGGGTGACATAATAGGACATGCATTAATATAAGTTGGGGGAAATGATGAGGCCTAGAAATGCCTTAATCATAGAATTTTTTGAACATTGAAACTACATAAAAACTCTTGTGTTTAATCTGATATGCTAGTTAAGTTGATTTAATATGTTGTGTATTAACTGTTTGCATGATCAATGTGTTAGAAATACTATATTTTGATTTTTACAATTTTTGCATAGTTTTATGTTACTTTGTCATGACTTGCTAAATGAGAAGTATGCTTAGGTTGATAGCAACACTTCACTAGTTTTGTTTTGATGTGTTTCAAGAATTTATTTATCTAAATCTAGCAAATAGTGCAAGCAAACTATTATTGTGCAACAAAAACTAGTTTTCCAATGTAAATTCCAACCAACTGCCAATGAATGGCAAGGCATGCAATTCACACATGGAGAGAGATGAAGGCTATTGCAATCTGATCCTGAGAGCTAACCCACCTGAGAAATGCAGATGAAATCACTTGAAGAGCACACAATTGTTCATTTTGAAGATCTTAGTAGTGAGTAGACATCTTCGAAATGAGAAATACAATCTCCTCGAAATGAGCAGACATCTTTGGAATGAGAAATATAGTCTCTTCGAAATGAGCCACTTATCTTCGGAATGAGAACAGAAAGTGCTTTTTGACTTGTTGAATGATTTCTAACGATGGAAAAAGGGAAAGAAGGTTGAAAAGTTTAAAGGAAAATATCTCCTATCTGAATTTGTCATCCTTGCTGTCCAAAGCCACCATTCATGAAAAATATCAATTTTGATCCTCTTCTAAGATAAACCCAAGAATGTTGCAACATAATAGGAATATATATGTAATATAGGAATGAGATATTCTCAGTTTGTAAATAGATTTTAGGATATCTATAAATAGATAGCTCCCATCTAGGTTGAGCTAAGGTAGGGAAAATAAGCAAGAAGTATAATAATAAGAAAATAGCAAAAAAGTGACTGTTATAGTCTTGTAACAGGGTTTTAAGCAGCAATACTGTAATTATGTTCTTGAATCAATAAAGTGCACTATTTTTATTCATGTTGTTGTGAATGAGTGTGAGTAAAATCTAGATAGAGAGAAATACTCATACCTTCTTCTGGAGAAGGAGGCTGGCCACTTCCAGATCTAGGAGGAGGACTAACAAAAGGTTTTTATTCTGATTTTGTTGTAGCAGAATAAGTTGTAAAACTTGTCATTTCATTTCCTTGTAAATAGCTAACAGTATTTACAATCTTAGTTTATTTCATGATTAGGATGATCTTGTGATTAATGATAGGTTTGGTTGTAATCTCCATTTTTTGCAAGCTTTAAAATTACTACAGATTGTCATTTCCAAAATTTGTTATTTTATGCAATTTACTGCATTTTGTGTTTTGTTGTCAACCCCTGTACAAAATATTGACAACCTTCTATTAAAGAGCATTGACAGGACTTAATTTCCATGTTATAATTAGGTTTCCATTACTGCAAAAGTAAATAGACTTCCTTTTTGCAATCATAATTAGATTTCTAATTTTGCAACTATAACTAGGGAGTTATTTTTGCAACATAATTAGATTTCATTCTGTAATTGTAACTAGGATTTCATTTCTACAGTTAGTAATTAGTTTCCATTCCTGTAATTAGATTAAAGTTCAATTTATGCAATTTAGATATAAAAATGTCCTAAATACCCCACACAATCGGTTTCACCAATAAGACCTGTTGCTCCCAAATGACCTAAGTTATAGCCCTGTTCACTCCTTCCATAAATAGCCTTATACACTGCATTGGATTGACAAATTCATTGAGAATTAATGATATGCATAACGAAAATGCATCATTTTGGTGTCGTTGCCAAGGAATAGTGTTGCTAGAAGGTGACAATAGTCCAATAGCTATTAATTAGACTAAGCTGTGAAAATTCAGGATAAAATCTGAATATAACAACTGGTTAAAGTAACAACTATTGACCTATAATTTATGTCATTCAAGAGTAAACATGAATGAGTAAGCCTAGGGATGAAATAGGTAGAATTACTCATAAGGATCCCTGTATTGTTCCATTAAGAAGATATTCATGCCTAAGGGGTGAATCACCTGTGTTTGAACTACCAAAAAAATTGAAACAAAAATCACTAGCTTCATCATCATTAGAACATCCTGAGAAAGAAAAATCATCAGACTCATCATCAACAGAGGATTTTGGACCTCTTAAGAGTGAAATTTGGATAGGTTTAATTGTTCCCAAGGAACAGGAAACTATGGCAAAGAGAGGTAATCTAGATGGGGATGGCCAACATGGCTGTGTCCATAATGAAGGAAATGATCAGGATATGCCCCAACCTTCCAGAACATTTGAATATCCTATCCATTTGAATCCAACACAAAACTCACCCATGAAAACCATTTCACCTTCAGTACTTCCAACCTTTCGAGGTGTTGTATCTGAAGATCTTGATCAATTTTTGTTTGAATTCAAAGTAGTGTGTCAAACCTATGACTATGTAAATGATATTAAAAAAATTAAGGTTTTTACCTCAACACTCAAGGTCTCAACATTACGCTGGTTCATGAGCTTAGAGCCAAATTCCATCCAAACCTGGGATCAAATGAAAATTGTGTTTTTAGAAAAATATCAGGAGCATTTCCATGTAAGGAACAGGAAAGATGATTTATTCAGGATTAAGCAAGAATATTATGAAATATTAGAAGACTATCTTGATAGGTTCTCCTTTGTTCAAAGGAGATGTGGACTTGTAGAACCCGAGTTATGCAAAACCATATTTTTGTGAGGATTACAAGATGAATCCAGAGAAGTATTGGATTTTATGGGAAAAGGGAATGTAAATACTCTTAGAATTGAGGAAGATATCTTTAGGAATTACTCTTGCACTAAGCAGGGAAGAAGAAAAAAGAGTACAAATGGCACAGATGTGAAGGACCTAATAGAGGAACTTGCAAATTTTAAAACTGATATTCTGGTGTAATTGAACACAACTTTGGGAGAAATGTCTGCAAAAGAAAAAACCATAGAACCTTTGGCAATTTATTGCCCAATATGTATAAATAAACATGCTTTGTAGGAGTTTCCTTTGAATAAAACGTCTATCTCAGCCATTTGTAGTATCTGTTCGAAGAAGCATTTGACTGATAAATGCCACCTACTACCACAACTCAAAACTGTGTTAGAGAGTTAGACTGAGGAACTCAACTATGTTAGACCAAAATAGGGGGGAAATTAATCTCAATACCAAAATCCCCCTCATTTTCCTACAAATTGGGGGTATAATCCTTGGACTATGCCTTGGGGACAATCAGAACCACCCCAACATCCTTGGAATTATTCTCAATGGAAAAATTCCCAAGAATGACCACAAATAAGTTGGACTAATCCAACCTGGAATTAGAATTAGAATAACCCATCATGGAATCAAAACAATCCACCTTGGAATCAAAATCAGAATAATCCACATTGGATGCAAAATCAACCATAGTGGAGTCAGCAATACCAGTCCTATCCAAGGCAGCAAAGAAATCAAGGTCAAACTCAACATTTGCTGCCTGTACCTAATCAAAATTTTCAAGAAAAATAGAACCAACCACAACAAACACAATAGGTGAAACAACCTCAACTTCCAGCTCAAAAATTCACTAATACAAACAACATGATATAGGCATCCCCTGCCTATGTGGCTGAAGCTAAAGAAAATGCTGAAATAAATGTTCTTGATTGTAGTAACATCCAACTTCATTCAGGAAAAGTTGTACCTGAACCTATTTCAACTAAAATCAACGAAAATGAAAAGCAAGAACATTTGGAACCAGTTAGAGTTAAACCAACAATAGAGAAAGAAGAAGAAAAAATAGAACCACAGGTAGAACAATTACCTTCATCAAGGATAATTCTATATCCTGAAAGATTCAATACCACAACAAAAAATTCTGAGTTAGACCTGGTCAAGGAACTTAGAAAGTTAACTATATCATTGCCCTTATTGCAAGACATTAAGGATATACCAGTGATTAAAAGTATTGTTTGAGATTTGTGCATTAGAAGAGTAGGAAGAAAAAATAAAGCATTTCCCAATACTGTTCAGGTTGAAGGAAAGATAGTTGATCTCTTGCTCGAAAAACTAGTACCTCCAAAGTATAGTGACCCAGGGAGTCCAGTTATCATAGTTACTATAGGCTCAGTACCAATATCAAATTTCTTAGTAGATCTAGGAGTTGCAATAAATGTCATGACCAAGGATATAATGGAACAATTATAGCTCAAACATCTTAGTCCCACATTTACAGTTTGAGAAATGGTTGATAGGACAGTTGCAAAACCTGAAGGTATCATTCAAGATGTCCCTATAAAAGTCTCTTCTTGGGAATTCCCTACAGATTTTTTGGTTTTATAGCCAAGAAATTCAGCACATGGATATCCCATCATTCTGGGAAGACCTTGGCTTGCAATTGCAACAACCTTCATAGACTGTAGATATGGAAAAATGACCATTTCAAATGGTATTGATGTAAAATAGATCTCTCTGTATCCTCCTTCAAGACCCTCCAACAATGTTTTAGGTTAGTTATGGTTTCCTGACTCATATGAAGAACCAGAAGAGGTTATTTCCACACTAGCCACCTTGGTAGTAAGGGAACACACATAAGACCTCCATGACACAAAAAATTTAGAGAATGAAATTATCCTAATGAATGTTCTACATGAACAAGGGTTAGAAGAGGAAGCAGTAAATATCCATCAGTTGTTAGGGAATGAGGAGAACCAAAATTCTGAAGGTGAGCCATTTTTACTATCATAGGAAACATCTGTTTCACTACCACATGGGTGGCACCATCACCTAATTTTATCTTCTCACCGTTCCATATAGGATATGCTTCCATTAGAAATAAATGAAATAGAAACTTCTTATTTCCTCCCATCTCATCATTGCCCTCTTAACTCCCTAATAACCAAGTATGAATAAGTGAATTTAGTCATTCCAAATACAAAACAAATAGAAGTCCAGCCAGGTAAATTTTTGAACATTAACAACTGGATTACTAGGGAAGAGGAAGAAAAATTGATAACTGTTTTGCAGAAGCATGTTCATGCTTTTGCTTGGGACTACAAAGATATGTCAGGAATTCACCCTGAGATATGCACCCACAGGATTTATACTGAAGAAGTAAAGCCAGTAAGACAACCCTAGAGAAGATTGAATCCTACCTTGAGGGATATTGTAAAGGAAGAAATTGAAAAACTTTTGGAGGTAGGATTCATTTACCCAATTTCTGATAGCCAGTGGGTCTCTCCATTGGCTATAGTTCCTAAGAAAAATGGAAAAATGAGAGTATGTGTAGACTATAGAGAGCTGAACAAAGTGACATACAAAGACCATTTTATATTACCTTTCATAGATTAGGTGTTAGATACCCTTGTTGGAATGAAATACTTTTATTTTCTTGATGGATTTAGTGGGTATAATCAAATTCAGGTTGCACCTGAATATCAAGAGAAAACAACCTTTACCTATCCATGGGGAACATTTGCATATAGGGTTTTACCTTTTGGTTTGTGTAATTCCCCAGCAACATTTCAGAGAGCGGTCTTAGCAATTTTTTTTGATCTGACTACCAACAGTGTTGAGATATACATGGATGATTTCACAGTATGTGGAAAGAATTTTGACTTTATATTAGAAAACCTTGATAGGGTTTTAACTCACTGTGAAACATACCAGTTATCCTTGAATCCAGACAAATGTTTTATGATTATGGAGGAAGGAATAGTTCTTGGTCATCACATTGCTCTTCAAGGGATTCAGGTTGATCCAAATAAGGTGGAAATTATCAAGACTCTTCTTCCTCCTAAAACTTAGACTGATGTTAGAAGCTTCCTAGGACACATTGGTTTTTATCGCAAGTTTATTCCCATCTTTAGCATAATAGCCAATCCCATGTTTGCCCTATTGACTAAATATTATGAATTCTCCTAGACTGCAAGGTGTCAGGAATCATTTAAAGCTCTAAAAGAGAAATTAGTAACTCCACCTGTGTTAAGAGGACCTAATTGGACATTACCATTTCACATACAGGCTGATGCTTCCAATACTGCAATTGGAGTAGCATTAGGACAAATTGAAAATGGTGAACACCATGCCATCTACTACATTAGCAAGAATTTGACAGGAGCTAAGAAAAATTATACCACAAATGAGAAGGAATTCTTGGCAGTAATTTATGCCATGAACAAATTCAGGCATTACATCACAGGTTATCAAATATTCATTCACATAGATCACACAACCATTAAGTATTTGATGAATAAGCCTATGGTAAGTGCAAGAATTATTCGTTGGTTACTGTTGGTGCAATAATTTGATATCACAATAATAAAAAAACTAGGAAAAGCTAATGTTGTAGCAGATTTCTTGTCTAGGTTGCAGAACACAGAGGAAGGGGAATTAGTTGAGGACACTTTTCCTGATGAAAAATTATTTTCTATATCTGTCCAATAACTTTGGTTTGTAGATATAGCCAATTATTTGGTCACAGGGAAAGTTCCTCCACATTTCACTTCAAAATAGAAAAAACAATTGATCAAACAGAGTTCTTCCTTTGAGTGGATTAAGGATATACTTTTTAAGTGCAGTCCTAACTATGTGTTACACAGGTGCATCCGAAAGGATGAGGTATATGATATCCTTAGGGCTTGTCATGATGAACCCTCAGGTGGACACTATTCTATAAAAAGCACAATTAGAAAAAAATTAGGGATAGGATATTATTGGCCATCTCTTCACAAGGATATGAAAAAGTACATCAGACATTATGATGAATGCCAAAGAATGGGAAAACCCACTCATACAAATGAAATGCCACTACAACCTCTATTGGTTTTAGAGCCATTTGAGAGGTGGGGGCTTGATTTTGTAGGACCTATTGATCCACCTTCTCAAGGAAAGGTTCATATTATAGTATGCACTGATTACCTAACAAAGTGGGTAGAGGTGCATGCTTTCAAACATGCTCGTGAAGAGAAGGTCATCAATTTCTTGTATACTCAAATTTTTTAGATATTTGGAGCTCCACGGTCTATCACCACAGACCAAGAACCCCAATTTGCATCTAAAGTCATTGAGGCTTTTACAAAATTATATGAAATCAAACATAGGAAATCATCACCTTACCACCCACAAGAAAATGTCCAGGTTGAGGTAAAAAATAGGGAACTGGAATGAATCTTGAAAAAAACAATAGCTTTTCATAGGAGAAACTGGCTAGATAAATTACCTGAAGCAGTTTGGGCTTACAATACTACTTGGAAATCCACTACCAGATTCACACCTTATGATCTAGTTTTTGGTAAAAAAACCCTCCTACCTATTGAATTTAAGCTACTAACATTGCATACAACATTGGAAATTGGGATTGAATTTTCACAGGCATAGACAGACATGATTCTGCAGCTAAATGCATTGGATGAACTTCGGTTGGATGCTCTGCACCAAACTGAAGTAATTCAGGAGCAAAGGAAGCTGTGGCATGACAGTCACATTCAACAAAGGAAATTTTAGCAAGGATATTGGGCTTTGCTTTTTGATTCTCGCTATGAGGACTTCCCTGGAAAGATGAGAACTAGATGGCTTGGACATTACTAGATTGAAGAGGTATTTGACAATGGAGCAACTCGTTTATCTCCTATTGATGGGCCATGAAGAAATTTGGTAGTGAATGGACATCACCTCAGGGTGTACCATACATCTCTGACTAAAGAGGAATTCTTACAACAACTTGAAAGTTTGGATGCACAACAGGTGGAAGAGATTCCGTCTTCCACTTCAATAAAATCAACATGATCATGGATTTCAAGAAAAGCAGAAAAATAAAAAAAATAAAAAAAAACAAAAAACAAAAAGATGAATAAATTCTGATTGTGAATTCCTTTCAGGGAAATCATGAATTACTTCACGGGCATAATCAGAATAAAAAAAAAATTAGAGAGAAAAGGAGAGGTAAAAAAAAAATAAAACAAGAAAAAAAAAGAGAAAAATGAATAGCTCAGTAGTGAAAACCTTTCCTAAGGCACTACTGAGTTGGTATGCATGAAAACCAGTTTTTTGGCATGCATAACCTTGAAAATTTCTGAATCATCATTGTACAAATTCACCAACTACACTTGTTTTGAAATATTGCAGAAAATCTCAGCAAAACATCAACAAAAGTAGTCATTCTTCAAAACTTGCATTAACTTGTTTTAATCAGGTATATATTTCTTACATTTCTTCATTGTAAATGATTAGTATGTAGTATATAACAATTAACCATTAGCATAAAAGGTATCCATAAGAGTTGGCATACTTAAAACATGTTTTGAGAAGGAGAATATTGGTTTCTACCTAATATTCGGAATGAGAATGCCAAAAATAGTGTCTGCTATCTTCTTTAGAATAACTATTGTATTGTCTTCGGATTGAAGTTTTCTTTAGATTAACTGTTGTATTGTCTTCGGATTGAAGTTTTCTTCAGATTAACTGTTGTATTGTCTTTGAAATGAAATTATCTTCAGAATGACAACAAAATTAATGTTTCTCTTTGTCTTCAGAATGAAGCTTTGTCTTCAGAATGAGGATTTGTCTTCAGAATGAAGCTGTATTTAGAATGAGGAATTGTCTTCGCAATGAAGCATGATCTTTAGAATGAGGACTTGCCTTTGAAATGAAACTTTATCTTTGAAATGAGGAATTGTTTTCAAAATGAAGCATAGTCTTCGAAATGAGCATTCAACATGATATTTCCATGTGGCATCCAAGGAGGGGGAAAATATACGATCAATAGAATTATTTGACTGCATATGATAAATAATATGCATCAATTGAGATGTGATCTGTCTTATCTTGCACCCATTAAGGAAGTACCAGAATCATAGGGAAGTGACCAACAACATGCCACAATTGTTTGACGTTGATAACCATGCACATGAAAAATCTATGGGCAAAACAGATGAGCTAAAAACAAGTAAGGTGGATCTACCGGTAAGGACATCTATACAATCATTAATAGATAGGTGTTCAGAGTAGAAATAGAGACATGTGCCACCCTTACTTCTAAAGACATAATTTCTAATGCAAAATGATTACGTGGTACAGTGTCGATATTGCAGTTCATTTCGAAGAAGACACAGGGCAATTGAAAACCTGAAAACAAACCTTGCAAGTTTGCAAGAACCAGAAACCAACAATTCAAATGAAGAGTAGCAGCAGAGGCGAGTAGTTTTTAACATACCAAAATAGGAAAATGGGATGAAAGACAAATATGGAACCAATAGATACCACCCACCTTCGAGAAAATCTAGAAGTGCTACAAATTTTTGAAGATGGAGGGCTTATGCCATTTTTGGACAAATTTGATGGGTCCTATGAAGATTTGGCCGACATGTTCACTCACACATTCAGAAATAACCGAGCACACATTAACGACATGACAATTGAGGTAACCTATGAAGTTTTAAGTCAAATTACTGATCTTCCATTAGAGGGTCTTCAAATTTCTAGAACTGGCAAAAATACACTGGCAAATGTAGTTAGTCAATTTCTGGAAGAAAATGATAGGGAGCCAGAATACTTAATACAAAAAAACGCATGAAAGGGGGTAAAAAGGGCCAACCTACAAGAACCCTAGAATGAAGTGGCCACATGGGTGATAAAATTTTTAACATGTGAATGACAATAGGTACTTTTATCAGGGCATCATTTCAAAATTTTGAACCACCTAAGACATGGTAGGCAACAACCAAAAGTTAGGGTAAATCTTCCCCTGTATTTGCACCAAGAGTTGAAAAATATGGCAAAATGATATCTAGAAGGAAATGGGAGCCCTCGCCACCATGGTCTTATTAAATTAGTCTGTCAATATCATTTTAGAGGAAACCCTAGAAGCTTTGATAGGTTTTATTCTACTCTGAATGATGTAGTTTTTGGAAGAGAGGATGAGGAGGAAGAAGAAATAGATGCTATTGTAGATGCTTTTGCAGAGGAGGAAACACACCCAATAGAAACAAAAGAGCACCTTTATTCAGAACCTTCAACCTAAAAAGCTAAGAAACAAAAAAAGAGAGGGCCTAGAACTGGTAGTCAAAAATAAAAATAGAAGAAAGTTTATTTTTTTGAAGATGTTGCTGATCTATCAGAATAGGGGAGTGAAGTGCCTAGAAAAATAGGGGAAGAGACAACAAGGGAAATAGAAGCACTCCCACAAAAATCTGAAACTGTCCCCATGGCCCCTGTTGTCACCAGAAAACATGGCAAGAAGAAAAAATTTGCATCAGGAACAAGGATGTCTACAAGACTCCACTTGAAAGAAATAGAAGAACAGGTGATAGAAGAAGAAGGTGGACAAGGCAGTTCAGATGTTACAGAAGTGCAACCAGCCCCTGAAGATTTTTTAGAATTCCTTGAACAAATGATTGAGGAAGAGACTAGGCAAGAAAGTTTTGAAGTTGCTATAGTTCAACAAGCCACAAAAGATGTGGATGCAATCATAGATAGTTTCATGGAACCTCCTGAACAAGAGCAGACAACTGAAGTAGAAGATGAGATAGTTGTTGAGCAAAAAATTGTAGATGATTTTTCTGCATAAGATTCTAAATAAAAAATAGAGGAGGTGGACATCACAGAACAACTAAGAGCAGCAAAAAGTGTTATCAAAACACAAACTAAATGGATTGAAGAAAAAAATATCATTGAAATACAAGAAAAGAAGATTGCAAAATTACAACAGGAAGTGGAAAAATTGAGGAAGAGGCTGTCACAGTCTGAAGAACAACCAAATGTATCTATTGATGAGGATAATTTGGCTTAGTTACTTATGGGATTATCTAGGGCATATGACTCTTTTACTTTGATTGAGGTGTCTAAAACTTTGACTAAATATATAGGTGCTCATTATGAAGCAGTGCCCTTTCATTTTGAAGAAGTACCCTTCCATTCTAAAGCATTGTCTTCTCATTCTGAAGATGCTCCAGAATTGATAAAAAGCATAGAAAAGAATATTGGAGATGAGTCACAGCAGGAAAAACCAGCACGAGCAGTTTAAAAAACAACATGCAATTGTTCAAGTAAGTACTCCTTCAAATGAGATTTTTGTATTTAAAACTATTATACCTTCAATAAAAGTAGAGGATAAGGGGGTACAAGTAGAATTGCTGTCTGATGACCAACCAATGGAAATAGCAGAAAAAGGAATACAAGTAGAATTATTATCAGATGACCAATCAGTGGAAGTAGCAGAAAAAGAGGTTCAGGTAGATATGCTACCCAGATTTCCACCTGTAGTTAGACCACCCAATACTATATCCCTAGAGCAATATAATACATACATAACTATTTGGGTGATCAGATATGAAAAAATTGCCACTAAAGTTCAAAAATTTAAATTGGAAGGTAAATAGTTAGAAGCAAAAGAAATAGAAATCAAGGCATTGAATGAAAAAGTGACTGATTTATGTCAGATTGCTGAGTTTTTGGTCCAATTCAAATGGTCGGCCATATTTTACAGTCTCATTCTGAAGGAGAAATATCTCAGATGGCAGGTCATGAGGATTAGCTCAGGTCTCCCATACAAATTGGACACAACTACAGATTTCTTAGAAGCCTATTTTGATAGCCCTATAGAACAGAAAAATCTCTTATGTGAATTATTTTTACACAACTTCTTTATTCTAGAAGAGGTAGAGTTTCACCCTCAAATTTACATAGGAGATGTTCAACTGAGAGCATTCATGTCCACTTTACAAAATTAGTTTCACTGAGACCAGGAGAAAAGACAAAATAAAGAAATTAAATTGAGAGCTGAGTTGTTAGTCAGAGCAGTTCAGCCAAATCATCCACTTATCACCAGAAAACATTTCACCATGATGAATAGGGAAGATGTAAAAAGGATGTACTTGAGCAATTTGAGGGACTGTGTGACCAAATTCCAAATTTTTTGTAATAACAATTTTGTTTTAGCATTATCATTTTGGAGAAATAGATGTGCAAAACTTTTCATTTCTTCACAGAAAAGGGAACCTATCTCCCCAATTAACCTAGAATGGTCCATAATAAGGGTAGAAGGAGTGATATAGTTTATTGGAATCATGCAACATCACTAGATAGGTCTCAAGTTTAAGCCTCCAACCATCATTTCTCTAGTTCCCTTCTATTTTGAAGAAGATTCTCAACCTGATGATCAATTTGAAGAATGGCTCAGAAACCTTCAAGAGAATAGGGGATATTATATAGGCACCAAATTGTTCTATAGATCATGGAATTTGAATATGGATATATGTGATTCTATAGCCCAATAGAATGCATGAGGACATGCATTAATATAAGTTGGGGGGAAATGATGAGGCCTGGAAATGCCTTAATCATAGCATGTTTTGAACATTGAAATTGATTAAAAACTCTTGTGTTTAATATAATATGATAGTTAAGTTGATTTAATATGTTGTGTATTAACTGTTTGCATGATCAATGTGTTAGAAATACTATATTTTTATTTTTACAGTTTTTGCATAGTTTTATGTTACTTTGTCATGACTTGCTAAATGAGAAGTATGCTTAGGTTGATAGCAACACTTCACTAGTTTTGTTTTGATGTGTTTCAAGTATTTATTTATCTAAATCTAGCAAATAGTGCAAGCAAACTATTATTGTGCAACAAAAACTGGTTTTCCAATGTAAATTGTATCCAACTGCCAATGAATGGCAAGGCATGGAATTCACACATAGAGAGAGATGAAGGCTATTGCAATATGATCTTGAGAGCTAACCCACCTGAGAAATATAGATGAAATAACTTGAAGAGCACAAAGTTTTTCATTCCGAAGATCTTAGTAATGAGTAGACATCTTCAGAATGAGAAATACAATCTCCTCAAAATGAGCGGACATCTTCGAAATGAGAAATACAGTCTCTTCAAAATGAGCCACTTATCTTCGGAATGAGAACATAAAGTGCTTTTTGATTTGTTGACTGATTTATAACTATGGAAAAAGGAAAAGAAGGTTGAAAAGGTTAAAGGAAAATATCTCATTTTTGACTTTGTTGTCCTTATCGTCCAAAGCCACCATTCATAGAAAAGATCAATTTTGATCCTCTTCTAGGATAAACCCAGGAATGCTGCAACATAATAGGAATAGATTTGTAAGATAGGAATGAGATATTATCAGTTTGTAAATATATTTTAGGATAATTATAAATAGATAGCTCTCATCTAGGTTGAGCTAAGGTAGGGGAAAATAAGCAAGAAGTATAATAATAAGAAAATAACAAAAAAGCGACTATTGCAATCCTATAACAGGGTTTTTAGCAGCAATACTATAATTATGTTCTTGAATCAATAAAGTGCACTATTTTTATTCTTGTTTTTGTGAATGAGTGTGAGTAAGATATATAGAGAGAGAAATACTCATACCTTCTTCTGGACAAGGAGGCTGGTCGCTTACAGACCTAGGAGGAGGACTAACAACAGGTTTTTATTCTGATTTTGCTGTAGCAAAATAAGTTGTAGAACTTGTTATTTCATTTCCTTGTAAACAACTAATAGTATTTGCAATCTTAGTTTATTTCATGATTAGGATGATCTTGTGATTAATGATAGGTTTGGTTGTAATCTCTATTTTCAGCAAGCTTTCAAATTACTGCAGATTGTCATTTCTAGAATTTACTATTTTTTGCAATTTACTGCATTTTGTGTTTTGCTGTCAATACCTGCAAAGAAGATTGACAACCTTCTATTATAGAGCATTGACAAGACTTAATTTCCGTGTTATAATCAGGTTTCCATTACTGCAAAATTAAATAGACTTCCTTTCTGCAATCATAATTAGATTTCTAATTCTACAACTATAACTAGGGAGTTATTTCTGCAACATAATTAGATTTCATTATGTAATTGTAACTAGGATTTCATTTATGTAGTTAGTAATTAGTTTCCATTCCTACAATTAGATTAAAGTTCAATTTATGCAATTTAGATATAAAAATATCCTAAATCCCCCACACAATCGGTTTCACCAATAAGACCTGTTGCTCGTAATGACCTAAGTTATAGCCCTAGTCACTCCTTCCACAAATATCCTTGTACACTACCCTGGATTGAAAAATTTATTGAAAATTAATGATGTTCATAACTACAACACATCAGTTGAAGGGTTTGCACTTGTATGATAGTTATGCTATGAATCAACGGATATAAGTTATTTTTCCTTGGAGGCTTCACAATTATTTCAAGGTAGTAGGTAGAGGCATCTCGTTGATGGCTTTTACTTTGTTAGGGTCAACTTCAATGCCTCATTGGTTGATAATGAATCCTAGGATTTTGCCTGAGGTAACACCAAAGACACACTTCTTTGGGTTGAGGCAGACGCTGTGTTCTAACAAGCGGTTAAAAATCTGATAGAGATCTTGGAGATGTTTTGAGCATTTCTTGGATTTAGCAATGAGGTCATCTACATAATCTTACACAATTTTATGCATGTAGTTATGGAAGATGTAGGTCATGGTGTGTTGATAGGTTGCCCTAGCATTTTTAAGTCCAAACATCTTGACCTTGTAGCAAAAGGTCCTCCAGGGGGTTGTGAATGATGTCTTGTGTTGATTAGACAGATTTATTTTGATTTGGTTGTAACTTGAGAATCCATCCATGAGGGATATAATATCATAGCATGCGATGAAATCGATGAGGAAGTCAATGTTAGGTAAGGGAAATTTGTCTTTGGGACAAGATTTGTTTAAATCACAAAAGTTTTTGTAGACACAAACTTCATCGGATGGCTTGGGTATGGGAACCATGTTAGAGACCCATTCAGGATAGTCTATGGGTACTGTGAAGTCTACATCTATAAGCAATTTGGATCTTAATTTTTACTAGTAATGCAATGGTTGGGTGCATGCGATGTAACTTTTGCCTTACTTGTTTGGCATTTTGATCTAATGTAAGATTGTGGACTACTAGGGTGGGATTGAGTCCTGACATATCTTTTTATGACCACACGAAGACTCGGATATACTTGCAAAGGAAATTTATGAATAGGATGTGCTCCTTGAATGAGAGGTTAGTAGCTAATTTAACTATGTAAGGGGTTTTAAGATCATCACCTATGTCAACATCAATGGTTTCCTCAATGAGCATGTAGGAACCATCACATAACTGCTCTAGAATTGGAATAAGATGGAGGTTATAGGTGGCCTTGATAAGTTCATATTCATCATCTAAGTAAATATTCATATGGTTCACCTGTGGTATGTGAGGTGGTATGGATGATGAAGGGGAATTCACAACACACAAGATGTGTGGTAAGAGTAGGAAATCTTGGGGTACGGGTATGGGTGAGATGTGGGTGAGACCAATGAAGTTTGGGTTTGGTGTATCATCTTGTGTCTACTGGCATGTGTATCATAATGGAGAGAAGAGATCTACTTCGACCATATTATTTTATGTTGTGGGGGATGTAGGTGGTGAGGAGTCTGGTGATGACAACTCAAAAACCTAGGAGCATTCTAAAAGGCTTAAAAGAGGGCACATGATGACTAGTGGAGGTCATGGTTGAGTGGTAGCTCATTGAAGTTGTCAATGTATAGGTGGAAATGATGCTAATTATGTTGATGATGGTGGTGGGGATGCTATATCATGCTCTAGGAAATACATGTTTAAGGATAGCACATCAAATTGGGTTTTCAAATCATTGACACAACATGATGATGTGGTATCAGACATGGAGGGCTCTTGAAATAAATCGTAGGGGATAGTAATGGTAGAGTTAGGTGATTATGTATCCTCAAGAATGTCCATATCAAAATGTTATTCCAAGGTGTGTGTTGAAAGTGGGGGAGGATGTAGGGAAAAGTCTTGGAGCTTGTCTTCTAATGCATGGATGGCAGTTGGGCACTAACCTAAGATAGATTTGTTGGTAGTTGATTGGAAATGAGGATTAATAGGTGAATGTTACCCTTGCTCATAATGACCTAACCCAAATCCATTCTATTGGAAGCATTGAAGGTAGCGTAAGGCAAAGTAGGGATTAGCCAAGTGATCAATTGTACCACACAAGCTAGATTGTTGTGGTGGAGATACTATAAGTGGGAGTGAGGAATCAAATCTAGCATAGATAAAGTTGGTATGATTTTTAAGGGATCCTAGTTGTATGAATATTTTGATAGTCAAGACCAAATCTGAAGGATGGCCAAAGTCTTGGGTATATTGAATAATGGGTGGGCGTACGTGGGCATCACACACATTATAATCGTCTGGGGATAAGATTGTCATAAAAATAAAAATACATGGTATCGCATGTTTTTGTGAATGTGGTGGTGAATCTGAATTAGATGATGATGGTTAAGTTTGAGTCTCTAATAGTAGCAATAGAGGGGTGTAACAATTGATCATCTAAGTGAGATGCTCGTTGCTCCCACTCATGGCATTCAACTGTGGTAGCTGGTATGGGATGATTGGCCTGTGGGAATTGCAAAGGTAGTGGAGTGGATATTGGATGATGCAAGGAAGTGAATGACCTAGGCCATGGATGAAAAGGAAGAGGAGGTGTGCACGGTGTAGGAAGAATAGGTGCTTCCATAGAATATTATGCTTGGGGTGAAGCGACAAGGCATGATATGGGTGGTGACTACGATGGTGGTACCAAAGGTGATTTGGTAGAGGATGAAGGTAGGGACAATAGTGAGGTAAGAATGGTATGGTAGGGGTATTAGGCATTACTAATGATGATTCTAAGGATGTTAACATTGAAGCATGTGTCCCTGATAAGGATTGGGGTAACGCAATAGATGTAGGAGCAGATGTCAATGCTTTGACTGACTGATGAGAAGAGACATGGATTAGCTATGTGGATGAGAAGGAAGGTGTAGGCAGGATGTCTACAATGTTGTAGAACTTAAATGTGTCCCCATCAATTGGAATGCAATGAACAAGTCCATTGTGGACATACTTGAGGCAATGGTGTAGCATGGAAGGGACACATTGCATATCCCTGATTTATGGGTGACAAAGGAGGATGTTGTACTACATATCCCCTTGGATTATGTGGAAGAGAATGGAAATTGTACATATACCTACTCTGATAGGTAGTACTATGGATCCTACCATAGGTATCATAGAACCATCTAATGCTCATAGATCAAGGGAAGGTGTGGAAAAATGGGTTGGTGATATATGTAATTAATGTAGGGCTATCGTAGATATGATACTAATGGATGAGCCCATGTTAATGAGGACCTGATTATAGGCGATGTCATTGATATTAGGGTGTATGTGGAGAGGGGGATCCACTCCTCCTATGAGTTTTGTTATCTCATAGTCATGGAAGCTAATGGATGGCTGAAGGCATCACGGGATGTTCCCTAAAAAGTTTACAAATGCATTTGTATCATGCGTTTCTAAATCTATAGACTATAAAATGTCATTCAACACCTCGCAGTGGGGTTGAGATTCTTGTAAGAGCTCAAAGATGGATAATCGCATGGGGGCATTACATAATTGATGGGTGAGGCTACCATGGATGGTAATCACATTTTGTGGTGGAGGTGGTACATCGTTGGGAGTTTGGGAAACCTATGGTGATGTAAATTGGGTAGGTGGAGAGATAATAGGTGTGGTTTGGCATGATGGGTATCGTTGATTCCATGTGGTAAGGTTTATCATGCCTACTACTTCATGTGATGGAGAATCATATTAGACATTGTTCACTTGGCACGGTGGTCCTAGAGGATTGGTTGGAGGTCTTTGGGATTAGTTCCTCTATGGTTCGATAGGGGATTCTAGAAGATCCCTAGGTTTTGGTTTTGTGGGGCCAAAGGGTTCGATACCTGAATGGTACCCCTATCGATTATTTATTGCACTTGAGAACAGAAGGATTGACACGACTCGATGTCATGGTCATGCTATATATGATATGGATAATAGATCTGCTCATTGTATCCATGAGGCTTGGCCATATTTGGATCTAATTGTTGAATTTTGTTAGGATCCCATCCTAACCCTTAATGTAATAACTTCCATGATGTAATAATTCCTAGATAACATGGGTAGTACCCATGATTAATATTTTGTAATGTTCTAAGTTTTAGCTTATATAGTGCCTATGACAAATGGCACCCTTTTTATGTAACACATGGTAGATAGGTATGTAAGGTGACCTTGTGCATGTAATTTGAGTGGCATTGTGCATGTAATTTGAGTGGCACTATGCATGTAATTCGGGTGGCATTATGCATGTAATCCAGGTGGCATTATGCATGTAATCCAGGTGGCATTTTGCATGTAAGCCAACCATGGAAGGGAACTCTTTAAATACCCGAGAAGGCACCAATGTATTCATATTTTTGCAAATTAATGAAGTGTTGAAGGAGGTTGCCCCCTCGAAGAGGCTTGCGATTCTATCTTATTGTGAGATTGTTCCTTTATGCAAATTTCTATTATAATGTGTATTTTGTTTTGAATATTAATATGATGTTTATGTGAGTTTATTTCCAAGCAATTGTGTGAGAGTGTGTTTATTTGAGTTTATTTTATAGTAGGATCTTAACAAGTGGTATCAGAGTGCTTTCCAGGGCCAAGTTCTACTACAACAGTAACGATTCTTGCCTGTTAGGTATAATCCTCTGTTATTTTTGTGTAATTTTTTTTTTACTATTATAAAAAAAAAAAGATAAATACCAGTAAAAAAAATATAGTCCTTTTTAGTTGAGTAGGTAGAAATCCTGTGTCGGGGGTTTTAAAATATTGTGAAGGATCTATAATTATTGGCTAAGCTAGATAGCCCATACAACGTCTAGTGAAGTGAAGGGCGATCAGGCTCCAATACCCAGGCCTCGAATAGAACTCGCACACGGACTTGAGCTCCCATGCATCTTCAGGTGTATCGAGAGACCATTCTAGGGTTAACAAAATTTTATCCAGTAGGAAGCTTATCGGCCTTGTATCATCCATAGTCCATGGGACACAAAATCCCAGACAATTACCCTCCTGTACTGTTAGAGAGACAAATAGTGTGCTCAAGGGTATGTGTGGAATCCTCCTTGGGTAGTGGCCTGAAATATTGGTCCGAGCACTATTGTTCATCACTACAGTATTACAGATGGCCTATGGGTGTTACATACTCATTTACTTAGCATACTATGGTTCTGTTAAAACTTCAACCTACAATAAAATCACAAACCAAAACTCCCTATTTGTAAACCTGCATTCCAAATTCCCAAAAGTGAGCATATGAGAAAGGAATCCTCTACCAAAAAAAATAGCATACATTGCATAAATTCAAGATAGAATGTGAGGGTAATAGTTAAGTTGACAATATGGAGAATAACAGTCAAATTTATAGTGGCAATAACAGTCAAATCAGTTAGGTCAGCATAGTCAAGTCAGAAATTGCAATTTTTAGTGTCAAAACATAACTGTCATAATAGTAACCTACACAATACAAAGAATCTTCAGACTAGTGAGGTAAGCAATGCCAGAGAGACTGTCTAGGCTAAGAAAAATATTGAGCGAGTGACCAGAGACCAATTATAGATAGTGCTCCAGTACCCAACTTTTGCACTGTAGCTCAAAATCAAAAACTATAAACACCATTAGACTTGGCAAAACAGGAGATAAAAAAAAGTCTGGGGTGCCCAAAAGTAGTGTTGTGGGATATAGCTCATTGTGACCACCTCTTCAATCTGATCATTTTGATATATAGCACCCAAGCACTTTTTTGGACACTTACTAAAAATAGTAAGTCCTAAAACCCAATTCTAATTTTAGTAACTGGTCACAAAAGGTTCCAAAATGGCCTAGGGTACCTGTGGACATCAAAAAGAGCTAGAACAGATGGACTCCTTAACAAAAGCCATTGAGAATTTGAACTTGGAAATTTTCTTCATAATGGAAGAGGTCCAAGGTCTTCATCTAGATCATGAGGCCACTAGCACTCGCTTAGAAGAAACACTGATAGATGTGGGTAACAAGTTACATAAGGGACCACTCAAAATAGAACACCAGGATGAAAACTCTACAAGGAATGACCATGACCCATCCTTTAAAATGCCAAAATTGGACTTCCCTCAATTTAATAGGAAGGATGTTGATGGGTGGTTATGTAGGGTTGATCAATTCTTTAGACTTCATAATATTCCCATATATCATCGAGTTTAGATAGCTTCCTTCAATTTGGAATCTGAGGCTCTACACTGGTTCCAATGGTTACGTAATTCTTACCCAAATCTCTCTTGGGAGGACTTTGAGTCCCAAATACTGACCCAATTTGGGCCTAGTGAGTATGATGACTTCACAGAGGCCTTGACCAAACTGCAACAAACATCCTCAGTCTGTGACTACCAAACTCAATTTGAAAAATTGACCAAGAAGATAAGAGGATTGATGAAAGGGTTCTTCACGAGTTGTTTTATTAGTGGGTTAAAAGGGGATCTCCAAGCTGAAGTAAAGATGGTGAAACCACATTCCATGATGGAAGCTATCAGTTTGGCCCGTCTGGCTGAATGTAAACACTCAAACCAAAGGTGCCCCCCACGGTTTCCTCAAAACCGACCTTCATTTCCTTTTTGAACCCAATATTCAATGGATAGTAAACCTACTACACCCAAGCAACTGACTATAGAGGAGATGGATGCATGTCATGCCAAAGGATTATGTTATAATTGTGATGAATTTTTTTTTAAAGGACATAAGTGTGCAAACAAAAGACTATTCTTGATAGATGTTGAAGAACCTGCTAACACTGACCAGAGTGATGAGGATGAGGATCCACCTGAAACACCTTCTCCATAGGAAGAAGATACACAGGGGTCTGAGGCAGAGATTTCAGTCCATGCCATTACAGGCATTACCACTACATAAACCATGAAAGTTGTGGGATTTTTCAAGGGCCAACGTCTTACCATCCTTATTGATTCAGGCAGCACACACAACTTCATTGATCATTGATTTGCTAAGCGAGAAAATTGCTATATCCATACTTGTAATTCATTCGAGGTCATGGTAGCCAATGGGGGAACATTACCTTGTAAATGAAAATGCTGCAATGTCAATCTCAGGATAGGGGACTATGAACTCAAGCAAGATATGTTTGCCCTCCAGTTGGGAGGATGTGATATGGTTTTGGGATCTCAATGGTTGAGTACGTTGGGCACTATCAATTGGAACTTTGTAGAACTCTGGATGCAATTCTCCCAAAATGGACAAACACACTTACTCGAGGGCTCCCCTACAGGAACACCTCACTTCATTAGTTCCAATTGTATGGAGAAAGTGCTAAAGAAATCAAAATGTGGGGTAATTACACAACTCTTCTCCATCCAACCAACCACTTTACTAATGGCTGAAATTCCATCAGACCTACAACTAGTTCTACACAAACATGATGTTGTCTTTGTAGAACCAACTACACTACCACCATGTTGCTCTCATGAACATGCTATCCCATTGCTCTCAGGTAGTGCACCACAAAATATCAGGCCATACAAGTACCCTCATGCATGAAATTAGAACTACAAAAATTGGTACAAGAATTACTCAAGGCTGGTGTCATCCGACCTAGTACTAGCCCCTACTCCTCACCTGTCCTACTTGTTCCCAAGAAATATGGTTCATGGAACCTATGTATTGACTACCGAAAACTCAACAAGACTACGGTCAAGGATATATTTCCTATTCCAGTGGTTGATGAATTACTCGATGAACTACATGGGACCATGTATTTCACCAAGCTTGATCTCTGCTCTGGGTACCATCAGATCTGACTCAATAATGAGGACATCCCCAAAACTAATTTTTGCACTCATGAAGGTCATTATGAATTCTTGGTAATGCCATTTGGTCTCACAAATGCTCCTTCTACATTCCAAAGTCTTATGAACAACATCTTTTGGCCCTTTTTGTGGAAGTTCATCCTTGTGTTCTTCGATGACATCTTGATTTACAACCGCACATGGGAAGAGCACCTCAATCATGTGGATCAAAATTTACAGCTGTTGGTCACCCATCACCCTTTTTCCAAAAGGTCCAAGTGTTCCTTTGGTCTGATTGAAGTAGAGTATCTCAGATACGTTGTCTCACAGGATGGCATCAAGGTTGACCCTCAAAAGATTCAAGCAGTTCAAGAGTGGCCGAAACCTCGCACCCTCAAGGGACTTCGAATATTTTTAAGGTTTACAGGCTATTATCATAAATTTATATGCAATTATGGGAATATAGCTGCCCCCCTCACCTCTATGTTGAAAAAAATACCTTCAGTTGGATAGGGCCTACTAACGAAGCCTTCATTGAACTCAAGCATGCTATGACCACCACTCCCGTCTTAGCCATACCATATTTCTCTAAACCATTTGTCATTGAAAGTGATGCTTTTGGTCATGGTATTGGGGTAGTATTGATGCAAGAAGGATGACTTATGGCTTTTTCTACCAAGGCACTCTCTGATTTTAATATAGGGAAATCCACATAGGCTAAGGAAATGTTAGCCATATTGCATGCAATGACACATTGGTGACCTTACCTCATTGGGCGTCACTTCTCCATCAAAACTGACCATCAAAGTCTCAAATATTTTTTGGAACAAAGAGTTGCTATGCCTGACCAACAAAAGTGGGTGTCTAAACTCATGGGGTATGATTATGATATCACCTACAAAAAGGGAAAGGAGAATATTGTAGCTGATGCTCTTTCTTGTCAAATGGAGACCGTAAGTATGTTGTGTGCCATATCAGCACCACTTTCCTAATGGATTTATTCCTTGCATTAGGAAGCACATCAGGATGCATATTTGCAATATTTGATATCCTCACTAATGGATGATCTAGATTATACACTAGGGTATAATTTGAATGGCCATGATCTATGCTACCATCAATGCTTGGTTCTACCTCATAAGTCCCCACTTGAAGAGCTCATCATGAAGGAATTACATGCCACTCCCTCTGTAGACCATTCAGGGTTCCTTAAAACATATGAGCGACTCAAGCGCACCTTCTTTTGGAAAGGTATTAAACATGACATCCGCCCTTTTTTTGCTACCTGTGACACATGTCAAAGGATGAAAGGTGAAACAGTGTGCTCTCCAGGCACTCTTTAGCCATTGCCTATCCCGGATCAGGTTTGGACTGACATTTCCATGAAGGGATCCCTAAATATGGAGGCAAGTCAATTATTTTCATGGTAGTGGACCACCTTTCAAAGTATGCTCACTTTTGTGCCCTTTCCCATCCGTATACTACATCCATTGTTGCACAAATTTTTCTTGACTCCATATTTCGCCTTCATGGCATGCCCACCTCCATTATATTTGATTATGATCCCACCTTCACTAGTCATTTCTGGCAAGAGTTGTTTAAGTTGTAGGGGACTCAGCTCAAAATGAGTTTAGCCTACCATCCACAAATGGATGGTCAAATAGAAGTTAATAAATGCTTGGAAATCTACCTTCACTGCTTTGTCTCAGAACATCCCACTCAATGGGAAAAATAGCTATCCTTGGCTGAATGGTGGTACAACAATTCCTATCATACCACAACCAAACTCACACCATTTGAAGTAGTCTACGGGGGCCTTCCACCTGTGCCTTCCTCTTACATTCCTGGAAGCTCCAAGGTCCAGGCCATCAAAAACACTCTAATTCAACACACCGAGGTCCTTTGCCAACTTAAGTAGAATTTGAACATGGCCTAGAATTGGATGCCCCAATAATCTGATCAGCATCATTCTAAGCGTAGTTTTGATGTAGGTGATATGGTCTTCCTTCACTTGTAGCCGTACAAACAATCATCCCTACAAATTCACAAGTTTTAGAAGCTTGCTGCAAAATTCTATGGTCCTTACCAAGTTCTACAAAGGATTGGCCCCACAAATTACAAATTGCCACTCCCACCTACTTCCAAGCTTCATCCTATTTTTCATGTTTTCGATCTCAAGAAAGTTATGGGCACACAGGTACAGGTTCAATCCACACTTCCTGAATTAGATGAAGAAGGTTCTATATTACTTGAACCTGAGTAGTTGTTGGATCATCAGACTCACAGTATTCACAATCATACAATTATAGAGATCTTGGTTCAGTGGCGTGGGCTTCAACCTAAAGATGCTACATGGGAATCTCTCCACCAACTCCAGTAATAGTTTCCTCATTTCAGCTTTGAGGACAAAGCTTCTTCAAGGGGAAGGACATGTTAGGATCCCATCCTAACCCTTAATGTAATAAATTCCATGATGTAATAATTCCTAAATAACATGGGTAGTACCCATGATTAATATTTTGTAATGTTCTAAGTTTTAGCTTATATAGTGCCTATGACAAATGGCACCCTTTTTATGTAACACATGGTAGATAGGTATGTAAGGTGGCCTTGTGCATGTAATTCGAGTGGCATTGTGCATGTAATTTGAGTGGCACTATGCATGTAATTTAGGTGGCATTATGCATGTAATCCAAGTGGCATTTTGCATGTAAGCCAACCATGGAAGATAACTCTTTAAATACCCGAGAAGGTACCAATGTATTCACATTTTTGCAAATTAATGAAGTGTTGAAGGAGGTTGCCCCCTCGAAGATGCCCGTGATTCTATATTATTATGAGATTGTTCCTTTATGCAAATTTCTATTATAATGTGTATTTTGTTTTGAATATTGATATGATGTTTATGTGAGTTTATTTCCAAGCAATTGTGTGAAAGTGTGTTTATTTGAGTTTATTTTATAGTAGGATCCTAAAACATTTTGGGTAGGAGAAGATGTCCACCATATTGTAACCTATGAAAGAGGGCTAGTAAGGGTTTGGATAGTGGTGTAATATTACGTTGTGGACCTTGTGGGTGCATACCATGAGATTACTAAGGACTAGGTGGGGGAGGTGCATTGGTTTGGAATACTTGTTAATGTGGAACATAAGGTGGTGGGCTTGGTACTAGTGCTAAGGTAGAAGTTACCACTTGGTTGGTTTGTGGAGGTCGAGGATACAGTTGGTTGGGTGTGTTTCTATTAAAATTAAAATTTCAATTGTAGTTAGGCTTTGATCTTAACTTAATTTTTTTGAATTGGACTTTAATGTATTCGATAACTTTTGCCTATGAAATGGCTTCCTCGAAGGTGTGGCTTTGGTGAAGTTGGAGAGAGGTAGATATGTGTTTGTGGCAACTCTTGGAAAAGAGTATCACTAGCTCCATGGTAGGGAGGCTATGGGTAAGGTCATAGATGATCACTCTCCATATAGACACAAACTCGATGATAGGTTCATCATTAGTTTGTCTTAAGGCATAGACGTATGAAAAGGTTATCTTCTTCTTAATGTTAATTGAGAATTGTTCTAATAAGGTGTTTTCTAATTTCTCAAATGTATAAAGGCTATGTCCTGGTATCATATTATACCTATCTAACTGCAAGGGAGAGGGAGAAGGTACATAACATAATGGGGTTGCTACTATGAAGATAGTAGAAAGCTGAGCGATAATTATGAACATGCTCTATAGGGTCCTCCTTACCTTTATACTTATAGAAATTTGGGATCTCAAAGTGGTAGGGGTAAGGTGGGATAGGAATTTATGGATGGACTGGCTCATTGTAGAGTTCATCATAAGATATATTTTGTGGCTCGTAGCTTGCGGTGCGTAGGTTTAACATCTTGAATTCATCTTGTAGGAGTTGAATTTTATGTGTTAAGGGTGTGGGCAATTAAGCTAGGATTGGTTGAGCCTAGGAGTGCATCAGATAATGAGGTTGTTACTATTATTCCCTTTATTGTGAAGGGAATTGTTCCATCTTGTCTTGGTATGCTGGGTATTGGGTGGCATACAATGTAGGAGCTAGTGGGATTAGGCTAAGGAATAGATGTTTATTGGGGATAGTAATACTATGATTGGGATGTGTGTTGTTGTAGCATGGGTTCCTACTAGGTAGGAGCCTATAGTAATGGTTGGGCTATAGGTGGTGATGACCATGAAGGAGGAGGTGTGAAAAATGTAGCACCAATATGTGAGAGTGGAGATATTGGCACTACTGATGCTAGGGATGGTCAAGGTAAGGTGTCAAAACCTGGGACCTGCCTCTGTCCTAAAGTATGGATGACAGTGAAGCTAAATTGTGTGGAATAGCTTGGGGATGTGGGTGTGTAAGCTATGGGTTTTTATTTATAGGTAGTAGGAAGATTATAGGTAGACACTTGGAAAGGAGGAGGAGGAGGTATCCTAAAGGTCGATGAAGGTGAAGGTAGAGTGGAAGATTGGGTGTTGTACACTCTAGGAACCTAAGAGATAGGTGGGAATAGAGTGGAAAAAGGAGGGTAAGCTTCTAAAGTGGGAGCATGGGAAGAGGAGGTGGTACTTGTTTCCAATATTGAATGAATTTGGGTTGCTGGTTTTTGTTGCTACCATTTGGTGGTTTGGGTTTGGAGAGGCTCTTGTGATAAATATTCAAACATTGTGAAAAATGGTTGTTGACATGATGATGGTTGAGGATCTTGGGAAGAGGATGGGTATTATGTTTGAGGTGGTGTTTGTTGTTCCTATAGAGGAGGTTGCTATTGTATAGTTTGAAATTTTGGCCTTTGAATACCTATGGTGGAAGAGGAAGGGTCAAAAATCATTCCTATGGTAGGGGAAAATTATGTGATCTATGGGCAAGTACGGCTCAAGAGGGAGGAGTAATTCTCAAAAAGGGATTGAGATAGACTCTGGAAAAAGGGGTGTGCAAAGGTAGAGGAAGTAGGTATGACCTCCTCATATATGGTAAAGAAAGGATGAGGCTATCCTGGTGCTATGTAGATCACATGGTCATAGAACATGGTCAGGGGATTTGGATGAAATAAGCAAAAAATTATATGTAAGTGAAGTAGCGAGAACTTCACTCAAAGTTGACATCTCGTCCTGAGGTGTCGTGTGTGTGAACTATAGGTTGGATTTAATGAGTAAATTAGATGTGTCTATGGTATTCCACTTCATGATAAAATGAGTGGGAGAATACTGACTGGAAGAAGTGGTGGGTGCTTCCTCTATAAGGTATGCTTGCTTACGTGCTCGAATACGGGTGACAATAGGCATGAAAGCATGTGTGGTGTCATGGTAGGAATTAAATCCTGTAATTCTATGTGTATTGTCTAAAGGGGTTTAGGAATAACCTTGTGTGGTGTAGAATCGACTGTGTCTAATATAAGCATAATAGAATGTAGTGTTGTGTATAGCTAAATAGTATGTGGTGTAGTGTGCTAAAATATATCTATGATCATGCAAACAATCATAGACTGGAATCAGTTCTATATGATAAAAATAATTGTTTTGTTCGTTTACGTGTGTTTCGATGTTGGTACTTCCTAGGTAGTATCACAGGTAGTGGAGTGAGTACTTTAGTAAATCAAGAATTTCATTGGTATTAAACCTCCTGCAACACCCAAAGATGCATAGAATAGAATAATATTGCAACGTGTAAGTGGTGACCTTTATAGAAGGCACAATAAAATGATATCCTAAAGGTATGAAACCCACTGTGCTAAAGTGAGTTTGCTATATCCTCTCATGAGAAGAGGTGGTACTATCTGAGATCTGCTATCGATATACCCATGTTTTTGCTTCACCCTCAGGTAGGCTTAGTCAATAACGACAGTTACCATGTTCACTAATTATGTAAGCCTTGTGAAAAAAGGCATCTAATCCTATCCCACTATGAAGGTAACAATTGGTGATGAAATATAGAAGCCCAATCTCAAAATTGGGGGGTTTTCGGTGATGAGGCCCAAAAACCACTCCTATGGGGGCTGCTAGGTATCTAGGGGGGTGATGTGGTGGAGGGTAAAACACCTACCACATCAATCTTGAGCGATGGATTGGGGATGAATTCCAATATAACCACTTTTTTAAGATACCACGTGCGTGTGTGTGGGTTTTTGTTTTGCTATCGATGTTATGTATAATAAGAAATATAACTAGTTGCCTTTTCAAATCAAATGCTAGCCCAATATGCATTTTTTGAAAGCAAAATACTAGAATGAAATGCTTTTTGTAAACAAAGAATCTAATCCTAGATGCCTTTAGGAAAAGAAATTAGTTCTATGTTTTTTCAAAGCCTAGAAACATGCAATATGAAGGTGTGAAGAAAGGGGTTTATGTGACCCTAAATGTGTGTGAAAACAAGTAGTAATTGCAATGAATATTTATGCAAGTATAGATGAGCAATGACAAGGACTTTATACATATAAACTAGAAAAGGGAATATTAAAATTTACATGAATCTTAAAATTTAAAGTTGCTGGAATTTTGATAGGTTTTGTAATTATAACTATACTTAAACTAAATGGAAATGCGAAGAAAGGGAAAATTTGTTACTATCTCTTGTGCCTTAACTAGTAAATATTTCAAACATACCCAAAAATTAGCAAACAGATCAAATACAGAAGAATACCTAGAATCTTATTCTATGGGTGGTCTGGTTAGGCCTTGTACTTAGGCTTTTGAGGTTGGTAGGTTAACTCCACCAATCGAGGGGAAAAGTGAGATCTGGTTCACGGGGTGCGGGGTGAACTATATTTGGAGACCCCAAATATTTGTTCTAAAGGCCTAAGATGGTTCCCAAGGCTTTGGAGATCTCTGTGACAGTCATATTTAGTACCTAGAAAACATAGAAATAGAGGATAATATCAGATTTGCAAAAACTAGTTATCCCAACACTATCCATTGTGGGGGTCCCATAAGGCATGCCAGAATGAAACGACCAAAAGATAAAAATTGATATAAAAACATATTAATGACACATGCTATTCAGGAAAAAATATTTTTATTTATTTAAAGAGTGCATAAATTACAATGGGGGCAAATTCACCTTTATCCCTTATTTTCATAAATGTTACAATAGGCTCGATGCCTTCTTTTGCATCCCTTAGTGTATATGGGATTGCGTAGCACTGTAGGGTTGTAGTCTATAGTTGTTTCCCTCATTGGTTCTAGGCAAAACCTACAAAAAGGGGTTAGTTCATTGGGGGGCTTGCCTTAGTCAGGACCCATATTAAGAAAGACAAATAAACGATAAAAACATATTGAAAACTAAAATTAATTGTACAAAAGGTCATGAAATTACAAAATGAAGCTTACCTCCCAAATTTGAGCTGATTTGGGACCTATAGAACCAATTCTCCACCCTTGGGGTGAACTGGTACCAAATTTTTAGGGTAGGGATAAATCAGACTCTAAGTGTTGTTCTATAGAAACCCTTCAGTGTAGAGGTTCCTTAGATGTTGTATTTCTACTATTCAAGTTTAGTTTTGCTTTGCTATGCTTCTGTATACATTTTTGTAGAGTTTATGTAATTTGGACATAAGTGGAGAGAGATAAATGAGAGTTTTGACCCACTATTTATAAGAAAACCCAAGGTGTAGGGGAGGTTGTTAGGATAACTAAGCCGTAGGGTCAGATCCTATGAAGGTTACGTTAGGGTTTGTAAGGTGGCTTCCTCACATTCCCTATAGGAAATATCTCATCCTCACACATGTGTGAGGAGAGATTAGGGTTATCTAGGGTTAGTCAATTTTGGGTTAAATGTGGGGTTAGGTTAGGGCTTCCTAAGAAATATCCTAACTAATCTAGTGCACACACATGTGGAAGGGAATAATTAGGGATTAAGGACCTAATTAACATTTTTAACCCTAAAAGTGACCTTTAAGTGAAGTCAACTTAAAATTAAATTTATGAATTGAATTAATAATTACTTTTACCAATTAATAGCCACGTGGGGGCCTTAATTAAGTGTAATAAGGCTTTGTATCACTTTGGGAAGCTGATGGAAGGTGTAGACACCTAAAACACATCATGTCAAGGTGACTACTCATATGGGATATGCTAGAAGACCATATGGAAGACCTTGGATAAATACCAAGGTATAGTAGTGGTTTTAACCACTCATTTGGACACCTTTGCCTAATCAGTGCTAGTCACGTGGGTGACACCCATGGTTAGTAGAGGTAATGGCATCCTTATCAGCCATGTCTAGGCCTCAAAATCAAGTTGGCCTTTGACCAAGTCAAAGTTGGTTCCAAATGGCCAATTGGTTGTAGATTAGAGTGGTTTGAGTGAGGAAGGTTCTGGATATTTCTATCCAACTACTCTAACTACCCAATATTGATCTTGGCTTCCTCATGGAGCTAGGTAATAGCCCTCCTAAGTGCTATAAAAAACCCCTTAAAAATTTGGGAAAAGTTTGGAGAAGCTTTCATTTGAACCCAAATCTAAGAGAACAGAGAAAATTGTATGCGGTGAAGCCCTATCGAGATAGACACTCACTTGTGTTCCTTGAGAAAAATCTTTGTCATTGCAATTGAGAGATCAAGATGACAATTCAAGCCATGGAGGCCCTAGGAGGCTAGGAGAGCCAAGAAATGTAATTACGCGTATTTCATGCGCACTTGGAGTGATTCAACCACCAAATCTATTAGAGGACACAAAGGCGACCCTTGACCATCAATTTGGCAAGAGAATTCAGAGATCTAGCCCTTGGATTGGAGGACAATCACATTTCAAGCCTCACCATGGCTATCAACCATAGCTAACAGTGCTCACCACGCCTTAGAGCCGTGGTCAAGGCAGTATCATTGATTTCCTTATTTTCTCATTGTAGGAATTGTTAATAGTAGTAGGCTAAGCATAATTTAGGTTTTATTGCATTTTAGAGACTTTTGATCGATAGAATTATCTTGTTTAGTTGCTTTGCTTTCAATATTTTGACTAGGATACTAATGAATATTTTTCATGCTTCCATGCTTTCAAATTGATAATTAGACCATTAGATAGATACATATGATTTTCCTTTACATTATTCATAGCATCTTTTCATGTTTTTCAAAGGTTTATTAGCTTTATTGCATTTTCTTTATTATATGCTAATAATGTCATGTGTTCTTATAAATTCCTCAAAAAGCCTCATCAAGAGAGGCATCCTTTATTACTGATGCTTATTGTTGTTTATTACACGCAGGATCAACAAGGTTTTGGGATGCAAGGCAACAAATACCTCTAATTATGGAGAAGAAGTTCATCGACACCTTGGAGCAGTTCATGTCATCCTGAAAGGCATTTTGATCACATCTACCCTTGAGAGGGATTAGACGCTATTGTAATTGATGTATCAAATGGGTATCCCTAAGAGGGATGAATCTGTAATTTGAATCCATTGAAATTAATAAAGGATTCCTTGTATTCATTTTATTTATTACTATCAATTTATGCATACCTATTTATGTATTTTTTGTCAATTGCAATAGTTAGACTAGGTGTGAGCCTTTTTTGGATCGTACAGAAGGCAAGCACGGTATGAACTTCCACATTTTATGCCACATAATACTGAATTGTGTGGTTTTATGATGACAAGTGCTAATCGCAATTGAAAATCGTGGTTAAATGTTTTCACCACGGTTGACACCCGTGGGCAACAGTATCAACCGTGCCACATAGCCATGGTCAACATATGACAGGCCATACAATAGGGAGCCAAAGCTTAATTGGATGAGGATCTGAGGTAGGATCCACTTTTCTTTGATTTTCCCTATTTCTCTATCTATGTTTTTCCAGAAAGTCAAAATTACTAGCATAATTAGGGAATGCGAAAAGAAATTAAAATACATTGAGTCCCTAGGTCTTTTCATAGGTTTTACTAGTCGCTACTAGGAATAGTGGACCTCTGAGTGTAGTCCGCCCTAGTCTCCAATGGTCTATGCCCTTTTTGTATGCTATTTTTCTTGCATGAGGCTCATCTAGTGGCCACTTAATCATCCTTATTAGTGTGCATTTGCTTTGAAAAGTCATATAACTTAATCAGGCATACTTCTGAAAGTTAAAACGTTCTTAATTTTCATCACAAGTAGAAGAGTCATGAGTGTTATTTTATGGATTTAATTTCATGCAAAATAAAAGGAACCACACATACCATAACATACTTAAACTCTAGTGAGTTGGAAGTCACATCCAACCACTAGTAGGGTTCAACGATAGTGGTAGTGATTTCCATCCATTGGCCCAACTCCATCAATACTTTTGTTACTAGACCAATACCGTATCCAAGATACCATCATAGCCCATGCAAAATAGCATGCATTCCTCTTTGGAGGGGTGTATCACTATGCATGGGTGAACTGGGTGAGGACCGAGAGGACCTGTGCTCCCTACCTGAGTGTGGGTTTCATCTCCATATTTTGAGGGGTTTACATGATCGTGACTTTCATTGTCGTTTGTTGAGTTGCGAGTATATAGGTGAAAGACCTTTAATAATAGAGTATATCATCAACATTTTTGAAAACACGATGAGAGTTACTTATTGATACAAAAAATTACAAAACACATCAAACAGTTTAGGGCTCACTATAAATTTTAAAAAGAGATAGTGACCACTATTTACTTTGTTTTTTCTAAAACCTACATAATAGATAATACAATATCATGGTGGCTACATGGAGAGGCCAACCCGAGCGTAGATCCGAGGTCGAGGCTAAAGCTCCACCCAATGCACAACAAGACATGCAATGCCCTCAATCATAGAATCCTCTCGAATGTCATTCAACGAGTATTAGAGGGGACAATTCTACGCATGAAAATCTTGTTGGGAATATCCCAGTACGAGGAGCTACTAGACTCTCTTCAAGACATAGATCATAACATAAATCTTATCAACATGGGGGTTCTTATTATATCAGCATTTATCATGACCACACTCCGCGTGCATCCACAGGATCTACTGAGGAGTTTGTAATTGAGGGATCCATATTGGTACCCCGTCATCCTATGTCTAAGGGAGGATTGAGGCCGTCAACATCTAGGTATAGACAAGTTCAGGATCCATCCATCCAAGGGTAAAAATATAGGGCCACTTTCAAGCATAGGCCCGCTCAAACTCCCAACAAGGGTGAGCCATGTAGGATTACCATAGATGTGTCTAAAGTGGGAGCCAATGGCATGCCACCTCATGAGCCTTGGCATAGCAGACAGTTGGATGGTTTGGGTAAATTTCTAGGATAGTTAGGTTACAAGCCTACTCCTACACCTTCTCATCCTGTGAGTGTGCATAGTGGTAGTACCATTAGAACTATTAGAGAACCTGGAGAATGCCCCAAGTGTTCTCGAGGTATGCATGCCCCTACATCCCATGTAGGAATAGAGCATAGGAAACATCTGGATGTGAATGCCATATTCATAGATAAGGGCAAGAGCGTAGCAAATCAGACCATTGGGGGACACACCCACAAATCTTCTCGAAAAGAGCGCACACACCAAATGGGAGGCCACAAATGGTTGATCACATAGATAGATCTCATAAGTTGATGTTAGAGAAAAGAGGTCATATTCTCCAAGACCAATTAGAGGATATTTGTGCAGAATAGGAATACCTCAAAAATGAGAACACTTAGAGGTAGAGGTTCATAAGACAATACTTATATGAACAACAAATGCATGAACAATGCATCCTTGATCAAAAGGAGCATGTTGAGAGGGAGGATCAACTAGCTAGTATCTTTTTACACCCCCATGGTGAGCATAGGGAGCATATTGATAGATGATTTTCTTTGCAACCCAATTTGTACCTTGAGTACATAGATACCCATACTCACTATATGACCCAAAATAGAGATGAGCATCCTTCACTCGAACATCACGAGCATAGGTAGTATGAATAAGTGGGAGAGGAATTAGATCAAGAGTATCTTAAAATATCCCAAGTCAATGAGGAGGATGAGCCTATTCCTTTTGACCGATTGAAGAGGAATTTACCTCTGAGGGTGCCTCCAAGGTATTCCATAGAAGAGGAGTTCTTATCTTCATGGTATTATAAAGTCTTTGCAGAAAAGGTCAAAGCTATAGAAAAGCAAGGGAGAAGTTATAAAAATCCAACCTTGAATAAAATTCATAATGAACCTTTATGTTTGTCAGTTCCTACTCTGCCTTAACCCAAGCATTTTGAAATGCCTAAGCTGGAGAAGTTTATAGGAGAGGAGGATGCTCAGAAGCACGTCACGAGAATTTTGGATGTATGCTTTCATATTGGAAGAAATTATGCCCTACTCCTGCGGAATTTCATCATGACCCTCTCAGGACCAACCCAGGAGTGGTTTAATCAACTCAAGAGGCACAATATCACCAATTTCGAGCAATTGGCTGATGCATTTCTTGAACACTTCTCATTTAGCATCAAGAAGAAGGTGAAATTGTCTAAGTTGGATGCTTTAATGCAACATGATGATGAACCAATTATGGATTATGGGAAATTATGGAGAAAGATGATGGTAAAGCTACCATTCTCCATCCCTACTTTTGAATTAACTAGAATTTTTATGAAAAGTTGCACCAAGCACATTTTGTTATTATTGTAGTTGCAGCAATACTAGACCTTCAAAGAGGCTTTGGTGTAAGCCAAAGTGATTGAGGATATCAAGTTACAAGAGGGTAACTTGAATCTCAAGAATAAGAAGGAATGGAATAAAAGAATCACTAAGAAATAATTCAGACAAGTTAGCCCACATCAATAAGGTGGTTTTGAACCTTTAGAAATGGGATAAGGGGTAACAATAATGAAATTATCAAGCCCAACCTCCTCTTGTGCATAATATGAGTAGCACAACAACTATCAAAAGGGCAAGAATAAGGAATAGCATCCACCTCGTCAATTCACACAATTTTCAAAGTTGATGACTTTGATATTCAATCAACTGTGTAAGGAAAATGTCATACACTAATCGGAGGTCAAATTGTTGGACCCTAATCAACCCAAATTGAAGGGGTATAAATATGAGTTGTACTATATCTTCCATAGATCAAAGGGACACGACATCAAAGTATGTTGGAGTTTCAAACATTTAGTACAAAACATGATAGAAAGATGTGAGCTAACTATGGATAACCCTTAGGCACTAGATAATCAAAATATGGGAATTTACAAAAATCCTCTACCTAACCATGAGGCATCGAGGAATAATATTGGCCAGGTCAATCAAGTGTGAATCGAACCACCAACCCATGGGTTTGTTGGAATGGTCAATGTTGTTACTATACATGTGAGGTATGAGAGACCAAATCAACCTCTATATCCCATTAGAGTACAAGTTGCACCTCCTCCAAGGCCAGCCCAAAATGTGCTAGGCCCACCAACTAGACCGGTGGTGATAATCAAGAGTAGGTACGTTTAGAACCTACAGACAACTCCAACAAAGTTTTCAATTTATGAGTTGATTTAGAAATCTCCCAAGCATAGGGAGACACTTATGGATATTCTAAGATCCATATAGGCACAATCATAGGATCCATAAGTGGTCACACACTTCATGGGACATGTACAATAGTTCCAAGAATTAGTAATACTGTAGACACCTAAAACACGTCATGTCGAGGGAGACTACTCATATGGACATGTTACAAGACCATATGGAGGATCTTAGGTAGAATCCAAGATAGAGTAGTGGTTCTAACCACTCAATTTGGGCACCTTGGCCTAGTTAGTCTGAACCATAGCCCAGACCTATGGTTTATAGGTTGAATGATGGCTAAGACCTATGGTTTATAGTCTAGACCGCAGCTATGACCTGCAATCTTAACTGAAGTTCAGTTGGCCTTCAATCCCAGCCAAATCAGTTGGAATGACCATTTTATCTAGAAGAAGGTGGTTAGAGGATAGAAGCTTCCAGTTCAACTGTCCTAACCACCCCTTATTGATCTTGGATTCTCCATGAAGCCACCTCTAGCCCTTGGGTAGTCCTATAAGTGCCTCTCAGAATTAAGGCAAATTAGGAGAGAGAGCATTGGACATTTTAGTAGCGAAGCCCTGTCAAATTGTACACTCAACTGAATATGCTAAGAGAGAGATATTACACTTATTCCCTACCTACTTACAAATATTCATAATGAATTATATTGTGGATGCCCTAGGAGCCTAGGAGAGCCAAGAAGCGTATATTCGAGCAAACGAAGACCCTTCATAGTGAATCAACTGCCAAATCAGTCTGAGGACACCGAAGGTGATCATTGAACATCAATTTTGACAAGGAGGTCAAGCCCACTACCCTTGGAATTGAGGAAAAACCTATAATATTGCTAACCATGGCTTTCAACCATGGTTTACAGTGCAAAAAACTCACCAAAGTTGCTATTTACAACAGAGGTATCACCTCCTTACCCTTTTTATTTCAATCCGGTTAATTAGCTTAGATTAACTATTTTCATGGTTTAATTGCAGTTTAGCAGACTTCTAACTAGGAGAATTAGGTTAGATTAGTTTCTTTATGTTAATCATCAAATAGGACATTAATGGATTCTTTATACACTTTCATGCTTTATTTTACATAATTGATCCATGCATAGTGTAGTTGTTGTGTTTCTTCATGCAATTCTATAAATCTTGATATAATTAACATAGTTTACAAGTTCTTATTACGCTTTCTTGATTATACATGCTTCATGGTGTCTTTATGCAATTTTTCTAAAAGGGCCTCATCATGAGAGGCTGCCTATATTTTTGACACTCTTATGTTGTTTCTTGATCGCAGGGAACAGATTCAAAGGAGACTTAACCATCAACTTCCTTCCTCAACGTGAAGAAGAGGGTAACTCCACCCTAGAGCAGTTTGTGACCAAGTGAAAAGCATTATTAGTGTGCCTACCCTATTGAGGGCTTTGGCATTGTATTAATCGTATCATAATTTGGGTGACCCTAAGAGGGGCATGATTGTAATTGAGATTATTTGCAATTATTAATACAAGAAAAGTCCATTTTGTTGAATCTATGCAATCTTGTCAATTTTATGCTTTGAATGAATGAATATGACATAGTACAATATATGGGTGCACACTTTTTGGTTGGATCAGAAGGTTATCATGGTGAAACTCCACAATTCTATCATTTGCCTATAATTTTTTGGTTTTGTGACTTGCAGGTACAAACCGTAGCTACCAACTACGGGCCAACAATTGAACCGCAGGTTCAACCTGTGGGCCATAGTTAGAACTATAGCCCAAACCTATGGTTTCTAATAGAAATAGCAGAAAATAGAGGGATAAAGCTCAATCAAATAAGGATTTGAGGTAGGACCTACTTCTCACTCTCTACCATTTTCTCTATCTCTGTATTTTTATGGAAAGTTAAATTTTTAATGCAAGTAAAAAACTAAAAAAAAAAAAGAATTGAATTAGATCTTTGTTGAATTTATCTTTCGTGTCATTAGAAAGGCACTGCTAGGAATAGCGGGCCTATGATTTTAATCCACCCTATAATCCAACATGTTTGATAGATTTTGTTTGATTGGTTTGCATGTGTGAGGCCCTATTAGTGGCCAATTATCATCGTAATGTGCATAGTATCAAAGAGCATTTAGAATAGCTTGCATTTTTTGAATTTTAAAAAATTCTTTCATTTTCCTAGAATTTATAAAATGAGCATGAATTCTATATGATGCATTTCTTTTATGTACATTAAAAGGAACCACACACACCACTTGGCACTTAAACGCTAGTGAGTTGGGCTTGACATCCAAGCACTAGTAGGGTTCAACGATGATGGGCATAAATTCCATCCATTGGCACAAATCCCATGAACCTTTTGGATAATAGACCAATATCATATCTGAGAACCTTTCATACCCTAGAAAATTTGCATGTATTCTCTTCGAAGGGTATAATGCTGATTGGGGGAAAACGGGTGAGGATCTGGGAGGACTTGTGCTTCCTGATCGTGTGTGGGATTCATTACCACACATTATAGGTTGGATTACGTGACTTGGAGTTCATAAACAAGTTGTCAAGCTACGAGCATATAGGTGAAAGCCATTAAAATGAGAATAAATTACAAGTTTTGAAAAATATGATAAGAGTTTCTACATTGATACAACAAATCTTGAAAACATATCAAACAGTTTAGGACTCACTTTCAAAATTTAAAATGGGATAATCATTATTGTATACCTTGTTTGCTTAATAATAATACATCTAGATGCTAGGTACAGAATGGTGGATACACAAGGTGGTCAGAAATTATCCAAATCCAATGTCGATGACCAACCCCTAACCAATTCACAATAGCACATGTCAATTCCTCAACCACATGAGCGAACTAAACTTTGTTAGGCTAGCATTCAAGGAGATAACTCGACATGAGGGGAGCCTATAGAGCATACCCTAGATAGAGGAGCTTTAGTACACTCCTCTTGGAATAGTACAGAACATAAAACCTTTTAGCATGAGGGTGTTCCACTCGAGAGCCATTATCGAGACCGTAATGCACACACATCCATGGGATCGATCGAAGAGTTTGTTGTGCAGGGGACCAGGTTGGTGCCCCTATGTACTAAGTCCACTGGAGGATCCATGGCTCCACCTTATGAGTATAGAAGGACTAGAGATCCACCCATTCAAGGGTAGGTAGATAGGCTGGCTATTGAGCATAGGTCTTACCATACTCCCATGCATGGTCCACCATGCAAGATCACCATTGATATATTGTATATGGGATATAATGGCACACTACCGCATGAGCGATGGTGGTCTAGGTAGCTATAGGGTCTAGGTAGTGTTTTACAGCATCTAGGATGCAAGCATTCTACTCCACCCACTCGTGCCCTGAGTGAGCGTAGCATGAGTGTCGTCAAGACTTCTAGAGAACATGGTGAGGCTTCTAAGTGCCCTCATGTCACACACCCACTATCTACACATGGTGGTTCACAGTATAGGATATAGTAGGAGGCCAATACCATCTTCATAGATAGAGGCAAAGGCACATCACATCAATCTGATGGGTACAAAACCCACTAGGTCGCTCGTATAGAGCAGGGATACCAAAGGCCTCCCATGGACGATCAAATTGATATGTCACATCAAATGGTATCAGAGCAGAATCACCAACTCCTCCAAGATCAATTGGAGGATGCTTGCCTAGAGAGGTAGCACATTGAATATGAAAATATTCAAGTGTAGAGGCTCATTAGACATAGACTATATGAGTAGCGCATGTGTGAAGAGCATATCCTTTCCTATAAGGAACACGTAGAGTAGGAGGATATCTTAGCTAGGGCTGGCCTATATCCTCAAGATGAGCATAGAGAGCATGTATATAGGAAGGCTTTATCTCAAGATGATATGCATCAAGAGCAAAGAAATACTCATACTCATGCTAGTTCCGAATAGAGGGAGCAGCCACTGCCACTCGATAATCAAAGGTAGAGGTAGCATGAAGAAGCAACGGGAGATAGATACAAGAAAGAATATCCTGAGAGCTCCTAAGATGAAGAGGAAGAGCAACACCCTCCATATCGTACAAGGAAGAAAGTACCTCGTAAGCTACCTCCACATCAACTTAGGGAGGAGGAATTTCTATCTTCAAAGACCTATAAGGCCTTAGCCAAGAAGATTAAAGTCATCGAGAGACAAGGCGTGACTATTCAAAAGTTGACATTAAGGAAAATCCATAATGAGCCTTTGGATCCTTCAGTGCCTACTCCAGCTTACCTTAAGCATTTTGATATGCATAGGTTGGACAAGTTTAAGGGTGATGAAGATGAATAGGAACATGTCACAAGATTTTTAGATGCTTGCTTTCAGATAGCAAGAAATGATGCATTATTGTTATGTACGTTCATAATGACACTTTTTGAACCCACTTGGGAGTGGCTAAATTAGCTAAAGAAACATAGCATAACTGATTTCGAGCAATTAGCTGATGCCTTTCTTGAACACTATTCCTTTGGCGTCAAGAAATAGGCCAACCTTTCCGATTTGGCTGCGCTAGCTCAGTGCGATGATGAGCCAATAGAGCAATACAAAAAGAGATGGAGGAGACTAATGGGAAATTTTCCATTTCCTATTCCTGCCATAGAGTTAACCTAAATGTTTATGAAGAGTTGTGCCAAACACATCTCGTTACTGCTTTAGCTACAACAGTATCCTACATTTGAAGAGGCTTTGGCGCAAGCCAAAGTGATTTAGGACATCAAGTTACCGGAAGGCAAATTGAAGCTCAAGAACAGGAGAGAGGGATAAAATAAGAGTGCCATAAAACAATAGGGCAAGCAGGCCCATGTGAATCAAGTGGTGTTGAATTTTCAAAGGGAGAACAAGGGGCAACAAAAAAAAAATTATCAGGCCCAACCTCCCCAAGTGCAACAACAATTATAAAGGCAAGAACAAAGATCAACACCCACCTCGCCAATTCACACCATTGAAGGAATCATTGACATCAATTTTCCATCAGCTATGTGAAGCCAAGGTGATTAGATTACTTGAAGTCAATATGATAGACCCCAATCAACCTAAACCAAAGGGGTACTAAGAGGATATGTTTTGCATTTTTCATCGAGCGAAGGCCATGACATTGAGGTGTGCTAGACTTTAAAACACATGGTGCAAAATATGATTGACAAAGGTGATGTTGTAGTGCCACACAACCCATAGGTTCTTGATAGTAAGAATATGGGTATTTAAAAAAACCCCTTGCTAAATCATGAGGCACCTCAGAACAACATTGGCCAAGTCAACCAGGTGCGAGTCGAACCACCTACCTAGGGGCTTGTAGGCATGGTCAATATTTTCACTAGACATGGAATATATGTGAAGTAGGGAAAAATGATGCACCAAATTATGTAAAAAAATATGCGTATCTGCCCCATCTTGCTCATGAGCATAAAAAAGGAAGCATGCATGTGAAAGGAAAAGAATACCAAACAAAAGAAAATGAATCAAAGCAAGTCTCTTCTCATTAATTTGTTGGATCAGATCCAAGGTTACATATAAGTCCCCTTGAGGTATCAAAACATGATACAATTATTACAATATGAGGTTCCCAAAGACCAAGTCTTTCATGGAGTCAATGTGCACATCCAATGTTTCTCTGCGTACCCATAATTGAGGTGGGCGAGCCAATGCCTCTGATGCTTGTATCTTTAGTCTCTAATGTCTAATATTACTTCCCAAATGCCTTCTAAGAACCTACACCTGCACACAAGGAAGCAAAAAGGGGTCAAATAGCAAGGGTGTATGGTGAAAACATGCAATCCCCACAGGGGCAAAATAGCGCATATATTAAAACTATATCAAAACATGTCAAAATGACTTGAAAATTTGCAGATTTGTCAAAGAGGAGTTTTTGGGAGGATTTCACCAAAAATATATCAAAAATTTCATCTGTGGACCCCTCAATTTTGTGTCGCTCGCCTGCAACCTACGAAAGAGAAGACAAGCAAATCCTAAACCCAAACATATCCAAAACTCATGAAATTTGGTCAGTATGGATAAATTGACATTTTGAGACAACCTATATGATCATATTTTAAAATTGGATCATGGATACACCTGCATCAAACTAGGGTGCCCGGATGGGCCCTACGAGCCTGCGAAAACTTAAAAATGCTATAACTCTTTCATTTTAACTCCAAATCACTTGAAATTTTAACTATAGCATAATGGGACAATATAGAAAATTACAAATTAAAAATATTAATGAAATTGTTTAAGAATTTACCCTCATCCCGGGGGGCGATGGTGACTGCAACTATTTAGGGGGCACCCTAGGAGGGGATACCCACCAAATCCGGCTACTTTTTGCTACCAAATCACTAGAAGATATTCCTAAACAACCTAAGGTGTGTTGTCATAAAATTTGGTGAAGAAATTCACCCGGATGGAAAATTTATGCTCGGATTACCTTCTTGAAGTCACCCGGTAACCTCCTTGGCAAAAGGGAGATTTCGAGGGCAAAAAGGTGCAATAAGGTGAGGGGAAATCTTGGAAGAACTCTATTGCATATCCTAGAACTACTGTATATATTTTTGTGTGGATATTTAATCCATTTTATAGCCCAAAGGGGCTCATGTGCAAAAGGGCATGCAAGGGCATGCATGGCAGGAGGCGCCACTTGTCAAGACGGAGGCATGCACTGTATGGGGAAGAGAATATCCATTTTGGGCCTCCATTATGAAGCATGTCATAAAGATTCAATGACCTCTACCCTGCATGCTCCAAATGGTGTGCTATATAGTAGTTGCAGGGTGCCATTTGGCCCAGATTTAACTTTTTCTTGGTCAAACTTGCTCATCGTCCCACCCTACGATGATGTCTCACCACTATTCCAAGGTGGGACGATGGGAATCTACCATCATCCTAGGGTGGGATAGTGGTGAATTTTGGGCCAAAACCTCCCAAAATTGGGCTAATAGCCTCCAAAAACCTTTTCGAAGTGGCTAGAACCACTGTGAGCCTCCTGAGGGCTGCCCAAGGGGCCATATGATGTCAATTTGATCCTTGTTTGTGGGTGCTTAATAGGATTTACCACATTTTAGTGTCTATAGATGCCTTTTTTTGAGATGCATTGCATGACGCACAGCGTTGAGCAAAAATAGATGACCAAAATATTGAATTATTAAGGTTACTCAATTACCTAACCAACTTTGGATGCCCCAATCATGAAAAGGGCGTGCGTTCTTGAATCCTTGCTTTTGACTTGGTAAAGACATTGGGATTGGTTTCTCTTCAGCTTCTAGGTATGCTAAAGCAAATTATAACCCTAAGCATTTAGAGAAAACCAAGTATTTTGGTAACTTTTGAGGTTACCAATAGGCAGGTTCATATGCATTGTTATGTGCTTTATTGAGATATTTGCTTGTTTTCCGCCCCAAGAAGGGGCATGATTGTCTTTGTCAAAAATTCGTTGGAAGAACGCAACTTGCATGATTGAGTGTTTAATTGTATATTTTTGATTATGAATTTTTTAAGCATGACTACCCCCTCAATTGATGAGTCGATAAGGGAATGACCAGTGAGAAAAGCGACGAGTCGCTTGACCTAGATGACGTTTGTTAAGGTTGCCTTCAGTTGTTCTCATTGAAAATGATATACTTTTGAAAGGATTTGGATGATGCTATGGAGATTTCATGGAAGCAAAGAGTTGAAAACCTCCTTCCCATGGGGTGGTCTAGCCATAATGGCCTTCTTGGGGAGTGAATTAGTAACTTTTCCATGAATTCATGAGAAGTTTGCATTCCATCTTGACCCTAAATGAATTCCATCATATTTGGCTTGTTTTAATGGGTGTTGAACCCTTTTCGTTGGCTTTTGTGTTGTTTTTGTTGTTTTTGATTAATATATATGTATATGCATTTGACCAATGGGCTTATTGGATGCCATTGGGGCATTTTGAGTAACCAAAGGGTTTATGGATACCTTTGGGGCTTTTTGGGATTGACCAAAGGATTTAGGGATACCTTTGGGGCTTTTTGGGTTGACCAAAGGGTTTATGGATACCTTTGGGGCTTTTTGGGTTGACCAAAGGGTTTATGGATACCTTTGGGGCTTTTTGGGATTGACCAAAGGGTTTATGGATACCTTTGGGGATTTTTGGGGGTGACCAAAGGGTTTATGGATACCTTTGGGGGTTTTTGGGATTGACCAAAGGGTTTATGGATACCTTTAGGGATTTTTGAAATTGATTGCTTAATTGTTTGATCGATGATTAGGGGAGGTATGGTACCAATAATGCCCCAGTTTATGCTTGAAAATATTTGTGTGATGTGCGATTGTGGAAAATTAGGTGCATTCGATGTTATGATGCATTAATGGATGCATGTGTTGTGCTATGATGTCATTTTATGATATGCAATATTTTTATTTGATCTATGATATGACAATGAATGTCTATCATGTATGCATATGTTTTATTGTGATTTGATTTGATTTTGTACATGTATGGATGTATGACGAGATGGATGACTATATGTCATATTATGCTAGTACCATAGATGATATAGAATGCATCAATTCATGTGTAATGTTGTATTTATACTATATAATGGATTTGTGAATAATGTAATAAAAATGAATGCGATGAAGTGATATGATGTTTAGAAGATGTTTATGAGGTTTCCATGAAACTCAAACACTCTTGTAAATTGATCAAAAGTTGTATACTAACTGTGCAAGACTTTTTAAGAAGGTATGAATTTGTTAGGATGACCAAGATACTCAATATCCCTATATGTACAAGTGAGTTCATTCCTGCAAGATGCATAAAGATACCACCATTGACAAGTAGGCTATCCACCAAACCTGTAATGAGGATCACTCTATGAATGCCACAATCCAAAGTTCTATACGCTGTTGGACTAGACCACTAGGTAGTATAGGTGACCAAAAGCTAGCTCGTCCACATGCAAACATTGGTCTATACACATGCAAAACTAATGTGATAGACATATCGTCATGCGTTTAGGATACCACCATTGACAAGTAGGATATCCACCAAACCTGTAATTAGGATCACCTAAATGGTTTTTCAAATGCTGAGAATTCTAGGGATTCAAGCTCAAGTGTCTTTTGGTTATTCAATTGATTGGGATTACTTGCTCTCATTTATAGTGATGAAAATCACTGTTTATTTTTCTATTTTTAGTGACTATAATCACTATTTATTTTGAGTTTTTTCTTTTTTCTCTTGAGCAAGGGGTTTGAGTAGTGGTGATAACCACTGTTATTTTTTATTGTTGCTTTTTGAGGATTTTGATTTCAAATTTGAACTTGTGGGATTTTTGGCTTGTGGATGGCATTGATCCTTTAGGCCTTGGGGATGACTACCCATCCTTCTCAGGGGCATGTAGTATGAATCCTTATGACTTTAGGGATCAAAGGTTTTTGGAAATGTTGATGGGAAGCTTTTGGGATTTTGCTTTTGAATGGTATTGATATTTTAGGACTTGGGGATGACTACCCATCCTTCTTTTGGACGTGTAGTATGAATCCTTACGACTTTAGGGATCAAGGGTGTTTGGGAATTTTTTATAGTGATGAAAACCACTATTTATTTTGGGGAATTGGGTAGGGAAGAACTTGTCCTTTTTCCAATTCTCAACATTATTGAACCATTCACACAGGGGGATTAGTAGGATAAAATTTTCGCTCAAGGTTGTGGGTTTCATATTTCCTTTCATAAAAACTGGATTTATTAGTATGAAATGTGTTGGGATTTGATGTATACGAGGCACGATATCAGTAAGACTCTACCTTCTAAAAATCTCACTAGCCTTCTACAAAATCTGAGAAGAAACTAAATATGGCTAAGTGACCGAAAAACTAAATGACATTCTAAAAACAAATGACTAAGTAGAGGGAATGGACACGACCATTGAAATGTATGAAATGTATATGGAAATGATAAGTAACTATGGAATGAGCTGAGTGATAACCTTGACACCATTGATTGTGCATTATACTTAGTGTACTATTTTAATGCTAGACATGTATGAGCCACTTTAAAAATGCAAAGTGTCAATGATGATTATGCCAAATGCAAATGATAATGCAATGGTATGAAACTTTATGGGAACGCAATATTTTTTTGAAATTTTGAAATTTTGATGATGTTTTTTTTCTCTTTTTGAAATTTTGATTGATATATGTATGAAAGTGCAATGCGATGCAATATTTTTGTATTTTGATGTTTTGATGATGTTTTTGAATTTTTGATTGATATGTATATACATGTGACCAACAGGCTTATTTGGGGTCCATTGGGGCATTTAGGTTTGACCTAGATGATCGTAAGTAGCCTAGAATCATTTTTATTTGACCTAGATGGTGAAAACCCGCTAGGAGCCTTTTGGGTGACCTAGGCATTCAACGACACTTAGAAAGTGTCTACGACTACCTAGGGGTATTTGGTTGTGACCAAAGGGCTTAGGGATGCCTTTGGGGCTTTTAGGGTTGACCTAGATGATCGTAGGTAGCCTAGGAGCATTTTTACTTGACCTAGATGGTGAAAACCCGCTAGGAGCCTTTTGGGTGACCTAGGAATTCAAAAACACTTAAAAAGTGTCTACGACTTCCTAGGGGCATTTTTTTGTAACCAAAGGGCTTATGGATGCCTTTAGGGATTTTAGGGTTGACCTAGATGATCGTAGATAGTCCAGGAGCATTTTTACTTGACCTAGATGGTGAGAACCCGCTAGGAGCATTTTGGGTGACCTAGACGTGTGACAACACTTAAAAAGTGTCTACGACTACCTAGGGGTATTTGGATGTGACCAAAGGGCTTATGGATGCCTTTGGGGATTTTAGGGTTGACCTAGATGATCGTAGATAGTCCAAGAGCATTTTTACTTGACCTAGATGGTGAGAACCCATTAGGAGCATTTTGGGTGACCTAGACATGTGGTAGCACTTAAAAAGTGTTTATGACTACCTAGGGGCATTTGGCTATGAACAAAGAGCTTATGGATGTCTTTGGGGCTTTTAGGGTTGACCTAGATGATCGTAGATAGTCCAAGAGAATTTTTACTTGACCTAGATGGTGAGAACCCACTAGGAGCCTTTTGGGTGACCTAGACGTGTGACAACACTTAAAAAGTGTCTACGAATGCCTAGGGGCATTTGGCTATGACCAAAGGGCTTATGGATGCCTTTGGGGCCTTTAGGGTTGACCTATATGATTGTAGATAGTCCAGGAGCATTTTTACTTGACCTAGATGGTGAAAACCTACTAGAAGCCTTTTGGGATCACCTATAAAATCATAAACCACCTAGGGATATTATGGGTTGACCAAGAGATATGTAGATACCCTTGGAGCCTTTTGGGATCACCTAGATAGTTATGCACAACCTAGGGGTGCTATGGGTTGACCAAGTGGTATGTAGATACCCTTGGAGCCTTTTGTAAATTTGCTTACTTTGTGTTCTTAGGAGGAAGGTGCAATACCTTGTATACCCCATGCATTTTTGGTGATCAAAGGAATCAAGGAAGGTGTGATACCTTTAGAATCCCCAGTTTGTTTCATTTCTTGTGATGTAAATAGTGGGGAAGGTGTTACACCTTGGATACCCCCAGTATGTACTATGATTGGTGCAATGTTATTGTCTTGGCTAGAAGAAGCAATAGAAATTGACTTCCTCGATTGTGCTAGGGGATTTTGGGTAATGCCCATGTTTTGATGGGGTGAAATGAGTTCTCCACTCATGGATAAAGCTCCCTCATCAATGAGATCTTTGACCTGAGGATCATTCCTATCGATTATATCCTGTACTAGGTGTTTGAACATGAAGCACTTATGGATGTCATGCCCATTTAGCCTATGGTACTTGCAATATAGGTATTTGCAATATATTTTGGGCTTTGGTGTGTTTCTATTGATAGGTCGACACTCAGGTAGGTTGATCACATTAGCTACTAAGAGGCACTCAAAAAAAGAGTCCATGGACTCGACAATGGATGTAAATTTTCACTTAGGGCGACACTTCTGGTTTAGCCCTTGATTTGTTTAAGACTTAATATTGGATTACATAGAAGTTGGTTGTTCTAGATACTCAGGGGGTTGAGATTTAAGATTACTCATCTGTACCTCAATCCTTGTGAGTTGACTCAAGATCTATTGTAAATCATTGTGTTGTTGATTCATGTGTAACTCCACATTGGCTAGCCTATCCAAGATATGTTGTGGAACTGGCGGAGGCGATGACTAGATGACTATTGAAGAACCTGGATGGCAACTAATAGTTGGTGGAGGTGAGCTAGGTGTGGGAGTTAGGAGATAGTTGATCGAGGGTGCATAAAAAGTCCCTAATGTCTAAGAAAATGTGGATGCTTCATGATAATTGGAGCTAGCGATTATATCCACATGTTCTTGTTCTTTATTTGGCTCATGCTTATGTTCCAACTTAGAGTTTTCAACTATGGTAGTTGGATTACCCCCACTTTGGTCTAGGGGGTACATCAGCTCTTGATATTGTGGAGATTTTGAGTGAGATGGAGTAGGTGTGACTGAATCCATAAACGTTATCTCCTGTGGTGTGGATGGGATTTTGGGTGGAGTTGCAAGTTGCATAGATGAATTTAGAGGACTTTGGTTCTCTGTCATCACATTGATCATTCCCACAAACTCATGAGAAGATGCATTTGTATTTGAACAAGTTACGGATGTGTCATCAACTTGTCCAAGATGATATGCTTGGCCTTCATGTTCATAGGGCGCATCAGGAATGCTATCAATGGGTGGAAACTTGGTAGGGGGACTACCTATATTTTTTATCGACTCGATGATAGGTGTGAATGCAACATTGGGTACTATGCACTCATCGAGTTCTAGGTAGGTGATTTGAGTTATGTCCTCAACTATGGTGGATGAAGATGGTATGATAGGATTTGATTCATCCATATCAATAGTGGGCTCTTCCTCCTTTTTGGTAGGATTGAAAAGATATTATTTAGGTGTATATATCATAGCTATGGGATCTTCTATAGCTGGCTCTTATGATTCTTCTTTGCTTGAAGAGATAGAGGATGGTACTAGTGGTGGTGGTGAAGGTAACTTCACAACTAATCATGGGGTTGCATTTGGAATTTGGATAAAGTCATTGGGTTTAATATACAAATGCTTGGGTGATACTGTAAGCCTTTTTGGATGATCCACCTACTTATAATACTTGAAGGGGTCTAGGTCAACATTGATCACATGTACCTTACCTTCATCAATGTATTTAATGCATTGATGCACTATAGATGGAACACATTCCATATCTCTTATCCATGGTCTTCCAAGCAGTATGTTGTATTGTATTTTTCCCTCCAATATGTAGAACAACGTAGGCACAATATTTTGTCAAAATTCAACAAGCAGGATTATTGTACCCACAATGGAGGATAAAGCATCATTAAATGCTTGTAATGTGAACTTGGAAGGTGTAATGCACGAGGATGGAAGGTTAAGATGCTTTAGTGAAGCTATGGTAATAATGCTATTGAGGAACCTGTGTCAACCAATACTAAATTATAGGGGACCCTATTGATACTCACGATGATATGCAAAGCAAGATTTGGTGAATTAGTAGGCACGGGTTTGACCTCATGATTTTGAAAGGATATAGCAAGTTTCTTGTACATTTGTATGTATTCCATAAAGTTGGTGAAAGCATCAGAGTCATGATGTTGTACCTCAATGGAATCCAAGGCCCTCATGAAAGGTTCCCAATATTTTTAGGACTATAGTAGAATCTCGATTATGGTCACTTTTGTTGATGGTGCATGCGAACTTTGCATAGGCCTACTCTGGGTTGCTAACACCTATTGGATGGAAGTTCTAGGTGGTGAATACCACGATGTAGAGGGAGTGTAGAACTCCCTTATAGGACCTTTGGAAGGCTTATTATATCTGGTTTTTTATTGGAATCAGTTTTGGATAACCGAATAATCCACTTGATCATGTGGGTAACCCATTGATGTTCTCTTACTAGAGGTACTTTGGTGGTCGAGTCTTCTGTGTGAGGAGTGGACTTCATGATGACTTTTAGGGTTTCATGTAGGGATTTAAGGTCTTCCTAATTCCTTCTAATAACTTACACCTACACACAAGGAATCCAAAGGGGTCAAATAGCAAGGGTGTATGGTGAAAACATGCAATCCCCACAGGGGCAAAATAGCGCATATACTAAAACTATATCAAAAAATGTCCAAATGACTTGAAAATTTGCATAGATGTCAAGGAGGAGGTTTTGGGAGGATATCACCAAAAAAAGACCAGAAATTACATCTGTGGACCCCTCAATTTTACACCACTCACCTGCAACCTACGAAAGAGAAGATAAGCAAATCCTGAACCTAAACATATCCAAAAATCATTAAATTTGGTTAGTATGGATAAGTTGACATTTTGAGACAACCCATATGATCAGATTTTCAAATTGGAGCTCGGATCCACTTGCATCAAACTTGGGTGCTGGATGGGCCTTAAGAGCCTATGGAAACTTAAAAATGCTATAAATATTTCATTTTAACTCCAAATCACTTGAAATTTGAACTATAGCATCATGGGACAATATAGAAAATTACCTATTAAAACAAGTATTGAAATATTTTAAGAATTTATCCTCATCCTGGGGGGCGATGGTGACTACAACTATTTGGGGGGCACCCTAGGAGGGGATACCCACAAAATTCGGCCACTTTTTTCTCCCAAATAACTAGCAGATGTTCCTAAAAAACCTAAGGTGTGTTTTCATCGAATTTTGTGAAGAAATTCACCCGGATGGAAAAGTTATGCTCGGATTACCTTCTTGAAGTCACCCGGTAACCTCCTTGGGAAAAGGGAGATTTTGAGAGTAAAAAGGTGCAATAAGGTGAGTGGAAATCTCGATAGCACTCCTTTTCATATCCTAGAACTCCTCTATATATTTTTGTGTGGATATTGAATCCATTTTATAGCCCAAAGGGGCTCATGTGCAAAAGTGCATGCATGGCAGGAGGCGCCACTTGTCAAGACGAAGGTATGCACTGGATGGGGAAGAGAATCTCCATTTTGGGCCTCCATTATGAATCATGTCATAAGGATTCAGTGCCCTTTGACTTGCATGCTCCAAATGGTGTGCTAGATGGTAGTTTTCGGGTGCCATTTGGCCTAAATTTGAATTTTTTTGGGTCAAACTTGCTCACCGTCCCACCCTTGGATGATGGCTCACCACCATCCTAGGGTAGGATGATGAGAATCCACCATCATACTAGGGTAGGATTGTGGTGAATTTTTGGGCAAAACCTCCCAAAATTGGGCCGGTAGCCTCCAAAAACCTTTATGGAGTGGCTAGAACCATTATGAGCCTCCTAAAGGCTACCCAAGGGGCCATATGATGTCAATTTGATCCTTGTTTGTGGGTGCTTAATCGAATTTACCACATTTTAGAAAATCAACCTCATGGTCCCATTCAAATACAAGCCATGTTGAATTAGAGGCCGATGCAAAATATTCCAAGCCTACCAAGAATACCGATGGTGACCGTAAGGGGCAGGTTGGTCCAAAACCTATAGATAACTCCCACAAAGTTGTCGATATATGAGCTAATACAACAGTCCTCGAGGCACAGGGAAACTCTTATGGAAATTTTGAGGTCCATTGAAGTACAGTCCTAGGATGCACATGCATTTACTAATTTCATGGGACATTTACAGCAGTGTCAAGAACCAATGATCCAATTTTACGATCATGAGATAAGGATGGTTTTTACAACTACATCCGACCCATTGTTGCACATAATTGCATGTGTTAATCACATACCATTTAAAATGGTCTTGATCGATACTTACTCATCAATCAACATAATAACAAACAAGGCACTGAGTCATTTGAAGCTACCTAAATCACACATTGTGCCAACTACATTTACATTGAAAGCATTTAACGACGCATTATGTTCGACTGTCGACACAATTATCCTACCCATGCAGGTAGGTTTGAAGACCATTTCAATAATGTGTCATGTGATAGAAGGGGCCATGCAGTACAACATATTTCTTGGTAGACCTTTGATTCATGAAATGCATTGCATCCCCTCGATAGTGCATCAGTGCATGAAATATATTCATGAGGGACAGGTTCATGTAGTGGAATCAGACGAAAAGCCATTTAAGTTCATGAATCTAGTAGATTTTCTTGGGGGTTCCATACTCCCGTAAATGCACCTAGATGTTCAACCATCATCACCAATAAAGAAACCATGAGGTAAACCAGTAGTATGTGCTCAACCAATGCCATATGTGTCACATAGATCAGCCATATGTGTCACATAGATCGGAGCACACCACTGCCAGTTCCTTAAAACTGTCGACATCAGTCATGCATCGAGATGATAGGAAGTTGAAGGTAAAAGTGGGAAAAAAGAGAAAGAGTGTGAGTCTAAGCTAATTTTTAAGGAGGTTACCATTCCCATGGAAGTTGAGGAATCCCAATACAAAGTCGAGGAGGCACCTCATCCTGCCTCACCTGTATCTTTAGGAGGGTCATCCACACCGCGGGTGATGGTACATCTCGCTAAAACTAGATTAGGCGAGTAACTTTTGCAGAATATGACCTTCAAACTAATTTTGAATACTATATAAGAGATGGTTTGACCATCCGCTCATAATTACCCAGTTGGATTGGAGGTTCCATTGGGAGAATCACCTAACCAGACTAACTTCATCTATGTGGGGCTAGACTAGCTTCCAACGCGAGAGCCCATGGATGAGGATAACGAGGAACCTTTCATGGTAAATTTTTGTTATCTGTCCAATTTGGAGTATGCCATGCACATTTTTGAGCTATATCATTAGCATGGTTACGACCTTGGTCTCTTTGAACAAGGAAGGAGGACTCCGTTGGAACCTCGTCATCAGTTTGTCACTAATAGGTTTGGTTTAGGATTACAGATACAGGGGTAGGATGATTTTCTCACACCATCCCTAGATCATCTATACCTCAGTATGGTAGATGATGTGGATTTTAATCCATATCATCCAGATCCTTCCAAATTTTGGAGGAATCACCCTATGATATTTGTCGTCACCACTAAGCCACTCGAATATCATCGTGAAGGGCTCCTTGAGTAGATCGAGATAGAAATGAACCCCAGAGATCACCTGGGACACCAAACCCATGATGTAGTTGATGACATAGATGTGCAGGGGCATAACTTCATTATTACAAATGATCTCAAGCTAGGATATATTTGTAATGAATATGGAGCGGATTCTATTGAGAAGCAACACACCCCCACTAAAAAAATGAAATTCCATCTTTGAAAATATTTAGTTTTCACTTTTTTGCAGGGACCCTTTTGATGTTTTCCTGGTTTTAATTCCAAATTCTGCTTGCCTCCTTTTCAATGTTTTGCTTACATCAAAATATCCAAGTAGGCTTGCATATGGCTTTGATTTATTTTAGAATTCATTTTTCAAATGTTAGAATCATTTTTGAGCAAAGAAAATCTTTCATTAAATATGTAAAAATGCAGAATGCAGATGAATAAATTCATTAGAGTCAACCTAAAAATTCTGGAAAATTTGCTAAGTGGAAGTAACTTGGGAAAACGTCGTAATTTCGCGACATTTTCCATTTTTGGAAACATCATGATTTTGTGAAATTTTCCATTTTTGGAAACATCGCGATATCGTGACATATTTGGTTGAAAGAGCCAGGTTTCAGAAACGTCGTGATTTCACGACGTGATTTGGTTGAAAGAGCCAAGTTTTGAAAACGTCGCGGTTTCACAACGAAGAAGTTAAAATGGAAGCAAAGTGTGGAGGACGTCGCGATTTCGTGACATGTCATGATTTCGCAACAAAGAGGCCAAAATGGAAGCAAAGTGTAGAGGACGTCACGATTTCACGACATGTCGCAATTTCATGACATGTCACAGTTTTGTGACGAAGAAGTTAAAATGGAAGCAAAGTGCGAAGGACGTCACGATTTCGCGACATTTCACAATTTCGTGACATGTCGCGATTTCATGACATGTCATGGTTTCACGACTAAGTTTTAAAAATGGAAGCAAAGTGCGGAGGACATCGCAATTTCATGACATGTCACGGTTTCACGACGAAGAAGTTAAAATGGAAGCAAAGTGCGGAGGATGTCACGATTTCGCGACATCTCATGATTTCATGATAAAGTTTTAAAAATGGAAGCAAAGTGTGGAGGACGTCGCCATTTTGCAACATGTCGTGATTTCATGACATGTCACGGTTTTACGACGAAGAAGTTTAAAATGGAAGCAAAGTGCAGAGGACATCACGATTTCGTGACATGTCACGATTTTGCGACATGTCGCGATTTTGCGACATGTCGCAAATTCGTGACAAAGAAGTTAAAATGGAATCAAAGTGCGGAGGACGTCGCGATTTTGTGACATGTCATGATTTCGCGACATGTCGCGGTTTAGCGATGAAGAATCCAAAAATAAGAGAAGCAAGGAAAACATCGTGATATCATGACATGTCCCATTTTCGGACCTATCTCATTATCGTGAGGGCAAAAGCGAGGGAAAAGCAGCTTGAGGAAAACGTCGTGATATCGCGACATGTTTCAAAGGAAATGTCAGATAAAAATGTTAGATAAAACTAGTGACTCATCCGAATTTCTTTGAGGAATTAATGAAGATGCTTTCGGCAGATGCACCAGAAGGATGAAGATACCTGCACACGTAGTGCCCATTTATGGAATATATCGACGACCGACCAAAAAATGAAGATATTTGCTCACAGTTACAGATGGATAAGAATGATATCAGTTCGTGCCTTCTCCATTTATGGCAAGTAACTACACTAAGATTTGAAGAATGGTTAGGGTTTATCGAAACTCTATTTTTAAAGGGCCTTATATTGTAAAACCTAGGTAGTAAGGTTTAGAGGATAAGATTTAGGGTTTTAGAAGAAAATTTTTCTAAAAAGATCAGGGTTTGTCCTGAGTCTATATATACTTCTTCCTAATATAAATTCCAGAGGTGGAAACTTAGAATAAAAATCTATTGGAGCAATTTCCTACAAATCTAGTTGAATGCTTTGTTCTGGACTTAGAGTTGGTGTGATTTCCATTTTCTGTGATAGTGTGGCCAGGAGCCTAATCTCTTTTAGATTGCGATAAGTTCATCCCCTTTTGTTTTTCGTCTCATTAAGGTTTATCTAATTTATGCTGTAGATCTATGTTATCAAGATTGGATATGCTGCTAGGCTTCATTCCGTTTGTTGTATGCTAGGGAAAATTAAAGATTTAAGGTTCAGATCTATTCTAATTGCTCTATCCTCACTACGTGAGCTGGGCTGTTGGTGAGAGATACCAATTTCAACCTATTTTCCTTATGTTTATGATTTTCTTTCAATTTTTTTTTATCTCTGCCTTATGCTCTTAGTAGAAGGTGATCTTAGAAAGCTGGACACCTTCCTCTTTGATATGTTCCATTGTGAAGCTAAATAGTATACCTAAAATTGGTAGTTTTGGTTTTGCAGCTAAGATAGATAAAATTCTCTTTCTGCCCTACCCTACTCTCTCTATTCCATCGATTGAATGATCCATTTTTATTTTCTTTAAATTTATATTTTATTTAAATATGCTAAAGCATAAAGAGCTAGATCAAAGAACTGATTGTAAATCTGATTATCCACAAAGATAACCAACTCTAGAAACATTATTGAACGAAGGTCGAGCCCATTGTAAGGTAATAGACAGTCCACTTGAAATTGTTCTAGAAGCGGAAAAGAGTGAATAGACATTCGACCCAACTCTGTAACTCACACCTTGGATATCTAGCAAGATCCTAAAGTGAGTGGGATTTATCCCTTATAAGTGTTATCGGGTTTTCATGCTCATTCTTCATAGGGTGTGTATAAAATTCAAACCAACATTTAAAATTGGTGCTATAAGGAGGGCCAGAACCTCCGTTCACTGGTTTGTTAAGGATTGTAAGGTTGTAAGTTGCTGGTGAAAAAGCTGGATTCTACTTATAGAGTAACAAGGTCCCACTCGAGAGCTGGAGAGCTCCTTGTGCCTGAGTTAGAAACCCCAAGAAGAAGAAGCCTCAGAAGGGCCAAGTCCTTGTCTGAAATAGTTTTATCACCACTTGTAGTTACTCCAACTACAACTAAAAGTATCATCGTCAATCAAGTAGCAATGGCAAACTGGTTGGGTTCCACTGCCTTAAATATCCCTGGTGCAGCCCATGATCTGCCCAAAAATCCTGAGAGGTATCTTCCTAGATACAAGCATGATGGGACTAGAATAGTAGAAGAACACCTAGTAGCATTCAAGAATGCTCTAAAATTTTTAAATGTACAGCACGAGGATGTGGCTTGCAGATTTTTCCCATTCACTCTCCAGGAGGGAGCATACGACTAGTTTTTGAATCTCACTAATGATTCTATTACTAGTTGGAATGACTTGGAAAAGGTTTTTGTATCGTAGTTTGGTGAAGTGATAGATCCTAGTGTATTATATCAGCAATTTTTTGGTATTAAAAGAGAAATAAATGAATCTATCAGATCTTACAATGTCAGATTTCAAAAGGCTTATGGTAGACTGATTGGTTATTATGTGCCAAATGCAGACTTGGAATTAAATTTTTTTAGGAATTCTCTAGATCCAATGACTTCTGTTTTCTTGAAAAGAGATGCCTCTATTACCAATCTAACAGAGGCTTACAAAGAAGCTTTGGTTCTAGAAAGACAATTGGGACCTCAACCTTTAAATGCTCATCAAATTCCTTTGGTCACACAAGGTACCCCTGTCTTCAATCCCATACCACATCAGATGATGTTGCCAATGCATCAAACTCCACCATCAGGAAATCCATTGGATGTAACACCTACTAAAAATGTACAGAATCCAGGTAAAGAAGTTGATAACGCAAGAGTCGAGGAAGTGTCAAAAATAGTCCAAAAGTTGGCAAATGACTTTTTAAGTTTTAAAAGGTAGGTTTCTACTGGGGAAAACTCAAACAGGTATTCCTATTAGCAGAATAGATTCACTCGGCCCCCATACGAACCCAATAAGGATTATAAGGTTAAAGGTCATGATGTAAATATTTGTGACTTGGCTTTGCCTAACTGGTGCAGGATACATGCCACATCTCAGCATGGGGAATTGGATTGTTTGGAATTCTGTAACGCCTTTGAAGCTTTATCTAGTGAGTTGATTTTTCTTGAACATCAAAGAAATATGGATGGCCCAAGTTCATCCAGCCATAGTGCAGCTATGGTCTTAGATTCTTTCACTTTTCTAGGTGAGTCTGAGAATGTAGTGGAGATGCCTATGGATGAGGTGCAGGCTTTTCAACAATACAGGAGGGACAACTACAACCTCAAAAACAGAAATTCGAAGCCCAACACTACATCTACCCCTCTAGACAATTCCCACAATGTTCCTCCAGATCCATCTTCAAGTAATAACCCATATCCACCCAAGGGAGGAGATCCAAGAGTCCCATATGGATCTATTGCTCCACTCAATAAATGGTACAATATAGTGGAGGACATGAAGAAGATCAAGGCTAACATCACTCTCCATGAGTTAGCTCAAATTTCGGAACAAAGGGATAACTTGATTAAAACATACTCTGGGCCTACTACCAAACCTTTGGAAAAATGAAAGAAGGTGGCAAATGCAAATGTGGCCATGTATAAAGAGAAGACTGAAGTTTCGCCTTTCCTACTGACTATTCGTATATTTGGAAAAAACTTACACAACTGTCTGGTAGATTCGGGTGCTTCAACCAATGTTATGCCTTTGGCTATTTTTCAACAGTTGGGTTTGACCCCAATGAAGTCTGAAAGAAGAGTTGTCCACTTGGATAAATCAAAGGTTAAAGTAGTAGGTGAACTTTAGAATATTCATATCCAGCTAGCATCTGAGCCAAAGGCACAACACAAAATTGAAATTCAGGTGGTAGATATACCTATGGGATATGGGATGCTTCTGAGTAGGGATTGGTCAAAATATTTGAATGGATACTTGGCAACTTATTTTTCACATATGTGGTTTCCGTGGAAAGGAGTTGCAAACCAATTAAGGGTTGAAAGAGAACCTAGATACAAACATACGATCACTGAATATAATACAAAAAATGAGACTGTAAATATTGTTGATGTAGATATTGGGGTTTATAATTTAACAATGGGACAAAATGAGAAGCTTAGTAAAGCTCATATTGTTCATAATAATGAAGTTTGGATGCTTCATGTGGATGGGGCTAAATCTAAATAGGGTTCTGGTATAGGGGTAGTTCTTAAAGGACCTGAGAGTCAGACATATTTTATGTCTTATCACCTACAGTTCCCTTGCACAAATAATTTAGTAGAGTATGAAGCACTGGTGCTAGGATTGAAATTTGATTTGGACAGAGGTGTAAGAAATATCCAAGTTTTTACAGATTCAGAGTTGGTGGTTAATCAAGTTAAAGGTAAATTTCAATGCAAAGCATCCTACTTAAAAGGATACAAACATCAAGCATGGGATCTCGTGGAGGATTTTGATGCTTTTAATTTGACACACATACCTAGAGAGCAGAATTCATGTGCAGATGTCTTACTTTCATCAACCGCAAGTCTGAAGCCACTGGAAGAATTCAAATGGAACAAATTTTTGATCAAGTTAGTCCCTTTTACTTTTGTCCCAAATAATGTAGATAATTTTTAGGTTTTCTCTGATGACCAACATATTATAATTTTTTTACAGAGTACCAATGCATTTGAAAATGCTATAATCGATGATGGTCAAAGGGATACTCTGTTGGAATAGCTAGACGATGAAAGGGGAATAATAAGGTTGAAAAATAACATAATTCCAAAAGGGATGGTGGAACTAGAGCGACTGTTTGATGTTGATCAAATTAAACAAAAGGTGAGTTCTGGGGATTCCATTGGTATAGCAAACGGTGAGACTAAGAACCTGAATGTCGGGACTAAAGAAGATCCCCGACACCTTAAGTTGGATAAAACTTGTGACCCTAAAATAAAAAAAAAATATGATTGAATTTATTCACAGGTCCAAGGATGTTATGGCCTGGTCTTACAAAGACTTAAAGGTTTTTGATCCGAAAGTTTACACTCATGTAATACCTTTAAAAGAGTTTTGCAAACCTTTTCAGCAGAAACAGAGGCATGTCAATGCTTTGCTAGAGCCCCTCATCAAGAAGGAGGTGGAAAAATTATTGAGTGCCACCATTATTTTTCCCATTAGGCATTCTACTTGGGTGGCCAATTTGGTGCCGGTCAAAAAGAAAAAATAGAGAGATCTGCTTGTGTGTGGATTTAAGAAACTTGAACAAAGCATCTGAGAAATATAATTATCCTCTGCCTTCCATGGATGAGGTGCTACAAATTTTCAATGGTTAGGAAATGATGTCTTTCTTAGACGGATTCTCAGGGTATAATCAGATACTAGTTGAAAAAGAAGACAGGATGAAAACTGCCTTCACAACCAAGTGGGGAACTTTCACCTACAAAAGAATGTTGTTTGGATTGACTAATGCCGGAGCTACTTTTTAGCGTGCAATGGATCACACTTTCAAAGGTCTTATGGGTAAATGCATAGTTGTCTACATGGACGACTTGACAATTTTTTCCAAATCCCGGTTTGACCACGTGAAGCACTTGGAATCTATTTTCAACAAATGCAGGGAGTTCGACATTTCTTTGAACCCAAAGAAGTGTGTTTTTGGTGTAACTAAAGGAAAACTCCTTGGACACTTGATCACCAAAGATGGCATTTCCATGGATCCTGATAGAGTTGAAGCCATATCAGGGATACCCTTTCCCAACTCTAAGAAAGAGTTAAGATCCTTTTTTGGGAAAATTAATTTTGTTAGAAAATTCATCTCCGGCTTCGCAGAAATAGTCAAGCCATTGAATGACATGCTGAAGGAAACTGCTAAGATCGTTTGGACAACAGAAGCCAAAATAGTGTTCCAGGAGATCAAATCTACCATCCAACAAGCTCCAGTGTTGGTGAGCCCAGGCTTCAGTACAGATTTTTATTTGTACTCTTTTTCTTCAGAACACACACTTACTACAATTTTGACCCAACAAAGAGAAACAAGGGAACATCCAATTGCCTTCAAAAGTACCAAATTAAAGGGGTCTGAGCTAAAATACTCTCGCTTGGATAAGCAAGCCTATGCCTTAGTAAGAGCAGTTAAGCAATTTAGGCACTACATACTAAGAAGCAAAGTCCATGCTATAGTTCCTAATCCAGCTGTCAAATACTTATTAAACCAGGACGAATTGGGTGAGCTGAGAGGTAATTGGGTTACAAGACTGCAGGAATACGACTTAGAAATTTAGCCTGCAAAATTAATCAGAGGACTTGGTTTGTCTTGAAATATTGTTGAAGTACCTATACAAGGAGAAATTAATCAGCTGGATTCTAGATTCGATGATTGGTATGGAGATATCATTCATTTGTTGCAATTTGGAATTTGTCCATCTCACCTGAATAGAACCCAGAGAAGAGCACTAAAGTTGAAATCTGCTCATTTTTTGCTCAAAGGAGGCAACTTGTATAGAGAAAACTATGTTGGCATATTCTTAAGATGCATTTCTCAGAATGAAGTCAATGAGGTGATGTCCAGTTTTCATGAGAAGTTAGGGGCAGGGCATTCTTCAGGGTTTCTGCTACTGCACACAAGATATTGAGTGCAGGCTATTACTGGCCTACATTGTTTAAAGATGCACATCAGCATGTGAGAACTTGCCATTAGTGTTAGAATTTTACATCCAAAGAGGCTAATCGAGCTCTACCATTACAGCCTATTGTAATAAACAAACCTTTTATGCAATGGGGACATGACTTTGTGGGTGTGATAAACCCAAATTCATCAGCAGGGCATAAGTATGTTCTAACAACCATCGATTATTGCACAAGATGGGTTGAAGTAGCAGCCACCATGAGGAGTACAACCCATGAGGTGATCGAATTTCTAGAGTCAAATATCATAACCAGGTTTGGATTTCCTTTGAATTTGGTGTGCGACAATGGGCCGACATTTCAATCATTAGAGTTTGCAGAGTGGACATACCAGATGGGGATAGTTATCAGATTTTCATCCAACTATTACCCCCAAGGTAATGGACTAGCTGAGTCCACAAATAAGAATTTGATGAATACCATTAAGAAGTCTGCTGTAGACAAACCCAGAAAATGGCACACATTGTTGAAATATGCACTCTGGGTTGACAGGATAAGACATAAAGTAGCTCTTAAGACTTCCCCATTTGCTTTGTTGTATGGTATTCAGCCCATTGTTCCTATTTCTTTGAAATTGCCCACTTATCAATTTGTTTTAGACTATTTTGAGGATCAAGCAGATGCAGAGGCTCGTATTTTGGATTTAACTAATTTGTAGGACAAACGACTTCAAGCCCTGGAACATTTCAGTTGGCACCAAGAAATAGTTAAGCGCTTATTTGACAAAAGAGCTAGAGTGAAGGCCTTCAGACTCGTAGACCTAGTGCTTCTATGGGACAAAGCCTATGAAAAGAAAGGTAAACACACAAAGTTGTAGCCGCTATGGATAGGGACATACCAGATTGCTGAGATCCTAGGTAATAATGCATTTCATCTATAGGACCTCGAGGGTAATTTTTTGAACCTTCCTATTAATGGTCAATACCTAAAGCATTATTTCTCAACTGTTCCATCCAATACATCGTTTGAATAAATTACAAAGACATTGTAAAATATGTATATGTTATAAATAAGGTTTGAAGTAGTGTGTTTTTATTTTTGTTTTATTTTAGGTTGAAGTTATGTGTTTTATCCTTTGGGGCCTGGATTCTAAAATTTCTTTTAGCTTTTAAATTTTGTTTGTTTAAGTTTTGCCTAAGCAGCAAAGAAAGAATCAACTTTTAAAATTTGTTTTATTCTGAGTTCAAAATCCCATGTTCATTTTGTTTTATTCTAAATAAGAGATAGTCTGCTTAAACTAAACAGTGGAACTATTTTGTTATTCAGAACAATAGTAGAAAGATAATTGGATTTTGTGTCTTGCTTGCCACATTATTTTAATTATAAAGAAACTACTATACTGTTTGGCTGAAGAATTCTCAGGGAATCCAAGAAAAGTTGGTCGTAAGAGGGGACTCTGATTCGTGAAATTATTTAAGTGTCCATAGAGGCTATCGATACCCAGGATTTCCAGATCGATGAAGAATAATTTTTTTTTTGTTTTTAAGGAAGGCTTTCTAGGTTTTTATATGTTTCAAAACAGAGAGAGAGAAGGTGAAAATTGAACAGGGAAACATAAAATTGGCACTCTTTTCTATACAAAAAAAAAGAGGAGAGAAGAAGTTATGTAATGAAAGGGATAGCCAAGGCTCCAGAAGATGTTTTCTTTTACCAAGTTGTAGATACCACCTCATAGTTGTGGATCAAGGTCATGAAAATCTAAAGAGTAACTTTGTCGGGGCTGTAAAAGGCTAAACTAGTAAACAGAGCCCTACTCGGTTTCCCCTTTCACAATCTAGAAAAGCTGATCAATCCCAAGTAAAACATTCGAAGGCCTAGTAATCCTTGAAGAAAGTTATACGCTTATAATTGCACATTAGAAATCTTCCTTAAGTGATTCAACCTAGTATGTCCTTGGGAAATTTTAACAACTATCAGGTAGTAGTTAAATTATTTTTAAGAATATTTATGGCAAAGCATGGTACATGGTCTATATTGTTTTAAAACTAGAATCCTGGATTCTAAAATAGTGCTACTATTTTCCTCGCAGGTATCGCCATTTGTTGAGAAGCAACACACCCCCACTAAAAAAATGAAATTCCATCTTTGAAAATATTTAGTTTTCACCTTTTTGTAGGGACCCTTTCGATGTTTTCCTAGTTTTAATTCCAAATTATGCTTGCCTCCTTTTCAAATTTTTTCTTACATCAAAATATCCAAGTAGGCTTGCATATGGCTTTGATTTATTTTAGAATTCATTTTTCAAATGTTAGAATCATTTATGAGCAAAGAAAATCTTTCATTGAATATGTAAAAATGCAGAATGCAGATGAATAAATTCATTAGAGTCAACCTACAAATTTTGGAAAATTTGCTAAGTGGAAGTAACTTGGGAAAACGTCACGATTTCGTGACATTTTTCATTTTTGGAAACATCACGATTTCGTGACATTTTCCATTTTTGGAAACATCGCGATATCGCGACATATTTGGTTGAAAGAGCCGAGTTTCAGAAATGTCATGATTTCGCGACGTGATTTGGTTGAAAGAGCCGAGTTTCAAAAACATCGTAGTTTCGTGACGAAGAAGTTAAAATGGAAGCAAAGTGCGGAGGACGTCACGATTTTGTGACATGTCGTGATTTCACGACATGTCACGGTTTTGCGACGAAGAAGTTAAAATGGAAGCAAAGTGTAGAGGACGTCACGATTTCATTACATGTCACGGTTTCGCAATAAAGAGGCCAAAATGGAAGCAAAGTGCGGAGGACGTCGTGATTTTGCGACATGTCATGGTTTCATGATGAAGAAGTTAAAATAGAAGCAAAGTGCGGAGGACGTCGTGATTTTGTGACATGTCACGGTTTCGTGACAAAGCATTAAAAATGGAAGCAAAGTGCAAAGGACATCACGATTTTGTGACATGTCATGATTTCGTGACATGTCGCGGTTTCACGACGAAGAAGTTAAAATGGAAGCAAAGTGCAGAGGACGTCGCGATTTCGTGACATGTCGTGATTTCATGACATGTCACGATTTTGCAACAAAGTTTTAAAAATGGAAGCAAAGTGCAGAGGACGTTGCAATTTTGCGACATGTCACGATTTCATGACATGTCACGATTTCACGACGAAGAAGTTTAAAATGGAAGCAAAGTGCAGAGGACATCACGATTTCGCGACATGTCATGGTTTCACGACGAAGAAGTTAAAATGGAAGCAAAGTATGGAGGACGTCATGATTTTGTGACATGTCATGATTTCGTGACATGTCACGGTTTCATGACGAAGAAGCCACAAAGAAGAGAAGCAAGGAAAATGTTGCGATATCATGACATGTCCCATTTTTAGACCTGTCTCATTATCGCGAGGGCAAAAGCAAGGGAAAAGTAGCTTGAGGAAAACGTCACGATATCGCGACATGTTTCAAAGGAAATCAAGCCGACATGTTAATGAACATTAGGGTTTTAATTTAATAATATTAAAATACTAATCCTTGTTTGTCTTTTGCAGAAAGCGAGCTGGCAGTTGCATACTGGAAAAAGTAATGGCGAAAAAGACAAAATAAGCGTGGATCAAGCGAAGGCCACCAAATGGAAATGGGGGATGTCGAGAATTTTTGGTCCATCCAAATTTTACAGATCTGGCCGCAAAGAGATTTTACGGTGTGACTAAGCAGCTGCCTCATTTAATGGAATATGTCGGCAATTGGCCAAAAAATGAAAATATCTACACACAGTTATCGAAATTTGCCGATGGACACATTTAACAGGAGAATTTATGGTGAAAGTAATGGCATGTAGAGAATTTCAACTCAGAGGCGGCTCTGCAAAGATAAAATGTTAGAGAAACCAGTGACTCATCCGAATTTCTCTGAGGAATTAATGAAGATGCTTTCGGTAGATGCACCAGAAGGATGAAGATACCTGCACATGCAGTGCCCATTTATGGAATATATCGATGATCGACTAGAAAATGAAGATATTTGCTCACAGTTACAGATGGATAAGAATGATATCAGTTTGTGCCTTCTCCATTTATGGCAAGTAACTGCACTAAGATTTGCATAATGGTTAGGGTTTATCGAAACTCTATTTTTAAAGGGCCTTATATTGTAAAACCTAGGTAGTAAGGTTTAGAGGATAAGATTTAGGGTTTGAGAAGAAGATTTTTTTGAAAAGATCAGGGTTTTTCTTGAGTCTATATATACTTCTTTCGAATGTAAATTCCAGAGGCAGAAACTTAGAATAAAAATCTATTGGAGCAATTTCTTGCAAATATGGTTGAATGCTTTGTTCTGGACTTAGAGTTGGTGTGATTTCCATTTTTTGTGATAGCGTGGCCAAAGCCTAATCTCTTTCAGATTGAGATAAGTTCATCCCTTTTTTTTTGTCTCATTAAGTTTTATCTAATTTATGCTATAGATCTGTGTTATCAAGATTGGATATGCTACTAGGCTTCATTTTGTTTGTTGTATTCTAGGGAAAATTAAAGATTTAAGGTTCAGATCTATTCTAATTGCTCTGTCCTCACTGCGTGAGCTGGGCTGCTGGTGAGAGATACCAATTTCAATCGATTTTCCTTCTGTTTATGATTTTCTTTCAGATTTGTTTTATCTCTGCCTTATGCTCTTAGTAGAAGGTGATCTTAGAAAGCTGGACACCTTCCTCTTTGATATGTTCCATTGTGAAGCTAAATAGTATAACTGAAATTGGTAGTTTTGGTTTTGCAGCTAAGATAGATAAATTTCTCTTTCTGCCCTACCCTACTCTCTCTATTCCATCGATTGAATGATCTATTTTTATTTTCTTTAAATTTGTCTTTTATTTAAATCTACTAAAGTATAAAGAGCTAGATCAAAGAAATGATTGTAAATCTGATTATCCATAAAGATAACCAACTCTAGAAACATTATTGAACGAAGGTCGAGCCCATTGTAAGGTAACAGACAGTCCAGTTGAAACTGTTCCAAAAGTGGAAAAGAGTGAATAGACATTCGACCCAACTCTGTAACTCACACCTTGGATATCCAACAAGATCCTAAAGTGAGTGGGATTTATCCCTTATAAGTGTTATCGGGTTTTCATGCTCATTCTTCACAGGGTGTGTATAAAAGTCGAACCAACAAATTCCACCTCCGATATGAGTGGACCAAGTTATGACGTAGATGAAGAATCCTAAAGTGACGATGAATTTTGGGATGAAGTCAAAGGTGCCTATGAGAGGCCCTGGCATGTGTGTCATTTATTACATATTGAGTCGGTATAGGTTACCAAAGAAATCCTTCCCAATGTTGATCATTCAAAGAAAGAAGCAGAGCTAGATTTCCTAGCTATGTCACACCTATGATATAATTGTCCGGTTTATCTAGATAGTGATGACACCGATCAAGCGATCAAATTCATGGGGCTGCACCTACTAGAGCTCCCTCCAGGAGTGGGGGTGAATGAAGGATTCTATTATGACATTGATGAAGAAGAGCTAGAGAGGGTTTACCTTGGATCTCCTTATTTGCATTACTATCATCAACCCATCGACATTTATGAGGTCTATAGGTAGGTACATGTTGGTCTGCATCTAAGAGTAAGATGATTAAACTTGGATCAAATCCATTGGTTGTTTAATCCCCTTCTATTGACCTAAATGGAGATTCATGAGCCAAATGATCCTATTTTACATTTAGTGCATAGGGAGGATCCAGTTGTTCACAGTCCTCACAGGGAAGACCCATTTATGCTTATGCTATTAGAGCCAGATCGTGGATATGAGGACTATGCAAATTTTATAGAGGTTAGTCCATGTGGTCTTGGATATCAATTCCATTTCATAAACATGGTATCCATTGATTTGACCACTCCACTCCGAAATAGAGCAGATCCATCTAAACCATTGTATCTTAACAAAGATGCTATCAACTAGGATCATGCTAATTCACCCGTTGAGCCTGAGGATTTCTTCCCCAATGAAGAAATGTTGCAACCTTTGCATTTTGCACCAGGCTATGAATATGATGTTTATCATGCCAAAAATACTTCCAATGCGGATGATGACATCCATTTGATTCCTACGCCTCACCAACTTGAGGAGGGATCATATATGTTGGTAGAGGAAACCTTTGAGGTGGATATCAGTAATGATCCCGTCGTTACAAAGAAGGTTAAATTTGGAGAGTCTCACTCTAGATGAGTGGGCCACCCTCATCCCTCTGCTAAAAGAGAGACCAAATTTGTTTGCTTGGACGTACAAATATATGCCAGGCCTAGATCCAAAATTGGTTATGCATAACCTTTTGCTAGATTTGACAAAGAAGTCGATCAAGCAAAAGCTTAGAAAAATGCATCCAATAGTAGCCTTAATGGTGAAAGATGAGCTATAAAAGTTGTTGGATGTGGAATTTGTGATCTCCATCGATTATCCAAAATGGGTGTCCAATATGGTACCCGTGGGAAAACTCGATGGAAGAATCCGTATTTGCATGGATTTTAGAGACCTAAATAAGGCAACACCCAAAAATTCATTTATGTTGCCCAATATTGATGCTCTCATATATGCAACTATAGGTCATGAAATTCTCTCCTTAATGGATGGTTTTTATGGTTACAATCAAATTAAGATAAAACCTAAATACGAACATAAAAATGCATTTATAATGCCATGGGGAACGTTTTGCTATAAAGTTATGCCATTTGGTCTCAAAAAAGCTGGTGCCACATATCAGCGGGCCATAACATACATTTTTCATGACTATATGTACAAAATTCTAGAAGATTATATTGATGAATTGTTAGCCAAGTCATTGCTATGAGAAGAGCATGCAAAGGTCTTAAGGAAAGTCTTCGATCACCTGATAGAGCACAATGTTAGGCTAAATCCTAAGAAGTGCATATTTGGCATAAATTATAGAAAATTACTAGGGTTCATCATATCTAAGAGAGGAATCTAAGTAGACCCAACAAAGGCCAAGGCCATTTTGGAAATGCGTCCTCCCACCAATATTAAGGAATTAAGGATCCTTCAAGGCAAGGTAGCCTCAATAAAGTGATTTATCACCCAACTATTGGATAAATGTCCACCCATGAATCGACTGCTACATAAGGGGGTCCCATTCAATTGGGACGAGGACTGCACGATAGCATTCACTTAAATAAAGCAATACTTGGTGATGCCGCCAGTGCTAGCTCCACCAAGACCAGAGGTGCCTTTTCTACTATATATATCAACAACTAACTTTGCACTAGGAACCATGTTAGCCCAAAAGAACATGCAAGAAAAATAAAAGGCCATATATTATATTAGTCGAACCTTGGTGAGCTATGAGCTCGGTATGCATATGTGGAAAAATTATGTTTAGCAGTAGTGTTTGCTACAAAGAAATTGTGACATTATATGTTAAGTCATACGACATATGTTATATCCAAAAAAAATCCTTTGCAGTACATGATGAGTAAGACTTATCACAATATGCGTACTATGAAGTGGATTATGCTATTGATGGAGTTTGATCTAGAATTCATAAGCCATAATTCCATTAAGAAATAGGTCATAGTAGATCAATTAGCTGAGCCACCACTATCAAACAACAGGCCTGTAACAATCAAGCTTTTGGATGATGTAGTATTCATCATATCTGAAGCTCCTGAACCTAAAGAACCAGAGAAAAACATTAATATAACTCTTTTATTCAATTTTTTGAAGTGAAAACAAGGATTTGGTGCTGAAATAGTGTTCTTCATGATGTAAGGAGATTCAATGCCCTTGTCGTTCAAGTTGGATTTTATGTGCACTAGCAACAATGTTGAGTATGAAGCCCTACTACTAGGCCTCCACATAGTTTTCACCATGAATATTAATATATTGATCATCTTCGATGACTCCTTTCTTATAGTAAATCAATTCAAGGGGTTTTTCAATGTCGATGTCCCATACTGAAAGCCTATAAAGATATAGTTGACACATATTTGGCCAAATTTGAATGGTATGACATTGAGGCAATCCCTCGATCATAAAATAGGTTTGCAGACACCATGGCATATTTTGGATATTTAATCCCTTAGAATATGTCTACTAATTTCACTACCATCCATTTCAATACACTCTCGCATCCAACAACAGAGTGTGTAGCCTATGATAACAAAGAATCGGTCAACATGATAAGTGTAGAACCAAAAGCTGAATGGTTATGCAAAGCTGAAGACTTTCTTAAGAAGGTACCTAGGATTCATTAACCTCTCAAAGTCCTATGGAGAGTGGTACTACCATTCACCATAGGTTTGTTTTCGAGTCTGCATTTGCAAAGGTAAATACGGAGGGGGAGCAAGTCATCTTAGAAGTCGAAGCTAAGATTTATCAAAATTGGATGTCGCAAATTAAAGACTTCCTAAAGCTTAGTATAATCCTAGAGGGATTACTACGTGTCGTGAAGCACACATTTAAATATAAAGTGGCCAAATATGTCTTAATAGGAGACATATTATATTGACAAGGCTATGATGGAGTTCTCCTTCATTGCTTAGATCCCCAAGACACATAATGGATGATTTCGCAAGCTTGTGACGGTACATGCGATGGCCATTTTAGCAACATGGCCATCATCAAGTGCATCCTTCGAATGGGCTACTATTGGACCACTATGGATAAGGAGTGCAATGTTTATGTGTAGAAACTAAAATATGATAAACTCGATTAAGCATCCACAAACAATGATCAAATTGACATCATATGGCTTCTTGGGCAGCCGTCAGGAGGCTCACAGTGGTTCTAGCCACTCCAAAAGGGTTTTTGAAGGCTACTGGCCCAATTTTGGGAGGTTTTGGCCCAAAATTCACCATTGTACCACCCTAGTATGATGGTATATTTCCACCATCCCACCTTGGAACGGTGGTGAGCCATCATCCTAGGGTGGGACGACGAGCAAGTTTGACCCAAAAAAAATCAAATCTAGGACATTTGGCACCCAGAAACTACCATTTAGCATGCCATATGGAGCATGCAAGTCAGAGGGCACTGAAAAATTATGACACACTTCTTAATGGAGGCCCAAACTGGAGATTCTCTTCCACACCCATTTCATGCCTCCCGTCTGACAAGTGGCACCTCTTGCCATGCATGCCTTTTTGCACATGAGCCCCTTTAGGCTATAAAATGGATTCAATATCCACACAAAAACATAGATAAGAGTTATAGGATGTACAACAAAGTGCTGCCAAGATTTTCCCTCACCTTATTGCATCTTTTTGTCCTCATAATCTCTCTTTTGCCAAGGAGGTTACCGAGTGACTTCAAGAAGGTAATCCGAGCATAACTTTTTCATCCAAGTGAATTTATTCACCAAATTCAATTAAAACACACCTTATATTATTTAGGAACATATTATAGTTATTTTTTTAGCAAAAAGTTGCCAGAATTGGTGGGTATCCCCTCCCAGGGTGCCCCCCAAATAGTTCCAGTCACCACCATATCCCCTGGTATGAGGGTAAATTATTACACAATTTCACTAATTTTTTTAATTTTTAGTTTTATATATTATCCCATGATTCTACAGTTCAAATTTTAGGTGATTTGGAGTTAAATTGACAAAGTTATAGCATTTTAAAGTTTTTGCAAGCTCTTAGGGCCCATCCAGGCACCCCAATTTGATGCAGGTGGATATGGGCCCAAATTTGAAAATATAATCATATGCGTTGTCTTGAAATGTCAATTTATGCATACTTTACAAATTTCATGAGTTTTTTATATGTTTAGGTTTGTGATTTTCTTGTCTTCTTCTTCGTAGGTTGCAGGCAGGAGATGCCAAATCGAGGGGTCTACAGATGCAATTTATGATATGTTTTTGGTGATATCCCATAAAAAAATCCTCTTTAACATCTCTGCAAATTTTCAAGTCATTTGGACATGTTTTAATATATTTTTAATATATGCGCTATTTTGCCCCTGTGGGGATTGCATGTTTTCACCATACACCCTTGCTATTTGACCCCTTTGGATTCCTTGTGTGTAGGTGTAGGTTATTAGAAGTAATTGGTAAGGAATATAAGACATTAGATATAAGATATACAAGCAGTGGTGGCATTGGCTCACCCACCTCGATTGTGGGTATGCGGAGAAACATTGGATGTGCACCTTGATTCCGTGAAAGACTTGGTCTTTGGGCACCTAATATTGTAACAATTGTATCAAATTTTGATCCCTCAAATGGGACTACTATGTAACCTTAGATCTTATCCAACCAATTAATAAAGAAGACACTCATTTTATCTCATTCTTTATTGCTTGGTATTGCTTCATTTTCATATGCATGCTTTATTTTTGATGTTCATGAGCGATATGGGGTAGATACACATATTTTTTTACATAATTTGGTGCATATTTTTTCCATAATTCAGTGGTGATCACGGTGGGACCCTTGTCCCTTATTATTTGGGTGAAAATTTGACCTCAATTTTGTAAATTTTTGCCCTTTTTGTGTTGCAGGTGCTCCCCCCCACCCTGGAATGGTGGCAGAGCATTTATCTGGCACACCCTAGGATGGTGGCTTGAAAATACCACCTTGGGATGGTGGTGAGGCTTCTAATCATCCCAACCTAGAGCGGTCATGAAACAGAGAGATTTCTGCCCCAAAAATTAGAATTTGGAGAGCTCAAAATGGATAAAGTGCCTAAAACCTTTGTTTTTTTGCTACATTTTTAGAGACTGTCAAAAATTAGTTTTCTTGATTCACTTGCTTGCATAGAAAGGTTAAAATTTGCATTTTTGCTTTTCTTATAACATCACATAGCAAAAGGAAGAAGAAAAACCGAAAGAAATTTGAAGTAGCAATGCATCTTTGTGGCTTGATTGCTTGTGGCTTACCCATTGGGTAAGCTAGCATTTAGGGCTTGCATCTATAAGTGAAATTTTTAGGTTCCTTTTATCCTATATTTTTGGAATTAAAACACACCTATTGCATGCATTTAGTGAAGGATCATTGAATGCTTCTTTCGGATTGCAATAAGTTCATCTTCTTTTGTTTTTGTTTCGTTAAGGTTTATTTAATTTATGTTGTAGATCTGTGTTATCAAGATTGGATATGCTACTAGGCTTCATTATTTTTATTGTATGCTAGGGAAAATCATAGATTTAAGGTTAAGGCATGTTCTAATTGCTTTGTCCTCACTGTGCGAGCTAGGCTGCTAGTCAGAGATACCAATTTCAACCGACTTCCCTTCTATTTATGATTTTCTTTCAGATCTATTTCATCTCTGTCTTATGCTCTTAGTAGAAGGTGATCTTAGAAAGCTGGATACTTTTCTCTTTGATTTTTTCTATTGTGAAGCTAAATAGTATAACTAAAATTGGTAGTTTTGGTTTTGCAACTAAGTTAGATAAACTTCTCTTTCTGCCCTACCCTACTCTCTCTGTTCCACCGATTGAATGATCCATTTTTATCTTCTTTAAAATTTGTCTTTTATTTAAATTTTCTAAAGCATAAAGAGCTAGATCAAAGAACTGATTGTAAATCTGAGTGTCCACAAAGATAACCAACTCCAAAAGCATTACTGAACTAAAGTCCTAAACCCGTTGTAAGGTAACAGACAATCTGCTTGAAACTATTCCAGAAGCAAAAAAGAGTGAATAGACATTCAACCCAACTCTGTAACTCACACCTTGGATATCCAACAAGATCCTAAAGTGAGTGGGATTTATCCCTTATAAGTTTTATCAGTATTTCATGCTCATTCTTCATAGGGTGTGTATAAAATTTGAACCAATAGTCACCACTTTGGTTCAGTTCTCTCATTCTAATTCAGCAACAAGAGCAAAGAACAACAACAAATCTAAACACACTGAAACTAGTTTAGGACACATAGTTAATCAGTAAAAATATAATAATATTATTTTCTTTGTGTGTTTCTTTGTTATTTAGGAAAAAACCCTAACCCTAATTTTTCAAAAAATAGGGTTTCAAAAAAAAAATCTATTGGATGCAGGTGGATCTGGGCACCCCAATTTTATGTAGGTGGATCTGGGCCCCAATTTGAAAATATAATCATATGGGTTGTCTTGAAATGTCAATTTATGCATACTATCCAAATTTCATGAGTTTTGGATATGTTTAGGTTCAATATTTTCTTGTCTTATTCTTCGTAGGTTGCAGGCGAGTGACGCCAAATCGAGGGGTCTACAAATGCAATTTTTGATATGTTTTTTGGTGATATCCCCTCAAAACATCCTCTTTAATATATCTAAAATTTTTTCAAGTTATTTGTAAATGTTTTAATATATTTTTAATACATGCGCTATTTTACCCCTGTGGGGATTGCATGTTTTGACCATACACCCTTGCTATTTGACCCCTTTGGCTTCCTTTTATGTAGGTGTAGGTTCTTATAAGGAATTGGGAAGGAATATCAGACATAATAGATAAGATATACAAGTAGTGGCTGCATTGGCTCACCCACCTTGATTATGGGTACGCAGAGAAACATTGGATGTGCACCTTGATTCCATGAAAGACTTGGTATTTGGGCACCTAATATTGCAACAATTGTATTACATTTGATACCTCAAGGGGATTTATGTGTAACCTTGGATCTTATCCAACCAATTAATAAAGAAGACACTCATTTTATTTCATTCTTTATTGCTTGGTATTGCTTCATTTTCATATGCATGCTTCCTTTTTTATGCTCATGAGCGAGATGGGGTAGATACGCATATTGTTTTACATAATTTGGTGCACCATTTTTACCTACTTTAGTATGTCAATAAATTCATTAAATTCCAGCATCATGCTAATCTTACGCAATTTCCATTGTAGGCTTCACAGCTCATTCAAGCGACTTGGCCATTTGCTCAATGGGGATTAGATCTTATAGGCAAGATATCTTCTCCATAATCGGGCTGGCATACATTCATAATAATGGCTACTGAGTATTTTAAAAAGTGGGTGGAAGAAATACCCTTAACAACAACAACTGGAGCTCATATAACAAAGTTTATACTAGATCATATCTTAAGTCGTTTTGGGATTCCATCCAAAATAATATCGAACAATGGAACATCTTTCAAGAATAAAATTGTGAGAGCTTTAACATATAAATATAGAATCAAACATATTTTTGTGACTCCATAATATCCATAATTAAATGGTAGGCCGAGGCTTCAAATAAGATAGTGGTGGCCATCTTGAAAAATAAGGTACAAGAAAACCACAAAGACTGGCATATCTAGCTGCCCCTTGCATTATGGGCTTACAGGACTAGTATTCGGACACCCACTGGGTCAATTCCATTCTCACTAGTATATGGCGCTAAGGCCATTATGCCATTGGAATTAGAAATTCCAATGCTACACATTGCATTGAAATAGTTCATCGATGATAACACTATGCAGCAAGCTCGACTGGATCAACTATCGCTACTTGATGAACATCATGTGAATGCCCTGAAGCATCTCCACATTTATCAGGAGTGATTAAAATGAGCTTACAATATCAAAGTCCACCAGAGAGATTTTGAATTTGGGGATATTTTCTTGAAAGAGAACCAAGAGAACTCTAATTTACTGCTAGATATGTAGGACAAATTTATGGCTAATTTGCTAGGACCCTACATCATATCTGGAAATATTGGTCCAGGTACATATCACCTAACATCACTAGGGGCTGTTGAAGATCCTAAACCTCTCAAAATCATCCATATTAAGGTGTTTTATGCTTGAAGAGCATAGTAAAAGGCTTCGAGAGTTGCTTGTAAATGCTTGGTCATCCTAAAAAGCTCCAAACACTCTCAACAGTGGTTTGGTCAATCAAAAAGCTCCAAAGGCATCTGTAAGCCCTTTGGTCAACCTCAAAAGCTCCAAGGGTTTGGTCAAAACCTCTTGGTCATCCCAAAAGACTCCAAGGGTTCCTAAAACCGCTTGGTCATGTCAATTAAAAGCCTTGAGGATTTGCTTATAATCGCTCGGTCATCCTAAAAAGCTCCAAAGGCATCTGTAATCCCTTTGGTCAAATCCAAAAGGCACCAAGAGCTTCTGAAAAATTGCTTGGTCAACCCAAAGGCTCCAAGGATTTTCAAAATTGCTTGGTCATCCCAAAATGCCCCAAAGGTACCCATAATCCCTTTGGTCAATCCTAAAAGCTCCAAGGATTCTTAAAAATTGCTTGGTCAATCTAAAGGTTCCAAAGGCATGTACTTGCCGTTTGTTCAGATATGAGGCTCAAAACCCATAAAAATTATAAAATCAATAAAATCCAAAAAATATTGGTAAAGCATATAATCCAAAAACATTTGCATTTGCATTTGAATTTTGCATTCTCATTTTGCATTTACACATGCATTCACTGCATTACATATAGGCATTTGTCATCTGTTGCATTCGATAATAGGAGGGATTCTGTCTATAAGTCTTACAAAAAACACCATGTTTGTGTTTAAATCATGCATCTCTGCATTTATCATGATCCATCATTCATGTGAGTAATTGTGATTTTCAACACATGTAATATTGCTATGGAGATATACTAGGGTTTTTCGGTCACTCAGCCATACCTAGTGGTCTTATCAAGAGTTCGTATTATCAAGAGTTTGTATTATCAAGAGTTCATAGAAAGCTTACTTTGATTTTGTAGCTAAGGTTTAGTTAGTATAGCCTTTAGCATATTAGACGCCCATCACTAATCAAAAAATTCAAACAATCCTAATAAGGACTAGGGGAAGATGGAAGTCGTGAAGCAGGACTGAGTATCCTGAAGTGAAAAGAGTTATTCTTACTTATCCCTCTATGCAGACGGTATGGGAAATGTTGGTAGTTGGCAAAATGATAGGTTAGTTCCCTATTTTAGAATCCCTTGCTTATGATAAAATGAGCAATATCACATAGTGATATCCCACATCAATTCTCATTATTTATACCCTAGATCGATATCATAGACCGAATCCCAAGAGTGATATCCCATATTGATATCATAAGATCGATATTCTCAATCGATATAACATAAATAGTTTTCCCAAGTAAATCCCCCAAAGGAAAGTTTTTGAAGAAAATTATCAAATGCATATGCCAAAAAGTGAAGATCAAATGAAGATAAGAAAAGACGCTTAAATTAAAGTTCATAGTGAAGATCAAATGAAGATCATAAATCAAAGTTCGAGTAGAGATCAAATGAAGATCCAAAATCTAGTTCAAAGAGAGATCAAATGAAGATCCAAAGATAGTTCAAAATGAATATGGAATTTACTCCCTTGCTTCACTACATAAGAGCAAGTATCTAGAAAATTGAAGGATAGAAAGGAATGAGCCTGAATCCCTAGAATTGTTGGCACTATTATACCTTACACATGAGGATATGTCTAACGCATTAGCACCTCACTTATGAAAAATACCAATGTTTGAATGTGGAAGAGCTAGCTTCAGGTGTCCTACATTTCCTAGTGGCTTAGTCCAACTAAAATCTAAAATTGGGATTTGACGATATTTGTGGAACCCCTATCTTAGCAATGGGCTAAAATAATCTTGCCTAACATCGGGGAATGCTCGTGTCTTATCTTAAAATAATCATGTGCACATATAGGGATAATGAACAGTTAAGGCCTATCCTAGCAAAAGCCTTTTATCTCAAATGTCTAGTGTGGTTAGTATGTAACTTTTGATAAGTCTATTAGGGTGTTTGAGTCTCATGGAAAACCTCAAAAATTTCTCCTATAGCAACAAATGTCAAATATCACAACCATATAAATCATCAAATTGCAAAGTATCCAATCTAGGATACATTATCATATAGTGCACAATCAAAATATAGGATAGATACGATATGGATATTAGAAATAATATTTAGATGACCACTGACTATATCGTGCATATTTTTCAAATTTTGCAAAAGAAAATCAAATGACACATTATATCATTTGCATCATAACAATTGCATTTATTACATGTCATATATGGGTGATTAATTCATTAAAATTCTTATCTTAAGGATTTTCAATTACATTCATGATTTTTATACATTTTGTGGTGTCATCCATTAGATTGATAAACATATATGCATTTATTCCTTATGTTTTAAGTGATTAAAGCATACAAGTTCATTTACATTAGATTAGCATTGTGTAAATAAATCATTACATACATTAATGCATACAATAAAGCAATATCAAATATGCATTAAGAAAAAACATTGCATCCATATGCATCCATCATAAAAAGCACATCTAAGCATCTAGATCACTACATACCATCATCATAAATTAAATAGATATCTAGTGCATGACATCATACATCGCATCATATAGCATCAGTATAACATAAGCATTGCATCCATGTGCATCACATAAACATAAAATAAAAAATAAATGAGTACACAATAATGAGCCATAAAATGATCAGTCATATCATATATAAATATGTGTCTTACAGTACATCGAGAGTACAAAAATGCCCGTAGGCTAAAACTGTGTAGGTCCTTGACCTTACACTTAAAAATGGTAGAATACATATATTAAAAAATGTGTACTAAGGAGGGCCTATGCCCCCAATGTGAAAATCACCCTCGTCATCCCTGTGGCTCCTATGAGAGCTGGATTCATTTGTGCTAGAAGATCGATGAGTCTGCTTGGTCTTGTGAGTCTGGTGGCTGGAACTCACTAAGGACTGCCTTGTAGTCATGGTCCTGGTACTTTGTGACCCCATAGCCTACCTATCCTCTGGAACCTATAAACCCCTCAACTCTATGAAGCCCTATAGCTAAGATATGTGAGCTACCCTCGCATCCAATCAGTCATTTCTATCCTCTATGAGAGAAGTGATCCACCTGATCTCTGCCATAGGATCCACACCTATGACTAGTGGAACAACTGGAGGTCCCATGACAACTTGAGAGGATGGAGGGTCTCCCATCTATAGCCTAAGCAGGTCCCTCTCTGCAACTACCTCACCCCGTTGTGCCACTACTACATTGTAGGAACTAGTGAGCTCCTAGACCCAAGCCTCTACTGTTGTAGCTCGCTTTGTGAGACTAGCGATCTCCTCCTATGCCTTAGCTAACTGCCTATCTCGGTCATCTAGCTTCACCTCCAGAGTGATGATAGTGGTGTCTCTCTCATGCTACCGAGTCTGATATCTACCAAGCTGACTCTGCAAGTTAGCAACCTGAGCTAAGAGTAGCCTCTTTGTGCTATCATGAGGAACCTCACCCTCCTCTAGAGCCTCATCATTTGGGTCATCCCTGAGAGCCTCCTCGGTGGTGGCCTTTGTGCCCCATCCACCCATTATCCACTGGTGCATCCTGCACCCATTAGGATTCATTGTTGCCTCTACCTGGTCATCAACTCTGCCTAGAGACCCTGATCGATGCCACCGTAGCATTGACCACCATCCGTTGTATGCTGGAGTGGTAGCAGCCATGTTAACTCCAATCTCATGGAAATCATTTGGCTCGTCCCCTAGATCTAGAGGCTGGACCCATGGTAGATGTGTCTCTAAAGCCAAGTACCTGTAGATAAAGGGGATATTTGGAATGTCCTACACCAGGCCAAACTATCGCAGGATGCGAGAATAAAATTGGTACTCTCTAATCTCGGCCTTCTAGCCAATTAGCCATATGTCTAGGTGAGTCTGTCTAAGCCACTTGCTGGCATCAGTTTAGTCAAGGCACTCCATGTAAGGCCACCACTCAATATCATCTAGGTTGAGTCCTACAAACTATGTAATATAATGTTGGGTGTCGCCAGCATGGGTCCTACCCCTGAATCCCTCCTCCTCATGAGGCCAACAGGTGATATAACACTGGTGGGCATCATTAACCTTTGTGATGTGCAATGGCAGCTTTCCAGGATGCTCTATCCTGTTCTGCTACCAGCCTAAAATATGAAGAATTAGGCTACAGCTGATACCCCAATGGCTCTAATTAGTGATCTAGAATAACTCTCTATATAACTGGCAGAGTGGGGTGCTTCCCCAAGCTAGTCGTAGTGGTCGAGTCGTGGAGCTCTGAACTACTCTATTGATAGTGGCTAGGAGGTTCTAGGGAATCCATGCCTGAGGATTCTGGAAGGATAACTTGCACCACCAGGTGCATAAATATGGCCTCGCATATAGAGAAGACATTCTTCCCCTACCAGTAGCCGATATGAACCCCTCCATGATCAATAATGTGATATGCCTCCTCACTCTGGCCATCGAAGATAACATCAAAAATGGGATCCTTATCCCCAGAAGTAGAAGATACGATGGCCTCACCATCAATGGGGATCCTAAAGATCCTGTAGACATTCTCCAGGGTCACCATCATTTCACCTATAGGTAGGTGAAATCTATTGGTCTGCGCATTCCAACATGAGGCCAACACAGTCAAGTAGGCTTGATCTACCCTGATATTGGGCAGATCCAATACGTTGCCAAAGTTGATAGCTTCAAACCATTCCCACTCCCTGGGAGTGAGCTCTCCATGAATATTCTTAAGGATGTCAGTCTTTCCAGCTTTAGAGGTCAACCTCTGAAATAAAAAGCATAATATAAGAAAAAATCTAACTAAAAACAAGCAAAAACATTTAAAAATGACCTAAAAATCATCAAAAATATCTAAAAATTGATAAAATTGCAAAAACATGTCAGCATGTAGGCCTAAAAATAAAAATTTTCACTCAGATAGGTTAAAAATGCATTAAAAGATATTAATTACCTATTAAAACTTAGAAAAATTAAAAATTTGATAAATTTTTTCTAAAGTTTGCGAACTGCGGGTCAACCCTACGGTCCGCATGCGGTCAAAAATTGACCGTTGGGATTTTAAATGCTGATTGTAGCTGGTAGCTATGGTTCCCAATTAATCAATTGGGAACCATAGCTGGTACCTGCGGTCTCCGACTGAGATCCTGTCGGGTACTTTACCGCGACTAAAAAAACAAAAAAAATTAAAAATAATAATAAGCCTAAGCTAACCTAACCTAAGGTGTGATTCATTGCCAACAATTTAGTATGATTAATTAACCAATTAATTAATTTGATTCATTTTATTGGTAATGTATGTGAGGTCTTGGTTTTGAATTACCTTGCCCTCACCTTGGTCGTCGCGGCTAGAAGAAGCTTACCCGCGCTCTGCCATCATGCAGTGTGTAGGTGTGAGTGTGGATTTTGGTAGGGTTTTAGGTGAGTTCTAAGCTGTCACTATCAGAGCTCCAAATTACAAGTCATTATCATGGAATAATGAAAGAAATTTGAAAATTGAAAGCATGTCTACGAAAGCACGACGTACCGGGTGCGATGCAAATAAAAGGAGATGTATAATGCAATGCTAAGTCCTACAAAAATGTGAAGAACAAGTGCATGAAAAGGGAAAACAACGCAATGAAATGAGATGTAAAACAAAACTAAAGTGTAGCCTCTTTTATTAATGTTGCTTGTAATCCAGTTACAAGACGTTCCCCCCCATTTCAAGGGCTTGGAGCGTTCGATACAATTTTGTTACACCAACGGATGGTACGCTTCCCTTCGGGATCTTCCGTGTGCCCACATTCGAAATGGGTGGGCCAAAAATTGTCGCCGCTTGTGTGAGTGCATCCATAATTCCTTGCTGCCCCTCCAGTGTTGATATCCTACGTACAAAGAAACAACAAATGGTTAATAGCATATGCGGATGGAAGGAAACATGTAATCCCCAAGACATTCGGTTAGTGAATACATGAAATAATAAAATAGAGATCAAAACATGTCAAAAGGAGATGAAAATTGAATAGTAGTAATCCAGACATCATTAGGGACACATTGCAAAAAGAACAATCATTAAATCATGCATGGATTTATAATCACTTTGGGGTGGGATGCTGGCGACTGTCACAAAATGTGTGAAAGTGACCTCCCAAATGTCCTATCTAGAGGCCTCCAAAATACCTACAAACTTGGGGTTAGGTAAAATGGGGCATTTTGAGGTGACCCAGAAGGTATGATTTGGCAGATTCTACCCATATTGCCCTATATCTGAAGGCACTCCCTGTAGGTTAGTGAACACGTAAAACGATAAAAACATAGTCAAAATAGGTCAGAATGCAGTGAAAATTGAACAACAACATAAAAAAATCACATAAAACATGATGCAAAATAAATAGTAAAGAAATATAATGTAGATTTCTAATCACTCCGGGGTGGGGCGATTAGGACTGCAATAGTGCGGGGGGCGCCCGGGGGCAGGACGCCTGCCGTTTGGGGCTTGGTTTTGACCCCAATCCACTTGGGATGGGTCCAAAACCTCCTAGGGGTTTGTGTTGGAAAATTTGGTGTGGGATTGTGGTAGATTGTTTGGGTTTTGGTTCCAAATTGCGCTCCTAGTATTCACCCGATGACCTCCCTTCCAAAAGAGAGATCAAGGATGTAGGAAGCACAATGAGGGGTGAGGGTATAATTTGGCAGCACTCCATTGCTCCAAATGCTCCTGCTCTATTTTTATTGGGGTGAGAAGGCTCACCATTTTATAGACCTAAGGGTCTCCTTTGAATGCACATGCAAGGGTGCCACTTGGCCATCATGCCTTGTTAGGGGAGAGAAGATTACTCCCTGATTAAGGGATCCTTGAATTAGGCCTCCATGACTGCCTCTTTGAGCTCAAAAATGCTCACTCGCACTCCCATGCCTTGGATGTGGAGTTGAGTGGTGAATCTGGACTGCCATTTGTCAAGGTTTGACTTTTTGCCCATAAAACCTGCTATTTGTCCCACCCTAGAGCGATACCTGCTAATCATCCCAGGGTGGGGAAAATAGCATTCTAATCATCCTAGGGTGGAACGAATAGGGAGAAGAATGCTTGAAAGGTGCCAAATTGACCTTTGACCTTCCAAAACTGCTTTGGGAGTGGTTAGGACCACTATTTAACCTCTAGGGGCTGCCCTAGGGGCTATGTATGCCAATTCAATCAGTGCTTGTAGCCACATAATTGGATTGGTGCTATTTTGGTGTCTACAAAAATAAATTTGAAAATTGAGCTTTTTATAGGATTTTCTTATTCTACACGGACTGTAGGCCCTAGCCATGGTTCCCAAAATTACAATTGGGAACCACAGGCCCTAGCTGCGGTTTGCAATTGGTAGCAAATATGGTTAAATACCACTATGGGAAGGTCTAAAAAGGTAAATTAATAAATCCCATTGGATCAAATTTCAATAAAATAAATCAATTTGGAAATTTGGTGATGATCAAGCATCAGGATCCAATTAAAAATTAAATATATGGCTAAGATTATAAAGTACATTCAATCAAGGTCATCGCTATGATAATCCTTTCATGGAGCGATGCACCTCCAAACAAAATAAATAAACTCAAATCATAATTCAAAATATTAAAAAAAAATCAAATAATTAAAAACACCAAATGTGCCTCGTATTTAGTAATTTACCCTATACACTTGGTGGTTGCAGCGACTTGCGATCCATGCAATCCGATAAGATGAGTAAATTAGTATAAGGATATTTGGGATAAAATTGTCATCGTTGATCTTATATGCTTCTCTTCAATCCCTAAGAAGGCCTTCACAACTGGACTACTCCACAAGAACGAGGCATTTCAGGTCATGTCTTCTATGACATCTTTCAAAAAATCATCGATAATTTGATTCAACATAAATCTGATTAGATTTGTATCAATTCGATTTCCTAAGATGGCTATTGCAGCCTGACTACTCCACGGGATAGAAATGTGCAAATACTATTAACAGTTGGAATCAAAAGCTAAACTAGGCCTAGCCAAGCCATTCATTTACTCAAATCTAAATTGTTTTAGATCATTCATGTCAAGTGGCATCATCACTTTAATAATTGTAATTACCCTCATAAACTCGTCGCTTGAGGGGGTAATCATAATATCAAACCATAATCAAAATCAATAGAAGATCTCTAAAATCATAGATCCCTTGATCTTGTTAAAATTGCATTCGTCCTTGCAAATCATTATCAAAAGCTATCATAATCTTACCCCTTTTCTTGGGGAAAATAGCAAATATGACTGTGCTTGTTGTTCTCCACCTTTCAAATATATGGGTCAAAAGATACCTATGGAATGTACAGCTACACCATATGAGATGAGAAGGGCACAAGATTTTCAAATATAAGCCTTTCACCCAGTTGGAAGTAATGATTCTAGGATGTGTGTACTTTTGCTAGACAAGAGGCATCTAATGTTGATCCGACTAATGATCATCATAAAACCTTCGACATGATTTTAGGAGGTCTATTTTTTCTCAGTGTTGTTGGATATCACAACGCATCTCAAAATGGGTATCTGTAGACACCTAAAACACGTCATGTTGAGGGCGACTACTCATATGGACATGTTACAAGACCATATGGAGGATCTTGGACAAACTCCAAGATAGAGTAGTGGTTCTAACCACTCAATTTGGGTACCTTGGCCTAATCAGTCTGAACCATAGCCTAGACCTATGGCTTATAGGTTGAACCACTGCTGAGACCTATGGTTTATAGTCTAGACCAAATCTGTGACCTATGGTCATAATTGAAGTTTAGGTGGCCTTCAATCTGAGCTAAATCAGTTGGAACGTCCATTTGATCTAGAAGAATGTGGTTAGAGGATGGAAGCATCCAATCCAAATATCCTTACCACCCCTTCTTGATCTTGGATTCTCCATGAAGCCACCCCTAGCCCTTGGGTAGTCCTATAAGTACCCCTAAGAATTAGGGCAAATTTGGAGAGAGAGCATTGGAGATTTGAGTAGCGAAGCCCTATCAAATTGTACACTCAATCGAATATACTAATAGAGGGCTATTGCACTTATCCCCTAACTACTTTCCAAGATTCATGATGAATTGCATTATGGATGCCCTAGGAGCCTAGGAGAGCCAAGAAGCGCACATTCGAGAAAACGAAGGCCCTTCACAGTGAATCAACCACAAAATCAGCCTGAGGACACCGAAGGTGACCATTGAACATCAATTTGGACAAGGAGCCCAAAACCACTGCCCTTGTAATTGATGTTAAACCTATCAGATTGCAAACTACGGATTTTAGCCATAGTTTACAATGCAAACCACTCACCAAAGTTATGGTTTGCAATAGAGGTATCATCTCCTTACCCTTTTCATTTTAGTCCAGTTAATTAGCTTAGATTAGCTATTTTCATGGTTTAATTACAGTTTAGCAAACATTTGACCGGTAGAATTAGGTTAGATTAGTTTCTTTATGTTAATCATAAAATAGGACATTAATGAATTCTTTATGCACTTTCATGCTTTATTTTACATAATTAATCCATGCATAGTGTAGTTGTTGTCTTTCTTCATGCAATTATATGAATCTTGATACAATTAACATAGTTTAGAAGTGATTATTACACTTTCTTGATTATACATGCTTCATGGTGTCTTTGTGCAATTTTCCTAAAGGGGCCTCATCATGAGAGGCTTCCTATATTTTTGACACTCTTATGTTGTTTCTTGACCACAGGGGAAATATTCAAAGGAGAATTAACCATCAACTTCCTTCTTCAACATGAAGAAGAGGGCAACTCCACCCCAGAGTAGTTTGTGACCAAGTGGAAAGCATTATTGGTGAACCTACCCTATTGAGGGCTTTGGCATTTTATTAATCGTATCATCATTTGGGTGAACCTAAGAGGGGCATGGTTGTAATTGAGATTCTTTGCAATTATTAACACAAAAAATTCTATTGTATTGAATCTATGCGATCTTGTCAATTTTATGCTTTGAATGAATGAATACGACATAGTACAGTAGATGGGTGCACACTTTTTGGTTGGATCAAATACAATTTCATGATCATGAAGTCAACACGGTTTCCACTATCATAGTAGACCCGTAATTCCATATAATAGCATGTGTAAATAACATACCGCTTAATCGGGTATTGATTTATACAAGATCATAAATCAACATTATCACAACCAAGGCGTTAACATATTTGAAGTTGTCAAAATCACATATTGTACCTTTTGCTTTTACCTTGAGAGCATTCAATGGTGCGTTATGCTCAATGGTAGGTACCATAGTTCTTCCAATCTAGTTCATACTAAATAGCATACTTGTGATGTGTCACATGATTGAAGGCACCATGCAATACAACATCCTTCTAGTAAGGCCTTGGATATGAGAAATGCATTGTGTTCCCTCTATTATCCATAAATGTATCAAATATGTACATGAGGGGCAAGTTCACATGGTGCCTTCCGATCAGGAACCATTTAAATACGTGAATCTAGTAGACTTGCCGAGGGATTTTGTGCTCCCATAAATGCACTTGGACATACAACCTACATCACTGATGAAATATCCATGAGGTAAAATAAGAGAAGTGTGTGCTAAACTTGCAACATCTGTATCCCAAAAATCGAAGCACACAACAACTGCATATGTGAGACCGTCTGCATCTATGATGCATCGATATGATGAGAAGCTAAAAGCTAAAATGGGTAAAAAAGAGAAGAATCTAGTACCCAAACCAATTGTGATTGAGGTTCCTACTCCCATGGAAGTAGAGAATGCTCTAGTAGAAGTCAAAGAGACACCTCAACCTCCTTTGCCTACGTATTCAATAGGATCATTTGTACTGCAGGTGTCCATTCACTTGGTTAATCCCAAATTGGGGGAATATATTATGCAGAACATGCCATTCACGCTAATAATTTAGACTGTACAAGACATGGGCCGACCACAAGCCCATCATTTTCTTGTAGGGATGGTAGTACCACTAGGGGCACCTCCCAACCAAAATAATTTATCTATGGAGGGCTCGACCAGCTTACACCTTGCATTTCCACATACAAAGCTGATGATGAGCCATTCATCATGAATGTTCATTATTTTTCTAACCCAAAATATGCCTTATGATATTTTGAGCATTACCATTGGCATGGTTTCAGGCTTGGATTGTTTGAGTAGGGGCATAAGAGGTTGTATGAACCTCAGTATCAGTTCCCTACAAATATGTTTAGGTTAGGATACCATATGGGAGGATAGGCTGAACTCCTCATGGCTTCTTTAGATCACCTGTACCTTAGTCTGAGGGGTGAAATTGACTTCAAATTTATCACCTTAATCCTACCTATTGTTAGAGGGATAACCAGATAGTGTCTTATATCACTATAGTACCACCCGAAACATGTCATGAAGATATCTTGGTGGAGACCGGTGCAAAGCATATACCAAGAGAAAACTTAGGATGAACAAATCCATGTAGTAGCCAACAATATAGGCTTGCAAATGTAGATCGCTAGTATAGCGATAGATGATGAGTTAGAGAATAACTCTGAGGAAGAGAGAGCAGAGTCCATATTTGAGATAGGTGGACTGAGTTACATATATGAGAGTGATGATGATGGTGATTCCTCAGATGATGAGCAATATGAGGATGGAAATAAGTTGGCTTATTTGGACCCTCTTAATTTATGCCATCTATTACCTCTAGAGATAGTCATTGAGGATAAAAAATCCTTCATGAAGGATAACAATTATCAATAATGGGATTTCATGAGGCCCCACCTTCCTAATCACCCGATTTCATTCGATAGTGGTGAAGGTCTCTATTACAAAAGTGACAACAAAGATGAAACAAAGAGAGCCTATCTGGGGCCTCCTAACTTATGTCATCATAATGTGTTGTACACTACAATGGATATGCATAGAGATATCAATACTCATCCATGCCTCAGAGGAAGACCACCTAGTTTGGATATGATTTATCATATGGTTTTTCCTAATCCATCGACATTTAGAAATCTCCTTGAGCCTCGAGATATTGTTATCGAGTCTATTCATAGGCTAAATCTAGATATCCCCATACCCCCAAAACCACATCTCGAGGATGGAAGTTATATCAAAATAGTGTCACATACACGCGGTCCTGGAGACATGATCCATTCCATCAATATAATCTCCATTTATTTGACCACTCCACTTCACAATCCAACTGATCCTTCCAAAACATTGCATCTAAATGTAGATGCTATTGATTGGGATCATGCTGACTCACCACTAGAGCCTAGATATTTCTTCCCTAACAAAGAAATATTGCATCCTTTTCATTTTGCACTAGGCTATGCACATGATTTTTATCATGCTAAGGATGCTTCCAATGCAAAACCCATAAACCCAATATATGACATCCAATTTATCTCTACACCTCATCATATTGAGGAGGGATCCCACATGTCAGTAGAGGAAATCTTAAAAGTGGGTATCAGTGATGATCCCACCAATCCAAGGAAGGTTAAATTTGGAGAAAGTTTATCTCTTGATGAGCATGCCAACCTCATCCCTCTACTGAGAGAGAGACATAATATCTTTGCTTGAACTTACAAAGATATGCTGGGTCTAGATCTAAAATTGGTTACAAATAACATTTTGCTAGATCTATCAAAGAATCCAGTCAAGAAAAAACTCAGGTTGATGCATCTAATAGTAGCCTTAATGGTCAAATATGAATTGTAGAAGCTGTTGGATGTGGAGTTCATCATTTCCATCGACTATCCATAATGGGTATCAAACATGGAACCTATAGGTAAACCTGATGGAAGGATCTATATTTGTACGAATTTAAGAGACCTCAATAAGGCAACACCAAAGGATTCATTACCATTTCCAAACATAGATGCTCTCATAGACACAACTGCGGGTCATGAAATGATCTCTCTAATGGATGGTTTTTCTGGTTATAATCAAATTTGGATTAATCTCGAAGACCAGGATAAAACTACGTTCATAATATCGTGGGGGACATTTTGTTATAAGGTTATGCCATTTGGTCTTAAAAATACTGGTGCTACATATCAGTGGGCTATGACATATATATTTTAGGACTACATGCGTAATAACTTAGAATATTACATCGATGAATTATTGGTGAAGTCATTGTTGCGTTTAGAGAATGCTGAGGTCTTGAGAAAAGTCTTCGATTGCCTGATAAAGCATCATATCAGGTTGAATCCTAAGAAGCATGTATTTGGTGTAACTTCAAGAAAAATATTAGAATTCATCGTTTCAAAGCCACGCATCGAAGTTGATACAACAAAGGTAAAGGTAATTTTAGAAATGTGTCTGCCCACAAATATCAAGGAATTAAGAAGCCTTCAGGGCAAAGTAGCATCCATCAAGCAATTTACCATGCAGTTATCAGATAAATGTTGACCCATGAATCAAATGCTACACAAGGGGTCCCATTTAATTAGGATGAGGACTGTCAAATATCCTTTTTTGAGATCAAACAATACCTAGAAAAGCCACCAGTGCTAGCTCCACCAAGACCAAATGAGCCATTTCTACTATATATCGACAAATAACTTTGCATTAGGGACCATGTTAGCCCAAAATAATGTGCAAAATAAATAACAAGCCATATATTACATTATCCAAACCTTGGTGAGTTATGAGCTAGGATATGCATATTTAGAAATGATGTGTTTAGTAGTAGTGTTTGCTACCAAAAAATTATGACATTATATGTTAAGTCATATGATATATGGCATATCAAAACAAAATTATTTATAGTATATGATGAGCAATACATATCATAAAACATGTACTACAAAGTGGATCATGCTATTAACATAATTTGATTTAAAATTCATCAGCCAGAAGTCCATGAAGGGATAGGTCATAGCTGATCAACTGGTTGAGGTGCCTCTAGAAAATAATAGGCCTCTCACCATTAAGCTTCTTGATGATGTAGTATTTGCCTTATCAGAAGCACCCGAACCTAAAGAGCCGGATAATAAAGCTGACATGACCTTGTTCTTTGATGGTTCGAAGTGTGAGCAAGGGGGTGGTGTAGGAATAGTGTTGTTCACACTGCAAGGTGCTCCTATGCCCTTGTATTTCAAGTTGGAATTTCCTTGCAATAACAATAATGCTGAATATGAAGCCCTAATTTTGGGCCTCCAAATAGCTATTTCCATAAATGTTAAAAGGTTAAATATCTTTGGTCACTCCCTTCTCATCATTAACCAAGTGAAGGGACTTTTTCAATGTTGGTGTCCCATTCTAAAGTCCTACAAATATCTTGATGATACACATTTAGCTCAGTTAGAATGGTATGATATTGAGGCAATCCCTCATTCATCAAATAGATTCACAAAAACTATGTCATCTTTGGGATATTTAATCCCTCGAAATCCATATGCCTATTTTACTACCATCCATGTAAAAATATTGTCAAACTCCACTATACAATGTGAAGCTTTGGATAACAAAGAGTCGATCAACATGATTCAAGTAGAACCAAACCATGAATGGTTCTATAGAGCCAAAGAATTTCTCAAGAGAGTGCCTTGGGGGTCATGATCTCGCAAGGTCCTACAAGGAATGGTGTGACCATTCACCATAAGGTTTTTTCCTAGTCTGCTTTTGTGAATGTTAAACTATAGGGGAGCATGCTATCTTGTCAGTTGAGACTGAGGTCTTTCAGAATTGAATGTCATAGATATATGAATTCCTTAAGCTTGGAGTAATCCCTCAGGGATTGTCATGTTCTGCAAAGCACACATTTAAATAGAAAGTGATAAAGTATGTCTTGTTAGGAGATATTTTGTATCATCGAGGCTACAATGGAGTCCTCCTTCGTTGTCTTGAGCTCTAAGAATCATCTTGGGTAATTTCAAAAGCTCATGATGGTACATGTAGTGGCTATTTTAGCGGTATGGCTATCGTCAAGTGCATCCTTTGAATGGGATGTTACTGGCCCACTATGGATAAGGATTGCAATGTGTATGTCAAGAAATATGTTAAATGCCAGCATCATGCTAATCTTGTGCACCTTCCATCATAGGCCTTACAACCCATTCAAGCGGCTTGGCCATTTGCTCAATGGGATTTAGATATCATTGGTAAGATCTCTCCTTCGTCATTGGTCTGACATACATTTATTATTACAACTACTAAATACTTTACTAAGTGGGTGGAAGAAGTCCTATTAATGACGAAAACTGGAGTGCATATTGCTGAGTTCATACTCACCAATATCATAAGTCCTTTTGGGATTCCATCCAAGATAATTTTGGATAATGGAACATCATTCAAAAACAAAACTATGAGAGCTTTGATATTTAAGTACAAGATCAAACACAATATTGTGACTCCATATTATCCATAGGAAAATGGGTAGGATGAAGCTTCGAACAAGATAGTGGTATTCATCTTGAAAAATATGGTATAAGAACATCATAAATATTGGTACATCCAACTGCCCTTTGCATTATGGGCTTACAGGACTAGTATTCGGACACCCATTGGGGCAACTCCATTTTCACTAGTATATGGCATTGATGCCATTATGTCCTTAGAGTTGGAAATTCCAATGCTATGCATCGCACTGAAAGAGTTCATCGATGATGACACTACACAAAAAAACCATCTAGATCAAATGATGCTACTTGGTGAACATCATGTAAATGCCCTGGAGCATCTATGTGTTTATCAAGAGTGCTTAAAACGATCTTACAATGACAAAGTCCATCTGATAGACTTTGAGGTTGGTGATCTTGTGCTGAAAGAGAACCAACATAACTCGAATTTACTACTAAAAATGTGACATAAATTTATGGCTAATTGCTTAGGTCCATATATCATATCTAAGAATAGTGGACCCAGGACATACCGCTTGACATCGCTGGAAGGGGTTGAAGATCTTGAACCTCTCAACATTCTTCATATTAAACATTTTATGCCTAAAACCATAAAATACCCCAAAGGCATCTGTAAGCCCTTTGGTCATTCAGCAAAAGGCTCCAAAGGCATCTGTAAGCCCTTTGGTCAAATCAAAAAGTTATAAAATCCATAAAAAATGGAAAAATATCAAAAATTCAAAAACATAGCATTTCATTGCATTTGCATCATTGCATTTCATTTTGCATCATTGCATTCTAGTTACTGCATGCATTTCATATTGCATTACATTAGGCATATTCATCCATTGCATTGGCATTAGAATAAGTTATGTTTGTAATCTTACAAATGACACCATTTTTATATTTCAATCATGCATATTTGCACTATCATCATCATTCACCACCCATGTAAGCAATTGTGTTTTTCAACACAACCTTTATTATTGCTATGAAGAATATACTAAAGTTTTTTGGTCATTCAACCATACTTAGTGGTCTTATCAAGAGTTGATAGAAAGCTTGGTTTACTTTTGTATATGAGGTCTAGTTTGTACAGCCCTTAGCAATTCAGAATCCTATCACTAATCAAACCCATGTAAACAATCCTAATTAGGGTAAGGAAGGACGAACACTACAAAAGTGGTATGGGTCACCTTAGGTGAAAGATTTTGTTACTTACTTATTTTGTGAGATGCAATGGTCTAGGGTAGTTGTCATTGGCAAAAGGATAAGTTTACCCCCTACCTAAATAAATCCCTTGCTTACAAATGAAGGAGCAAAATTCCTGAGTGAAATTCTAAATTTAAATCCCCAGAAATGAAATCAAATTAGTATCAAATCCCTTACTCAAGAAAAATAAAATAAACAGTGATTTTCATAACTATACAAAATAAACAGTGATTTTTTGTCACTATGTGTGAGCAAGTATCCCATTAAATTGAAGAAAATAAGGGGGTGAGAGCTTGAATCCCTATAATGATCAATGCTTAAAAGCCATAGAGTGAGCCTCAATCTCAATAATTGGTTGAAAGAGTCCCGCCTGTAATTGAAGGGGTAGTTCTAAGCAATTTATGAGTGAGCTAGCTTTAGGTGGCCCAGATTTCCTAGCAGTCTAGTCCAACTAAAATCTAATGAAGAACACAAGCTTATACCGAGAGGGGGGGTGAACAGTATAAGACTTAACCAATTAATAATTTTAACTTTAGATAGCAGTGGCATCAACACAACATTAATCAAGACAGAAAGCATCACACATTGAAGACCCATTTTTAACGTGGTTCACCCAAAATGGTTGGGCTACGTCCACAAAAACTTTTCTCTAAAAGTTATCTCAAAGTTCTTTGGGAATCCTTCCCAAATACAATGTTTATGAGCCTCGGCCCAAAGGAGATACCTTCCCCCAATCAGAATTTATGAGCCTTTGCTCAAAGGAGATACCTTCCCCTCTGCTCTGGAAATGATCCCTCAGAAGATCAACTGCCTCTACCTCTTGCCAGCACGTGGAACTCCTTTCCACCAAAGACCTCCTATCCTCAATGCTTAGCCTAAGAGACCTCTGCCTTCTATGATCACGTCCACAATAGCTCAGAAACCTGTACCAAACACAGTCAATCGGTCTAGTACAAGTCTTCCTCTGTCTGTCAGATCTGTCCAACACTTGAACAAATCAATCCTCTGCACACAAGCCTTCTCAAAGACTTGCCAAATCTATCCTCAGGTTCTTCTCAAAGAACCAATGCACCTCTATCCTCAAGTTCTCTGATAGAACTATCAAACTCAGCTCACAAGTCCTCTGCTAGGACCTGTCCAAATCTGCTCACAAGTCCCCACCGAAACCTGTCCAAAACTGTTCAAGAAACATACACATCTTCTGCGCTCTTACAGCCGCACTTCGTCTTCTCTCAGTCATCTCTCTACACACACTCTGCACTATCTTCGCACACTCTCCCATTCCCTTTTTCCCCCCCTTAGAACAATTCACCATGACTCTTTCTCACTCTGCACACTTCGACATCATCTCGCCACTTCTACGCTATCTGTGCTCTTTCGACTGCATCTCGCACACTTCGACGCACATTCAACGACGCATCCAACAACACTTCAACTCTCCAAACAACCCTCCTTTTATAACAAAATTTTCATGATGAAAACTTTAATCTTAGTCAGCTGTTATAACAAATGCAAACCCTAATTTTAGTCGACTGTCATCGATCTTCGTCGGCTTCAACTCATGAAGATATTCGATAACTCAACTGCTCGAAGACTTCATTCGATAACTGACCCTATAGCCGTCGCACTGTCATTTGTTCACTTTTCACATTTTAGCTGCAAGAATTCACTCTGTATCTGCCCCTGTAAATGCCGTGGAGATGTCGGTCCTCTATCATACTTCTCATTCCAATCGAGTTCTTCTTCTTGTCTTGCGCTCTTACGGCCTGTCACGAAATCGTGACATTTCTGTCTCTGTAGCTTCTTTTATTTTTGTTGCCACGAAAATGCCACATGTCGCGATATCGTGACACTTTTGCCTCTTTGACTTTTTCTTGGCTGTTGACCATGAAAACATAACATGTCATGATATCATGACACTTTCACCTCTGAACTGTTCCTTCTTTCTTTTGTCATGATATCGTGACACTTTCTGCTTGCGTACTCTTCTTCTTTTCTTATGTCACGATATCGTGACACTTCTAACTCCTTCGTCTTCTTTTTAGCTTTTGTCACGATATCACGACACTTTTGCTTCCTTAGACTTCCTTTTTGTTTTTGTCATGATATCATGACATTTTTGACTCCGTACATTCTCTCTCCTCTTTGAGTCGTGAAACTGTGACATGTCGCGATATCGTGACACTTTTCTAACTTGCTTTCTCTCTCCTGCTTAAGTCACGAAAATGTGACATGTCGCGATATCGTGACACTTTTCTAACTTGCTTTCTCTCTCCTGCTTAAGTCGTGAAAATGCGACATGTCGCGATATCGTGACACTTTTCCTCCTTAGCTCTTTTCTATTCTTTGGGTCGTGAAAACCCGACATGTCACGATATCGTGACACTTTTTCTCCTTAGCGCTTTTCTTTTCTTCGGGTCATGAAAACCCGACATGTCGCGATATCGTGACACTTTTTCTCCTTAGCTCTTTTCTTTTCTTCGGGTGCAAAACCTCTTGACATTGTCGTGATATCGTGACACTTTTCTTTGCGAGCTCTTTCTCTCGAACTTGTCCGCTTGGGGTTTGCAAAAGACCTTTGAAACTGTCATGCCGTAACCTTCATCAAAACAAATTATTTGACATCAAATCAAATTCCTTCAAAAGCTTCTTGACATCAATGACAACTTATATACTTGAGCAAAGGCAATGTACCCAAAGTACCCAAAATTGCCAACAATCTCCCCCTTTGTCATTGATGGCAAACCTTTATTGAAAACACTTCTCAAGAGCCAAAACTGAAACCAACTGTGCTAACAACTCGACCAACTTCCTTTGAAGTTTTGCTCCCCCTGACTTGAAGCTTTCCTCTTCACTTTGAAGCTCTCCCCCTTACTCATATCTCTCCCCCTTTGTCATCAATGGCAAAGGGTCACCTTTGGGGCTCGGGACTAAGAATGAGCCTCTTAGCTTGGTCCCTCCCCCACCTCCCGATGAGGTGATTAATTCTGGGGTGGGAGTACAACTCCCAATTTCTCCCTTAGATACTCAAACGTATCTCTTGGAAGAGGTTTGGTGAAGATATCTGCAATCTGCTCTTTAGTAGACACATACTCTAGCTTGACTAGCTTGTCTTACACTTTCTCCCTTAGAAAGTGATACTTGATGGAAATATGCTTTGTCCTTGAGTGCATTACCGGATTTTTGGAAATACTTATGGCACTTGTATTATCACAAAGTATGGAGATGGGTTGTTCATGCTTGACTTTGAAATCCTCCAAGGTGGTTTTCATCCATAAAACTTGTGTACACCCAACCACTCGTCGCTATGTATTCAGCCTCTACTGTAGATAAGGAAACTGAAGGTTGTTTCTTACTTAGCCAAGAAACCAAACTCTTTCCCAGAAAGAATGCTCCACCACTAGTGCTTTTCCTGTCATCAATACCGCTTGCCCAATTTGCATCTATATAAGCTGTGAGGGTGAAATCATCACCTTTGGGATACCAAAGCCCAAAGTCCATAGTGCCCTTCGTGATATCTCGAATATCCTCTTAACTGCTATAACATGAGAATATTTTGGAGCTGCCTGAAATCTTGCTACTAACCCAACTGCCTGCATGATATCCGGTCTGGTAGTTGTAATATATAATAAACTGCCAATCATAGATCTGTACAACCTCTGATCTGCCATTGGAGATTCATCATCTTTACTCATCTTGCACCCTGTAATCATTGGAGTACACACTGGTTTGCTGTCCATCATCCCAAATTTCTTCAACATTTCTTTGATATACTTTCCTTGAGAGAGAAATATACCATCTTTTGATTGAGCAATCTGAAGACCTAAAAAGAATGACAGCTCTCCAATCATAGACATCTCAAATTCCTTCTGCATGGTGTTAGCAAAAACTTTGCACATCTGAGTATTATTTCCCCCAAAAATAATATCATCAACATAGACAACCATAATCAACATATCATCATCTTCATTCTTAATATACAAATTGCTATCTAGCCACGCCTTTCCCGAAGCCTTGCTCATGAAGATACCTGTCAAGTCTTGAGTACCAAGCCCTAGGTGCTTGCTTTAACCCATACAAGGCCTTTTTTAGTTTACACACATAGTCCGACTGTTCGAGAGAGACACTCCTTCCGGCTGTTCTATGTAGACTTCTTCTACCAACACCCCATTTAGAAAAGCTGACTTTACATCCATTTGATATACCTTGAATGATTTGAAGCTTGAAAGGGCCAAAAACATTCTTATAGCTTCAAGACGAGCAATAGGAGCAAACGTCTCTTCGAAATCAACACCTTCTACTTGAGCATAACCTTTGCAGACTAACCTAGCTTTGTTTCTGACAATCTTTCCATCCTCATTGAGTTTATTTTTGAATATCCATTTTGTGCCAATGACATTCTTGTCCTTAGGTCTTGGAACCAATTCCCAAGTTTCACTTTTCTCTATTTGATTTAGCTCTTCATCCATTGCTTTTACCCAAAACTTATCTCGCACATGCTTCACTGAAATATTTTGGCTCAATCTGAGATAATAATGAAACATTTGTAGAATCATGTGAAGGAATGACTCTTCTTCTTGTTTGCCTGCTATTTGGATCACCAATGATCAAATATTTGGGATGATGTTTCTGAACATATCGTGAAGGAGTTTTGGGAAGCAGCTTGTTGTCTTTCCTCTTCTTCATCTGAAACCTCTCCGAATTCTTCTTGACAAATTTCATCACTGAGTTCCTTGACCGGTTCTCTTATCCCTGTCTTTTCATCAACTGTTACATTTATGCTCTCTACAACTGTATGAGTTCTTTTGTTGAAGCATCCGTAGGCCTTGCTTCTGCTGGAATATCCAAGAAAGATTCCCTCATCACACCTAGGATCAAACTTACCCAAATTCTGATCTTCCCTTCTGATGAAGCACTTACTCCCAAACACTTTGAAGTATTTTACCGTAGCTGGTCTTCCTTTCCACAACTCATAAGGAGTTTTATGATGATTGACTCTAAGTTGGGCCCCGGTGATAATGTAGATCGCTGTACTCGACCGCCTCTTTCCAAAAGCCATCTGAAAGTTTTGACTCATTTAACATAGCTCTAGCCATATTTTCAATAGTTCTATTTTTCCTTTCAACTACTCCATTTTGTTGAGGAGTTCTTGCTGCTGAATATTCTCTTTTGATTCCTTGTTGCTCACAGTATTCCACAAATTCATTTGAAGTGAACTCTCCTCCTCTATCTGATCTTAAGCATTTGATTCTCTTGTCGGTCTCATTTTCAATCATTTCTTTGAAAGCTTTAAATTTTTCAAAAGCTTCAGATTTTTCTTTGAGAAAAGTAACCCAAGTCATTCTAGAATAATCATCTATAAACAACATGAAGTAGCTTTCTCCCTGAATGCTCTGAGTTCGGTAGGGCCACATAAATCAGTATGAATAAGATCCAATGGTTTTGAAGAAGTATACCCTTTTGATTTGAAACTGGTTCTCGGTCTATTTTCCATGTTGACAAGGACCGCAAATGATGTTATGGGGCCTTTTTATTTTGGGCAAGTCTCTAACTCCTTCCTTGTTACTAATATTGACAAGATTATCAAAGCTCAAATGCCCCAATATTTTATGCCATAACCAACTCTCATCTTCTTGAGTTAGAAAACACTTTTCCTTTTTTATCTCACTTAGCATGTAAAGATTGTTTGGAGTCCTTGTAGCACTAGCAATGAGTTTTCCATTTTTTTCTTTACTTATCTCACATCTATCCGAAAAGAAAGATACTATGTGCCCTTGATCACAAAGTTGACTCACACTTAGAAGATTATGTCTTAGGCCTTCTACATAAAGCACATTTTCTGTTTTGGATTTCCCATCCAAACTAAGAGTCCCTTTACCACAGATTTTAGCCGACTCAGTTATCTCCAAAACCGATCTGTTCCTCTGTTTGTTTCTTTTAAGACCAAAAACTTTTCCTTTTCACCAGCCATATGTTTTGAACAACCACTATCAAGATACCATTTTTCTACTTTGTCTTGAGCATGAAAAGCAGTTTGAACTATCATTGACTTAGATTTGATCTCATTTCTCTTTTTAGTGAACTCAAGGCTAGATCTATCCAAACCGCACATCCTTGCTATATGCCCAAAATTCTTGCACTTGTAACACATGACATTTTTATTCATAAGAGGTGCAAAAGAGTTAACATTTTCCTTACTATGGCTATTCAAAGACTTATTGCAATGCATAGCTTTGTGACCAAATTTCTTGCAAGAAAAACAATAGCCATGGAAAGTATTATGTAACCTGTTTTGATGCCTTGGATGATTGTTCTTCTTGTGACCAACTGGAATCCACCGCTCTTCAGGATGAAGATTGATCTTGCTCGAAGACCCTATTTCATGAATGGTGATACCATCCTTCTTTTGCTTTTCACACGGAGTATTCTGTCTCAGAGCCAACTGTTCCAACTTCACTCTAAGAGACATAACCTCTTCTTCTAGTTTCTCGCAATCAGCCTCCTTTCCTTTTAGAGCCTCTGTCAGAACCTCGTTCAACCTTCTTCCCTTCTTCAGCTAGAATTTTGAAGTCTATAACACTTTGAGACAATTCTGATCTTGCTATCTCTTCTTCCCCGACATTGATGCTTGAGAACAGAATTCTCTTCCCTGAATTTCTCAAGCCTTCTTAAAGCCAAGAAGAATTCACCTTTGAGATCGAACTCAACCTCTTCATCTCTTTCTGAATCTGTATGTTCCTCCTGATAGATCCTTCTCCAAGCCGTTAGGCTCTCTTTCCGGAGAGACCCGCTCTCGATACCAATTGAAGAACACAAGCTTATACTGAGAGGGGGGTGAACAATATAAGACTTAACCAATTAATAATTTTAACTTTAGATAGCAAAGTGGCATCAACACAACATTAATCAAGACAGAAAGCATCACACATTGAAGACCCATTTTTAACGTGGTTCACCCAAAATGGTTGGGCTACGTCCACAAAAACTTTTCTCTAAAAGTTATCTCAAAGTTCTTTGGGAATCCTTCCCAAATACAATGTTTATGAGCCTCGGCCCAAAGGAGATACCTTCCCCCAATCAGAATTTATGAGCCTCTCGCTCAAAGGAGATACCTTCCCCTCTGCTCTGGAAATGATCCCTCGAAGATCAACTGCCTCTACCTCTTGCCAGCACGTGGAACTCCTTTCCACCGAAGACCTCCTGTCCTCAATGCTTAGCCTAAGAGACCTCTCGCCTTCTATGATCACGTCCACAACAGCTCAAGCAACCTGTACCAAACATAATCAATCGGTCTAGTACAAGTCTTCCTCTGTCTGTCAGATCTGTCCAACACTTGAACAAATCAATCCTCTGCACACAAGCCTTCTCAAAGACTTGCCAAATCTATCCTCAGGTTCTTCTCAAAGAACCAATGCACCTCTGTCCTCAAGTTCTCTGATAGAACTATCAAAACTCAGCTCACAAGTCCTCTGCTAGGACCTGTCCAAATCTGCTCACAAGTCCCCACCGAAACCTGTCCAAAACTGTTCAAGAAACATACACATCTTCTGTGCTCTTACAACCGCACTTCGTCTTCTCTCAGTCATCTCTCTACACACACTCTACACTGTCTTCGCACACTCTACCCATACAACAGCACTCTCCGTTCATCTTTGCCCTTTGTGCTCTCTTCCCCTCTCCTCTCAAATCACACCACACTTGGTCGAACTTCAACCTTTGCACTCTCTGCATAATCACAACACTTAGAACAATTCACCATGACTCTTCACTCACTCTGCACACTTCGACATCATCTCGCCACTTCTACGCTATCTACGCTCTTTCGGCTGCATCTCGCACACTTCGACGCACATTCAACGACGCATTCAACAACACTTCAACTCTCCAAACAACCCTCCTTTTATAACAAAATTTTCATGATGAAAACTTTAATCTTAGTCGACTGTTATAACAAATGCAAACCCTAATTTTAGTCGACTGTCATCGATCTTCGTCGGCTTCAACTCATGAAGATATTCGGTAACTCAACTGCTCGAAGACTTCATTCGATAACTGACCCTATAGCCGCCGCACTGTCATTTGTTCACTTTTCACATTTTAGCTACAAGAATTCACTCTGTATCTGCCCCTACAAATGCCATGGAGATGTCGGTCCTCTGTCATACTTCTCATTCCAGTTGGGTTCTTCTTCTTGTCTTGCGCTCTTACGGCCTGTCGCGAAATCGTGACATTTTTGTCTCTGTAGCTTCTTTTATTTTTGTTGCCACGAAAATGCCACATGTCGCGATATCGTGACACTTTTGCCTCTTTGACTTTTTCTTGGCTGTTGACCGTGAAAACATAACATGTCACGATATCATGACACTTTCACCTTCGAACTGTTCCTTCTTTCTTTTGTCGCGATATCGCGACACTTTCTGCTTGCGTACTCTTCTTCTTTTCTTATGTCGCGATATCGCGACACTTCTAACTCCTTCGTCTTCTTTTTAGCTTTTGTCACGATATCGCGACACTTTTGCTTCCTTAGACTTCCTTTTTGTTTTTGTCATGATATCGCGACATTTTTGACTCCGTACATTCTCTCTCCTCTTTGAGTCGCGAAACTGCGACATGTCGCGATATCGCGACACTTTTCTAACTTGCTTTCTCTCTCCTGCTTAAGTCGCGAAAATGCGACATGTCGCGATATCGCGACATTTTTCTAACTTGCTTTCTCTCTCCTGCTTAAGTCGCGAAAATGCGACATGTCGCGATATCGCGACACTTTTCCTCCTTAGCTCTTTTCTGTTCTTCGGGTCGCGAAAACCCGACATGTCGCGATATCGCGACACTTTTTCTCCTTAGCGCTTTTCTTTTCTTCGGGTCGCGAAAACCCGACATGTCGCGATATCGTGACACTTTTTCTCCTTAGCGCTTTTATTTTCTTCGGTCATGAAAACCCAACATGTCGCGATATCGTGACACTTTTTCTCTGCGAGCTCTTTCTCTCGAACCTGTCAGCTTGGGGTTTGCAAAAGACCTTTGAAACCGTCATGCCGTAACCTTCATCAAAACAAATTATTTGACATCAAATCAAATTCCTTCAAAAGCTTCTTGACATCAATGACAACTTATATACTTGAGCAAAGGCAATGTACCCAAAGTACCCAAAATTGCCAACATCTAAACCTAGGATTGGATAGACATTTAAGGATCCCCAATCTTAGCAATGGGATGAAAGAATCCTGCCTGACATTAGGGTATGCTTATGCCTTATCTAAATATACTCATTTGCATACATAATAATAATGAATAGTTAGGGTCTATCCTAGTGAAATTCTTATGTTTTAGAAGCCTAGTATGGTCAGTATACAACTTTTGATAAGTCAGCTAGGGTGTTTGAGTTTCATGGAAAACCTCAAAAATTCCCAAATAGCAACAAACAATTTTCAATGCAATCATCAAAATCAACTTTCTTTTCCGAGATTTTATTTGTTAGAACTATTTATAGTATAGGATAGATACCATATGGATGTCAAAAATGATATTTAAATGGCCATTGACTATATTATGAATAGTATTCTAATATACAAATGCTTATAAATAGAAACAATACATCATTTCATGTCACATATGGGTGTTTGATTGATCAAATCATATAATAAGATATAGTAATTACATATCATAATTGTTATACATTCGGTGTTGTCATCCATCAGATTATAAAACTCATATTACATTCCTACACTATGTTTTAAGTGATTAAAGCATACATGTTCATTTCAAAAAAACATTATAAAAAAAAACAAAGAAATTATGCAATACATACATGGCATAGATTATGTCATAACAATATAAATTAAATGCATACAAGTATAGCAAATTACACATGCATTTAACATAAAACATCACATTCATATACATTCATCATAAGTAGTCTACCTACACATGTATATCATTGCATCTAAAGTCATACATTTATCATTTATATAATACATGTCATACATACATCACATCATATAGCATAAAATAAACATCACATCTAAACATTGCATCCATATGCATCTCATAAAATCTAAACATAAAACAATAAAAATAATAAGTGCACATATAATGAGTCTCAAAGATAGATCATATATATATGTGTATCAAAAATATACATCATAATGAGCAGTACACTGGCATGTGTCAAAAATTCCCGTAGGCTACATCTATGTAGGTCCTCAACCTTACACTAAAAAATAGTACAATAGCATCTGTAAGATCTATACTAGCTAGTGCTTGTACCCATAGATTGAGAGGCCCCATAATTGCCTTTGCCATCCCTATGAGTCCTCATCGAGCTGGTACCAGATTTCCTCTTTGACATGTGTAATCTATGACTGGAGCTCACTGATGACTGCCCTGTCTCTCGACTATGAGTCCTTTGAGACCCTAAAGGTGTGGGTATATCCAGAATCTCACCCCTAAGTAGTACAATAACTCCTCTAAGAGTAGTGATGTAGGAGGAACTCCATACTCCATCATCAATATGCTACTACACCAGTGCCCAGAGTCTCCTGATCTCTACTCCCTGGTCCAAACCTACAAACCCCTGCTCTACTAGCGCTACTGGCACTACTGGAAATACTGGAGTAGCTAGAGGTGCTAGATCCACCTATGATGTGTAGACACATAAATCATGTCATTATTATGGGAGCTACTCACATAGACACATTCATAAGATCAGATGACATAATTTTGGACTTTCCATGCATTAACAGTGGTTCTCAACACTCATTTAGGGCTTTTTCAAGCCAGAAGCAACCAGATCCTAGCCGTTCAAGCCTAGAGTGGCAAGATCTTAGCCACTATAGATGATAGTGGCTAGGCCTTAGTCATTGTATATGACAATAGCTAAACCCTAAACATAGTTTTGAAAACAAACAAGACTAATCACAGGTGGAAGTGGCAATCTACATGCAATAAAGGTGAGTGTGAGTTGCTTTTAATTCCTTTCCATGACCAGTTCACATAGGAAACTTGAGTTTGTGTTTAGAATTTAGTTAACTGGCCTCCAAACATAAAAAAAGGAAAAATGCTTCTCATTCTAATGACCAGTTTGCATAGGAGACTCAAGTTGGCAGTTATATTTCAGTTAACTAGCCTCCAAACATAGAAAAGATAAAAATCTTCTCATGCTAACTCACACTATGCATGAAAAATTCATTCCTAGGGCTTGGACATAGACCTAGGGTTTCACACTATAAAATGTGCAAGCCTAAGAGCACTAGGGGATCAGATATATACATATTTTATCGATCTTGGTCATTGAGGAGAGCTTTCGAGACTTGGAGAGTTTCCTTGGAGATCACGTGTACAGTGAAGCCTTGATAGATTGGAGAGTATAACAACCATTATTTCAACATCGAATACAAGCTTTTATCCATAGCTTTGGATCAAAGAGGATGAGAATCAATTTAGTGACTATTATCTTGGATAGTGGCCCGTAGGCTTAGCTTAGGGTTTATATTAGATTCATTATTTATTTAGCAAATCATTTATTTGTATTCATAGCATTAGTCTAATTTACACTTACTTTCATTTGTTATATCCATTGCTAACAACCTCATCCAAGGAGGTATTCTCTGACATCTAAATGTGTGTTGTTGTTTTATTGCTTATAAGGCCACAGGTTCATTGGACAGAGTCTGCAATATACAAGATTGAAAGGGATCCCTCTAGGGAATAGACCTAGAGAATGAGGCATATGTAAGCCCTCATACATTTCCATGTGTAGAGTCAGGAAGCTTTTTGATAGTGCACCACCTCTTCATGAAAGAGGCACTATTTACCTATTTTTAACCTTATTGTATCAAAATGGGTATCCCTAAGATGGACCGACATGTAACCGGATTTCAATACGAATAAAGAGATCCATATTTGTTATTTCCATGTTATATGCTTTTCATTGTCTTCCAATTCATCTTGGGTTTTAATAACATTGCAAGTAGCATAAAAGAGAGCAGTGCATGCATCTCAGGGTTTCTATAGATGACAATCATGGTGGGACCTCCACTAATTTTTCATTTGTTGTTGGAATACTAACTTAGTTTTGTGTGTAGGTCTAGTCGCTCTGAGCTACAGTGGCCAAAAATCAGCTGCTCTGATCTACAACAGCCAATAGAGATTTAGCCACTCCTACTAACAATGGCTAAGAACCAGCCACTCTGGTCAACATCGACCAGAATTGGAGTGCAGTAGAGGTTAAAACATTGAATCTCTGAGCTGGATCAAAGGTTGGTACAACTTATCTAATATTTTACAACTTTTTGTATGATTCTATGTATCTACAACAGAGAACTTAAAGCACATTTATGTTTAGAAATTGAAAGAATAAAAGGAGAAAAAATTAAGCATTTCACATATCTTAGATCTTCTTTTAAATTTTCCACTAGGCATTGCTAGGAATAGTAGCTTATACCTGAAAAGTTCACCCTAGAATCCAATGTGCTAGACATTGTATGTTGTTTTCTTACTTTGAGGCCCTGCTAGAGGCCATAGCTGCACGAGATAAAGTGCGCTCATACAAATCATAGTAGTTCATGCATATTTTTGAATATTGAAATGTATTTTTGCACTTAGGCATATAGGAATGTTTCATTGCTGCTATATGATGCACTTTATGTTACGCAAGCTTAAAATGAACACCACACACACATGTATCATTTAAACATTGGGGAGTTGGATTTCATCACCAACCTTCAATTCAGTCTAGTGACGTTGGAATTCATATCCTTCCACTGGTTTATCCCCTAGAGCTTCCTATAAATCTATTGAGAAACTTACTTATAGTGATACTAAGTTACTTGTGCTCAAACTATCTCCCATTGTTGGAACAATCATTGTTTAGAGTAGAAGAGCTAGGCGAACCCCCCACTGGGTCTTTAGTGGTGTACCCTAGCTCATTTTGAGAAAACCATGTTTGGCATGAGTGTACTTGATTGTCACTATGGATGAGTCTTCTTGTTCTTAATCCAAGAACAAGAGCAAGAAATTGAAAGAACAACACATCAAAAAACACCAAACAGTTTAGGGCACACTAAAATCGATAATCAAGATAAACATTTATTTGGTATTGTGTGGCTATTCCTAAATTATAATTCAAAATATAAATTCATAGACAACATGGTCAAAACAAGAAGTAAGCACCCTCGGTCTGGTACTGATGGAGATACTGAAGCAACTCATACCCATAGGCAAAGTCATAGTAACATTGAAGGACCTACCCATAAGACCGTGAGACATAGCTCTACGAGCCTAAGGGGTAATAACTCAACCCTTGGGGGATATCCTCAAGAAATCCCAAGTAAGGAACCACATCATGGAATAAATTCACATAAACAAAAATAGGCTTCACAACCATCCTCATCAAGGAGACATGAGGATACCTCAAGGGCCTCCTCTAAACACATAGAAACATCTCAAATACATGAGGAATCTTCAAGGGCTTCCTCCTCACATGGACATAAAGAAGGTTTTAAAACTCATTCTTCACATAGGGATGATGAGACTACTACATCTCCATCCATATGGATAAAATATGTCACCATAAAGCTATTTTCATCGATAAGGCAAGCAAGAGTAGCAACACCTCAAGATTCACAAGAAACATATGAAACTGGTCTGTCTACTAAAGGGCAAGAAAATAGAGCTACATATAGCCATGGGAATCAGATATAATAAACCCTTCATATAAAAGGAAAGGTTCCCATAGACTATGACCTCATAGGAGTGAATGACACCCCACAGGACCAGCCATGGAAAATAAGATAGCTAGATGGGTTGGATCAGTATCCTACACGACCAACTCAAAGAATTTTAGCTATTGAGAACTTTGAATCTGGAAGATCATGAACTATGAATTCTAAACACATCTCTTAGTCTGGGGGTACCTGAGAGTGACCCCATAGTAGACGCATAGAGTCTGATCATAGGTATACTCAACAGTACACTGAACAAGTCATATTAGCTAGCAAGAGTACAGGTACAAAAAAAACCTCCTTGAGGAATCTATGAGTCAAGAAAATAAGAATAGAGTTAGATAAACATGACTCTTATGTGACAACACAAACTGACCAAATGAGGGGGTTAGAAAATGTGTTACGTAAGGAGTGAGAGCTAGTGGAAGCTCTCGAATAGGATAAATAAAGAGAAAGGCTCTTGTGCTAACACGAACAACACTTAAGAGAACAGGCTGAGTGGATGGCTCTTAACAATTTACAGACAAATGGTGGTGACAACCAAATAACTAGACACACTAACTCACCTAAGGAGAGGCACACTAGACAAGATAGCCCACAATGAAATCCCCCACCAAACCATGAACAAAATCCAACTAGTGGGGAAAGGGAAAACACAACAAACTAGGGTCATAATCTTGAGTCTCCTCATAGGATGGAGGAAAATAGAATAAATCAAATGGATAGAGAGTTACCTCCATTGCCACTATGAGTAAGCTTACAATATGAGGAAATTTGTGCATCAAAGGTATTTCAAGAGCTTGCTAAAAATATGAAAGCCTTTGAGAAACAAGAGGCAGCTAGGAACTCACCAACATTGAGAAAAATACACAACCAACCATTGTTCCCATTAATCCCTATCCCTCCATATCCTAAGCACTTCGATATGCCTAGGTTAGAAAAATTTAAGGGTGAAGAGGATGCACAAGAGCACATCACAAATTTTATCAATGCATGTTTTCATCTTGAAGACAATGACGCTCTCATGCTAAGAACATTCATAATAACATTTTCAAGTGCTACCACTCAATGGTTCAACCGACTACCTAAGCATAGAATAACCAACTTTGAACAACTAGTAAACACATTATTAAAGCATTTCTCCTTTGGTACTAATAAGAAGGTGAACCTTTTAGACCTAGCAAACTTGAAACAATATGATGATGAGCCAGTAATGGATTATGGGAATAGATGGAGAGAAGTCATGGCAAACTTATCATTCTCCATTCCCATAGAAGAGATCATTTGCATGTTCACCAAAGGTTACTCTAAAAACATCTCCCTCTGACTACAACTTCAACAATATCCTTAGTTTGAGGAAGCTTTGGCACAGGCAAATCTCATCGAAGAAATAAAAGTAGATGAGGAAACCATTAAACTTTGAAACAAAAAGGAGTGGAACAAGAATGGTAGAATGACAAGTACAAGTAGAAGCAGGGCAACCCTACTACAATCAATCAAGTTGTATTGGATACACCTAAGGATGGGGGTGCAAAAAAAACCTAGAACTATCAAGCACATTCCTTGCCAACCAATTACGACCAAAGGAACAATCAGGGGTGAAAAAAATAATGCAAGCCATCTCGCTATTTCATGCCTCTGACAGAGTCAATGCGATCAATCTTCAATAAGTTGAGAAAGGCCAAGAGAATTAGATTCTTTGATATACCTCTTATAGATCCCAATAATATTAAGCCAAAATGATATAGGGACGATCAATTTTTCCCTTATCACAGGATACCGAGGCATGACATTAAGGCTTCCATTAGTTTTAAGCATCAAGTGAAAAATATGATTAAGGCAGGAGAACTAAAAATTGACAACTCACTGGCTCCTGATAAAAGAGACATGGGCATATACAACAACCCATTGCCCAATATTGAGGTCCCTAGAGAGCAAGGGGCCCAAGTAAATGAATTTTGAGCTTATATACCTACCATGGATGCGTTGGGATGGTTGAGATTGTTAACATAGCAACAAGGACTAGGCGGTATGGTCAAACACAACCTCCTGCAACTCCCATAGAAGAGGATAGTGACGAATTATTCATGGTCAATGTTTGTTACCTATCTAATAGTTATTTTGCTCTAAGATACTTTGAGCATTGCCATTGGCATGACTATGGACTTGGTATATATGAGCAGGGGTGCAGGCGGCCATATAAGTGATGTTCACACAATGACACTGAGAGGGGGGGTGAATTAGTGTAGTTATTTAATTTCTAAATCTAGCAAGATTCAAAGACGAAGCTACAGAAAACTTATAAAACCGAAGAACAAAATGAGAGCACACCACAACACACAATATACCGAGGTTCACCAATTTGGCTACTCCTCAAAAATTGACCGCTTGGACTTCAATCCAAATCCAGTCTTTGCAAAATTTCAATTTTACAAATACTTTACCAAAGATCCACCGGAAGGAGCACCAACCCCCGTAATTTTCTGTTGCAACAGATGGAGCACCAACTCCTAGTACCAAGCACCAACTTGGACTGCAATTCTGATCAATTTAGAATGACATAAAAATGTCTTCACTTCATGCACGACCCTGACTGGTCTGCAATTAACCCAACTCTACACACTCTCACGGCTCTGCTTATTTTTCTCTTGATTCTTTTCTAACCCTCCTTTTACAACAATTTCTCTCTAACAACAGCAACATCTTCTCTGTATGATTATTCTTTTATAACCTTTCAATCCTGCATGCAATCGAATCACATACTCTGACTGTTCGAATCCATGCAATACGGCTGTTCGGTTCCATGCACTTCGACTGTTCGAAACCCTGCAATACGGCTTTTGAATCCATGCAATACGGCTATTTTGTTTCATGCACTTCGACTGTTCGAAACCCTGCAATACGTCTTTTAGAAAGCTTTTCTGATTCTCCATATTCGGCTGTTCAATTTCTTCGAATACGGCTTTTCGAATGCTTTTTCGAAACTCCATATGTGATGCATCGAATGCTTTTTCAATCAAGAGTATACAACTGTTCTAGTGCATGATCGACACCTGTCAATTTGTAACTGCTGATCAGACATCAGTTACTTTTTACGTAATCGGGTCGCATGATTTTCCTGTCTGCTTTTTTCGACACGTGTCACCTTGCATGCTCCTGCGGGTTTTACCTGCCAGACTGTTACCTGTCGCGATATCGCGACACTTTTTGAAGCCACACACTTCATGCCCTTGCTGTCGCGAAATCGCGACCATTTTGGCTTTGACAGCTTTCCTTCTGTTCATGTCGCGATATCGCGACACTTAGAACTTTTGCTGACGTCATCCTTAAGCATGTCGCGAAATCGTGACCGTTTTGGCTCTTGGAAGCTTTCCTCGCATCTTGTCGCGATATCGCGACACTTTCAACATTTGCTGACGTCATCCTTAAGCATGTCGCGAAATCATGACCGTTTTGGCTCTTGGAAGCTTTCCTTGCATCTTGTCGCGATATCGCGACACTTTCAACATTTGCTGACATCATCCTTAAGCATGTCACGAAATCGTGACCGTTTTGGCTTCCGTACACTCTCCTTTGCCAGAAACAACAAAAATGGAACATGTCGCGAAATCGCGACACTTTGGGCTTCCGTACACTCTTTGTTTCATGCAGTAGCGAAATCGCTACAACTTTGTGCCTTGTGCTTTTGACTTGTTACATCTTTAATTTTTTCAACTTTGAATGGTAGCGAAATCGCTACACCTTTGTTTTTATACATTTTGTCATGCAGCGAAATCGCTACATCTTCTTGTTTGTGTCTTTTCACTTGTAGCGAAATCGCTACATCTTTGTTTTCTGCACTTCCTAATTGTAGCGAAATCGCTACACCTTTGTGCCATGTATTTTCATCATGCAACGATATCGCTACACCTTTGTTTCCATTCATTTCAACATGTAGCGATATCGCTACACCTTTGTTGCCGAGCATTCTCTCTCCTCTTCGGGTCGCGAAACCCGACGTGTCACGATATCGCGACACTTTTCGTTGCTAGCTCCTTTTCTCCATTTATGTCACGAAATCGTGACATCTTTTCACCTTGCTTCCCTCTCTGCCAGCATGTCGCGAAATCGTGACAGTTTACCTTTCACTTTCTCTCTCCTTTGCCATGTCGCGATATCGTGACAAATTGGCATGCACTTTCTCTCTCCTCGGCAATGTCGCGAAATCGCGACAATCTTCCTTGCATTTTCTCTCTTCAGTTTTGTCGCGATATCGCGACACATTTTCTCTCTCCTCAGCGAAAACTCGACATGTCGCGAAATCGCGACATTTTGGCGTGCATTTTCTCTCTCCTACTTTTTGTCGCGAAATCGCGACAGAAAACATGTCGCGATATCGCGATAGTTTTCTTTCTTGTCTCTTTCTGCCAATTTCTGAATCTGGGTTACCTCTGTTTGTCTTGAAATTCACTGCACTTGATCTGACTGACCTCTGAATTGCATCAACTGCATCAATCTGTCTGTGTTGACAACAATGACAATACTTTTGCAATTCTTTTGCTGCACCTTGCTCAACAATCTCCCCCTTTGGAATTGTTGGCAACACACCGCAACCTTGCTTAATTTCTTCTCCCCCTTTGCCAATAATACCAAAGGGCTGCCGTAGACTCCCCCGAGTCTATGCACAACATTCTCGTACTTAAAAAGTTTGAATGCTCCCCCTGAGAATGTGTTTCCCATAGCTAGTCGCTGCTTGGGTGGTGTGACTACTCCCAACTTCTTCCGAAGGTATTCAAATACTTCCTTTGGCAAAGGTTTTGTGAATATATCAGCTACTTGCTCTGTAGTTGGAACAAAATCCAATTTAACCTCTCCTTCTCGCAACTTTATCCTTCAAGAAATGATATCGGATTGCAATATGTTTGGTTCTTGAATGCATTACCGGATTCTTGGATATGTTGATAGCACTAGTGTTATCACATTTAATTGAAATTGGCTCTTTGAAATGAATACCAAGATCTTTCAACGTTTGTATCATCCATAATATCTGAGTACAGCATGTTGTTGCCGCAATGTATTCTCGCCTCCGCAGTGGATAGAGATACCGATTCTTGTTTCTTGTCGTGCCATGCTACCACTCGTCTCCAAGATAAAATGCTCCTCCACTTGTGCTCTTTCTCGTCATCAATACATCCTGCCCAATCTGCATCGGAATATGCAATCAAAGTGAAATCTTTACCTTTTGGGTACCACAACCCATAATCCATAGTGCCCTTGAGATATCTGAAGATCCTCTTTACAACTGTTACATGAGTTTCTTTGGGACTCGGCTCGAAATCTTGCAACCATACATACTGCTTGTAATATATCCGGTCTAGTGGCTGTTAAATACAAGCAGGCTTCCAATCATAGACCTGTACATTGTTTGATCTACATCTGGGGATTTATCATCCTTGCTCAACTTGCAGCCTGTTGTCATGGGAGTGCTGACCGGTTTATTGTCTTCCATTGTGAACTTTTTCAGCATTTCTTTTACATATTTAACTTGAGAAATAAAAATGCCTTTTTCATTTTGATTGACCTGCAAATCCTAAGAAATAAGAAAGTTCACCAATCATTGACATCTCAAATTCTTTTTTCATTTTAATTGATATGTCTTTGCAAGTATTCATCCATGTCTACGCCAAATATTATGTCATCTACATAAACAACAAGAACAATAAGATGACCCTTCTCTGTTTTGACATATAAGTTGCTATCCACCAAACCTTTCTTAAACCCTTGTTTAATTAGATAATTATCCAACCCTTGCATACCATGCTCTGGTGCCTGTTTTAATCCATATAAAGCTTTCTTTAACCCGCAAACAAAATCTGGATTGTCACCAAGTTGGAAGCCATCTCGGTTGTTCAATGTAAACCTCTTCTTCCAGCTTTTCCATTCAAAAATGCTGATTTTACATCCATTTGATATACTTTGAAGTTTTTATGAACTCGCTAATGCCGTAAACATTCTCGATTGCCTCTAGTCCGGCTACCGGTGCAAAAGTTTCTTCAAAATCAATGCCTTCAACCCGAGCATAGCCTTTACATACCAATCTTGCCTTATTTCTCGACAACCTCGCCCATCTTCATTCAATTTATTTCTAAAAACCCATTTAGTGCCAATTATGTTTTTATTTGTTGGTCTAGGTACTAATTCCCGTGTATTGTTTTTCTCTATCTCGATCTAGTTCTTCATTGATTGCCTTCATCCAACTTTCATCGCTGCTTGCTTCAAGAACATTTTTAGGTTCAATACTAGATAACAGAGAATAGTTCCTCACCGCTGTTCTTCTTGTCCGAATACCATCCGTGGGATCCCCAATAACTGCTCACTTGGATGATTTTTCTGCCAGCTTGCTCTGTTTTAAATTTCCTGTTTTCTTCTTCTTCGGATTCAGTTTTTACACCATCCGGATCAATTTTCTTGATTCTTCTCTGTTTCTTTTTCATCATCACCTTCAATGACTTCTTCATACATAGGGTAGTTTTCTTGATAAGTAGTTTCTTGTTCTCTACCTTCATCAACTTTCACATCAGCACTTTCAACAATTTTCTTCAACCTCTTGTTGTAACATGTGTAGGCCTTGCTTTTTGTTGAGTAACCAAGAAAGATACCTTCATCAACTCTATCTTCAAATTTACCGAGGTTATCTTCAATCCGTTTTATGTAGCACTTGCTCGCCAAATACTTTGAAATGTCTTGTTGTTGCCTTTCTCGCCAAACCACAACTCATAAGGTGTTTTGCTTTCATGTGGTCTCAAAGATGCACCTGTTTTGAATGTAAACTCGCAGTATGGACTGCCTCTTTCCAAAATCTGTCAGCTATTTTGTTTTCTGCAAGCATTGTCCTTGCCATTTCCTGCACTGTTCTATTCTTCCTTTCTACAACACCATTCTGCTGAGGTGTCCTAGCTGCTGAAAACTGTCTTCTTATCCCATGTTTTTGACAAGTATTCTCGCAAATTCTTCGGAGATAAACTCTCCTCCCCCGTCTGATCTTAGGCATTTAATTCTTTTTTCTGATTGATTCTCAACAAAATTTTTGAAGGTTTTAAACATCTCAAAGGCTTCTGACTTGAGTTTCAGAAATAGTACCCATGTCATTCTTGAGTAGTCATCTATACACAAGATAAAATATTTGTGTCCATTTATGCTTTCAGTTCTCATGGGTCCACATAGATCAGTGTGAATTAGTTCTAATGGCTTGCTAGTGAAGTATTCTTTTGCTTTGAAAGTGGCTCTGGTTTGTTTTCCCTTTTGGCATGACTCACAGATGCTATTTACAGGTTTGCCAATGTTTGGTATATCTCTAACTGCTCTTTTTGAACTGATTTTTGCCAGATTGTCAAAACTAATATGCCCAAGCCTCTTGTGCCATAGCCGCTTTTCATCTTCCTATCCAATCAAGCATGTTCCTTCTGCAGTTTCTGAAAGTGTATACAGATTTCCGTAAGTTCTCAGTCTAGTGGCTATTAACTTTCCATTTTTTGTCTTTCTTACTTCACAGCCCTCCTTCTTGAAGATTACATCATGACCTCTCGTCACATATTTGACTTACACTTAGCAAGTTATGCTTCAGTGCCAATTACAAACAAGACTTCTTTTGATTTTATATTGCCATCACTGATCTTGACTGATCCCTTTCCAACAATCTTTGCTCCATCATTATTTCCAAATTTCACAGAACCACCTTCATAATTCTGTAAATTCTCAAACTTTTGCTTGTCACCTAGTCATGTGACCGGAACAACCACCGTCAAGTATCCAAGGTGCTGATTTGTTCTGAGCTTTAAAAGCAGTCCTGGACAATCAAAGATTCCTTTTCTTTCCATTCTCGTTTGATAGCAGATTTTGCTACTTGTTTTGCCTTTGTCCTTTCATTAGCATGTGCCTATTTTTCAAGAAATTTCTGGTTTTGTTTCAACCCACTTGGCTGAGATTTTCTACCCCGATAATTATTTGATGCAAAAGTGCTTCTCAGCTTTCTAGCAATATGTCCAAAATTATGACAATTATAACATTCAACCGCATAATTCATTAAAGGAGAAAAAACATTTCTGCTGGTAAAATTCCTTTGAGATACATTATGCCTCGCAATCTGAAATCTTATGGCCATAAGCATTGCATTTAAAACAATAACCGTAAAATGCATGATTAAACCCGGGTGCCGGTCTTTGCCAGCTTGAAGTAGGAGCCATGACTCTTCTCCTCCTTGGATGTGTGACTTTTGTGAATCCATCTTTGTCGATATTCTTCTTGAATCCGGCATTATTGTTTTCTTTTGCATGATTTGGTTTTTCTCGGTTCAACCCCGATCTTTTCTTCTTTCTTTATGGGTTCTATATTCAAGTTCTTTGAATCCTTTGAAGATTCTCCTTCATCAAAGCCTAAACCAAATTTGATGCCGTAAGGCCTTTGGTTATTTAACATTTTATCCAAACTTTACAAGTACTTTCTTCAAACTTATGAAAATAGTTCAATTTTCTATTCATCTCCTCTAACCGCATCCTTAACATAACAATGTCTTCCTCTAGCTTGCCGCATTCAACCTGTCTTTACAGCTTAATTGTTCATCAAGAACTTCGGACATTTTCTTGAATTCCTCTCGTCTCGTATTTTCAGATTGTTTATTATGTCTCTGGCATTCTCTAATTTCTTTGAAAATTTTTTATTCTTCTTCCTTTCTCGCACTCAACTCTTCAAGTGCAAGCAACCAATTCTCCTTCCAAATACACTTCAGCTTCATCCTTGGAATTTTCATCACCTTCCCGATTTTCCTCTCGTTCTTTCTTCTTCAAGTGCCATGAAAAGAGCTTCACCTCCTTCTTCTTCGACTCCTCATCCGTGCTTTCTTCGAACCGCCGACATTCTTGGTTATGAAGCTTTTCTTCTTGAAGTTGTTCTTTCTGAAATTTTGTTTCTTCTTCCAACTCACCTTTTTCTTGGTGTGAACCTTCACCATTTTTGGTTCTCTCCTCGCATTGGACATTTGGCTGCAAAATGACCGACTCCTCCACAATTGAAGCATTTAAAAGGTAGCTTCCCTCTATATTTTCCTTTTCCTTTTGTGAGTTTTCGAACAAAATTGGCTTCTGTTTCATCCAAGTTGTTCCTTCATCCTCGTATTCATGTTCAGCTTTTACATTCTTGTGTGCTTTAAAAGTCGCTTCTCTGTCTCGTAGACTTGGTTTGTCCTATTCTCATTTCATATGTCGTCGTGGAACCATGCAACTCATCCATGCTGAAGTTGTTTAGATCTTTTGCCTCTTCTATTGCAGAGACTTTGGAGTTAAATCTTTTGTGAAGTGTTCTTGAGAACCTTTTTCACAACAACCGCATCATCAATTTCTTCACCGAGTCCTCTCGATTGCATTAATAATTCCATTGACTCTCAAGGATATAAGTCTCTATGTTTTCATCTTCATTCATTTGCAGTGCTTCGAACTGTGCTCGATGAGTTTGCAGTTTTGCTTCCTTAATCTTACTGTCTCCTTCATGGATGCTCTTCAGTTTATCCCACATGTCTTTTGCTGATTTACAACTCATGACTCTTATCAGTTCACTGTCAACAAGCCCACACATTATGGCATTCTTAGCTTTGGAGTTGTTTTCAAATTTCTTTTTCTCAGCAGTATCTGTTGGAGGGGTAGTGGGTGCTGTGTATCCACTATCTACAGAATCCCAAATATCATATCCCAATGCACTCAGATATGTTTGCATTCTGAGTTTCCAGAAGGTGTAATTTGTTCCATCAAATAAGGGAGCTTTGTTGGATGAAAATCCTTCACCGCTCGCCATTGTTTCTTCCAAGATCTCCTTAGCTGATTAAGCTTGTACAAGGAACCTTGCCTCCGATACCAATTGATGTTCACACAATGACACCGAGAGGGGGGGTGAATCAAGTGTAGCTATTTAATTTCATATCTACAGCATTCTAATACTGAAGCAAAGAGAACTTATAAAACTAGAAGAACAAACATGAGAGCACACCACAACACACAATATACCGAGGTTCACCAATTTGGCTACTCCTCAAAAATTGACCGCTTGGACTTCAATCCAAATCCAGTCTTTGCAAAATTTCAATTTTACAACTTCTTTACCAAAGATCCACCGGAAGGAGCACCAACCCCCGTAATTTTCTCACGCAACGGATGGAGCACCAACTCCTAGTACCAAGCACCAACTTGGACTGCAATTCTGATCAATTTAGAATGACATAAAAATGTCTTCACTTCATGCACGACCCCGACTGGTCTGCAATTAACCCAAACTTTACACACTCTCACGGCTCTCGCTTATTTTTCTCTTGATTCTTTTCTAACCCTCCTTTTACAAGCAATTTCTCTCTAACAAGCACAACATCTTCTCTCGTACGATTATTCTTTTATAACCTTTCAATCCCGCATGCAATCGAATCACATACTCGACTGTTCGAATCCATGCAATACGGCTGTTCGGTTCCATGCACTTCGACCGTTCGAAACCCCGCAATACGGCTGTTGAATCCATGCAATACGGCTATTTTGTTTCATGCACTTCGACTGTTTGAAACCCTACAATACGTCTTTTAGAAAGCTTTTCTGATTCTCCATATTCGGTTGTTCAATTTCTTCGAATACGACTTTTCGAATGCTTTTTCGAAACTCCATATGTGATGCATCGAATGCTTTTTCAATCAAGAGTATACAACTGTTCTAGTGCATGATCGACACCTGTCAATTTGTAACTGCTGATCAGACATCAGTTACTTTTTACGTAACTGGCTGCATGATTTTCCTGTCTACTTTTTTCGACACGTGTCACCTTGCATGCTCCTACGGGTTTTACCTGCCAGACTGTTACCTGTCGCGATATCGTGACACTTTTTGAAGCCACACACTTCATGCCCTTGCTTCATGAAATCGTGACCATTTTGGCTTTGAAAGCTTTCCTTCTGTTCATGTCGCGATATCGCGACACTTAGAACTTTTGCTGACGTCATCCTTAAGCATGTCGCGAAATCGTGACCGTTTTGGCTCTTGGAAGCTTTCCCTGCATCTTGTCACGATATCGCGACACTTTCAACATTTGCTGACGTCATCCTTAAGCATGTCGCGAAATCGTGACCGTTTTGGCTCTTGGAAGCTTTCCCCCTCTTGTCGCGATATCGCGACACTTTCAACATTTGCTGATGTCATCCTTAAGCATGTCATGAAATCGTGACCGTTCTGGCTTCCGTACACTCTCCTTTTTCAGCAACAATAAAAATGGAACATGTCGCGAAATCGCGACACTTTGGGCTTCCGTACACTCTTTGTTTCGTGCAGTAGCGAAATCGCTACAACTTTGTGCCTTGTGCTTTTGACTTGTTACATCTTTAATTTTTGCAACTTTGAATGGTAGCGAAATCGCTACACCTTTGTTTTTATACATTTTGTCATGCAGCGAAATCGCTACATCTTCTTGTTTGTGTCTTTTCACTTGTAGCGAAATCGCTACATCTTTGTTTTCTCGCACTTCCTAATTGTAGCGAAATCGCTACACCTTTGTGCCATGTATTTTCATCATGCAGCGATATCGCTACACCTTTGTTTCCATTCATTTCAACATGTAGCGATATCGCTACACCTTTGTTGCCGAGCATTCTCTCTCCTCTTCGGGTCGCGAAACCCGACGTGTCGCGATATCGCGACACTTTTCGTTGCTAGCTCCTTTTCTCCATTTATGTCACGAAATCGTGACATCTTTTCACCTTGCTTCCCTCTCTCGCCAAGATGTCGCGAAATCGTGACAGCTTTACCTTTCACTTTCTCTCTCCTCTGCCATGTCGCGATATCGCGACAAATTGGCATGCACTTTCTCTCTCCTCGGCAATGTCGCGAAATCGCGACAATCTTCCTTGCATTTTCTCTCTCTTCTGTTTTGTCGCGATATCGCGACACATTTTCTCTCTCCTCAATGAAAACTCGACATGTCGCGAAATCGTGACATTTTGGCGTGCATTTTCTCTCTCCTACTTTTTGTCGCGAAATCGCGACAAAAAACATGTCGCGATATCGCGACATTTTTCTTTCTTGTCTCTTTCTGCCAATTTCTGAATCTGGGTCACCTCTGTTTGTCTTGAAATTCACCGCACTTGATCTCGATCGACCTCTCGAACTGCATCAACTGCATCAATCTGTTTGTGTTGACAACAATGACAATACTTTTGCAATTCTTTTGCTGCACCTTGCTCAACAATAAGCCATAGTATCAGCTTCCCTCTAATAAGTTTAGGTTAGGCTATTATATCAGAGGTTGATATGACTCTCTTGTAGTGGCATTGGACAGATTAAGCTTAGGGTTAGTAGAAGATATCAATTTCATTCCTTATCACCCCTTAAGAACAAGAAATTTAAGCAACAGACAAGTGGCCACGATAAATATACCACCATCAAAAATTTATCATCCAAACATCTCAAGTGATTCCACCCCAACAAGGTACAACTCATGGGATGAGGAGAATGGATATGAAGCAAGTGATGATGAGGTGCATCTTGGCTTAGCCTACCAAGGGCCTCGCTATTTACAAAGATTCACATGGTCCATCCATGATGAAAGTGGGTATACATCAGATGAAAGTGATTATGAATCAGAAGAATCAACAGAAAGAGCCTACTTAAGTCTGAGCCATCAAACTATGAATTTGGGGCAAGAAAAAAATACAAATGGATTCTTCATAAGTGATGAAGAATATGAAGATGAAACATAGATGACCTACTTAGGTCCAAGACATGAGTCCCTTGTATTAGGACCGCATACCAATGCTAACAGTTTTTGGATAAGTGATGATGACTTTGAAGATGAGACTAAGATGGCCTATCTTGGGCCTCACCACTTGTGGCAAGTCAACGAGCTAGTATAGAGAGGCGGCACTCCATGCTATAGAGCCTTATCTATGATTTTTGGGAAGACCTGTTGACCTAGCCACCATTCACTAGATGGTCAGTACTCCTCTACCTACATTGAGAGAATGATTAAAGCCCAATGATCCTATTATATGCACTACTCATGGGCCAGATCCAAAAATTCCAATTCCCCTAGAGCCTCATCATAAGTATGGAAGGGAAAATCTTGAGATAATATTGCACCCATGTGGTCCTGGAGATTTCATTCCATCCATCAACATGATCTCAATTTATTTGACCACTCCACTTAATAATCTAGTAGTTCCTATCAAATCATTGCATCTTGATGTAGAGACTATTGATTGGGATCATCCTAATTTTCCCATTGATATTGAAGACCTCTTCCCTAATTAAGAGATGTTATAGATGTTTCATTTTGCCTCAGGTTGTGCGTATGACATCTTCCATGTTGGTTTGGAACCTGAGTTAGTAGGTCCTGTAAATCTTGTCGATGACATTCATTTGATACCCTCATCAACTAGAGGATGGGTCACATATGGCTATAGAAGTGACTTTCGAGGTGGACATCAATGATGATTCTACCCAACCAAGAAAAGTCAATTTCAAAGAAAGTCTATCTTCGGAGGAACAAGCCATCCTAGTTCCTCTCCTCAAAGAGAGACCAAATATTTTTTCTTGGACTTACAAGGACATACCAGGGATAGATCCAAATTTAGTCATTCACAACATTTCATTGGATCCCATGAAGAAGCCAGTCAAGCAAAAGCATAGGAAAATGCATCCCACCATTGCTTTGATGGTGAAGAAAAAATTACAAAAACTACTAGATGCAGTATTCATAGTTCCTATAGAATACCCTGACTGGGTGTCAAACATGGTACCCATGGGGAAACCTGATGGAAGAGTCTATATTTGCATGGAATTCAAATATTTAAATAGGACAACACCAAAGTATTCATTCCCATTGCCAAACATAGATGCTCTTGTAGATGCAACCGCTGGTCATGAGATTCTCTCCCTAATGGATGGTTTCTCTGGATACAACCAGATCCAGATTAAGCCTAAAGATCAACATAAAACTGCTTTCTCTGTGGGGAACATTTTGTTACAAAGTGATGCCATTCAGACTCAAAAATGCTAGTGCCGCATATCATTGGGCCATGACATACATATTCTATGACTATATGCATAAGATATTATAGGATTACATGGATGACTTACTGGCCAAGTCCCTATTGCAGTAAGAGCACACTGAGGTCCTTAGAAAAGTCTTTGATCATATCATAGAACACAATGTCCGATTGAATCCTAAGAAGTGTGTAATTGGCATAACTTCTAGCAAGCTTTTGGAATTCATCATATCCAAGAGAGGCATCGAAGTAGATCCTACAAAGGTAAAGGCTAAATTGGAAATGGCCATCCCTACAAACATTAGGGATTTGAGGAGACTACAAGGAAAGATAGCATCCATCAAAAGATTCATCATGCGATTATCAGACAAATGCCAACCTATGAATCAGTTGCTACACAAGGAGGTCCCCTTTCATTGGGATGAAGAATGCCATCAAGCCTTTGTAGAGATCAAAACTTATCTAGCCACACCACCAATATTGGCTCCACCAAGGCCAGACATACCATTTTTACTATATATATATCGGCTACTAATTTTGCATTGGGCACCATGTTAGCCCAAAAGAATGCACAAGATAAAGAGCAAGACATATATTACATTAATAAAAAAATAGTGTTTAGCAGTGGTCTTTGCAACTCAAAAGTTGTGATACTACATGTTGAGCCATACGACCTAGGTCATATCAAAGCAAAATCCTTTGCAGTACATGATGAGCAAGATATATCACAATACACATATCAAAAAGTGGATCATGCTATTAACATAATTTGATCTAGAGTTCATAAGCCAAAATTCCATCAAGGGACAAGTCATAGCAGATCAATTAGCAGAGGCACCTCTTTAGGATAACAAGCCTCTCACTATAGAATTGCTTGATGATGTGGTCTTTGCATTATCAGATCCTCCAGAACTCGAAGAACCTAAGAAAGAAAGAGACATGTCATTGTTCTTCGACGGTTCAAAGTGTGAACAAGGGGTCGGAGCAAGGATTGTCTTTATCACACCACAGGGTGCTCCATTACCCTTATCATTCAAACTAGACTTCTTGTGCATAAACAATAACACAGAATATGAAGCATTGATCCTGGGACTGAACATCTTTGGTGACTCCTTGCTCATTGTAAACTAGGTCAAAGGACTATTTCAATGCAGGTGCCCACTCCTGAAGACTTACAAGAAACTTGTTGACACATACCTAGCTCGGCTAGAATGGTATGACATCGAGGAAATCCCTCGTACGTCAAATAGATTTACAAATACCATGGCCTCTTTGGGATCCTTAATCCCTTAGAATATTTCTACTAATTTTAAAACCATTCATGTGAAAGTGCTTTCACACTCAACAATATGTCGTGAAGCTTTTGACAATCAAGAATCATTCAACATGATCAACATCGAGCCAAATTAGGATTGGTCCTTCATAGCTAGAGATTTCTTGCAAAAGGCACCTTGGGGGTCGTTGATCTCCCAAGGACCTATGGAGTGTGGTGCAACCATACACCATAGATTTGTTCCTCAATATGTGTTCACTAGCTCGGAAATACAGGAAAAGCAAGTTGTATTTTCTATAGAAGTTGTGGCTTATCAGGATTGGCTTTCCCAACTGTGGGACTTCCTAAAGCTTGGAATAGTACCTCAAGGTTTGTCACATACTGAAAGGTAAACGTTCAAATAGAAAGCAACAAGATACATCTTGCTAGGAGAAATCCTCTATAGACGAGGATATGATGGAGTATTACTCCATTGTCTTGAGCCCCAGGAAGCATCCTGGGCAATTTTGCAAGCTCACGATGGTACATGTGGAGGGTATTTTAGTGGCATGGCCATCATTAAGCACATATTGAGAATGGGTTACTATTGGCCCACCATGGAAAAGGACTACTATGAGTATGTCAAGAAATGCAGTAAGTGCCAACATCATGCAAATCTAATGCACTTACCATCGCAAGCCTTGCAACCCATCCAGGCAGCATGGCCATTCTCATAGTGGGGACTAGACTTGATTGGGAATATCTCACCCCCATCCTCAGGCCAACACACATTCATCATAACAACCACAAAATACTTCACTAAATGGGTGGAAGCGATCCCCTTAACATCAACAACTGGACCAAGGATTGCGGAGTTTATACTCCACAATATCATAAGTCATTTTGGGGTCCCTTCTAAGATAATATCGGATAATGGGCCATCTTTCAAGAACAAAAATGTGTGTGCTTTAATGAAAAAATACCATATTCAACATAGTTTTTCAATACCTTATTATCCGCAAGAAAACGGGCAAGTAGAAGCCTCAAAAAAAATAATAGTCTCCATCTTGAGGAAGACAGTGCAAGACAATCACAAGGATTGGCACATGTAGTTGCCTCTTGCACTATGGGCATACAAGACTAGTATACGGACGCCCACTGGGGCAACACCATTTTCACTAGTATATGGCACTGAGGCCATCATGCCACTAGAGTTGGAAATTCTAACTCTACGTATAGCATTAAAAGACTTCATAGATGATGATGTCGTGGCAAGGCCGCCTTGATCAATTTATGCTTCTTGATGAACGTCGAGTCAATGCTTTAGAGAATCTTCATATTTACCAAGATCACCTTGCATGAGCTTACAATAGTAAAGTCCACCTAAGGGAATTCAAGGTTGGAGATCTAGTGCTCAAAGAAAACCAACAGAATTCAAATTTGTCATCGCATCTACGAGATAAGTTCACGGTAAACTAGATAGGCCCATACATGATTTCATAGAGAGTTGGGCTTGGAGCATATCACCTTATATCATTAGATGGTTTTGAGGAGCTTGAACCTCTCAATATCATTCACTTAAAGGCATTCTACACATAAAATACAAAAACATTCAAATATGTCAAAAAACACAAAAACATTCAAATATGTCAAAAACACAAAATAAATCATAAAAAACATAAAATTTCAAAATACAATCAAAGGCTCCAAGGGTAATTCATCCCGCTTGGTCAAAATCAAATCAAAAATGCTCCAAGGGTATTCAAACCGCTTGGTCAACTCCAATCAATTCAAAAAGCTCCAAGGGTATACAAACCGCTTGGTCAACTTCAATCAAAAAGCTCCAAGGGTAATTCATCCCACTTGGTCAAAATCAAAAATCTCCAAAGGCATAATAAGCCCTTTGGTCAAAATCAAACAAAAATACAAAAACAACATAAAAATCAAAAATACAAAAACAATTGCATCTCATATCTTGCATCCACATCATTGCATTGCATTTTCACATCCACTACAATTGCATATGTCATGAGAGCCTTAAAAGTGATACCACAATTTATCGCACAAATCATTCAAATCCATACCTCCATTAACACATGTGTGTAATTGTGTTTTTCAACACAACCATTATTTGTTGCTATACATAATATACTAAGGTTTTTTGGTTAATCAACCACACCTAGTGATCTTATCAAATTTTGTGGAAAACAACTTTGATTAGTAGAAGGTAAGGTCTAGCTATGATAATGCCTTGGATATTCAAGATCCCGTCACTAATTAAAACACTAAATTCCTAGCTGGTACAAGGAAAAGATGAAAGCTGCAAAGCGGTCTAGGTTACCTTAAGCGAAAAGGATTTTCCTTGCTTATCCCCCTGTGCAACCAATTTAAAGGTGCTGAGAATTGGCAAAAGGACAAGCTTTGCCCTATCCAAATCCCTTGCTTAAATAAAAATAAGCAAAAATCCGAAGCAAAGTACAAATTCAAAAATCCAAGCATATAGTCCAAATTTCAAAGCAATGATCCGATACACAAAAATTCCAAGAAACCTCACTCAAAGAAAAAATCAATAAAAAATAAATAGTGATTTTCATCACTACATATGAGAAAAATAAATAGTGATTATCATCACTACAAAAATCCTCGCTCAAAAAAAAAAATCAATCAAAAATAAAAAGTGATTTTCATCACTACATATGAGCAAATATCCAAAGCCAAAAGGAAGCCAAAAAAAAGGAATAAAGCTTGAATCCATGGAATTCTCAACATTGTACAAAACGAGAAGGAGAGATCCTTACACATGATGATATGTCTATCACAATTGCTTCATGCATTTGTGTAGACCAATGTTTGAATGTGGATGAGCTAGCTTAGGTAACCCAATATTGCCTAGTGGTATAGTCCAACTAAGTCCAACTTAGGACGAGATGAACACTTGAGAATCCTTGATCTTAGCAATGGGCTGAAAGAATCCCACCTGACATCGAAGGAAATGCTTGAGTTCTATCTCACAATATACAATCACTTGCACACACAGAGATCATGAATATCTAGGTCCATGGTAAAAGCCTTACTTTTCAAAAGTCTAGAGTGGTCAGTAGATAGCTGTTGATAGGGTAACTAGAGTGTTTGAATCTCTGAAAAGCCCCAAAATTTCTTACATAGCAACAAATCATAACATCATTCACACCATCATTTTCTTTATAAGATTCTATAAATTAGGGGGTATCAACATAGTAGGACAGATACCACATATATATTAGAAATAGTATATAGACGGCCACTGACTACTTTATATATTTTAATTTACATAAAATTATCAAGAAAATACATTACACACCATTACATCTCATATATGAATACTTAATCAATTCTTATGATAAGAGTGATTATTTAAATTCATGATTATTTTTTTACTTTTTGTGGTATCACCCATTAAGATTATCAATGTCATATGCATTCCTTATATTTTAAGTGATTAGAGCATACAGGTTCGTTTATACCATCCCATCACATAAGTTAGATGCATACAATTAAAGAAAAATTAAACATGCATTTAACAATAACATCGCATCCACAAACACAAGTCATTAATCATCCATCATCACATCATAAAGCACATCATAAAACATATAGGCAATATCCATTTGCATACAATCATGAATTCATCATTCATCATCAAAATACATCACGTCACATCATCAAATCATATAAGCATCTACACATCCATATAAGCATCTACAATATCATATATCATCTAGCATATACATCAAATCATCATAATGCCATCATCACATCACATCATAAAACAAAATAACAACAAAAATATGAGCAATAAATGATACACATAATGAGTCATAATGCAAAGATATCATAAAAGTATGTGTGTCAAGTCCATGGATATACAAAAATACCCATGGGCTACAGTCATATAGGTCATTCAACCTCAAAAATGAATCAAAACCAAGAGCATCATCAATCAAATATTGGGCCTGCACCCCTACAACACCGCCCCCTATGGATGGATCTCTGGGAGAATGGTGCGAGCTGGACCCTGCTGGTCTCTCAGTATGAGTCTAGGCCCCATGACCAGGCTGGATGGAAGGCTACCCTACTATAGAGCTCCTACTGACCTGTGACCCACCTGTAGCCCCTCTCTCCCTAGGGATGGCTCCTAGCCTCCTGATCTGCCTCGAGAGAGGGCAATTCTGGGTTGCATCCTCAACAATCTAAACATCACTCTCATCCAGAAAACCCTATAGACGATGGATCTCAATCTTGAGAGCTACCCTCGAAGGATCCTCAAGAGCAGGAGGGGAAAAAACAACCTACATCCGGGTAGCTCCTCCCATAGCATCCTACAAATCCTATATCTGGTCTGACAGCTACGCTATAGTAGTATCCCTTTGAGCTATGATGGCATCACGCTATTGTACCTATATCTTGGTCGACTAGAGCTTGGCCTCCACATCATGTAGTTGTGCCCTAAGAGGAGAATCTCTCTCCTCAGGCTCCATCTCCTCCTCTACCTCCTCAGGAGCCTCCTTCTCCTCTACTACCACCTACTCTACCTGTTGGCCCCATGTCGTAGTCCTAGCATGAACCCTACGCCCTGATGGATCTACCCCATCTCTGCCATCATCCTCTCAACCCAGAATACCCTCACCGTACCACATCAGGTCACCCCACCACCATACAAATGCCTCTGTAACTCCACCAGCCACTCCAGGATCAATAGTTGGGGCATCCTCCTCATCATCCAGCTCTATAACCTATCGAGGAGGGAGGTCTCTCTCTGCTCCGATGCACCTATACATAAATGGTACTAGTGGCACATCTTGCTGTAACCTGTATTGATGAAGAACCCAAGAGTAGAATAAGTGCTCCTAGATGTTAACCTTATGGCCAATGAGCCATCGCTCGCGTCGCGTCCTAGCAGTAAAGCTGTCAGGGTCATCCCAAGCAGGACACTCATGATACAGGTGCCATATGACATCTCCATCCTGGAGTCTAGTAAAAGTATCAGTGTAATGAGTCATCTCCCCTACAAAAGTGTGGCTCTTGCACTCCTCGCTCTCTCTAGCCCATCTAGCACCGTAGCACTACATCCTCCTATCCATAGCTGTGATCTCAACAAGTAAACCCTTAGGGCGATCTACCCTAATGTGCTCCCATCCCTAGATCTACAAAATCCAACTACAGGCGATGCTGACACGACCCCTATGGAGGATGTGGTACAGCTCATCGTAACACTAAGCCAATAGAGACCTACCCCATGCATATCTGATAGGCTCCTCGCTATCCATCAAGTCCTGAACCATTGCAAGGAGGTTCCAAGGGAACCTCAAGCCTGAGCAATCTGGGATAAGGACATTGTTGATGACCATCAGTAGCACCGCATGCCTCACTGTGAAAACATACTCCTGGTACCAGCGGATGATAGACACTCCCCCAAACTTATTTTCCTTGAGAGCATCCTCAAAATACCTCCCAAAAACCCGAGTGAAGATGGCCACCTAAGCATTAGTGGTCGAAGAAACAATAGCCACCCCATCAAAAGGGATCCAGAAGATCCTATACACATCCTCTAGCGTGATGGTCATCTCATCGGTCGGGAGGTGGAAGGTATTAGTTCAAGGGTCCCAACGATGGGCTAAAATCCATAAGGTAAGCCTGGTATGACATAATATGAGGTAGTCTGGTAACATACTGGAGCCCGCGAGCCTTAAGCCACCTCCAATCTATGTCATCCAGAAGAGGTAGGAGGTCATTCATGAGCCTCGGGTCCTGAGCCCGAGCAGTAAGGATCTAAGAAAAGCAAAAGAAATATGAAACATAACTACAATGCAATACAGGCTAAAGAGTAGTTCAAAATTCAAAAAAATCAAAAACTATCTCAAAAATCCAATAAAAAGCAAAAAAGTTATGCAAAATTGGCTAAGGGGATTAGCCATTATCGCCTACAATGGCCAGAATCTAGCCACTAGAGACAGCAGTGGCCAAATCCCAATGGTCAAATTTTTGACCGTTGGGGTTCAAACTTAGCCGCTTTGAGTGACAGTGGCCAAATTTCCACCACTCTGAGCGATAGTGGCCGAAAGGTAACACGTCAAACCCATGAACCCTAGGCCATAAAATTCAAAAAAATTGGAAAGAACAAAAATGGGGACCAACCCACCACTTAAAAACTTAAACTAAGCCTAACTACGGATTCCATTCGTTACCAACAAGTTTAGTGAGGTTCATTTGCCAATTACTTAGTGAGGTTTAGTTTTACCCAAAAAAGGAAAAGAGGTTAGGGTTTAAAAAATATAAAATACTCGAGAAGCTTCGGCTCCTCCAGCAACTAATGCCTCACCCTGTGCAGCCATGTCCTCGACGCAGGTAGCTTTAGAAATCACAATTGTCATTGTCTCACCAGAGCTCTAAAAAGTGAGTTGACAATAGATGAAAGTGATAGGTCAAAACCCTAAAAATACATTTTTTATATTTTCAAATTATGCCTTGGCCACTGCTGATGTCAGTGGCTTGAACTTCATGGCTGCTCAAGGCGATAGCGGCCACAGGAAGAAACTCAGAGGCCACTAGACCTGATAGTGGCCTGCTCCATAGATAAAAAACAAGAAAAATCCTTCCATGGGGGGATGAAAAAAACATTAAATAAATGCATTTTGATGAATTGAAGTCATCTTAATGACCAAAATAACAAAAAAAATCACATAAAAGCATAATATCAAGCAGGCCTCATACCCAGTTACTTGCTCTATCCACTCGGCGATTGCAATGATTCACACTCCATGCATTTTGATGAGATGAGCAGGCTACCATAAGGCCACTTGGGGTAAAAACATTTCATTTTGGAATTATGATGTGCCACCCTTCAATCTCGAAGAAGACCAAGATGGTCGGACTACTCCACGAGTGCGAAAGGATCATCCTAATTCCCCTATGATACCAAAAATATTAAGCCAAAGTGATACAATATGAACATAAATAGAATCACTCATCCTAACTCCCTAAGAAAGTTATTGATAGCTAGACCACTCCTCGGGATAGGGATAGATGATTATCATAAACAATTGGAATCACACTTGGATGTAGGATTACCCATTAAAAGCAACAAATGCTAGAAAGGAACCAGATTAGTCATATTGGTCAAGCGACTTATCGCTTCATTCATTGTCATTTATTCACCAATCCATTGTGTGAGGAAGTAGTTCAAAACTTCAACATAATCATAATCAAAATCAACAAAATATCACTCGATCATAACAAAATCATGTTCATCCTATGAATCATTGCATACAACAATCATAAATTTCCCTTGTTTGCTAGGAACATAAGAAGACATGACATATTCAATTGTAGCTCTCCTATCGATCGAAACTATTGTAGCAGCTAAAGCTACCCGATTGAGTTTGAGGAATGAGTGCAATTTAACATGCCCAAGCCATTGAGCTAAGTCCTCCGAATGTTGAGGCAATGATTCAAGGGATGCATGCCATCTTGCATGATTGGGCCATCCAACGTTGATCAGACCATTGATCACCATACACCCTACAAACATATCAGTCTACATTTTTGCTCAGCATTGTGTTTTCCACATAGCGCATCACAAAAAGGGGTATCTTTAGACACCTAAATCATGTCATGCTTAGGGGATCTACTCACATAGACACATTCATAAGATCATATGACATAATATTGGACTTTCCAAGCATTAAAAGTGGTTCTCACCACTCATTTGGGGCCTTTTCAAGCCATCCAAGCCTAGTCGCTCAAGCCAAGAGCGACTAGATCCTAGTCGCTCAAGCCTAGATTGGCTAGACCTTAGCCACTGTAGACGACAATGGCCAGATCTTAGTCACTATAGACGATAGCAGCTAAACCCTAAAAGTAGTTTTGCCAAAAAAAAAGCCTAATCACGGGCGGAAGTGGCAGTCTGCATGCAATAAAGGTGAGCGGGAGTAACTTTGCATTCCTTTTCATGACAAGTTCACATAGGAGACTTGAGTTTGCATTTAGACTTTAGTTAACTGGCCTCCAAACATAAACAAAGGACAAAAGCTTCTCATGCTAATGACCAGTTCGCATAGGAGACTCAAGTTGGTAGTTATATTTCAGTTAATTGGCCTCCAAACATAGAAAAGACAAAAAGCTTCTCATGCTAACTCACACTACACATGAGAAATTCATTCCTAGGGCTTGGACATAGACCTAGGGTTTCACACTATAAAAGGTGCAAGCCTAAGAGCACCAAGGGGGATCATATATACATCTTTTATCGATCTTGGTCATTGAGGAGAGCTTTCGAGACTTGGAGAGTTCCCTTGGAGATCACATGTACGATGAAGCCTTGACAAATTGGAGAGCATAGCAACCATTATTTCAACATCGAATACAAGCTTTGATCCATAGCTTTGGAGCAAAGAGGACGAGAATCACTTTAGCGACCGCTATCTTGGACAGTGGCCCGCAGGCTTAGCTTAGGGTTTAGACATTAGATTCATTATTTGTTTAGCATATCATTAGCATAGCATCATTTCATTCATTCACATTCATAGCATTAGTCTAATTTGCACTTGCTTTCATTTGTTATATCCATTGCTAAAAACCTCATCCGGGGAGGTATTCTCGGACACCTAAGCGTGTGTTGTTGTTTCATTGCTTACAGGGCCACAGGTTCATCGGACGAAGTCTACAACATATGAGAGCAAAAGGGATCCCTCTAGGGAACAAACCTAGAGAAGGAGGCATCTATAAGCCCTCATACATTTCTATGTGTGAAACCAGGAATATTTTTGACAATGCACCACCTCTTCGCGAAAGAGGCACTCTTTACCTATTTGTAACCTTATTGTATCAAAATGGGTATCCCTAAGAGGGACCGACATGTAACCGGGTTTCAATACGAATAAAGAGATCCATATTTGTTATTTCCGTGTTATATGCTTTTCATTATCTTCCATTTCATCTTGGGTTTTTAATACATTGCAAGTAGCATAAAAGAGAGTGGTGCGTGTGACCCAGGGTTGCTACATGATGATGAGGGAGCTTCACTTCCAGACCTGAGTGCAATAATTTGTCCCATCATCACATCAACTTGACACTACAGAAGAGTGCACTGCCTTGTAAGCCAATATATCTCTGTATCTATAGATGCAACCTTTGTCTCTAATGCAGTCTTGTCCTCCTTGTAGTTTCACCATCGAGTCTACCCCATTATCAATCTAGACTAGAGATACCGTACGTTTGCCTCAAGAGTGGCAATGGTGGTATCTCGATTTAGCAACTACATATATAGAGAGTCTACCTGAGTATGTAGGCTGAAAATATGGGGCTTGAGCTACCCAATATCACTGTCTAGGGCTACCTTACCCTCCTCCAAAGTGTCACCCTCCTCCTCAGATGGTGGTACCTCCTCGATAGCTCCCTCACCCCATCCACCCTCAGTCCTCTGTCAAACTTAGTGACCATGAGGATCTACCTATGCATCCTCACCACCCTCTACTTCATCATCTAGGACCATGCCTAAGGGGCTCTCAAAGCCCTTCCATACTCAGAGTGTCCACCATGTATCATAGTCTAGAGTGGTCCCTGCATATATCTACCTTGAATCCTAAAAGTCATCATCCTCATCACTTAGTGGAGTAATCTTGGGTGAGGTCAAGTCCCTCTCTAGGTAGAGGTGACAGTAGATAGTCGGTAGCTCTAGTATATCCTGTCTGATGCTAAACTATCTCAAGATGAAAGAGTAGTAGAAAAAATATTGTACCTTGAACTTACATCCAAAGAGCCATGTATCTCTGGGTGCCCAATGTAGTCTATTATTAGCATCTATCCATGGAGGGCAATCTAGGTAGGGGTTCCACTTGATATGATCAGATTTTAGTGTTGCAAACTATCCAATATAATGAGCCAGGTCCCCTACACGTGATCTGCTCATAAAGCCCTCTTGTTTGTGAGGCCAACATGCACCATAGCACTAATGCCTCTCCTCAATAGTTCCAATCTCTAATGGCAAGTCAATGGGACACTCGATCCTAATATGCTACTACCTCGAGATCTATAGTAATATACTGCATCTAATACCGACTCTACTCCTCTGGGTAATATGATATAGCTCATTATAGAGCTATGCTAACAATGCACTACCCCAGGATAGGATCAGTGGATGATTGGTGGGACTAAGGAGGATGTCCAGAGTCCTAGATAGGAGGTTCCAAGGGAATCTCATGCTAGAAGATTCAGGCAGGATGACCTACATAGTCAAGTGTATGAAGACGGTTGCTCGCTCACTAAAGACCTACTGTGTATTCCAGTACTCAATGTGGACCCCTCCATGGTCTGAGTCTCGCTCTGCCTCTTCACAGTGTTGGCAAAATATCTGAGCGAATACAATATTCTTCACCTCAATCGGTGATGATGTGATGGCCTTGCCATATAGAGGGATACAGAAGATGCAGTAGACATCATCCAAGGTCACTATCATCTCACCTATCGATAGGTGAAATGTATTGGTCCGTGTATCCCAAAATTGGTCCAATGCAATCATGTAGGCCTGGTTGGCCATGATAGTGTGGAGGCATAAAACATAGCCAAATCCCACAGCCTCAAACCACTCCTAGTCTGCCTAAGAGTGGGTGTCGCATAGGTTGTGAAGGATCTCAGATTCACTCGCCCTCATAGTCAAGGTCTAACATAAATAATAATAAGACAAAAAAAATTAAAAATCAAACCAAAACAATAAAAAAAATTAAAAAATGACAAATAAAAGTAAAAATATCAAAAACATATAAAAAATAGAATAATGCACTTCAAAAAATAAAAAAATCAACTAGTTTTGCTAAAAATAAAAATAAAAAATGAAAAATTAAAGTTTTTTGCTAAAGTTGTCAAACCGTGGTTCGGACTTGTGGTCGGGATGGCGGTCAAAATTTTAACTGTTTGAATTTGAATCTCACCATAGCTGATAGCCGTGATCCCCAAATTGACATTTGGGAACCACGTCTACCAGCCATGACTAGGAAAAATGATCTTTTTAGGGTCACTTTCCATCTCGAGACACCTCAAAATTAAAAAGCCCTCCCCTCTAAGCTATCCTAATCTAATACTAACTAGGGGTGAGGTTCATTACCATAATTGAGGTTAATTTAGCCCATTACTTAATGAGGTTTATTTTAAAAACCCCTAAAAGCAAATAATGATCAAGGATGCGTGCTTCTACCTTAATAGCATCAACTCCTCCATGTTGGTCCACCATCGGTGTGGATAAGGGTGAGGTCAAAATGAGGTAGCATTCCGTATCAGTTTTGTCTTCCCTCTTAGAGCTCTCAAATTTGCAAATGCTATAGGAAATAATTAATTTTTTAAATTGTGAAAAATCCTTATATTTTTTCAATTTCGGCCCTGACCATGCTTGACAACCGCGGTCCTTGAATTAGGGTTTTCCACTTGTAGGTCTGACCCACAGTTAAGAAATTTCAAATTTTTAGCTGTTGTTGTCAAACATGGTTAGAAAACTATAGTAAATTATCAAAAATCCCATCGTGGAGAGCTGTTAAATGATAAATTAAAAATACCCACCTAACCAGAATTGTAAAAAAATTCACAAAATAACAAAAAAATCAGATAAAATAAAAGCCAAATACGTCTTGTATCTAGTCATTTACCCTATACACTTGGTGGTTGTAGTGACTTGTGATCCATGCAATCTGGTACGATGAGTAAATTACCATAAAGACATTTGGGAAAAAATATGTCACTGGTGAATTTGTGCTAGGGAGGACTACAGAGGCACCACATCTCCTAGCATTAAAATTTCAACAAAAGGAAGTTCTCATTGTGATTCAACTCATGCCTAATTGGAATTGTTATAATTTTAACTCCCTAAGAAGGCCTTCGTGGCTAGACCACTCCATGGGATGGAGATGTACAATTATTTTTAATAGTTTCAATTATAGCTGATTAGGTCTAATCAATTATCAAATGCTAAATCTTATTTTATTTCAAAGTCATTCATTATGGTCAAGCGACTCATCGCTTCATTTAATTGTCCTACACTCATCGAATCGTCGCTTGAGGGGGTAGTCATAATATAAATTTTCATAATCAAAGTCAATAGAAGATCCTTTGATCATAGATCTCTTGATCTTGTCAAAATTATGTTCATATTATGAATCATTGCCAACGACTATCATAAGCTTACCCTTTGCTGGGGCAAATAGAAAATATGATAGTTTAGTTTTTAGCTCTCTTCCTTTTGGTTATTTAGGATCTAACTCCTATTGCAGCACCAAAGCTACCTGAATATCTGTTGATAAGTGCAATATCCTACAAATTTAAGCCTTCCATCCAGTTGGAAGTAATGATTCTAGGATGCACATCTTTTTTATGGACCCTAAGCATCTAATGTTGATCAGACTAATGATCATCATCCAACCTATGACATCATTTTCAGAGGTCTATTTCTTCTCAATGTTGTCAGATCTCACAACACGTCTCAAAAGGGGTATCTATAGACACCTAAAACATGTCATGTTGAGGCGACTACTCATATGGGACATGCTAGAAGACCATATGGAAGACCTTGGACAAATACCAAGGTATAGTAGTGGTTTTAACCACTCATTTGGGTACCTTTGCCTAGTCAATGCTAGCTGCTACTGACACCCATGGTTATCAGAGCTGACTGCACTTGTCAACTACGGTCAGACCTCAAAATTAGTTGGCCTTTGACCAAGTCAAATTTTGGTTCCAAACAACCAATTGGTTGCAAATTGGAGTGGTTTGAGTGAATAAGGTTCCAAATATTTCCATCCAACTACTATAACTATCCAATATTGATCTTGGATTCCTCATGAATCTAGGACATAGCCCTATTAGGTGCTATAAATAACCCCTTACAAATTAGGGAAAAGTCTAGAGAAGCTTTCATTTGAATGCAACGAAGCCCTATCGAATCTGAGAGCAAACTACAGAGAGAAATTTTCAATTATATGTGATGAAGACCTATCGAGATAGACACTCACTTGTGTTCCTTGAGAGAAATATTTTTTATTGCAATTGAGAGATTAAGATGACAATTCAAGCCATGGAGGCCCTAGGAGGCTAGGAGAGCCAAGAAATGCAATTACACCCATTTCATGTGCACTTGGAGCAATTCAACCACCAAATCTATAAGAGGACACAAAGGCAACCCCTGACCATCAATTTGGTAAGAGAATTCAAAGATATAGCCCTTGTATTGGAGGACAAGCACATGTCAAGCCTCATCATGGCTATCAATCAGTGGTGGGTGGGAGGCAAATTCCAGTATCAATGAGTAGGTGCATGAGATCCAAGATGTAGAATAAAAGCACTCCCGCTCGATCGATGTTAGAAAAAATAACCTTGAACCCATATAATGAATATGATCCCCCTTAGTCGCTCAAGCACACCCCACAAATTCCAGATACTAGAATAACACAAGATGACTTGGGCAAATAAATAATTGAATATTCATACACTCAGTGATGAACAAGCAGACATGGTTAGAAGCCAAATAATGCATAATTTGTATTTACAGAGGGGAAACCTTACATAAAAATTGTAATTGCTAAATAGCCACCCTTAGGAATGACCAATATTCCACTATTTATAGTTACATTTACATAGATTTCAAAATTTGGACATTAATGATAGTAGGTAGGAGGATGTTCTTTGCAGTTTATGAGCACCACCTTGGTATACTGCTCCACTAGGAAGAATTGATATTATAGAAGAGTGTCAGGTAATTTTTAATCAATTTGGACCCTTTGATCATATGATCAACTCATTATTGCTTTGCTGCCTCATTCTTCTCCTTGACTAGTGATCCCCTAGCTAGGCAACACATGACAAGCACTGGGGTACCTTGGGAGTGTTACAATGAAATAGGTCACTTCCATGTACGACATTGAGTTCTTGGGCCATTAAAGTAGTGGGTGGACCTTCCCTTGGATATTGGGTCTTGTATACTTGGTGGATTATTTCTTCCACCTACAAGAGGGTCTGATAGGTGTTCCACCAAATTTGTGCTCATATTTCCCCACTCAAGATGGGTGGGGGTTTTACTTATTCCCTAGGGTAGAGTCAACTGAATATTCCACCCATGTTAGTTGCTTAGAACACCTACCCAAGGATCTGGATGAGTTTTGGAAAATATTTTGCCCAAAATCATAGGAAAAAGGTTTATCTATTTTATGGCCCACCCTGATCTATTTTTCCATCTACCCAACACTTTGGTCCACCCGTGACTACCACCATTGCCATTTGGTACCTTTCACCCACCTAGTAATGTCTTAAAAAATATAGTGGGCTCCTTTAAAATAGAGGAAATCACTTCCTGAAGGGAAGATCGGGTGAAGCATGTAAAATTTCTCCCACACTCTTGGTGACTTACAAGGGTTTTCTATTTCAAACACAATGACTTACAAGGAAATATCGGATGAAGCATGTAAAATTTCTCCCACACTCTTGGTGACTTACAAGGGTTTTCTATTCCTAGAAAAGAGGAACCTAGAAGGATTAGGAAATATATCAAACACAATGGAGACACGAAAAAGGAAATAAAGGGCACACAAAGAGGGAGGAGATGATGAAGGATAAGGTGCAAGGAGGGATATGAGCATGAAGAGAAGTTGGAGGAAATGAAACATTTAACACAGTGAGAAGCAGAGCATAGGGAAATAAATAGGAGCTCAACTAATAGGAGAAGAAGAGAGTGACAAGGAAAATATAACCAAAAAGACAAGACCAAGGTGGCCAACATAGAGAGAATTGCTATAGACAAGAGTAGTAGGAATACAAGCAATGGAAACAATAAGAAAATGCTCAATAAGCTTGTTGTAAGACACACAAAGAAGGAAGAGGATAGAGGAAGCAATAGGAGTGACAAAACCTTTGTTACCAATCATTAGAGTTACACACAAAAAAAAGGAAATAATGTGAAGGGGAGGAAAGGGTAGGAAAAAGGAGATAAACAAAAGGAAAAGAGATCCAAATCTTGTCAAGTGAAACCAATGGGGTATGAACTCTATTTCATGAGGTGTTATTACAGACTGAATTTTCCTAAATGCAACCCATCGAATACCTGAGATAGTCCAAAAGTAGAAAAGTTGCCATTGTATCTCATCTCTTTTTGTACCAAACTCTCTTTTTCACACAATACAGTAACGATCCTCTTTTAATGATTTTTACTGACAAGGAGGCCATTTAGATTCAACCACAACTTGTGGTTTACACTTCATGGTCCCATATTATGTCGTACCATAGGGGCTATTTATAGCAAACCCATTATTTGTTGTGCTTGCATTTATAAGTTTCAAGGCTTGTTGTAACTCTTGGGAATGAGTGAGAGGTCTCAAAAATTTCTAGATGTATTCATTGGACTACGGAGTTATGACAACAATGGATACAAGAACAATGGACTAGGAAGACAACATAGATATGGAGGGTAATTTTATATTTTCTAAACAATTTTCTAGTAAAATCCTTGCTGAGCCCGTTGATGCCTAACCAAGTGGGAAATTTTCATGGGATATTGTTGCACCAATGGTTGATGATAAAACTTGTGATTCCTAATGCAATGGCATTGTATAATATAGGTCTTTATTTATAAGCCATAAAATTGCAATGTGACAAGTACGCATGAGCTTGGGTGTCATCCATAAATCATCCTCTAAATCTGTAGTGGCCAGACCAGATCACATTGTATTTGAGGTATCATTTGTGATATGTTTAGCACATTTCCCATTGGATTAGATTTATGATTAAATCATAATTATTATTTTCTTTATTGAGTGCATAAACACTCAAGCCTTTTAGAGCTAGGATGTCAATGTATTTTGCCACTGTATTTTACCTTTTGGGTGGTGGGTTTTCAGGGACCACATTTTCATGTTGTCCCTTTGTAGCACCCCAAAATTGGCGCAGTAAAATTGTCATAATTACATTCACCTTAGTAAATAATTTAAAATTCAAATATATCATCGCCGATCAGACGATATCGCCCTAGATCTAATGATTTCGTCTTGGCTAGGACGTCTAGACGATCTTGTCACAAAACTGATTTTGCAAAATTAGCTTCTATTCCAACGGGCCTCTAATCCGAGCAGAAGCATGTCTACATCGTTAGAGACCCTCCTCCGTTGGAGATCTCCCAAATAGGGATGATCTCCAACCTCCTAACTACTCCCCTAAGCCTATTTAGTCCCTAGGACCTTCCATTCCCAACCCTTGGCTGAAATTATCTGTAACTTAGCTTCATGCACGTTAAATCATCCTAAGTTTTCATTTGTAGTAGTCCTATATCAATTTTGTTGCAGGTATCATATTGTTTTTTAGTCGGAGCAAGCATACATCGTCACTGACGAACCTGTTCAGATCGGAGGCAATCCTATCGAATCAGAGATGATTTCATACTGATGCAAGATGATCTCGACTGCAGTACACATTGAGGCAATCAGTGCCATAAGTTTGCATTTCTTCACCTTTTCTATGTTGTTTTATTCTGCAAATTAGCTAGTTTATTTGATATTTTATGTTATATTGCATTTTGGAGTTCACCCATCTAGATCAAAGGCATAATTAATCCATAATTGTGATTTAATTAGCATCATTCATACATGTTTCGGTCTTTAAGTTTCAGTTCAGTGTTGTCACTATTATTTTGCACAGTTTCCATCAACTAGAACAGTAGTATTCTCTGTATTTTGCATCTATTCTTTTGTTTACAGGTCTCTGACGGATTCGTCTGATGAATTCATCAGATCTCAGATGATCTTGTCTGATCTCAGATGATTTTGTCAAATTCTAGACGATCTTGACTGCTTCAAACATCAAAATCTTCATTAGACATCCGGGTCAGGTATTCTTCTTATTCTTCCTTAATTACTTTGTTTTTCTGTCTTAAATTTGTTCTCTGTATTCATTAAATCTGCATTTTCATTTAGATTAATTTAGACTCATTTGGTCAAACCTAGGATATGAATGCTTAAAGTTAAAAACAAACACATAAAAACACATTCCAAACCTAGGCATGGAAACTGCCATTAAATGTTTCATGGTGAACCCACCATCTATCAAAAAATCATCAAAATACACCTCCCTTGAGAGGCGGGACCTTCACAAAGTCCTCTTAGTCCGAGGTACCACGACATCATTTTCCCATCCCCCTTTCGGGCACGGATCCCATAGCCTGAAGGTAAGGATGCGAAAAATTTGGAGCGATACATTTTGGTGAACCCGACGTGAATAACACAGACATTTTTATGATTCAAAATATAAAAACAAAAAATATATATATATGTATACAAGAAAAACAAAAACAAAATCATCATTTCAAGTTTGTATGTTTTTAGATTCAATTCTAAATAGTAGATGCTAAATATTACTTTTATAAGTACTAAAGAAACCATGAGTTCAAATCAATATGAGCCCATTAGTAATGTTGGAAGAATTCAGCCAAATACATTTGTTGATTATGACCAACCTCATCTCTATTCAACACCACCTCCATCACACTTTTCTCATTTTTCATCCATAACCCAATAGGACAATCCCTTTTCCAATACTTTTCATAATGATATTATCTATTCTCCCATATATCCATATTGTGTCTATCAATCCACATATAATCCTCCACCACCTTTTCAATATTCTTCTCTCAATACAACACATCCATTTCAACAAGAAAATACTTATTCTTCCAATTCTACCATGCACTCACCTCCTACATCGCAATATTCCTGTCATCATTCTACCCATGATAAAGAAAGTAGAGGTGAGAAACCATTAAGCACTTTTATGAATGAAATCCTAAGGCACTTATCAAAAACCTCTCGAAAACCTTCATCACGTACATTTACAAAGCTCAATCAACCAATGGATATAATTCTCAAGTATTTACTTGACACAAATAAGGTTGAACTACCTTCCATAAGACAACCTGATACCACAGCAGATTGGTTTAAACCTGAGCTACATTGTGAATATCATAGAGTAGATGGACATATGACACAAAATTGTAAAGATTTAAGATGTGCAATTCAAGATTTGATTGATAAGGGTCTTTTTAATATAAAAGAATTACAATCTACAACTAATTATAAATCTCCAGTAAACAATCAAATTCCTACACAACAAATACCAATAACTAATCAAGACATGGGGATCTCCCAAGAACCCCTATTCAATTATCAAAAACAAGAAACCAAACAAATATTGCATGTTAATGTGTCCCATAATGATGATATTATTAATATTGTAACAAAAACTACAAATGAGCAACCTCAAGTTCAATCAACCCAATTTGATATTCAAGATATGGGTTCCTCATTTGACCAACCTTCAAGACTATCTTTGGCTCTAGAGAATGATCCAAAATGGAATGTAAGCATAGAAAGCTCATATTTAAAATCAAAATTTCAATATGAAATCCCCTTTGATAGCCAACAACAAGTGATTAATCCTCAAGCAAAGACATCCCTTTTAGAAGTATTACAAATTTATCACAAGGAAATTTTGTTCAAAATACCTAGCCAACAATTTGTTCCTCATCATATTTTCTCTAAGAACATAATTAATGGTGTAAACCCTCTTGAGGTTAACCATATTTCATTCTATGATGAGGATATTCCTTCCTCTACTCCACAAGAAGACTCCTATCTTTACATTATCGGATCTAGGAAAGAAACACTTGTTAGAACTATCATGGTAGATAATGACTCCTCTCTTAATTTATGCACTTATCAATTATTCCAAAAACTCAAATTAAGGGAAGAAGATCTTAATGAATCAAATGTTATTATAAAATCTTTTAACAATGAGATTCAAGAAGCTCAAGGTACTCTAATTTTTCCCCTTAATATTGGATCCAAGATCCTGGATATTTTATTCTATGTAGGATATTGTCCTTCACCTTACAACCTATTTCTCTAGAGTCCTTGGATTCATATGATGAGGGTTTTCCCTTCCACTCTTCACCAATGTTTGAAGTTTGAAATTACAAATAAAATTGTTACCATACATAATGATCCAACACCATTTGAAGAATATTTAACGATTGAAACATCAAGTTCTATATATTATTTATTATCACAATTCTCTTCTATCCATCACTTTTTTTTATCCATATATGATCATCTTTGTTTACCAAATAACATCCATGCATATCTTTCACATATACTTTCTCTATCTTATCAAGACTGGGAATATAGTGATAAGAATGAAGAACTTTCTTATCCTTCTTACATTTTATTTTGTAACATGATCAATTTTACACATATAAAAGTAAAATCTTTTGCTACATTATTCTACATTATAACAAAGCTTTTTTTATCCCTACCTTTTATTCATCACCTTCTATTCTTACCTTCACCTCAACCAGATTATCCTTCAAAACCTCCTTTGATTTTGAAGCAACCTTAGACATGCTATACTCAAATAACCTTGTATAGTGTATATAGATCATCTTGTATATATCACCAATTTCAATTCATAAATTAAAATCAAAATACAAAAAAATCAAAATCCTCAAAATCTTCAAAAAAAATACAAATGCAACTAAGGACCTTAAAGGTAAATTTGAGCCCAACTGGCTTGGACCATATATTATTACTGCTAAATTTGAATCAGGAGCATATAAATTATCTACCTTAGATGGTAAAGAACTTAAATAACCCATGAATATTTTGCATCTTAAACGTTACTATGCATAAATTTGGTCATTTCATCCATGTATATATTTGTTCAAAATCACTATCTTGTATTTCTTTCAAATTTATAAATTCAAAAACATCAAAAACATTCATAATCATCAAAATCTTCAAAACTATTTGTTGCATTTATTTATGGCACTTGTTAAATTTTTTGCTCAAAAACAAAAATAAAACCAAAAATCAAAATAATGATAAAAATATAAAAATAACAATAGGCTTGACTCTTTCGAAACCAAAACAATATAAAGAAGAAAGAGGGATTCAACATTCTCAAAACTTCTCAAAAGTGTTTATATATATTTTCTTACAAATGTTGCAGTTATATGTTTCAAATTATTTTTGACAAATTAGCATTTATTTGGAATCCCTCACTTGCACACTCACAACAATAAATATCTTGATTTTATCTAGCATGATTACTAATCTCTCTTATATCAAAGTTCACAAAATTCAATTAAATAAAGTTTGAGCACAGAGAATTGATCTTGTTATTTACTTAAACCAAGCACATCTTTTCACAATAAAATGATTATATTTGTAATTTCCATGTTTTTCTACATAGTAAACGTGGTTTCTTGAGCGAAAAATTTCCCCTGCTATCCTATCATGCACATGGTCTAGAATCTTTGAGAGTTGGCAAAAGGACAAGCTCACCCCTACCCAGAATAAAAATCCCTTGCTCTACAACTAATCCGAGCAAGTATCCCTAGCAAAGAAAAAGAAAAGAAAAGTTCAAAAAAAAAAAAAAAAGAGAAAAGAAAAATGTTATTTTATATCATTACAGCAATATTTCAAGCACTATCTCAAAAATCAAGCAAAAAATACAAAAAGAAAAAGAAGCAAAATTCAAAAGAAAAGCAAAAGAAAGCAGAAAGCAAGAAAGCAATAAAATCCCTTTCCCTACTATTTGAAAAGAAAATAAGGGTTGATGAGCTTGAATCCCTGGAATTCTCAATTATTCAAAAACTATGAGGTAAGCCCCATAACAGGTGGTTTGTGCCCAACCTGCTTGGCCTTGGGTAACTCCTAGCGTGGTGATATGTCTGTCATATTAGCGACCTTATTTTGTACAAGACCTATGTCTGCTTATGGATTAGCTAGCTCTTGATAATCCGACCTACATGGTAGTCTAGTATGGTTATATGCATCTACATCATGGTTAATGAACACTTATTTGGTTTCTTCAAATCACTTGTATCATATTATCTTGCTCAAAACTGGTCAATGCACAAAGTAATTGCACACACATTTGTATTTGAGATATTTTGTGTATCATTATGATAAATCAAGATCGGAAATGAATTCACATATGCACATGGGATTCCTTATAAATCTAACTTTTGTCTTTAAAATACTTTGAAATATTATTTTTGCAACTTGTTTGGAATAAATCAAGTACAATTGTTTACCATAAAGACAACTATATAATAGAAAAATCAAAAATTTCTTTCAAAATATACACTCAAAACATATATATCTGGTTGAATTTCGCAATGATGGTATAGTTCCAAAACCAAAATTGGAATTTTATGCCTAGCGCAAGTCCTCATTTTCATATTTTCTGTTTATCAAAAATCAACCATGCAATAAAACTATCTTTTTTTGGATTTTCGCGATGATGGTATAAGTCTATACCTACATATTCTATGCCTAGCGCAAACCATTGTAACAATTTTTATTCCCCATTTATTTAAAAATAATGAAAACCATATGACTTAAATCATTATTTTACACAAATTATGCTTTTAAAAAGCAAACCCATTTTCATTATTTCATGTCATTATGTCAACCTTCAATTTTGCAAAGATGGTATAATTCCTAAAGAATTATCCAAAATTTTATCACACTTAGGAATTTATGCCTAGAAAAAATCATTTTAACATTATTTCATGCATACTATTTTCATGAAAATCTAAAAACAAACCATCATCATCATCATCATTTGCACTATTGCACCAAAGTCTTAAGACAATTTCTTAAGCACTCTTTTACTTTTAACAATATTTCTATACTGGGATTAGCTTGACGACCGAGTGAGCAGCGACTCCATGAAATGGTGTATACTAGCGACAATGTCCTTTAAAATTATTGTTAGAAGTCTCTTTTTATTTTTTATCACATTTTATCACAAACAATCAATTTGTTACATCAGATTATTTCATTTAAAATATTATAGCATGACATCAAAGTTATCAATTTTCAAAACGACATAATTTTATGAATCCTCAATCCAATTATCAAATTAATTAATCAAACATAAAAGCATCATAAGCATACACATAATACAAGTCATATGATCAATAACATCTCATATATATGTCAACAGTATATATACATCATCAAAACTAGATTGGTATGCCATAATCTGTACCTTGGCATACTCAATCCTCTATCAACAAAAAAATAATAATACAATGTCAGTCTGTACAAAGTTGTGCAGCCCTCTAGCCTTGAGAGCCCCTCGAGCTCTCCACCTTATCTCTTCCCCTGCCCTGAGGTGGATGAGGTGGCCCTATCATAGTCTGAGTAGTCCTAGTCCTCGATCGGGATGTGGTCCTCGATGACCCGATCCTGATCGGATCTGCAATGTTGGCTGGTAGGGGTAGTCTATCCGCCTCTGGCACCAGTTAATAATACAATGTCTGATAGAAAGTGAGTTGGGCGATAGCTCGTGTTAGCTCTCCAGAGCTCGCCCCTCCACCCCGTGCCCTGAGGCATGCAATCTCGTCTCACAGCTATGCCACCTCAGCTCGATGGCATGCAACCTCATCCTGTAGAGTCTGCACTTGTGCCTGGATACGATCTCTCTTCGCCCGAAGAGTAGCCATCTCACTACTCTCTCCTGTGTCTATGCCCTTGCCCTTATCGGGCGATGGTGGCCTCTCCCTCTATGGATATGGGGGTCTCGCCTCCCTCCTCTCCCTCTGTCATGGCCTCTCTTGTGCCTGTGGCCTCCTCGGCTCTCTCTCGTCGTGACCCTGGGCCGCCTCCATCACTGCTTGGTGCCGCCTCCCTAGCCGATGCATAATCATGTGTATCAGACCCTACACCTTCATCATTCGAGGGTGTATCCCTATGTACCAGACATCATAGCCATCAGCTACCCCTGCATCATCACCATCCACTAACTGGATGGGGGCATTGTCTGTGTCTTGGCTCTAGAACTCCTGCATGTCTGGAGCCCCGCTAACTGTGGTGTTATCCCAGATAGTTCGAGAAAACTCATAATCCCTTAGAGATGGGATCCCCTGCTACAGACCAAACTAACACAAAACTCGGTCATAGTGGTGGAGCTCCACCTCTCCCCTCTCCATCTGCAGCCAGCAAACTCGCCTGATGCGAGCCAACTCCTATTCATCCTTGGCCCACCCTGGATGCTCCCTCCATGGCCTCCAGGTGATCTGGTCTAGGACTAAGTCATCCAATAGTCTCCAGGACATAGGGAGGTCGATCCGCCATTGTGACCCTCTCCGGAGCCACCAGTAGAAGACTCGGGGCCTCTCCCCGTCTACCCTTATCAGAGGAAGCCCTACCGGCCTCTACACTACAATGTGCTCCCAGCACCAAACTTATAGGAGCGATGTCATCACCAAACATCGGCCGCCCTTGTACACGACCCCATACAAGATCTTGTACAATTGGCATAATACATAACTGCCCCAAGAGAACCTATAGTCGTGGTCCTGCATGTTGCAGATCACATCTACCAGCATCCATGGCACCCTGCACCCGCTCTGGTGGCACAGCAAAAGTCCACCAACCACTCCAGCTAGCACTCGTGTGAGTCTAGATGCCCCAGGCATCTGGCGTAGTGCCTCGATATTAACTTTGCCCTTCTTTAGGGTGAAGCTCGGGTCACCACACAATCATCCCATAGCGTGGCCCTGATTGGCCGTAGGAGTGATCAATCGTCCTTGTATGGGGATTCTTAGAATCCTCCATACATCCTCTAGAGTGGGAGTCATCTCCCCTGTTGGTAGCCAAAAATATGAGGAACCCGAATACCATATCTCTGCTAGGGCTGTTAGTAGCCCCATGTCTGTGGACACCTGTGGCATCTCTGCCACATGCTACAAGCTGGCCTGTGCCAGCTGATCTCACTCTGCCTGTGTGAGAGCGGCCAAGTCATCCCTCAAACCTCCATACTTCCATTCCCTGCTCTTTAGCAAACCTCTCTGCAAACATAAACAACAAAACAACAAATAATCATTAATAAACAATTCAAGTAATTAATAATGTAAGTTAAAATTCAATTTTATGCAATTGATGATATCGCCCACTATTGGACGATATCGTCCCAAATTTGAGCAGAATCATCTCTAATTTGATGAAATCGTCCCCATTTTGTCGATTTCGCCCTTGGGCAAAATTGACGACATTGAGACGATTTCGTCGAAATCGGGACGATTTCGTCTCGAAGATGTCGACGGCCCAAAAACGGCCACGATGCTCAAAATTCATCTAAAAATTACCTCTAAAGCATGTAAAATTAAATTAAAGCATTCTAGTTAAGTCTAGACTCTTACCCGTAGACCGCACCGGACCTCTGTCGATCTGTGTGTCGTCTCCACAATTTTTGCTTCAGAGCTCTAAAAAACTAGAAAATGAACAGTAAAAATGAATTAGGGTTTTACCCTAATTTTCTTAATTTTATTCAAAAATATTTTTTTTGCTTTTTCGTGTTTTTACCTCAAACGTTTGATTTGGGTAAAAACACGAAGGGGGCACCATAGTAAGCTGTCGTACGATTCGACCAAGAATCGTCGCCTAAAAAATGGGAATAATTTTTGCTTTCTCGTAGATCGAGAAGAACTCATCTTTAATGCATTTTCTTTGGAAAATTTGCTAGAGGGGGCAAAATGTAGCACCCTTAAATTGGCACAGTAAAATTGTCATAATTACATTCACCTTAGTAAATAATTTAAAATTCAAATTTAACCTCCCAAACCGCTCGTTAACCGTCGGGTAATCCGTTTCCCCCTTTTCCGTGCCATTTTTAGAGGTTGTTTTGACCGTTTGATGATATCGTCGTCGATCAGACGATATCATCCCAGATCTAACAATTTTATCTGGGCTAGGACATCCAGACGATCTTGTCACAAAACTGATTTTGCAAAATTAGCTTTTGTTCCAACGGGCCTCTAATCCGGGCAGAAGCGTGTCTGCACCGTTAGAGACCCTCCCCCATTGGAGATCTCCCAAATAGGGATGATATCCAACCTCCTAACTACTCCCCTAAGACTATTTAGTCCCTAGGACCTTCCCTTCCCAACCCCTAGCTGAAATTCTCTGTAACTTAGCTTCATGCACGTTAAATCATCCTAAGTTTTCATTTGCAGTAGTCCTATATCAATTTTGTTGTAGGTATCATCTTGTTTTTCAGCCGAAGCAAGCATACATCATCGCCGACGAACCTGTTCAGATCGGAGGTGATCCTGTCGAATCAGAGATGATTTCGTACTGATGCGAGACGATCTCGACTGCAGTCCACATTGAGGCAATCAGTGCCATAAGTTTGCATTTCTTCACCTTTTCTCTGTTGTTTTATTCTGCAAATTAGCTAGTTTATTTGATATTTTATGTTATATTGCATTTTGGAGTTCACCCATTTAGATCAAAGGCATAATTAATCCATAATTGTGATTTAATTAGCATCATTCATACATGTTTTGGTCTTTAAGTTTTAGTTCAGTGTTGTCACTGTTATTTTGCACAGTTTCCCTCAACTAGAACAGTAGTATTCTCTGTATTTTGCATCTGTTCTTCTGTTTGCAGGTCTCTGACGGATTCATCTGATGAATTCGTTAGATCTCAGATGATCTTGTCTGATCTCAGATGATTCTGTCGAATTCTAGATGATCCTGACTGCTTCAAACATCAGAATCTTCATCAGACATCTGGGTCAGGTATTCTTCTTATTCTTAATTACTTTGTTTTTCTGTCTTAAATTTGTTCTCTGTATTCATTAAATCTGCATTTTCATTTAGATTAATTTAGAATCATTTGGTCAAACCTAGGATATGAATGCTTAAAGTTAAAAATAAACACATAAAAAAACATTCCAAACCTAGGTGTGGAAACTACCATTAAATGTTTCTTGGTGAACCCACCATCCGTCAAAAAATCATCAAAATACACCTCCCTTGAGAGGCGGGACCTTCGCAAAGTCCTCTCAGTCCGAGGTACCACGACATCCTTTTCCCATCCCCATTTCGGGCATGGATCCTATAGCCTGAAGGTAAGGATGCAAAAAATTTGGAGCGATACACCCTTTTCAATATTGGCCAGTTGTGTCAATAATCTTTTTGACTCTTCCTCCATCATTGATTCCTTCTCCCACTCATGAGCATCTATGTACTTTCCTAGCTTCTAAAGCATCTAGGGTTGATTAGTCACACCATATTTGTGGATGTGGGCTTCTTAATAGATCTACTCCTACTCTGTTCCCACTTCATGATCTAGCACTAGATCTTGGAGGCAACTGGTGGATTGGAGCTTCCACATCAAAATTTGCTCAGCCTTGATAGCCTCCTCATAGAGTTGAGGGAAATGTGTTTCTATTGATTGGTGCATAAGGAGACTGATGTTAGGACCAAGAGCTTGGATGTAGAATAGATGTTCTTGGGTGGAGGTTGGGAGCATCTGTAGTGAGATCCTCTTCCAAATATTCACAAAATGAATATTGAAGTCTACCACACTTTCAAGAGAGTTTATCTTGATAAATGTGAATTGGTTAAGATACTGGAAGGGGTCCTCCACTTCTCCAAAAATATTTATTAGGGAATCTACCAAATCTGCCCATGTAGATATGCTCCTCAACTGTAGGGTCTTGTACTAGAGCTATGATTTGCCTTCAAGGGAGGCTACCAAAAACCTGATCATTGCATCTTCATGCATGATATTGTGAAGGATGGCCATAGAAGCCATAGTTTTAAGGTGTTACTTCATAGCTCCCTTGACGCCACTATATTTAGGAAAGACATTGAAGGTAAATTTTTGGAATATCATGCCGGTGAGGGAGATTGAGGGGACCAGGGTCATTCCACTAGGGGAAATATGGCCAAGCCATCAAGGCACTAGTCTTTAGAGGTCCTGGTTGTGACATCACAGTCAGAGTCACCAGGTGAACATACTATCTCCATTGATGAGGTCAAGGCTTCTCACCATACCTTGGGTCCTTTGAAATATTTAGATCTTAGCATGAGTAGGTGACTGATCTCTTGATTTGGAAGTACCACTCGGTCGGGGTTGCCAAGTGACTTTGAGAAAATTTGGGTAAACCAAAGAGTCACCAAACTATGGTTTCCTAAAACATGGGACTCATTCGATCTCCAATAGAGTCACAAAAAATTGTTGGTCACCAATCTAGCACCGTGTGTAGGGTAGAGTGAATGGATAAGTTCCAAGCAGTGTAGAATAGTCATCATGTTGAAAGGACGAGGTGGAAAATCTCTAGATAAGGTCGATTACTCAGGGTGATTCTAGATACTCTACACCACAAAAGAAAATGAGAAAGGGAAAGACGAAAGGAAATAAATAAAAGGCCATAGACAAACTCACAAGGATGGGTATAGCTACATAAAGACCTATGTAGGTGCAATACCCTATTCGAAACATAAAATCTACACCAGATCACCCAACAAAATCCCTCTTCTAGCTCTCTATCAATGGCATGTGGAAGGTAAATTCCAGTATCAATGAGTGGGTGCATGAGATCCAGGATGTAGAATCAAAGCGCTCTCGCTCAATCAATGTTAGCAAAATTAAATCCCTAACCCATATAATGAATATGCTCCCCCTTAGTTGCTCAAGCACACCCCATAGAATATAGATACTAGAATAACATAGGATGACTTAGGAAAGTAAATAGTTGAATATTCAAACACTTAGTTATGAACAAGCAAACACAGTTAGAAGCCAAATAATGCAAAATTTGTATTTACAAAGGGGAAACCTTATATAATAATTTTAATAGCTAAAGAATTGTCCTTAGGAAAGACCAAAATTCTACTATATATAGTTACATTTACATAAATTTCAAAATTTGAACATTAATTATAGTAGGTGGAAGGATGGTCTTTACAACTGATGAGTGTTGCCCTGGTACACTGCTCCAATAGGAAGTGTTGATATTATAGAAGAGTGGTAGGTAGTTCTAAATCAATATAGACCCTTCGATCATATGTTTAGCTAATTATTGCTTTGCTACTTTGTTCTTCTCCTTGATTGGTGATACCCTAGCTGGGTGACACATGATAGGAATCAAGGTACCTTGGGAGAATTGCATCAAAAGAGGTCATTTCCATGTACGAAATTGAGTACTTGGGACATTAAAGCATTGGGTGGACCTTCCCTTGGATTTCGGGTCTTGTATGTCTTATAGATACTTCCTTCTACCCATAAGGGGGTCCAGTGGGTATTCATGTGTGTTTAACCAAATTGGTGCTCACATTTCCTCACCCAAGATGGGTGGTGGTTTTCCTTATTCCCCTGGGTTGAGTCGATCGAATCTTCTACCCATGATGGTTTCTTAGAACACTTGCCCAGGGGGCTAGGTAGGTTTTGGAAAATATTCCACTTAGAATCATAGGGAAAAGGTCCACCCATTTGATGGCCCACCCTACTTCATTCAACCATCTACCCAATGCTTTGGTCTATATGTGATGGCCACCACTGCCATTTGGTACCTTTCACCTACTTAGTAATGTCTTCAAAAATATAGTAGACTCCTTTCAAACAAAGGGAATCACTTCTTGAAGGGAAGAGTGAAGAACACAAGCTTATATTGAGAGGGGGGGTGGACAATATAAGACCACTTTTTACTTTTCTTATCCCAATCAAAATTATGCAATATATCAATGGCAATATCAATAGCAGAAACCAAAGCAATGTACAAATCATCACACACACATGAGACACCAATTTACATGATTCGCTCAATGTGAGCTACATCCATGAATAAAATATTTCACTAAATTTTATCAATCCAATTTCTGGGAATACCTTTCATGATTACAATGTTTATGGGCACCAACCCAAAGGAGACACCAATCCCCTAATCTCGAGTTCATGGGCACCAACCCTTCAGAGACACCAATCCCCTAGCTCTACTCTTGTTGGTGATCCTCTAGAAGACCTCTGCCTCTGTTGCCCTTAGCAAATGGAACTCTATCCACAGAAGACACATGTCCTCCTTGCTCTGGTTGGAGACCTTTGTACTCAACTCTATCACCTCCAAAGCTGGTCCTCAAATTTGCACTAAACACAGTCCTTCGGTCTAGCACAAATGTCCTCGTTCGTCTTTGCCTGTCTGCTCTCTATGCCCTCTACTCTCTCTATGCAAACACACCCGCACTTGGTCAAACTTCAACCCTTGCACTGTTTGTGCACACTCTTCTTCCTTTGTGATCTTTCACACTCAGAATGATTCGACGAAATGCACTCTACACACTATGATCGAATTTTGCACTCTGCTCTCGACGATCGAACTTCTTGCTCTGTGCACTATCTGTGAACGTCGCACTTCAACCATGCATCTAATTCCATTTAAACTCTTCAAACAACCCTCCTTTTATAACATAATTTTCATGAAGAAAAATTTAATCTTAGTTGACTTTTATGACAAATGCAAACCCTAATCTACGTCGACTGCAAGCCCTAATTTTTGTTGGCTAAAATTTAACTTTGTTGGCTTCACTGCCTCTGGAACACTTTTGTAGCTTCTGTCATGAAACTACAACATGTCATGATATTGTGACACCTTTGTAACCATATACTTTCTTTTGGCTTTTGTCACGATATCGTGACACTTTAGCCTTTGTCAACTTCAACTAAGCTCTTGACACGATATCGTGACACTTCTGACTTAGTCAGCATCAACTTTGCTTTTGTCACGAAATCGCAACACTTTTGTCTTCATAACCTTCCTCTCTTCTTTTATCATGAAATCATGACACTTCTCCTATAGAAAACCTGCATTCTGTTTCTATCATGAAATCGTGACACTTTCTCCAACAGAATGCTACCATCTCAATCTATCGTGAAATTGTGACACTTTCTCTTCCTTGCACTCTTGTCTGCTTGCACTAGCGAAAATGGAACATGTCACAAAATCGTGACACTTTTGCTGCCTTGTGTTTTTCTCTACCTTACACCCACAAAAATGGAACATGTCATGAAATCGTGACACTTTCACCTTTGAGCTCTTCCTCCTTGAATTTGTCGTGAAATCACGATGCTTCTAGCTTTCGTATGTTTTCTTTGTAGCCTGTCGCAAAATCGTGACTCTTTCAGCTTCCGTACGACTTCTCTGCAACCTGTCACGAAATCATGACAGTTCTCATTTTCAAACTCTTCCCTTTGCTGCATGTTGTGAAATCATGACACTTTATCTTGCTTCCACTTTGTCTTTTGAATTGTCACGAAATCGTGACACTTTTTCTCCTTAGCGCTTTTCTTTTCTTCGGGTCGTGAAAACTTGACATGTCATGATATCACAACACTTTTTCTCCTAGACTCTCTCTCCTACATTATGTCATGAAATCATGACACTTTTTCTTTTGGACTCTCTCTCCTACAACATGTCACAAAATCATGACACTTTTTCGTCCGTTCAACCTTCCTTGCAATATGTCGCAAAATCGTGACATTTCTGAATCTGAATATTCTCTCTCCTCTTTGAGTCACGAAACTACAACATGTCGTGATATCACAACACTTTTCTAAAAATCTTTCTCTCACCTGCTTAAGTCATGAAAATATGACATGTCACGATATCGCGACATTTTTCCAACTTACTTTCTTTCGAACCTGTCATGCCGAACCTTCATCAAAACAAATTATTTTACATCAAATCAAATTCCTTCAAAAGCTTCTTGAAATAAATGACAACTTATACACTAGAGAAAAATCAATGTACCCAAGGTACCCAAAATTGCCAACAATCTCCTCCTTTGTCATTGATGGCAAAACTTGACTAAAAACGCTTCTCAAGAGCCAAAACTGAAACCAACTGTGCTTAACAACTGACGAACTATGCCCACAACTGAGAATATTTCTTTGAAGTTTTGCTCCCCCTGACTTGAAGCTTTCCTATTCACTTTGAAGCTCTCCCCCTTACTCATATCTCTCCCCCTTTGTCATCAATTGCAAAGGGCCACCTTTGGGACTCGGGACTAAGAATTAGCCTCTTAGCTTAGTCCCTCACCCACCTCCTGATGAGGTGATTAATTTTGGGGTGGGAGTAAAAATCCCATTAGGCACTGATCATCATCAGTGTCTATAACTTCCTTGTCGGGCCTTCTCTTGAATTCTTTGTCCATATTCCTATTCTTGTTCCTATCACTGTTCCTGTTCCTATTATCATTCTTGTTCTTATCCATGCATTGATCCTTGAACCTGTTCATACCATTGTTCCTATTCTTGTGTCTTGAAAGTTTAGCTCTACACTTTCTAGATGTGTGACCTTCATTGTTGCACTTATAACAAGTAACAATGTTATTTCTTTTAGACATACCTATTCTTTGAATCCGCCTGTTCTGACTAACCCTGTTCTGACCAAACCTGTTCTGGTCGAACCTATTTTGATCAAACCTGTTCTTGTTATTTACCTCGCAATAAACTGCCTTGTGCCCAAACTAATGACAAGAGTAGCAATACCATTGAAAGTAACTAGCACTTCTAAAACTATCATTTACCTCCTTCACTTGAGCCATGCAATGTGAAGCCATGTGGCCAAACCTGTGACACACAAAACATCTGTCGTGAAATTTTCTTTTATTCGACCTCTTGGGTCCTGAAAAATTCTTCTTCTTATTTTGAATTTTGTTTTTTGTTTTTGCGCATCTATCATTCAAGGACTCATGATCTGAAATACTTTCCTCATCAGAACTCTCTTCCTTTTGGAGTCTCTTACTAGACTCTCCAACTTGTTCCTTGTGTGGCTTAACAAAACCAAGGTTTGTTTTATCTGTTATCTTTCTTTGACCTTTGATGAGTGACTTAACATTTTTGGAGCTATCTTGAAACTTGTAAAGCTTATCCTTGTACTCTTTAGTTTCCTCTTTCAAAGAAGCCATTTTCTATTCTAACTCACTATACTCAAGAACCTTAGACTCTAACTCATCCTTGAGTTCTTGTGTCTTAGCCATAGAGAAGTCAAGACTTTCTATAATATCATCTCTCTCCATACAAAATTCATCTAACTTATCCTTGAGTCTATAATTCTTATTTCTTTCGTTTTTCAAAACACTAAGAGCGTTAGTAAGTTCACTTTCAAGATCCTTTATTTGTTTGCTATCTGAATCATCAAAGCCTTTTTTTAGATTTCTTATCACTAGAGGTGCTACCTTTTTTGAAAACCATACATGCATCTTCCTTATAGTTTTCTGAAGCATCCTCATACATACTGGAAACCAAATAATTATTTGTACAATCATCCTCAAGGTGACCAAAATTTCCACATCTAAGACATTTCATGATAATGAATCTATGTTTCGGTTCTTCCTCTTTTTCTAAAATGAACAACATCTCATTTTCATCATCACTCGAAGAACTTTCACTATCACTACTCGAACACTTACTTGCTTTGTCTAGGTAGAAACTCTTCTTGTGCTTGTGAGAATACCTCTTTCCTCGATTGTTGTGCTCATCTTTGTTCTTTCTATGATGCATGTGCTTTTCAGAATCCTTGCTCTTAGAATCCTATTTATCTTTGTCACTTTCATCCTTGGGAATAGTACAGTCTGTAGCATAATGGCAAAACTTTCCACAATTGAAACATATTATATTTTTCATGCTTTTGTGCTTTCTAGAGAACTTGCATTTCTTGTTGTAATATGCCTCTTCATCACTAGAAGACTCATCACTCTCTTGAAGCTGTTTACCCTTGGATTTCTTGGTAGCCTTGAAAGTTGCCTCTTTCTTGATGTCAACCTTCACTTGAGTTCTCAACTCAAATGCTGCAAGTATACTATGGAGCTCATCCTTTTTCAACTTATCCAAATATTTAGCTTCCTCAATAGCAAAAATCTTTTCACTAAATCTATTAGGAAGAGATCTTAAAATCTTATCACAAACATCATTTTTAGCAAGCTCAAGACCTAAGTCTTTCATGGAGTTAATAACCTCATCCATACGAAGCATATAGTCACTAATATTGTCATCATCATTCATCTTGAGTTGTTCAAACATACCTTTGAAGTGTCTCAACTTGGCCTTTCTGACATTTGTATCACCTGTATGAACCACCTGCAACTATTTCCACATTTCACTCACTGTATTGCAGTGAATCACTTTGGTGAGATCTACTTTCTGTAAGCCTTTCAGGATTGCATTCATTGCTTTTGAATTTCTATGATGTAGGAGCCTTTCTTATTTAGTATTTAGACCATGTACAAGAATAGTGTACTTATCTTCAATTACTTCCCATACCTCATTACCAAGTGCCATTATATGAACCTTCATCCTTGCACTCCAAAGACCAAAATCTGACCCATCAAGAATAGGTGTTGCATTGCCACTTGAATAATCCATTGTGTTCTTTAATAGCTTTTCCTTCAAGCTGTTAAACTTTTCGAAGGCACCCGCTCCGATACCAATTGAAGAACACAAGCTTATACTGAGAGGTGGGGGTGAACAAGTATAAGACCACTTTTTACTTTTCTTATCCCAATCAAAATTATACAATATATCAATGGCAATATCAATAGCAGAAACCAAAGCAATGTACAAATCATCACACACACATGAGACACCAATTTACGTGATTCGCTCAATGTGAGCTACATCCACGGATAAAATCTTTCACTAAATTTTATCAATCCAAATTTTGGGAATACCTTTCTCGATTACAATGTTTATGGGCACCAACCCAAAGGAGACACCAATCCCCTAATCTCAAGTTCATGGGAACCAACCCATAGGAGACACCAATCCCCTAGCTTTGCTCTAGCTTGTGATCCTCTAGAAGACCTCTGCCTCCACTGCCCTTAGCAAATGGAACTCTATCCACAAAAGACACCTATCCTCCCTGCTCTGGCTAGAGACCTCTGTCCTCAACTCTATCACCTCCAAAGCTGGTCCTCTAATTTGCACTAAACATAGTCCTTCGGTCTAGCACAAATGTCCTCATTCATATTTTCCTGTCTGCTCTCTACGCCCTCTGCTCTCTCTATGCAAACACACCCGCACTTGGTCGAACTTCAACCCTTGCACTTTTTGTGCACACTCTTCTTCCTTTGTGATCTTTCACACTCAGAATGATTCGATGAAATGCATTCTACACACTATGATTGAATTTTGCACTCTGCTCTTGGTGATCGAACTTATTGCTTTGCACACTATCTGTGAACGTCGCACTTCAACCACGCATCTAATTCCCCTTCAACTCTTCAAACAACCCTCCTTTTATAACAAAATTTTCATGAAGAAAACTTTAATCTTAGTCGACTATTATGACAAATACAAACCCTAATCTACGTCGGCTGGAAGCCCTAATTTTTGTCGGCTAAAATTTAACTTTGTCAACTTCACTGCCTCTGGAACACTTTTGTAGCTTCCGTCGTGAAACTACAGCATGTCATGATATTACGACACCTTTGCAACCGTATACTTTCTTTTGGCTTTTGTTGTGATATCGCGACACTTTAGCCTTTGTCGACTTCAACTAAGCTCTTGTCGTGATATCGTGACACTTCTGACTTAGTCAGCATCAACTTTGCTTTTGTCGCAAAATCAAGACACTTCTATCTTCATAGCCTTCCTCTCTGCTTTTGTCATGAAATCATGACACTTCTATAGAAAGCCTGCATTCTATTTTTGTCACGAAATCATGACACTTTCTCCAACCAAATACTGCCATCTCAATCTATCATGAAATCGTGACACTTTCTCTTCCTTGCACTCTTGTCTGCTTGCACTAGCAAAAATGAAACGTGTAACGAAATCACGACACTTTCATTGCCTTATGTTTTTCTCTGCCTTACGCCCGCAAAAATTAAACATGTCATGAAATCACGATGCTTTCACCTTTGAGCTCTTCCTCCTTGAATTTGTCACAAAATCACGATGCTTCTAGCTTCCATACATTTTCTTTGCAGCCTATCACGAAATCGTGATTCTTTCAGCTTTCATATGACTTCTCTGCAACCTATCGTGAAATCATGACAGTTCTCATTTTCAGAATCTTCCCTTTGCTGCATGTCATAAAATCGTGACACTTTATCTTGCTTCCACTTTGTCTTCTGACTTGTCAGAAAATCATGACACTTTTTATCCTTAGCGCTTTTCTTTTCTTCGGGTCACGAAAACTCGACATGTCGCGATATTGCGACACTTTTTCCATCCCTTTAGCTTGTAGTTTTTATGAATACTAGGTCATATTCAAATAATAATCTAGGTTATTTCATCTACTACGAGCTCCATTTTAGAGGATCTACCATCATAAGATATTTGAACCAATATTTCCATTCATACAAAAATTCTCCTGAGCCACCTCCTACATAGCCACCAAGGCCACCTCCAGTAAGAACCACACTAGTAAATATGGCTCAAAATGCACCTCTTAACCAGTCCCTGTAAAAATATCCCAGCTGGAATACAGTAGGTACCCTAAGACTAGCTCATATGCACTATATTACTTAGGCTGTATCTAAAGCCATTCCTAAATATGATGGATTAGGATAGACCGTATATGAACATTGTCAACATATTCTAAAATTATAAGCCATCCATAACATAAATAATGAAGATGTCATTGTAAAAATCCTAGCCCTATCCTTAACAGGGAAAATTCTGCACTGGTTTAGGACTTTAGAGGATAATACCATTACATCATGGGTAGAATTAGCAGAACCCTTTGTATAAGAGTTCAATGAGTTTATGATCTCTTTTTCCTCCTCAACCAATTTACATCCATGCAAAAGCATTAGTAGGGGTCCATTTCAGCCTTTAACCTTAGATTTAGTAGGTCCTGGAAAAGAATTCCATCTAAATCTAGGCCAACTGCAACCCTTGCTTTCATGTACTACATCAGAGACCTTGGATATGAATTAGGTCTAGAAAATCAATAGTTAGGAATATGTTCCTTCCCCCAAGTCTAAAATGCAACTATCCAAGCTAAAAATACTCTTATCAAAGTGGGGAGATTACCCCCTAAATCTATCATGCCCAATTGTTTAAAAAATTCCAATGTTCAAAACCAGGCATCTACATCTTCTTATATGGATTCTCCTTATTTATCATCCTTGTTTCCTCAGATGGCCCCATTACCTCCCCCCAAAGTTTCATCTACTATAATTCCATTCCCACCACTTCCTGCTCAAACATCCCAAGAATCCATTGTACTTCTTGATATATAGAATACCCTTAAAACACTCAGTAACAAGATGATTTTATTAGATAAAGAGATATAAAGAGATCTTAGCAAAGAAGATTTCCCTATGTTAATAGGGACCAAAATCCTGATATCAAAAATAGCACAAGAATCAGAGTAAATACAATGCAATAATATCTGGGATGTTTCTTTGAAATAAGCATGGTAAATATGTGGTGTCTCATATGCAATGATCCCCATGATTTAGAATCACGTGTCATGTACCAACATCATTTGTAGTAGGCCATTGAAATGGCAAAGATAAATCAGAAGGGTAGGTCAATATGATTTGGAAACCAGACCAGATCATGGTTGGATAGGACCTAGATGAAGAAAGGCCAATTTTAGTTATGACAAGATCGGGGAAGAAGACTTGCAGGTTGATCCACACTAGATGGGTCAGTTTCATGTCCCTTCCCAAAAGAAGAAATATGCTCTTCCTCATGGTAATGATATTTTCCGTATTCTCCAAGCAAAGGAAAAGAAGGATATGGTCCCAAAAGGCCAAGAAAATGATGTTAGCTTCCCCAAAATATAAGACAAATAAAATGATAAATATGGGATGAAATCCAAGAGTGAAGAACAAGAAAGACTTATATTTCCCTCCATAACCAAGAGGTAAAGGATGGATGCCACACAACAATATAAAAGGAAGTATGGTGAGCCATATAGAAAGTCTAAAAATTCCTCTTCAAACAAATTAGAGTATAACATTGTAGAGGAGATGAAAAGAATACCCTCAAAGGCTAGCCTTTATGATACTCTCTTTATCTCTGGTCAAATAGGCCTACTAAAGGCTTCTCTAAGTAATTATCCCTAGGAAAATCCAACTACTACAATCCGTAGTATGCACTCTAGGAAAGACAAGATGTCCCCTGCTACCCTAAAGAACAAACCCCTCCATTTTACATTTATCTAATGATGGAGGGTTGGATTGTGCATAACTGCATGATTGATTTAGGGGCTTCCACCATAGTTATGCCTAAGTCAGTCTACGAGGAGATGAGAATGGAATATACCGGGTACTATCCTAGAGTTTTGTAGTTTTATGGAACCCTAGTAAAAATAGTAGAGGTAATAAAGGATGTTCTAATGAGATTGCATAAAGCTCTAGAGGTAACCATTGTGCACAAAATAGTGGTGGTAGACCTAGAGCCTTATTTCAACCTATGTCTTTCAATAGAATTCACTACCAAATTGGGAGGATGCATGTACATGGATTACTCTAGCATGGTGATTCCCTTTAAAGGAAATAGAAAAAGGATTATACATGAGAATACCGTGACCTATCATATTGAAAAATAGAAGAAGACATGTGCAACCTCACTCCTATGGATGAGTTCAAACTGGTGGAAAACTTTGAAGAACTAGAGGTTGAGGACGAATTGTCATTGAAAGAAGATTACAGTAAGTTTGGAAAATGCATGGGTACATATAGCATTTCCTTAGAAATAGAGAAAATGATCCCTATCATATCCAATCAGTATTTAAGGTAAAAGATATAGACCATGCACTTTAATGGTGCAAGATGCAGAAACAAGGCTGGTGTTGGTGTACTATTGTAGTCTCAATTAGAAGGTGAAAAGAGTTTTGCATATAGACTGACATGGTCTTGTACCAACAATGTTGCAGAGTACGAGGCTTTGTACCTCAAGCTAATGTATGTTGAGAGCATGGGCATCAAAATACTGAATATATACAATGATTCTAAACTAATTGTTAATCAGGTAAGAGAGAGGTGCAATAGTAAGCACCATTACTTGAAGGTATACAAGAATAGGGTATGGGATTTGATGGAATCATTTAATGCCCTAAATATTAATTTTATTCCTAGTAGAAAAAACACCTTGGCTGATTCTTGGCAGTGAGGGGAGCTAATTTCAACCCTTCTGTAGATATAGGAGTCAAAAAAGAAAAAGGGATCAAAATAATTTTTTAGGCCTACAGTACCAAACAAGCAGATCTTCTAGCAAGTTTTTGAAAATGATGAATAGATCAAAGATTTCATAGTAAGGGAATCCTATCTATCAACTGTTCAAGAGGAAATTCCAGACGAGATAGACCAATAAGACGCCATCCAGCTAAAAAAAAACCATATCCCTAGGGGGTTGGTCACTTTTGAAAGCTTGTTCGGTGATGAAGATAGAAAGAAGATCGAATCTATGGATATCAATGAAAATATCTACAAGGAAATTGAGATATAAAAGGAAAAGAATCTCAAAGTTAGAGCCAGATGTTCTCCAAAAGAAGAACATGATATCAAATTTGTGTGCTTGAAAGACCAAGACATTATGCCTTGGTCATATGAAGACCGTAAGGTATATGATAAAAAGGTGATCCAACATATAATTGAGCTAGAACCAAATGCAAAACCTTTCAGGTAGAAGTAGAGGACTGTGAACCCCATAATTAAATCCATAATGAGATAAGAACTATTAAAATTGCTAAAATCTAAGATTATAAATCCAATCAAACACTCTACCTGGGTAGCTAACTTGATTCTAGTAAGAAAGAAGAATGGAGACATCCGCTTGTGTGTGGATTTTAGGAACCTCAACCAAGCATAATTAAAATAACACTATCCACTCCATCATATCAATCATATTTTGTAGATTGTTGCAGGAGCAGAGAGCTTCTCACTATTAGATGACTTCTCTGATTACAACCAGATTTGGGTGAAAGATGATGATCAGTTTAAAAAATGTTTACCACCAAATGGGGTACTATTGAGTTGTAATTTTTCTCAATTGCAAAACCACATTCATAGTTAGGATTTTGATTAGAAAACCCTCTCTTGCAAAGAAATAAACATTTCTCCAAGGTTCCTTTTACTTAATGTGTGCATGTATGCTTATGAAAATGTGTTAAATAAGTACTAGAACACCTTAGTGATTTGCAAGCAATTATTAACAAGGGGCCTGTGTTGATCTTACTTTGATTTTGCCATGCTTTTATTGTTCATTAATTAAAAGGGCTTGATTTCCCTTATGTGCAAAAATAAAATGATGAATGAATGCATGAAATTGATCCTAATTCATTTTTTATTTTTGATTTTTTAAAGTGATCTATCCCTGAATCCCTGTTAGTAGATTCCTTTTATCTTAAATTAAACATGTTTTGTTAACAAGTGTTGTGGAAAACCACTTCATTTTATCTTTGATTTAATGTAAATTGGATTTAGTACTTGTTGTTATCAGATTCTTGATTTTACAACTGTTAACAAGGGGTCTGTGTTGATCTTACTTTGATTTTGCCATGCTTTTATTATTCATTAATTAAAAGGGCTTGATTTCCCTTATGTGCAAAAATAAAATGATGAATGAATGCATGAAATTGATCCTAATTCATTTTTTATTTTTGATTTGTTAAAGTGATCTATCCTGAATCCCTGTTAGTAGATTTCTTTTATCTTAAATTAAACATGTTCTGTTAACAAGTGCTATGGAAAACCACTTCATTTTATCTTTGATTTAATGTAAATTTGAGTTAGTACTTGTTGTTAGCAGATTATTTTTATCTTCAGATTAAAATATTGTTGTTAGCAAGTGTTGTGGAAAACCACTTCATTTTATCTTTGCATTAATATGAAATTTGGAGTTAGTAAATCCCTCCCTTGAATGTAAATTGATTTTATCTTGGATGTTTAAGCTTTGCCCAAGTAAGAAAATAAAGTGACTGAATCTAAATGTGAAATGTGAATCTTGAATGATGCTTCAATTCATTTTATCTTACATGGTTAAACAAATTTTAGTATTGCATTGTTTAAACAAACTTTAAATCTTGCATTGTTAGATCAAGAAAATGATAAGACTTGTGAAGTGCAAAAATCTTCTTTGGAACTTTAAATAAAATGATTTAATCAAAGAAAATGCACCCAAATAATTTAATTAGTTAACCTTAAGAACAAAATTATTTGGGTATTCTTATTACTCCAAAACCCTCATTAATGATTTTTTTGTGCAAAATGAAATAGCATTTTAGGGCTTTGAGTGCTTGATTGGAACTTGAACAAAAATAAAATAAAAGATAAAAAATATAACAAAATCTAGGGTTAGAGAAAATAAATAAAATGAATCTAAAATAAAATGAAAACAAAAATGTAGAAAAGAAATGAAGGTGAGCTACTGTAAATTTTATTCCTCCTTGTCCTGCAAAAAAGAGAAGATCATGAACATAAAAAAAAATGAAACCAAATTAGACCTACATCCACACAATCTAAATCAGGTTAAGTGTAAGAGTCTAAGAAAATAAACCATACATTAATCACCTTAAATTATGCAACCATTAACATGCATAAACATCATCTAATGAAATCAATATATGGAGGAGAAATATATTCAATAAAAAAATTTATTCAAAACCTTTTGTCTTTGTTTACAAGGTGAGAAATTCCATAATAGTAGCTAAAAAAATCTTCCAATCCTCTTCCCATTCTTATCTCAAAAATTCCAGTCCCTATTTCCTTTGCTTCTATGGCCTTTTAAAGCTTTCCAACAATAAAGGAAACTCTTCATTTCATTTTCCCCCCTTTTCCTTTGGCTTAGTCACATAACTTCTTCTTTGTAACTGCAATATCTTCCAAATGAAATGCTTCTTCCATAATGATTTTTGCCAATAATAAATTGGTAAATATCTTTTATATGAAACACTTCTTCCATAATGCTTTTTTCCAACAATAAATTGGTAAATATTTTCTAAATGAAACACTTCTTCCATTATGTTTTTTGCTAATAATAAATTGGTAAATATCTTCTAAATGAAACGCTTCTTCCATAATGCTTTTTTTCAATAATAACTTGGTAAATATATTCAAGATGAAACACTTCTTCCATAATGCTTTTTTTCGAGCAATGAATTAAATAATGCTTTCCTTTTATTTAGAAACGTGTCAATATCAATATAAAGCATTAATTCAAACTAACTTTAATTAAATCATAAATTCAACATAGAAATTAATACCAAACCAATATGTAAAGAAATATTAGCATGCCATGAGAAAAATAAATTCTATTCTTTTGTTTTCTTTTATTCATTTATTTATATATATATTTTATTCTTATTTGATTTTTTTTTGTTTTTTAGTTTTCCTTCTATTTTTATTTTCTTTTTCTTCTTTATTTAAATTTTACTTGTTTTCTCTTTCTTTTTTTTTAATTTAAAATTTGATTTAATTAATTTTAGATATTTGAATTGGTTTAATTCAAAACATTAAAACTAATCAAAATAATAAAATAAATAATAAGAAAGAACCTAACCAATGCACTAGACAACTTAAAAGAAACCAAAAGGAGACACTAGTCAACACACCAACCTATCAAAATTATCACGCAAAGAAACTAAAATTTAAAAAAAATTCCAAAAATTAATGGTGGGTCCCCAAGTTTGGGGTTAGTTGTGGAATGGCCACAATAGGTACTTTTGCATATTATAGAATACCTTTTAGTCTATCCAATGCAGGAGCCACTTTCTAAAGGGCAATGGATTATGCCTTTGGAGAGCTGATCAACAAAGTTATTCTAATCTACTTGGATGACATGACTGTATTATTGCATAAGAAGCAAGAACACACCATATTATTTTGGAGTCAAACTCTCCATGACTATCAGGTCAAGTACAATTTTATTGATAAGCAAATGTTTACAATAATGAAGTCATTGAAGAAATTTAGGCAATACTTGGTTAAGAGTAAAACCCTAGTATACATAGTTCACCTAGACGTTAGAAGTTTCATTTTAGAAGGTGAAATAGGAGATAAAAGAGTTGGATGTATTACCAAGATCTAGGATTATGATGTGGAGATACACCCTACCAAACTAGTCAGAGGCAGGACATTATACCAAGGTTTAACATAAAGAGCAGTTATAGCATAAGTGACAACTTGTCAGTCATCAGTAGAAGATCATATTGAAGAGTTGTAGTCAAGAGAATCAGATTGGGTTGAATAGATGACCAAATACTTTTAGACAAGATATTATCCCCATAATATTAACCCATAAAAAAGGAGAAGATATAGGCTTCAATCCTTGAAATATGTCTTACTACCAGAAGGGCTATACAAGAAAAATCTTGATAGAATCCTATTGATATGTTTGAAATAAGATCAAAAGAAAAAGATCATCGAAGAGTTCCATGGAGGAATATATTGTGGAAACTTTTCAAGAAGGATCACAAATTTGAAGATAATTATGGCAGTTTATTACTGGCCTACTATTTTTTTATACCTTCAAGATTACAAGATCTGTGATGAATGCCAGTGGTATGTGGAGAAAACCAAAAATACATCATTTTCCCTCAAGCCAATTCAGGTTGAAGAGCCTTTTCAGCAATAGGGGCTAGACTTCATTGGGATAATTAATACAAATTCCTTAGCAGGACATAAATACATTTTGACTACCATAGATTACCTTACCAGATGGGTAGAGGTCATTCCCATAAAGAAATCATATCAAGAGGTGGTAATCGACTTCATGGAGAGTTTAATCACAAGGTTCGATGTCCCAAAAGCCATAGTAAGTGATGGCCCAACCTTTATAGGGGCTAGGTACATTGAGTTTACTAGCAAGTATGTCATTACCATAAAAAATACCTCCAACTACTATCCTTAGGGGAACGGATTAGCAAAGTCAACTAACAAAGAATTTCTTAGAATCTTGAGAAGATCATTAGAGGATAACAGAAGAAGCTAGCACCTATTGTTAGAAAAAGCTCTATGGGTAGATAGGATCACCATAAAAAAATCCATTAAGACCTCTCCTTATGCCTTGTTGTATGGCAAAGAAGCAGTGTTACCTATTCACTTGGAAATACCAGCTCTCAAGTTGATAGACACAAAGGAAGTGTTTGAGCATAATCCAGTTGAAACTAGGTTAACACATTTACTTCAGCTAGAAGAAAAAGGACTCAAGCATATGAAGACTTCCAAAAGCACTCATTTGATATAAAGGGATGGTTTGAAAAGAAATCCAGATTTAGAAAGTTCAAAGTGGGAGACTTTGTTCTAAGGTGGAATGTGGAAAGGGCCAAGCCAGGGCACCATCAAAAGTTTGATTCTTTCTAGGATAGTCCTTTCAAAGTAGTTGAGGTTAAAGAAGGCAATTTTTTCTAGCTCAAAGATCTAGAAGCAAACATGTAGTTGATTTTGGTCAATGGTTTTCATCTAAAAATCTATTTTGACTAAGATATACATTTATTGTAACATATGTACCTATATTATATTATATTGTTTTCCATTTTCTAAAAGTTTTGTTTTATAAAGTAAAAAAAAAAGAGAAAATATTACTTCAAAGCAGTTCAACAGTTGAAAATAAACTTTTGGCTAAAAGGTAAGGTTGTAAAATAAACTAAATATGGCAACGAGATACAATATGTGTTCCATGCCACTTTCTAATGAGTTAAGATGGCAGCGTGATGCAACATATGTTCTATGATGCTCTCCAATGAACAAAAGAAGCCACATACTACATCTAATCCCTACTACTCCAATAAAAAGAAATTTATGAAAGCCCCATGAGTTCAATGAGTGCTTCATACCACAACCAATAAGCAATGGACATTATGGTTCCTATTGCCAATACTCATATCTTTGAATTGAAAAGCATTCAATGGATAGTTTTTTCACTAATCACGTTAATGGTAGAAGGTATGCATGCAGGAGAATTTAAAAATTTGAAATACAAAGCCCATTCATTTCACAAAGCAACACTCACTTAGCAGAAAGAGCCAAAGGAATAGAGAGACGAAGCTCATGAATTAGAAAGTGAGATAATATTCTAAGAATTTTTGTAGAAGATGGCTCCTAAAGCAACCCAAGAAGCAGTACTATTGAAAAATGAATTTTTGGGTGACTATATTGATAAATTAAAAGTAGTGGCTAACACTATACTGGTTCTTATAGAGAGCTAAACTCAGAAATAACATCAATGATAAATATCAAAGAGGTGAACCTATGACAGTCCAAGGTAATTACAATATCTGCTCATTTTTATCATTTTATATCTATAAATGGTTTATCCATGTACCAAATTAATAGCAACCATTGTCAATTTTTATGTCCCTAGGGTAAAATAAATGAAAAAACTGATGGAAAAACCCTATTTAGTATCACAACGAAGGCTTGTCATGACCTTTTTTCCATAGGAGTAGAACTACCTGTAAGGCCTAAAATTTTTGATGTAGCTGAACAAACTCGATATTATTCCCTAAAAATTCATTCTCATGAAGGAGAACCTTTTAGAAAGTGGGTTTACATTCAATTCAAAACCATCAAGTATAGAAGCGGGCTACCCAAAACCCCAATTCCTATTGAGCAATTCACAAATATAGTTTTTCTTTTCCATGTTGGTCTTCTTAGAAGGTTAGACTCTAACCAGTTTGTGAGAGATTGGCAAATAACTACTGTATATTGCATTTCAAATGAAATAATGTATAAGCCTAAAGCTGAAGAAGAAGACATCAAGGTTTAATTCAACTAGCCAGCCTTCCTCGCTAAGAGAATGCATGAGCAAATAGTTAGAATAAAAAGGGTTCAAAACCACATTCTTTTCGACACTGTTCAAATTTGTTATGGATGTTTTATGTTGTTGTAAGACACATGATGCCCTGGATTCTCGTGAAATATAAGAATGACAAAGGATACCCTATTCCTATCTATTATTGGACTGCTCATCTAAGGAGCACAAAATCATTCTACAAGTTCAATTTCAAATTTCTAGGATCAGCATTGAAAATCATGTATAGGAAATGCCTTATATTATCGTATTTGGCTAAGAAATAATTGAGAGTAATAGAAATTGATGAGGGAGAGTGGTATATACTCATAGAGGGAACTATCATCAGACTCTTTGGTTTCATTGGATAACCTTTCCTGCTGCCACATTTTGTGACTAATAGATTGTTGGCCTTGGAGTACTTGAGGTAAGCAAACTTCATCAACATGAATTATGACTCTAGTAAAGGGAGGAAATGTTTTTTGACCTAATATTGTAACATTTATGATATAAAAATAGTCATAAGGGGTCAAGGTGAACAAATCACCCAATATTTAGAGACATTAGGCCTTTTGTACATCCTACAGAGATGGAGGTATGACCCTGATGACAAGTTTACAAAGAGGAATATTTCCCTTAACAAATAAAAGGCTCTCAAGTTTGAGAAAAATTCAAGGCCTAACTTCAAAAAAGTGAAGAATAACAAAGAAAGTTCTCTGTTGGAATGGAATGTCACCAAAATGGAACAATTACCCCTTGAAGAGACTTTTATAAATAGATAGTCAATTTTGATCCTGCGAAAAATAAAGACCATTGTTTAAAGGAGTCTAAAATTAAGGATGTTGAAAAGAAAAAGGAATGGAATGAAGGTGAAATTATATATTAGTGGAATATGAGAGTAGAAACAAGTGCTGAAAAGGCCATACTAGGTCGATCATCATACAATGAATTTTTTAAGTGATATGACAAACATATTAAGGATGCTATAAATTTGGTATTGAGTTATAAGAAAGCTAGAGTAGTGTCATATTCTCCTTCCCCACATTCATATGTTGAAATGTAATAAACAAAGATTAATGCTCCACTAATTACTGAAGGAGCCCCTAAAATATTTGAGCCCTCTCAAGAACAACTGGAGAAACATTATGTAGGGGCCCAAATTATGAGTAAAATGCAATACTCTAGCAATAAGACAACGAATATAGAAGTCATTTAGGTAGAAAATAGGCCCAAAAATATAGCATTGGGTAGATATCCCCTTAGGGCTGAGACAAATTGGAAGAAAAAGGATGATGAATTTGTATTCATGCCTGTGAGTTTCACTACTACGGCTGCAACTGAGTCAAATTCTATCATCGAAGATGTGCCACAGGAAGGCCAATCTAAAGAGGATACAGAGAGTGATAAGCCTATAGTGTTTCAAGTTTTTAAAAGAAATGCTAAAGACACACTAGGGGAAACCCAAAAGGATATATGCAAGAAATAAAAAGTGGATAAGGGGTAGAGTGTTGAACAAGTCCTTGTTTTAGTTATAGAACTATCAGTTCAAACAAGTGCAAGACCAAATTGTGGAGGATATTATTGAACACCCTACTTCTATAAGTGAAGGTATTATTTTTATCCCTTATTCTCCTTCTTCTTCCCCAAAGAAATTCCCTTCCCATTCTCAAAAATTTTTAAACAAAAGGTACTCTCTCCCCTTCATAACTCACCACCTATTTCATCAGCTGACAAAGAGGGTCAAATTAATCCATCTACTCCACATTCATCCAAAGTCCCAGTTAAATAATCTCCTATAATTCCATATCTACCCTCAAAAACTCTAGTATCATCAGAAGGATAAGTTATTTCATCCTCTTCAACTCATTTTGTGAGTTTTACTTCTATTCCTATGTCCTCAATTGCAACTCCAAAAATAAGCACAAATTCAACTATTGTCACCACTACTTGGCTATCATCAACTTTTGAGTCTGTCCTCCCTTATTTTATAACTTCCCTTCACCCTAAAAGTCATCCTACCTTGGCTTCTCTATAGAAAGGAAAAGAAGTTTCACAGAAGATTCAAAATTTTTGGGTGGAGAAACTCTCTAAGCCTTCAAAGAAGATGGCTATGAAGAGGAAGATAATAAATTTTGATCTAGTCACAAGGTAAAGAACAACCAAAAATATTATTCTTCTAGTGAGTAAAGCTAAAGAAGAGATGACTACACAAGATTATCGTCTAGAGGAGTATACTAAAGATATTGAGAAACTACCAGAAGAAGATGAGTTGGTCATAGAAAAAGGTCATCTTGAGACTTTTTATGTCAGATTGACATCTACAGGGAGAAGGTTGGAAAGTAAGAGGAAAAGATAAAGAGATTGGAGAAGAAAATTAGCAATCAAAAGTAGGTAGAAAAGGCCATCAGAAATGAAACCAAGAGCTAACATAATCGATATTAGGAGGCTATAAAACTCAAATATTATATTGAAGAGCAGAAGAGAAAGAATTAATATCAAGCTAAAGAAATACAGGGTTTGAAGCGCTAGATTTAGATTGAGAAAGCTAAGACCTTAGGTTTTTCAAAAGAAGTAAATAAGGTTAGAAAAGAGCTATGGTCTAAAATCCTTGATAAAATATTTAAAATACAACCCATAATTGATTATATGGATTATGCCAGTCATTTTCTCCAAAATACCAAAGATGATTTGGCTAAATTCACTTAGGAACTACAACATATAGTGATACTGACTAAAAAAATATACAACCTATCTGAGTGCAGGTTAAGTAAAACTGCTAAGCCCATTTCCAATAAGGCATGGAGTATTTCTAGACTAGCTTCCAGAGTTATGGTTAAGAAGAATAGATTTATCTAGAAAGGTTGGTTTTTGTTAGATAATATTGAAGGTGCAATTTGGGATGTAGTAGATATAAACCAATAAATGAGTTAGTGTGGTTTTAAATGACTCTGATTCAAAAATAATACTTTACTATCAGAAAATGAGATCAAGAATAGCATAGCTTCAATCATCTAGGATGAATCTAAGATAGACACCTGGGAATATTTGATATATCAAGAATAGGTCTTCCAAATGATTTAAAATTTAACCAGGGGATCTGATGGAGGAACTAGTGAATAAAGGTAGCTCTACGAATTATGAAGAAACCTCCAATTTGAAATATATTCATAAGTATCTTAAAGAAACTTCCAATCCTTCTAAGGTTGTTTGGAGTCAAGCTTTTTAGACTCGTAAAATGATGATCTAGTCATTTGGAGATGATACATAACCCAAAGACAAGCAAGAATCTTTGCAAGAAGAAGAAGTTGATCAATAACAAGAAGGCAACAATGAAGAAGCATCGTAGAAAGAGGAAGAAAAATCAGATAAGGTTGTCGAATATTCCAAAGATAAACTAAAATAACAACTCAATAATCAAGTTTCAACGAAAGAATGAGCGGGAGTAGAAAGCCCTGTAGCTTAGCCATTTTTTGTATTCATGTGGAAAGTGTTGTATATGGTTTTTGATTCTAACACTATCAGAAAAAATTAGAAAATTATAAAGTATAAGAGCATAAAATGTGAAATTCGTGAAGATATTTTGATCATATTGGTTAGGGTTATAAAGGAGATCATAGTTCTATATTGTCTAACATGAAGCAGTTTTCTATAGGAGTTCCAGGTATCATTTTTCTAGCATGATTTCCATATGAAATTTTATCCTCTAAATGACTTCACAAAGGTCCCAGAGGGTGATGGTTATATAGAAATTAATCTATGAAGCATAGTTCGTAGATTTCATATTTTTGACTTCTGATGCCCAATGGATAAGATTATGATTTTGAAGGCTTTGTGAGAAAATCCTCCCATGAGGCACCAGAATGAAAACCCAAAATGGCCACATCCTTAGAAAAATTTTAAAAATATTTTCTAAGGTAGAAGGATGTCCTAGTCCACTCGTGCTTCATTGTATTTATCAGCGATGCTGTGCAAGATGTCCTACGCTGCAATTAGAACGATCAAAATGGTATTTTGGTTACTTTCAAAGAGTAGGATACAACATATTTTTTAATGCAAAAGGAGATGTTCCAACCCACTTGAGATTTAGTGCATTTATTAGTGGTGCAGCCCAAGATGTTCTACCTCACTATCAACCTTGGTCAAATATGACATCATTACTTTCCAAAAAGTGGTACATTGTATTTTATTCTAGCCTGCACAAGGAAAAGATTAATTTTGAGCATTATTCTATCCCACTGAGATTCAAGTGTATTTTGGAGTGGATCAGAACACATGTTCCACACCATGGTCAAAGTAGTCAACATGCATAAAAGTAGGTAACAATGTAGCAGGCTAGCACAAGGTTTCATAATGCACATTTTTACACTGCATTCCGAGCGAATCTGAGCACATGTTCCATGTCGCACATTAGCGATGGTAAAATCTTGATAGAATGAATTTTGAGGAGCGAAATATGATTTTTTTTTTCAATGTTGCAGATATGAAAGAATTACTTAGAAAAAATGAAGAGTAAGGGCAGTGGTGTAGGAAAGATATTTCGTCCTGTGCAAATTGAAGAGTATTTTTAAATATGCTCTAGCCCACTTTCAAAGTGGCCAACTTAAGCCATTAGCTTTTCTTGAAGAGCAGTCTACAACATGTTCTACACCACATGCTCACAAGAATTTTTAAATTCTTGATCTTGGTCGTTCATGAGCACATCAATGATTGGTTTATGTTGATGATATCCCAGGCATACAAAAGTAGAGTCTTTGTGAGTATGAACCAGTTGATTCAAAGCAAGCTAGAAGGTGAAATATCCATAAGACCAAGAATCAAGAACATAGTTAGTTATAGATCTATGGATAGTGAAGTCCACAAGAATGATAAATGGCCTAGATCTCAGTTTTGACAACCTAGAGCTGAACTATCATGAAATATCGACAAGTTGCAGAGCCAAGCTATGAAAGAGCATAATATTACATGGTTTTTTTAGGTATCAAATATGAATGAATCTATGCCACCTCAACATTCTATCGATTTTGTATTTATTTCTTCTTGTAATGTTACATTTTCTTCCTTCAGTGATAAAACTATTAATAGAGGTCGAACCCTTGATTTTTAGGGTCGACTCTAGCGTGTTTGCTTGCCCTATTGTGTAATATTTTTCTGCAAGATAATAGAAGGAAAATTACTTGGATTTTTACCTCAAAAATAATATCTTCAATAATTCTATCGAGAGATTCAAGCTATGAATTACTATCCCTCACATATTTAATATTGAGAGATTCAAGCTGTGAATTACTATCCCTCACATATTTACTATCGAGAGATTCAATAATTCTATTGAGAGAGAAGCAGACACCTCGAGAGAAGGTATAGGAGAGATTGAGACACCTGATAGAGTTGAGGGGGCCAATCTAGATGACCCTCAGGAGTATGTAGTTGTGTTGAGGGAGGAAATTCAAATCCTTCAATATTAGTTCAATGATAGGGAGACAAATCATGCCACTACATAGAGCTAGTGGAACACCAATATATAGAGATGGTAGATCTGGGAAGAGAAAAGAGACACATTGTAGGCTAAGGTGGTGAGCTCACATGAGGCTTTGGCTAGTATGATAACAAGAGCAAGATGCTCTATAAGCTTAGGGAAGGGGAGCACCAATAGGATAGGCTATAGAAGTGTCCTAGTTGAGGGCCAAGTTGGCTAAGGAGTAGGCTCGATATCAGGTTGAGTGAGCCTACATTCATAGCTTGGAGGATGAGGTGGATAGACTTGGTGGTCGACTGCCCTCATGATGATCAGGGTCATCTTAGTCCCAGTCACATCGGAGCCATAATACTGCGACCATAGGGGAGCCATTAGTGATACCTCGAGTGCCACTTTTTTAGACACAAGGGAACTCTCAAACATTAGGGGCTAGAGGATCTAGGCAGCCTCATAGAGATGAGGCTGAGGGCAGTGGTGAGAGTGGTGGCACAAGGCCACATTGATCAGGGATATTGTGTTAGCTTTATTTTTGGATGTGAGGTTTGAGGACCCACTTATTATTGTAGCCTACGAGTATTTTTGTATCATGATGTATTTATGACTTTGATATATATATGACATGATGTTTATTGATGGTTATCATGTGTTTATTGTGCATTTATGGATGTGATGATGGTGATTATGAGATGATGGATGATTATGGATTTATGCCTAGATTTGTAGATATGATGATACCTAGATATATGATTTATTTATGCATAGACCTAGATATGTATGTGTGGGATTAATGATATGTGATGATTTAAATGATATGAAATGTGGATGTATGTGTAAATGATAAAATGAAGTAATATAAGATGCAATAACTAAGTATAAGCACCATAGAATGTATAAAAGTCATGAATCAAAGTTAAAATAATTTCCTCTAAGGGATACATTGAAACTGACACCAAATGAAAAACAATGTGTGAATATAATGGAGGGTGATCAGCAAGAAGTCACAAGGGAACAATAATATTTTCATGAGACTCAAACACCCTAGTTGACCAGCCAAAAGTTGTATACTGACCATGCAAGAACTTGAGAGATAAAAATCTACTAGGAAGACCAAGATATTCAATATCCTTATGTGTGCATAGTGAAGTTCATTAATGTGATGCATAAGACTACCCCATTGCTAGGCCAATGTTTATAGCCCATTACTGTAATGGAGATCACCCTATGGTCATCATTACCCTGATTTTATATGCGGTTGGACTAGACTACTAGGCAATGCAAGCCACCAAAAGCTAGCTCATCCACAAGCTGACATTGGTCTATACAAGAGAAGGTCGCTAATGTGATAGACATGTTACCATGCGTAAGACTACTCCACTACCAGTCCGATGTCTATAGCCCATTTCTAGCGATGGAGATCATCCCATGGTTGTTGAAAAACTGAGAATTCCAAGGATTCAAGCTCTTTGCGGATTTTTTTGGGATACTTGCTCATTTTTGGAGAAGAGCAAGGGATTTTATTGCTTTTTTTGGGGTTTTGCTCATTTTGAGGAGGAGAAAAAAGGGATTTTATTGCTTTGCTTTTTTGGAAACTTGCTCATTTTGGAGAAGAGCAAGGGGATTTTATTTATTTTTATTTTATTGGGGGGGGAGCTTGTCCTTTTGTCAATTCTCAGCTTTCTAGACCATGCACATGATAGGAGAGCAAGGGAAACTTTTTGCTTTTGAGGCAAGAACCACTTTATAGTTTCATATTTCCTTGTTCAAAAATCATATTTAAGAGTGTGAATTTTGTGTTGGGATTTTGAGATAAGCAAGGTATAATCAAAGCAAGACTCTACCTATCAAAAATCAAGATGGCTTTCTACAAAATCTAAAAAGAAAACTAGGGATGGCTGAATGATCGAAAGACCCTATTGGACACCTTGTGACAACTTGGAAAAATACAAATACCAAGAAAGGGATATGTGGATGGTAATGAACAGTGTGATGGGGTGCTTTCCTTGTGAACTTTCAAAAATTAAGAGGTGTGCATAAAATAGTCAGTGGTCGGATGAACACCATTGTTGATGGTCATACGGTATCTATCCTATCTTACATGGACCACTTAATAATCAAAATACCATAAATAAAGGGGTGTATGTGATGATAAATGAAAATGGGTGCTTTCCTTATGAACTCTCAAAAATTAAGAGGTGTGCATAAAATAGTTAGTGGTCTAATGAACATCATTGTTGATGGTCATACGATATCTATCCTATCTTACGTGAACCACTTAATAATCAAAATACCATAAGAAAAGGTGTAAGTGATGACAAGAGAAAGAGTTTGATCAAAGACAAATGATAATCATACAAACATGGTGCTATTCTTAGTGCTTACAAGAAAAGACTAATGCAAGTGTAGTGATACAAATGCCTAATGCAATATGATGACAAGTGTAGCTAAACACTATGAAATGCAAAATGAAGACTTCTAAATGCATGGTGTAATAAATGAAGCTATGCAATGCAATGGTAATGTGCAATGAGATGTGATGCATGGTGAAATGAAATGCTTTGTTTTTATGATTTTGTGGTTTTATTTTAGTTTTGTTGTTTTTGTTTTTTTTATGCATAAAATACCTATAGGTGGAGAATGTTAAGGGGTTCAAGCTCCTCAACACCTTCAAGTGAAGCTAATCGATATGTTCTCGGTCCCACCTTCTATGTTATTATGAATGGGCCTAACCAGTTTGTAGCAAATTTATCACATAAATGGCTAGGTAGGTTGGAGTTCTGCTGATTTTATTTGAGCACAAGATCACCAACTTGGAACTCCCTAGTGTGAAATTTTGTATCATAGGCTCATTTAATGTGATCTTGATAAACACGAAGATGCTTGAGAGCATTAACTCATCTTTCATCAAGAAGCATAAGTTGATCGAGGTGAGCCTATCATGCATCATCGTCAGTAATGAACTCTTGTAGTGAGATGCACAATGAAGGGATTTCAAGTTCCAAGGGCATAATGGCCTCAGTGCCATATACTAGCGAGAATGGAGTTGCCCCTATTGGTGTTCGAATGCTCATCCTATAAGCCCAAAGTGCTAGAGGTAGTTGAATATGCCAATCCTTGTGATGATTGTTAACTATTTTCTTGAGGATGGTGATAACCATTTTGTTCGATGCCTCAGCTTGCCCATTAGTCTACGAATAATAAGGGGTTAAAAAGTTATGCTAGATATGATACTTTTTGCACAAATCTCGAACATCCTTATTCTTGAATGATGGCCCGTTATCCAAGATTATCTTGGATGGGATACCAAAATGATAGATGATATTATGGAGTAAGAACTCCATGATGTGTGCACCTATCATAGTGGTAAGTGGGATAGCTTCAACCCACTTTGTGAAATACTCAATGGCCATTATAATGAACATGTGTCAGCCCAAATATGGGGGTGAGATTTTTCCAATTAGATCAAAACCCCATTGAGAAAAAGGCCACAAGGAGTGAATTGGTTGCAATGCTTATGAAGGTACATGTGATAAGTTAGCATGATGCTGACACTTGATGCACATTTTGACATATGCACACATAAAACAATCCCTCTCCATTATAGGCCAATAGTAGCCCATTCAAAGAATACACTTTGCGATAGCCATACCACTAAAATGACCACCACATGTACCATCATGAGCTTACAAAATGGCCCAAGTAGATTCTTGGGGCTCTAGACATCGAAGAAGAATACCATCATAACTTCGATGGTATAATATATCTCCTAGTAAGACATATTTAGTCACTTTTTGCTTGAATGTTCATTTTGCGGCATGTGACAAGCCCGTAGGAGGGCTACCAAGTTTCAAGAAATATTTGATCTAGGAGAACTAGTCTTGATAATGCTCAGCTTGGACTAAATGAATGCTTCACTCCTCTCTTGTCTCATCTCGCATGAATGTAGATTGTGAGAGAACCTTAAGATATATGGTTGTGACATTATCATAAGGGACCTGAGGGATTAGGGATCCCTAGGAAGCAAAGTTCAAGAAGTCTTGAATTTGTAAGAACCAATCTTGGTGTGGTTCAATGTCTACCATGTGGATGCTTGGCTCTTCTATAGAGGCATCCCACAAGATTGCAGATTGTGTAAGCATTTTTACATGAATAGTAGTGACATCATCTAATGGGTTTTACAAAATTAAGGATCCCAAGGAAGCCATTGTATCCACAAAATGATTGGAGGATCGAGGGATGGCCTCGATGTCATACCATTCAAAATTTGTAAGTAACTTATCCATGATGGTCTTGTATGATTTCAAGACTAAGCATTTACATTGGTAGATTTATTTTACTTGATTAACTATGAGCAAGGAGTCACCAAATATTTTGAGTCTCTTGACATTCATGGCGATAGCTGTTTGAAGGCCCAAAAGGAGGGCTTCATATTCAACATTGTTATTAGTGTAGGGAAAATCGAGTTTGAATGAAAGGGGAATAGGAGCCCCTTGTGGTGTGAAAAACATGATTCCTGCACCACCCCCTTGCTCACACTTTGAACCATCAAAGAATAGTGTAATATCTTCTTTATGCTATGGTTCTTTTGGTTCATCTGAGCTAGATACTACAAATATTGCATCATCAGGTAGCTCAAATGTTATAGGCTTATCATCTTGAAGTGGTGCTTCTACTAGCTGGTCTATGATGACCTGACCTTTAATAGACTTTTATCCAATGAACTCTAGGTCGAACTCCATCAAGAGCATGATCCACTTTGCGGTTCGACTATTATGATAAGTATGACTCATCATATATCACAAAGGGTTCTCTTTAGATATGATGTATGTTGTCTGATTTATCATGTAATGATAGAGCTTTTTGGTGGTGAAGACCATCGCTAAGCAAAGCTTCTCGATGTAAGCATACTTTATTTCGTATGAGACCATGGTGCGACTAATGTAGTAGATAGCCTACTCCTTATTTACCTCATTCTTTTGGGCCAACATGGTCCCTAAGGCAAAATTAGTGGTTGAGATGTATAAGAGAAAAGGTGCACCAAGTCTTGATGGAGACAATACTAGCATGGAAGCCAAGTATTTTTTGATATCTTGGAAGGTTGCTTGGCAATCTTCATTCCAATTAAAGGTCACCCCCTTCTAGAGAAGATGATTGAATGGTTGACACTTGTCCGATAGTTGCATGATGAACCATTAAATGGCCTGTATCTTCCCCTGCAAGCTGTGAAGCTGCTTGAGGTTAGTGGGGGGAGGCATGCTTGTGATTGCTTCAACCTTTTTAGGGTCAACTTCGATGCCCTATTTAGATATGATGAAACCTAAATTTTTTTGATGTTACTCCAAAATACACTTTTTAGGGTTCAAGCATACATTATGCTCGAGGAGGTGATCGAAGATCTTTTCAAGAACACCAATATGGTCTTTGATGTAATAAATATTTAGCCACAAGATCATTGACATAATCTTTGATAATCTTGTGCATGTAATCATGAAAAATGTATGTCATTACCCATTGATAGGTAGCACCCACATTCTTTAAGCCAAAGGGCATGACCTTATAGCAAAAGGTCCCCCATGGTGTAGTGAAAGCTATTTTGGCTTGATCTTCAGGATTGAATCAGATTTGATTATATCCGGAGAAGCCATCCATGAGAGAGAGCATTTCATGGCTTATGGTTACATCTACCAACATATCGATGTTTGAAAATAGAAATTCATCCTTGGGGCTCACTTTATTAAGATCGCAAAAATTTGTGCATATGTGCACCCCCATTTAATTTTTGAATAGGAACCATATTGGACACCCAATCGAGGTAGTCAATAGGTTGGATGAATCCTACATCCAATATTTTTTGTAATTCATATTTTATCATAATAGCAATTGTTGGATGCATCTTATGAAGTTTTTGCTTGATGGGTTTAATTGTTGGATTTAGTGTCAAGTTGTGGACAACTAGATTTGGATCTAGACCAGGCATATCTTGATATGACCAAGCAAAAACCTTTTTGTACTTATTTAGAAGAGCAAAAAATACCTTGTATTCTTTGGTTGAAAGACCCTTCCCTAATTTGAGAATCTAAGGGTGTTCGGGATCATCATTGACATCGATATCAACCATATCTTCTATTAACATATGTGATCCCTCCTCCAATTGATGAGGAGTAGGAATCAAGTGAATGTCATCAATTGGATTAAGAGAGTCAGATGCATTATCAGACTCTATCTCAGCTTGGAGGATAGCTAATGTTGGATGGGATGGTAGATGGTATGTTTGTAGCATGTCCTCAAAAGGGAGAAACTCAGATGGTGAGGGTGGAAAGGTAGCATGATCAAAATCAATAGCCTCAGGATTGAGAGGTAATGATAGAGAAGGGTTACCAAGATAATGGAGTGGAGTGGTGAGATCAATGGAGATCATATTGATGGATGGTGGATGATCTCCATACTATGGGAAGAGACAATCAAATATGGGGGGATGCAAATGTATTGGGGGTGGTTGAGGTGGAATTAGGATGATGAGGGAGATCTATGGGGAGTGGGGATGATAGGGTCCTTAGGTAGAAGGAGTTGGTGCTAGAGAGGTAGGGGTAATCTTGGAAAAATATGAAGATAGAATTCGTCTAGATCCACAAGAGGCTCAATAGGGGTAGACTCCTCTTCTAAGCTAAAAGAGGGAATGGATAAGGTTTCCCAATTGGATTTCAACCCCTAGTCATACTCTAACTCTTGATCTTCTTCAAACTCTTCTTCTGATGAGTCACTATCAACAATAGCTAAGGTAGTGATATGTAGATGATCGCTAAGTAGATGAGTATTACTAGGATCGACATACTCATTACCATCGATGTCTATCCCTAAGCCTAAGTTAAGGTGTTGCAGGGAATCAACAAGAAGCTCATCAAGCATGTAGGTATTATAGCCTAAACCTGATTTATCTATGGGTAGCTAATAGTGCGGTTCTAGAGGAGTTTGAGGGCCTTGCTCATATCACCCCAAGCCATTCCCATGCCAATGATGGTGATGGAAATACCTCATAGCAAAGGATGGATTTGATAGATAATCGATATTGGCCTGAAATGACTCTTCATCCTTTGCTATAAGCGGTGTATCTATGGTGGCATCAATGCCTCCATAGATAAAATTGGTTTACCTTGGGTAAGACCCAAGGGGGACTATGGTACCTATGGGTAGCAATGTGTTGTGCAGGCATCCAAAGTCTCTGATTGACTCCACGAGTGGGGTGAATGTGACATCTTGCACTTGGTATTCACCCATACTCAGATTTATCATGCTAATGGTAACTTGTGGTGACTCTTCTAGGGGAGGTGATGAAGAAGATGAAGGTTGTGATGAAAATGGTGTGATGATGGGTGGTTCCTCCTCGATGGGAGAAGCATGGGTGGAAGTGGTAGAAATGGTTGAAATTGAAGGTGTGGGAGGTGTATCGGATGGTTGAGCTATGAATGTGTATGTTGGTGGAGGTGGAGATGAGGGTGATGTGATAGGTGCCTTCTTTATATTTCAAGGTGGAGGATCAAATTATGATGAAGGTATCTCTGATGAGGGTGTGCGTGAGGGTTGAAATGGAGGTGGTGGTGGTGGGTTGATGGATTATTGAGGTATGGCTTTTGTGGATTGGATGGGATTTTTGGGCTGAATATTTAAAAGTGTAGAAGGCAAGGTGGATTCCTGAGGATACACAACCATATTGTAATATGTTAGATTTTGATGTAGCATGTAATGGGAGATAACAATCACAAGATATAAAATAATATAAAATAAAGTAAATATATGAGATGATTGAAAATATACTATAAATAGATATGATGTAGATATTTACAAAAGTAGCTATGGAGGAAATGAACACCCCATGAATATAGCTACAACTCAAGAATGGGTATTGAGCATATTACACTCCATCACAATACATCACACTGCTACATAATGCCACACTGGTCTACACTACTTCCTTGTTAGGATCCCATCCTAACCCTTAATGTAATAACTTCTATGATGTAATATTTACAAAATAACGTGGGTAGTACCTATGATTAATATTTTGTAATGTTCTAAGTTTTAGCTTATATAGTGACTATGACAAATGGCACCATTTTTATGTAACACATGGTAGATAGGTATGTAATGTGGCCTTGTGCATGTAATTTGAGTGGCACTATGCATGTAATTCGGGTGGCATTATGCATGTAATCCAGGTGGTATTTTGCATGTAAGCCAACCATGGAAGGGAACTCTTTAAATACCTGAGAAGGCACCAATGTATTCATATTTTTGCAAATTAATGAAGTGTTGAAGGAGGTTGCCCCCTCAAAGAGGCCTATGATTCTATCTTATTGTGAGATTGTTCCTTTATGCAAATTTTTGTTATAATGTGTATTTTTTTCTGAATATTAATATGATGTTTATGTGAGTTTATTTCCAAGCAATTGTGTGAGAGTGTGTTTATTTGAGTTTATTTTATAGTAGGATCCTAACAAGTGGTATCAGAGAACTTTTTAGGGCCAAGTTCTACTACAACATTAACGATTCTTGCATATTAGGTATATTCCTCTGTTATTTTTGTGTAATTTTTTTTTTTTACTATTATAAAAAAAAAAAGACAAATACCAGTAAAAAAAAAGTCTTTTTTAGTTGAGTAGGTAGAAATATTGTGTCGAGGGTTTTAAAATATCATGAAGGATCTGTCATTATTGGCTAAGCTAGATAGCCCATACAATGTCTAGTGAAGTGAGGGGCGATCAAGCTCCAATATCCAGGCCTCAAAAAGAACTCATGCATGGACTTGAGCTCCCATGCATCTTTAGGTGTATCAAGAGACCGTTATAGGGTCAACAAAATTTTATCCAGTAGGAAGCTTATCGGCCTTGTATCATCCATAGTGCACGGGACACAGCATCCCAGATGATTACCCTCCCGTACTGTCAGAGAGGCAGATAGTGTGCTCAAGGGTATGTGTGGAATCCTCCTTGGGTAGTGGCCTAAAATATTGGTTCAAGAACTATTTTTCGTCATTGCGATATAACAAAGGGCCTATGGGTGTTACATACTCATTTACTTAGCATACCCTGGTTCTGTTAAAACTTCAACCTGCAAAAAAATCACAAACTAAAACTCCCTGTTTGTAAACCTGCATTCCAAATTCCCAAAAGTGAGCATATGAGAAAGGAATCCTCTACCAAAAAAATAGCATACATTGCATGAATTTAGGATAGAATATGAGGATGACAGTTAAGTTGATAGTCTGGAGAATAAAAATCAAATTTACAATGGCAGTAACAGTTAGGTCAGCACAGTCAGGTCAAAAATCATAGTTTTTAGTGTCAGAACATAACTGTCATAACAGTAACCTACACAATATAGAGAATCTTCAAACCAGTGAGGTAAGCAGTGTCAGAGAGACTATCCAGGTTGATAAAAAAATTGAGCAAGTGACCAAAGACCAATTATAGATAGTGCTCCAGTACCCAACTTTTACACTGTATCTCAAAATAAAAAACTGTAAACACCGTTAGACTCGAAAAAATAGGAGATAAAAAAAAGTCTGGGATGCCCAAAAGTAGTATTGTGGGATATAGCTCATTGTGACCATATCTTCGATCTGATCATTTTGATATATAGCACCCAAGCACTTTTTTGGATACTTACTAAAAATAGTAAGTCCTAAAACCCAATTCTAATTTTAGTAACTGGTCACAAAAGGTTCCAAATGGCCCAGGGTACCTGTGGACATCAAAAAGAGCTAGAACAAATGGACTCCTTAACAAAATGCATTGAGAATTTTAACCAGTCAATTTTATCCATAAGGGAAGAGGTCCAAGGTCTTCGTATAGATCATGAGGCCACTAGTGCTCGCTTAGAAGAAACATTGATAGATGTGTGTAGCAAGTTACATAAGGGACCACTCAAAATAGAACACTAGGCTGAAAAATCTACAAGGAATGACCATGACCTATCCTTTAAAATGCCAAAATTGGACTTCCATCGATTTAATGGGAAGGATGTTGATGGGTGGTTATGTAGGGTTGATCAATTCTTTAGACTTCATAATGTTCCCATATATCATCGAGTTTAGATGGCTTCCTTCAATTTGGAATCTGAGGCTCTACACTAGTTCCAGTGGTTACGTAATTCCAACCCAAATCTCTCTTGGGAGGACTTTGAGTCCTAGCTATTGACCTGATTTAGGCCTAATGAGTATGAGGACTTCATAGGGGCCTTGACCAAACTGCAACAAACATCCTCAGTCCGTGACTACCAAACTCAATTTGAAAAATTGGCCAATAAGACAAGAGGATTGACGGAAGGGTTCTTCACGAGTTGTTTTATCAATGGGTTAAAAGGGGATCTCTAAGATGAAGTAAAGATGTTGAAACCACATTCCATGATGGAAGCTATCAGTTTGGCCTATCTGGCCAAATCTAAACTCTCAAACCAAAGGCACCCCCTGCGTTTTCCTCAAAATTGACCTTCATTTCCTTTTTGAACCCAAAATTCAATGGATAGTAAACCTACTACACCCAAGCGACTGACTATAGAGGAGATGGATGCACATCATGCCCAAGGATTATGTTATAATTTTGATGAAAAGTTTTTTAAAGGACATAAGTGTGCAAACAAAATATTTTTCTTGATAGATGTTGAGGAACCTACTAACACTGACCAGAGTGATGAGGATGAGGACCCCCTTGAAACACCTTCTCCACAGGAAGAAGATACATAGGGGTCTGAGGCAAAGATTTTAGTCCATGCTCTTGTATGCATTACCACTCCACAAACCATGAAAGTTGTGGGATTTTTCAAGGGCCAACCTCTTACCATCCTTATTGATTCAGGCAACACACACAACTTCATTGATCCTCGAGTTGCTAAGCGAGCAAATTGCTATATCCACACTTGTAATTCATTCGATGTCATGGTAGCCAATGGGGGAACATTACCTTGTAAATGAAAATGCTACAATTTCAAGCTCAGGATAGGGGACTATGAACTTAAGCAAGACATGTTTGCCCTCCAGTTGGGAGGATGTGATATGGTTTTGGGATCTCAATATTTGAGTACGTTGGGCACTATCAATTGGAACTTTGTAGAACTTTGGATGCAATTCTCCCAAAATGGACAAACACACTTACTCAAGGTCTCCCCTGTAGGAACACCTCACCTCATTAGTTCCAAACATATGGAGAAAGTGCTAAAGAAATCAAAATGTGGGGTCATTGCAAAACTCTTCTCCATCCAACCAACCACTTCACTAATGGCTAAAATTCCATCAGACCTACAACTAGTTCTAAAAAAAAATGATGTTGTCTTTGTAGAACCAACTATACTACCATCGTGTCGCTCTCACGACCATGCTATCCCATTGCTCCTAGGTAGTGCACCACTAAATATCAGGCCATACAGGTACCCTCATGCCATGAAATCAAAACTAGAAAAATTGGTACAGGAATTACTCAAGGTTGGTGTCATCCGGCCTAGTACTAGCTGTTGAGCAAGGTGTTGCAAGAGTTTTTTCATTGTTGTCAACTTAGGCAGTTAGATCTAATAATGCAATGGATAGGCAGTTCAGAAGTCATTCAATGCAGGCTGACAGATTTTAGGGTTTGCAATTGACCACATTTAGGGTTTGCAGTCGACCATGTTTAGGGTTTGCAGCTGACCAAGATTAGGGTTTGCATTTGCATAATCAGTCGACTACTATTAGGGTTTTCATCTTGAAATCTCAAGTATATAAGTGGGGCTATTTGGAGATTTAGGCATCCATCGGGTGAATTTTGAAGTGCAAGATGCGACCGTAAAAGCGTAGATAGCGTAGAATCGACGAGATGATAGCGAAGTGCATAATGTGAGCTAGTTGTGTCGAGTTGTTCGAAGTGCGATTGTGAATGTGCACAGAGAGCAGAGTGTGGAATGACATAGAGTGTGCAAAGTGTGTGAGTAGAGAAAGAAGAATGTGCAAAGAGCGCAAAGGGCAAAGTTGATTGCAAATTTTGGCTGTAGCAGTGCAGTAGATTGTGTGAAGAGATTGTGCAAGAAAGAGCAGAGTGTGCAGAGATTGCAAAGGTGAAGTAGATCAGTTAGAGTCTTGCAATAACAAAGGTATTTGTCAAACATTTTCATTCAAAATTGAAGTCCAGTTGGTGCTGGAAAATTAGGGGTTGGTGCTCCTTTCTGTTGGTGCAGATAAATAAGGGGTTGGTGCTGGAAAACAAATTGTAAATTTGGTGCTTTGCAAGAGGCTGGATTTGGATGGTAGTCCAAGCAACCGTTATTTTTGAGGAGTAGCCATTTTGGTGAACCTCGTTAAAAATCTATGTTGTGTGATGTTCTCTTGTTGTACTTATTATATTTGTTTATAAGTTTTAATTGCTGTGGTTTTTAGAGCTATTAATTCATGTTTTGGAATGCCACACTGATTCACCCCCCCTCTCAGTGCCATACTAAGTACAACAATTGGTATCAGAGCCAAGTTCCCTTTAAAGGCTAAATCAGCTAGGGTTGATCTTGGATTAATACTCTAATGGCAAAGAAAGGCAAAAATGGAACCATGAGACACAAGAAGAAAAAATCACACAGGGTCATAAAAGAAAATAAAGATAAATTCATTATTGCTATAGATTCAAGAGATGAATCAAACAATGGAGAAAAGGCCAAGAGTCAACTCGGTCATAATGTAGGTTCTCAAGGTTCAGAATGTTTTGATCAACTTCGACATAATGAACGTCAGTGTTATGGGTTTAGTAGCAGTGAAGATGAAAAAGAAATAGAATCAGAACAGGAATGTAATAAAGAATAAATGAATGCAGAAGCAAATTGGAATGAAGATCAAATTATAGCTCCAAGAAAGAAGAATAGAACCTCCTTCAAAAGGACATATCAGCCAGTTTCAGTTTCTGTGGTAGAGGAAATTGAACCAGAAAAGGCAGAAGGGGTGAACACTGAAGCAGATAATAAAAACCTCAATGCTGAAGTATACTGGGAAGGTGAGTTAATCTCTGCTCTTGAAGAGTTGAGTATAGAAAAGGAAAAGAACAAAATACTGTCCAAGAAATTGGAAGAATATGAGGATGAGATTGAAAATCTGTTCTTATAATTCCAACAGGCCAAGAAAATAGAAGAAGACTTGAAGTCACAATTGAATGATAAAGTCAATGTGTGTAACAAACATGAAGAGGATTCTAACAAAGTAGTTAGTAATCTAAAGCTGCAAGTAGAAGAGTCTAAAAGGATTGAGAAAACTCTCAGGTCACAGATCAATGAGAAAGAGATTATTTGCCGCAAACAAGAAGAAGAGATTGTTTCATTGAAGAAACAACTAGAAGAGGCCAATACAAATCTTAAATTCGAGAAGAGCACAGAATTGCTAGATAAAATGATAAGTCATCAGAGAAGCTCCATGGTTAAGCATGGTCTTGGATATGAAGTTGAACAACCTGTATCTTCCAATTCTGCAGAGAAGAAGAAGTTCACTGTTGAAGGGTCCGAGCAATAAAAGTTTAAAGCTGTATCTTCAAAAGAAAGAAAATATCAAAGGAGATTTACAGCAAAGCAACCACAAAAAAAGAGGTTCTACCACTCTCACTTTTTTCATACTAACACTTTTAATGGCTATTGTTTCAGATGTAACCAGTATGGTCACAAGGCAACTTATTGTGGATTAAATAATAAATCAAAGATTTATGTTTGTCGAAATACATCTGCATATCTGAGTGAACACTTTGTACAATGTTTTCAATGCAATGGTCATGGGAACATAGCAAGGTTTTTTCCAAGCACTTCTATATCAAATCTAAGGCAAAATAGTAGATTTCATAAGACGCAAAGAACACAACACAGACAGGAAATAAATCAGGTTCATAGAAGAAATGAAAATAATCATTCATCATGGATGCATAAGAGACAACCACACCAGAGAGATATTCAAGTTCATGCAATGATGCAAAATAGGAACGTAGGTGAAAAATCCAAGCCCGAGGTCAAGAAAGTCTGGAGAAAGAAAGAAGAGAGGAAATTGTGTCTCCTTGAACTAAAGGAGACTGCTCTTCTACTGCACTAAGCAACTCTAGGTAACACATCCTCAGGGGGAGCATTTTGAAAAAGGTTTTATTTTAATGCTTCTATATATTTGTCTGGGTATCTGAGGATGAAAGACCAGCAGTTGGGCTTTTGTGGTATAATTGTCAAGTGTGTTGGCTGTTCATTTAGTTGTGTGTGGAAGTGTCGTGAAGGGTAGTGTTTGCATTGAGAATCTTCACCATTGGTAGTATTGCTTATGTCATTGTTATTTTGTTGATGGTTCTTACTGCCACTGATTATAGCTATGGATTATAACAGTTCAAATTGTTTTTGTTTATTGAAATAATGCTTGCCCCAGCTGCGTATTTGTGTTTCGATAATAGTAGCATGTTTTTGTTCGACGCTTGATGTGAAGATTGTCAGATATTTCATTACACCTTGGTGAATATATTTAATTCACAAACAGTTTTGTTTTAACTTTTAATATAATGCCAATTCAAGGATAAGAAGTTTGAGGCTGAGTAAGGTGCACTATGGTTGGCCATAAAGTGTTTGACAAAATGTCTTCTTTCGACATGCACAGTTGAAAGTAAGAGTTGGCAGTAAAATTGCAGTGCTGGACAAAAATTGGTACAGATGTGAGTCACTTGTCAATTCTGTTGATAGAAGTGAAATCAGCATGTTGAATGGGAAGATTGAAGAAAAAGTTTATAATGTGCAGCCAGATGATTTCTAGCTGGTGATGAATGTTTGAGGTGCTTTTATAAAGAATTGAGGTAGTCTATTGGATTCTCACTGTAGAGAAAGACAAACAACTGTCAGTAGGTTCAAGTCTGTTGAGAATATTCAAGATGTATATGCAGATGTTGTTTGCATTATAGAGCAAGAAGTTGGATAGTTAAACGATCGGTGTATGCTTTCACTAAAATCAGTGGACAAGTTTGAGATTGCAGAGCAACAGAGGGTTGAGGCTCAGAAGACAGCGTGAATTGAAGTGGCCACATATTCCCAAGAATAGTCTAAAATTTGACTAGCCATTGGGATCAAATTCTCAAGGGGGGGCATTTGTGCATTTGTTCATCTTATTGATCATATCCATGATTTTTGCTAACTATTTCAATGTGGTTCTAAGAATGGTGTGTATGGACTCAGGGGGAGTCTGCAGCAGCCCTTTGGTATTATTGACAAAGGGGGAGAAGAGTTACAGGAATGTACATAGGTGTTGCCAACAATTCCAAAGGGGGAGATTGTTGAGCAAGGTGTTGCAAGAGTTTTGTCATTGTTTTCAACTCAGGCAGTTAGATCTAATAATGTAGTGGATAGGCAGTTCAAAAGTCATTCAATGCAGGCTGACAGATTTTAGGGTTTGCAATTGACCACATTTAGGGTTTGCAGTCGACCATGTTTAGGGTTTGCAGCCGACCAAGATTAGGGTTTGCATTTGCATAATCAGCTAACTACTATTAGGTTTTTCATCTCAAAATCTCAAGTATATAAGCGGGGCTGTTTAGAGATTTAGGCATCCATCGGGTGAATGTTGAAGTGCAAGATGCGGCCGTAAAAGCGCAGATAGCATAGAATCGGCGAGATGATAGTGAAGTGCATAATGTGAGCTAGTTGTGTCGAGTTGTTCGAAGTGCGATTGTGAATGTGCATAGAGAGCAGAGTGTGGAATGACACAGAGTGTGTGAAGTGTGTGAGCAGAGAAAGTAGAATGTGCAAAGAGCGCAAAGGGCAAAGTTGATTGCAAAGTTTGGCTATAGCAGTGTAGCAGATTGTGTGAAGAGATTGCACAAGAAAGAGCAGAGTGTGCAGAGATTGCAAAGGTGAAGTAGATCAGTTAGAGTCTTGCAATAACAAAGGTATTTGTCAAACATTTTCATTCAAAATTGAAGTCCAGTTAGTGCTGGCAAATTAGGGGTTGGTGCTCCTTTCTCGTTGGTGCAGATAAATAAGGGGTTGGTGCTCCTTCCAGTTGGTGCTGGTAAACAAATTGTAAAGTTGGTGCTTTGCAAGAGGCTAGATTTGGATGGTAGTCCAAGCAACCGTTCTTTTTGAGGAGTAGCCATTTTGGTGAACCTCATTAAAAATCTATGTTGTGTGATGTTCTCTTGCTATACTTATTATATTTGTTTATAAGTTTTAATTGCTATGGTTTTTAGAGCTGTTAATTCATGTTTTGGAATGCCACACTGATTCACCCCCCCTCTCAGTGCCATACTAAGTACAACACTAGCCCCTACTCCTCGCCTGTCCTACTTGTTCCCAAGAAATATGGCTCATGGTGCCTATGTATTGACTACCGAGAACTCAACAAGACTATGGTCAAGGATAAATTTCCTATTCCAGTGGTTGATGAATTACTCGATGAACTACACGGGACCATGTATTTCACCAAGCTTGATCTCCACTCTAGGTACCATCAGATCCGGCTCAAGGATGAGGACATCCCCAAAATTGCATTTCGCACTCATGAAGGTCATTATAAATTCTTGGTAATGCCATTTTGTCTCACAAATGATCCTTCTACATTTCAAAGTCTTATGAACAACATATTCTGGATCTTTCTGCAAAAGTTCATTCTTGTGTTCTTCGATGACATCTTGATTTACAACCGCACGTGGTAAGAGTACCTCAATCATGTGGATCAAAATTTATAGCTATTTTTCATCCATCACATTTTTCCAAAATGTCCAAGTGTCCCTTTGGTATGATTGAAGTAGAGTATCTGGGACACATTGTCTCATAGGATGGCATCAAGTTTGACCCTAAGAAGATTCAAGCAGTTCAAGAGTGGCCGAAACCTCACACCCTCAAGGGAATTCAAGGATTTTTAGGGCTTACAAACTATTATACAAATTTTTTTTGCAATTATGGGAAGATAGTTGCCCCCCTCACCTCCATGTTGAAAAAATATTCCTTCACTTGGACAGGACCTGTTGACCAAGCCTTCATTGAACTCAAGCATGCTATGACCACCACTCTCGTCTTAGCCATGCCAGATTTATCTAAACCATTTATCATTGAAAGTGATGCTTCTAGTCATGGTATTAGGATAGTATTGATGCAAGAAGGATGACAAGTGGTTTTTACTAGTAAGGCACTCTCTAATCGTAATCTAGAGAAATCCACATATGCTAAGGAAATGTTAGCCATATTGCATGCAGTCACACATTGATGACCTTGCCTCATTGGGCATCACTTCGCCATCAAAATTGACCATCAAAGTCTCAAATATTTTTTGGAACAAAGAGTTGCCATGCCTGACCAACAAAAGTGGGTGTCTAAACTCATGGGCTATGATTATGATATCACCTACAAAAAGGGAAAGGAGAATATTGTGGCTTATGCTCTTTCTCGTAAAATGGAGACCGTAAGTATGTTGTGTGCCATCTCAGCACCACTTCCCCAATGGATTTATTCCTTGCATCAAGAAGCACGTCAGGATGCAGATTTGCAAGCTTTGATAGCCTCACTAATGGATGATATAGATTCTACACCAGGGTATAATTGGAATGGCCATGATCTATGCTACCATCAATGCCTAGTTCTACCTCATAAGTCCCCACTTCGAGAGCTTCTCATGAAGGAATTGCATGCCACTCCCTCTGCAGGCCATTCAAGGTTCCTTAAAACATATGAGAAACTCAAGAGTGCCTTCTTTTGGAAAGGTATGAAACGTGACATCCACTCTTTTATTGCTGCCTATGACACATGTCAAAGGATGAAAGGTGAAACAATGCACTCTTCGGGCACTCTTTAGCCATTGCCTATCCTAGATCAGGTTTGGACTAACATTTCCATGGACTTTATAGAAGGGCTCCCTAAAGAGGCAAGTCAGTTATTTTTGTGGTAGTGGACCACCTTTCAAAGTATGCTCACTTTTGTGCCCTTGCCCATCCTTATACAACATCCATTATTGCACAAATTTTTCTTGAATCCATATTTCACCTTCATGGTATGCCCACCTCCATTGTATCTGATCGTGATCCCACCTTCACTAGTCATTTTTGGCAAGAGTTGTTTAATTTGTAGGGGACAACTCAAAATGAGTTCAGCCTACCATCCATAAATGGATGGTCAAACAGAAGTTGTTAATAAATGCTTGGAAATCTACCTTCGTTGCTTTGTCTTAGATCATCCCACTCAATGGGTCAAATGGCTATCCTTGGCCAAATTTTGGTACAACACTTCCTATCATACCGCAACCAAACTCACACCATTTGAAGTAGTCTATAGATGCCTTCCACCTATGCCTTCCTCTTACATTCCTGGTAGCTCCAAGGTCTAGGCCATCGACAACACTTTGAGTCAACACATCGAGGTCCTTCACCAACTTAAGTAGAATTTGAACATGGCCCAGAATCAAATGCATCAACAAGCTGATCAACATCGTTCTGAGCATAGTTTTGATGTAGGTGATATGGTCTTCCTTCGCTTGCATCCGTACAAACAATCATCCCTACAACTTCATAGGTGTCAGAAGCTTGCTGTAAAATTCTATGGTCCTTACTAGGTTCTACAAAGGATTGGCCCCACAACTTACAAATTGGCACTCCCACCTACTTCCAAGCTTCATCATATTTTTCATGTTTTCGCTCTCAAGAAATTTGTGGGTACATAGGTACAGGTTCAATCCACACTTCCTGAATTGGATGAAGAAGGCTCCATATTACTTGATCCTGAGTAGTTGTTGGATCGTCGGACTCACACTCTTTACAACGGTACAATTATAGAGATCCTAATTTAGTGGCATAGGCTTCAACCTGAAGATGCTACATGGGAATCTCTCCACTAACTCCAGCAACAGTTTCCTCATTTAAGCTTTGAGGACAAAGCTTCTTCAAGGGGAAGGACATGTTAGGATCCTATCCTAACCTTTAATGTAATAACTTTCATGATGTAATAATTCCTAAAGAATGTGGGTAGTACCCATGATTAATATTTTGTAATGTTCTAAGTTTTAGCTTATATAGTTCCTATGAAAAATGGTACCCTTTTTATGTAACACATGGTAGATAGGTATGTAAGATAGCCTTGTGCATGTAATTCGAGTGGCATTGTGCATGTAATTCGAGTGGCACTATGCATATAATTTGGGTGGCATTATGCATGTAATCTAGGTGGCATTTTGCATGTAAGCCAACCATGGAAGGAACTCTTTAAATATCCGAGAAGGAACCAATGTATTTATATTTTTTCCAATTAATGAAGTGTTGAAGGAGGTTGCCCCCTCGAAGAGGCCTACGATTCTATCTTATTGTGAGATTGTTCCTTTATGCAAATTTATGTTATAATGTGTATTTTGTTCTAAATATTAATATGATGTTTATGTGAGTTTATTTCCAATAAATTGTGTGAGAGTGTGTTTATTTGAGTTTATTTTATAGTAGGATCCTAACATTCCTACTTCTCTATCTTGCTCTATGTCTATGGCCCTTTATATAGGAAATAGGTTCCTTGGCCAACACTCTACCTAGATGTGCAAGGGACAACTTGCACATATACAACTTGCACTTTGACACTTGTGCATTTATTACATTGCATGAAGTAACTAGATAACTTCCCCCTAAAGTAATCTAATGTCCTAAGTATGTACCAAGAAAGGTACATTTACATAATCCAAATGATGTAATAGTCTATTTCTAACACCCCTCTGTATTACATTATTTGGATATTGAAGACTTTAGTCTTCAATGTGGATCTTCTTCCATTGGATAATGGAATTTGTATTCTCCTTCATTGCTTACTATGATCAGGTTTAGTAGATAATTTGTGTCTTCATATGATGCAAAGTAAGTTGTAGTTGGAGGTTCTTCTGGCTATTGTATGTGTTCAACTGGTTCAGTCTTCATGATGCCAAGTTTCTTTTTAGCATGTTTTTTCTTCCTTTTCCTTCTTCTTCTTCTCTTGTGATTCTGCATCGGTGCTGGTAGAATTTTTGCTTCATGACAAGTTAGTTTATCATCACAATAATATTGTTCTTTATCTTGTTCCTTGTGTTGAGCAAGTACAAACACAATTAGTGATAGATACACCATCAAACATTCTTCTGGTGAAAATATAACCAATATTTGTGAATTCCACCATGTTGTGAAGAGAATATCGTGAAGATAACCAATCAATGTTGTAAAGTTACCTTCTTTAGCTTCTTTAAGAAACAAGGAAAATTTCTCTTTGTCACTAATGGATAGATACTCATATCCTTCTAGAGTATCTATTAAGTTTTGGGAGTAGTATTCTACTTCATGCAGTAGTTCTTCATTATTGAAGGTATTTCTTAAGATATCATCCATGATAGATCCTTCTAGATTTTGCAAGAATATTTGAAGTTTACCTTATGACTCCCTATGTTAGGATATATGATTCCTGATTGAAGAAATATAAGCTTGATTTGATAAAACCTTTAATAATCCTTGTTTTGTAGACTACCTTATGTCTCCCAAGTAATGTGAGTATATACTCCTAAGGATTTTTAGGTTATGAGGAAAGCTTATATTTTGTAACTTGATAATCTATGATAGATGCTGATATTACCAAGTTTTGTAGAATGCCTTATGACTCCCTAGTATGCTATGGATAAGATATAGTGCTTTTGTAGAATTATAGTTCAATATTTGATTGATTTTGTAAGGTTTTGTAGAATACCAAAATCAATTCCTATTATCCCTTATTGCTCCTATTGAACTAAGCATTGTTCCCAAATTTTAAAGAGGTTATAATGTTGGATCTTTTGTCTCCTTTTGAGAAGATTGAGACAATAATATTATGAATATCCAACCTATGAAAAAACTCTCTTTATAAATAACCCTTTGGGAATTAGGTTAAGTGTATCTAATTTTCCAATTAATTGATTTGATGTAGTAGCCCTTATGACTCCCTAATATTTGGATAAATTAGATCACAATAATATTTGCAAATATTCAATATTTATCCAAGTAGAAAACCTTATTACTCCTAGGTTTTATATTGCAAATATTTGATTCATTTGATAAAATATTTCCCTTGATGTATGGCTTTCAATGTAAATAAATTCCTTTGATTTAAACCTTATAACTCCAAGGAAAGAAAGCACATATAAATGGAAATAATTTTACCTTTCTCCAAGCAATGTTCGACATTGATTTTAGAGAAGCTTGGACTGTAGAATTTACGTAGACGTCGTGGATGTTGTGGACGTATCCTCCAATGGAAGCGCTTTGAGTTTAATGCATTCCAAATATGGTATCTTCTAGTCTCTTCCATTGACTTCGATTGCCTTGAGCATTAAAGGCTCTAACACCTTCTTGACATGCTGCAACTCGATCCTTTTTGCATAGATGATGAGAGAGTAATTTCGATGATGAAGAATGCTTGTTGACTTTGGTCATTGATATCCTTAAAATGGAGAAGATTCATCTCTTATGTGCCAAGTGGCATGACCATTTCCCTTTGAGTGCTTGAGGAGAGTTTGGTGCCAATGAAATATTTGTCTACCTTCTTGTAATGTAAGAATATTATGTTCTTTAGAAAAATACTTGGTCTTCCTCTTTGACAAGTGTATTCAATGCACCAACCTATTCATGTAACTCCTCCTTGAAGATGAGTGCTCTCTTGAATCAAGCATTAGGGTTTTCCTTTAGTGACAAGTGTCACTTTCTTCTCTACATGGATGTAGTCTCTATTGTTGGTTCGAACGGACCCTTTGAGATCTTTTTAGCTTCACAAATCCCCTCCTTTGCTTTCATTCACCTACACAATCTTCTGTTGGGATATGGAGCAACAATATGGAGGCCTTGAGCACCACTTTCAATGAGTGTATATGGAGTAACACTCCAAATGGTGCTTCAACTTTCTTTTCCTTTATCTTTTTTTTCCCTCCTTACGTAGATGCTATTGCTCTTGAATGATGTTGTTTCTCCCTTGCTCTTGTACGTGTATCTTGTAGGTTCGACCATCTAGAATGTGAGGAGTATGAGCCCTTTGAATGGCTCCTTGAGCTAGGCTTGGATGGCTGCTAGCATACGATCACTTCTAGCTGGTTTTTCCAGCAAGTGTAGTGCCTTTGAGGCACCTTTGAATCTGCCTTCTCTCCCTGTATAACTAGATTAGAAATAGTGCAATATAATGTAAAATAGTTTTTATACAAGATGACCTTGTTGCACCTTCTTTTGCACTCCTCTTTGTAAATCTGAATTTCTGGTTTTTGAGGTAGAATATTGAGTGCAATATAGGGGTTTTGAGGTTGTCTCTTGATTAGACACCTTCCCCTATTTTCTTGGATATTTTATAAATGAATCCAAGCTTGTAACCACATGATAGAAGCTATTTTTTTGCACTATTTTCTTGTGCTTTGAACTTGAGACTCACCAAGTCTCGTTCGAGGCTTCTTTTGATGCTCTTATGGTGGTTACTTTCTTCTCCAATGCTTGGAGGATTGAGCTGATTTTGTGGCTTCCTTAGGCCACTTCAAAGTTGCATATCTCAGTGCATTAATAGTGTCTTTAGACACTTTGACAAATTCTATTTTTGTGCCCTTCTAATGAACACAAACAATAATATTTGAGAGCAATATAATAGTGCAAATGAATCTAATAATATTTTACTTCTACTGCACTAACAATTTCACCTTATCACTCCAATCAACTCTAAAAAATAATGCACTTAATCAATTTACTACAACTAATCAAGAATAATCTGAAATGAATCTTCAAGAATTATTCTAAAATTTCTTTATAAGCAAGGTAATAGGAGCTAGTCTTCTTTTTCTTTCCAAAGTAGATGATAGGTAGTTGATAGATAGTTTGAGATTCTAAAATCTAATCAACTCCTAAAGTGCAAATGAACCTTAAAGAATCCTTTCTTTTTGCACATTTGAAGACTCTTAATTCAACTCTCCTTTTTGCAACTTTACTCCAATCAAGGTGCTTAAACAAATCTGATAAGTAATCCACTTAATGAATTTACTTGCACCAATAGTTGCTTACCTTTTTTGAAAGCCCTTTTTACCACTTCTGTAGAGGATGTAGATCTTGGTGTCTAAGATCACCAAGTTGTTGTCTTGAGTAAGATCTTGTAGCTCTCTATAGGCTACCTTGAACAACTTCATCTTCACCAAAATATGGTCTCCAACTCTCTTTCATGAGCCTAGGATTTTGGTGGCTTGTTCTCCTCTTGTAGTCTCCTCCTTTTGTTGTATATTAGAAGAGATCTTTGATTCTGAAGTGGTGCCTTCTTGCTGTGAGAGGTAATCTCCAAATCTCCTAGATTTGGTAGGCTTCTTCTATCTGAATCTTCCTTCAAGCTTCTTGTCAAATTCTGACTTCAAACAGGATCTTCTTCTCAATATTCTGAATGTCTTGAGGTCTTCTAAGATTTGGCACTCCTTGCCAAATTCTTCTTCTTGGGCTTGTTGTCAGATGGTGATAATTATCCCAAATATTTCACTATCTCCAATAGTGAATTTCTCCAATGAGTTCTCCTTGGAACTCCTTTGATGATTTCTTCAGTAAGGCTCTCCAAGCCTTTTACTAGATGCTCATAGAGGCCTCTCCAAGGCCTTGCAACTTCTTCTAGTCTTCTTTGAGACCTTATCTTCAACCTTCTACTTCTGGAAGTGTTGGTGGTGAGATCTTCTCCTAGATCTCTGATTCTACTATCTCTATATTCGAGTAGGACTCTCCTAGTCCTTCTTCATCAATGAGATCTTCTCCTGATCTCTTTTGCTTTAGGTGTTGGATTGATTCTAAAGAAGATACTCTTCCTAACATTTTTGTAGGAAGCTTTCCCAACTCACTGAATCTCCCTATTCCTGCAACAAAGTATTAGTACTAAAATTTACTTCTGAATTAGATACTCTCTTCTAGAGTCTTCTTCAAGATCAAGGCTTCTATGGCATTTTCTTCAAGGCTTATGTGGTCTTTTCTTCAGTACCAAGGCTTTTGTGGACTTTTCCTCTAGATCAAGGCTTCTATGGCCTTTTCTTCTAGATCAAGGCTTCTATGGCTTTTCTTCTGGATCAAGGCTTCTATGGCCTTTTCTTCTTGTGAAGTTTCCAATCTAGCAATGGAGATCTCATATCTCCAAACTTCACCATAATTCTTCTCCAGAAGTCTCTTCTGTAGTGTTCTTCTCTTGCAACAACTAATATCTGCACTATGAAGGTACTCCGACCTTCGGGCAATGAAGTTGAAATATCCTAGATTTCTATTGTAGGAGGTGTCCCAATCATCTGAGTATTAATTCCCTGTAATAAAAGAACCTTTAAGTTAATTTCTCTAGATCTCTTAGATGAGCTTCACTAGTTGATTCATCAAACTAGTGGATCAAGTGTTGAGTCCTAGTCTTCACAAGTTTTCCCTTGAAACTTTATGGAAAGACTCTAGCCATATGCAATCTCAGTATTCCAGAATCTGAGATTTCTTTCAGTCCTTACTTGTGGCTCTCCTTAATTCTACCACCTAGACTCTTCTAAGAATTTTTGATAGTGACTGGTCCAATGGTGCATCAGGTTGTCAAAAAACTCAGGGTCAATGATAATGGTGGTTTTCCTATTGACCTACCATGGCTCTGATACCACTGTTAGCTTTTGATGCAACATGTAATGGGAGATAGCAATCACAAGATGCAGAATAATATGAAATAAAGTAAATCTATGAGATGACTAAAAATATACTATAAATAGAAATGATGGAGATGTTTACAAAAGTAGCTATGGAGGAAATGAACACTCCATGAATATAGCTACAACTCAAGAATGGGCATTGAGCATATTACACCCCATCACAATACATCACACTGCTACATCATGCCACACTGGTCTACACTACTTCCTACTACTCTATATTGCTCTATGTCTATGGCCCTTTATATAGGAAATAGGTTCCTTGGCCAACACTCTACCTAGATGTGCAAGGGACAACTTGCACATATACAACTTGCACTTTGACACTTGTGTGTTAGAAATATTGAGTTGTCATTGATGTCAAAGGGTGCATGGTACTCAAGGCAGAAATATTCTTCAAGGATGATGAGTTTATAAGGATGGAAAAATTATTCAAGGTAAGATTTATTACAAGAAAAGGACAAAGGTTTAAAAGTGCTTGGGACAAAATATTTTAAATATTATAAAAGGAGGGCAAAGGTTTAAAAGATAAATATTATAATATTTAAATCAAGGATTTAAAATATTATAATATAAGGTCGGGTTACAAGCAAAGGTGCCAAAGTACTTGGAGAGAAAATTTAAAATCACACATAAGACTATGAGCCGACCTCCCAAAGTGAAATACAAAGCATATATATATGGAGGTAAAATATTTCATTTGATCGACCAACATGAATGCTATAATAAAAATATTTTCTAAAGCGAATATCTCCTACTCATGTGCAAATTCAAAAAATCTGAAGCGGAGAGGAACAAAGAATAAGGAAGAGAGAGGTCCCCTATTGGTTCCAACCATCGGGGTATCCCAACTGGTTGTTTAGCCCTGGTTAGGGCACTACGAAGCAGAGAGTGTAGAGTTTGATTCCCAGCAGTGTCATATTTTTGATATGTGATGAAATTGTGAAGGAGTGAAGGTTTATATGCTAAGTGCTTCCTTTTCATTCTCAAGTTATGGAGCAGCCTAGTCGGTTGGCTAGGTTGCACTAAGTCATTGTTGTGCATGAAGTCTGAGGGTCGAATCCCATCGGGTGCATTTTTTCTTGGAAGGCATCATGGTGTTTTTGTTGGGCGGAAGTGCATAAGAGATTTAAATAAAGCAACACCCCCTTTTGGTGTTACCCACTGGGCTAGCCCAGCCGATCAAGGAGATGTTGGCAAGGCGCTACACTTTGGAAAGGTCTAGGGGTCAAACCCCCTTCGTGGTAGTTAAATATTTTGTTGTGCAAGGTATGAAAAATATTTTTGATTAATTTAGGAGTTATAAGGTGTGACATTGATTATTGTATTTTGTATATTATAAGTGGGAGTTATAAGGTGTAGCATTGGCAATTGAAATTTGTATTTTGTGGATTATACAAAAAAGAAATAAAAGGTTATTTTGATAGTATTAAAGATTTATATTAAGTTTTAATAAGGGAGATATAAGGAATTATTTCTAGAGATTTATTGTTTATATTTTGATAAGAGTTGTTGAGTGAATGATTTGAAATTTATTTAAGAAGGGAAAAAGATATTTTCTAACCTATTTTTATAGTTGCAAAAGAAAGGAAAATTATTTTTGATAAAATAGGTTTGGAAAACACATGCAAAAGAAGATTATCATCATTGTGGCAGATTTATAGGTATGGTGATTTAATTCCTTTCTCAAGGTGGTTTTGTTTGAAGGAAATATTTTTGTTGTCATGATATTGGAGGTATAAGGAATTATTGGATGTGCATTGTTTGTGTTTTAAATTGGGAAAAAATTGATGAAAGATTATAGGTTAGATTTGGGAGTAAACTTATGCATTGTTTTGATTGGAATTGGAAGTAAAAGTGCAAGAGTTATAGATCAGATTTGTGAAGCAAATTGGTACATTGATTTTGATTGATTTTGTGAGTACATAAGAAGGTCAATTATCAAATTGCTAGACTAGAGCTATCTTTTTGAATGCAATAAATCTGAGACATGTGAAAGCGACAGACTTAATGAATGTAAAGAACATATTGGGTATTTGTTAATGCATATCATTTTCTATATGTTCTTGAAGATAAAAGAACTCTGGGTAGAATATGTCTGAATTGCTTTAGTTGAGAAAAGCACATTGAAATATATGAGCATTGTTTGTATGCAAGATTTGGGAAAGATATGAGCATTGTTTGTATGCAATATTTGGGAAAGATATGAGCATTGTTTGTATGAGTGGATGAGCAGTGGTTGTGAGAATATTTGAGTAGAGTTGTGAGCAGGTTTGAGAAGAGTTGTGAGTAGGTTTGAGTAGAGTTGTGAGCAAGTTTGAGAAGATTTATGAGTAGGTTTGAAAATAGTTATGAGCAGTGGTTGTGATCAATATTGAGTAGGATTTGGAGTAAACCATAGCATATGGTATTGGTGTCTCCTATGGATAGAGGTCCACAAACTAGAACAGAGGGGATTGGTGTCTCCTATGGATAGAGGTCCACAAACTAGAACATAGGGGATTGGTGTCTCCTATGGATAGAGGTCCATGAACCAAAGAATAGAGGATTGGTGTCTCTTATGGATAGAGGTCCATGAACTAGAACATAGGGGATTGGTGTCTCCTATGGATTGGAGTCTACAAATATTGTAATAGGGAATTGGTTCCCAAGAAATTTGTTGAGAAAATTTATAAGAAATATTTTCTTCATGGATGTAGCCCACATTGGGTGAACCATGTTAAATCTGTGTCTCTTATGTGTGTGGTGATTTGTGCATTATTTCATTGTTGCAATTAATAATAATTGATGGTATTGATTTGGAAAGAAAAGTAAAAGTTTTATCTTATATTGTTCACCCCCCTCTCAGTATAAGCTTGTGTTCTTCAATTGGTATCAGAGTAGGTTCCTTCGTGAAAGTCTAACAACTTGAAGGAAGATCTTATAGGAACACAAATGGCTCATCAGGAAGGATTTTCAACAAATAGAGCTCCATTGTTTGATGGGACTAACTATGCTTTTTGGAGTGTGAGGATGAAGATCTTTTTTATGGCATAGGGATATGATACATGGCAATCAGTTGAGAATGGGTTCACACCACCTACAACTCCTCCCATAGATGCAAATGGTAAGAAACCATATGAAAGTAATGCCAAGGCAATGAATGCAATTTTAAGTGGGTTATGTGAATCAAAATTTGTGAAAGTCATGCACTGCACTTCAAAAAAAGAAATATGGGATAAGTTACAGAATACATATGAAGGAGATGACAAGGTTAAAATGGCAAAACTTCAAACACACAGGAGGAATTTTGAAGAATTGAAGATGAAATATGAGGAAAATATTGCTAGGTATTTACTTCATGTTGATGAGGTTGTTAATACCATTCATGGACTTGGAGAAAATATTGAGGATTCTACTATTGTTCAAAAAATTCTAAGGTCACTTCCCATGAGGTATGATGCAAAGGTTTCAGAAATTGAAGAAATGAAGGATCTCAAAACTTTGAGCATGGATGAGCTACATGGAATTCTCATAGCCTATGAGATGAGGACAGAAAAAGATCAAACATCCAAAAGAGAGGTAGCATTCAAAGCTTCAAAGAAGGCAAAGGATAAAGAACCAGAATCAAGTGATGAATCAAGTAGTGAAGAAGAGGCTAACTTTGTGAGAAGAAATAAGAAGGGTCCAAGAAAACCCAAAAATATGTAGACTGTGAAATATTTTAGTTGTGGTAACATTGGTCACTATGCAGCTAATTGTCCAGAAGCTGGGTATAGTAGCAGTGAAGAAGAAAAGGAATACAAGAAAAAGAAAGAAATAAAATTTTATCATGAAAAGAAAAATAAGCATGGTCAAGGCAAGCATGAGAAGAAGATATTTCAAAGGCACAAGAAGAGTTTTTATGTTGAAAAAGCAAGCAGTGCTTCAAGTGACAGTGATGAAAGTCTCTCTGATAGTGAAAAAGAAGAAATTCTATTTTTGGCAATAGAAGAGAAAGAAGATGCTCCTATTGAACACCAAGAAAAAGAGAAAGTTTTAGAAGATGAAAAGGAAGCCATAGTTGATATGGAAGAGGAACTTGTTGTTGATCTTGAAGAGTTAAAAAGGGAGAACTTAGAATTGAAGGCTCAAATACAAGAGGATGAGAAAACAAAGGTAAAACTTCTACAAGATCTCACCGATTTAAGAGTTAAGGTTGAAGAGGCAAAGAAAGTTGAAGAAGGTATGGCTGAACAGTTAAAGGCAAAAGAACTAGAATGTGAAAGACTAGAACATGAAGCTGACATTCTAAGGAAGGGACTTGAGAAATTCAATAATAAGATATATCAGTTTAGGAAAAGCTCAAAATATTTGGATGATATTATCAAAACATAGAGATCTCCATTTATGAAGAATGGACTTGGTTATGAGGAAGGTCAAGAGGTACAAGAAGAGGAGTCAAGCTCAAAAGAAATAGAAGCATCAAAGAAGGTATTTGAAGAAGAGCCTAAGACCTATACTGATAAGTTGAGAAGTGGAAGCATCAAAGAGGAAGAAAACAATGCACCATCAAGGAATAGGGACCATCATAGAAAAAGCAAAGAAAGAACCATGCGATCATATCCTCCAAGGCAAGATGAATATCTCTTCCAAGGTTATTGCTACTCATGTAATATTTTTGGTCATAAAGCTATACATTGCAGGGTTCATGGTAAGAATGATTATGGCTTCACCAAGAGAAATTTCAAGTCATTTGCACTTTCCAAGGACTACAATATCATGTGTTTCAATTGCAATAATTTTGGGCATAAAGCAAAATGGTGTAGAACAATGTTTCCTGAATTTTCGAAGACAAGCAAGAAGAAGGAAAGTCAAAATGTTCAAAGAGGTATGACTTCAAAAGTTTGGAGAAAGAAAATGAAACAAGAAGAGGAGCATAGTAATTTGGGAGTTTCACTCCCATCCCATAATTAATCACCTCAAGAAAAGGAGGTGGTGAGGGGGTTGTGCTAAGTGTCTTATTTTTAGCCCCAAGGAGCCCTTTGCCATTGATGTCAAAGGGGGAGAATTCAGTGAGGGGGGAAGCTTGTCAGGGGGAGCAGATTGGGAATCCAGTTGTAGTCAAAGAAAATGTTTAGTAGGGTTGCCATCAATGACAAAGGGGGAGATTGTTAGAAATATTGAGTTGTCATTGATGTCAAAGGGTGCATGGTACTCAAGGCAAAAATATTCTTCAAGGATGATGAGTTTATAAGGATGGAAAAATTATTCAAGGTAAGGTTTATTACAAGCAAAGGAAAAAGGTTTAAAAGTGCTTGGGATAAAATATTTTAAATATTATAAAAGGAGGGCAAAGGTTTAAAAGATAAATATTATAATATTTAAATCAAGGATTTAAAATATTATAATATAAGGTCAGGTTACAAGCAAAGGTGCCAAAGTACTTGGAGAGAAAATTTAAAATCACACATAAGACTATGAGCCGACCTCCCAAAGTGAAAGACAAAGCATATATATATGGAGGTAAAATATTTCATTTGATTGACCAATGCGAATGCTATAATCAAAATATTTTCTAAAGTGAATATCTCCTACTCATGCGCAAATTCAAAAAATCTGAAGCAGAGAGGAACAATGAATAAGGAAGAGAGAGGTCCCCTATTGGTTCCAACCATCGAGGTATCCCAACTGGTTGTTTAGCCCTGGTTAGGGCACTACAAAGCAGAGAGTGCAGAGTTCGATTCCCAACAACATCGTATTTTTGATATGTGATGAAATTGTGAAGGAGTGAAGGTTTATATGCTAAGTGCTTCCTTTTCATTCTCAAGTTGTGGAGCAGCCTAGCCAATTGGCTAGGCCATGCTAAGTCACTATTGTGCATGAAGTTCGAGGGTCAAATCCCGTTGGGTGCATTTTTTCTTGGAAGGCATCATGGTGTTTTTGTTGGGTGGAAGTGCATAAGAGATTTAAATAAAGAAACACCCCCTTTTGGTGTTACCCACTTGGCTAGCCCAGCCGATCAAGGAGACGTTGGCAAGGCGTTGTGCTTTGGAAAGGTCTAGGGGTCAAACCCCCTTCGTGGCAGTTAAATATTTTGTTGTGTAAGGTATGAAAAATATTTTTGATTAATTTAGGAGTTATAAGGTGTGACATTGATTATTGTATTTTGTATATTATAAGTGGGAGTTATAAGGTGTAGCATTGGCAATTGAAATTTGTATTTTGTGGATTATACAAAAAAGAAATAAAAGGTTATTTTGATAGTATTAAAGATTTATATTAAGTTTTAATAAGGGAGATATAAGGAATTATTTCTAGAGCTTTATTGTTTATATTTTGATAAGAGTTGTTGAGTGAATGATTTGAAATTTATTTAAGAAGGGAAAAAGAGATTTGCTAACCTATTTTTATAGTTGCAAAAGAAAGGAAAATTATTTTTGATAAAACAAGTTTGGAAAACACATGCAAAAGAAGATTATCATCATTGTGGCAGATTTAGAGGTATGGTGATTTAATTCCTTTCTCAAGGTGGTTTTGTTTGAAGGAAATATTTTTGTTGTCATGAGATTGGAGGTATAAGGAATTATTGGATGTGCATTGTTTATGTTTGAAATTGGGAACAAATTGATGAAATATTATAGGTCAGATTTGGGAGTAAAATTATGCATTGTTTTGATTGGAATTGGAAGTAAAAGTGCAAGAGTTATAGATCAGATTTGTGAAGCAAATTGGTACATTGATTTTGATTGATTTTGTGAGTACATAAGAAGGTCAATTATCAAGTGCTAGACTAGAGCTATCTTTTTGAATGCAATAAATCTGAGACATGTGAAAGCGACAGACTTAATGAATGTAAAGAACATATTGGGTATTTGTTAATGCATATCATTTTCTATATGTTCTTGAAGATAAAAGAACTCTGGGTAGAATATGTTTGAATTGCTTTAGTTGAGAAAAGCACATTGAAAGATATGAGCATTGTTTGTATGTAAGATTTGGGAAAGATATGAGCATTGTTTGTATGCAAGAGTTGGAAATATATGAGAATTGTTTGTATGAGTGGATGAGCAGTGGTTGTGAGAATATTTGAGCAGAGTTGTGAGCAGGTTTGAGCAGAGTTGTGAGCAGGTTTGAGAAAAGTTATGAGTAGGTTTGAGCAGAGTTGTGAGAAGGTTTGAGTAGTGGTTGTGAATAGGATTGAGAAGGCTTTGGAGCAAACCAGAGCATAGGGGATTGGTGTCTCCTATGGATAGAGGTCCACGAACCAGAACAGAGGGGATTGGTGTCTCCTATGGATAGAGGTCCATAAACCAGAGTAGAGGGGATTGGTGTCTCCTATGGATAGAGGTCCATAAACTAGAACATAGGGTATTGGTGTCTCCTATGGATTGGAGTCCACAAATATTGTAATAGGGAATTGGTTCCCAAGAAATTTGTTGAGAAAATTTATAAGAAATATTTTCTCCGTGGATGTAGCCCACATTGGGTGAACCACATTAAATATGTGTCTCTTATGTGTGTGGTGATTTGTGCATTGTTTCATTATTGCAATTAATAATAATTGATGGTATTTCTTTGGAAAGAAAAGTAAAATTTTTATCTTATATTGTTCACCCCCCTCTCAGTATAAGCTTGTGTTCTTCATTGTGCACTTATTACATTGCATTAAGTAACTAGATAAATTCCCCCTAAAGTAATCTAATGTCCTAATTATGTACCAAAAAAGGTACATTTATATAATCCAAATGATGTAATAGTCTATTTCTAACATAATATTTGAAAGGTTCAAAATATGTAGGGATGCGGTGAACTTGACCTTCATGTATGTATTTTATGCACTGGTGTAATATCAAAGGCACACATTTCATATCTCAAATTTATGGTCTACTAAGTAATATGTTGTATTGCATGACACCTTCCAAAATGTGGCACAATACATAAATAATATTTTGTCAAACCAGGATTGGAAGGACTATTGTGCTAATGGTATAATATAGGGCATCATTAAAAGCTTGAAGGGTGAAGGTGGAGGCTATGATGGCTGACAATGAAAGGTTAAGATGTTGGAGGGTGATGAAGGTGATTATGTTTATTGATGATCCCATGTCAATCAAGATACATTTAAAGGGAATATCATCCATGCTAGGAATAATATGTAATGGTGTATCAGGTATATCAATAGGTATCATTTGAATTTCATGATCCTAAAATATAATTGTAGGATCTTGACATGTTTGAACATGCCCCACAAAATTCATGAAAGAATTTGGATCTTGTGGTTGTAGTTCAATGGATCTCAAGATCTCCATAAGAGCCTCTCAATGTGGCTTTGATTACTAAATTAGCTCATAGATGAAGAGCCTCACTGATGACATTCAAATACTTTATGTAAGTCTTCTCCTTAGCATGAGCACTAGGTGAGGTGAAGTAGGCATGACTAGATTTGAAACCAGTGGTGCCTGTGATGTTGTAGAAAATTAGCAGGATCCACAGGTTGTGTGGGTTGCATTGGATACTATATATTTCTCATCACTATGTTAATCATTCCCATGAAACCTTGGTTAGGTGGGGCAACATGCACTTGATTAACCTACTTTGGTTGCTCTATTTTAATAGTAGGTATCGGGTTCACTCTGCATTGGGGTAAGGGATCTTGGAAGACACTTATGTTTTGGTTATTGGAGGCAAGAGGATTATCGATTTGAATCTCTTACCTCTCGATCATATCTTGCACTATGTTCTTGAATGCATAGCATGACTGAATATCATGCCATTTTTATTGATGATAGTTGTAGTATTGATCCTCCCTATAATATTTTGTCTTAGGATGATTAGGATCCAATTATTATATTTTAGAGAGTATAATAGCTTGCACCTTGCATAATCAATAAAATATTGATGCCAAAGACTCTGACAATGGTGTATATTAGTGAGGTGGCTTACGAGGTTGGGTTTGGAGTTATGTTATGGTGGATTGACCACTTGAGTAGTGTACTATGCCAATGGAGGTTGGACCTAATAGTCAGGTGGTAGCATTGGAGCCCAATTTGAGGGTCCAGGAGCACTTAAGACAATATGGTTTACTAGAGTTACCTTAGGTTGAGTTTGGCCACCTTTTATATTTTTATTAGGCCACTCATTTTTTTAGAGCTTAATATCTACTTCTTGAACTTTGATTTCCTCTATTACCCTTACTTGGACCAAGGCTTATTCAAAGGTTCTATACTATTGAAGTTGCAATAGCAATGAGATTTTCTTGGTGTAACTTTGAGTGAACATTCAAGTTAATTCTAGGATGCGTAGAGTGAAAGACAAATTTGTTATTGCCACTCTCCATTTGTTCCCATAATCCATGACCGGTTCATCCTCAAATTGGGAAAGATTGTATAAATCAATCATGGTGGCATTTTTTTTTATACTAAAGGTAAATCATTCTAGAAATGCATCTATCAATTATTCAAATGTCAAGATACCATGGCATGTTAGGTTATTATACCACTCCAAAGCACCCCCAACAAGTTATGAGAAACATTCATAGTGTTAGGGGGTTGCTATCTTGAATATGAAAGCATGTGTTCATGAAGCTTATCACATGTTCCTGTGCATCTTCATCACCCTTGAACTTGTCTAACTTTGGCATCTCAAAGTGCTCAAGATAGGGTAATGATGGAACTGATGGGTGTAGAGGCTAATTTGTAAGCTACCATAAGGTAGGTTTTTGATAACCTAAACCCGAGGCTTATTGCTTTTCTAATCTGTTAAGGTGCTCTATCAATTATTTGTAGGCTTTAAGTGAGATGATGGCATTTGCTCATCTTTGGCCTTTATTGGTTTGAAGGTTTTGATGTGGGTGGCATGCAGGGCAAGTGGTACCAATAGGAACACCATCATAGGTAGTGGTTCTTGATACTTAAGTTGTTCCTTGTAGGCTTCATTGTCTTATTGTTAGGGTTACGCTTGATAGTGTTCTAGTGAGTGGAGTTGATGATGATAAATGGGTGGTGGTATAGATATTAATGATGAGTGGGATTTGGAAATAGAAAAGGTGTAGTATTATGGTTTAGGTGTGGTGGAAGGTTATGTCATTGTGCTTGGCACACTAGGTGATGTTGGGTTTATTACCTCTATTGCATGGGCATAGGTAGCCTCTCATATATCACCCATTGCATTTAATGGTCCATTGTCATCCTAGGTACCGATATTTGGTTTGATAGGTCAGTAGTGTGTGGCCTGTTCACCTATGTGTGAGTGGAATGAATAGACATTTGTTGCAATTTAGCCCTAGATAGATCGATGATTTATTTTCTAAGGTCACAAGAGACCACATTAACTTGATATTGCTATTAGAATACAGGTTCTATGTAATCAAGAGGTACCAAAGCACACCATTCTTACCCATAATATATATCATACGGTGTAGTGGGAGGGTAAAAATCATCATCCTTGGGTCCACAAGTCGATGTGGTAACAATATGATTACCTTGTTTATTATATATGTTCAAATAATCATACTTGTGACTCATCCAAGGATGATCAACTAGAGTAGCTTAAAGGCCTCTATCTTGTTATGAAATGTACCCTTGATCTTGGTCTAGGGGAGTCAAAGGCTGAGCTGAAATATAAATACATAGTAGGGGTTTTCTAGATGTCTTAGCTTAGTCATAGTTATCCCTATAAAAGGTGTGCAAGGTATCCTGATTAGGATAATCCATATCTTGATCATATTCAGTACTTGTAGGTGAAATGTGCATTTGGGCACCTGATGTCTCAGGGTCCGTGGAGTGGTGAATGACATTTGAGCCATAACAGTTGCATCATTAATCAAGAATAATGAGATCCTATGGATAAATCTGAAGATGATCCATTACTTTTGGTGATGGCTCAGTAGTGAAAGATCATGAATGATCCTAGTTGCATGTTACGACCATTTTTTGGATAGATAAGTTGTATAGAACTATGACTATGCTCATGAGTACTATCTACACTATGCAAATAAAGCAAATAAACAAATACAAAAGCACTCTTTGTTTTGATTTTTGATTATTTTTTATTTTTATTTTTTACTTTTGTTTTATTTTTTAGTTGATTTTGTGTGTTTCTATTTTTGGAACCTCTATTCCTAAAATACTAAAAGGAAATAAAGAAAATTCTATAACAAGGTAGTTTGTGCACCTCCTCTATTAATGAGTGTGGTACAAATGGTAAAAGTAGCTTCCTATAAGGATAAATTAGAAAATTGGTAACACTATAGGAAGAAAAGTACCCCCCCCAAGGAGGGGCTACACTATCTAAATCCTGCTTCTTTCCTAGAAAATATTTTTCTTCACACTCGGGTATGCTTGGATATAAATTACAACTACATTCCACATATTATTAAGCCCTATGGTTAAGGGGCATCTAAGCCTAATATACCTTGGGATGTACCCAAAATTAGGGGATTTATGAAGAACACAAGATTATACTGAGAGGGGGGGTGAACAGTATTAGACCTATTTTTACTTTTTCCTTTATACTTCAAAATAGTAAAGCAATATACCCAAAGAAATATCAAAGCAATGCACAATATCATCCACAAAGTGACACCAATTTTAACATGGTTCACCCAGAATGGCTAGGCTACGTCCACAAAACTTTTCTCTAAAAGTTATCTCAAAGTTCTTTGGGAATCCTTCCCAATTACAATGTTTATGAGCCTTGGACCAAAGGAGATACCTTCCCCAAATCAAAATTTATGAGCCTTTGCTCAAAGGAGATACCTTCCCCCAATCAAAATTTATGAGCCTCTACTCAAAGGAGATACCTTCCCCTCTGCTCTAGAAATGATCCCTCAGAAGATCAACTGCCTCTACCTCTTGCCAACACGTAGAACTCCTTTCCATCGAAGACCTCCTGTCCTCAATGCTTAGCCTAAGAGACCTTTGCCTTCTATGATCTCGTCCATATCATCTCAGCAACCTGTACCAAACACAGTCAGTCGCTCTAGTACAAGTCTTCCTCTGTCTTTCAAATCTGTCCAACTCTTGAACAAATCAATCCTCTGCATACAAGCCTTCTCAAAGACTTACAAAATCTATCCTCAGGTTCTTCTCATAGAACCAATGTACCTCTATCATCAAGTTCTCTGATAGAACTATCAAACTTAGCTCACAAGTCCTCTGCTAGGACCTATCCAAATCTACTCACAAGTCCCCACCGGAACCTGTCCAAAAACTACTCACAAGTCCCCACTGGAACCTGTCCAAAAATTGCTCACAAGTCCCCACCGGAACCTGTCCAAAAACTCAGCAAGCTCACCAAGAAAAAACTTACTTAGCAGGAAATCACAAAGTGAATTTTTAGAGACCCAATGTGATTTGTCAAACTCATAGAAGCATAAAGAGAATTGTTAGAGACTCAATATGTTCTATACTCAAATCCTAATCTCAAAACTCAACTCAAATCAACTCAGCTCAATATCAATCTCAAATCTGAAAACTCAATTCAATATTTGAAATGGATAGGATAGAATGTTTTCTTTCAAGAACATGAAACCCCAACAATTGCCAACTATGCAAAGAATCACATAACAATGATACTCATGTTCTTTTCACCATCAATTAGGGTTTCAACAACAATGCTCATCAAACAAGGTTTAGTCAACCAACACCATTCAACTCAACATCAACCTTGAAGCATTCAACCAATCATCACAAGAAAAGGAAACAAGTAGAAATCATTTTCCCTCCAAATATATTTGAACAAAACAACCACCAACACAATATCACCAAATGCAAAGAATAAATTGCTCAAATAAACTCAATGGAGTAAGCCCAATATCATGAATCAAGTAAAGCAATAACTTGATAAAACAACCTCTAAGGAAGCAACTCAACCATCAAACTCAAAATAGCCAACCAAGGGTTCCACCAACTCAATGCAAGTAGCTAGACTCAAAAATATAAACCCTAGTGCACAAAGCTTCCACTATCTCAAACCAGAAATTATGCATTCACCAAAAACTCTCCTTAAGGATAACAATGCATAAGTATTTTTCAACAAACCAAAAAATAGGATTTACACCTAGCCAAAGGATACCTAGTTGAAAACCTTTTCACTCCAACCTTATTTCAGAAAAAACATACACCAATCATACTCATAAGGAAAATGTGCCCATACCTTTTTGGAGTAGAAGAAAAATGATCCTTAAAGCTGTCACCACACACAACCCTCAAACTTCCAACCAAGTTAGGGTTAGAACCAAGATAAATGAGCATATATAAAAACTTTCCTTAGTACACCTTTTAGACGGACTTCCTTCCACATAAACTATCAAGCTTTTTGAAAGCTTTTCAAACCACGAGCTCTCATCTTTCGTAGCGTAAATAGAAAATTCGATCACAGCCAAACCAATTAATTGCCTTCGATTTTCCAAGAGTTTAACCTTAGGAACCTTCTCATATTTATAGTCCATACGTGGACTTTAGAACACGTTGGATGCAAAGAAAAGTAATTTCAAATTTAATCGAAATTTGATTTCTAAAGGGTTTAAAAACCCTTAAAGTATTTTTAATAAATTAAAAATAATTTCTCCCTTAATTAATTAAATAATTAATTAATTAAAACCTTGAAGGGTTTTAAATAATAAATAAATAAATAATAAAGAGAACCTCCATTGGTTTTAATAAAAACCATTGCCAATGGAATCTCTCGGATTCTCTTAAAAAGATTCTCTTGGAATCTTCCACCTTTGAAGCCAACACATCCTCTTAACATTAATGTCATTTCATTTTGACATCAATGACAACTCATAGACAAGAACCTAGGATCTCAAACCCAAAATTTCCAACAATTTATTGGTGATGAAGTCCAAGAAACCACTCGTGGAGGCTACTAAGGTGTGTAGGGGTGAGCCAGTGGAAGGAGGTGAAATCCAACGTCATTGGTCTCAATTGGGGGTTGGTTATGAAGACCAACCTTGCCAATTTTTATGTGATACATGGTGTGTGATGTTCCTTTTATTACAAAAATGACATATAGAGTATACGATGATTATAAAATATAATTTGTAAAGTAAAATTCATCTACCTTTCTTTAACAATGCTCAATATTTCATCAATTAACAATGTGGGAAAATACAGTGAAAATAACAAGATCATATTTAAAGAAATGACCATAGATCGAGGATCATATCAAAATATATGGTCACGGTATGATAGATTGAAAACTACTAATTATAGATTCATTTATGCAATCAAGATGTGTATTTTTATTACTTTCTTAGTTTTTCTATGTAAAACATTAAATCAAGCTATTCTAAGATGTAAAGGAATAACCTGACATCCTTTCATTTGATGTCGATCTTGCAAATTCTTGTTGATTTACCTCTTGTTATCGATCGTATTGTTGGATATGATCTCAAAATAGAGACCATATTGTCTTGGGATAGTCTTAGGTCATCTAAGATATATTAAGATAGCAAAGAGGGGTTGTCTGGGATGGTCTTGGTTGTGTACCTACAAAACAAATAGCAGATGAGAAAAAAATTAGTAATTTTACAGGTGTAATAATCCTATCAAAAATGATAAAGGGGGACCCAAAGGGGGTCCCACCATGATCACCATTTGAAAGTGTGAAAAATCATGCACCATAAAACAATATGAAATGGAACACAATGAAATACAATGCAGATAAGAAATCAAATGATAATGAATCTAGCTACAGTAAATTGTATTGATTCCTTTAAAATGTGTTACATATGATCCCCTTCAGGGATTTTACCCAAGTGTAGACACAAATATCTAGCCACTTCTCATCCATCCATGTTCTCCAATCACAACTGTCCACTATATATATATGTATTTACTTAATATATATATATATAGATAATGTTTTATATATTATATTTATATATTTAATAAATATATATGTATTTATATAAATAAATCCTAGACATCTACCATGTTTTAATCTCATCCATCTATCCATATCAATCCATGTCACTTGCCCAAGCTTAATCTCCACCCTTCCTCATGTTTTAATCTTAACCACTCATTTTGTGTTGTTGAAACCCTAACATGTTTAAGGAAAAATTATAAAAGTGATTCATTTTTATGAATCAAGGTCCACAAAAATTACCTCTTAAGCACCTTAGAAATTTTTAGGAGAAAATTTACCCTAGCCATTTCGCTATCATCCTCACCCCCCCTTCGCCACCACCGCATCACCCGTTTCCACTACTACCAAACCCTCACAAACTAGATCTGGTTCTATGAAACTTACCTCAACCCTTGAATACCCCCAAAAGTTCAAAAAACACTTTTGAGTTTTTTTGGAATGCTTATAAGCATTCACATCCAATACAAAATACCTATAGGTATTTCCCATAGTAGATTTGTAGTCCCCTAATCCTTGGGTACCTTTCAATCATTTATGGGATTTTCGATCACAAAAGAAGAAAAAAAGACAAGCATTGACAAGGTAAAGATATTTGGTGCATTTTATTTATATTCTTGCATTTCTATTTTTAGTTATATTCTGCAACATCTAGGCTTTTATTAGTTTTATATTTCAGAGTGCCTCACGTAGTGGATCCCTTGTAGGTGCTTCTAATCCCTTTTTGTTGTTTGCTATTTGTAGGTGCATGAATCATTTTTTTGGAAGATTTTGAAGCTAGGATGGTCCTATTGGTATATACAAGCCCATACACACTCTTGTTTAGATCGAGGATGAGCCAGAAGATACCAATTGTTCACTAAACTAGGGTTTTGAAACCCTGTTATTTGTAAAATATGCATCAAGAAGTACTGTAAAACCCCATATTGGGACACATTCATTGTACAACTGGGAGATCTACCCATATTAATAAAATATTAATCATTTTGTGCAATATTGTGTTGTTATTATTCTTTTTGTTACTTTATCTTTGTATTGGTGTTTTTCATTTTTGGTTTATCACTACCATTGCATCGCTCAATTTTTTTGCTGCTAAATCCTCGTGAACCAGATTTGATTTTTGTGACACTTCCCTCAACCTCAAAATGCCTCCAAACTTCACATAATACTTTTGAGCATTTTGGGAATGCTTTTAGGTGTTCACATCCATCACAAAATCTCTCTAGGTATTTGTCGCAGTAGATTTGCAGTCCCCCAACCCTTGGGAGCCTTCTAAGCATTCACATGATTCTCAATCACAAAAATAGAAACAAAGAAAAACATTGACAAGGTAAAGATATTTGGTGCATTTTATTTACATTCTTGCATTTCTATTTTTAGTTATATTCTACAACATCTAGGGTTTTATTAGTTTTATCTTTCAGAGGGCCTCAAGTAGTGGAGCCCTCATAGGTGCTTCTAATTCCTATTTATTTTTTGCTATTTGTAGGTGCAAGAATCATATTTTTGGAAGTTTTTGAAGCTAGGGTGGTCTCGTAGGGATACACAAGCCATAAAATCTTATTCATTGTACAACTGGGAGATCTACCCATATTAATAAAAGCTTATTAATTTTATGTAATATTGTGTTGTTATTATGTTTTTGTTACTTTATCTTTGTATTGGTGTTGTTCATTTTTGGTTTACAAAATGGCGATCACGGAGGGACATCAAAATACCTCTTTAAGTTAACATGAATCTTGTTGACTTATTCACCCAACTTCTTAATCCATACAATTTGGCAAAGTCAATTCCAATTGGCATGAGCCTTGTTGATATGGACCAAATTTCCTCACCCCCATCATTTTTCAAATTCATTCTCTTTGAGGAATTGTTAAGGGCTTCAACCAACTACATTCCTCCATCGCTTCCACCTTCACCTTAACCTTCACCTTTAGATCCTAAGATTTTCTAGGTAGACATAGAAGAGGTTGAGTCATAAGAGTTTGATAACATCATAGATGACATTCATTTGATCCCAATGCCCCATCAGATTGAGGAAGGTTCTCATATGTCCATTGAAGATATGATCGATGTGAATCTTAGTTCAGATGTAGACAATCCTCAAATTATAAAACTTGGTAAAATTTTATCCGTAGATGAACAATAGCAATTAATTGCTCTCCTCAAGAATAAGAAGGGCATTTTTGCATGATCTTACAAAGATATGCTTGGTCTTAATCCTAACTTGGTTGTCCATAATTTCACCTTGCACCCTGATGCTAAGCTGGTAAAAAAAAAATTGAGAAAGATACATCCTACCATTTCCCTCATGGTCAAAGAAGAGCTTCAAAAGCTTTTAGATGTGGGTTTCATTATCCCTATTGACTATCCTAAGTGGCTTTCAAACATGGTGCCCATTTGTAAACCTAATAGGGTGATAAATATTTGCACTAACTTTCGAGACCTTAACAAAGTTTTTCCTAAGGATGAATTTCCTATACCAAAAATTGATAATCTTGTTGACACTTGTGGTGGACATGAAATGCTTTCTCTAATGGACAATTTTTTAGGGTACAACCAGATTCAAATCAATCCTAATGACCAATAAAAAACAACATTCACTACACCTTGGGGGACTTTTTGTTACAAGGTGATGCTCTTTGGTCTCAAAAACATAGGTTCCACTTATCAATGTGCCATGACATACATATTCCATGATTACATGCATAATATCATCGAATATTATGTGGATGATCTCTTGGAAAAATTTAAAACTTGACAAGAGCACATTGTTGTTTTGGAAAAATTATTTTATTGACTTCTAGAGCATAATGTAAGGTTGAACCCCAAAAAGTATGTCTTTGGTGTTACTTCAGGAAAACTACTAGGATTCATTATCTCCAAAAGAGGCATTGAGGTGGATCCAAACAAAGTCAAGACCATCATGGAGATGCCTCCCAAAAAAATTAAAGGAATTATGTAGTTTACAAGTAAATATTAAATTGATCCATCATTTCATTGCATAAATTTCTTATAAATGTAGGTCATTCAATCACTTACTACAAAAGGGGGTGATATTTTAATGGATATATGAATGCAAAAAATATTTTGATGACATCAAGAAATACTTGGCTTCTCCACCAGTCTTAACTCCTCCTCGTCTGGGGTCCCCTTCCATATTTATGTTTCAACAATGGACTTTGCATTAGGAACAATGCTTGCATAAAAATATGAAAATAATCCAGAGCAAGTTGTCTACTACATTATCTGAACATTGGTAAGCTATGTAACCAGATATGCTTATGTGGAAAAATTATGGTTAGCAATGGTTTTTATGACTAAGAAACTCAGATATTACATGCTTAGTCACATGACATATGTCATAGCTCATGAAAATCCTCTATGTTCATCAGCAAAAAATGGATAATGCTTCTCACTGAATTTGATCTTGAGTTCATTAGCAAAAAATACATTAAAGGTCAGGTCATAGCCGATCAGCTTGTAGTTATTAGTGATAAACTCTTTATTATTGAGATACTAGATGATTCGATATTCACTATCACTAAACATGAAGAAGATGTCATTCTAGCGAAAGATATTGATATCACACTATTATTTGATGGTTCTAAGTGCGAAAAAGGTCAAGGTGTTGGAGTCATTTTTCATACACCACAAGGGATAGTTATTCCCATATCATTCAAACTTGACTTCCAATGCACAAACAACAATGTAGAGTATGAAGCCTTAATCTTAGGCCTTCAAGTAGCCATAGCTATGGACATAAAGTATATCAGAATATTTGGTGATTCTCAAATTGTCATTTATAGAATCAAAAAAGAATACCAATGCAAAGAACCAACCATAAAGCTCTACCATGAAGTAACAATGACATTACTCACTAAGTTATATTGGTATGACATCGATAGTTTGCCATTTTCAAATAATATATTTGTAGATGCAATGGCATCTCTAGGATCAATGATTCCAAAGAAATTTATAGGAGAGGTACAACCACTCATTGTTACAACGATCTCTAAATCTATAATTGTTTGTGTTGAATCTAAGGATGAAAAATATGTTTTCTTTATCCATTCGAAGCCATATGAGCCTTGGTAAAACCAAATAATAGCCTTTATCAAGTTTGGAACACTCCCATAAGACATGTCATGAACTACTAAACACACTTTCAAGAAAAAGGTAGTTTATTTTACTCTCTTGGGAGACATGTTGTATAGATGTGGTTATGATGAAGTCCTCCTTCATTGTCTCAAGTTAATAAAGGCACAAAGAGCCATAGCTAAAGCTCATGATGGTACTTGTGGTGGTAATTTTAGTGGAATGGCCATTGTAAAATGCATTTTATGCATGGGTTACTATTGGCCCACCATGGAATGTGACTATTACACTTAAGTCAAGCATTGTCAACAATATCAATAGTATTTTAATTTAACTCATGTGCCATCACAAGCATTATAGCCTATTCAAAGCCTTTTGTCCTTTTCACAATGGGGTCTTGATTTGATTGGCAAAATATCACCTCCTTCCCTGGGACAACACACATTCATCATAACAACCAATGAATACTTCATAAAGTGGGTTGAGGCATTTCCTCTAACCAGTATGATAGGACCTCAAATTATAGAGTTTATACTTCATCATATCATCTATAATTTTAGTATTCCCTCAAAAATCATCTCTAACAATAGCAAGTCTTTAAAATAAAGAAGGATGTTCAAACACTTTGGAAGAAATATAATATTCAACATATTTTCTCGACTCCTTACCCACAAGAAAATTGATAAGCTAAAGCTACCAATAAGACTTTAATTGCTATTATCAATAAACTAGTCAAAGAAAATTATAGATATTGGCATACTCAAATTCCCTTGGCATTATGGGCTTATTGAACAAGCATCCACACACCTACTGGGGCAACACCATTTTCATTGGTCAATGGAGCTAAAGAAATTATGTCTTTTGATATTGATATCCCCTCATTGCAAATTTCATTGCAAGAATTCATAGATGACAATACTACTAGACAAACACATTTTTACCAACTCACGCTTCTTGATGAAATATGGGTCAATGCTTTAGAGCATTTATGAGTTTATCAAGACTGCCTAAAGTGTGCTTACAACGCCAAAGTTCATCTACATGAATTCCAAGTAGGAGATCTTGTTCTTAAAGAGAATCAATAAAACACCAATGCATTACCACATATTTGTGATAAATTCATGGCTAATTGGTTAGGTCCTGTTTAGTATTTTTAAAAATTCACCAAAGTTATTTTATTATAGATTTTAAAAAATTTGAAAATAGAAAATTTCCATTTTAAGGTCAAATTAAAGTTGTCACTCAAAAAGTGGGTAAAGGAACTTATAGGCTTGATATTCTAGAGGGAGTTGAAGAGATCGAACCACTTAAAGTTATCCACTTGAGTGCATTTTATGCTTTATTTTATTTATATATATGTATATATACATGGCTAATACACAAAAACAACATTGCATTTCATACATTACATTTCACAAATTGTATTTCACACATTGCATTCAACTTCACACATTTCATTCACCACATTTGGGGTCATTTATTCATTTTAGATGATAATTGGTCCAATAAAGTTTTTTTTCCTTAATCAAGGGTACCTTCAAATCATTGCACCATTCCATATAGTAAACTTATCATTTGCAAATGACATGTCCATAATCCCTAGGTAATTTCGGTCACTTAACCATTCCTAGTGTTTTTAGAAACAAACCTCCAATACATGTCAAGTTTTCTTTAGGACCAAGACACATTTTCACTAAGAAAATATTGACTTCTTGGAATTGACTCTAACACTCTTTAACCAAACACAATCACACATATTAAAAACATCTTGTGTCAAAGATAGATAACACCATTATTGAGTTGAACCTTAAAGCGAAAAGGATATTCCTTGCTTGTCCCATCATGCACATAGTCCAAAAATAAAAAACAATGGTTTTCATAACTATAACAATAATTTCAAAACAAAAGACAGAGTAGTAAGTATAGGTTAAAATTCTCATCATTATTTGGTTGATAATTTGATTCCCCAAATATCTAAATATTTTATACATCACACACCATAGATCCTCAAGTTGTAAGGATAGAACTACATTTCCAGTCAGATAGTTAGGTATTCTAAATCCTTAAAGCTTAGAGATCATAGTTTTGGACTATAGAGTTAATATACACTAGGGCTATAGATGTTTGACTGGTAGTGGAGTATGCTCATGCATGATGAAATGTCTCCCTTGAAGAGATATCTAACCGAACATACGAAAAAACTAGCTTTTTGGTCTTCTCCATAATATTTTTCATCTCAATTTACTCAAGATGGGTTAATGAACTCACTTACACACACATTGGTTCTTGATTGCCTTGATTCATTACCATACTCATGATTTAATAAATGAAGTCACTGCACACACATTTGGTCCTAGATAAATTAGGTAGTATTTAGTGAGTTTGATATCACTAGTATGTTCGAGTATCCACAAAACAATCAATTTTCCATATCAACATCCATATATTATTCCATATCAACATCCATATCATTACATGAGTCTTCCATTTCCAAGCCACCATTTTGGTTCCCATAATTAAACAACAATGCTATCCATGGTCAAGTAAAATCTAAATTATGAATGATAACTAGAACATTAATTCATTTGAATTCATACACATTATCATTGCATTATCATTCCATAACACATACACAAAATCCTTCACACAAAAGCATAACACAAAAATAAAAGCCATGTATATATATAAATATCGCATGTAAAATTAATTCTCGAAGGCTATATACAATGAAGCACCAAGTATCATATATAAAAAGTGTATCTAAGCACTAACTAACACCTATAAGATGACCCCTATGACCCCAAAGGAGATATAGACCTAGAGATACTATGCATAGACTCACTATGCCTAATAGACCCATATGTGGATGAGCAGGGTGGATCTAGTAGCCCAATGTGGTGCTACATCAATAAATTCTCTAAATCTCAGATGTATCCATCTTGGGCCCAAAGGTGTAGTACATCACATATTTTATGATGGTACCTCTAAAGTAGCTCTACCTAGAGCCTCATGATCCTATTCTTTTCTCCACATGTAGCCATCCATGCCTCTAGCTCTTCCCAGAGTCAAGCTATCTTTGCATCCTGAGCTACTATATCTACATCTCAATCAACCACCATATACTCAAGCCTCATATAATACTCCTCACTTCATCCTAGATGTCTCTATAGAACCTCATCCATATCATAATCATCCCCATATCCATCACCTCCAATATTTGTAGGTTGCTCTGCTATGTCCCTTGCTTGTCTCCATCGACTGCTAGATCAAAGGTATATCCAAAGTTTGGGACACTCCTTCATCTCATCCTTTGCCTCATCCTCATCCCCAATAGCCTCATCCACTACCCAAATCATTACCCATGGTGGTTATGTAACTAACCATGCATTGTAATCAACAGTGGTCCTTGCATCATCCACATCAGGGAGATCCATATCCTCATCATCATAAGTCATCTACCATACCTTGGCATAAGATAGACCCATCTCATCCTGATGGTGCTTGTATAGCATTGGTGCCTCAAGAACCCATTATCATAGCCCAAATTTCTACAACACCCATGAGAAATGGATTAGTTCCACATAACTCCAATGCCTCCCAATCACCCATCTAGCCTTCTGAACTCTCCATAGTTGTTTCCCATCACCAATCTAAGTAGCACCTTGCCATGGTCTCCACTGCACCTGAGAAGGTGTCAACCATATCCATAGATTCATATACTCCTGTATAACTAGATAGGATGACTCGAATGCACCTCCTCAGCCACTCACCATATTATAGAATATGGCTACTCATCATCCCATACCTTAATAGGTAAGCCCACAGGTCATGCCACACTGAAGTGCTCCCAACCCCAATACTATAGCAATAAACTGCAACCTAGCCCCTTCTACTTCTACCTCCTCACTTCATACAAATATTGGTACAACTAAGCTAGAAGAGCAGGTGCCTATGCATACACCTAAGGCTCGTTGATCATATTGTACACCAACATGATCATGTTCCAAGGAAATTGATAGCCAATTCTATTTAGTGCCACTATGTTGGCAAATAGGAATATGACCAAGGTGAGCAATACCTCCAACTTCTTTTTGACATACATCACCAAGTACCTTATACCTCCACCCTCCACACTCACATCCTACCATTAATCTCCAAATACCTAGCTCATCTCATGCCCCTTATAATTTCCAACCTCAATACGTAACCCCTCCATTGAAACTTTGAGGATGTGGTATACATCCTCAAGTGCCACTATCACTTCTTCAATAGGGAGTTGAAAGGTCCCCCTATTTGGATTTCATATCTCCACCAAGGAAGAGAGATATTGCTCATATTCCCTCACCACATCAATCTCCATCCACTTCCATAGCTTATTTTGTAGCACCTTTCTCACCCCTAGTATGAGAAGCAAGAACTGATGTCAATACACAAGGTAAACACATTAATGTCACATGCATTGCATAATTTCAAAACAAAAATAATATTTTTTTTTTGTATAGAGTCCAAAAAAGAGTGCCAAGGACACTTACCTTAGCAACATCCACCTCCACTCCTACAACCACATCCATACCCTCCATTACCATTGCCTTCAATCCACCTCATGCCTTCACTCCACCTCACTTCTCCACTCACTCTTCTTTAGACGTAGATTTTGGAATTCATGAACTTAAAAATGAATCTTATTTCACCTTTATAGACTATTTGTAGCTCTTTTTGGTGCATTTAAATACCCATAGGTATCCATAGGCACATTGAAACACTTACCAACATTTACAGAGTGGAAAACATTTATCGATATCTACGAATTGATGTGGACGCTAGTTGACATTTGGTGTCAAAATATGTAGAAAGACCAAAATGATCCAAAAATGTATCTTACCTCCACAAAATCATTCCAAATTGTATCCATACATTCATTTCACCATAATATCATGTTTTGTGAAATAAAAAAATGATTTGCATGATCAATTTTTGTTTGCGACCAAAAGTTACAAAATCACCTTTACAAGTTTCAAAATGTATCAAAATGGTCCAAATTTTCACAAAATGACTACATCCATCATTCCAATAATTCATTCCATCATTTAATTCATATTTGTGATAGCATGTATTGATTTGGGTGATGAAATTTTGTTTATGACCCAAAAAGTCATAAAATTATCCAAAATTGCTTAAAAAATGCTCCAAAACAATGCAAAACTTCACAAAATCATGCAATCCAATCATCCAATGCATTTTTAATTAACACATTCACATTTCATTACCATAAAAAATTGCATTTGGATCAAACATTTGATAATTCCACATACAATTCCAAGTGAACCTTGTATCTAGTTGTCTATTCTATCTTCGTGGTGATCGCAGTGATTTGTTGTCCATGCAATTTGGTAAGATGATTAAATCACCATAAGGACACTTGGACATATTCATCATCCAATAGCTCCTTGTTAAAAAAAAAATCACTTTTGGTTCCTCATCTATTGAGTGAGACTATGAGAAGACCAATTTGCTCAATAGCTGTCATTGATGCCCTTTTCCATGGGGTTCCCAACATGGGTAACTTTCATCATTTCTTTTGCAATTTCACTAGTCTCTTGGGATACATGTCGATTAAAGTGATTGAGCAACCATTTAGAAATTCCATGTGGGAATTAGCTACAAAAATGAGTGGCTTCAAGGATAGACTATTTTCTATTTTTTTTCTGCATTTTCATCTTTGCATTTCAATAATACTAAAAGGCACTTTCTTAAACAACATGGAATCACCCCAAACTTACGGTAGCCAAATTTTATTTGGATTTCCTACAGTGATATACATCCTACATGATCATGGAATCTACATTTGGCAAAAATTCTTTCCCTATTAGGGCAACAATAGAGTCCATCACTTGCATTTTACAACCCCTTTTCTCGTTGGTACAAAAATGACATCAATTTACATAATTCATATCATCCACATTTACATAATTCATATCATCCGCATTTACATCATACACTTGCACTTACACCATTCAACTGCATTTTCACCTGCAATTCTATCAATTGGCTTGTGAGACTCATTTTTCACTCATTCGCCAATTGAGGGGGTAAGATACACATACAAATTCTTTTGTCTTCAAAATCATCTTCGCATTCCAAGGAAAGAAAGTTGCTTCATCATGCCAAACTAGGTGTCTCATATTTTTGCACACATTGTGTTTCACAAAATGTGGTACAAAAATGGGCATCTATAGACAAAAAAATATATATCCACTTGTCATCCATCCATGTTCTCCAATCACAACCGTCCATTATATATATATATATATGTATTTACTTAATATATATAGATATTAATATTTTATATATTATATTTATTATTTAAAAAATATATATGTATTTATATAAATAAATCCTAGCCATCCACCATGTTTTAATCTCAACCATCCATCCATATCAATCCATGTCACTTGCCCAAGCTTAATCTCCATCCTTCCTCATATTTTAATCTCGACTGCTGATTTTGTGTCATTGAAACCCTTAAGGACAGATTATAAAAGTGATTAAATTTTATGAATCAAGGTCCATGAAAATTACCTCTGAAGCACCTTAGAAGGTTTTAGGAGAAAATTTTCCCTAGAAATTTTGCTATCATCCTTGACCCCACCATCGCCATTGCATCAATCATTTCCATCGCTGCCAAACCCTCACAAAGCAGATATGGTTCTTCAACACTTATCTCAACCCCTGAACGCCTCACAGAGTTCATAGAACACTTTTGAGCATTTTTGGAATGCTTCTGGGCATTCACAACCATCATAGAATACCTCTAGATGTTTCTTGTAGCATATTTGCAGTCCCCCAATCCTTGGATGCCTTCCAAGCATTCACACAATTCTTGGTCATAGAAGTAAAAATAGAGACAAGCATTGACAAGGTAAAGATATTCAGTGCATTTTATTTACATTATTACATTTTTTTTTTTAGTTATATTTTGTAGCATCTAGGGTTTTATTAGTTTTATCTTTCAGAAGGCCTCATGCAGTGGAGCCCTTGTATGTGTTTCTAATCCCTTTTGTTTTTTGTTATTTCTATGTGCATGAATCATATTTTTGGAAGTTGTTGAAGCTAGGGTGGTCCCGTAGGGATACACAAGCCCATCCACACTCTTTTTTGGATTGATGATGAGCCAAAAGACACTAGCTATTCACTAAACCAAGGTTTTGAAACCCTATTATTTGTAAAATTTGTATCAAGAAGTATTGTAAAAATCCATATTAGGGCACATTCATTGTACAACTAGGAGATCTACCCATATTAATAAAAACTTATTCATTTTGTGCAATATTGTGTTCTTATTATTATTTTTTGTTACTTTATCTTTGTATTGGTGTTGTTCATTTTTGGTTTACACCATGATACACTTTTACAAAGAGGTGTAATATAAATAATTTTCATACACACAACAATACCTTCAGAAGTGGATTTCATTGATACCATGATGTGAGGGTGAGATTTAAATCCTTTTGCTACCTTAAATCCCATCACTTGCATGCAATGAAACAACAAAAGATATCAGTAGAATCTATAAGGCACACCCAGGTTGGACCTATTTTGATCAAGAGATAGATGAAAATAGAGTGATTGCATGCATGAAATAATGAGAAATTTAAGCTAATAAAAAATCTATCATTAAAACTAACATGTTGATATAAACCTGGAAGGAAATGCAGAAAAGAACCAAGAAAATGATCACCTGGTCTTGGCCATGTTAGTTGATATGGTCTTGGTTGTGGGACTATATCAGAAGAGATGGTCTCTGTCATGGACCTACAACTTTTTGAAACTAGGCTGGGGTGATGTTGGGGTGATTTGATGGTGTGTTTTATCAGTGAATTTATGGTAATAAATAGATGAGCACATGGATTCAAGTGTACCAAAACTGATATGTTGATCAAGCTATATTTGTGGATGTAATTTCAAAGCTCATGTGGTGAAACAATGACATTTAATTCATATGACTAAAAGGTACGATTGGATTTCAACAACATTTCATTGCTCAAATCGATGATATTTGAATATTTAAAATAGGAGGGACCCCTCATTTTATAGCCTCCTTGGCTAAATACCAAAGGGGAAAATGATAATTAGGGGTAGCCCTTATTGCTAAATTATAGGTGGCTAGGATAATTGTAGGTTGCCAAGGGTGACTATAGGTCATTAGGGGTGGTGGAAAATCTACCACTACACTGATAAGTAGTCCCACTACCTAATTATTCTTTTTGTAGTTATGCATGCATGATTGTCTTGCAGGGGATGGCCTCAGTGATCATATCATAGGGGATGTACTTGAATCTAGGACCATATTGGTTGAGATGGCCTTGGCTCTAAGACCATCTTGGTTGAAAGAACCTGGCATCCCATAGGGGATAAGTGTCTTTTTACTGAGAAAATACACTAAATAGCCCTGAGGCTATCCTAAGTGGGTTAGATGGGTTAGAAGAAGGTATTTTGAAGAATCACCTTATGATTATGCAGTTTATGTGTCTACACATCGATTCTAAGACATTTCTCCATTACACATAGAAACCCATATTGCTCTAGTATTCATGCTCATGAAGAGTTGAAAAATCCACATATATTCATCAAAAGTTGAAAAAAATTCACTATCACTGTGATATGATCACTAGAACATATATTTTTTTTACATCTACTAGTTGTATTTATTAGAAAAAAATTAGAATCCCTAAAACAATTACATATTTGGTAATGAATCTCTATGTATTAGAGTTTATATTTAAACTGGTCCATATTTAGCCAAACCAAGCAAGATTGCTTTCAATGTACATATTGATCAATAATTATTTACATGTATTTATATGTGTAACAAATTATAGCATCTTTGTTGCCTCCTATTTGTGTCTAAATTATATGATCTGTATTTCTTCTTTCTAAGTATTTCAAACAGGCAAAAATCCTTCATCAATATTTGTGTATGTGTTCACAGTAAGAACTGTCAAAGATGAGAAGGCACAATACATGGAAAAGTAGCAATGTTGGTCAATGTCTAGGATAGATAAGGATACGTAAAAGCTAGTTATGTTAGAATTTGTGAATGCAATTCTATCCCTTTTTATATCCATGGCAATTAAAATTTTATAAACAAGACATCATCATTGAACATGGATAAATTGATTTTAATCTTCACCAGATCTATAGTTATTTTTGACACCTCTACTATCACTCTTCCATTTGATGATGCTTACATCCATGTTCCTCCTATTCTCAAGCAAAAACTAAATTATAGTGGGAAGATTTCAGGAATTCCTTTCAAAGCTCTATTCCTAAATCCAATGTGTCTTCTACAATAGTGCCTCTCTCTATGTTGTAGAAGATGTTGTTTAGTATAAATTAGTGGATGTTATCTCCAAAAATTGAAGCCCATGGCACTTCACAAATTCTCTAGTAAATAAGTTGTAGCTTGGATCTTTTCTTAGGATGTATCAATGATGAAAATCCACAAATATGGATGGGTGGAACACATAAATGGCATGACTATAGTTCCTCTAGGAATTTTGAATGATGGAGAGTGGTTTCCATGGATGTGACATTGGATCCTTACATGGATGTATCTATTTGTCTCTATTTTTCTTATTGTCTAGTGAAAGAAAACTAAAAAATTCCTATTCTTTTATATGTCCATGAAGGGATGTTCTACATTAAAACTTGCCACATTGCTAGTTTATTAGAATTATTTAAATGTGGTGGCCATGAAATGAAATATTTTTTGTGTATTATGGATTATAGGTAGAACCCTAAACATTGCCTCCTTACTACCTACAATGACTATTTTAGCATATTTGACTAGCTTGATGGTGGATTATTGACTAGGCAAGTGAGAAAAGCATCCATAAATTTTATCACATACAAAAATTTCAAAATAGAGTGGCATGAAGATATTATTTTTTGCCAAACATCACCCAAAAGCTATGATATTTTCTATTATTCTTGCATGCCCTATGAATTTTGGAACATTTAAGTAAATCAACCATGATTTAAGACATTTCTCTCTCTCTATCTCTCTATCTTTCCTTATTTTCTTTTGTCATGCTTGCAAAACTAAAAGTTCTATTTCCTTTTCTATATTCTATTTGTATTATATAATAGTCACTAAAATATGTTTTTATAAATGCCTATGAACAAGATCTTACTAACATGCCTTATTAGAAATGTCTAACCTAACATTTTTCTTTTCTAAATGTAGTACATATACTTCAAGAGTGAAATAAGTTTCATGAAAATTTTATTCTCAGACCTTTTTATTGATGTCAACATAGGCAATTGTTTTCATACAACTATTTAACCCTGATAGCTTCAACCATAGAACTACACAATAATGTAATGAAGTTCACATTGTACGATAGGTTCCCCTTTGTTAACTTCATTTGTTTAAACAAATAGATTAGTAGTCTTCACCTACTCATTATAAATAATAGGCATTATAGATATGGTGTTTATGAATATCATTGGTGTGGACTCAATCACATGATTTTGGAGAAAATCTGCCTTGTAGGGCCTCTTCATATTTTTTGTCATAGCACCAGTGGCTTATTGAGTTGTCTACATTCAGTGCCATTTTCCAAGTTAATAAGCCTCACTATTGTATTCTTGGTGACTTCAACAACATAAAGTCACTCTTGTAGGAGTTCTTAGATCTAGATTTTTCTCCATATAGTCAGGTGAGAGGACAAATTCACCAACCCATGGCTTTGACATCAACCTATTCTAATACCACTATTGATCCTTAATGATTGAATAAATTTGCATTACAAATAAGGAAATTTAGATATAGATTATTTCCAATTATGGCATAACTACCATCCACATGAGGATAACAACTAACTTAGACTCATGGTCCTTATGAAAATAAACACAACACTTAACTAAATTAACTTATGGGCCTTGTGAGTGGTTCTTTCCATGTAAGATCATTATTTAAACTTAACTAATATGAATTCCTAGATCATGTGAGTAGTAGTTGTAATCACTCTAATTCATACACCACTAAACTATGATGATAAAAAATCCTAACACCTTAAGGATACCATAGAAATGGCAAAATTAGTATATAATACCCTTCTAAAGAGAGGGTAGCTAAAAACCAAGAAATAGGAGTATAAATATCCCTTTCATAAAAAAGGGTAGTATAAAATAAACACTTATTGGGTGATTGTGTTACCAACTCATGCTAGATTTATAACATGACTATTGTTGTAGTCATCTAGAAACTAGTTATAGGGAAGTTGCAACAAAAAAATTATAAAATAAAACTTACTAGGCTTGACCAACCCCTTAGAGTTATCCTTGATCAATGTCTAGAAGCTAAAATGATAGAATTTCCACCCATAAAACCCATAGATCCTAAAAGAGAAAAGGGTCCTTGGTTTCATATTAAGCACCGATTTTCCTACCACCATGTTAAAGGTCATTCGACAAACAAATGTAAAACTTATAGATATTAGAGAGAAAAGGCTCCTTGGTTTTATCATGAGGAGCAATGCACCTTCCATTATGTCGATGATATTTCAAAAAACAAATGTAAAACCCATATAAATTGCATTCAAGACTTGATAGAAAAAGGCCACATTGTCTCTAGTGACTCTAAAGGTCAATATTATTCTAATTAAGATCTAGGGATTTTCCAAGATCCGCTACCCAATCATGATAAAAAAATTAACAAACCATATCTAGTATAGGGTTGTTCTCCTTCATATAAAAGTATGGTATGAATGACCCATTCTTCCTCCATTGGAGTAGTTATGTGATAACAACACAAAAAATAATTTTATAATCAACCTTCTTGATATTCCTAATTCCTCTGCTCAAGGTAATATTTTTCTTTTGGAGGACTTATACAATCCCAAATTCAATGCAAGGGTACTTTCAACATTTGCTAGGAACTTGAAAGTACATCTACCAAAATACCACTCCTTGAAACTTCCCCTATGCATAAAGAGATGATATTCAAACTACTAAGTGAATAAGTAGTCCTTCAATATCTAAACACCAATGGCCTCACCAATGTGGTAGGATCACTTGGGGTTAATCATGAAATAATATCATTCTACACGGATGACATCCCCCCTGTATCCATGAATGGAGAAATTCCTATTTACATAAATGGCTATTGGTGATAAAATTATTAAGCACATTCTCATGGATATTGGTTCAACCATAAATTTTTTATAGTCTAAAATTCATTAGTAGTTTTAGGTAAAAATCCAATCTTTTTATCAAGGCAATTGACAATGAAGAGCATGAAGCTAGTGGTATAACTGTCTCAACTTTAAAGGTTGGTCCTCGTATCCTCAACACCCTTTTCTATGTCATGCCTTGTGATATGACTTATAAAATTCCCTTTAATAGGCCCTAGATCCATGCAATTTAGGTCATTTCCTCAACTTACCACATATGCCTCAAGTATGAGTACCAAGAAAAAATATACTATATTCCTTCTGACTTTGAGTTTTTCACTTACTATTAAGTGATAAAAGTCAAAAACTTGAGGGCTCATCTTTGTCTCTTTCTTAATTCTACTTATCCTTCCTCTTCCAACCCCCTATCAATGACACATAAAAGACTTTTACCATCAAATATCAAACCAACCCACTTCATAATCACCTTAAATATAAATATTGTAATCAAACTAATATAAATAATAATAATCAACCTAAAGTTCAATATGGGAAATAAACGAAATTCCAAAATGTTAATCAAATATATCTAAATAATCAAGATAATAATAAAAAAGTCATGGACCTATCAAATGTTAGGAATTATTACATCATAGCCCATGTGAGAGGGTAAGTGGTATAACCACCCCTCATATGGTATATGCATGCAGTATAGGACAAAGGTAGTTGCAAGTATTATTAGGTGTTTGGCATGCCTAAAATAGGTATTCTATGCAGTTAAATACCCATATTAAATAATGCAAAGTATTGAAGTATTGAGTTGTAACATGTAGCATTAGAGTAGGTAGAAGGAAGATATATTCTACTTTTGATCCTCCTCTAGATTTGACACATAGAAGCCAAACGATCATTCTATTTGAGAAAAGTAGCTTCAAGGGTAAAATTACCCTATATAAAATTATAGAAGAAAAACCTAAATAGAGGTAATAATATCCATGAATAATCATTCCATAGTAGTTTTAAAGGTACGAAGGTAAAAAATCCCTACCAAAGATCAGAAGGAAAAATCCTTCAAGCATAAAAAGGGTCTCAATCCCTTCAAAGAGCAATAAGGCCATAAGCCTACAAATAACAATAAGGCCAATTTCAACAAGAAAGAAAATGGGTCAAAATTTTACCTAAAGAATTACCATTTAATAAGGCATTAAGAAATCCATAGAAGATCCTTAAAAATTACAAGAGAGAAATCCACATAATCTCCTTAAAAATTACACATTGAAACCTTTCCAAGAAGCTCATTAATGGAAAAAAAAGAAAACAACATTGAAGAAATTAAGTTGCTAAATAATTTTTTATTCATAAAGATAAAAATTCCAAGGGAGCATTATAAGTGAAATAAACACATAAAATTTTGATTAATTTTCCATTAAAAGACAACTCTAATCTGTAGCAAGCACTAGATCTCAAAGTTCAAGTGCAAGAATAGTGTGGTTGGCATTCATGAGGCACTCATGGAATGTAATAAATTTGAGCAAATAGGAATAAGACAAAGGCAAAGATCAATTAATTCAAATATAAAAAAGAAAAATATTAATATAAATTATCCAATGAATGTTCTAATATTAGAAAAATTATAAGACTTCATTAAAGGCAACAAGTTTTTTATAAATCAAAATTTGAAAAACTCCCAAGTTTTATGAAAAACTTGATTCTACAAATAACACCTATATATATAGTAGAGGAGTAAATAAAAGAAGATAGTCCTCCTCATAAAAGTGCACCTCCATTTTGGAAAACCTAGAATGTGGAAAGAGAACTAAAAAAGCTACAAGGCATATCAAAATCAACATTGGTGAAATTGAAGTAGACAATATTGGAACTTCCACTCATGAGGGAATAAAATACAAATGTTTAAACACAAACTCAAAGGTTGCAAGAAGAAAAAAAATTAGAAGGATTAGTAGAAACATGCAATCCCATGTATACTAAATTGCAGTAGAAGAAAGTAAGTATAGACAAAGCAATATGTGGTGCACCAAAGGATAAACCTAGGAACAAAGATCCTAAATACACTTGAATATGCTCATTAAAATTGTAGAAGGACACAAAAACTATTTGAAACACAAAAGGTCATTAAAATCCACCCAAATGCATCAAAATTAATCCACAAGAAATTAAAGGAGCCAACATTTGCAATGAACACATTTAGATGTTACAAATTGGATCTCAAAAACATTGCTTAGGATGATCCATAAGTAGACACATCATTGGAAATCAAAATATTTCTCAACCATAAGTTAGAATTAGACACACAAATAGTATAATAGATGCCAAGGTTTCATAGAGATAAAATATTGGAATGATAAATTAGAGGGGAGAAAAGAAATTGTCCTACATTAGTGGTGCAAAAGACAACTAGAAGGTATTAAATATTACCTCTCCCATTACTCAATTGCAAGCAAAAAGTTCTTATAAAATTTCAAAGAAATCAAGAATATTCTAATTCCTTAAAATATTGAAGTAGAAGAAAGAAACTCCATAATAGTTACTTTTGCCTAACAAGACATCATAATTTTTGCAATTTGAAGAAACTATCAAGACATGAGTATAGGCATTCATATACTCATCAAAAATTATTTTTTGAGGTGTCTTTAGTGAAAGAAGAATATATAACTTTTGTAAAAGTTTACTATGGCTAGTGCAACACTAAATTTCTTATTTCCAAAATTCCAACTATTAAGGAGGAATAATTATGTTTCTTGGAAAATAAAACTCAAAATGTAGCTTGAGTTTAAAGAAGTATGGAAAGTAGTATATGGAACCAATACCCATATTGAAGAATAAAATGAAGACCAAATAAATTTTGACAAGGAAGAGAAAAATAAAATACTAGTTATCGTGTTTAGAGTATTAGATGAAGTCCAAGCATACATTCAGGATTTATCCATGGCTAAAGATGCATGAGAAGATGAAGATAGTCTTTGAAGCAAAGAATAAAAATTAAATAATATTCTTTCAGATCCATATCCATTGTTTGAAGATGAAATATGGAGAGAAAATTTAATCATTCATGAGGAGAATAATTGATTCATGAGCATCATTACAAGCACTAGGGGAAAACATATTTGATGAAACTATAATTCCAATTATTTGAGATTGATCCCATCAAAATACAACACTTTTATGACAATATTAAATATTATTAAGCAAACACAAATCTTTGAAAAGGTGGTGAATCTAATTCAAAAAGTAGAGGCTTCATATTCAATAGATTAAGAAGAACAATTACTACTTACAAATAAAATAAGCAAGTAGCCATTCATAAGAGGCATGAGAACTCCACAATACTTCCAATAGAGAAACAATTTTTAAATATATTAGAATAAAATAAATTATTCTCAAATAAATAATTTCCACATGCAAAGGATGTATGAACAATGTGGAAAAAATAGTCACACCATAAGGGAATGATGGCATAATCCATTCAAAATTTGATCACCTTCACAAGATATGAACCAACAACAAGATAGGTCATATTTAGATAAAAATCAATCATCTTTAGAAAAAATAAATCTTGAATAAAGGAACATCAAAATAATGTAGCCAAAGAGAATCAAGTTAAAGAAGAAAAGGGAAAATTTGAAGAAGAAAAAAAATAACATGTGTATATTGCACAAACATAATTGATACATCTCAATAATATTTAGTATGACTACATAAAAATGACAAGTTTATAAAATTTGTTTCACACAAATGAAACCAAGTACATTACAAGCCAAGCATCTAAGAGTGACGATGTACACTTGTAATGTGATTCTTCACCATCCATAGAAGAATTTTAAGTAGAATACAACAAAGAGAATGAAGAGTCAATATAAAAAAAATTTAAAATTCCACAATAAATAGTACACTAAATAAAGTGTGAATACTTTGCTTTCCATAAATAACACCTTCTTCATATGAACAATGTTAAGAAAAAGTACAATATGATTGATCACACTACATCAAGAGATAATCAAAACATGAAATGGAAACTAGTTTGCATGAAGATATGACAACATCCAAAAAGTATTGGCAACCAGTCAACCTAGTAATCAACATAGGATGCATGATAGCACATCATGCTAAATATTAAAAGAAACAAGTATGCATCATGTATCATGAGCAAAGTCTTAGTCAAACGAATCAATCCATGATAAAGAAGAAAATACAAGAGGTGATTGATCTTACCATAGTAGAAGATATTGATGAAGATAATATTTGACAATAAGTCTACATGGCAGGAGAACATTTAATCTAATCACAAAATGATATATTTCATGATAAGAGGAAACACAATTCATGCATTGAATTCTATAAGCATTAAATGAATATTTTGTAATAAATATGTTTTTTAAGTACATGATTGGTGGAACCTGACACTCATAGGTATCAAAGTAGAAAGTCTATATTAAGGGGGAAAATTTCTCTCTCAAATTTCAACATCAAAATCACCCTAGATATTATTCTTTGGTCATAAGCTAAAAATAAAGCTTTGACTATGATGTAATATGGGGGAATATTAGGAATTATTACATCATAGCCCATGTGAGAAGGCAACTGATATAACCTTACCTCATAAGGTATATGCATGTAGTATAGGACATAGTTTGGTAGGAACTCAAGTTCCTAGCGGATATATCAAAGATAATTGGAATTGGATCTAAACTAATAGAATTACCTTTTGGATAGAATCACCTTTGCACTAGAGGAGAACCCTTCCAATGGATCAATTGATCAAATATATATTCTTATTCATGGATGCATTGTGTGAATGGCCAACCTAATATATATATCTACCCTAAAGCCATGTTTGTGAAGAGATGTTATGGTTCACCCAGGTGTTGTAGGTGAGTTGGAGAGGAGAGGGCAATCCTCCAAGGGAGGTCCCGGGTTCAAATATCCACCCTACCAAAAAGCTGAATTGGGTATCCAAAATCCAATTGATAATGTTGGTACGAGCAGGGTTGGGTGTGACTCCTGGGTGACTTTGACAGTGTAGAACCCCCTGTTTGTGGTCTCTCAGACCAAGGCGGTCCCACAAGGGGTTTCTCTTAAAAAAAAATGTTATGGTTCACGTTATGAAGAGACGTGATGGTTCACGCTATGAAGAGATGTGATGGTTCACTTAATGAGTTATTAATATAATAATTAAATGATTAATAATACTAACTAATACTAACTAATAATGTTAGTATGGAGGATCCTAACATGCCACCCTCCTTAAAAATATTTTTGTCCTTAAATATCAAAGTGAGGAGCTTTATCATTTGTTTTCCAATAAGGATTTGCATAAGTTCTTTGAATATTTTAATGTCATCCTTCCGTAGGTAGGGATAGCAAGAAGGATAAAGCGTTAGCGGGGGTTGCTAGAAAAATTAGTAAATGTGTGATGATGAAGGAAGGGCAACCCTTGGTATTATTTAAAAACATTAGAATGATGCATAAAAGAGGTGGTAAAACATTTACATTCTCCTATTATTCCATGGGAGAGGAAATGGAGGAGTGTGCAATCAACTTTCTGCCTTGTTTTTGACTAGGTTTGACCATGTGGTGATAACTCACTATTGGAGAGAAAATTGAGAGTAGTTCTTGTAGAGTGCATGTTTGGCCATAATGAGTCACTTCAGAAATATCTACCTCATCCTTACCTGATGCATTGATCACTTCTGGCATATCAACCGTAGTGTTTGCTTGCTCATTGTCCTCAATTTCCACATCTTCATTATAATTCTCATCTTCCTTAGCTTCCTCATCTTCCTTATCTTCCTCATCTTCCTCATGTGCAATTTATTAATTTTCTTATGCTTCCATAAAATCTTCAATGCACTTACTAATAGTATTTTCTATAATGTTTTCGAAATGTTGCACACTAAAAATATTTTCTAAACATTGCCAGTGTGGTTTCCCCAATTCTTGAAATTTTACCTTCAATTTTTAAACTTCTTCCTAAAATTTTTGGTCCCACATGGTTGGATCCATAATGCTCTGATACCAAATGGTAGGAACCCAAGTTCCTAGTGGATCTATCAATGATAATTGGAATTGGATCTAAACTAATAGAATCACCTTTTGGATAGAATCACCTTTGCACTGGAGGAGAACCCTTCCAATGGATCAATTGATCAAATATATATTCTTATTCATGGATGATTTGTGTGAATGGCCAACCTAATATATATATCTACCCTAAATCTATGTTGGTGAAGAGACACGATGGTTCACATTATGAAGAGACATGATGGTTCACGTTATGAAGAGATGTGATAGTTCACTTTATGAGTTAATAATATAATAATTAAATAATTAATAATACTAACTAATAATTTTAGGATGGAGGATCCTAACATAGTTAGTTGCATGTATTTTTAGGAGTTTCTTATGGCTAAAATTTACATTCTATGTACTTAAATAGCCATAATTGCATAATACAAAGCATCAAAGCATTGAGTTCTAATAACCAAAATACCACCTTATCCTAGAACCATGGGATTACCCTATGTGAAGGATAAAGTGGTATAAATAAGAAATTATTCCTTTATTTGTGCCAATACTACCAATGAGAAGCAAATTTATGGTACTAACCCTTAGTTGAAAGATAATATGTATTATACTACTTGTACGACCTATATCCTATGCCTATGCAAATGCTCTATAACATAGGATATCAAGGCAAAGGCCTAAGCATTTATGAATAGAGAATTAGAGAGCCCTTCAAGGATGATGTATGGATAGGTTACTATGGGATATGATATATCCCTAAATTTAGTGATCTCTTTTCCTTTTTTTGTACATTTGAAAATGATGATGAATCAAATTTTACCCTTCAAGAGTCCTAGGACAAGAGATGAGTTGAATTGAGATGATGAGGATGATAAGAAGCTTTGGAGTTTTATATATTCTAATTATAGACTGAATCTTATAACCATAGTATATCTTAAGCTAATTGGTAAGGAAAGTGTCTATAAAGGCATTTCCCATAGTCCTCGAGATATCCCTTTTGACTATCTTGTCTAGAATGACCCTTGACATAAAGGGTCTTTTCTCCAAGTAGATAATATTATTGTCCTATAGTCATCCTATCATGATCAATCAACAATAGATCATATGGAAATAAATATCCTAGGTGTACTACCTACTCTTGATCAACTAGAGGATGAATCCCACATGGTAATTGAAGAGAATATCAACATTAACATTGGAACCCAAGATAATTCTAAAGTATTGAAGTTAGGAAAGGTTGTAACCCCAATAGACTATGAATACTAAAAAATATCTTGATAGAGTTTAGTGATATCTTCACTTGATCCTATGTAGACATTCTAGGACTAGATCTAATATGGAAATGAAGCTAAGAAATGCATTAGATGGGGTGCTTAAATAAGAACCATGAATAATCAAAGGATTATCACTAAAAATAGGTAGGTGCAACCAAGTGTAAATTGGTTCAACCTCCCATAATAAAAATAAGAATATTAGGTGTAACCACCATAATACAAACACAACAAATCTAGAATACTGCTAAGTGTAATCTAATATCTAATGAAAGAGACAAAAATAGTCTCAACAAAATTTCCTAAAAAACTAACCAATAGAAACCAACATGACCCATGAAGGGATTTATATAATCCATTGTGATCCATGGAGGGCTTCACATAATACATAAAATATCAGATAATCTTAATCATAAGACTTACATCATGTGTTCCTCCTCATTCCTTCACACCATAGAAGCATTGGACTCCAATTATTCCAAGAGAGAAGGTAAGTCATGGGGCATATGGTGGTGTGATATCTAGAAATTTTTGTGTGGAAGCTGACCATGATGGATGACAAGGTATGAAGTGAAAGAACCCTGCTGAGTCTAATGAGTCTTCATGTTGAATACTTTGTCTAAATAAAGCAAACACTAGAAGTTAGGTACCACATCTATAGGATGGATGATGATAGGATTAGTCTCCAAAGTAGAATTATGGAACCGTATTGAGTCTAATGAGTCTTCACATCGAGTACTCTATCTAAATAAAGAAAAATATAGAATTTAGGTACCACATCTATAGGATGTCTGATGATAGGATCAGTCTCCAAACTAGAATCATGATATGGATTTAGAAGATCTACATTGATGACATCATGAATGCCAAAATGACCTAGAATATGTAGATGAAAGGTAATCTTAGAGACTTATTGGAGGATGGTGCAAGGACCATAGCAAAATAGTTTGATATTACTATGTGTCTTATTTGAAAAATATCATTTATCTAAATAGAGCCAAATTTTATCTCCAAATTGAAAAGGATGAGGAATACGATGTTGATCCTTTGCTCAATTTTCTTGCTATTAAGTATTCTATAAAAATTATACCAGCTTTGACTTAATACCTTGAAATTGCTATATGAAAGAGTTTATCTTATCTTACTCCTTATACATGTGTGTAGTGGTTACAGAGGGCAAGGATAGAGGTAAGTCATATAGATCCAAAGGCTAAAATACAAGACAAACCTCAAAAGGAGAGTGCCTTGTGGAACTTTGGAATGTTTTATTATAAACATTCTCTATATGTGTGAGGCCCAAATATCTCTTGGCTAGATAAGTATGGTGATAAATATTAAAATATGCACAATAGTGTGATTAACCACTTTTATCTTTCCATATAAATATAGATGAAAGGTCATGGATAAGTAAAGAGAGAATCCTAAAATATTCCACAAGGAGCAAAAAAAAGGACCCACAAAGCATGGACCTCTGTTAGATAAAATACTGGTAGGTAGACCAAAGAAGTGCCATATTATAGCAAAGAAGAGCTATGCTAAGTTAGGTCCTAAACTGGTCTTCCAGCATGGGATGAACTTAGATATTTTATTGAATTGGTCCACAATCAAAACACACAATTATGTTTCCAAACTTTCATTGGAAAACCACTCACCAAGTCCATGGAAGTGATTTTCAAAGGATGAAAAGGAATAGGCAATGGAACACTAAGGCCCAAATTCTCAGTAGCTGACTTCGAGTGGCAAAAAACAACATACTATCTCAAAAAACATAGCACATCATGCTACATATGAGACCGATAGAAAAACTACTACAAATGGTAAAATTTCTTCTATTTTCCAAAGTAGTGTCTTTTATCTCCCAAACTATCCATGATAGAGTGTAGAATGGGGTTCTTTTAGAAGATAAATCTAATTCTTTTGAGGCACACAAATATTATCCACATTTTACAAAAATCCATCCTTCATGTCAAAATCCTAAAATAGTCTTATGTTGGAAGATGTAGGGTGCACAAGGTGTTGGTAAACTTTGCAAAAATTAGGATCAAGAACATATAGTGTAGGTCAAGTTTGGATACCATTATGGGAAGTAGTCACAATTGTCAAAGCTTGAGCTTTTAGAGGGTGACTCAAACAATATGCTACTATGTTGCTCATCCATTTCTTATACTTGATCACTAGATGAAATTGCTACAAATAGACTTCCCACTTCAAGTGTTTAATTTCCTCAATATTATTTTAGAATTGAAGAAACTTAAGTGGCATGTGATTTGTGTGTGTAATCATCTCTTTACCTAGAAGGTAATGTATCCAGTACTTAATGGCTTATACCAAGGCATACAACTCTTTATCGTAGGTGGAGTAGTTTTGTTTAGCAAATGAGAAATTGTTAGAGTGGTAGGCTACTTGGATGGCCATTTTGATTCAATATTACTCCAAGGGAAAACTATGATGCATATGTCTCTATCTCAAAGGATTGAGAAAGGTTAGCAAGCACAAGAATAGGGGTAGTCCAAAATTTATATTTTAAGGATCAAAGGTATAAGCATAGTCTTTTGTCCATTGAAAAACTACTTTGGCTTGGTTATATGATGCAAGGGTGATGCTATGGTAGAATATTCATGAATGAAATTGAAATAGAAGTTTGTAAGTCTACAAAAAATCCTAAGCTTTGTTATGGTAGAAGGAGTTGGTCAATGGTGAAGGACTTCAACCTTAGTAGGATCTACATGAATACCTTGATCATTGATGATAAATCCAAGATAGGAAATGGAGGTTTGAGCCAAAGAGTATTTTGTAAGTTTTACATATAGTTTTTTTCTCATGAAGGGTTTTAAGAGCCTATTCTAGGTGCCCTAGATGGGTCTTCCAAGTAATGGAGTATACAATAATTTCATCTAAATAGATGATCATAAATTTTTCTAGGATCACCTTATTCATTAACCTCATGAAGGGTTTTAGAGTATTTAGAATACCAAATGGCATTACCAACCATTAAAAAATACCTAGCTTAGTCTTAAATATTGTTTTCCATGTGTCCTTATCTTGAACCTAAATATAATGGTAATGAATTTTCAAATCAATTTTGGAGAATTATTTGGCCCCTTATATGTGGCTCAAAATATCATCAATCCTAGGGATTGGATATCTATTTTTGATGGTCATATTATTCAAATCCTAAAAGTAAATCATAACCTCCAAGATGCATCCTTCTTGAGAAAAAAAAAAAGGAGAAGAATAAGAAGATGTGCTTGGTTTTATAAATACTTTTGGCAACAAATCCTATATTTTCTCTTAATTTATTTAGTCTAAAGGTTTTATTACCAATACATATGTGCATTTGGAATAGAAGCACCTAGGATAATCTCAATGCGATGATTGATATCCTAGATAGGAGGAAGAGTGGTGGGTTCCTTCAACACATGATCATATGATAAAAAAAAATTGTTAAGTGAATCATGCTTGATGGACTTATGAAGTGCTTGGATTTCTTTATCCAGTGCCCTTATGTAAAATGAGGGCCAAATCTTGTGCCTAATTTACTACTTTGCATGATTCTCTATAGCTTAAATTGAAGCTAGTGGTTTGTTGTGTGTTTTTAATTAGATACACCTTATTATCCATTTGTAGAGTGTAGTTTTTTTATATGTATCATAGGTGGTATTCCTATCATACAGATAGGATTTTCCAAGTAGTATTCCACAATAATCCATGGATGTGATATCACACATTACTTTGTCCACAAAATTAGTACCAAAATAAAAAATTATTGTATAGGTGTGTGATGCTAGAAGTGGTCCCACTATCCTTCCATCCTAATGAATAAGGATGAGGATGCAGGATCATAAGCATCTTCAAATTTTTGACAATATACCTTGCAATTATATTTTTATACTAATCATTGTTAATTATACTACCAATAGAATACTCATGAGTTAGGTGTGCCCTCATGATGAACAAGGTGTCATAGTCACCTATTGAAGAGTTGTGATTCATTAGGGTGACATTGTTTAGTCTACCCTTTAATTCATTGTATACTCTATCTTCCCTTGTAGTCTTAAAGGGACCATATTTAATATAACTTTATCATTTGTATACTATACAATCAATGATTTTTTCTTCATATTTTTGAATGTATAGCATTATAATTTACTATGTCCTTTCTTACAAAATTCATAAATATTTGGATATTTTGAGTAAGAATAAGTCTTGGAAGAAGAAGAGGAAATGAATGAAGAGGTATAACTAAAATAAGAAGAGGAAATGAATAAATAGGGATAAGTAAAATAAGAAGAGGGAGAGAAATTATACACCTTATATTCTTGTCTTTAATTTGACCCCTTGCAAGTACCTACAAAAAAAGGTGATCAATATATTGATTAAGTAGAAAATTTCTCCTCTGTGAGTAGTGCATGGTTGAATGCAGCATCAAGTGTGGATAAGAGAGTGAATTTCAACTCCCTATACAAATGTTCCTATAAGCCACTTTGAAATTTTGTGATGAGTGCTTTAGCTGGATCTTTGACACCAAACAATATCCTCAACCTATTGAACTAAAATATGTAATCTTGTATAGATATATTGTTACTTTACCTTAATCTAGACTATTTACCTTTAGATATTACTCATATCTTGGAGGATAGAAGGTATCATTCAAATACCTAATGATGCCATCCCAATTTTTATTGGATTTTGTCCTTGTTGCCTTTCCATAATCAAAATATTTGCAAAAATAAAAATATTGAGTTTAGCAAAGAGGAATTTCTATTTGAAAAGAGTCTCAATGTAGGAGAACCATGTATCCATTCCCATATCTAATTGGCTAAGACATATTGGTTCCTAGAACCATCATAAGAATTAATTTCATATTTAGGCTTAGTACAAAATTCATTATTGTAGATCTTCATATCACTTGGAGTATTCTAAACTATTATATCCTAGACTTTATTAGCCAATTGACCAACTATTTTAGCTATTGTGGCCATTTGTTTAGCCAAATTGGATGCCATTGTGGAATGAGTATAAGCCATACTAAGAAAAATTATCCAAATGTTTACATAAAATTATTATTCTCTAGGAACTTAGAGGACTATATTTTGAGTGGTCCTAGTGAATGTGAGAGTGTCTATGTTTGACCCAAGAGTTACAAAAATTTAGCCTCCTTGATGGATTACAATCTTTCTCAAAGGACTAGAAAGAGTTCACAATAAGGGGCAATGTCTTATGATTTCCCCAAGCAAATTGATAAAAGTATATTGTATAAATTATAGGGGCTTGGATATTTTACCTATTTAATAATACTTAAATTCAATGAAAGGTAAAATAATAAAGCATAAAATAATAATTAATTAAGTAAAATTAATTAATTAATTAACAATATTTGTGTAGTGCCTATTCAATAGTCATATTTGTTTGTATTACAATGCCTAACAACAAAGCACTCACACCTTACCACATGCCCAATATTCAAAGTGCTTTTAGTTGTTCATTGTAAGTAGGTTATCCATTGTTTGAAGGTTAACATCAACTAGATAATGGTCAACACACTACAATTTTAAAATGGGCTAATGGACATTGAATCTTATCAATGGTCGAGAATGGATGCCTCCTTGTCTAAAACCACCCAAGCTTTCTCATTGGTGATAGACCTGCATGGCATACCAAGTGTCTCAGTTCCATGTGTTCGAGCTAAACCCAAATGAAAAACATGAGCGTATGTTTATCTGAAGGAGGCTTGATTCACATGTGATGAGAATTTCAAATGGCAACTCCACATAGGCTAGAAATTTTTTAGGTAGAGAGAGATAGTGTGTTATTGATTTTTATTGAAAAATACCTTCACATGCTAGTTTATCATTGTTGAGAAACACATTTTAACATTGAAGAATTTTTCTATGCATTGAAAAAGTGTTTTGCTAAGCCACAAAAGGGACACTGAAAGTCACTGGCTTGATGATGAATGAGAGAGCCTACAAGAACAATACCAACTTGAACTATGACATGCTATTTTTGAATATTGTTCCCTACTATTTTCCAAAAATCAACATCATCGAGAGTAGTTTGACTTCACTGCAAAAAATGGCATGCCATGTCAATGGAATGAGGAATGGTTTTTGATAATTAGGACCATTTTATTCTTTTCAACAATCTATTTTCCCACAAATATAAATTTGAACCTTGAATGCAAATTTTTTTTGATGCATGCAATAAGGTGATTATGAGATTGATAGTGGCAAAACTACGTTTGATTCCCAAAAAAATATTTTGGTGTCAAGCTCGTGTTGTCTAAACAATAGTCGACTAATTTTTTAATCATATATCATGCTCATTTATAAAGCATATAATAGCCAATGCTTCTAAGGGAAGGTGGTGAAACATAATGAAAATGAACCATGACATTCTCTAAATCTTCAAATCCAAGTTTATCTCTCTAGAGTTTCTCTTTTCAATGGTCAAAATGGAGCACATGCTCATGTAGATGGGAGTTTACCAATACCATAAGGGATTCTTACAACATGCAAAAAAGTATATTTAGATGTAAAAAAGGGTGTCCAACTGAAAAATAAGATTCCTCAATGCTTGTCTCCAATTTTGTTATCTGGTTGGTTGAATTATAACAAGGTGAAGGAAGATGCTATAAGCAGTTTATTACCAAAAGAGTCTCAATGAATGAATGGTTCTTAGATAGAATAGGGTCCTCTATATTTTAGATCAAACCTCATACAAAATATGTAGACAACCAATTGCACTAGAATTCTATACTAGAGCTTGATATAATATCATGAATGGCCAAAAATTACTCAAAGCCAATTGCACCACAAAACCATACTACTGGTACTAGCCAAAAATTTACACAAATTCAACATGAGTAGAACATGGTAAAAAATTACCCAAAACATTTGCAAAATTTCTCTAATACCATTTATGTGGGAATGAAGCTAATAAATAAATGAGATGGGGTGCTTAAATAAGAACCATAAAGAATCAAACAATTACAACCAGAAGCAAGTAGGTACAACTAAGTGTAAATAGGTGCAACCTCACATAATAAAATAAGAATATTAGGTGTAACCACAATAATGAAAACAAGACTAATTTGGAATGCTTCTAAGTGTAATATTTTATCTAATAGAAGAGATAAAAATAGTCTCAAAAAACTAGCCTAACAAATGAACCAAAAAAAGCCAACGTGAGCCATGAAGGGCTTCACGTAATACATGACATAATTGAATGTGATTCATGGATGAATTCTTATAATCCATAAAATATCATATAATCAAAATCCTAATACTAAGCCTAAGACTAATACATCATGTGTTCCTCATCAAGATCCATCCCTTGTTGTTCATAATTTAGTTGTTAGGATAGATCCAAAACTAGTTAAGCAAAAAATTACAAAAAAATGCATCCTAAGATCACTCTCCTTGTTAAGGAGGAGTTTCAAAATCTTCTCAAAGCCAAATTTATCAAATTTATTGATTATTCCAATTCGATTTCCAATATTATACCCATAGGGGACATGAACAAAGCAAATTCCAAAGATGATTTTTTCTTACCCAATATCAATATGATTGTCAACTTTTCCATAATATGTGGGACATTATCACTTATGGATGAATACTTAGAGTACAACCAAATCAAAATTATCCCTAAGGATTAGCCTTAAATATATTTTATAACCACTTAGGGAACCATTTATTATTAGGTCATGCCCTTTTTCCTAAATAATGTTGAAGCCATTTACCTAAGGGCCATGTCATACATATTTCATGTTATAATGCATAATATTATAGAGGATTATGTTGACAATCTTCTTAGTCAATCTCTAAATAGAGAAGATCATGTTTGATACTTGAGAAGTATTTTTCAACAATTGTGACAATATAAAGTCCACTTCAATCCTTTGAAATATGTCTTTGGTGTGACATTATAAAATCCACTGGGATTTATTTTATCCTAACATTATCTTGAGGTTGATCCTAATAATATTTTTCCCATTGTTGAAATTCTACCCCCACAAAAAATAATCCCAACTGTAGATTCTTTAAGGTAAACTCCAATTCATCAAGAGGTTCATTTCCCAACTTATTTACAAATGTTATCCTTTATCCAAACTATTTAGAAAATATGTAAAATTAAAGTGGGATGTAGAGTGTCAAGTAGATTTTTATGCTCTAAAGTTCTATTTTCTATCCTTGCCTATATTAGTTCCTCTTGATCTAACTAGGTCTTTATTGATCTATATCATGATAATTAGTCATGCTCTAGGCACTATGCTAGCATAATATAATATATGGCATATGAAAGAAGCCATCTATTATATTAGTAGGACCTTCATTAGTTATGAGGTCTATTACATTCCACTAGAAAACTATACCTTATCATAGTTTTTGTGTCGTAGAAAATACGATATTACATTTTAAGTCATAAAACCTTTGTTAATCATAACGGTTGATCACTTACAATACCTTATGTTAAAATATCACTTTTTAGTGCAAATTTCCAAGTGGGTTATTGCCCTTAGCAATTTTGATCTTGAATTTATTAGTTAGAAGTTGATAATAGGTAAGGTCATCGTTGACCAATTGGTAGCTATGCCCTTAGAGGCTAGTCATCCCATAACTATTAAGTTTTGGATGAGTTTGTCTTCACCCTCAAGGTTGACCAAACTAATTCATGGAACTTGTACTTTGATGGTGCTCATTGTATCAAAGGAGTAGGGGCAAGGGTTGTTTTGGTCTCACCACAACAACAAATCCTTCCTTTGTCCTTCAAGCTATAATATTCTTACACTAATAATACTATGGAATATGAATTCCTTATCCTTTGTCTATGTGCAACTTTAGCTCTCAAAATTAGGGTAATATTCATATTTGGGGATTCCCAATTAGTCATGAACCAATTTAATGATGTCTATCAAACTAAAGATAAAAATATAAGGCCATACAAGGACATTTTCAACAACCTCATGGTTTCTTTTGATAAGATCATTGTTGATGCTATTCCTTGGTCTAGAAATCACCATGTTGATGCTTTGGCTATAACTACTTCTCTTATCCCTCTTTAATTGGATCATGATCAAGCTACAATTATCATCCAATAAATTATGGAACCTATAACATTATAATATAGCTAAATTCCATTGGAGGTTCTTATCATTGATGCTTCCTTTCTACCTGATCCTTGGTATAAAGACATCTTAATATTCCTCTAGGATGACACTCTACCTTAAGGTCTAAGTCATAATAAGCATACAATATTGAGGCAACATGGTTGTCAATTTTTTGTCATTGGAAATATCTTGTATTATCTATCTTTTGAAGACATCCTCTTGAGGTTTCTAACTATATATGGATACCAAGTAGTTGTTATAAAGGTACATGAGGGATCATGTGGTGGCATTTGTAGTGGAAATTCCATTGCCTAGAAGCTTATTCGATTAGGTTATTACTGGACCTCTTTGGAGAAAAACTCTTATGACTATATGAAAAAGTGAAATGTATTAAAAACATGATAATAATATCCACACAACATCTTAGGAGCTCCAATCCCTAACATCTTCTTGGATATTTTCTATTTGCAACTTGGACATCATAAAAATAATTAATCCGATGTCCTCTAGTGGACATAATTTCATGATAACAACCATTGAATACTTCACAAAATGGGTCGAAGCAATACCCTTATCCCCTTGTATAGCATCCAAGTATCCAAATTCATCCTTAATAAATTACTTTGTCATTATGGTGTCCCTTGTATAATACTCTCTAATAATGGGATGCCCTTTAAAAATAAGGTTGTCAAGAAACTATGTGCTAAACACAAAATCCAGTATAAGTGGTCCAATAAAAATGCTTAATAAAATTATGAAAAAAATAGGATGATACTAGAATATACAATAATATCTAGCCTTATGGGCCTATCGCACCAACATTCAACCTTATACTGATGCAACATGCTATGCTTTAGTCTATGGGACCTGTTGAAAAGCAACACACCCCCACTAAAAAATGAAATTCCATCCCTTTGAAAATATTTAATTTTCATTTTTTCACAGGGACCCTCTTGAGTTTTCGGGTTTTAATTCCAAATTTTGCTTGCACCCTTTTTTTTAGCTTCGCCTACATCAAAGTGTCCAAGTATACTTGCATATGGCATTGATTTCAATAACAGTTTCTATTTTTGGCCAGCAAACTTCTAAGTGCATTTTACCTTCAACCATGATGAATTTTTTAAGGTCTGTTTGCATATTTGGATACCCTTTGGGCCTTTTTAGATTCTTGTAAAGTTTCATCAAATTCTGGGCACTTTGAGTTTTTCATCATTTTTTCTACACCATGTGAAGCTGATCATTCTTGAGCAATTTAAAATTCATTTTTCAAATGTTAAATTTATTTATGAGTAATAAATATCCTTCACCAATATGTAAAAATGCTAAATACAAGTGGACAAAGTCGTTGGAGTCAACCCACAATTTTTGGAGAGTTTGCAGAGTAGAAGAAAAGCTTAAAGGAAATGTCGCGATATCGCGACATGTTCCATTTTCGGACTTGTCGGACTTTCGCTCAAATTTAATTGTATCCTAAAATATTTTGAAGTCTGATGTCGCGATATCGCGACATGTTCCATTTTCGGAGAGCAAAAGCTTAAAAGAGACTAAGTGAAGGAAATGTCACGATTTCGTGACATGTTCCATTTTTGCGAGGGCAGAAGCTGAAAAAAGACTAAGTGAAGGAAATGTCGCGATATCGTGACATGTTCCATTTTTGCGAGGGCCAATGCTTGGAAGAGACTAAGTGAAGGAAATGTCACGATTTCATGACATGTTCCATTTTCGTGAGGGCAGAAGCTAAAAAAATACTAAGTGAAGGAAATGTCGCGATGTCGCGACGTGTTCCATTTTCGTGAGGGCCAATGCTTGGAAGAGACAAAGTGGAGGAAATGTCGTGATTTCGGGACATGTTCCATTTTTGGACTTTTTGAACTTTCACTCAAATTTAATTGTATCCTAAAATATTTTAAAGTCCAATGTCGTGATATCGCGACGTGTTCCATTTTCGGAGAGCAAAAGATTAAAAGGCATGAAGTGAAGGAAATGTCGCGATGTCGCGACATGTTCCATTTTCGTGAAGGCACAAGCAAGGAAGAAGTAACTTGAAGAACATGTCGCGATATCGTGACATGTTTGGTTTTATATTCATTTTTGCAAAATTTGGCCATTTTCTTTAAATTTTTCATCACCCATCCAAAGGAAGTGAAAGCTTTTCGACACAGTCCAAACCCTAGAAGTATTTAAATGGGAAAATTAATTAATTCTAATCTTTGTTTTTCTTTTGCAAAAATTAATTTGGTAGTTACATTCATGGCATAAGTAATGGCAAGAAATATAGAAAAATCTGAATTTTGGCACAAATAAAGCGAGGAATTAATGAGATGCTCTGACAGGTTACCGAAAGATAAAGATAAGAGATGCTAGGAAGTCAGTGACTCATCCAGATCTTGCAGATCCGGCCACAAATATAGGCTTTAATGAATTTTTTGGTGGATCCATTTGCCTGAAAAATTTATGGCAAAAGTAATGACGGGCCGAAAATCTCAACTCAAAACAAACAAAGGTGGCTGTGCAAGGATGGAAGGCCTCGAAAGTCAGTGACTCATCCAAATTTTGTAGAATAATTAATGAGATACTCTGACAGCTTGTCGAAAGACAAAGATACATTTACACACAGTGCCCATTTGACGAGGATAAAATCAAATCTTATCTTCTCCATTTATGGCAAAATCCACACGAAGATTTCAAAGTGATTAGGGTTTATCGAAACTCTATATTAAAATACCTTATATTGTAAAGCTTCGGTGATGGGATTTTTATGATACGATTAAGATATTTAGAAGAAAATATTTTAAAAAAGATCAAGGTCTGTCCTGAGTCTATAAATACTTCTCTTGAATGTAAAGTGAGGATGCGAAACTTGGAATAAAAGACATTCTAGCAATTTCCTACAAATCTTGTTTGAATGCTTTGTTCTAGACCTGGGGATTGTGTGAAATCATTCTTCTGTGATAGCATGGCCAGGAGCCTAATCTCTTTCGAATTTTGATAAGTGCACCTTCTTCTATTTTCATCTCACTAAAGTTTTATTTATTTTAGTTGTAAATCTGTGTTATCAAGATTGAATATGCTGCTAGGCTTCACTCTGTTTGTTATATTCTAGGAAAAATTAAAGATTTAAGGTTCTAGTCTATCCTAATTGCTCTGTCCTCACTGCGCAAGCTAGACTGCTTATGAGAGATACTAGTTAACACTGACTTCCCTTTTATTTATGATTTTCTTTCAAATCTATGTTATCTCCGTCTTATGCTCTTAGTAGAAGGTGATCTTAGAAAGTTGGACATCTTCCTCTTTGATTGGTTCCATTGTGAAGTTTAATAGTGTAATTGAAATTGATAGTTTTGATTTTGCAACTAACTTAGATAAGCTTCTCTTTTCTGCCCTACCCTACTCTCTTTGTTCTACTGTTAAATGATCCATTTTTATTTTCTTTCAAAATTTGTCTTTTATTTAATCTGCTAAAACATAAAGAGCTATATCAAAGAACTCATTGTAAATCCGATAGTAAACAAAGTAACAACTCCTAAACATTATTGAACGAAGGTCGAGCCCATTGTAAGGTAACATATAGTCCACTTGAAACTATTCTAGAAGCAAAAAAGAGTGAATAGACATTCGACCCAACTCTGTAACTCACACCTTGGATAACCAGCAAGATCCTAAAGTGAGTGGGATTTATCCCGTATAAGTGTTATTGGTATTTTATGGTCATTCTTCATGGGGTGTGTATGAAATTCGGACCAACAGGACCGTATCTATCTTCCTAATTGATCTGGAAGTACCTTCCTTATGTATTCTATTGAAGGAATTCTTTGTAGGCAATTAATATCATCTCACTTGTCGTAGCCAATTGGAATTACTTGATGAAAAGTAGATCCATGCCTTAGAACACTTAAAATTCTACCAGTAGAGGCTTAAGAGATCCTACAAAAAAGGGGTACAATCACATTATTTTAAGGTTGGTGATATACTTTTTAAGCAAAACAAAAAAATACATTGCAATTGAACTCAAAGGCTAGGTCTATTTTTTATAACTATCAAGTTTGATTCAAGAGCTTATCGCCTAGCCACACTTAATAGAAAAGAACTAAAATAAACCATCAATATAATGCACTTAAAATTCTACTATATCTAATTTCACATTGACCCACTATCTCATTTCATTTTGCTTATTGCTTGCTTAAATTGTTGTGCTTCAAATTGACTACTTGCATGGTTCCCTATTTTCATGACTACCTATCCTCATATTTTCCTAGATGCATGTTCTTAGATTTCCTAATAGTATATCAAGCTAGGGTCCTATAATGATGCGATGATGGTCCTAGTTAGGAATAGATAATTTTGCATTACACTACCACTATGTGACTAATGATAGTGACACCTCTCCAAATTTACATAAAATTTATTTATCTTATTTATTTAGTTGTTAATGATTTCTTGTATGAGTTCTTGCTATTACACTTGTATATCTACATGTTATTGCCTCTACATGAACTACTTATTGCATATTAAATTAGCAACTCATGATGATGTAAATTATGATGCTAGTTAGGAATAGATCATTCTAAATTGAACTTGCACTAGGTAGTGGATGCTAGTAGATTATTCCAATCCCCTTTTGTGAGTCATAAGAATTAATTCATGCAACTAATTCTCTTTATCAATACTACCCTTATTATTACTTGATCTTGTAAACTCTCACATCTTTAGGGACCATCAAAAGTATGGACTATGTCAATCTTATATGTACATATACACTTATAAATTTTCCAAGTATCAAATTGACACCTTCTATGCTTCTTGGTGGTGCTTGAGGTTGTTAGGACACACTTATCCAATCTAGTTTCTCTGCCCTCAAAACATTATTTAGTACTTTTATCTATTTTCCACACCACCGTATTGGTCCTCACTTTCTTATGGGCCCTCGAGAGCATGGGCTATGTATATCCATTACTTAGCAAGTGCTTAAAGACTTATGGATCTACTAGGTAATGGATAGTGCATTGTCTATCTATATCACTAGCATATGAGCTGGTTGGGACAAACTCTCTTCATCACACCTCAACCCTATATGTTATTTTGGTCTTATAGACATTAAAAAATGCTAGGCTATGTTATTTTGATACTTGGTGAATGTATTATAGTCTTATGGATTCACCCTTTAAGAGAATGGCATACCCTCAATTCATGGAGGTGTATAATATAGCCAAGACAAATTTCTCTTGTTCTTCTAAGTTACAACCATATTGGCATGTAATGTCTACTACACAAGTCAGAAATATATGGAACAATCCCTTCATCTCTTTCACTACTCCAAAATTTACCATTGTTGGCCACCTTATAGGCTTGATAGGCAATGGATGGGCATACCCCATTTCCTCATGGGCTTATAAGACAATGAGACTGATCAATCACAAAATTTGATCTTTCTTTATTAATTGCCATATGATAAACCTTACGATATTTACAAATGTTGATATAACATCCCTTCATCTCTTCAAATACTCCAAAATTTACCATTCTTGGCCATCTTATAGGCTTGATAGGTGATGGATAGGCATACCCCATTTCCTCATGGGCTTATAAGGCAATGAGACTAATAAATCACAAAATTTTATCTTTCTTTATTAAATTCCATATGAAAAACATTATGATATTTACAAATGTTGATGGAAAAATCTCATTAAATCCTCCTTTCTTCTACTTTATCAATAGGATACATGCGAATACCATGATCATTTATTATCCTAATTGCTGATCTATCTATTTTATTTTGTCTCATCATCTGCTATATGAGAAATACTACAAGCCTTCATTGGTGCTGATGGCCAAATTAGTCTCCCAATATTTTCCCACCCAATACTTTCATGATTGGAGGTAACTTATTAAACTATAATGCTACCTTCCAACTAGGTATATCTTAATCACTTCCAAAAGTAATTCAATAAAGCAATAAAAAAATATGCCAAGTTAATAATGCACCTTGCAATGGATTGATTTGTAAATAAATCAATTGTTTATGTGCCTTTAAATAATCCAACCATCCATGTGCCTTCCAATAGGTCAATAATTTACGTTCCTTTAAATAGGCCAATCACATATCTATAAAAAAAAAACCCTTTAGGACCTTGCCTAAAGGTAAATATTTTAAAAGTTGTATAAGTACTTGTTCATTAAAATAGCTTAGAGACCACCACTTAGGGGTGAATCACACTTCTACATAATTTTTTCCTTTATAAATTAAAAACAAAAATCCCTTTAGGCCCTTGTGTAAAGGTCAATCATTTAAATCCTCCTAAGAACTTATCTATTAATTAGGCTAAGAGGTCATTGCTTAGGGTTTAATCTACATAAAAATTTGCTTTAGGTTTATACTTAATGACCATCAATCATAAAAGGATCCTTTAAGTTTATATTTAAATGTCAATAAAAGAATCCTTTAAGTTTAAAATTGAAGGTTAATAAAAGGCTCCTTTAAGGTTCTACTAAAGGTAATCAATCATAAAAAACCTCCTTTAAGTTTATACTTAAAAGTTAAAAGAAGGATCCTTTTTTTTTTTTAAAGCGAAAAACCCCTTGTGGGGCCGCCTTGGTCTGAGAGACTACGAACAGGGGGTTCTACACCGTCAAAGTCACTTGAGAGTCACACCCGTCCCTGCCCGCACCAACATTATCAATTGGATTTTGGATACCCAATTTAGATTTTTGGTATGGTGGAGATTTGAACCTGGGACCTCCCTTGGAGGATTGCCCTCTCCTCTCCAACTCACCTACAACACCTGGGTGAAAAAAAAGAAAAAAGGATCCTTTCAGTTTATACTTAAATGTCATAAAAAATTTCTTTATGTTTATACTTAAATTTCAATAAAAGGATTCACTTAGGCCAACAAAAGGCTCCTTTAAATTTATTATCAACCATAAAATATTCCTTTAAGGTTATATTTAAAAGTCAACAAAATGCTCCTGTAAGTTGATACTTAATGTTCACAAAAGGTTCCTTTATGTTTATACTTAAAGTCAAAAAAAGGGTCCTTCAAGTCCATACTTAAAGGTCAATCACAAAATGATCCTTAGAGTTTATGCTTGGAGGTCATTAATAACAAAAGGCTCCTTTAAGTCCATACTTAAATGTCAATAACAAAAAGCTCTTTCAAGTTTATGCTTGAAGGTCATCAATAACAAAAGGCTCTAAGTCCATACTTAAAGGTCAATCACAAAAATCTCCTCCAAGCTTATGCTTGGAGATCATTAATAACAAAAGGATTCTTTAAGTGTATACTTAAAGGTCAATCACAAAAGGCTCCTTTAAATTTATGCTTGGAGGTCATCAATAACATAAGGCTTCTTTAAGTCATTACTTAAAGGTCAATCACAAAAGGATCCTTCAATTTTATGATTGGTAGTCATCAATAACAAAGGTTCCTTTAAGTCATTACTTAAATGTCAATCATAAAAAAAAAAATCCTTCAAGATTAATCTTGGGGGTCATCAATAAAAACAACTCATTTAAATTCATACTTAAAGGTCCTCAATAACAAAAAACGTCTTTAAAGTTTATACTAAAAGGCAACTAATTCAAAAATCTCCCTTAGGATTATATTTATAGGTCAATTTTCATCAATAACAAAAAGCTCACACCAAGACAAATTAAGCAATCTAAAAACAATTGGTTAATCTCTTATTTACTTTTCTAAACATCCTAATAATCACATCATATTGTGCATCAATAATAAATATCACTATATATGTTAATCTCAATTGTTCCATTATAATGTTATGGCAAAAATGATATATCATATTAAATCGTACATTGTACTTCATAACACCAAGAATCAGTGTAAGATGCTCCTTTACCCTATGGTGGCATCCTCACTAGCTACTAGGAGGCCCGAGTCATTGATCTTGACTATGTCTAGGTATGTGTTCTAATGGGTGAAGGAAATTACCAATTTATAGGAACCATTGCATAGTATAGGGCCCTATAGTGTGCTACCCACTCTATCTCTATATATATGACTTGTGTAATCCATAGCTTCTCCTATGATGCTAGTATATCTCTTTGTGCTTAGCCCAAATCTCTCTACATTTAATCTATCTCTCTTTACACATGATCCAACTCCCTCTATGAATATCCCAATTGATTACATGACTATCATATCTATCTCTATAACTGAGTTAGCTGTTCCATCAATATGTAAACCATTTCTCCCCCTCCCATCACAACTCATGCTACTAAAACATCATGCTTGGAATTCAAACTCTGCATAGAAAGTTACATCATTATCATCTCCTCTACCTAGTGTTCTCTCTCTTACATCAACTTAGATACCTATCTCTATAACTTAGCCACTTTTCTATCTCTCTCCATGGTTAGTTGATCCTATTCCATCCATAGATGAACTATATTCCTATCCCTATACAACTATAAATGATGATTTGCCTCCTAATTTTTCAACTACCCTACCAAATTATCTCTATCTAATTCTATTTTAGCTATCTAATTTAAAGGGACCTCCTATTCTCCCAAAAATGAAGTAGACAATTATTTGCTACCCCCTATATTCTTTGTTGTATCCTATGATGGTGGTAGTATGTGAAGCCATGATCCTACTACTAGAACTTACTTCTATCTTTGCCTTATTTATGCCTCTTGTAGGTGCCTCCATAGAATTGGCTCAACCTAATCCCATGGTCTAGGTGGATTTTCTCCTAGAACTATAATCAACTATGGATAAATCACCTCGTATCATCATTGGTACTCCTCTACCACAATTATGTCATATCACCCAAGATTTAGAATCATAGGATCATCTACATCCTCCTCTATATAGCTATTACGATCTAGAAATTCACTAACCCCTCTCTCCTGTGTAGTTATTTGAAACCACAATAGTCCCTTCAACACATTTTATGCATTTCTAAACTATCTCATAAAATAGTTGAAACTATTTAGATTCATCTCACTCTTTGGCCCCACTAACCACCTAATATACCTCACCTGGGCTAGGTGATAGTCATCATATTCCTATACAAGGTGTAATCAATATAGCCATCACACAATCTACTCTTCCAATAGGTCATTGATTTCCTTTTGCATAATTGATAGTCATATTTGGGTTGAATCACCCTACCCTGTCTCCAAGAATCATGCCCATATAAAATCCATAAGAACCTACCAATAATCCACCCTCCCTAGGAGGCTTGGTGGTCACATGATCACCATGTGCTCCCATACCTAAACCTATACAAGTTTATAATATATCAATTTAAACCCTCTCTTTACACCACTTAATTCAATATTTGGTAAAGCCACCCAAACACAACTAATACCCAAGAAAATATCACTCGATCATCCCTCGTGTTCACTACTACATACCCTATACCAAATGCACCACCTTCCTATTGATATCCCCACTAAAAATTTTGATACCAATGTAAATAGAAACATGTTGCATCGATCCAAACAACTTCCTATAAATGTAGTATTGATGTCAATGCCAAATTGTACCATTGGAAAATTCTCCTTCCATACCAATATCTATAAAAAGTGCCTCTGATATCAACCAAACTAACCATCACCCCTTCATTAGTATGTAGAGGATCTTTTACACATCCTCCAAGGTCATTGTCATCTCTTCTATCAAAATATGAGAGGTAATCATCTCAAAATACCATCACTTTGTTAATGTCATCAGTAGTGCCTAGTAAAACTCTAACCCTGGAATTTAGGTTATCTGGTATATCCTTACTACTACCAAAAAATTATAGTCGATCCTATCTAGTAATTTCTAAATAGTCTATAGAACATGTGGCCACCTCTCCCAACACTCCAAAACCACTTTCCAGGTGTACATCAGCCAAAAAGTCAAAATATCTACCACTTTTAGCCAAAAATTGACAACCATCCACCCCTAATGAAAGTGTCATACAACTCAATGGCGACATATAAATACATTGTATAGACCGAAAAATCACTATACAAACATGTCATATAATCACAAAAGAATCATACAACTATAATGGTATAATAAATATGTGAAAGCATTGTTTGAATGTCTAACATGCTTGCATTAGTGTTACATAAGTGTCATTCAAGCATAAAAGCATCATACGAACATCTAGCATGCCTATGTTAGTGCTATGCAAACACTATACAAATTAAAAAACACTATACAATATGAAAGCACCATACAATATCATTTAAATGTACTCATTCTTGTTTAAGCATGCAATTTGAAAAAATAGTTATGGCATGAAAAACAAGAAAATTTTCTCTCCTTGTACAAAAATACATGAAAAACTAACTAAACAACAAGAAATAAAAAATCAGCAAGATTTAGTCACTTATTGAAGCAACCACATTGTTTTCCAGCTATGGCTCTCAAGTTGCATTGGTACAATACCTCAATTGCCCTTGTTGCATCATCATCACCATTATCACACCAAATCTCCTCTAAAATATCTATTTTGGTCCAAAACACTCTCTATATCTACTTTTATGTGATAAAAATAAGTCTCTTTCACTTTATTCCCTTCCCTTTATACCCCCATCACCTTTTTTCCTTATTTTTCCCTTTTTCCCTAGTTTATAACATTTTTAAACTTAAAACACCTTGTCTCTCTCCCTTTTCATGCTCTACTTCTAACTCTTGATTGTTGCTCTAGTGTGGATCATGGCATAATTAATTTTCCTCAATCTAACATGTTTTTCCATCTAAAAATCAAGGGAGAATAATCAGTGCATGATTAAATTAATCTTTGTACCATAGTTTGACCTTAGGCAAACAGTAGCCTTTTTCCTATCTCAAAATTGGGGCATCTATGATGGATTTTGATGCATTTATTTTATAAAAAATGCATTAAAAAGGGGTAAAACATAAAGACTTGATTTTGAATACTAACTAAATTTTAAACATGTCATTATCCTTGCCAACTGCTTTTGTAAGCAAATCAAGTAGTTGATTTTTTTTGTACCCATATTTAGGGCAAAAATAATCCTAATATTTGGTTCTTACAAAATTATTTCAAATATTTACAAAATTTTATAAAACTACTACCATAAAAATGGGCTGAGAAAGAGCTTTCCAAGAAGTGTAAACATGCTTATATTTGTTTAAGGAGTAATACCCCAATTTTCTTGAAGATAAAAGTGTTGTAGAACTATGAGAGTTATATGGCACTTTTGTATGGCACTTCTATCACCATGTAGCACTTTTGTCACTTAACCTAATTCATTTTTTCTTGCCTCCTAATGGTTATTGATAATAGCACCATGAACAAAAGTATCATAGTGATTTTGTACCATCATGTTGCTTGTTAGGGGCCTGAAACAACCCATACATCCTAGACGCTATAATCCCTTATAGTTGTAGATCTATCAAAGAGTATGGGGTCGGTGCCCTATGCCTCGTGCAAGGCATAAATATTGGAAAGTCTAAGGTGTGTTGGATGTGGCCCCTATGGATGATCTCCAATATTTTTTTGCCAAGGATGAATCCTTGTTCTTGATGCAATATTTGATGTTTTTCCTTCCTTACCTCCAATGCTAGCCTACTTTTAATAGGTGCCTCTTTCCAAGGAAAGGGGAAAAAGGAAAAAAAAAAAAGTAGTAAATCCTAAATAGCATATTGTTGCTGGCCAAACAAGGTTAAATTTCTATCTATTTTGTCACTTGCCCGATCATTAATTATCAACCAGGGATTCGTAAACTTTTGAAGGATCTCTTACAAGATCATTCACAATACCACATTGAGATGAGTCCTTCTAACTCTACTATTGGGGGTGTTCAAAAGGTTGTCAATATCTCATGCACTCCTCAATAAAATGTGTATGAACAATTAAATCTTTAGAAATAAAGCATTCATACGTGCATCTAAGAAATAATCAAACCTACTGCAATAATAAAACACAAATACAGGAAATGAAACTATGAAAGCATGAAATCTACAAAGCATAGAAAAGAAGGGGAAGAATACTGTCTTGGAGTGGGCCCAAGCTCCAGCAGATCCCTCCTAACGTGAACATGCTTTAGGAACTTGTAGACTTTATTATGCAATCAAATAATTACAATGTGTATTCTATACCTTCTATACAATTGCTATATGTTCTATATTCTATATTTTGTATTCTATTCCTTTAGAAAGGTCTATGTGTGTTTATATAGCAGACGCATAGGTATTCTATTACAACTCGATTACAACCATCAGTCTATTCCAGACTCGATGACGGCAATCTGGTAAGCTTCGGCCGTCATCTACCAAAAACTGGCTTTTTTCCTAATATTGGCGTGTTTCGTAATTGGCTCATGCTTCACTTGGCATGGGCGGCACAACTCCCGCAAATATCCTATGTGGCATGGAGTTGTAACTGCACCATTTATTATCACCCGCATTGTGTTTGATCTTGTCAATGTGCAAAAATAGAGGTGCCTTCCTTTGCGTAAGGCGCCTACCTTCTATTGGTGCCTTTTTGGAAGAGGAAGGCACCTATCTTCAATTGGCGCCTTCCTAGAAGGGGAAGACACCTACCTTATTATGGCACCTTCTTGGAAGAGGAATGCGCCTGCCCATTATGCATCAGTTCCATAGTAAAAAAAGTTCCAGGTCCATGAAAAAGACCTCGACTAATTAAATCTGACAAAATCAACAATATTTCCATAGAAACACACTAAAACACACAAATCAGATAATACGCATAATCTCATTAAATAAATACATAATCATTGATAAAACCATACAATTCCTAATATATCACCGCATAATATATGCTAAGACTCATACAAAAATATAGGTAATTCTGGGACTCATCATCCCCCCATGCCTAACATATGCCATGCCCTCGTGGCATCAAAATCATAGGCACTCTAGTCATCGCCTGTATCTGGACGTTCCTGTTGCTATTGATTTTTGTCGATCTGCTCTCCTTGTTTTGGCTACTATTGGGGTTGGCATGACTACTGTGGGTGTCCTTGCCTAAAATTTTGCTTCGACAACCTGCCACAGGTCAGTTTCTTCGATCCTAGGAACCACAAGGGGGATATCTAAATCACTTCCCATTTGACGAACCACCTGAGCCTTATATGTTCTAGCATCCTTAGGATTAGGCCTTGGATATTCATCGGCCTTAGCTGTAGTCTCCAACTCTGGGCTGAATATCCCCCATATCTCTAACCATTTCCTTATTTTTTAGGGTCGCCCTGGGGCTGAGCCATAAATTTTCCAAAATTTACTCTTATGTGTCAGATCAATACTGATGCCAGAGGTTCCTCGGACCCTCGAAGAGGATTTTCTCCCCTGCTTAGCTACCCTCACCTCTTTGCACAACCGTTCAAACACTTTATGCCTATCGACAAATGGATGCATATCCCAGTCATCATCTTTAGGCTCTGTGATAGCCTCCTTGGCCTTCTTTCAAGCAATCCTAGGCTTTTTGGTTGTGGCTTGTGTAGGAACTACGGTAGCTCAGTCAGAGGGCTCTCTAGCAGCCATTATTTCATTGTTGGGGACCTGCTCTGCTGTCCCCACTGTCGCTGATGTTTCAGCTTCTTCTCTTGTAGGTTCAATAGGTTCTTCCCTAAGTTCCAGCTCTATCTACGAGGTTTGATCTGAGTCGTTTAGGTCAATAATAGGGGGCTCTATGGGGCTCTTGCACTCCTGGCTCCAAAAAATAGAGAACTGTTCCCCTACCTCTAGGCTATTATACCATGCATCTAATTGGAACTCTCCCACAGAGACTACTTGCTCTATAAAAGTGGGAGATTTTGTCGAAACCTCCATCGCCCAGTCAGTCTAGGTTGATGCGTCCTTCCTTTTCGCTTGCCTTGCCTTCAATTATTTATTTTCTTTTTGCAACTATTGAATCAGCTACTTAAGGTGGGTAATTTTCTTTTCTTGCTCTTCCAGCTCACCTCTCTAACTGCTTTGGTAATCCTCAAACATCTACTAGGCCATCCAGCAGTTGGTTTGCCAGTCTAATGCTTCCTCCATGGCCACGTCAATATCACTATTGACCCTGGGGGTTTCTATTTCTCGTGGGTCCTGGCCCATCAATTCCCACAGGGCCTGTGCTGTAGCCCCAACCTTTGAGTCTTCTTCCTATTTTTGTGAGGAGAGGAGTCACCACAGGTGATTTCTCCTGGGGGTCAATTCTGGCTGCTGCAAATCAATCACATTGTTGGCGACCTATGCCCCTGTATCTTCATGTTTGGGCATAGGGGAGTGTCCTCTCTATTCTATGCATTTGAGCAATGTTGGCGACTTGATATCCCCTACTTCCCTTGCAGGGATTTCTTCTGCTTGCATTGTGGGGCTCCCTGCTACTTGAATTGCAGGGCTTTCTACTGCTTGCCCTACCTCGACAACTTCCATTGCCTAGCCTCCATCTTCTCCTACATAAAGGTCCTACATTTATGTGGCGAGCCAGTTCTGATATGAGCCCATGGTGGGCCAAAGCTATAAGTGCTTCCTTATGATATCATGTCGCTTCTTCCTTAAGGGTTTGCACCAGGTATAAGGGCACATTAATTCTTCTCCCATGCACCAGGTGGTTCAAAAACTGCACATGGTGGATGTGCAGGTGGGTGTATTTCCTGGTGCAAGTGAAGAATCAAGCAACATACTTGAATATCTCCCATAAATTTATAGGTAGGGTGCTTTTGATCAGCCCATATCTATCTATCTGCATATTCTCTCCAAGAATCAATTGTTCGGTGTAGGATTTCAATGTCCCGCTCTTGTACACACATTCACCTATCAGGGGTAAGCCAGTCACCTCTGAGATGTATTTTGGGGTGACTGGAATTGCCATCCCCCACACCTGAGCATAATATCCCCTTAAGGAGGCATAAAAATCCCTTGCTGACTTTGTGTCCTAGTTTTGGATAACCAAGGCATAGTATTTGAGCCATCCCTCTGCCTGAAATTGGTCTCTCACTGCTCCCTTGATCCCATCTATGCTACTCGACTCGTTCTTTTTTATTGAATGATTCTTTGATCGACCTCCCATGGCGCCTTCTTGCAAGCTATTGTTTCTCTTCTTTGATTTCTCAGGGAGGTGCCTTCCTTATAAGGAGGGTGCCGAATAGCTAACTCCCAATCCTTGCCAGACATGCCTTTCGAGGTACACATTGGCACGATCGACCATGGGGGGTGTATGATTTTTTTTGTTTTATGGCGGTGATATTTCGGTACTCGCATATTTTAACAATGATTACATATAAATCTAAGTAGAGTATGTGTGTACCTAATTGGATGCCTCATGTGTCATGGGGATCATTGATTCATCGATTCTTTACGGGGGATGGGTACCTTGTTGGTGCGGATTATGTTGTTGAGTTGCTTTGATGACAGGTGTTGAAGACAAATAGGAAAAACCGATTGTTTTTGGAATGAGTGATGATTTTGCCTCGTAATTCTTCGAGATTTGCTTTGATTAGGGTAGATTCTACTTACATGCTACTAGATATAAATTTATGCCATGTGTCACATGATGATTCAGGATGGTATGAAACTTGATCATTGGCTGCATACGAAAGGTGCCTACTTTTGTACCTTCTTGATGTGGAAGGCACCTGATGTGGTGCCTTCTCGATGCGGAAGGTGCCTGATGGGCTACCTTCCTGATATAGTTGTGGATGCACCTTCCGATGAGGGAAGGTGCCTTTAATGAATGTGCCTTCCTAGAAGAGGAAGGTGCCCTTAAGGACATGTGCACCTTCCTAGGAGAGGAAGGTGCCCTTCTGTATAAATGCGCCTTCCTAGTGTGGAAGGTGCCTGATGGACGAATGCACCTTCCTGGTATGGAAGGCGCTTTGAAATGCATGCACCTTCCTGGGTAAGGAAGGATCCCTTGAGGTTCATGCACCCAAAAAGGAGGGTGCACCAATTTTTTTTTATTTTTATTTTTTGTTGTAGGATGCGCCTTCTTGATGAGGAAGGCGCTCCCCTACTCTATTTTTTTTTTTTTAGGATGCACCTTCCTGATGAGGAAGGCGCTCCCCTACTCTTTTTTTTTTTTTTAGGATGCACCTTCCTGATGAGGAAGGCGCTCCCCTAATTTTTTTTTTAACACATTCTTATTTTGGTGAGGCGTCTTTCGGCAGTGGAAGTCGCCTTATTCACACAGGGCACCTTTCTGGGAGAGGAAGGTGCATTCCTGGTGGCTGAATGCACCTTATTGATGGGTGCATTTTGGCAGGGGAAGGCACATTATTTACATAGGGCACCTTATTGGAAGAGGAAGGTGCCTTATTTTATCGGCAGCCATGTTGAATTTGACTAGGAAAGGTGATCAGGCCTCCTCAGGCTGACTTCATGCCTACTTTTATTCTATTAGTGCCAGCGTCGAGGTGTTGAGCCAAACCAGGCCTGGTGTCCTAGATGCCTATCCATCAAACTATCAGTTCCTCCCCCTACAAAAAGCAAACAAAAAAAAGAAAAATACGAGAAATTAGACGCATTCCGTGCCTGTTAGACCCTACGGCTAGGATGCCTGTAGCTTGCATGCGGGCGTCATCCCTACAAAATAAAACATGTTGTAAGAAAATTATTTACACCTATCTACTAATTTTTTTTTTTTTTGGTGAGCATTTTCATGCCCACCATTCTGTTTTGTTGAGAGTTTGGATCCAGATTCACGGGGATGAGGTCTCCCCCATGCCTGTTCTAGATCCCACCAGCATATTTTTGGACATGCTATAGGGATGTAGTCGATGGCCATTGAAAGTCAACAGAATATTTCTATCGTCGATAGTTCTAACATGCACAGCTCCATTCTTAATGAGTTCTACCACCTCATACGGTCCCATCCATATCTACATAAGTTTTCCCTTCCTTTCCTAGAACTGGGAATCATACAACAATACCCATTATCCTTCTTTGAACTGCTTCAGTTTGATGTGGCGGTCATGCCATCGTTTCCTTTGCTTCTATGTGATTTTCATCTTCTACAAAGCATCCATTTGGATTTCGTCTAGCTGATCCAGTTGTCAAATCCTTTCTTTTTGAGCATCATCTAGGCTCAAATTCAATTCTAAAGCTGTTCTTAACGTCTTAATCTCAAACTCAATGGGCATCATTGCATTCTTCCTGTAGACCAATAGGAAGGGTGTGAAACCTGTGGTAGACTTCCATGTAGTGTTGTATGCCCATACTGCCTCTGGTAGCCGTGTAGCCCAATCCTTTTTGTGTTGTTGCACGACCTTCATCAGGATATTCTCAATCTCCCTATTTGTTACTTTCACTTGCCCGTTTGCCTATGGATGGTAGAGTGTAGTATTATTGTGCCAAATTTTGTATTGCTTCATTAGCTCCTCAATCAACTTTGAAGTGAACTGAGGTCCCTGGTCCGTTGTTATTTCCCTAGGGACCTCAAACAGTGTAAAAATGTGAGCAAACAAAAAATTGACAACTGTTATTTATTTTGAATATTTCAGTGCCTGGACTTCAACGCACTTGGTGACATAGTCTGTGCAGACTAAGATAAACCTCTTCCCTATTGAAGTTGGGTTAATTTGCCCCACAAAATCCATACCCCACTTATCAAAGGGTTCCAGGTGTACTTGAGGCTATAGGGGCATTTCATCACGATGAGTTGGTCTACCCATCCTTTGGCACTCATCGCACTTGCTGAAATACGTGGTTGCATATTTGAATAGGTTAGGCCAAAAATACCTAGTCTATAGAACTTATATGTAGTCTGTTTCCCTACAAAGTGTCCTCCGCAAGGTTCATCATGACAATATTTGAGTATCTCTAAGAATTCCTACTCTGCCACACACCTACTTATAATTTGGTCACGTCTTATTTTGAATAGGAGGCCATCGATCCATAGGTAGGGTGCGCTCTTCTCTATCACCCCCTACTTTTCTCGGTATGAGGGAGCAGGTGAGGTTCTACCAGTAGCCAAGTAATTGGCTATGTCTGCATACCATAGGATTTTCTCGTCGATGGTAAATAAGTGTTCATCCAAAAATTGGTCTTCCACTGTCACATAGTCTATTGGTGTCAACCTAGATAGGAAGTCTGCTACCATGTTGTCCTTGCCTAGTTTGTCAACTATGGTGATATCAAATTCTTGTAACAGTAGGAGCCACCTAACCACTCTCTCGCCAATATTCGGCTTACTCATCAGGTATCTGATGGCTGCATGGTATGTATGGACGAACACCTTATATCCGATGATGTAATGGAAAAATTTGTTTATGGCATGCACCACTACAAGAAACTCCTTTTTTGTTATTGTATAATTGAGCTCAGCTCCTGCCATGTTTTTATTGACGTAATAGATGACATAGAAATATTTGCCATCTTTCTGTCCCATGATCAATCCAATCGTATTATTGGACACATCATAATAAATGTGGAAGGGTATGGACCAATCTGGTCCTCTTAAAATTGGTACAGTTATCAGCTTCTCCTTAAGCAATTGAAAAGCTTCTTCACAGTATTCTATATAGTTGAACTCTACATCCTTAGACAATAGAGTGTGTAGTGGTTTTGCAATCTTGCTGAAATCGAAGATAAATCATTGGTAGTACCTAGCATATCTGAGGAAACTCCTCACTTATTTTTGCATCCTAGGGTTGGGTAGGTCTTTGATGACCTCAATATTCCTTCTGTCAACTTTTAGCCCTGTTGCAGAGATATGGTGTCCCAGCATGATGCCTTCTTGCATCATCATGAAGCATTTTTCATTACTCAAGGATAGATTGTTATCCTCGCTTATTTCGAGCACTTTCTCCAGGTTCAACATTGCTTCTTCAAATGTCTCTCAATAAATGGTGAAGTCATCCATGTATACTTCAATCGCTTCTCCTATCATGTCCAAAAATATGCTAAGCACCACCCTTTGAAAGGTGGTCGGTGCGTTGCATAACCCAAAGGGTAATACCTGGTAAGCAAATGTTCCCCATGGGTAGGTGAACATTGTTTTATCCTAATCCTCTCCTCCTATCTAGATCTGATTGTATCCATGAATCCATCCAAGAAGGAGAAGTACTTTCATCCTGAAAGTGTGTCCAAGACTTGATCAACGAATGAGAGCGGGAAGTGGTCTTTCTTAGTTGCTTTATTCAGCGCTCTGTAGTCCATGTAGATTCACCATTTCCAGTTTTTATTAGGGACTACCACAAGTGGTGATACCACTCACTATCAAAAATTGGATAGATGAATTCATAAGCCAAGAGTTTATGTAACTCTATTTTGACAATGTCCTTCATTGTTAGGTTCATTCTCCTCTGTGGTTGCCTGCTTGGAGTCGCTTTCTCATCAAGGTATATTCTATGAGTGTATATTTTTGGGTGAATACCCTTCATGTCTAAGTAGGCCCATGCAAATTCCTACTGGTGTCTTACCAGGAGTTCTACTTTTGCCAGATGTACAGGAGTCAACCCACTGCTGACATTCAACATCCTTCCTGGCCCAATAGTTATATTCTAGACGTGATGATCATGAGAGCCAGCCAATGGCGATCCAGGTGTGCTAGTAGAGGACTCTCCATGGAGGAATTCTACAATAGCCCCATCCTCATCTTCTTCCTTTGCTAATTCATCTAATGCCATTATTGGCTAGATTATGGATAGCTCCTAATAATTATACCTGAGTAACGTAGCTTCTCCCAATGGGTTGACAGACTAAATAGGGAGCAAAATGGTCAATATCTTGATATTTTGGCCATCAGATATGGTCATCATCCCATCTCGACAACTGATGTAGGCATCAACTATTGCCAGCCATGGTCTCCCCAAAATGAGCGGGTAGCCACCCAGCCTAGTCTTGTACTGTAAGACCAGGAAATCAACTGGGTATTCCCACGCGCTAACTGTCACTGTTACATCCTCTAGAATTCCCTCTGGTGCTACTATCGACTGGTCAAATAATTGCAATACTATCATGGTGGGTCTCAGGTTCATGAGTTGTAGCCTCTACATGGTTTCTTGAGGTATTACGTTGATGGCTGCTCCAAGATCGACCAATGTATTAAACAAGGAATGCCCTTTGATTTTAATAGTCAGTACTGGACTACCTAGATTTGCGTACTTGGGATGACATATCTTACCCATCATTAGGTCCGCTAATTTACCCACAACATTGATAGTCTGGGTTTCTTTCTACCCTGGCTTCCTCAAGCACATTTCTCTTATTGCCTTGCTGTATATTGGAACATCTTGGATGGCTTGAAATAGTGGTATCGTCACTGTGATGTTCTTTAGACTCAATAGGATATCAAACTCTGGATGCTTTTGTTTCTTCTATTCTTGTAGCCAATAAGGGAATGGAGCCTTTGCTCTCTTAGTTATTTCCTCTATCACCTCTTCCACAAGAGGTGTTTCTTCTTCTTCTTCCTCCTCTTCTACCAGTGGAGGTGTTTCTACTCCTAACTGCCTACCTGACCTAAGCTAAATATTGTACATAGGATACATCTCACATTTGACGTTGTATGTTAGCTGATTTACTCTGTTGTTTGGATTAGCCATCGGTTGTGCTGGTAGTTGTGCAGGTCTCACTGCTAGTAGAGCTGACAAGTTTTGATGGGGTTGAGCTGGTGCTAAATTTTGTGGGGCCAGATTCCATGGTGTGTGGCCTTTCCATTGTTTCCCTGAATATTGGTATTGCATCCAAGGTTGTTGATTCATGAATTTCACTCCTGGGGGTGTGTTGGACCAAGGTGATGGCCCCCACCATCCCATGTTTTACGGTTGAGGTGGAACTTTTGGCATGTATGGTATTCCTTCGTATTGTGATATTCCAGCTGGCATACTCCCCACAGGGGGTTGTGGCCAACTCTTTCGGTTACCTATGAAATAGGCTTCTGATGTGTCAGCCTCCTCCTGGTTTCTAGGCAACTTTGGGCACAATTGAGTCTTATGATTCAGTTTGCATACTGTGCATACTCTAATCTTGTTCTCTGGGCATGCGTTCTTTGCATGCTTTCCTCTGCATTTTGGGATGAAATAGGTTAATGCTGCCTCATTCTCTTGTTTCTTCTTCTCTAACAACAATGTGTCCATCTACAATGTTATAGAAGAGAGCATCTCACTTTTCATATATTCCAGCATATTGCCAAGTTATGTATTTGTCACCGAAGCAGTCGCTTTGATGCTTCTGGAAGTGGTCTTGCATATTCTTCTTGAGTAATTCCAGTAGAGTTGCTGGATATCTTCCATATCATGCTAGTAGACATCGCCTCCAGAAATCATATTAAGAGCCTCTAATGATTCATTATTAAGTCCCCTCAAGAAGATGCTTTTGAGGGACTTATCGGATAGCTTTGCGTGGGGAGATCGTTGAATATTAAAATTAAATCTCTCCTAGTACTCCTTGAGAGAATCATCCTATTTCTACATCATGCTTAGGAATTCTTATTTGGAATCTCTTACTCTCCCAAAATCTTGATATTGCTCTTGAAATAGCTTCTTTATTTGATCCCATGTCACTATGTGCTTTTCTCCCAAACCGATGAACCATCGTAGAGCTGCATCATCTAGTGTAGAAGGGAAGATTTTTAGCTTCTGCGTATCTAATTTGTAATCCATAGACTTGCACAAAACATCAAACTTGAATAAGAACAGGTCAGGGTCTTCGGTTGGGTATCCTCTGAAGGTAGGGAGATGAGCAAGGGATATGTTTTTCATCTTGGTGTCTCCTACTCCTTTGTCAATCGGGAAGCTAAATCTAGATGAGACTTCTTTTGTGTCAACCATTTTTTCAAGAAATGTGGTCTCAAATGCAACACTTATGGCCTTATGGTCATTTAAATTTTTTTGAGTCAAAGCGTTAAGATTATCTGGAGTTATTGTCTGATCTTGCATAGCTTTCCACAACAAGGCTTCTTCTAGGGGTGTTATTTTAAATAATGAGTTCATAACTATTCGTTCTTCCCCAAGTAGATGGGATGAGGAAGCACTTCATTCAAAGTGTTGATCCTCACTCCAGTGGATTGCTAGTTGTGAGTCAGGTGACTCTAGTTCTAAAGATATTTGTTTTATGAACCGACCATCAGGTCCTCTTATTCTCAAAGAACTCATACAAATTTAGGTAGAAGGTTTCAGGTATTGGAATGGATCTAAAAGATGCTTCCACGATAATGGTGCTAAAAATGTTGCGGGCCAAACAAGGTTAACTTTCTATCTATTTTTTCACTTGCTCGATCATTAATTATCAACCAGGGATTCATAAACTTTTGAAGGATCTATTATAGGATCATTCACAATACCACCTTGAGATGAGTCCTTCTAACTATACTATTTGGGTGTGTTCAAAATGTTATCAATATCTCATGCACTCCTCAATAAAATGTGTATGAACAATTAAATATTTAGAAAGAAAGCATTCATACATGCATCTAAGAAATAATCAAACCTATTGCAATAATAAAACACAAATACAGGAAATGAAACTTTGAAAGCATGAAATCTACAAAGCATAGAAAATAAGGGGAAGAATACTATCTTGGAGTGGGCCCAAGCTCTAGAATATCCCTCCTAATGTGAACATGCTTTAGGAACTTGTAGACTTTATTATGCAATCAAAGAATTACAATGTGTATTCTATACCTTCTATACAATTGCTATATGTTCTATATTCTATATTCTATATTATATTCCTTCAGAGAGGTCTGTGTGTGTTTATATAGCACACACACAGGTCTTCTATTATAACTTGGTTACAACCATCGATCTATTCCAGACTCGACAATGAAAATATGGTAAGCTTCGGTTGTCATCTACCAAAAATTGGCTTTGTTCCTAATATTGGCATATTTTGTAATTGGCTCATGCTTCACTTGGCATGGGCTACACAACTCCTGCAAATATCCTGTGTGGCATGGATTTGTAATTGCACCACTTATTATCACCCGCATCGTGTTTGATCTGGTCAACATGCAAAAATAGATGCGCCTTCCTTTGCAGAAGGTGCCTACCTTCTATTGGTGCCTTCCTGGAAGAGGAAGGCGCCTATCTTCAATTGGTGCCTTCCTAGAAGGGGAAGGCACCTACCTTCTTCTGGTGCCTTCCTGGAAGAGGAAGGCACCTGTCCATTATGCATCAGTTCCATAGTAAACAAAGTGCCAGGTCCATGAAAAAGACCTCGACTGATTAAATTGACAAAATCAACAATATCTCCACGAAACACACTAAAACACACAAATCAGATAATACACATAATCTCATTAAATAAATACATAATCATTGATAAAAATATACAATTCCTAATATATCACCGCATAATATCTGCTAAGACTCATACAAAAATATAGGCAATTCTGGGACTCATCACATATCTAGCCTACCTATGAGTGACGATGTGCCAAATATTTAATAAGACTCTCTATATTGTGATGGGTTGAAGTTAACACATGCAGAGTGGTATGACAATAATGAAGAACAAAGGTCCCTCTAAGAAAATGCATAAAATTAGAATACCCACACCAAAATTAGGATAAGGATCTCATAAGCAGTCATAGTTTCTATTAGTGTGAACTTTGAGTTACATACATATAGAGAGAAGAGGTTTGAAAACTAATTAGTTGACAAGGCAAGACTCAAGATAGACCATGATACAAGATATAATGAAGGAACACATTCTTTAGAATAAATTTATGGATTTTTATCATTACAATAATAAGAAGCATACATATTTATAATAAAAAATGAAGAAATTTCCTCCCCAACAATTCGTGTAGGATTTCAAAATTTAACTTTAAATTTATTTTGGGCTGGATAACATCAATAATGAATGATCTTTGTGTCTTGGATATCCATAGCCATAAATGCTACAAAAAAATTGATTGTCGTTAAGCTTCTTCATGTCATAAATATCCATGATTAGACCTTTGGGGTCACTCACTATTAATGCCTTGGGGTTTATGTTTCCCCTTGGGCATCCTCCCTATTACTACTTTAATTATTTAGGTATCGCATGGGGAATTATGATCAATTGTGGGTTCTATGATTGGGACTGGAACATCATCCCTTATCTCATGCCTAGTTGCTTTGGGTAGGTCTGGTTATTTTGGTGGTGTTTGGTACTTGAATTATCCCATGATCTTGATGTGTTTCCTTGGTGAATATGTCCTTGAATGCAACCTTTAGAGATTGTGGTTGCCACCTTCTGAGTTGGATTACTTCTAGGAGATCATCTTCCACCACATATCATGAGGGGGTGAATGGGGAGCCAACAAACTTAAGGATTTAGGGAGAACTTTACAATCAAATTTCTATTGAGATACTATATCTTTCCATAGCCTTTAGGTATCAAGATCTCCCTATGATAAAGGGGGGCTTGCCTTGTAACCTCTGCACTTAGCCTACTCAAACCCTCCTTCCATTTGGCTAAGGAAATGGCCTTAGTCCCTAGGATCCACTAGTGGTATTAGTTTGAAAAAGTACCAGGGATGGGAATTTCTTTAATCGGGGGAAGGGACCAACTTCACAATCTTTGCTTTCAAAGAAAAAGAAAAGGCCACAAATATTGGTTGAAGTGAGGTCCCACTAAAGGTGTTTCCTCTTTTGTGGTCAAAAAAATGGCTTCAGGGTTCCAAGTATTATTGGGATCTACTTTAGCCACCATCAAAAAGGCTATTGAGTCTTTTCTTAATTCTTGTCCAATGGTTGGGTTGGGGTTCATGGTGAAGGGATCTTTAGGTTCAAAATAAGTTGGTGATGATTATTCCTCCTTGATTGCACCTTGGATGGTATTTTGGCTTTAGTTTCTTTATAAGTAGAAGAAACTTTGGGTTCTTTCCTTTGGAGGTAATATGTGCCTGGTGTAGTGAATCTTAACTATAGTGCTTGTTTATTATTACCACTAAAATCAAAGTTTTAATAGTTTGACTGCCTATCACTATTTGTTGCACTACAAATATCTCTCTGTTAATCAAAATTACCTACTTTGAAATGTATCTGGGAGACAAAATGTCAATCAATTCCTTTTGATTGGTATTTGCATGTCTCTTCACCTTTATTATTTCCCCAATCAAGTTGCTTAACTCCATGCAAACTCTCTAATAACTCTATAACTCTTGAAAACTCACCTAAAATTGCCACCTCACCCTTTTGCATGAATATTCAACATATTATTCAAGGGGCTTTGATGATATATAAAATAACTTGTGGAGAAGGCATGAAACAAGGAATTTTTTATAGCTAAATTCTACTAAAATCATAAAGGGAAAAGTCTTTCACCTTCCTTCCATTCTTCATCAAATACTCAACTGATTAGCAAAAGAGGAATCAATCAAGGGCATTGAATAAGTATAATATACAATATATAAACATAAAATAGGGGTAACTTAGATCTTGGTTTTATCCCCTCTATTATCATCCCTTTTTAGTGCTTAGTTTTTATTGTTCTTTCACTCGAATAGCTTTTTATGCATTTACATGTCTTTATTTCCTTGTGTAGTTATTTTTGCTATCACCCTTGAAAAAATAAGGGTTTGATCCATTGAACAAGGAAATTTATTGTATACTAACTGGTACCAATGCCACCTTTATTATAATGGTTCTTGAGAAAGGAAAGATAAAATATTATAATAATGTTCATTAAATAAAGCTTTGTTATACGATTTATATTGCAATTTCTAAAATTAGGTCAAATAGATTGAAAAGCATTATAGATAATATTATGTTGGAGGAACAAGGTGATTTTTTTCATGGAAAATAAAGTTTTGATGGTATAATAATTATAGAAGAGGCTTTACATTCTCTTAATTCTATGTAAGAACTAAGTATGCTTGTAAAAATAGATACGTGCAAAGCATATGATAGGGTTTGTTGGAGCTTTATACATGATATTTATAGAACATCTTATTTGATCTATTGGATATGCCAACCCTTTCATTTAAAATTGGGATTGATAAACCTAAAAAACTAGCCCATAAAAGATTGCATGATTTTGGGTACAAATATGTACCACTATTCTTATATTTCATGATGGATTAGAATTCCAAATTACAAAGAATTATCACATAGAGGAATTTAGAGGATCAATATGGTCATTGAAAATAACCAAGAAATTGCCTATTTATATAAGATAATATTTACTAAGTTATGCTTAACAACTTGGATATTTTAGCTAGAAGAAATATTTAGTTAAAACCAAACCTATAACAATATCAAGCTCTCCCTTAAGAGATAATAAAATTTTACAAGTAGAAAATTGTATTAAAAACCAAATCTTCCACTAAATGAACCTCTAAATATTGAGGTTATAACCTATTATTGGATGTAGATAAATTTGGTTGAACCAATAATTTCACTATATAAATATCTAAATATGGAAGTTATAACAACTTGTGGGGTGTGCAAAAGACAAGAAATTCAAATACACCAGCATACCCTCTATGATTAACTTGGAAGAATGGAAAGAAAAATTATAAATCTTTGGAATGGAAGGATAAATTACACATCAATCCCCTTAATTATGAATTCCTTCGCATAGAAGAGGAACATAAGTGAAATGTATGAAAAAGATAAAAAATAATTATATGATCAAATTGATCATTGGTCCAATATATATGAAAGAGGCCTACAAGGTATGCCATCAGTAATGCCATGATTGTGGATCAATTCATCAATTAGAAATCTTGATTGTCAAAATAGAACTCATATATACATCTCTAGTTATGGTGTAAAAATATTAAAATATACATCACCATGAAAAATGACTTTGTTGAGTTATAAATACCCATTTGTAGTGGGACTGGAAGCATCTCTATATCTTGTAATGTTAGATGGTGTAGGAGATTCTTGTGGCACCAAAAAAGTTGAGGAAGTACAACAATAATCATATTATTAGTAGTATTTATTCTTATAACTAATTTCATTCAAGGTGCATGAAATGTAGGTTGAATTGGTCTAACAATGCTCTGACCAAGTTTACCAATACCACCACCATTATGACCTATTTTGCACATCAAGTTTTATCTAATGTCTATTGTGTAGCTCTCAAAGGAACCAAGTTTGGGATTGGTATTTGAGAAGGTAAAAACCTAATATGGAGTGCCAAATTATGAACAAATACCTGTAATTTTTAAACTGTGAAGATTTTGAAGACTCAATTAAATGATATTTGAATACACTATATTCAACCTTTAAAAAGAACACATGATAATAAATGAGGATCTCTAACAAAGCATACTAAATGGATTCAAACATAATATGTGATGTTATAGATGTGTCTATGATGGGGCACAAACCTATATAACAAGTAGCTATGTAAAAAATTCTCCCAAGAAATAACGAAGTTATTTTCATTTATAGTTTGCAATTGCAATCAAGGTAAAAATAGCATTACAAATTACAATTTTGAAAATGTGATTTCAGATTTAATTATTAAAAATGCCTATGAAAATTGATAGAGGCAAGTAATATAATATATCATTAGAAATATTTTTGAATATACTTCCATTGGGTGATAGAATAACCAAAAAAATATAATAGTGCAGAAGAGTTACAATTAAGAACATTTTTAGATGTAGGAGCAAACATTACTTTTCATAGAAAATGTTTTTAGTCCTCTTTTCCAATGACTAGAAAATATTTCCATATGATATTTAGTAGACTCTAGGAGGATGATATGATATTAAAATAAAATAAAATTTATCATATGATTTTTTACCATCAACATACATCCATTTGACTTCAAATCTAAAATATACTTTACTATAATTCTCAATTGAAATGATTGATTTTGAGGTCATCGTAAAAAATACTTTTAAAACTAGTTTGCAAGGCTCTTACTTTGATAAGTTGTTTGAGATGTCAGCTACAATCAGGATTGAACAATCACAATGAGTATTCCATCAAAAAATATATCATTTTGGGTACAAATATGTACCACTTTTTTGATATTTTATGATGGCTCAAAATGTTAAGTTACAAATAACTCTCACATAAAGGAGGTGAGAGGTTTAATTTAGCCATGAGAATAAACAAAAAAAATCTTATTCATATAAGAGGAATTTTATCAAGTTAAGCTTAACAATTGACTTGGATTTTTTGGCTAGAGGGTAGATTTTATTAAAACCAAATTTATAGCAATATTTACCTTCCACTTAAGAGATTAAATTATTATTTTCATGTAGATAAATTTGATTGAAACCAACTTTGTCACTATGTGAACCTATAAATATGGAAACTATAATATATCAATGGATGTAGATAAATTTGATTAAACCAAATTTGTCATTACATGAACCTCTAAATATAGAATTATAACAAATTTTTGGGTGTACAAGAAGACAAGAAACTCAAATAGACCAACATGATCAAAATTGGTGTAAAATAATTAGTTGTTGTTATAGTAATCCAAAAATATTATATTTCCATCAATGGATCTACTATTGGACACTTTTAACCATACCATGGACTCTACCAAGGTCACCCATTATCTTTAAAGTCCTTATTACTCTTGTTGAGGCATTTGGGAGACGTTTATCAAAGGCAAAAGTGAAAGAAAAAATTTAAAGTATTTAGGCAATAACAAGTCCCTTAGAATATCGTTTCCAATTTGTTGAGGATGCTTTTCTTTTGGATCATATCTCAATCAATAAGGCCATAAAGTTTAAATCAACATATCATGCTATAAAGTTGTTGAACTATTCATTAATACTATAAAATGCAAGATATTTTTCATTAACACTATCCTAGACTTACAAACAATTATTGTGAATATTTTTAGGGTTGAAAGTTAGAAAATTTCATCATCATATTTGTGTATTCCTTTTCCTAATATAGGAAAGAAGAAGGATCTACAAGACTTAGTTTTGGATCAAAGAAAACCTTGTTTCATAGGTTGGAAGTTATGTTTTAACCATTTATGGGAAGGTATAACTCACAAAATACTATAATTCAATATATCTCTCTATATGATGCTAGTTTTGAGGTTACCAATAGGTATAGCATATGAATTTGATAAAATTCTAATAGATTTTCTTTGAAAAAGATGTCATTTTTTTTTTTTTATATTTCCTCTTTATAAAGGGTTTACAAAGCAGAGAATATTGGATGGTTTGGCTTGTAACATTGTAGACTTATAAATTTTTCATTAGAGAAAAAACTTGGTTGGAGATTGGTCAAAGATAAAAGGATGAGTGGACAAAAATATTGTTTTAAAATGTGTAGGTTTTGGTGATATAATAATATTATTCAATCAAATAACCCTACTTAGGGGATTGAAAACATAGAACTTCATATGATAGAGTTCATAATTAATCAAGAAACATATCATGTATTCATTGAATGGTGGGATTCTACAAATTTTTGTCATGATGCTTGGTTGAATTCTTATTCTCTTACCTTTGATCTAAGATGACAGCTATTGGCTTGGGCATGTTTATATTATAGAGTTTTAAAGGTAAAAATTATATTAATGTGAGTAACAATTCTAAATCATGGATGTAGTCCGCAATTGAAGGAGAGGACCTTAAACATATAGCATATGAGCTTTAATTATATTTCAAAATTTATGTTTACCCATTTTTATATAAAAGGACGGCTTAGTTTAGAATGTATCAAAATATGTGGATAGTTAACCAAAGTTGGGGTGTAAGGCTTTAAAGCTATCAAGATTTTCTAGTCTTGAAGATTTTTCCTAGAATAATGTTTAGTCACTTGAGGCCCTTGGTAAGAACTCAATATTATTTTGGTTAACAATAAAAAGGAAAATTCTTAAAGGTGAGAGTTTGCAAATAAGAGAACATGATGGACCTTTTAGACGTGTATCTAAGAAAAATCAATAAATATAAGATAGTTTACTTCTTCATTGTCCATTTGATTACACCATCTGGAATTTATTTTTTAAAGAATGAGAATATATTGGGTAGCTCCATAAATATTAAAAGAGTTGATGAAATGCTACATCCATTGTTTCAAAGGTAAAACATTATGGTCTCTATGGAGGGTTGGTCATGCCATTATTCTTTGGAATATATGGTTTGAAAGGAATAAAATAATTCTTAGAAATAAATCTTATAGTCATGTCCAAGTTTAGAAATACATTATTACCTCTCTTGTAAAATATTTTCAAGCATGGTGGTCATCATGAGAAGTCTTAGGTATGGAAAAGAGGTGCAAGCCTATTGTTTAGAGGACTTTTATATACATGCAAGGGTCATCTATGAAAATTGAGTTAACACAAAGGATATGCATCAATCTATGGTAAAAGAAAAATTCCAAGAAGTTGGGTTTATCAAGATTCTTACGTTGCTGTCAAAGAAAATCTAGGAAAATATTTTGGAGGTGGTGCTTTTCAAAATAATGAAACCAAAGTTCTCCTTAACATAATCATATTGAAATTGAACTAACTATGTAGACACTAAGGAACTTCTTACAAGACATTGCCACTAAAAATGGGTGGATTTTTTTTCAATTAAAAAGGATTTACAAATTATTATTAATACTATCAAGAAAAATGGATTCATGTATTAGATCAAAAAATATAAATATTTTTTATGTACACCAACTATTGTTGGATGAAGTATCTTTCAAATATCAACACATCTATAGAGAAGAAATAAGACAATATATATTTTAGCCAATCACATTGTTGATCTTTGTCTTGATGAAATTCAAATTCTAGAAAACAATTGATAGAGAAAGATTCTATCTCTTAATGAAAACGATATCAATAAGTTTATTGTGAAAGCATAACAATTTGAGAATGATGAAGAATATCTTTGATAAAAAAAGCAAGTTAGATATGGTCTAATTGACTTAACAACAAATGTATTATTTTGGTGGAAGTGGTCCACAATAGAAGCCATATATAACTTCTTAAAAAATAATTCATAAACTATAAAATTAAAATTTAAAAATATATTATGTGTTTATTGATTGACAAGTTTAAGATGCTTCCAAGATGAAAAGCCTGTCTTTGTGACCATCCTTAATGATATGTTTAGAACCACTCAAACTTGACTCCTATGTTAGGTTTTAAATACTCAAGCTAGATCATTACACTCACTCACAACATAATAGTAAACTAAAATAATATTATAGAAATATAAAAAATAAAATATATAATATTGTTTCTTTTAAAAAATAAGTCACCAAATTAAAATAACCAAACATCTAACAACAAATTTAAAAATTTTAAATTTTAAATCTATTTTTAAAGTTTTTATATATAAATATGATTACTCACTTTAACGCCATTTATGCACTTGAAACACTTATGGCATATATGATTGACTTGAATGAGCATAAGGACACACCTTTAAAGTTAGGGTGGACCAATAACAAATCCTCTTGTTTACTTCATACACTTACTTCATTTAAGGGAGCAAGAAAGTGATTACTATTAATATTCAACACAATTATTACCATTTATCATTGAAACTTACCCCTACTTATGTTGGTCCATAATTATGGTGAACAATGATATCATATGCTGTTATGGGTTTTAGTGTCTAGCACTTGAGATGTGTCATTGGAAATTTAATATAAATTAATAACATAAAGGCTTTAATCTTTTTCTATAGCTATTTTATACTGCATGAGATATTCCATATTATACTTAGCATGAAATTTTTAATTTTAGCTATTTAATATTGCTATATAACGATGGCAAGAAGCAGGGAACCATCATTTTTAATATATCATGTATGATCTTCAAACAAATATTAATGATTTTAACTTAATATTATTTAAGTGAAGTAGTTTTACACCGACCAATTTTTTCAAAAAAAAAAAAAATATATTTATTTAATATATTGAAATCAAATAAATATTAATATTTTTAGTTGATGTTTATTTATTTATTTTATTTTTTTGATTTGGTTATTGTGAAAAATCTCTATAACCGATACACATGGTTGAGCAGTTTCCTCCAACCATGATCCCTCGTCAAGCCCAGAGCTATAGTTAATAAAGAATTTAACACAAAGCCACCACACACGCACCCTTCACACTCCCAAGCCCCGTTTTATTTTTAGTTAATATTTTTTAGATGAAATAATATTTAACCTTTACAAAAATCTTAAAAAATATATTTTTAATATATTTATTTAATTAAACATTAATAAAAAATATGATATATAACTTTATTCTAAGTTTAAAAATCTAATAGCTAAATTATAAGGAGATGATAGGAGTGAACTACTTCTGACTAGCTACAAGTTAAAAAAATAAAACCAGTAATATGGGAGAATAGCTTTTTAGTTTAATATTTGTTAAGGCACTGATTTTCTGTGTAGGAAGATACTATCTGACTCATCCATCATTTATACTTATTAGTGCTTTTCATGCTTGGGATGCAGACTTGCTTTTTCTTTAAAAAAAATACTTATGTTTTGACAGAGAATTTTTAAATATATGCACAGCTAAATATTGTCATAAAATCTAATGTTACTTAGAGCCATGTGGATAACTGAATACCCTCTATAACGTCGTAGTCACCATGATAGATATATGCTCACCTGTGTGAATAAACTAAAAGCAGATTATTCACTTTTCATTGGCACTTATATCCATATGGAGTTTGGCACTTATTTTGTTTTCTATTCTTACCAAAAACTACTTTGAACTCTGAAATATTATTCGATCGAACTATATAGATAAAAAATTGTCATGCTAACAAATTGCTAAATATGGTGTTATACCAAAGTCTAAAAAAATAAATACAATTGGTTATTATTTATTTGGAGTCAGTAAAAAGTTTGCTATGCTACCAAGCTCTCATTGGTTAAATTTAAAACTATTGTGATGATGAAATCCACGTTGAGCTTTCCTGTTTTGTTTTAAATTCTTGTGTATACAATCAACTTCACACTGATATACAATATAAATTCATAAAATATATGGCAGAAATATGTTAATGGTTTATTTTAACAGCATCCCACTAATATAATAAGTTATTACAGCAATATTGTCCATTGTTGTATATTCCATCAGAAGTATAGTATCATGGTGTTGAAATTGGCCTTATTTTATGAGATCCATGTTGCTGCGGTATTTTAAGAAATCATGGTGTTTTACAACAACATTCTTACCATTTTTCTAATATAGTTTAAGATTGGATTTTTGATATGCACCTTCAAATTAATATTAAAATTTATATTATTTAATAAAATTATTTATTAATATTATTAATTATAAGATAAAAAAGAGTTATAATTTTTTTTTAAATATAAGGGTAAGTATTTTCTTTCAAACAACAGTATCTTAGGTAATAAAAGAAGATGCTAATCTATCTTTATAAAGTTTGTAATGCATGGAATGTATTATAAGGATATCACATTTTAATTTTTAATTTGATTATATGAGATTGAAAGGGTCCCATCCATATTATATTAATATGATCATGTTAGTGTAATATTATGATAACATCTTGATAATTATACATATACGTTTTAAAATATTTACAACATAGTCTTTGCCTTAAAAGTCTTTGTATTTAATCAATTAAATTCTTGCCATTTGATTTCATATATTTTAATTATTACTGATGTGAAACAACACAATTATACATATTTTGATAAAAAAATTTATTTTTATTTTTATTTTTTAATAAATAGATATTTTTCTAGATAACATTTTTTAATATAATTTAAATAGTAATAAATAAATTTTAAAATGAGAATTTTCTTAATAAAGATGCATATATGATAAGAGACCACAAATACCTTATTTTTTTTTTAATAAGTGAAAAACCCCTTGCCTTGGTCTGAGAAACCACGACTAAAGGGTTTTACACAATCAAAGTTACCTGGGAGTCGCGTTTGATCCTGCCCTCACCAACATTATCAATTGGATTTTGGGTAGCCAATTCAACTTTTTGGTAGGATGGAGATTCGAACGTGGGACCACAAATACCTTATGCATATAATACTTAAAAAAAAAAAAACGTTAACACATCATTGTGATAACTCAAATCACAATCTTCCTTTTGGATTCGCATAGATTTTAGTATATAAAAACCTCATGTGCTAACCATATCTTATAAAATATAGTATTAATGTAAGATAATTCAATTTTGAATATTAGAAGAGGTGTTTAACATTTTTTAAAATTGTTTATATGGTCTTTAGATGGATTTCACTTGTATTATATCATTTTAATAACTAAACTTTTTATGGTATTAGGGTGAATGTACAAAGTTGTATTCTACTTATCTAAAAACTTGTTTCTATTATTTAAACTAATTTTAAGGATACCTTTATTTGAAATTTAAAAAATATAAATAATGAAAAGGAAAAAAAATTAGTCGAAATTGATTAGACGTTTTTCGCAGGACTGCCCAAACTATCGAACTCGTTTCGGCCATATCTCACTCATCCGGACTCGGATTGAGCTAAAATTTTGAGGGTAGATGCCTGAAAAACCCTAGAACATCTCCACCAATTTTCATATCATTTGGAGCAACACAGATCCTAGCGCATCCCTATGTGTGAACGAGATATTTGGCAAGCGACTATGCGAGGGTTTCATCTGGGTTGAGTGCAAGCAGCTCCAGAGGTTGGTTTTAGGGCCTTCGGGCCCTAGCGGCCAATATTTTTGTGGTTTATGCTCAATATTTTAGCAAGAAATGTTGCAGGGGATACAAGATGGGTTAGAAATTTGTCTTTCAAGAGATCATACTGTGAACTTGAGTGACAACGGCTTCCAATTTGCTTGCACAAAAGAAAAGTGAAAACCATACCTTTCCACGACGTCTAGGGCAAGGATTAAAGAGAAGAATTAAAGAGGTCACGAAACAAGTTTCAAGCAGTTGATCAAAAAATGGCTCATATCTCAAGTGAATCTGGTGCTAAGGTGCACCCACAAAATAATTCTACTGTGAAAACCCCTATCAAGGGTAAGAATTTCGAAGACTCGGTCCCAAAAATGAATTTTAGGGATGCCCTTCATGGTGGACAACCTCAACCCAATGCTAATATCAATATTAGGGCTTCCCATAAACCTCTAAGAATGCCTAAGATTGATCCTAGGAAAACGGAGTCAGGATGTCTTAAAGCAGTTGATGGAACTCCTATTGTTAAGCTTGATATGGGTAACATTCAGAGCGGCATTGAAGATTTGGAAAAAAGAGGACTAATTTGTCGGTTCGTGGGTTTTCATCCGAGTCTATCTACTTTCAAAGTCTGGGCTGCAAAAAGCTGGAAAACTAAAGGTGAGTTACAAATCTCTATTTATCCAAATGGTTATTTTCTTGTTTTATTTGCTAATAATGAAGATAGAGAGAAAAATTTTCAAGGGGGTCCTTGGTTTTTTGGAAGGGCGGGGCTTTTCATGAAGCCCTGGCATACTAAATTTAAAGCCGAAGAAGAGATGCCTTCTATAGCTCCCGTGTGGGTTAGACTCTTTGGCCTCCCTATTGAATTTTGGAATCCTACTATTTTTTCTTCAATTGGAAACTCTTTAGGAACTTTTATGATGATCTGTTGATTGTACTCAAAATTTTGAACATATTATTTATGCTCGGATTTGTGTTTTAATGGATTTTGACAAACCCCTACCTAAAAATATCACATTACAATTTGGGGAAGACACTTGGGAGCAAGTAGTGGACTATGAGAACATTCCTTTTCGTTGTAGAATTTGCCATGAATATGGTCATTTGGCCAGTGCTTGCCCAAATAAAATTCCTGATCAAAAGAAAGAAGATATAAACTCAGCGAGGTTTCCAAATACCTAAGAAGAAGAACACTCGAGAAAAACCTAGTTATGAAGGATCAATCAAAGTCATCTGCTAATATGTTTGAAATCCTTTCCACAAATGATGTCCCAAGTGAGGAAGAGGAAATAATGGAAACTGAAATCTTAGAAACACAATTTAAATATGAAGGGAAGAACTCGGAGACAAACCAACAAATCAAAGGTTTTCAACGAGAAAAAAAAGGAGAAAATTTACACAAGAAAAACAATATTTCAAATGTCAAAAATTTAAATAATGCGAGGTCCCAATATAGACTCCGTTGAACCATCTAGTAAAATTTTGGTTGTGTACGAGCATTCTTCAAGGTTAGAAGCCATCTCAGATTCAATTGGAATAAGTCAAGAAACAGGGAAAAAAAATTGAAGATGGATTCTAATAAAAAAGTAGGTCGCAAGACCAATCAATATCATATGGTAAAAGAAGGTGAAAAGCTTGTAGAGGAAGGTAAGATTAATGCCCTTCCCAACTTTTTTAGCCCTGGTATTAATGAAGATCATCACTTGGAATATTAGAGGACTCAAAGGGAGTCTTTCAAAACAAAATGAAATTAGAAGAATGATTCGGATAAATCATCCACATCTTGTTTTCCTTCAAGAAACAAAGATGTCAATGGAGGATATGGACTTAATTGCCGGTAAAATTTGGCCGGCTGGAAAAGTGGTTTCCCTCGGTTCCCAAGGGACTTCGGGTGGCATTGCTTGTCTTTGGAACCCAAAAGAGATAGTTATTCACCATAGGGTTGGTGGTTGGGGTTTGTTGGCTATAGCTATTCAAAGTAGACATTCCAACCAGATTATGCTCTGCATTACTATTTATGCTCCGACTTCTTTGGAGGAAAAAAGAAGACAGTGGAAGGATATTACTCATATTATCTCTCATTTTCCTAAATCTTGGATCTTGATCGGAGGAGATTTCAATACCATCCTCTCTCTGGATGAGAAAAGGGGGGAAATAGAAATTTGGACAAAAGCACTGACCTCATGAGCGAATATATTGCAAACCTCCATCTTGTGGATATCCAACCAGATAATGGCCTTATGACTTGGTCTAACAGAAGGCAAGGCTTAGCTTGTATAATGGAGAGATTGGATAGGTTTTTGCTCTCTGAAAATTTCTTAATCCATGGTCACATTCCTAAAGTGAAGACTCTTAATAATGTTGGTTCGGATCATTGGCCGGTCATGGTGGAAATGTGGAAAACCAATGTGAGTTTCTCTCCTTTTCATTTTCAATTAATGTGGCTTAGAGACATTTCCTTCAGACCTCATGTGCAACAATGGTGGAAGGAAGGTAAACCTAGGCATGGGACTAAGATGTTCTGTTTTGCCAAAAGACTGCAATACATTAAATCCAAAATCAAGACTTGGAACTGGAAAGAGTTTGGGGATGTTCATAAAAAAAAACATGAAGTTATTGCTCATCTTGAAAATTTGAATAAGAAAATCCATTTAGATGGCCTCACGAGAGAAGAGACGTGTAGATGAAATTAAACTTACAACTCTATTAGAGGAATGGGAAAAAAGAGAAGAAATCTTATGGAAGCAAAAATCTAGAATTCAATGGCTCAAAGAAGGAGATCGAAACACAAATTTCTTCCACAAATCTCTTCTAGCTCGAAGATCTCACAACTTTATTTCTTCCTTAAAATCAGATTCTGGAGATGTTGTTTATACTTGGGATGGCATGAACTCTATTGTTGTTGATTACTTTTCCAATATTTTTGTTGCTACTCCTCTTGACTCAGCTTCACAACAAAATGTTCTTCAAGCAATCCCTTCTCTTATCACTTCTGAGGAGAACTCTATTTTGACTGCTCATGTTACTATCAATGAGCTTCAACAAGTAGTTTTTAAAATGCAAAAAGGGAAAACCCCAGGTCCTGATGGTTTTCCCATTGAGTTCTACCAAGAGTTCTGGGATATCCTTCATGTTGATTTATTAGAGGTGGTGGAAGAAGCCGGGAAAGCCAAAGAAATTTTGAAGGTTATCAATAAAACTTATATTACTCTTGTTCCAAAAGCTCAAGAGGTTGATCATATCTCAACTTTTAGACCTATTGCTTTATGTAATGTTCTTCTCAAAATCATTACTAAAATCATGGCGAGAAAGGTTGAAGCCTCTTTTGCATAAGATTATTTCCCCAGAGCAAGGGGGTTATGTGGAAGGACGTCAAATAGTAGATGAGATAGTTCTTGCTCAGGAAGCCATCCATTCCATGGATATGCAAAATTCTCCTTCCATGTTCATTCGGTTAGACTTATCCAAAGCTTATGACGAGTGGATTGGCACTTCCTTATCAAAGTTTTGAGGCAATTTGGTTTCTCTAAGGATTGGATGGATTGGATTATGGGATGTATCTCTTGAGTTTCCTACTTAGTTCTTATCAATGGCAGGCCTTCTCAGTCTTTCCCAGCTTCCAGAGGTATTAGGCAAGGTGACCCGCTATCCCCTTATTTATTCATCATTCTTGTTGAATGCTTGGGTAGGACTATAACCAAAAAGAGGGAAAACAAAACCCTTGAGGGAGTTACCATTGCTCATGGAGCTAGACCTATCTCTCATCTTCAATTTGTGGATGACTCTACTCTTTTAGGTAAAGCTACAGTTAAGGAAGCTTCTAATATTAAGCAAATCATTAGCTATTTTTCTAAGGCTACTGGGCGAGTTGATCAATGAAGACAAATCTAAAGTTATTTTCTTTCATCTGCTCTGCTAGACGAGGAATCCATGGTCTTGGATAAATTAAGATATAAGAAGACCTCTCTTCCAATCACTTATTTAGGTATTCCCATAAATATTCAAAGGCAAAAAAATAAATATTGGAATTGGTTGTTGGACAAAGTCAAGAAGAAAATTGGAAAGTGGACCAACAAGTGGCTTTCTTCTGGGGGTAGAATCACCTTGGTAAAATCAGTCCTTCAAGCTATTCCTATTTATGTTTCTTTCATTTTGAATATCCCAAAGGTTGTTCTTCGAGAATTGGATCAAATCAGTCATCATTTCCTTTGGAGTGGTACTAAGGAGAAAAGAAAATGGGCCTTGGTGAAATGGGATACTTTATGTCTTCCTAAGAGTGAAGGGGGGTTAGGATTCTGGTCTTCAATTAATAACAACAAAGCTTTAGCTGCTAAATTATATTGGAGGATGTTGCATAACCCCAATGCTCTTTGGGCCAATAATCTTCATGCTAAATATGTTGAGAACAAAAGTCCTGAAGACCTTGTTCGCTATCAACTTCCTACCAAAGGTTCTCCCATTTTAGCAGTTCTTAATATTGGTGAGGATTTGATAAAGAAAAAATTATTTTGGATCATTCATAATGGTCAACATGCAAATTTTTGGACAGATTCTTGGGATGGTCACAAGCCTTTGATAACTCAGTTTCCCGATTGGAGGCCTTGGATGGAGGAGCTTCACCGAGCTAATTGGATAAAGGTGGCTAATTACTGTCGGTACCATATTGGTAATTCAAAGGTTGGTAGATATTGGATCCCTATTGAGGACTAGCCTATTCAAATCCCAGAAAGGCAAAGACAAGATATCCAAGGCATCCTTCATATGAGATCCCTCTCTTGGTCCCATGAAAAAGATTGTTTTGGATGGAACAACACTACTAAGGGTGAGTATTCGGTTGCTCAAGGTTATTTGACCTTATGCCATAATAATCCCAACCATTCTTCTGACATATTTTCTCGATTGTGGGCTCAAAAGCTCTGGCCTAAGGTGAGGTTCTTTAATTGGCTTTTATTGCATCGTAGGGTGCTTACTTGGTGAGCAACTTATGAAGCGTGGTTTTCATGGCCCTTTTAGATGTGAAATGTGTGAAGAGAATGTAGAAAATATCAACCATATTTTTATTGAGTGTACTTTAGCCTCTGAGCTATGGAGGAGAATGGCCACTTTACTTGGCTTATAGTGGTCCAATTTTTTTACTTTTGAACAGCTTTGGAGGGATTGGCCTAATCAAGAGGGTGTTGATCATTTTATTAGGTAGTTAGTTTGGATGGGTTCTACCATTCTTCTTTGGAATATTTGGAATGAAAGGAACAACCAAATTTTTAATCAAGATAGGAAGGATATTCACTATATTTGGCAAAAGACCATAGCCAACTTAGTTGAATCAGTCCATCAACTCCTTAATCACCCCCAAAACTCCCACCAAATATGGGATCAAGTGATGCAAATATTGAAGATTAAATCTTCTAAGGGCAACCAACTTAAAGGGAATGTGAGTATTAGTAAGATGGATAGGACTAGAAATTGGCAACCTCCTCCTAAGGATTTTGGAAAAGTCAATACTGATGGAGCCTCTAGAGGGAACCCTGGAAAAGCCAGTGTGGGAGGAATTGGTAGACTTTCAGATGGCTCCCTGGTTTTTACTTTTGTTGAGAATTTGGGTATTCTTTCCAATAACCTTGTTGAGGGGTATGGTATCCTCGAGAGGCCTTCGAGGAGGCTACTAAGGTTGGATGGGAAAAGGTGTTAGTTGAGTCTGACTCTCAACTTATGATTAATCTCTTGAAGACTCCTTCTAAGAATCATAAGGTGGATTGGAGAATAAAAAGAATTATTGAGAAGATTCAGTTAATCCAGATGGGATTTTTGAAAGTTGATTACAATCATGTGGTCGAGAGATCAAAACAAGAGTGTTGATGCTTTAGCTAATTGGGCTTTGGACAAAGGTGATCTTACTTGTTATGGCCACCCTCCTATATGGTGGGCTTCTCAAATTAGGGAAGCTCTTCTTTCTATCATTTCTTTGGATGGCTCCAGTTCGAAGGTACCTAGTTTCTTCTTGTTTTTTTTTTTTGCTTCTCTTTGGTTCATTCAGTTTTTTTTAGTTCCCTAGCTCATTCTATTCTTTATTTTGTTTCCTTTGTTGATTCTTGCCTTAATAGTCTTCGGTCTAGATAGGTCATTGTTTTGTTCAATTTTTTTTTTTTTTTCTTTTTTTTGTTTAGTTTTTTAAGGTGGGTGGGTTCTTTTGTTTTGTTTTGTTTTTGTGTTCTTTGTGTTGTTTTTTGTTGTTCTTGTGTTTTTGTTGTTTTGTTTTGTTTTTTTTTTATATATTTTTTGTTATTGTTCTTGTGTTTTTTTCGTTCTTGTTCTTGGGTTTCTCTTTGTTTGTGTTATTTCGTGTTTTTATGTGTGAGTGTTTTCTATGTTTTTTGTTTTTGTTTATTGTCTATTGTTGGTTGTTTTTTATTTTATTTTTAATTTTTTAGGTTTTGGTTGTGTTTATTTTTCATGTTTTTTTTGGGTTATGTCTTTGTAGTGTTCTGTTGTTTTTGTCTTGTTTGTGTTTTGTTATGTGGTTCTTGTGTTTTTCTATGTGGTTTGTGTTGTGGTTTCTTTTATCTTATTGTGCGTGTTTGGTTGTGCTTTTGTTTTTGACACACTCAAGGAGCATATTTTTTATTTTATTTTATTATTTTTGTTGTTATTTACTTATTTTTAAATTGGTTTTGTGTGTTTGTTTGCTCCTTGAGTATGTCAAAGGTGGTAGGCCAGGTCCGAGTCCTGGGCGTTTTTGGCGGAATGGATACCCCTGCCTCCTTGGGTCTTACCCGAAAGTGGCATCCCTTTTGGGATGTTTTCCACAAATAAAAAAAAAAAAAAAGATAAATGAATTAAACCATTTTTTCATAGATTGCAATTATATTTGTTTTTTCATAAAATGTTTTTTCAATGAGTTTACACAAATATTTTAGTATATAAAAACCTCATGTGCTAACCATATCTCATAAAATATAGTATTAATGCAAGATAAATCATTTGTGAATATTATAAGAGCTGTTCCATAATTTTTTAAAATTGTTTATATGATCATTAGATGGATTTCACTTGTATTATATCAAGTTGATAACTAAACTTTTCATGGTATTAGGGGATGTACAAAGTTTTATTCTACTTATATAAGAACTTGTTTCTATTATTTCAACTAATTTTTAGGATACCTTGATTTGAAATTTGAAATTTAAAAAAGAATAATAAATTAAACCATTTTTCATAGATTACAATTATATATATTTTTTCATAAAATATTTTTTTCAATGAGTTTACTCATGTTTTTATAAAATATCTTGGTTCCCTCATACTGAGTGGGGTTTGAATCTTGGATCTCTCAAAGAGAGGCCAAAGCCCTTACCACTGTAGTAAGCTTGCAGTTGTTTTTCATTAAATGTTTTTTTTGGTAGTTTTAAGAAACAAAGGGTTTTAAAAGGTCCCACAACCTAATACATAGGGTTTTAAAGGGTCCCACAACCAATAAAAATAACTCCCAAAGGAGAACAATACAAAGGAAAATAGATGCGCCCAAAGGGGCACAACATCGGGTAAACAACCCATAGAATACAACTCCAAATGGAGCCAAACAACCTGCAGGCATAGGATCAAAGGGACCCACGAGCTGGAGAAACCAACAGCCAAGGGACCAAGCGATAAAAAATTAAAATTTAAAAGGCTCTCGCTTGATCAGGAAAGAAAAACCATGAGCCAGAAAAAGAGTGCAGAAACCACATGGCAATCACGAGTCGACAAAACCATCTGCCGATATACCAAGAGGTAAAGGTTTAAAATTTAAATATCTCCCACCTGAACTTGACCGAGAAAAATAAGTCGCACAACAACCCATGGGCCGAACGAAAAATAACTCGGGAACCCACAAGCAAGTGAAACCGACTGCCAAAGAGCAAAGTGGCAAAGATTTGAAAATAAAAAACACCCGCTTGACCTGGCCAGAGAAAATGAAGTCTCTCAGGAAGAGAGAGAAAAACCAGAGAACCAATCCAGACTGGCCACCAAAAATGAAAACAAGAAGTCGAGAAAAATAGAGCCATAAGAACCATCTTGTTTGGAACAAACTACCCTAAAAACAACATTGAGAACCATCCCTACACACCAGGGATTCATCTCCAAAACCACCAAACCGCCAAAGCTCCAAAATAGGGCAATATCACAAAACACGAGACAACGGCCCTGAAAACCGAGCACAAACCATAGTCTCCAAACCCTGATAAGGGATCCTCAACCAAAGTAGCAGAGAAGGGCAAGGGCACCTAACACCAAAGTCACACCAACGAGCCTTCGCAAAGGAAAACATGGAGGCCAAAAATCAGGGTTAAAATGGGAACCCATAACCCAAATACCTGTGGGAAGAAACCCCCACAGAAAACTAGAAACTAAGAACCCCAAATGCTTGTTGGTTTGAGTCCCTTTGGCAAGTAGAAGAATAGAGCTCCCACCAGGGATGAAAACCAACACCACTACCAGCCAACGCATACTAAAGAAAACATGCCAACCAACCCCCATATCAATAGTGATTTGAATAAACAGAAACAAGAGACTCCCATGAATCCAACACATGGAGAATCGTGGCAATAGCTCCACCATCCACAAAAGCGGACCCACCAAGCCCAAAAATATGGAAAACACAAATAGAAGCACCCCTACCCACAAATATCTAGAAAAAGGCACCACAAGCTAGCACATTAGACAACACCTGAGGAACAGAGACAAGGGCAACCGAAAACCAGTTAAACTCATTGTCATGACCACAAAAAACACAAGACCAAGAAATTAGGATCCACTCATGCTCCTCTACAGAAATCTCGGTCCTAAGCCTTAAATCACCATCATTCCACATAGGTGGGGAAACCTTCACAACCACAAGGACTGCAAAAGTGAGCTTCGGGTCCAACAACAATTACAGTTCCTTCTCGGCACTTTCGCCTGCGTACCACATATTCCCTCCTTAATATAGGTTCAATCATTTTTTTCAATATAAATACATCATTTATCTAAGACGTTAGAGTTACTTAAATGTGAAGATAGTGAATGGTTATACCATACCCCATTTTTATGTACAAAAACATCTTTTAGGATAGTAATTTTTTTTTGATAGATTACAAAACTAAAACAATGTGATCATTCTTTCCTTACATTAGCTTACTAAAAATAAATTAACACATTTTAACTATGTTACATTGAAATGTCATTAGTTCATTACACTCTAATGATTTCAAGTTACATTTCTCTTTTGGTATGAACAAAATAATATAACATATTAAGTTTAATCCATATTATTTTTGTATTCTTAATATTTTTTTTTTGATTGGTTGAAAAAGGGTTTTGAAAGGATCTCCAAACCTTTTATAAAAGAACACCACAAAAGAGATCATCTCCTGAATACAATCTCCATGATACAAATAAGGAAAAATAGAAATAGGGATATGATCTCCATAGAACCAACTACAAAATAAATCAACATTGAAACAAAGGAGCTTCCCACTCGAATTTGAGACATGATTTTAAATAGGGAGACGATCTTCACAAGGATACAATCTCCAAAGGCCTAGCCACAAAATTATTCAAAGTTGAAACACAAAATGGAACACACTTCCTTATCGAAGTGAAATAGGGATCTCTATTGGGAGGAGCCTAGAAAAATAAATTTGAAACATAGATTCCCACCCAGGAGGAACAAACTTGAATCACTTGTTTCCCACCAAGATGAAACAAACAGTTCAAAAAATAGCTCTAATAGGGAAATTTGTAGATAAGTCCTTCCAAAGGCTTGAAAATGGAACAACAGTAATTGAATGTCTCCATAGGTCGTGAGCTCTCCCTGAAAATGGGAATACACTACTTGAAAATTGAATAAATTTAGTATGAACTATGGATCTCATGAAACCCGAAGCACAACAGGAACCAACCTGCCCTGTTGCTTGAAAACCGAATGAATTTAGTAAGAATTACGGAGCCCATGAAACCTAAAGCACAACAGGAATCAACCTAAAATAAGAAGAAACACCAAGAATATTAAATTTATCGAGGGTCCCTACTAAGACCAAAATAATCAAAAGAAAAGGTTCCATCAAAATCCACCAAAACAAACAAACGAACCCGTAATTGAAAGTCCAACCCAACAACATCCATTGGAGCATCTCATATGCAAACATTAAGTACGAGGTCCCCCCTCAAGGACCATTAAGATATGCAGAGAAAACTACAAAAAAATAGATTGGACAAACATGAAGCCCTTGAAGCCAATAACTTGAACTATAGATCCAACACTCGAGCCAAATAGAGGAAACCCACCAACGAATCGAAGGCATCTGCAAGAGCATCTTAATTATAGAAAATAAACACATGGTTCCCCAAAAGACCAAAAAGGATGCAAAGAAATAGCCCTCTGGCTGCACAATAAAGGATCACAAACACACACCCGAATCGAAAGAGCCACACCACCTGAACCCACATCGAAGAAAATACCAAAATCATCCATCAAAGCAGCAAACATCCACTAAGGTGACTCAAGGAAGGTCTCAGGAGCAAGAATAAACACTCAAAACCAAAGTAAATGAGGGATTAGGAAAAATACATCGATTATCTCCTGCCCAGATAGGAGGTCACCTACTCCATCAACATTGTCTCAAGAAAAGGTCCCGAAAACTCACCTGGTGACCCAGTCTCCTATTTTTTTGAAATTTTAGTTAAAGGAGTTCTATTTTTTTTAAGATAAAATAATAAAAAAATATAAAAACTCAATAACATATTATAAATTTTTATAAATTAAATCTAGCTAGGTGGTTTGACATTTTCAAAATAATATCCACATAGATATTTTTACCTTACACTTCTAAAGAAAGATGGTTTTGTAGGCTTAAAAGAACATGTTCAGTCACATCAACTATATTCATTTGTATAGGTGATATTTAACCAACCAATATATATGGTTAAACATATTTTTAACCACCTAGGCTTTGTTGAATGGTCTCCTTGTATCTCCCCCAACATGTGCCCTATTCATTTGGCAACATGGGTGTCACTCCAAGGCAACTCAACGTTCCCCCTTCGCACCTGCCCCTCAACCCCCACATACACACATTAGCTAGTAACCCCAATCCCAATATTAACTAATATATAACCCTTCCCCCAAGTAAATTAATCCCCTATACACATTAATTAGCATATTTATTCTAGTAAGAAATTAATATATTTTAAATTTCTTAATAATCTTTATTATTGTTCCTAACAAATGTGAATCCTAGTTAATATTTTTAATATTAGTAAATGAAGGTCCACCTTAGGTTTATACAAATAAACTAGGATATTCTAATATATTACATGTATTTTGATGTTTGTTGAGGATAAAACAATACTATTTTTTAGTCAAAGTGTTTTGTGTTAGAGTAAGAGGCTTTATTTATACATCAAGTTGTATTTTAGATTGGAGTGAATTTGATCAAGAAGTGATTTAAATCAAGTTAAGTATTGGGTTTCATCCAAAGATGAGTATATAGTTACCTTGATAAATAATAGTACTATAGAAAATACTTGTAAAGCATTTAGATTAATGAATAGATTGGATGTGCTTCCTCCAAAGGTGTAAAATAAAAAATAGGTTGTTAGGTCTTTTAAAGGGTCTAAAAGTAACCCATTGGAAAGAGCCAAAAGGTGGTTTGGTAGGAACGAGGAAAACCTCTATTTTACTATCTTATTTATAAAGTTATTATTTAGCATAGAAAATTAAATAAACTGAAGGACACATATAATGCACAATTCCATAATAATATATCAAATCAACTGTAAACCAAAATCGAACAACACCAATGCAATAATAAAGTAACAAAATCACAATAATAACACAATATTGCACAAAACAAATAAGATTTTATTAACGTGGGTAGATATCTGAGTTATACAATAAATATACCCCAATATGGGGTTTTACAATGCTTTTGTGATACATATTTTACAAATACTAGGGTTATTCGAAACCCTAGTTCAAAATAATAACTGGTGTCTTCTCACTCATCTTAGATCCAAACAAGGATTATGGGTTGGCTTGTGTATCCCTTCAAGACCACCCTAGCTTCCACAACTTATAGATAGATGATTCTTGCACCTACAAATAGACACACAACAAAAAGGGATTAGAAGCACCTGCGAGGGCTCCACTGCATGAGGCCCTTAGAAATATAAAAGCAACTAAAACCCTAGATGTTGTAGAATGTAATTGTAAATAAAAAGTAAAAAAATATAAAATAAATGCAATGAATATTATTACCTTATCAATATGCTAATTTTATCTCTGATCCTATTATTTATGATCACGAGGATACCCAAACAACACCCGAGGTTTGTAGGACTGCAAATATACTATGGGAAATACCTAGAGGTGTTCTATGATGGTTGTGGATGCACTGAGGCATTTCAAAAATACCTAGAAGAGTTCTACGGACTCTAGATGATGTTTTAGGACTAACGAAAGTGTCACAGAACTAGATCTGGTCTGCGCAGGTTTGGTGATGATGAAAAATGGTGATGCGATGGTGGTGGTGAATGATGAAAGTGATGGCAAAGTGGCAGGGCAAAAGGGATAAAGGATCTCAAAAAATTAAGATTTTAAGATGCTTAAGATTCTCAAGGGATTAAGGGGAGCTTAAGCCTTTGATTTGTCAAAATGACTCATCATTTATAATCTTCTTTTGAACATGTTAGGGTTTTGACGACACAAAATGGGTGATCGATGTTTAAACATGAGGAGATATGGAGATTAATTTTGGGTAAGTGGCATGGATTGAGATGGATGGATGGCTGAGATTAAAATGTGGTGGATGACTAATATTAATTTATATAAATTCATATATTAATTATATATAAAAATATAATATATAAAATATTAATATATATATATATAATGGATGATTGCAATTGGAGGACACGGATGGATGAAAAGTGGCTAGATTTTGGTGTCTACAAATACCCCTTTTTGTATCGCATTGCGTGAAACACAATGCGGTGTAAAAATACAAGACACCTGGTTGGGCATGGTGAAGCAACTTTATTTCGTTGGAGCGCAAAGACAATTTTGAAGATAAAATAATTTGTATGTGTAGCTTACCCCCTCAATTGATGAATGAGTGAAAATGAGTTTCACAAGCCAATTGACAGAATTATGTGGAATGATGCAGGTTAATGGTGTAATTGAAATTGTATGATGTAAATGTGGATGATATGAATGATGTAAATTGATGGTATTTTTACCCCAACAAAGAAAGGGGTTTTTTTCCAAGTGTAGATGCCATTATCATGTAAGATGTATCCCGTTGTGGGAAATCAAAATCAAGTTTGGTTGCCCCAATTTTGGGGTGATTCCATGTTGTTGAAGAAAGTACTTTTTGGTATCACTGATATGAAAAGTGGTGAAAATATAGAATATCAAAAACCAATCAACCTATCATTGGTTTATTGCTAGAAGTCCCCTACTAGTGACTATGTGTAATTCATGAATGTGAAAGAGAATGATGTAGTATGATTTATCCATGTTTCAAGCCCCATAGACAAGGCCATCAATGATAGTATTTTAAGCAAATTAATCTTAGCATAGTCACACTCAAAATATGAGGGATAAAAAGTGATTTTATCCTATAACAAAGAGATATTGGATGATGAAATTACCAAGTGTCCTTATGTGATTTATCCATCTTATCGAATTGCATGGACAACCAATCACTGCAATCGCCAAGGAGATAGAATAGACCACTAGATATGAGGTTCACTTGAAATTGTATGTGAACTTGTCAAATATTTTATGCAAATGCAATTTTTGGTGAATTTTATGATGTTGAAATAAAAATGTGATAATGAAAAATGCATTGATGAATGAATGGCATGATTTTGTGAAATTTTACATTGGTTTGGAGTGTTTTTGAAGAACTTTTGGACAATTTTGTGATTTTTTGGGTTACAAATAAAAGTTAACCATACAAATCAATCCATGTTATCACAAATATGAATAAAGTTATGGATTGGATGATTGGAATGATTAATATGGTTGTTTTGTGAAAATTCTGACTGTTTTGGTGCATTTTGAAAGTTATAAGGTGATTTTGTGACTTTTGGTCTTAAGCAAAAATGAAGCTTCCAAATCAATTTTTGTTTTCACAAAACATGATATGATGATGAAATGAATGTATGGATGAAATTTGGGATTATTTTGTGGAGGTAATCTACATTTTTGAATTATTTTGGTATTTATACCAATTTTGACACCAAATGCTAGCTTGCATCTGCGGCATCCTCAGACATCATCAAGTGTTTAGAGTTCTGCTGACTCTAGTTAGTGTTTCAATGCATCTATGAATGCCCATGGGCATTATAGTGTGCCAAGAGTATCTATAAATAGTCTAAAAAGGTAAAAACATATTTATTTTTGCGTTTGTGAATTTTAGAAGTTGTGTTTGAAGGAGTGAGTGAGGAAGTAAGGTGGAGTGAAAGAGTTTTATGGGGAAAAGCTATGGTGATGGAGGGTGTGAATGTGGGAGCAGGAGAAGATGTGCATGTTGTTGAGGTAAGTTCCCTTGGAACTCTTTTTTTGGAGTTGTGTAATTTTTATTTTTTGAAATTATGCAATGTATGTGACATTAATGTGTTTGCATTTTGTATGTGTTGCACTGCAGCTAAAGATCTTGGATGCTCGGTATTGGTTCTTGCATCTCATCCCAGGGGTGAGAAAGGTGTTTTTGGATGAGTAGTGGAAGTGGTTGGAGGATGTGGGGCTGGCTGGGGTAGCCCAGATTGATGTGGTGAGGGAAAATGAGGGGTATATATCTACCTTGGTAGGGATATGGGATCCATATAGGGGGATATTTCAGCTCCCTACTAGAGAAGTGACAATGATATTTGAGGATGTATACCACATCCTCAAAGTACTGGTTAAGGGGTTACGTGTCAAAATTGGACACGATAAGGGGTATGAGATGAGCTTGATATTTGGATACCGATGATAGGATGTGAGTGTGAAGGATGGAGGGATAAGATATTTTGTGATGTATGTGGATAATAAGTTGGATGCATTACCTACCTTGGTCATGTTCATGTTGGCCAATATAGTGGCCCTAAATAGTACTAGTTATCGATTCCCTTGGAACATGATTAGGCTGGTATATGATATGATTAACAAGCCTTGGGTGTATGCATGGGTATTTACTTTTCTAGCTCAGTTGTACTAGGAGCTATATGAGATGAGGAGGCAAGGGTGAAAGGGGTTGGGGTGCAGTTTACTGTTGTAGTGTTGGGCTGGGATAGAGGGTTCTAAAGACACTAGTGATATATAGGCATCCTCAGGATGAGATAGGTCTACCTTGTGTCGAGGCATGGTATGTGATCTATGAGGATAAAAAGGAGATAGATCTCCCTGATGTGGATGATGTAGATACTATTGCATAGTATGATGTATGTTTCACTACACAACCACTATGGATATCAATTTTGGTAGTGGATGAGGGTGGTGAGGATGAGGATGAGGTAGAGATCGAGGTGGAGGAGGCAAACGAGGCTCCTAGAAATCACAGACACCTTTGGTCTAGAAGTCGAGGGAAACAGGTGAAGGATGTAGCAGAGCAGTCTCTAGGGATTGGAGGTGATGGATATGGAACGAATAATAATGATGATATGAAGGAGGTTCCAGAGAGACCTCTAATTTAGAGTGAGGAGGATTGGGTGAGGCTTGAGAGGATGGTAGTGGATTAAGATGTATATATAGTAGATCAGGATGTGGATCTAGCTAGGCTACGAGTGAATATAGAGGTACATGAAGTTTTAGGTGGAGATGAGGATAGGATCACGAGGCTCTAGGAAGAGCTACTTGAGAGGGACTATCATCAATGACATGATGTATGACACCTTTGATCCTGAGATGGATATATATATGTTTTGGATGATCAATTGATGGAGCACCACATTAGGCTACCAGATCCATCCTCCTCATTCATATCTTATTCTGTTAGGCATAGTGACTCTAGATATAGCGGCTCTAGGTCTAGGGTTCCTTTAGGGTCACAAGGGTCCTCTTATAGATGATAAATAGTGCTTAGATGTACTTTTGGTATATGAGCCTTGGTTATCCATTGTATATATATATATATTACGTTTGTGTTATGATTTTGTGTGAATGTTTGTATATATGTGATGGAATGATAATGTGTATGAATGCAAATGAATTCATGCTTCTAATGATCATTCATAGTTTATATTTTACTTGACCATGTATAGAATTGTTGTTTAATCAGGGGCACCAAAATGGTGGCATGTAAAATGGAAGACTCATGTAATGATATGGATGTTGATATGGAAGAAGATATGGATGTTTATATGGAATACTGATTGTTTTACAAAGACTCAGACATACTAGTGATATCAAACAAACCCACTAAATGCTATCTAATTTTTCTAGGACAAAATGTGTGTGCAGTAAATTCATTTACTAAATCATGAGTATGGTAATGACTTGAGGTAATAAATAACCAATGTGTGTGCAAGTGATTTCATTAACCCATCTTGAGTAAATTGATATGAAACCTATAATGGAGGAGACCAAGAAGCTAGTTTATCCATATGTGTGGTCATAGGTCTCTTCAAAAGAGACGTGTTGCCACACATGAGTGTACTCCACTACCATTCAAGTGTCTATAGCTTCGGTGGATATTAGCTCCATGGTCTAATAATTTGATCCATAAGCTTTGGGAATTTGAAATACTTAACCATCTAACTGGAAATGTAGTTCTATCCTTACAACTTGAGGATCTATGGTGTGTGATGTGTAAAATATTTAGAGCTTTGGGGAATCAGATTTTCAACCGAAGTGTGATGAGAATTTTACCCTATCCTTAATACTCATTATTTTGTTTGTAAATGATTGTGATAGTGGTAAAAACAACTGTTTATTTTTTTTGTACTATGTGCATGATGGTACAAGCAAGGATTATCCTTTTCACTTCGAGGTTCAACCCAATTATGGTGTTATCCTTCTTTGAAACAAGATGTTTTTAAAATGTGTGATTGTGTTTGGCTCAAAAATGTTAGAGTCAATTCCCAAAACTCAAGATTTTCTTAGTAAAAATATGTCTTGGTCCAAAATAAAACTCGACATGTATTGGAGGTTGCTAGAAACACTAGGAGTGGTTGAGTGACCGAAAACACATAGGAATTTATGGACATGTGATTTGCAAATGATAATTTGACTCTATGGAATGGTGAAAATTATATGAATGATGATTTGAAGGTGCCCTTGATTAAGGTAACAAAAATGTATTGGATCTATTATTATCTAAACTGAATACATGACCTCCTAATATGAGATGGAATGTGTGAAGGTGGTTGTGAATGCAATGTATGAAATGTAATTTGTGAAATGAAATTTGTGCAATGCAATGTTTTTTTTGTGTATTAGCCATGTATATATACATATATATTAATAACATCAAGCATAGACTTCTCTCAAGTGGATGATGTTAAGTGGTTTGGGCTCTTCAACTCCTAGAATGACAAGCCTATAAGTTCCTTTACACACTTTTTGAGTGATAATGTATGGACCTAACCAATTAAATGCAAATTTATCATGAAGATGCAACAATGCATTGGTGTTTTGTTGATTCTCTTTAAGAACAAGATCTCCTACTTGGAATTCATGTAGATGAAATTTGGCATTGTAAGCACGCTTTAGGTGGTCTTGATAAACTCATAAATTATCTAAAGCATTGACCCACCTTTCAGAAAGAAGCATGAGTTGGTCAAAATTCGTAATGAGGGGATCTCAAGCTCAAGAGGTATAATTACTTTGGATTCATCAACCAGTGAAAATGGTGTTTCCCCTATAGGCATGCATATTATTGTTCGATAAGCCCATAATGCTAAGAAGATTTGAGTATGCCAATCTTGATGATTTTATTTGACTATTTTCTTGAGAATAGCAATTAAGGTCTTGTTGGTAGCCTCAGATTATCCATTTTCTTATGGGTAGTAAGGAGTCGATAAACTATATTGGATATTATATTTCTCATAAAGTGCTCAAAAATCCTTATTTTTAAAATATTTACCATTATCAAAGATGATTTTCGAGGGAATACCAAAATGATAGATGATATGGTGATGTATAAACTGCATAATTCAAGGTCCTATCATACTGGTTAGAGGAATTTTATCAACCCACTTTGTGAAGTATTCAATGACTATGATGATGAATGTATTTTGTCCCAAGGAGGTGAGATTTTTCCAATCAAATCAAGACCCCATTGTTAAAAGGGCCAAAGGCTTTGAATAGGCTATAATGCTTGTGATGACACATGAGTTAAATTAGCATGTTTTTGATATTGTTGATAATGCTTGACGTAAGTGCAACAATCGTGTTCCATGGTGGGCCAATAGTAACCCATGTATAGAATATGCTTTGCAATGACCATTCCACTAAAATGACCACCACAAGTACCATCATGAGCTTCAACTATGGCTCTTTGTGCCTCTGCAGGTTTGATATAATAAAGGAGGATTCCATCATAACCACATCTATACAACATGGCCCCCAATAGAGTAAGTGAATTTAGCAGTCTATGGCATGTCTAATGGAAGTATTCCAAACTCAAGGAAGGATATTATTTGATTTGACCAAGGCTCATATTGTTTCAAATGGATAAAGCAAACACCCTTCTCATCCTTAGATTCATAATGGATAATTGCATATTTAGATATTATTGTAATAATAAGTAGTTGTACATATCCTTCAGAGTTATTTGGAATCAATGATCCTAGATAGGCCATGGCATCTACAAATGTGTTAGTCAAACGTTACAAATTATCAATTTCATACCAACCAAATTTGGTGAGCAATGAAATTGCTACTTCATGGTAAAACTTTATGGTAGGTTCTTTACATTGGCATTCTAGATTGATTTTATGAACAAGAAGTTGAGAATCACCAAATATGCTTATACACTTTATGCCCATAACTATGGTTGTTTGAAGACCTAATATTAAGGCTTCATACTCTACATTGTTGTTTATGCATTGGAAGTCAAGTTTGAATGATAAGAGAATAGGTGTCCCCTGTGGTGTATAAACAATGACTCCAACACCTTGATATTTTTTGTACTTAGAACCATCAAATAATAGTGTGATATTGATATTTTCTTCTAGAATGATGTATTATTCTTATTTAGTGATAGTGAATACCAAATAATTTGGGAGATCAATAATCAAGGGTTGATCAATAGGAAGTGGAGCTTCCACAAGCTAATCAACTATGACCTGACCTTTAATGGATTTTTGGCTAATGAACTCAAGATCAATTTTAGTTAGAAGCATTATCTATTCTGCTATGCTGGCGTTGTTGTAAGTGTGATACATCATATAAAGCAGAGGATTTTTGTGATCGATGACATATGTGGTGTGACTAAGCATGTAATATCTGAGTTTCTTAGAGGTAAAAACCACTGCTAAGCAAAATTTTTCTATGTAAGCATATTTGGTTTTGTAGCTTACTAATGTTCAACTAATGTAGTAGATAACTTGCTCTCGATTGTTATTATTCTTTTGTGCAAGCATTGTCCCTAATGCAGAGTTCGTTGCTAAAACATAAATATGGAAGGGGTCCCCAGAATGAGGAGGAGTTAAGACTGGTGGAGAAGCTAGGTTTTTCTTGATGTCATCAAAATCTTCTTGACACTCATATACCCATGAAAATGTCACCCCTTTTGTATCAGGTGATTGAATGGCCTGCATTTGTCAAAACGTTACGCAATGAAATGACATATTGATTTAATATTTTCTTGTAAACTATGTAATTCCTTCAAGTTTGTTGGGCCTTGAATTTGTTTGTGTCCACCTCAATGCCTCTTTTGGAGATAATGAATCCTAATAGTTTTCCAGAGGTAACACCAAAGACACACTTTTTGGGGTTCAACCTTACATTATGCTCTAGAAGTTGATCAAATACTTTTTCCAAGACACCAATGTGCTCTTGTCAAGTTTTAGATTTTTCCAATAGATCATCCACATAATATTTGATGATATTATGCATGTAATAATGAAATATATATGTCATGGCACATTGATAAGTGGCACCTACATTTTTGAGGTCAAAGGGCATCATCTTGTAACAAAAATTCCCCCAAGGTGTAGTGAATGTTATTTTGTGTTGGTCATCAAGATTAATTTGAATCCGATTATATCCTAAAAAATCATCCATTAGAGAAAGCATTTCATGGCTAGCGCAAGTGTCAACAAGATTATCAATGTTTGGTAGAGGAAAATCATCCTTAGGACATGCTTTTTTAAGGTCTCAAAAGTTAGTGCAAATGTGTATCACCCTGTTAGGTTTACGAACGGGTACCATGTTTGAAATCCACTCAAGATAATCAATGGGGACAATGAAACCCACATCTAATATCTTTTGAAGCTCTTCTTTGACCATGATGGCAATGGTAGGATGCATATTCCTTAGTTTTTTTTTGATTGACTTAGCATTAGAGTGCAAGGTGAGATTGTGGACAACCAAGTTAGGGTCAATACTAGGCATGTCTTTTTAGGACCATGCAAAAATGTCCTTCTTCTTCTTGAAGAGAGCATTTAATTGCTCTTGTTCATCTACGGATAAAATTTTACCAAGGTTGACAATTTGAGGATTATCTGTGTCTAAAATAAGGTTCACATCGATGGTAGCTTTAATAGACATGTGAGAATATTTTTCAATTTGATAGAGCATTGGGATCAGATGAATGTTATCTGTGACATCATCAAGCTCTTTTGACTCAACCTCTTCTATGTCTGCCTGGAAAACCTTAGGATCTAAAGGTGAAGATGAAGGTGAAGGTGGAGGTGATGGAGGAATGTAGTTGGTTGAAGCCCTTAACAATTCCTTGGAAACTAGGTCCGAGGTGTAGACCAATTGGTTCATCCAAACCCCATAAGGGGGCGGAGGTCCAAGGTTCAAATCTCGAGCCTCATCGAACTGAACGCTTGTCCCTTTCTTGGTGCTTTCAGCGGCGTAAAAGGTTTAAAATGATTATGGCATGGTGGTTATAGGGGTGGAATGCATGAAGATCTATATGGTGGCTTCTGGGGCAGACAGCGTCGAATACTATGGCAGCCATAAAAGCTGGACAACCTGCCCGAATTTGTGGCGGCTACCGATTCCACCATGTAAATTCAAAAAAAAAAAAAACAATTCCTTGGAAAGGATAAATTCAGAAAAGGATGGAGGTGAGAAAATCCAGTCCATATAAATAAAGCTCATGTCAATTGGAATTTGCTTTGCCAAATCATATGGATTACAGAGTGGGGTGAATAAGTCAACAAGATTCATGTTGACTTAAAGAGAAAAATGGTGGTTGGCCAAGGAGAATGATGGGTAGATCTTATTTTCTAGAATTGATGTTAAAATTATTGGAACCTAAACAACAGTGATTTAAATGCAACATGTAAAAAGCCATATTTATACAATGCAATGATTTTTTTTTAGGTTTTTTAATTTTTTTAAATTTTTGATTTTTTTTTTTTTTTATGTACATATATTACAAGAAAAATATCCGGTGAGGTGGATTAATGAAATGGAGGTGGTTCATTGGTTGGTTCGGCTTGCTCTTGCAAAAGAAACAAGTGAAATATGAGATGATGAATGAGGAATATTCTAAGGTAATACTCATCATGCTCGATGTATGGAATAATGGGCATCGATTCCTCATCAGATTCATCATAAGCTATTGATATAACATCAAATTATTAATAGACTTCATCTTTAGAGTATTCAAGGTGATGGATTTTTTCTTTTGAATTCAAATTAAGACTTTGAAAATCTTGTTCAAAATAAGAGGTGAAGGAATAAGCGTTATAACCTAGACTTGAATGATCATGCACTTCTCGATACATAGTATCAATGAGCTCTTGCATTCCTTGTTCATGTCACCCTAGGCCATAACATTACCAATTGACTCAATAAAAATATTGGGACAAAACACCTGACATATGTTGTATGTTAACTTGGGTTCATCTTGGGAATATGGATTTGATGATGAATCAATCCCCCCATACATAAAATTTATGCTATTGGGCATTAAACCTATGTTGTACATCGCTCCTATAGATAAGGGTGGGTCATGTGGGTGACCATAATCCCTAGAAGTTTGGATATTAAGCAGTGTAACAGTGATGTATTAGACCACATATTCACCAATACCAAAACCAGTGAGTGGAACTACAACTTGGGATGATGTGGAAGTGGAAGTGGAGGTGGAAGTGGAAATGGATGTGGAATACTTAGTATGGGCTTAGGGCTCTGACAATGGGAGAGGTATGGAATAGAATGGCATATCATAATCTATTAATTCAACTTGTGAGATATCAGTTGATGTGGATGAAGGTGGATTTGGCTAAGGTATTTGATTAATAGGTGATGATGTGGAATGAATATCGATGTTGATGATGGGGTTGATGTAATTTGAGCTTGACCAGATGTAGTCAATGATGATGAATATGAGGCCATGGAGGTAGAATCTTGATGTGTGGTAGTGATGGGGAGTTTCTTAGGAATAGAAAATTTAGATGAAGAGGTGGATGGTGAAGTAGATGATGTGGTTGACAATATCAAGAAATAATAGGTGGATGGAAGCATGGATTCATAAGGATTTGAAATGAAATTACAATACTTAAACAACTCGATGTCTACTGGTATACAATGAATTTTTCCCTCAAGTACATATTTCAAGCATCGATGTAATATAGAGGGGACACACCTCATTTCCCTAATCCAAGGACATCCAAGGAGTACATTGTATTCCATGGACCCTTCCAAAATATGAAACATTATGTGCAATATTTTTACCCCCACTTTGATGGGTAAAACTATAGTGTCAACTATGGAATAGAGAGCATCGTTAAATGCTTTGAGGGTGAAGGTGGACTTGGTGATGTGGGATGGTGGAAGATTAAGATGTTAAAGAGTAGATGTGGTGATGATATTGATGGAGGAGCTAGTATCAATCAAAACTCATTTAAATGGATTTCTATCAATTTGAGCCATGATATGCAACAAAGGGTCCACTGATATTGATGATATTGGTTTAATTTCAAAATAATAGAATATAATGGAAGGATCCATACATGTTTGAATACTCCCTATGAAATTGCTAAAGGTATTAGCATCCTAATATTGAAGTTCAATGGATTTTATAATCTTCATTAATGCCTCGTGATGTGGGGAATATTGTTGAATTAGCTCATAAATAGACAATTTAGTTGAAGCTATTTTAAGGCTAGTGGTTAACCGACTACTTAGAGAGATAATTGGCCTTGATGGATGGTTGGGAGGATGAATGGGTGGAGATGGATGACTTGGAATATGAATTGGTTGAGAAGAATTTATAGAGAACTGTATGGGTGATGATGAAGTGGTAGGTTGAGGAGACACACTTACTTATGGTGCTATGGGAGATTGAGTAGGCTGCTGCTGTACATTTTTCTAATTAGTAGTGCATTATTGATCTCAGGTGACTACATGAATAGCACCCACAAAACCTTGGTACTGTTGAATATGGTTAAATTGATTAGGAGTCTTGGTATTTACCCTTCTATTGTTGGTTGCGATTCCTCATGATGATGAAGTGATGTTTGATTGATGCCAAAGGTTTTGATTTTTTTGAGCTAAGGGACTATCAAGCTTGATGGCCCCTAAGTCAATTAAGTCTTGCACTATATCTTTAAATTGATAGCAGTTATTGATATCATACCCATTATGTCGATGATAAGGGTAAAATAAATGCTCTTGATAGTTTTTACCATGCTGAGTGGTATCATTTGGTTTGAACTTGGAAAAGGCAAGTTGGTTTGTGTCATAGAACCTACAAAATATGAAAGCATATGATTCGACTAAGGAGGTGTATTGATGATTTTGTCAAATAGATTGTTAATGTTGGTGATTTTCCATAGTTGGTACTATTTTTTAAACTTGTGATGGTGGGGGAACCGCTTGATATGCAATTTGTTACAGTTGTTGTTAAATGGTTTGTTGTTGTTGAGCCACTACCGACTAGCTCATGACCACTTGATTTGCTTGATTAGCCTAATTTGGCTTGGATTGGCCAGAATAGGTTCCTTTGGATTGACCCTTATTCTGCCATTCTTTCTTTTTAGAATTTAGCACACCCTCTTGGATTTTGATTTCCTCAATTATGCTAGCTTGGGCAAGAGCTTCTTCAAATTATCTATACTATTGTAATTATAATAACCAGGAGATGGGTTTTAACCAACTATTGGTAAATAGTCGAGTTAGCTCTTCTATTTATAGGGAGAATGGTAGTTTTGTGATAACATCCTTCTAATGGTTGCTAAATTCGTAGACTGACTCATCATAAAATTGCTTAAGATTATATAAGTCAATCAGTGAAATTTTCTTTCAAACATTGAGGGAAAATATTTTGAGAAATTGGTTCACCAACTATTCAAAAGTATAAATACTATGATGAGGCAGATGGTTATACCACTCTACGACATCTCCCCCCAATGTCTAAGGAAAGGTTTTGAGCATTAGGGCATCTTGATTTTGAATTCTGAAACATAAGTGAATGAATGTGCTCACATGATCTTGAGGGTCCTTAGTCCCCTTGAATTTGTCAAATTTTAGTACTGTAAAATCTATCGGATATGGCGATGATGGTACCAAAAAATGAATTGGTTGATTGATAAGTTATATTAAAGTTGGCTTATGGTTCATCATACCAAGAGTATGCTACATCAAGCTATCAATCTGTTGTTGTATTAATTGAATTCTAGGGTCTTACCTAGGTATGTGGAGGCCTTGAATCACTTGACGATTGTGTGGAGATGAAGTGGTGAAATGTTGAGGTGTGATGATATTTTAATGATTTGGTGGAATGGATTGAATTTGGTGATGTTGATGATAAACAATTACAAATGATGGAATGGAGATGATGTTTGAGGACTATGAATGGGTTGACTCATTGAAATGGAATGAGTGTGAATTGATGGAGGTGTGGGAATGGAAACCGTAGAAGGTTACGATATTTATGATGGATTTGATGAAAATAATGTAGATTGGGTGGAAGAGAGCTAGGGCTTAAGATTTACCACCTGCACTTGTTATTGTGGAAAAGACTAAGCATTTTACCACTCCTTAAGCAATTTATTAAGGTGTTGTCATGCTTCTTATATGGTCATATCTAAAGCATATGGTGTGGATGTGGTTGGAATGGATGAAGTGGATGGAGGATAACTTAATATGGGATAGTGGATGCAGTGGAAGCTAGTATTTGTGAAGCAATATTAACATGTGCTTCATATAATGGATTGCCATAGGTAGTGGTATATGAAGATGGAATGGAAGTTATTTGAGCACATGACTATTGTGGAATGGACCAATGCTGGAAAGGTATAGATGATGCATAAAAAAGAGGGTTAGTATATAATTGGGTAAGACTAGAAGGTTGCAAATGGGTAAGTTCCTACTGAAAGAAGGATCATGCCTTGGTGGACTAATTATTTTATCTATAACATAGTTAGTGGATATTTGAAAACCTTCCACTTTAGCCATGTCTATGCGGGTGATGTTATGATCTATGGGAGATGATGTGATGCAAGAGCATCCGGAGGCGAAGCAGCAATCTTGCATCAGCCAAAAATGTTTTTTTTCTCTATGTGCCAAAACTGTCGCGATATCGCGACGCTTTTTGAGGAAGAGCGCCAAAGGGCCAAACTGTCGCGATATCGCGACGCTTTTTGACGAAGGGCACTAAAGGGCCAAACTGTCGCGATATCGCGACACTTTTTGACAAACGGGGCCAAGGCGCAAAACGGTCACGAAATCATGACATTTTCGAAGCAAAGCAGCTTGGGCGCCAAATGGTCACGAAATCGTGACATTTTCGAAGCAAAGAAGCCAAGACGCCAAATGGTCGTGAAATCATGACATTTTCACAGCAAGGAGGCCAAGGCACAAAATGGTCGTGAAATCGTGACATTTTTGAAGCGATGGAGTTAAGGCACAAAATGGTCGTGAAATCGTGACACTTTCGAGGGCAAGACTGGAGGGCGCAAAATGGTCGCGAAATCGTGACACCTTCGGAGGCAAAGCTCTAAGGCTCAAAGACGTCGCAAAATCGTGACACTTTCGAGGGGCAAGACTTGAAGGCGCAAAGACGTCACGAAATCGTGACACCTTCGGAGGCAAAGCTCTAAGGCTCAAAGACGTCGCGAAATCGTGACACTTTCAGGGGACAAGACTTGAAGGCGCAAAGACGTCGCGAAATCGTGACATGTCGCGGTTTCACGGCCCGAATGAAGAAGCCGAGTACGGAAGGCAAAGATGTCATGAAATCGTGACATGTCACGGTTTCGCGGCCCGGAGGCGGAAAGCGAGCACGGAAGGCTTAGGCGTCGTGATTTCGCGACGTGTCACGAAATCACGGCCCCAAGGAGAAAAGAGAAGCCAAACGTCGAAACGTCGCGATATCGCGACCAAAGAGGAGAGAGAAAGTCAGAGAGCAAAGACGTCGCGATATCGCGATAGAACGCTCACGACTCCAGACCAGTCGGCGGTTGCAGAGGCCGTTACAGCAGGGCACGTGGCATCGAATTACAGGCGGCCATAGAGCACTAAGCGGTTACAGGGACCCTTGCAAGAGGACACGTGGTACAGATTACTGAGGACTGTGGCGCATTCCTATGAATGATGACTCGAAGGGGAATGGACAGGCGGCTGCAGCGCACTCCACCATTACAAGCCATGATGGTTCGGGGTGCCTGGCAGCATCTTGCAGACAGTGGCAGAACACTCGTGCGGGTGGTTACAGGGAATCCCGCATTCTATGTAATGATGTCCGACGAAGGTCGGCTGGGGGGATAAGAGGGCCGCATACGCATTGTAAAGGGGGGGTTCTTGGCCATTAGAATATGACTGTTGTATTTTTTGATTTTTGATCTCTGTTAATGAAATTGGGTGAATTTTTTGTGTGTTATCTGAGTCTTGCGTCAAGTGGTATCAGAGCCCGAAGGTTCTGAGTGTGCAAACCGATCGCCGGTAGTGAGGCAGTTTGCGCCAGGATTGAGGTTGTGGGTTGTGAAGAAGAAGCAGGATGCCTCCGCACAGGAACCGTGGTGGTGTGAGGAACAGACAAGCAGAGGTCGATCTTAGAGCCTTGCAGAGGCAAGTTGAAGCCCTGCAGGAGGAAATCAGAAGAGGAGTTGAGCCAAGAAGGGAGGAACCCAGTGAGGATGAAGTTTGGGAAGAAGAGGGTCCATCTGATGAGGAAGAAGCATTGGATCCAGCAGAGGCTAGGCTGTATAGAGCCATATCCCAGATCGGGAAGAAGCCAAAATTTGACGTCTCTACTTACTCTGGGAACCTCAACCCTGAGGAGTTGATAGACTGGATCAACGACATGGAGGAGTATTTCGAGTACGAAGAAATCTCAGATCCAAATCGGATCTGGTTCACAAAAACCAAGCTGAAGGGACATGCTAGCATCTGGTGGAAAGGGGTGCAGCTGGAAAGAAATAGGAGGGGGAAGGAAAAGATCACCAGGTGGGATAGGATGGTGGAGAAATTGAAGAGACAGTTCATCCCTGCAGATTATGAGTTGGATTTGTTGAGAAAGATGCAGAGTCTTCGACAGGCAAGTAAATCTGTCAAGGAGTATACGGAGGAGTTCTATCAAATCTCGATTAGAACCGGCCGTTCGGAGGCGAATAAGGAGAAAGTCGCACGGTACATCAATGGATTGCGAACCAGCATTCAAGAAGAGCTGGGGCTGGTTAGGATGAGCACGGTGGAGGATGCATACCAGTTTGCATTAAAAGTGGAGGAGAAACTGAATAGGAGATTTGATGGTAAGCAGAGAGGAAAGGACAGGGGTGGAAGAGCTGGTGGAAGGACCAATGGGGGAAGATACAGAGATTTGAAGAAGACTGGTGAATCAAGCAGTAGTCAGAACCAGAAAGAAGAGAAAGAGGATAATACTCAATGCCCACGCAATCAGAACAACAACTACCCGAGGGGAAGAGGTAGGTCTGGGCGAGGGTTTGGAAGAGGTGTCTTTCGAGGAACCTGCTTCAACTACGGAGAAGAAGGGCATAGGGCATACAACTGCCCGCAACATCAAGAAAGGCCAAATCGGAGACCTGAGGGTCAGGCCCGAGCTGCTGTAGCAGACGAAGGTGTAGAATCTGAGCACTCGAAGGAGGCAAAAAGAGGGGAAGCAATGACCATCAGAAGAGTCCTATTGAATGAAGAGAAAAAGGGAGACCAAAGGAACAACCTGTTTCGAACAAGATGCAAGTGCGCAGGCAAGGTCTGCAACATCATCATCGATAATGGAAGCACTGACAATTTGGTTTCTGAGGAAATGGTTGCCAAGCTACAGTTGGAGAGGAGAAAACACCCGCACCCTTATCGAATTGCATGGTTGCAAAAGGACCATCGGGCGCTAGTGAGTGAGCAATGCCTGGTGAAGTTCAATATAGGAACTTACCGAGATGAGGTCTTATGTGACATCTTGCCTATGGATGCATGTCACCTGTTGCTTGGGAGACCATGGCAGTTTGATCGAAGTGTTGTGCATGATGGTCGAGCCAACACATATTCTTTGTCGAAGAATGGAGTTCGCCACAAGTTGAAACCCTTGAAGGAGGCGGATGAGAAGGTATGCAGCAGTGCCCGAGTCTGTCTAGTTGATGGCAGAAGATTTTTGGAAGGCCTGAAGCCAGATCATATGTGCTATGCAATAATCCCTAGGGTTAGGGAAGAAGAATGCAAGGAAACTCCAGTGGAAGTCATGGGACTGTTAGAGGAGTTCCCAGATATCATTTCTGATAATGTTCCTGAAGGTTTACCGCCTGTTAGGAAGATCAGTCACCACATAGATTTGGTGCCTGGATCGAGCTTGCCAAACAAGGCTGCACACCGAATGACGCCTGTGGAAACTGAGGAGTTAAATCGGCAAGTTCAAGATCTGTTGAAGAAAGGGTTGATTAGGGAGAGTCTTAGTCCATGTGCAGTACCAGCAATACTAGCACCCAAGAAGGATGGAGAATGGAGGATGTGCATAGACTCTCGGGCAATTAACAAGATCACCATCAAATATAGATTCCCACTGCCAAGGATGGATGATATCATGGACTGCTTAAGTGGAGCTGAGTACTTCACAAAGATTGACTTGAAAAGCGGTTACCATCAGATCCGTATTAGAGAAGGGGATGAGTGGAAGACAGCCTTTAAAACCAGAGAAGGGCTGTATGAGTGGTTGGTTATGCCATTTGGGCTAACCAATGCACCGAGTACCTTCATGCGGTTAATGAATGAAGTCCTCAAGGAATTTCTAGGCAAATTTGTTATTGTCTACTTAGATGATATCCTGATTTTTAGCAGAACCCTAGAGGAGCACCTGATGCACATCAGGAGGGTTTTTGAAAAACTGCGGGAGGAGCAGTTACTGATCAATCTGAAGAAGTGTAACTTTGTGAAGAAGGAACTAGTGTACCTGGGATTTGTTATCTCAGTAGATGGTCTCAAAATGGACCCCAAAAAGGTGAAGGCTATCCTCGAATGGCCTGCTCCAAGAAGTGTGACCGAGGTTAGATCATTTCATGGTCTGGCCAGTTTTTACAGAAAGTTCATTAGAAACTTCAGCAGTATTTGCGCATCTCTTACAGAGACAATGAAGGGGAGCAAGAAGGAATTCAAGTGGACAGCTGGAGCAGACAAAAGCTTTGCTATGCTGAAGAAGAAGGTCACTGAGCAACCTGTCTTAGCACTTCTAGATTTCAATAAGGTGTTTCAGGTAGACTGCGATGCGAGTGGCAGTGCCATAGGGGCCGTATTGAGCCAAGAGGGTAGGCCTGTAGCTTATTTTAGCGAGAAGCTCAATGATGCCAGAAGGAAGTATTCGGTATATGATCAGGAGTTCTATGCCATAGTTCAAGCACTTAAGAAATGGAGGCACTATTTGTTGCCAAAGGAGTTTGTTCTTTATACCGACCATCAGGCGCTGCAGTATATAAACAGTCAGGGAAAATTGAATCAGAGGCACCTAAAATGGGTAGAGTTCCTGCAGAGCTATACCTTTGTGCTGAAGCATCGGAGCGGAAGGTCCAATAGGGTGGCAGATGCCTTGAGTAGGAGGCAATGTCTGATGATGGAAATGAAAGTGGAGGTTGTAGGGTTTGCTGAGCTCAAGGGTTTATACCCTGCAGACCCCGATTTCGTAGAAGCTTGGAAAGCCTGCACTGCGCCTGTTATGTTGGACAGGACTAAGTGGTTGAATTATCTAATTCAAGATGGAATGTTGTTTAGGGGGAACCAATTATGCATTCCGAGGGGCTCAATGAGAGATAATCTCATCAAGGAAAAACACAGTGGAGGTTTAGCTGGACACTTTGGTCGTGACAAGACCATCTCCCTTGTCAGTGAGAACTACTACTGGCCACAATTGCAACAAGATGTGGCAAAATTTGTGCAGAGTTGTAGGATATGCCAGATGGCAAAAGGTGTGAGGCAGCCTACTGGTTTATATCAACCGCTACCTATACCTGAGAGGCCATGGGAGGATATTAGTATGGATTTTGTGCTTGGTTTGCCCAGGACGCAAAGGGGACACGACTCCATATTTGTGGTAGTGGACAGGTTCTCAAAAATGGTGCACTTTATCCCATGCCAGAAGACTAGCGATGCGGTCCATGTGGCTGGTTTATTCTTTAAGGAAGTGGTACGCCTTCATGGGCTGCCAAGGAGCATTGTGTCGGACAGGGATACCAAGTTTGTAGGGTATTTCTGGAGAACCCTGTGGAAGAAACTGAAAACGGATTTAAAATTTAGTTCTGCATACCACCCCCAAACAGATGGCCAAACAGAGGTGGTCAACAGGAGCTTGGGCAATCTACTGCGATGCTTGGTAGGGGACAAGCCCAAGGGATGGGATTTAGTTCTGCCGTAGGCAGAATTCGCTTACAACAGCTCTGTCAATAGAAGTACCAATAAATCGCCATTCCAGATCATCTATGGGAGCAGCCCAAGAAACGCTTTAGAGTTGAGAAGAATAGATACGAGAGAGAAATGCAGTGCTGAGGCAGAAGACTTTGCCGAACACCTGAAGGGAGTGCATGAGGAAGTGACAAGACACATTGCCAAGATGAATGCTCAATACAAGACAAGGGCGGACCAAAAATGCCGAGCTAAGGAGTTTAAAGTAGGAGATTCTGTCATGGTCCATCTGAGGAAGGAGCGGTTTCCTGCCAAGACCTATAACAAACTAAAAATGAAGAAATTTGGGCCATGCAGGATCATTGGCAAACGGGATTCGGGTAATGCATACGAGGTGGAGTTACCAAGTGAACTTAACATCTCCCCCGTGTTTAACATTTCAGATTTGGTCGAGTATCATGAAGGAGAAAGCAGTGAGATACCCAGCCCAGATTTGTGGAGCATTCCAGCAGCCATCCCAGTCGTAGACGAGATCGAAGAAGTCCTGGATACGCGTGAGGGCCGCAGTACTCGAAACAGGAGCTATTCTGAGTATTTAGTCAAATGGAAAGGCAGGCCCATGGAAGATGCGACTTGGTTATCAAAGGCAGAGGTTGATCGCCTGGGTCTACCTCAGACAGATCAGAAGTGAGGGTCACTTCTCAAACTCACCCCGGGTGTCTGATGCAGGAGCATCCGGAGGCGAAGCAGCAATCTTGCATCAGCCAAAAATGTTTTTTTCTCTATGTGCCAAAACTGTCACGATATCGCGACACTTTTTGAGGAAGAGCGCCAAAGGGCCAAACTGTCGCGATATCGCGATGCTTTTTGACGAAGGGCACTAAAGGGCCAAACTGTCGCGATATCGCGACACTTTTTGACAAACGGGGCCAAGGCGCAAAACGGTCGCGAAATCGTGACATTTTCGAAGCAAAGCAGCTTGGGCGCCAAATGGTCATGAAATCATGACATTTTCGGAGCAAAGAAGCCAAGACGCCAAATGGTCATGAAATCATGACATTTTCACAGCAAGGAGGCCAAGGCACAAAATGGTCGCGAAATCGTGACATTTTTGAAGCGATGGAGTTAAGGCACAAAATGGTCGCGAAATCGTGACACTTTCGAGGGCAAGACTGGAGGGCGCAAAATGGTCGCGAAATCGTGACACCTTCGGAGGCAAAGCTCTAAGGCTCAAAGACGTCGCGAAATCGTGACACTTCCGGGGGCAAGACTTGAAGGCGCAAAGACGTCACGAAATCGTGACACCTTCGGAGGCAAAGCTCTAAGGCTCAAAGACGTCGCGAAATCGTGACACTTTCGGGGGACAAGACTTGAAGGTGCAAAGACGTCACGAAATCATGACATGTCGCGGTTTCGTGGCCCGAATGAAGAAGCCGAGTACGGAAGGCAAAGATGTCGTGAAATCGTGACATGTCGCGGTTTCGCGGCCCGGAGGCGGAAAGCGAGCACGGAAGGCTTAGGCGTCGCGATTTCGTGACGTGTCACGAAATCGCGGCCCCAAGGAGAAAAGAGAAGCCAAACGCCGGAACGTCACGATATCGCGACCAAAGAGGAGAGAGAAAGTTAGAGAGCAAAGACGTCGCGATATCGCGACAGAACGCTCACGACTCCAGACCAGCCGACGGTTGCAGAGGCCGTTACAGCAGGGCACGTGGCATCGAATTACAGGTGGCCATAGAGCACTAAGCGGTTACAGGGACCCTTGCAAGAGGACACGTGGTACAGATTACTGAGGACTGTGGCGCATTCCTATGAATGATGACTCGAAGGGGAATGGACAGGCGGCTGCAGCGCACTCCACCATTACAAGCCATGATGGTTCGGGGTGCCTGGCAGCATCTTGCAGACAGTGGCAGAACACTCGTGCGGGTGGTTACAGGGAATCCCGCATTCTATGTAATGATGTCCGACGAAGGTCGGCTGGGGGGATAAGAGGGCCGCATACGCATTGTAAAGGGGGGGTTCTTGGCCATTAGAATATGACTGCTGTATTTTTTGATTTTTGATCTCTGTTAATGAAATTGGGTGAATTTTTTGTGTGTTATCTTGAGTTCTACGTCATGATGGTTTAGTTTTTGGAATGGGTATGTTGGTGGCTCTATGTAACATATAAATGTTTGAAGTATACATAGTGTGTGATGGTCCTACAAACAAACCAGAACAAATTTTCTATATCACACTGATAGGGTTAACCACAAAAGTGGAACACTCCATGGATGAAGTGATTTGGTTGTCAAGGGTTTGACTCAAAATATTTGCTTAGCTTTGGGTTGAAACCATAAGCTAATGAGTTAGATGAAGGTGGTGAGGTGTATGGAATGTGTAGAAATAAAATGTAAATGGAGAACACACATAATCAAACAAGCAATTTTACCCTATGCTTTGCAACATTTTTATTTTTATTTTTGTGTGTTGTAGATGTGCTAACCTAAACTATTATGCAAAGGTAAAATCTAAGACTAGATGGAAAATGAGATTCTTCCTAGTGATGAAATCCAAAAATTTTGCTCATGGGTGACTATGGTTGCTAAGGGCAATGATTGATAGATGGATATGAAGCCCACAATTTCCAAATCTCAAACAATGGTTGGTGATGAAATCCAACTCACTGTTGTTTATTGTGAAACGTGTAAAGTGTGTGATTCATAACTCAATGTTAAAAACATATCTATATCACTTGTCTAAGCTATAGTCCAAGAACATCAACACTAAGCTCCTAAAAATAACCTAGGGATACACCACTTAAGACCCAACCTGAATCATAAAGTGATTCCAACAGTGGAGGGTCATTTATTCTACCCTAAATAATCAAGTGATTCCAATAGTAGTAGTATACTTAGGGATTGTGACCTTGTTCCAAATTAGAGAAGTATAAATGGAGACTTTCAACTCTACTATGCAACTATTTTATGCTTTTGTAATTTTAAATGCAAGCAACATACATAAATGGTATATGAATACACCATAAAGCAACATAAATCTAAAATTAATGTGATCTATGTGCAATTTATATGATAGATGTAAATACCTAAAATTCAAATAAAAAAATTAACTGCTTTAAACAGGAAAATATATGATTTTATTTTTGTTAATTTTACTATAAAAAGTAGGAGAATGATGATAGAAATGGGTTAGGGTTTGAAGCAAGCTTACCAGGAAGCCCACGTATTTCTTTCTCACTCTGTTAAATGCCTCCCAAAGTATTTGGAACACTATGGGGTATTCTCTTAATGTTGCAGGGCATCCCTCAAACGTTGCAGGGCATCCACATGACCTTCGATCGAATTCCAAAACCTCTAGAAACCCTCTTTTTTTTGTAATTTTTGTGTGATCAAATTTTTGGAACCTGCAAGATGAAAATAGAAATAAAAATGAGTGATAAAATAAATTAACATAAACAACCCTTTGGGTGTCCCATTGTTATCACCATTTTGTAAACCAAAATCGAACAACACCAATGCAAGAATAAAGTAACAAAAGCACATTAATAACACAAGATTGCACAAAATGAATAATATTTTATTAACATGGGTAAATTTTTGAGTTATACAATAAATATGCCCTAATATGGGTTTTTACAATACTTTTGTGATACAAATTTTACAAATACTAGGGTTCTCCAAAACCCTAGTTCAAAAGAATAACTGGTGTCTTCTCACTCATCTTCGATCCAAACAAGGGTTGCGGGTGGGATTGTGTATCCCTACGAGACCACCCTAGCTTCAAAAACTTCTATATAGATAATTATTTCACCTGAAAATAGAAACACAACAAAAAGTAATTACAAGCACCTACGAGGGCTGCACTACGTGAGGCCCTTATAAAGATAAAAACAACTAAAATCCTAGATGCTACAGAATGTAACTGTAAATAGAAAGTACAAAAATTTAAAATAAATACAATGAATATTCTTACCCTATCAATATTCTAATTTTTGTCTCTACTCTTATCATTGATGATCATGAGGATGCTTGAACGACACCCGAGGATTGTAGGACTATAAATTTGCTATAGGAAATACCCAAAGGTCTACTATGATGGTTGTGGATGCACCAAGGTATTATAGAAATGCCCAAAAGAGTTATATGAACTCTGGAGGGTGTTTAGGGGCTGATGGAAGTGTCATAGAACCATATCTGGTTTGCACAGTTTTGGTAGCGATGAAAAAATATGATGCGATGGAAACGATGAACGATGAAAGTGATGGAAAAGTGGCTATGGAAAAAGGGCTAATTTATCTCAAGAAATTAAAATTCTAAGGTGCTTAATATTATTAGGATATTAAAGGGAGCGTAAGCCTTTGATTCATCAAAATGACTCATCATTTATAATCTGCACTTGAACATGTTAGGGTTGTGATGACACAAAATGAGCGACCGATATTAGAACATGAGGAAGGGTGGAGATTAAGTTTGGGTAAAGTTGCATGGATTGAGATGGATGAATGGTTGAGATTAAAACATGGTGGATGGCTAGGATTAATTTACATAAATTCATATATATTAATTAAATATATATAAATATAATATATAAAATATTTTTATTTATATATATTAACTATATATAGATATAGATATATATAATGGATGGTTATGATTGGAGGACACATATGGATGACAAGTGGCTAGATTCTGGTGTCTACATCAACCAATATATTATTCTCACTATATGTCTTGCAACATTACAATATGATTGATTTCACTATATTAGAGGTTGATAGGGAACCCAAAAAAGGGTTATGCTTATTGGTTGCTAACTAACTAGGTCCCAATACTTAACTAACTTAACACTGACTATTGACTACAATACCAATTGAGAGGGGTGGTTCCAATCTAAGGCACTAACATAAGGGGTAGAACCAACTATATTTATCCCCTCGTTATCATTAGATATTTTTGTTCTTTTATATTTTACTATATAAACATACTTAAAATAGATGCAATTCTTACTAATATATCATGTGTCCCAAAAAATGCAATGGATTTTTTAGAAAAGGAGGACACATAGAACTGTGTGGATCACAATAAATTTGTACTTGGAGTAGATAGAATCATCATTTTGAGGGGAATCAAATAGATTTTCTTATTGAGTTTACATAGGTTTTTTTGAGGGGTCTTGGTCCCCTCATACCGAGTGGGGTTTGAACCTTGGACCTCTCAAAGAGAAATTAAAGCACTTATCACTATAGTAAGCTTGAGGGGAATCAAATATTTATTAGTAGTATTTTAAAGGTTTTCATTTCAAAGTTAATAAACCAAGCTTGTCCCCTCCGTTCTTGTAGTAATTATATGCAAAATTACATGTTTTCTTCTTGTTTGACAACCATTCTTTGGATTTTATGATTTTTAATATCTACTCCTACAAGTTTATATATACTTTAACATTTTTTAAGTGAGTGGTTTGTTAAGAACTATCAAATACTTCTTGTAGGCCCAAAATGGCCACATACTTAGTAAAATTTTGTATAATTTTGACTAAGTGATAAAATCATCATTTCGCAAACCTTGCAGTATGGTTTGAAGTGGAACCAGGTCAGAAGATATGAATCCACTCAGCAGTTAGTGAAGTTTTCATGTTTGGAGCAATTTAGGGTGACTTCACTCCGGCTCCAAAATGAAGACAAATCTCAAATCCATAAAAGTTCCTAAGAGATGATGACGTTAGCGATGGAAAAGTGCGAAATGGAAATTCTTGGAAGGTCCTTTTATTTTTGACTCTGGATTGGTGCTATCTTCAAATTTTGCAAAAGTTTTAAGGAGATGATGAAGTCACTGGAAAAAAAGTGAGGATTGGTGATTTGGGTAATGAACAAGTATTTCCTTTCTGAAATGAAGACAAGACGGGGTAGCAGAATAATAAAAGTGTGGATTCATGAAAAAGAAGGTATGTGACTAACTCTAGACCCAGATTGGCAATTAACACAATGCGCTCGTTCGATCCAGAATAAAACCCACAAAAGATAATGGAAATATGTGACGTCATCAATATTCTAATGCAAATTGAAGAATATGAGGCGGAGGATAAAGATCCTGGAGCGGATTCGAGGTCAAAGATCTGAATTGGATATTATGATGTTTCTGATAATAAAGAAGACATCATCAATTTTAAAGTGGAATGGCATTTAGCTTATTACGGATTGAATCTAAATCATGCTATAAAGAAGATCAATGGTGGAGGTTAAGCTACCAAATATTGGTTATTTCAAAGATATTGTTGCATCAGAATTGTAACAGTCAGCCAAAATATGAAGCGTCAAGGATTTCCAAGAAGATAAAACTAGAGGTGGTTATATATAAATGATGGTAATTCACTCCTAAGAAGGATCTACGAAAATGTGTGATCTTTAACAACCTAAGCTTCAGTTGCACTGAGTGATAAACAAGTTGCAGAGACCCCGAGTTGTCATGGCAGACTTTCTTTTAACAAATTTCTTGTAGGACAGACCAATGAGCTAATGCCAACTAAAATCTTTGTTGTACTGTTGTAACAAGATTATGTGTATTTTTTCTTGATTATTGTAATAAGAAAACTATAAGTAGAGGTCGAACCCTCATTTTTAAGGGTCGACTCTAGTGTGTTTACCTATACCATTGTAAATATTTCTGAAGAGCTAAATGAAAGGAGCAATACATTGATATTTACCTCAAATTCACGTTCTCATGCTTGATGTCAGAGGTTCAAATTTCTAAGTTGCATTTTTGTAAATACTTAGATGGTTAGTTTGTTTCTATTTTGGATTACTAGCTGTTATAACTAATTGAAATATACTTTGAGTTCATTATATGTGGTTAGGAAGTATATTTATGTGAAATTTAGGTGTTTAGTGAATTTTGTTATTTGGATTATCATTCCCTAGATATTGAAATTGCTTGCTACAACATTTATTTGTTGTGCTTTAATATATGAAATGATCTATTTTGGGATAAATTTTGATCTGAATGTATGTCCTTAGTATGGTTTTTTGGGAGCTTTTTATGGTAGTGCAATGTTGTTAACCTATCCTTCCACTGTTATCTACACCTCTCTAACCCTAACCTTCTTTTACCCTAAACTCCAAACCCTAAGTGAGCATAATTGTGTCAACAACTTGCTAAGTTGACAAGGAACCAACCTACTCTGGAGGTTGGATCGGAAATGCCTGTTTTGGTCCATACAATGTTGAGTGCTGAGTTGTAGCTATTGGGTGCAAGCCTAGAAAAAAAGTAGGAATATAGATAGCCATAGTATTGAGTGAAAATTTGATGCAATTCAATGCCCAACAATTTTTTGCAAGCCTGGTGGGACCAGTTCACAAGGAACACAAAACCCATATAAATATTTATTGTTATATCAACCCGAAGGAATCAAGATTTGGTGAATTATCTTGACCTTATTAGCAGAGAAAATAAAGTTCACCTGGTGACTCCCTGGTTAGAAGACCCTAAAAAATTATTGTAGACTAGTACCCCTTCATGTATACCAGGTCTTTCGAGAGGAACAACCCTGATTATTTCTTTCATTGTGAGTTACCTCAGAGAGGGGCTGCTATTATCAGAAGTTTGGATCAATATTTTATTGAAGAAGAAGAGCTTCTGTAAGAAAACCCAATAGTTCCCCCAAGAAGACCTAGAGCCAAAAATATGGCACATAATGTGGCTCCAAATCAACCACTTCAGAAGTACCCTAACTGGGATTAAACTGGGCTTGTTAGATTAGCCCAAATGGATGCCATTCCCCAGGTTGTATCTAAGGAAACCCTCATGTATGATGGATTTTGGAAAAAAACTTACGAGCACTACCAAGATATCTTGAATTTGGCAGTAATCCACAACATAAAAGAAGAAAATATTATTGTGAGAATTCTAGCCCTGTCCTTTTATGGAAAGATATTGCATTGGTTTAGAACTTTGGAATATAATTCTATTGCTTCATGGCAATCATTGGATGAGCCATTCATAGAATAATTTAATGAATCTGCTAATCCCTTTTTCCTGCTAAATCAATTTACAGCCATGCAAAAAACTTAGCAAGAAACTACTCAAATTTTAATTTGATATTTAGCAGAACATGGAAGAGAATTCCCCACACTACTAGACCAGCTGCATTTTTGGCTTATATGTATTATATTCATGCCCTGGGATCAGAGCTAGGTTTGCAAACAAAACAATCTAGAGTAGAAATCTTCCCCCAAGTTTATAATGCAGTTGTCCATGCTAAAAATATCTTGATCAATGTGGGAAGAATTCCCCCCAAAATCGTGTTGCCCTATAACTCAAAAACCAATAGTGGCCATGAGAAATCCACAAAGACCTCCTACATGAACCCCCTTTCTTTACCATCTTCATCTCCACAAATGAATTTGATTCCTTGGTCTAAACATGTATCCTCTATACCTCCTTTTCATTCCCTTCCTTCTCAACCTTCTCAATAATTGTCTGCTATTCTGGATATACAAAATACCATGAAAAATTTGAGTAATAGACTGAATACTATGGAAAAGAGATATTAAGAGACGTAATAATAGAGGAGATTCCCATATGTAAACAAATATCAAAGGCCTAGTCCTAGTAATAGTACTGGAGTTAGGGTGAATGCAACATATGAGGATCCGAAGTGTTCTACAGATACCACTCTTGCAAATGTTTAGTTTTTGGTATGCAATGACCCCCACAACTCATAGTCTTATATGATGTATCAACACCATGTTCAACAGGCCATGGATCAACCTGAAAGGAATCAGAAGGGGAGGGTTAATATGTTATGGCACCCTGATCAGATCATGGCTAGAAAAGAGTTAGAGGAAGAAAGCCCAATTGTTGTTATGAAAATGTCTGAAAAGAAATATTTACAAGTAGACCCCCAGAAGATGGGACAATTCTAGGTCCCTTCTCAAAAGAAAGCTGACTTCCCCCTTCAAAGCAGTGATACTTTTCCTATTCCTCAAGCTAGAGGGAAGGAGAAGATAGATAGTCTCCCTAAAAATCTTGAAAGAGAAACAAAAGGAGACAAAATGAGATCCAAGCATGAGGATCAAGAAAGGCTCAGGTTCCCCTATATTACCAAAAGATAAATATTAGAGGCAACCCAATAATACAAAAGGAAATATGGTGATCCAGTACTAGAAATACTATCCCTGGCCAAGTTTGAGTACAATATTGTTGAGGAGATGAAAAGAATTCCATCAAAAGATAGCCTATATGACACTCTTTTTATTTTGGGTCAGATTGACCTGCTTAAAGATTCCCTCAGCAAAAATCCCTAGAACAGACCAACCACCACCATCCTCAGTATACCACCAGAAAAGAAAGAAATGACATCTATTTTTCTAAAAAACAAACCTCACCCTTTCTACATATCCTTAATAATGGAAGGATGGATAGTTCGATATTGTATGTTTAATTCAAAAGCATCAACCACAATTATGCCTAAGTCGGTCTATGAAGAAATGGGTATGGAATATACCTGGTCTTGTCCTAGAGTGTTGTAATTAGATGGGACACCTGTCAAGATAGTTGGGGTTATTAAAGATGTACTTATGAAGTTGCACAGAGCTCCCGAGGTAATGGTGGTGCAAGAAATAGTGGTGGTGGACTTAGAACCCTATTTTGAGTTATTCCTCTCAAGAGAATTTACTGCAAAACTAGGGGGATGTATGTACATGGATTATTATAGCATGGTAATCCCTTTAAAATGAAAAAATATAAGGATAACACCTGAGAAACCAGTTGCTTATCATATTGAAAATATTGAAGAGGATCTGTGCAATCTTAAACCTTTGGAGGAATTTGATCTAGTGGAAAACATTGAGGAGCTAGACATTGAAGATGAGTTTCCTTTCAGAGAATACTATGGTCAATTTGGAACTAGTATGGGTACATACAACATCATAACTGAATTGGAAAAGAAACTCCTTGCTATTTCTAATAAATATTTAAGAAATAAAGAAACATGGGTTATGTATTTTAATGGTGCTAAATGTATAAATGGTGTAGGGGCTGGTGTGGTTCTACAATCATAGTCGAAAGGGATAAAGAATTTTGCTTACAGACTGACATGGTCATGTACTAACAATGTTGTAGAGTATGAGGCTTTGTGCCTTGTATTGATGCAAGTAGAAAGCATGGGCATCAAGATTTTAAACATATATGGTGATTCTAAGTTGATAGTCCATCAGGTAAGGAATAAGTGCAGCAATAAGCACCATTACTTAAAAGCTTATATAAATAGGGTATGGTACCTAATGGATTCATTTGATGCCCTAAATCTATGTTTTGTGACTAGAGAAGAGAATCACCTTGCAAATTCATTGGCAATGAAGGGAGCTAATTTCAATCCTCCTATGGATTTTGGAACTAAGAATACCAAGGGAATTAAAATGGTTTTCAGGCCTGCAGTGCCAGAAAAGAAGATATTCTAGTAGGTTTTTGAAAGTGATGAACAAATTCTAGATTTTATGATAAGAGAAGCATGCTTCTCAACTGTCCAAGAGGAAGACTTGGAGGAAATAGATCAGCAAGACTTTATCCAACTAAGAAAAAATCATATTCCAAGGGGATTGGTCACCCTTGAAAGTCTATTTGATAATGAAGATAGAAAGAAGGTTGGAGCTATGAAGGTTGGTAAAAATATCTATAAATAAGTGGACATAGGAATAGGAAAGAAGCTCAATGTTGAGATCCAATGTTCACCTGAGGAAGCAGAAGAGATTAAAACTGTATTCTTAAAATACCAAGACACCATGGATTGATCATATGAAGACCTTAAGGTGTATGACAAAAGGATTATCCAGCATACTATTGATTTAGAACCCGATGCTAAACCATTCCAGTAAAAATAGAGGCCTATCAATCTGGGGATAGAAGCCATTATGAGAGAGGAAATATTAAAGCTACTAAAGGCTAGGATAATATATCCAATAAAATATTCCACTTGGGTATCCAATTTGGTACCCATAAGGAAGAAGAATGAGAATATACGCCTATGCGTAGATTTTAGAAATATGAATCAAGCATCCCTCAAGTATCATTACCCCCTCCCTCATATTGACTAGATCTTACAAGTGGTAGCTGGAGCAGAAAGATTCTCACTATTGGATGGTTACTCTGGATATAACCAAATTTGGGTAAAAGACAAAGACCAATACAAAACAACATTCACCACAAAATGGAGTACATTTTACTATCAGAGAATGCCCTTTGGGCTATCTAATGCTAGAGCTACATTTCAAAGGGCCATGGACTATGACTTTGGTATACTTATAAACAAAGTTATTATGATTTACCTAGATGACATGACGATCTTTCCTCATGATAAAAATGATCATCTATCTCATTTGGAACAGGTTTTTCAAAAGTGCAGAGAATTTGGTATCTCACCGAATCCTAAGAAGTCATTTTTTGTAGTACATGAGGGAAAAATATTAGGCCATGTGGTTTCAAAGGAAGGTATGGCCATATATCTGAAAATAATTAGAAATTCTAGCTATGCCTTTGCCTGCTAATCAAAAGACCTTGTAATCTTTCCTAGGTAAAATCAATTTTGTCAAGAAATTTATTTCTTATTTTGCACAGAAAGTGAGGCCTATATCTGAACTACTCAAGAAAAAGGTAGAGTTCAAGTGGACTGAGGTTAGAAAGTAATATTTTGAGGTCATCAAACAATTCATTGCAAAATCCCCAATCTTGATAAATCTTGATTTCACTAAAGATTTTATTCTCTATGCTTATGGAGCTGAAGAAAGTTATGCCTTGGTACTCACCCAGAAATATAATCAAGGGGATGAACACCTTATGTTCTTTTGGAGACATTATTATCAGGTAAAATATAACTTTATTGAAAGACAAGTGTTCATTGTAATGAAGTCACTAAAGAAGTTTAGACAATACCTGGTACAGAGCAAAACCCTGGTATATGTGGTTCACCCATATGTAAGAAGTTTTATTTTACAAGGTGACCTAGGTGATAAAAGGGTTGGTTGGATTACTGAGATCCAAGAATATGATGTAGAAATATGCCCCACCAAGCTTGTAAGAGGTAGAGCCTTGTGCCAAGAATTGATAGATGCTTTAGCATTGGCTGAAATGATAGATTTTCAGATGACAGAAGGGGATCAAATAGAAATTGTACACACTCCAGATTATGATTGGATTGAGCAAATGACTAGGTATTTCCAAATTGGGATCTTCCCACCCGATTCGAATCCTTCTCAAAGAAGGAGATATAGAATTCATGCTCTAAAATATGTATTACTACCAGAAGGGTTGTTCAAAAGAAACTTGGATGGTATTCTCCTAAAATGCTTGAAGGAGGACCAACAAAAAAGAGTCATAGAAGAGTTTCATGGAGGATCAGCAGGTGGTCATAGCTTAGGCAGAGTTAAAACTTTGAAGATAATAATATCAGGCTATTATTGGCCTTTTGTGTTCAATGATACTTTTAAAGTTACATAGACTTGTGACAAGCATCAGAGGTACGTTGGAAGAACCAAAAATGTTGCATCTCCCTTGAAGCCTATTCAAGTTGAAGAGAATTTCTAACAATGGGGATTAGGTTTTATACGAGTTCTAAATACTAATTCTTCAGCAGAGCATAATTTTGTCTTGACAGCTATAGACTATCTTACCAGATGGGTGGAGGTCATTCCTACAAAGAAGGCATACCAGGAAGTTGTGATCAAATTTATGGAGAATTTGATTTCCAAATTTGGAGTCTCGAAAGCTTTGGTGAGTGATAATGGCCCTGATTTCATAGGAGCCAAGTACATTGAGTTTGCCAGCAAGTATGGCATCACTCTTAAAAATACTTCAAATTATTACCCACAAGGTAATGGACTTGCAGAATCTACCAATAAAAACCTATTAAGGATTTTGAGAAAATCTCTAGAGGGTAACAAAAGGAGTTGGCTCCAAACCCCATAAGGGGGCGGAGGTCCAAGGTTCAAATATTGGGCCTCATTGAACTGAACGCTTATCCCTTTCCTAGTGCTTTTAGTGGTTTAAAAGGTTTAAAATGATTGTGGCATGGTGGTTATAGGGGTGGACTGCATGAAGATCTATGTGGCAGCTTTTGGGGTGGACAACGTAGAATACTGTGGCGGCCATAAAAGCTGGACATCCTGCTCGGATTCGTGGCAGCTACCGATTCCACCATGTTAAAAAAAAAAGGAGTTTGCACTTATTGCTCAACCATGATCTATGGGTAGACAAGATTACTATTAAAAAGTCTATAAAAAATTCTCCTTATGCACTGGTATATGGAAAAGAGGCAGTATTGCCAATTCACCTAGAGATCCCAGTGCTTAAGCTTGTCAATACAAAAGAATAATTAGAGGATGATCCAGTTAAAACCAGGTTGACACACTCGATGTGATTGGAAGAGAGCAAAAATCAAGCATATGATCATTTTCAAAAGCATTCATCAAAATTAAAGCATGGTTTGATAAAAAAGCTAGGTTCAGAAAGCTCCAGGTTGGAGACTCAGTTCTCATATGGAATGTTGATAGGGCAAAATCAAGAAAGCATGAAAATTTTTATTCCTTTTGGGATGGTCCTTTCAAGATAGTGGAAGCTAAAGAGTCTAATGTATTTTAGTTGAAGGATCCAGAGGGAAACATACAACCAATTTCGATGAATGGTTTCCACCTCAAGCTCTACTATATGTAAGAAGTGAGCTCATTGTAACATATGTATATACATTGTACAAATATTTCCCCTTCCTTTCTGCACTTTGTATTTGATTTCTTTTTTGCAATTTGTAATTAGTTCTTTTCAAAGTAATGCTAAAAAAGAGAGAGAGAGAGAGAGAGAAGAAATTTTGCAAGAAATGACTAAGTGTTGGCCAAAATGCATGGTAATGTTCCATTCCGTACATGGTTCTGTGTAAAACTCTCCGGAATGACATTTCACCCTCAAGTATGCAAGGTTAATTCCGGATTTCTGCAGATTGGTCTATTAGTTTCTATCCTGCATAGAGAAGGATAAAGAACGACGCTAATATGAGAATCTCTCAAAGCTGGAGATAGCTGGAGTGGGATCGAGGTAGAGTTTCATGCATACAAGCTTCAAGTACCAAAGTGAATTCAGAAGGTTCTTAAGACATCAGAGCGGAATAAGGCCAAATTTGAACAACAAGTTCCAATCTGACATGTGGAGTCTAAAGAGTGCTCTCACATTCAATTCTAACAAACTCACGCATGAACCAAAGAGTAGCCGAAGAGATATGATGAGCTGGTAGCACAATTTCAAAATTCAACCAATAAGAATATAGGATGTCACATTTGAGCCATCAAAGAAATAATGGAAGGATGGTGAAGTGTGCCAACAAATATATCACACAACAGTTGTATATGATGGATGATATGCGCATTCCAGGAGATAAAAAGTGACAAAGTCTTGCGCAGGGTGCATTTAGTGACCACGGGGTTGTAGAGAAGCACAACAACATTCTGAAGTTCCCCTCACTTATTATAGTGCATAAAATCTTACTGCTACAAGATGACTCCTAAGGAATCACCCACGGAGGCCACAAAAGATGTCCCAGAGTTTGAAACTCTGGATGACAGGACATCGGTGCCTTACCTTGATAAAGTCGAAGCTGTAGCGGACATGGTGATGACAATCACTGAAAGGACGAGATTAAGAAAGAGTGTGAATGAAAAATATAAAAAGAAAATTGCTTTATCAGTAGAAGGTAGATGCTCCATACTTTCTTATCTATCCTTTTACATTTGTGATTTTGTTCACTCATGTCCTGAGTTGATAGCTGCAATAGTTAAATTCTATGACCCACTGGCCAAGGCAGTAAAAACTTGCGAGGGTGAGACCCTTTTTAGCATCATTGCCTCTTTCTATCATGATATTTTTTCCTTAGTATCTAAATCGCCAGTACCACAAAAACCCTTTAAAATTGTTGAACAAACAGGGTTTTATTCCACAAAGAAGAGGGCAAATGGTGGTGAGTCATTTAGGAATTGGGTTTATAAGCAGCTGAATACTAAACCCCAGGAAGAGTTGCCTGAAGTCCCCATTTATATTAAAAAATTTGTAACTCCCATTCTGTTAGGAATTGGGTTTATAAGCAGCTGAATACCAAACCCTAGGAAGAGTTGCCTGAAGTCCCCATTTCTATTAAAAATTTTGTAACCCCCATTCTATTCTCTATGTTGGCCTGCATGGAGGGTTTGGACTCTGATGAAGAGGTTCATGGTTGGCAAATCACCGCTGCATACTATATCTATAATGAAAGGATGTATGAAAAGGAGGTGATAAAGAAAGGAATAAGGATGATTTATTTCGATTGGCCAACTTTTCTCACCCAAAGAATACATGAATAGCTAGTAAGCCTGAAGAGGGGCGTCAACGCTCCTAGCTTTAGGCATTGCTCAAACTTGGTATGGATGTTTTATGTCATTTTTAAAGATAGAATGTTGTGTATTCCAGTCAAGGATAATACTGATAAAGGAGAACCTATGCGAGTTTACTATTGGAAAAACCATTTAAGAAGCAGTGAGTCTCACTATAGGTTCAATTTGGAATTTCTTGGACCGGCCCTCAAAATAATGTATGGTAATTTCCCTAGATTGCCACCCCTGGCCAAAGATATTCTGAGGACTAAATATGCAGAGGAAGGGGACTGGTATTTGTTAACTGAAGGTACGGTCATCATATTATATGGTTTCACAGGTAAAACTTTTCTTTTTCCCCACTTTTTTACAGAGAGACTCTTCACCTTGGAATATTTGAGGCAAGCAGAGTACATTGACTCAAAATGTGGTTTCGAGAGAAAAAGGAAGTCTTTGCTTTCCCACCACACCTTGAGTGATATAACCATTACTAAGAATGGGTAGAGTCAGCAAATTGATCGATACCTAGATAGGTTAGGTCTTTTATATTCCTCAGAAGTGGAGTTATGATCCTGATGATATTTTCACTACAAGAAATAAAACCCTGAATGGATATAAGGCCTACAAATTTGAGAAAAGGCCCAGGGCTAATTTTGAACAGGGAAGAAACAATGATGAGACTACTCTCTTAGAGTGGAATGTCTCCAATATGGATCAGTTACCTCCATGGTTGGATTTTTATGATAAGATTAAAGATTTTGATCCTAACCACAAGCCCGGTCATCAGATTACTAAGGATATGATTGACAAGATTAAAGTAGAAACTACAAAGAAAAGAAAACCCTCCTCCAAGTCGAAGTCAACAAAGAAAAAATAAATACCACCTAAAAGAGAAGTTGTAGAAGAAGTAGAAGAGGAAGATTATAAGGGACCATGGGAGGACACCAAGATTATGGATTGGTGGCATATGAGAGTTGAAATTGGAAAAGCTAAATCTAAATTTGGAATAAAATTTGATAAAGAGTTTTCAAAAAGATATAATGAGAATATTTATACTTGGAGGCTAAAGGATGTGAGGCACATTGTATTAACAGTTGAAAATCCCCAGGATGATTCTGAATCTCTCCAGCATTCTACAGATAAAAAGGCTTCTTTAACAACCATCAGAGTATTGAAAACCTTCAGTCCTACTTCTGAGCAGGTGGAGAAATTCCCTAAAGGAGCTAGGATGATGAGAAAAATAAGGTATTCTACAAAAAATGTTGTCAGTACCCTTGTTATTGAAACAAGATCTAGGCATTCACCTTTAGCTCTAGGGGGGTAACCTAAAGAAAAATATATTGGTTGGAAGAAGAAGGATAAGAGTTTTGGGTTCAAGCCACTTTCTTTTGCTCCTGTAACATCAACTAAACTGCAATCCATTACTGAACAATCATTACTTCCTGGGGAAGTGCAAAGGGATTTATCAAAGGAATATTCTAAATATGAGATGGATGATTTTTGATTAGTTCATAAAATGACTAATAGAACCCTAGAAATAGAGGAGAGAGATGTTTCCAAGAAGTAGAAAATGAGTATGAAAGAAATTGCTGAAAAGGTGGTTGCTTTTAATACAAAAGGGTTAGTTGAATAAGAACAACAACTTGAGATAGAAGCTGAACAAGAACACCCTACATCTGTAGGTGAAGGTATGTTTTCTAATCCCTCTTCTCCTTATCATCTCCATGAATCCCAAAAATAATTTTCCTCCCTTTCTAGTCAAGAAAATGTGGCAAATTTACCTCCTCCACCTCACAATGCTTCCCTCATCCCATCAGTAGCTATGGAGGTACTAGTAAGTTCTATTATATCATAGCCTCCTCCAAACCCACCTTCCACTTTTGAGATATCCACTTCAATATCCACCATTGTTGCCTCCTCATCTCTTTCATTACCACCATACATGGGACACTACGTTCCAAGTTCATCCATCCCTTCTACTGTCAGTTCTATCTCTATTTCTCTGGATTTACCTATGTCAACAACAATGGTAGTCACAAAATCTACCATTATAACAAAGGTTGTTGTCAATGTATCTCCACTCCCACCAACAACAATTCAGTCCACCCTTACATTTTTTATGTCATTATCTCCTTTGGATTTTGATGTTTCAAGGTTCATTGTTGTATCAAAAGAACAGGTAAACACTCAGAGCATAAATGACTATCGGGTAGAGAAGCTTACCAGGCCTTCCAGCAGGATGGTTGTGACAAGAAAAAGTATGTATGTTAACCCTATCACTAGGCAAAGGGTTTCAAGGTCTTTGATTTTGTAGGTGAGCAAACCTAAAAATGAAATGACTGCTCAGGATTATAGAGCGAAGGAAATCATAGAAGATATTGACAAGCTTCCTACTAAATATGAGTTAGGGATGGCCAAGGCTCACTTAGATACCTTTTATGTGAAGACTAATATAGCAAAATATAAGGTAGATAAGCTATAACAACAAGTTGAAAAGCTTAAGAAGAGCCTCAATGATCAAAATGAAGTAGAGAAAGCTCTTATGAAAGAGGCTAAGAGTTGGCAGAATTTTTTTTAAAAGGCTAATGAGTTGAAATATCAGTTAGAAGAACAAAAGAAGTTGAATGAGGATTAGGTAAAAGAAATTCAGAATTTGAAACATCAACTTCAGATTGAGAAAGCAAAGTGTTAGTTTCACAATGACACTGAGAGGGGGGGTGAATTAGTGTGGCTCTTTAAAACTTAAAAAATTCAACTCTTAAAGCCAAAACAATGAAAAATTAAAACCACATAAAGCAAATATAACAAGAGAGCATCACACAACACAAGATGTACCGAGGTTCACTAGTTTTGGCTACTCCTCAAAAATTGACTGTTTGGACTCCCATTCAAATCCAGCCTTTGCAAAATATCAATTTTATAATCAATTTACCAGCACCCACTAGAAGGAGCACCAACCCCTAATTTATTTGCACCAACAAAAAGGAGCACCAACCCCTAATTTATCTGCACCAACAGAAAGGAGCACCAACCCATGATTTATCTACACCAATAGAAAGGAGCACCAACCCCTAATTCCAAGCACCAACTTGGACTACAATTTTGAAATTATAAGATTGACATAAAAATGCCTCTACTTATACAAGACCCTGACTGGTCTATTGCTAACCCAACCTCTCTCACTATTCACCAAAGCATCACACACACTTAAGGCTCTGCTTATTGCACTTTTATAGCCCTCTTACAGCCCTCTTATTGTGCTTCTTACTGCATTCTTATGGCTCTCATGGCTCTGCCTAACGCTCTCTTACGACACTCTTCCAACCCTCTTTTTGCAGCACTTTCACCTTATTTCAGTAGCTCTCTCGCTCTCTTTCAGTCGCCATATAATTCTCCACATAGACCTCCTTTTATAACAAAGTTTGGACTCTATTTTTAGCTTCCATATTTTCGCATGCAACTTATTAATAGAAACTTATCTATGTAACTCCTTTATCTCACAATATTCTCTCATGCATCCTATTAATATTTACGGATATTTTTTTGGTCTTCGACTGATGACTTTCAGTTTAACCGTCGCTCGATGCTTTCACTCTATAACTAGCCCTGTAACTGTCATTCTGAATTTAGTTAACTGTTCTTATTTTAGCTGCATGATTTTTCTTTGTAACTGCACCTGTAACTGTCGTATCGAATTCAGTTAACTCTTCTTATTTTAGCTGCATGATTTTCTTCTCGCAATCGCACTCATGAATTGCCGTATAACTTTAGTTAACTGTCACATATCTTATTTTGGTTGGGTTCTCTTCTTAGCTCATGCCAAAGCGACCTGTCGTGAAATCATGACACTTTTGCCTCTTTGTCCTCTTCTCGACTTTCGCCCACAAAAACACATGTCGCGATATCACAACACTTTTGCTTACTTGCTTCTTTTGTTTGCTTGTACCCATGAAAACACATGTCACGATATCGTGACACTTTTGCCTCCTTGCTACTCTTCTTGGCTTGTACCAATGAAAACACATGTCGTGATATCGCGACACTTTCGCCTACTTGCTTATTTTGTTTGCTTGTACCTAAAAAAACACATGTCATGATATCATGACATTTTCGCCTCCTTGCTACTCTTCTTGGCTTGTACCCATGAAAACACAACATGTCACGATATCGTGACACTTTCACCTCCTTGTTGCTCTTCTTGGCTAGTACCCGTGAAAACACATGTCATGATATCGCGACACTTTCGCCTTCTTACTTTCTCTCTCCTCCTTTAGTTGTGAAAATGTGACATGTCGTGAAATCATGACACTTTCTCTCCTTTGCTCTTTCTCTTGCCTTCGGTTCATGAAAACTCGACATGTCATGATATCGTGACACTTTTTCTCCTTTGCTCTTTCTCTTGCCTTCGGGTCATGAAAACCCGACATGTCGCGATATCACGACACTTTTTCTCCTTTGCTCTTTCTCTTGCCTTCGGGTTGTGAAAACCCAACATGTCGCGATATCGTGACACTTTTTCTCCTTTGCTCTTTCTCTTGCCTTCGGGTCGTGAAAACCCGACATGTCGTGATATCGCAACACTTTTTCTCCTTTGCTCTTTCTCTTGCCTTCGGGTTGCGAAAACCTAACATGTCACGATATCGCGACACTTTTTCTCCTGGACTCTCTCTTTTGCAATATGTCGTGAAATCGTGACACTTTTTCTTTCGTACAATATCTCTTGCAATATGTTGTAAAATTGTGACACTTTTTCTTTCGGACTCTCTCTCCTGCAATATGTCACGAAATTGCGACACTTTTTCTTCCGTACAATCTCTCTTGCAATATGTCGTGAAATCGTGACACTTTTTCTTTCAAACTCTCTCTCCTACAATATGTCATGAAATTGTGACACTTTTGCAACTTGCCTTTTTCTTTTCCAACATGTTGCGAAATCACGATAGTTTTGCTTGCTTGTGCTTTCTCTCCAAACATGTCACGAAATCACGATAGTTTTGCTTTCTTGCTCTTTCTCTCCGAACATGTCATGAAATCATGACAGTTTTGATTTCTTCTCAACATGTCGTGATATCACGATAGTTTTTCTTTCTTGCTCAACATGTTGTGATATCGCGACAGTTTTTCTTTCTTGCTCAACATGTCGCGATATCGCGACAGTTTTTCTTTCTTGCTCAACATGTCATGATATCGTGACAGTTTTCTTCCTTGTGATTTTCTTTTGATTTTTAGCATATGGGCCACTTGGAAGAACCTCTTAACTCCTGTCCACTGCATCAACCAATCTGTGTGACTGTGTTGACAACAATGACAATCATGTTGCTGCACCTTGCTCAATAATCTCCCCCTTTGGAATTGTTGGCAACACACGTGCAATTTCTTGTGATTCTTCTCCCCATTTGACAATAATACCAAAGGGCTGCTACAGACTCCCCCTGAGTCCATGCACAACATTCTCAGGCACAAATTAGGACAGTTAGCAAAAATTACAAACATGAGAAAAAAGATAATCAAATATATAAATGCTCCCCCTGAGAATGTGGTCCCGATAGCTAGTCAGTTCTTGGGAAGCATGACCACTCCCAATTTATTGCAAAGGTATCCGCTACTGACTGGTGGACCTCTCTCCAATTTTTATATTATAGAAGACTTTGTCTCTCTGCTGCACTGACTGGTGGACCTCTCTCCACTTGAAGAATCCTCACTCAGATCTATCTTCAATTGTGTTGGCTACTGGATCTCTATCCATTGAGACTCTATCCTCTGTACTCTGTCAATAGGCTCACTAAGAACCTGCTCAATAGGCTCACATAGAATCTGCTCTAGCAAGCTCACCAAGAACTTGCCCAAATCTGGTCTAGCAAGCTCACCAAGAACTTGCCCAAATCTTCTCTAGCAATCTCACCAAGGACTTGCCCAAATCTACTCTAGAAATTTGTCCCAACACTGTCCTCAAATATTTCCCAAAGGCCTTCTCAAAGGCTCAATCAATCATCATAAGGGACAATTCTCTCTCACACAACCCTAGTCCAAGTATGTATCAACCAACTCAAACATTTCCAACAATGCTCAACCACAAATATCACATAACAATGATACTCATGTTCTTTTCTAACTCAAGTTATTTCACAACCAATGGGCTTCAACCACTATGCTTATAACTCGTTCCCTATCTTAATCAACTTTAACATCGACAATCTCCACAATTTTCTTTAGCCTCTTGACTACCACCTCCTCCATGACTAATGACTTTGTCTCGCATCCGTTTTGTAGCTCAATGTCTCTGGTTTCTAATAGCTGCAATGAATGTTTTCATTGCCTGCATAGGTATTGATAGTGGACCATTACATCTAGCGTTGGAACCTCAATCTATGCGTAGTCATCAACACTCGATATTCTACTTCTTGCTAGGGCATATGTCAGGGCTACTCAATGTCTTTGCCTTGCATGTGCCAATTTGCACTCTTGACCAACTGGGTGCTAGTGCCACTGTTTGCTTTGAATCTGGCATCTCTTTGATAACTGCTACTCCTTTAGAGAAAATTAATGCTCTCTTATACCACACGATGTGTTGTATTTTTGGTTAAGAAATGCATGCCTTCCAACTCACAACATAGATTCTATTTTATCTACAGATTGGGAATGTTACAAGCTTCAAAACCAGCACCTGCCAGCTTATTCTTCCATGACACGTCAACCTGTGCTGCATGTTCTATCTCAGATAATGCCTATCAGCTATTGCATCAAAAACCTAGCTGTTCACCATGTTGTTCTACTGAAGCACATCATTTTGATACTATCTCCACAAACATCTACATGAACTAAAACACATTTTGACAACTATACGACACCTCCTCGACTACTTTCCTTTCATCCTCAGATATCCACACAATACATAGGAGCATTAAAATAAAATTTTAACATTTCTCCCCCTGAGGATGTGCTACCTGTAGTTGCTTAGTGCAATAGAGGAGTACTCTCCTTCAGTCCAAGGAGACACGATTTCCTCTCTTCTTTCTTTCTCCAATATTTCTTGAACTTAGGCTGAAGGTTTTCAACTACATCCCTATTTTGAACCTTTTCGTGAACTTGAAAATTTCTCTTGGGTGGTTGTCTCTTGTACATCCTTGATGGATGATTATTTTCCTTTCTTTGATGCACATGATTTCTTCCCTATCTGTGTTGCATTCTTTGCGTTTGATGAAATCTACTGTCTTGCCTTAGATTAGATACAAAAGTTCTTGGACAAGACCTTGCTATGTGCCCATGACCATTACATTTAAAACATTGCACATGGTGTTCAACCGGAATAACAGATGTATTTCTACCAGCATAACTCTTTGATCTATTATTCAATCCACAATAAATTGCCTTGTGACCATAATGGTTGCATCTAAAACAATAGCCATTAAAAGCATTATTATGAATAAAGTGAGATTGATAGAACCTCTTTTGTTGTGGTTGCTTTGCTATAGATATACTTTGATATTTTCTTCCTTTTGAGGATTCAACTTCAAGCTTTTCTTGCTTTGATCCTTCAGCAGTGGATTTCTTCTTCTCTACAAATTTAGAAGATGAAGGTTGTTCAGCTTCACATCCAAGACCAAGCTTACACATGGGGCTTCTTTGTTGCCTTATCATTTTATCTAGCAGCTTTGTGCTCTTCTCAAATTTGAGATTTGTATTGGCCTCTTCTAGTTGTTTCCTCAATAACATAATCTCCTCTTCTTGTTTGTAGCAAACAATCTCTTTCTCATTGATCTGTGACTTCAAGGCTTCTTCTAGTTTCTTGGCTTTATGAATTTGTAAGAAGAGATCTTCAATATTACCCTCATATTATTCCAACTTCTTGGACAGTCTTTTGTTCTTTTTCCTTTCTAAACCCAACTCTTCAAGTGCAGTGATCAACTCACCTTCTAGATCTACTTCAACCTCTAGGTTTTCATCACATACTTGTTCTTTTTCTATTTTTTCTTCTTTGAGTGCCATATAAAGAACTTCACCTGTTTCCTCTTCGAATCCTCACTGTAGCTATCTTCTCGATGAACTGACATTCTTGGAGATGAAACTTTTCTTCTTGAAGTTGCCTTTTCTAAAATTTGTTTTGTTTGTCCAGTCACTTCTTTCTTGGTGCGATCCTTCATCACTTATGTTCTTCTCATTAAGTGGACATTTAGCTGCAATATGCCCAATGCCTCCACAATTTAAACATTTAAATGGTAACTTTCCTCTGTATTTTCCTTTTTCCATTTTTAGTTTTCGAACAAAGTTTGCTTCCATTTCATCTGATGTCTCTTCTTCCTCAGATTATTGTTTTGATTTTATATTTTTATGTGCTTTAAAAGCAACTTCTCTATCTGTGGGTTTAGTTTTTCCTATTCTCATATCATATGTAGTCAAAGAACCATGCATCTCATCCATACTAAAAGTATTTAGATCTTTAGCTTCTTCTATTGCTAAAACTTTAGAATCAAATATTTGGGGAAGAGATCTTAGTACCTTTTTCACAACAACAACATCTTCCATTTCCTCGTTGAGTCCTCTAATCGCATTAATGATTCCATTAACTCTCAACATGTATGCCCCTATGTTATCATCGTCATTCATCTTTAATGCTTCGAACTAAGTTCGATGCCTTACAACTTGGCCTCCTTGATCTTGTCGTCTCCTTCATGAATGCTCTTTAGTTTGTCCCATATGTATTTTTCCGTTTTACAACTCATAATATTTATCAGTTCACTGTCCATTAAACCACACATGATAGCATTATTTGCTTTAGAGTTATTCTCAAACAGTTTCTTATTGACAGCATTGGTTGGAGGAGTGGTCTTTTATTGTGTATTCACTGTATACTGAATCCCAAATGTCGTATCCCAAAGCACAAAGATATGTCTACATCCTAAGTTTCCAAAATGTGTAATTAGTTCCATCCAACAATGGTGCTTTGTTTGATGAGAAGCCTTCACCACCTACCATTGCGTACTAATCCAAGATCACCCTAGCTGGTTAAGCTTTATTCAGGAACTTGGCTCTGATACCAATTGTTAGTTTCACAATGACACTAAGAGGGGGGGTGAATCAATGTGGCTCTTTAAAACTTAAAAAATTCAACTCTTAAAGCCAAAACAATGAAAACTTAAAACCACATAAAGCAAATATAACAAGAGAGCATCACACAACACAAGATGTACCGAGGTTCACTAGTTTTGGCTACTCCTCAAAAATTGACTGTTTGGACTCCCATCCAAATCCAACCTTTGCAAAATATCAATTTTACAATCAATTTACCAGCACCCACTGGAAGGAGCACCAACCCCTGATTTATCTGCACCAACAAAAAGGAGCACCAACCCCTAATTTATCTACACCAACAGAAAGGGGCACCAACCCCTGATTTATCTGCACCAACAGAAAGGAGCACCAACCCCTAATTCCAAGAACCAACTTGGACTACAATTTTGAAATTATAATATTGACATAAAAATGCCTCTGCTTATACAAGACCCTGACTAGTCTATTGCCAACACAACCTCTCTCACTATTCACCAAAGCATCACACACACTTAAGGCTCTGCTTACTACACTTTTATAGCCCTCTTACAGCCCTCTTGCTGCGCTTCTTACTACATTCTTATGGCTCTCACGGCTCTGCCTAACGCTCTCTTATGACGCTCTTCCAACCCTCTTTTTGTAGCACTTTCACCTTATTTCAGTAGCTCTCTCACTCTATTTTAGCCGCCATATAATTCTTCACATAGACATCCTTTTATAACAAAGTTTTGACTCTATTTTTAGCTTCCATATTTTTGCATGCAACTTATTAATAAAAACTTATATATGTAACTCCTTTATCTCACAGTATTCTCTCATGCATCCTATTAATAGTTACGGATCTTTGTTTGGTCTTCGACTGATGACTTTCATTTTAACCGTCGCTCGATGCTTTCACTCCGTAACTAGCCCTGTAACTATCATTCTGACTTTAGTTCACTGTTCTTATTTTAGCTACATGATTTTTCTCTATAATCGCACCTGTAACTGACGTATCGACTTCAGTTAACTCTTCTTATTTTAGCTGCATTATTTTCTTCTGCAACTGCACCTGTAACTATCGTATAACTTCAGTTAACTATCACATATCTTATTTTGGTTGGGTTCTCTTCTTAGCTTGTGCCAAAGTGACCTGTCACAAAATCGTGACACTTCTACCTCTTTGTCCTCTTCTTGGCTTTTGCCCGTGAAAACACATGTCGTGATATCGTGACACTTTCGCCTCCTTGCTTATTTTGTTTGCTTATACCCATGAAAACACATGTCATGATATCATGACACTTTCGCCTCCTTGCTACTCTTCTTGTCTTGTACCAGCAAAAACACAACATGTCTCGATATCATGACACTTTTGCCTCCTTGCTTCTTTTGTTTGCTTGTACCCGCAAAAACACATGTCACGATATCGCGACACTTTCGCCTCCTTGCTACTCTTCTTGGCTTGTACCAACGAAAACACAACATGTCGCGATATCGCGACACTTTCACCTCCTTGCTACTCTTCTTGGTTTGTACCCGCAAAAACACAACATGTCACGATATCGCGACACTTCTACCTTCTTACTTTCTCTCTCCTCCTTTAGTCACGAAAATGCGACATGTCACAAAATCGTGACACTTTCTCTCCTTTGCTCTTTCTCTTGCCTTCGGTTCATGAAAACTCGACATGTCATGATATCACGACACTTTTTCTTCTTTGCTCTTTCTCTTGCCTTCGGGTCACAAAAACCCGACATGTCACGATATCACGACACTTTTTCTCCTTTGCTCTTTTTGTTGCTTCGGGTCGCGAAAACCCGACATGTCGCGATATCCCGACACTTTTTCTCCTTTGCTCTTTCTCTTGCCTTTGGGTCACGAAAACCCGACATGTTATGATATCACGACATTTTTTCTCCTTTGCTCTTTCTCTTGCCTTTGGGTAACGAAAACCTGACATGTCGTGATATCGCGACACTTTTTCTCCTTGACTCTCTCTTTTGCAATATGTCGTGAAATCGTGACACTTTTTCTTTCGTACAATCTCTCGCAATATGTCACAAAATCACGACACTTTTTTCTTTTGGACTCTCTCTCTTGCAATATGTCGTGAAATCACGACACTTTTTCTTTCGTACAATCTCTCTTGCAATATGTCGCGAAATCGTGACACTTTTTCTTTCGGACTCTCTCTCTTGCAATATGTCGCGAAATCATGACACTTTTGCTACTTGCCTTTTTCTTTTCCAACTTGTCACAAAATCATGACAGTTTTTCTTGCTTGCGCTTTCTCTCCGAACATGTCACGAAATCACGACAATTTTTCTTTCTTGTTCTTTCTCTCCGAACATGTCGCAAAATCACGACAATTTTTCTTTCTTCTCAACATGTCGCGATATCACGACAGTTTTTCTTTCTTGCTCAACATGTCGCGATATCACGATAGTTTTTCTTTCTTGCTCAACATGTCGCGATATCGTGATAGTTTTTCTTTCTTGCTCAACATGTCGCGATATCGTGACAATTTTCTTCCTTGTGATTTTCTTTTGATTTTTAGCATATGGGCCACTTGGAAGAACCTCTTAACTCCTGTCCACTACATCAACCGATCTGTGTGACTGTGTTGACAACAATGACAATCATATTGCTACACCTTGCTCAACACCAAGTCCTCAGGTTTTTCCAAAGATAGTTTGAAAAAGATAAAGCAGGAGTTGCTTTATGAAGTTCAAGAAAAATATTTAGGTCTTCAACTCATAATCGACTACCTTAAGGATGCCAACCAATTGCTATCTACCATTCAAAAATATTTAGATCAAATCACTAGAGAGCTATAACCTATGGTGATTCCAATGGAACAAATTTATAGGTTGGTTGGTAGTAGGCTCAGTGATGTTGCTAAACCAATTTCTAATAGATAATGGAATCTAGCCGAGGTAGCCTCCAAAATAGTGGTGAAAAAGCATAGGGCAGTTCAGAAAGCATGGTTGTTGTTTGATAGGATGGAAAGAGGAATTAAAGACATTATTGAAATAAATGAGGAAATGGTTCATATTGGTTTCAAAGGACTCTGGAAGGAGAATAAAAACTTGTTATCTATGGAATAAGCCCAAAAAAACATCAAGGAGAACTTACAGGATGAGGCTGAAATTGATTCATTAGAAGAGCCACTATCCCAATAACAAGCTACCAAATTAATTATGGGTTACACCCGCTTAAGAGATCTACTGGAAGATCCGGTGACTAGAGGGAATGCTTCTAATTATGAGGATGTTGGGGAATTACAATATATTTATAAGCATCTTAAAGATACATCAAATCCCTCTGAGAAAGCCTAGAAATAGGCTCTTGGGTCTTTGGAATTAATGGTCCAAGTATTTGGGGACACCTCCGGTGAATATAATCAGAGACTATAGGCTTCGGGAGAAGATGATGAGGAAGAGGCTATTGAAGATGATGATGAAGAGGTTGTAGAAGAATGGGGATAGGATTGAGCAACTACAGGCCCAAGAGGGGCCCACACTTAAATCATTTCATTTTTGTTTGTACATATACATAGTTTTTGTGTTTTTAATACATCATTTTTGTATTTCTATTTTTACTCTGATAATTGTCAGAAATAAGCAATAAAGGCATGAAGTCTACAGTGCAACATTTTTGTGAAGGCATTTTTTGAAGTGAAACCTTATAAAGGAGGTAGAGTTATGTATAGTTTTTGAATGTAGTAGTAATATTGATATTATGGATACAGTCTCTAGTTGAACAAGTGAGTTCTATGATGTTTTTTGCATGGTTTTGATATGAACCTTTAACCTCTAGGTAGAATTTGAGCTTAAAAAGGGTAGTGTTTGTATGGAAATTATTCCTTAAAACATATCTTCAAATATAAGTATTGTTTTGACTCATAAAGCCCAATGGATAAGACTCTGGATTCAATTGGCTTTGCAAGCAAATCCACCCGGGAGGTGACAGAATGTAGGCCCAAAATGGCCACATACGTAGTAAAATTTTGTATAATTTTTACTAAGTGATAAAATAATCATTTTGCAAACCTTGCAGTATGCTTTGAAGTAGAACCAGATCAGAAGATATGAATCTGCTCAAAAGTTAGTGAAGTTTTCATGTTTGGAGTGATTTTGGGTGACTTCACTCTGGCTCCAGAATGAAGATAGATCTCAAATATGCAAAATTTCCTAAGAGATGATGATGTCAGTGGCAGAAAAGTGTGGAATGGTGATTCCAGGAAGGTCTTTTTGTTTTTGACTCCAGATTGGCACTATCTTCAAAATCTGTAAAAGTTTCAAGGAGATGATGACATCACTGGAAAAAAAGTGTGGATTGGTGATTCAAGGAATGAACAAGTATTTCCTTTTTGGAATGAAGACAAGACGGGGTGATGGAATAATAAAAGTGTGGATTCACGATGGAAGAAGGTATGTGACTAATTCTAGACCTGGATTCTAATGGAAATAGGTGATGTCATCAATATTCTAATGTAGATTGAAGAAGATGAGGTGGAGTATAAATATCCCAGAGTGGATTCGAGGTTCAGATATCTAGATTGGAGATTCTGCTATTTCTAATAAGAAAGACGACTTCATCAATTTTAAAGAGGAATGGAATTTAGCTTGTGTCATATTGAATATGAATCATGATATGAATAATATCAACGATGGAGGTTAAGCTACCAAATATTGGTTATTTCAAAGATATTACTGAGTCAGAATTGTAATAGTCGATCGAAAGATGAAGTCTCGAGGGTTTCCAAGAAGATAAAACCATAGGTGGTTATAGATCGACGATGGTAATTCACTCCCAAGAAGGATCAAAAGAAACACATGATCTTTAATGGCCTGAGCTTCAGTTCCATTGAGTGATTAGCAAGTTGTAGAGACCTCGAGCTGTCATGGCAGACTTTCTTTTAGTGGATTTTTTGGAGGATGGACCAATGAGTTAATGTTAGCTAAAATCTTTGTTGTACTGTTGTAACAAGATTATGTGTATTGTTTCTTGATTATTATAACAATAAAACTATAAGTAGAGGTCGAACCCTCATTTTTAAGGGTCGGCTCTAGCGTGTTTGCATGTACCATTGTAAATATTCCTGAAGATCTAAATGAAAGGAGCAATACATTGATATTCACCTCAAATTCGCGTTCTCATGCTTGATGTCAAAGGTTCGGATTTCTAAGTTGCATTTCTATAAATACTTATATGGTTAGTTTGTGCATATTTTGGATTACTAGATGTTATAAGTAATTGAAATCTGCTTTGAGTTCTTTCTATGTGGTTAGGAAGTATATTTCTATGAAATATAGGTGTTCGGTGAATTCTGTTATTTGGATTATCATTCTCTGGATATTGAAATTTCTTGCTACAACATTCTATGTTGTGCTTTAATATATGAAATGATCTATTTTGGGATAAATTTTTATCTGAATGTATGTCCTTAGTATGGTTTTTGGAAGCTTTTTATGGTAGTGTAATGTTGTTAACCTATCCATCCACTATTATCTACACCTCTCTAACCCTAACCTTCTCTTACCCTAAACTCCAAACCCTAAGTGAGTATAATTGTGTCAACAACTTGGTAATTTGACAAGGAACGAACCTACTCTGGAGGTTGGATCAAAAACCCATGTTTTGGTCCATCCAATGTTGAGTGCTGAGCTGCAGCTATCAGGTGTAAGCTTGGACAGAAAGTAGGAAGATAGACAACCACAGTACTGAGTGAAAAAATGGTGCAATTCAGTGCCCAACACTTCTAATTTTATATTGTTGATAATTATTTATTAGCCAAAATAATTAAGTGTTGATTTTTTTGAAAGAGACCATAGAAATTCCATATTATTTGCAAGTTTTATTTATACTTTGACATAAGAGTGAGTTTTAGTTCAATATTCAGTGTGATCATTCCATGAGATTAATTCCTCTTCATTTATGCTGACATTTGGAATATTTTCATGCATATCCATATCCATGTACTTTTATGAAGAGATATCATTAGGTCTTGCAATAGACCATTTTTTTTAATAAGTTCTATGTGGCTTCCATTGGAGGCCACTACCATTACAAAAATAATATTACATTTATCTCATTACATTTCTATCAAATTAATTAAATCATATCCAACTTGCCTTTCTATCAAAAATATTATTCATATTCCTTTCTTATCAAAAATATTTTCCATCTTCCTCTTTCTACAATCAACCCCTTTTTATCATTTCATATAGATGCCTTTCAAAATTGAAATTTTATCAAGTTAAAATTCAACACCACGAATGGCTAAAATATTTTTTGCCTATTTTTCATATCTATAAATATAAATATATTATCGATAACGATAAGAGAGTATCTTAATACCTTTTTTTAGGGTTCTTATTTATGCCCCTAATATTCCAAGATATTATTTTCATTGTTATTTTTTATTTTTATTTATGGGTTTAGCCCCACTTCTTGTTAAAACTTGTGATATTTGCTTGTGTTTTCCCATATCAATATCCCTTTGATTTTATTTTTCTCTTTATTTTTACTTCTTGGGTCTTCCTCTCTTTTTTTCATTTCCACCAATACTTTCATCTTCATCCATCTCTTCAATCTTCTCACATTGCTCAAAGTAAGACTTATCATATATAGGTTTGTCTTGTTGTGCAAGATTTTTAGAGCAAGAAATAACCTCAAAAGCACATTCTTCTTTATATTTCCCTAGAAATCCTAAAGTGCAAGGATGTTCTTCCAAAGCAATTACCTTCTTATTTTACCTTAAAAACCCTAAATTTCTATAAACTTCCTCCATACTCATTTATTGATTATGCTGCTCTTTAAACCCTAAAGTGCAAGGGATAACCTCTATACCACTTTCACTATTATTACTAGGAGAGGATTCTAAACTACTTAAAGAAAATGAAGATGATTTACTTCTATACTACTTGAGGAAAATGGAGATGATTTAATTGGAAATATCTTGACCTCTTTTGTCATCTTTATGTTTGGATTTTCCTCCACATTTACCTTTGCACCTTTAATTCCTTCTGAAATTGAACTTACATATTGTACTTTCTCATCCCTTATATCCTTCTTTGTTTCTTCTAACTATTGATCCAAGTGAGTTATAGTGGCCTTTTCCATAAGATGTGGTAGATGGAATTTCTTTGCCCCTTCTTTAGGAGTGGAATATACTTGATCTAATATACCTTCTATTAATTTATGATTTCCTTGCTTTACCTTGAATTTTATCTTATGACCATAATTTTCTGTCTGTTTCTTCATAGTTTTTACTTTGCAAAATCTTTCCAAGTGGCCAATGTCATAACAATTACAACAAAGAAATTGATGTTTTCATAATCCACTCTTGATTCATATTTATTCTTAAAGGTTTTGAAATATCCATAGCAACACATATTTTTGTATGCATACTTTTGCTCCTTAATAGTTAGTCATTGAAGAATTATCCTAGGGTATTTCCAATATTATTGAAAATATCCTTATAGATAATCTGATATGGAAGTCCAAAAAGCCTAACCCAAACGTAAAGCTCCTTAATAGTTTCTGTCTCAATAGAAAAAAAAAAATTCCATGGTCTTAAATAAATGGTATCTCTCCCTCTAAACCATGGACCACCACTCAATATTTTATCCCTAATTTTTGAATTAGAAAATATGACAAGGAAAAAATATTTGGAAAGAAACCTTATAGAGTAATTTGAATTCAATCCTCACTTCCACTTGATCCTATCTTGAATCTCTAAAAATCCTAGCCAGGATCTATGAAACTTATATTAACCCCCTGCTTTTCAAAACCATTATATAATGCTCAATAATCTCATCCTTGATGGTCAATTTTGGTGCAACACCTACTACTTCGATCAAACTTTTCATATATTTTCTCTTTCATTTATCCTCAACTTAGGCATCCATACTTCTAGCTAGTGCATCCTCACTTCCCATGAGGGTTCTCAAATATGACTTTTCTTCCAAACTAACTAGTGGAGTTGGAGATGGTTATTTATCTTGGATTTCACTCCCTCCTAGCTCACACTCTCTCTCAGCTCACACTTCCTCCTAGCTCACATTCCCTCCCAAATTGCACTCCCTCCTATATCACACTTGCTCCTATATCTTCTTTATCTTGATGTTCCTTTTATTTGGATTTTTTTTAGAAATAATATTTACAACATTCATGGTAAGGGTTTAAAGCATTGATACACTCTAAAGGAATTCACTGCTCTTTTGCCATATCTGAAGATCTCAATATTGAATTGCACTCTCCAACTTGCACTTCCTCCCATATCACACTTCCTCCTAGCTCACATTCCCTCCTGGCTCACACTCGCTCTTGTCTCTTCTTTATCCCAATGTTCCTTTGCTTTGATAATTTTTTGGAAAAAATATTTTCCACAATCATGGTAATGGTTTGAAGCATTGATACACTTTGAATTAGTTCTTTGCTCTTCTACCATATCTAAAGATATTAATATTTTCTTGCACTCCCTCTCGGCTTACACTCACTCCTGACTTGCCAAGTATAATGTTTTATTTAAATAATAACATACCATATTTTATTATATGCACTAGTCCATTAGGATTTTAAAATATTTACACTACAAGTTAAGGGTGAAATGGACAAGGATTTCATGGGGGGTTTGTAATATGAAGTAACTGCTAGCTTAACATTATTTGATAAATATTTGCATTTCTTTTTGTTTGTTTTTTTCATACACTTTAAGATTTATTTTTCCTTTTTAAAATTTTAATTGAGTTTGAAGTTACCCTTGTTGCATTCTAATTGGGTATAATTTTAGGGATTATATATGAACTTGAATGAAACATATTATATATAAATAATAAGTAGTTATGAACTTATAGTTTTAGTATTATTTTTTATTCATTTGACTAATTGTAGATAAGATTTTAGATTTTTGTTCAATATAATCCATTTATAGTTCTCTTAATCTTATATACTAGACACATTCACCATCTATAGCAAGTCCAAATAAACACACAAGTATGATCATAAAAAATATTCTATGAAATATTTTGAACAAAAAAAAAAGAAGGGTTGAAGAAGCATAAGCTAAAAGATCCAAAGAAAGAGGATCTTTTATTATTATTAAAGGAGGTGAACCTTTTCATGATCAAGTGAAGGATAAACCTAAATATTATGTTTCTTCTCATCATCAACATGAAGGTGAAATTGGTAGTAAGTGCTCTAGAATAATCTCATGCTCAAACTAAGATAGGTAAAATAACCATAGAGGATTCATAATTCCTACCCTATATGGAAAACTCTTGATCCTTTGAACTCTATGTAATATAAAGGATTAAAATTTTCTTTAAGGATAATATACCAATATTATGAATAGATAGAAGAGTTATTTTTTCAACCATTTTATTCAATTTTGGTCAAGCTCAATTATTGCCTAAAATTTTAGCTCAACCAAGCTTAAAAAAGGTTTTGTATTTGCTAGGCATTAATTCAAAAAAAAAATATTATATGCAAAATAAAACAATAAAAATATTTTTATTCCATTTATGATCTAGATGCAAAACTCCCCAAAACCGTTATAGTATATAACTAAAGAACTTTTCTAATGGAAACTGTTAGCAAAGATGTAGAAGAATAGAAAATTTCTAAAAATTGCTTAAGTAGTTGGAGCTTCAAGGAAGACAACTCAAATGTGTTCAAAGAGAAAAAACGTAGAGGAAGATATTTAGTCCCATGGCATATTTTTTTAAGGGCTACTCATAATAATCAAATCAATCGAGCTACATAAAATATCATCATTATATCTTAGGAGAAAAATAATCATATTATATATGATAGAAAGTAAGTAATATCATGATCTATTAGTCACCAATGGAGCTAAACACATCTATATATTTTTCTAGATGTGATACAAAAAGAGCTCTTTATAATATTTTGTAAAGTTAGGTAAAGGTCATTTGAAAAGTTTAAATCTCAGTTTGCTAAATAAACTAAGGAAGACATATTGTTGTAGATACCATGTTGAATTTGAGTTCAACTTGAATTTTTTAGACACTTTAGACAAAATAGAAGATCTATATTATCTCCCCCATTACACAGTCAAGCTTGTTCATGTAACAATTAATTTATGAGAGGGAGTAGTGGGAATTTGATCATTGAAAATAGTGCATAGATAGTAATTGTTCCTCATGTGGGAATATTTCAAAGTTTCCATTAGATGATTTTAGATCTTTAGATACTTTGTAGGTTAAATAGAAAAGTTATACAATCCAAATCTAGTTATATTTATGAGTAACATTGCTTATGCGATAACTTGATATATTTAAAAAAAAAAAATGAATGATAAATTTATTAGACCCATTTACTAACAAATATATTTTTATTATAGTTTTGAATGTATAATTTTAAAAAAGTAGTCAAGGGGGTGAATCAAAGAAGATAGAGTTTGTAGAATTTGATGTGAGTGCTAGTGAATTAATGGATAGGTTTTGTAAATTGATTTATACTATTATCAATCATGTACATGGTTTTTTTTGGAAACCAATAAATATTTGACAGTCTAAGATGATCTTCCCACGTAGATAAATTTCATCCATTGTTAATTTTGAAGAAAACTATCTATTTGCTCCTCAAAAAGAGATATGAAGTTAGTACTATCACTCTAACCAACTTTTTTATCATCATGCATGCTATATTTAAACATGTAAAAGCTTTAATTGTCAGAGGTGATTCAAACAGAAATGAGAATCATGCCATGAAAAAAGAGGATACACTTTTATATAAACGACGATCCTTCATAACACTATATTTATTTGATGTTTAGATTTTTTTATGTCAATACATGAATGAGGTATAATTTACGATGATAATTGGGTGTGTTCTAATAAAAGCGTACAACAATTAAGTTCGCGTGATCTTTCCTTTGGTTGAATAGAATACAAAAAATATCAACATTAGATGATTTTGGAGTTTTTTGAGTGGCCATTGAAAAGAAGAATACGATAATGTTGGTGTTATCATCAAAACCACTATAGGAGGATATAACCTAAATTGTGAACCTAAAATTTTGAAATCTTCTAAATCATTTGTACAATGATATTATGACTATTTTGGTGGATAGGAGGATTGTAAAAGAGTGTTTTGGTGGATCAAAGATATGCTATATGACTTTAAAATGTTAATTGAATGTCTAATTAAATTCAATAAGTGATTTCATAAATTACTTTATGAATTATTTCAATTAATTTTTAGGTATAATTTATAGATGTTGGTCATAATCATATCCCAAATTGTAAAATTATTCTCAAAACAAGGGTCTACATTCTATAAGAATCACCAACCATTTAGAGTAAATAATTCAAGTTAGAAACTCTTCTTGTTATTATCATTATCATGTTGGACATATATTTTCTAATGAACCAATCAATTGTGACAACATACATGATGGATATATTGATGTTTGGAGAGATATCAATTCTTAACACAAATTTTATTGAGGGTGATATAATGATAAAGAAAATTATTAAAGAACTTTTTCACATGATTAAAAAAATATTTCAAGCTTATTAATAAAGGTAAAATTAAATGAACATTATACATGTTGCTTATTTTTATTTGTTAATTTTAGTCAAGCATTATAAACTTATATATGATTTTTCTTAACATTATTAAATTATAATTATGTGTAGATGATATTCTTGTATTCATATTAGAAAAAGGAAATGGAAAATATGTAGACTATTATTTATTAATACGCTCAATGAATAAATCAAAGCTACTTGAAAAACATAAATATGAAGGTAAAAATTGAAATTGGTTAAATTATTACTTCAAGGCACATACCCTCAACAAGCGAAAATTCAAATTCTAAATAAAGGAATCCAGTTTCAAGAATACTTATACAAAGTGAATGTTATGTGCTATATCCACCATGTAATGGCAACTAGTCTCAAATTAACATGTAGCAATAGGATTAAGCCTCCTAACTGCTACTTGAACATTGAGGACCATGAGAGGATATTATATGTTATTCATGAAAGAGACGATCTTGATGTGTATATATAACTAGTATGAAAGAGAGGATTTACCATTTCATGTATTACCTTTTTATTTCCAAAGCAATATTGCATAACCTCCACTTTTGTTCATTACAATTTTTGAGATCTTAAGTTATAACTTTTCTTATTCATGAATAGTTCTATTTTGTTCTCAAAAATTTCAATTTGAATAAATATTAGAAGGAATTAACTATTTCAGAATTTTATTAATATTATCCTTGAAAATAAAAGTGTGATTTTTTTTTGATTGGTAGAAAGGGTGTTGAAAGGTCCCTGAACCTTGTACAAGAGAGATTACGAGAAATCCATAACGACCGAGGTGGTCCAAGAAGAAAGGAATAGAGAGCTGGCAAACCTTCGCACTAGGGAAGGTGTCACGAAATCGTGACCAAAATGGTGATGTCGCGAAATCGCGACAAGTTGCGCCGTTGATGCCAATAGAAGAAAGGAAGTCACGAAATCACGACAAGAAACGCCATCGAAACCGAAGAAGGGAATAAGTCGTGATATCGTGACAAGTTGCTAGGTTGGAGCTGGACAAGAAGAAGAGTCGTGAAATCACGACAAGAATGAAGACCGCAGTTGAAATAGAAAATGAGTCATGAAATCGTGACGAAAGTGGAAGCCTGCTTTCGAGAAGAGAAAGTGTCACGAAATCGCGACAAGAATGAAGACCACTGCCGAAGAGGAAAATTGTCGCGATATCATGACAAATTGGGAGACCGCTGCCAAGACGAAAAAGTGTCATGAAATCGCAACAATCTGGAGGACCGCAGCTGAGGACAAAAAGTGCAACGAAATCGCGACAATCTGGAAATCCGCAGCCGAGGAGGAAAGGTGTCGCGAAATCGCGACAAGAAGGAAGACCACCGTTGGAGAGAAAAATTGTCGCAAAATCGCGACAAAAAAGAAGACCGCCGTTGGAGAGAAAAAATGTCGCGAAATCGCGACAAAGTGTGATTTTCACTACACTGAATACATATCATTTGAGAGAACCTTTAGTACCAATCAATATAAGAGTACTAGTCAAATATGGAGCTTGTAATTTCTTAACTTCATTTTGTATATCATTCTAATTTTTATCTTTATAACAACATCTCATACTCTTTAAATAGAATGTATAACATTTGTTATATTTCCATAGTGTCCTACTTAATGTTATACAATGTTTATTTTAATATTACATTCTTTATTAGTGGTTTAAAGGTATCTAAATAGACATAAGTCATGAATAATTGTGAGGATACTTTACTTTTTTTAATTTTGACGTACCATGAAAAATTCAAAGACTTTCTTGTAGTTTATATATGTTTTCTTGTAATTGCAAGTGACAAAAAACATGAGCTTAAATTAGGGCATTATTCTTAATTTTGAAATTAGATCTTAGGACCAAATCCTCACATATAATTTGATTAATATGTGTACTAAAGCTATAAGTTCCCTTTAAAAACTTTTATATATGTCATGTACAAGTAGTAATTTACCTATGATTTTATGCCTTTCTTATCCAACTCTTTAGGCCAAAGACAATAAGAATAAATATGCATTCATATTTTCCGTCATTGGAAATAAACAATTTAAAGATATTTAGATTCTATGAATTACTTTATCCCATAATTATGTTGGAGAGATATTATTTCAATTTATAAATATTTTATTTTCATTTTACTTAAGTAATATAAGCAATATTCAAGCAATTTTTTTAGGTATTTAAAAAAAAAATAAGATGGGTAATCCCATAATTTTTTATGCATTTATTTACATAAAAAATACACATAATATAGGTCAAAAAATACACATGAGTGATATATATAAAATCCATATAAATATATATGTAAATGAGTCAAGCATAATCTACACATGGGTCATAAAATATTGTAACAAATTCTTAGGATCTATACAAAAACATTGTTACTTCGAGCATATTCAAAAGTACTATAGTGATTCTATTAGCATTATTGCACTTTTGCCCATGCTAACCAAGGAGCACTTCTATTAGGGATTATTGAATTGTAAAAATATATAACTTCTTATGCATCCATAATTCCAATTCAACAAATTGGGAGGAAGATATAATACCCCTCTCAATCTCCAAATTAGGATGGATCCCCACTATCCTTGTTAAATCTAATTAATCTAAGCTAATTACATGAAAATTAATGTAGAAATTGAAAGTATAAAAAATAAAAATGCAAAAATTAAAGTGCATGAATGTTAAATTTGGATGTATAGGGTGTGAAATATTCAAAATTAAATATGACCAAAACTATAGCAAGAATAGTGTGTGATAAATCAACACAAAAAATAAATAAACAATAATAAAAGACCCCATTATAAAAATAAAACTATTTAGTAATGACAGGAGGACGTCATGCATTCCATAATCTAGGATGGCAATGCCATTGATGTAAGCAAAGTCTTATAAATTTATTATTAATCTAAGAGGAAAGAGTAATTATGATATGGGTCTTAAAAATTGTAGCTCTAATTCTCTCAAAGCCAAAATATATTTCTAATGGATCCCAAAGCTCGCATTTATAGGAAGAATTCACCTCCTAAGTTACCTTGGGTGAGAAATCCTTATTACCTATTAAAAGTAAATATTTTGGGGTATCTTTAGCAAAATTATGTAACTCCATATGTTACTTACCTCTTAATACATCTCTAAGCTACGTATAATTCTTTCAAAATGTTTAATGGAACCACTACATGCCAAAATATTACTTTTTAAAAATCTTCCTCGAGACCCATGCACTCCCTTTTATACTTTTACCTACTAATGAGTGATTCATTCCAAGATGGGAGCTAATTACTCTTGTGTAGGATCTATTTTCTCCATTTATCTAGAAATTCACTCTTAATGAATAATTACTCCATGTTGTCTACTACTTCACCCTTTAGGATCCAATTGCTTCACCTTGAGTAGATTGTACCTTTGGTCAAAATTTTATAAAATTATGTTTCATAGAGTCTTCAATTGATTTATCAAGAGGTTTTATATTTGAAGGAAATCCCAAGTAAGTAATATGTTACTATATTCCTAGTGACTTCATAGTGTGCTACGCTTAATTATTAAGAGATCCTAGTTCCTTCCTTTATCTTTGGGTATGTGGTGGAAGAAATAGGGATTAGTTTGCCATAAGACTTTAAAACTAGTGGTCCTCCCTATCCTCCTTAAAGTAGTAGCTTTAGTAGCTTCTACAATTCCTTATTTATTGGTATTCTCATATCTATATGGTCTTTAGCATCTCCTATCAAGCCCTTATATAGTTCTCTAATCACCCATTCCACCTTTCCACCATCTTGTGTAGCTTATCTAATAGATACCTCAACTACTTAATTCACCTTATCATTGCTTTAGATTTAGCCTTGGCCTTATCCTCTTTATTAATCATGTTGAAAATGCCATAATTAAGGGTTGTATTTTTATCATAGAGGACATTGGATAATCCAAAAATGACTAACCCCTATACTTTTTTTTCATCTCTTACAAGTTTGTAGCATTCTCTAGTTGTCAAAAATTTTCTTTAGCTTCTTCATTGTCCTTTCTATTGAGTACCACCTATTGTGCCTGTGATGTTGAAAAGGTAGCCAATTTCTTGAGCATATCTTGGTACCTCTCATTTTTAGCCAATGTTTCTTATGTTTTTTTAATTATCCTCATCACTTGGTTGAGAATTACCTCTATGTTGGCTATAAACTCGATGTATTGTTTGGCACTTGTCACCTCAACCTTTATATTATCCCATAGGAAATTTATTTCTTCTACTTCTAAGGATTATCCTAGGTTATTCATTGCTCATTTCTTTAGTTTTACAATTTCTAATTGCAATTTGGTTATCTTTCATTTTCTTTTTGTTACACCATTTACAATTGCTCTATTTATTTTACCATCTATGATCCCTCTTGTTCAAACTATTGTCTCAATAGATTTTGAGCCTTAACAATTTGTTTAAATATATCCTCCAATTATTTTCTTTGCTTATCATTCTTAAAAGTTGGGCTTTGAGTTCCTCAACTTGTTGGCATAATTAGGTTTTTTCAACAATATTGTTCTTGAGGTCTTCTACTTCTTGCTAAAGTTGTTTATCTAATACAAGTTAGGCTACTAATAAATTTTTCTTATTGTCTCATTCTATATTGATAGTTGACCAAATTACATGGTTTATTTAATGGAGAGTTCATTAGTGGGCAAAATCATCTAATAAAGATTTATTTTTGATAATTCTATCTCCAAAACCCTATCAATAAATTCAATAAGAGAGCTGGTTGTTTTGGGATGGTCATTAGGAATTGATTCTACAATGAGGACCTTATATCCATAAATTACCAATTGTCATGGCATTATTATTAGTGCCATTGAATTTTAGTCTTTTAAGAATATATACTCCTTTCTAAAATTCCTCTCTTTATCATTTTTTTGGATGCACAAGTGACGTACCAGACATAGGGATGAGTAGTTAATATGGTAAGTCATGATTTTGGGATAGTTCTCATAGACTCAATCACAAAAGTAGAAGTTGATGATATCATTGTCTATAGAAATATTTTCTTGGAGGTTTTATTGGATGATATTGAGAGAGGGTAAAAACAAAGGGTGGGGTGAATTGGGTGGAAATAGATATGAATGATGATATTATGGTTTAAATTTTAGTTTCCGTCTGTAAAAACATTTTAGCTAGTGGTGAAATTAGTCATAAAGAGACAAACAATATATAAATTGTTTTGGTGATGGTGACTTCTATGGTCAGTGATGGAAATGATATGATGGGTGTAGTGTTAAGAGCATGACTCACTATGGGAGATGGTGTAACTTCAATAGAATATATGGCTACACTTATTGATGAAGAAGGACTTCAAGCAAAATAATGGGGATTAAAGAAGTGGGAACAAAAGAATAAGTGATAATGAAAGAAAGGGAAATAGGACTAGAGAGAGAAGGGGTTTGATATAAGGCCAATGATGGTTTTTCAACATTGCTTGAGAGATTATCATTTTTACCTTAATAAGGTTCAAGGAAGATTTAATGGATATTATGTCCTAATATATTTTTATTTTCCTTGCTTATCAAGCATATACAACAAGTCATTAGTCATGATTTTAACTAAAGAAATTAATGCCTTGAACTAGGATTTTGGTACCACCAATCGAGGAAGAGTTCCTTCTTAAGAAATTTCCATTTTTTTGAGAGGGGGAGCTTTTTTCTTATACCTTCTATAGATAGTGGAACCTATTTCCCATTTCTTAGACTTTATACCTATATACCCTCTTCCTAGATTATCAACTTACTAAAGGATGATACATGAAGTTTCCCTTGTTGTCTTTCATGCCTTTTCCTAGCAACTTCTTGGACTACAAAAATTATGTTATAACTATTTATATTTCTATAATGGGAGATTATCTTTTTGATTGGATTATTTTATGTGATGCTAATATAATCCTTTGTCTCTTATCCTCCCTTTTATTTTTTCTATTCTATATGGTCAATAACTATTCATCAAAATGAGTACTTTGCATAAACTTCTTGGTTATTCCAAATTTGTACCTCATAGTTTGCTAAATTAGGATCTTCCTCCATAAATAGCCTAGGTTATCTAGCACTCTTAGTGGTTGATGGTTTATTTTGAAATCTGGGTTAAAATAATCTATGAATTTGGCATTGATATAGAATGGGGGTCATTTTAGGGGGTGTGGTGAACCATTACTTAATTTCATACTTGTATCCTTGCTCCTCCACAAAATGGTTTGGGCTATCTCTTTGGAAGGGTTTTCATCCTATATCATGTATCTCTTTTCATGATTATATAAGTTATGCAAATGCTTAGCTTTAAGCTACATCTCATAGTACATTTCAATATTGTAGGACTAGACATCACTTAGTTGTTTGAGTTCCATGCTTCTTAGCTTATCCTTAATAATTGGATGGAACTATCACAACTTTGGGATAATATATGATTTATTGTTTGATGGGAAAGATGGTTTTTTTATTCCCTAAAGTACTTAAAATTCACATAGTCTAGTTGCATCATATATTCCAATTTGAACAACTAATTTGGCATATATATAGGTAGCTCAAAAGAATATGGTTGAGAAGCCAAACAGGAAGATGAAGGATCTATGTTTTCTTGGGTAGAAGTCTTCATTTATACATTATTTGAACTTTAGCAAGTTTCAAGCCTTAACTAAGAATATTGATCGAGTGATACACTATATTATATAAATGGTAGAAATTATTTTTTGTAGGACCAAAAAGACCACATATTTAGAAAACTTTGCAAAATTTTCTAAGTCCTAAAGAGTACTCCAAATTGCGGTAGCAACATAGTGCAAAAATGTTCTATGCCATTGTAAACTCATTCAAAGTTCCAATTAACATATTTTGAAACATGGATCAAAGCACAAGGAAAACAAAGCAACTTGCGACAAGTTTTTATATCGTGTGGCCTAGTGCATGGTTCTACCCTACGATCAGTGCAGTTAAAGTTGATAAGATCACCATCCAAATTATTGCTCACAACATGGTTGCCTATCATGTAAGCCAACACATGTTCCATACCATGTGGCTCAATGCATGGTTCCACACTACGGTCAAAGCGGTCAAACCTAGTAAGTTGGTATTCCAAAAAGTAGGCTAGAACATGGTTCCACATCACACAGTTCAATGCATGTTCCATATCGTATGACTCAACCTAGTGTTCTATGCTACGATCAATATTGGTCAAAGTGGTGAGGAGGCATTATAAATCATGGGTTAGGACATATTTTGAAATAGTGTTCTACACCATGACCTAAAATAGTAGGAATATTATATTAAAGACAATAAGAGAGGGCTAGAACATGTTCCCACATCGCGTGGCCTAGAACATGATTTCCAATCAATACAAAAAGAATCCTTTACTCTAGCCTATGGTAAAAGTAGTCAATATTTTTAAATAAGAGTTTCAAGAAGCAAGCCATAACACATTCTACATCGTTGAAAGGAGTGAGAAGAAGAGGCATCATCATATCTATACTGTAGGGTGTGTAAATAACAAGTAGGCATGACCAGATATTTATGCTCTAATATTAACCATTCAACAAGAGATCAATGATCCATATGCCATGTGTTTTGAGCCACGTATAAAATAGGATTTGACTTGGTACAAAGCTGCAAATTATTGTTTGAAGGTTTTTGAGCTAGAAGCGAGCAGGAAAATGAAGCGGTAAAGGATAAAGAACCATGAGTGGATTTAGAATCCATGATGATATAGCCTTAACAAGAATTATGGTAGTATTATTTCTAGACTGACTCAGTCTAGATTTGAAAGCCATGAGGGCCGAATGACTTGTAGAAGCCAAGTTGTAGAGGAGCGAAATATTGTGCAACTTTCTTTTTCCTTTAAATTAAATAAGAGGCTACCACTTCAGCACCTTGCTGATCTAGAATTTTGAATTCCTTGTAATGTTCCAATTTCTTCAAATATTTTAAAAACACACATAAAACTATAAATAGAGGCTGAAACCTCATTTTTAAGGGTAAAAAATAGAGTGTTTTCTTGCCCTACTACTACATATTTTCTATAAATAAATTGAAGAAGCATTACTTGGATGTTTAACTCAAACCTTTATCTTCTTTACTTTCATGATAATTCAATATATGGAGTCATTTCGACTATTATGTCTATGGTTAGTCTATTCTTCTGATATTGGATTGCTAACTTAGAGCACTTTGAAATGCTTCATGTAAGCATTATGTTTAAATATATTCTTGAAGAAGACTTCTTTTTTTGTTAGTTTAGGTATTGATCTAATTCTACTATTTGGATTATTAGTACTCTAGATGTTTGAAATAGTATTTGAAGTATATTATGCACTCTAATGACAAAGATTATTGGTTTTTAATGTTGTTAGTCTTGAGTGTGGATTGCTGGAAATTGATTTGTGGAAGGTTTTCCGATAGTTACCTATGTTTTTAGCTCTATCCGACTACTATCCATTCATTATTTTTCTAACCCTTATCCCATTTATATCCCTATATTTATACATTTAATTAAGCTTAAATGAGTCAACACTCAGATTAGTTGACAAGGTATACCAAACTACTCTAGAGGTTGTGTTAAATAAATATTAAACTCATCCAATGTCAGGGTTTAGACTGTGATTAGTGGGTGCATGCCTAACAAGATTACTATAGATGATAGTCATAGTTTTAAGATTACCTTGATGTCAATTCAAATCCCAATAGTTTTGGCACACTATATGGGACCCTGTTTACAAGAAACATTCATTCACCCATAAGATTTTATTTCTACTCTTCTCAAAGGAATCAAGATTTAGTGGATTGTCTTGACCTCAAGTGGTGTAAACAAATTTACTTGGTGACTCCACTAAGATAGAGAACCTAAGAGGACCTTCCTAGTAGCTCATAATTTTCATGTATACCAGGTCATATGCTAAAAACAACCAAGACCCTATCACATTTTATGAGCTTCCCCTAAGAGGGTCCAATATTATAAGAATTTTGTTCCTAGACTCACAGTTGGAAGAGGTCCTAGTTGAATCAGCCCCTAGGGTACCTCCAAGACCAACTCCTTTAAAAACCCCAATAAACATAGTTGCATAGTAGAATGTAAACCCAAATCAAGCTTTGTAGAAACATCCTAATTGGGATACGGTTGGTCCTTTAAGCCTTGCCCAAAATGCATGATACTCCCTAAGTTGTATCTAAAGCTATACCCATATATAATGGTTCAAGTAAAATTGCTTATGGGAATTACTAGGATATATTAAACTTAGCAGCCATACACAACATTAGAAATGAAGATGTAATTATCAGGATTCTAGCCCTATCCTTTAGAGGAAAGATTATGCATTAGTTTAGGACCTTGGAAGATAACAACATCACTTCATGGGATGTATTAGTTGAGCCTTTTGTAGAATAATTTAATGAATATTTTGATCCTTTTTTTCTCCTAAACCAGTTCACATCTATACAAAAGCATCAACAAGAATGAGTCTTTGATTTTAACCTAAAATTTAGTAGAACCTGGAAAAGGATACCATCTGAAGCTAGACCAGCTGCCCCTATTTATTTCATGTACTATATCAGAGCTCTTGGGTTAGAAATTGGTCTAAAGACTCAAAATTTATAATTATCTACCTTTCTCCAAGTGTATAATGTAGTCCTATAGGCAAAAAATATCCTTATTATTATAGGAAGGCTACCTCTAAAGATAGTTTTGCCCTATTGTTCTGATGTTCCTTAATTCTAAGCTAAAGTAGCTACACTCTCCTATATGGAAACTCCTCATTTGTCATCACCACTCCCTCATATGGATCCAATTCCAACTCCCAAAGTATCATCTACCTCAATTTCCTTTCCACCACTCCCATATCAAGTACCTCAAGAATCCACCATGTTGCTTGATATCTAGAGTACCTTGAAAACAATCAATGACAAGGCAAATGCAATGGAGAAAAGGGATATGGAGAGTTATTAGTAGAGAAGGTAGCCCTATATTAATGGATATTAGAAACCTGATACTAGTAATAGTGCAAGGACTAGGGTTAACACAAATCAAGAAGATCAAGAGTATGCCCTTGAGACCAGTCTTGTGAATGTTTGGTGCATTGTGTATAATGATCCACATGATTCAGATTCATGTTTCATGTACCAACACCATGTGTAATAGGCCATGGAGAAATCTAAGAGGAATAAAAAATGTAGAGTCAACATGTTGTGGTAGTTAGAATAGATCATTATCAGACAAGATATTTGTGAAAAATAGTATATTTCTATCATTACTAGGTTAGGGAAGAATATATTGCAGGTTGATCCATAGAATATGGGTCAATTTTAGGTTCCCTCTCAAAAAATAAATAAGCACCCCTACAAATTAATGATAAATTCCTTATTCCTCAAGCAACTGAAAAGAGAGATGCAGCTCCTAAGAGCCAATAAAAGAGGATCAATTTTCCAAAAAGGTACGAGAATGAAAGTGATAAAGAAATAATAAGTTCTAAAGATGAAACACAAGAAAAGATGAGATTTCATTTCATCACTAAAAGTAAAAGGATTGAAGCTACACAATAGTATAAGATAAAATATGGAGAGCCAGAGAAGAGGTATGATAAGCTCCCTTCAGAGAAATCAAAATATAACATTGTGGAGGAGATGAAGAGAATTCCTCCAAAGCAAGTCTCTATGATACCCTCATTATTCCTGGTCAGATAGATTTTCTCAAGGCTTCTTTAAGTAAGAATACTTAAGAAAAGTAGACTAACATAATTTTTAGTATACCTTATTGTAATGAGAATATGACTCCCACTGCTCTGAAGAACAAATTACTTCCTTTTTATATTTCCTTGAGAATGGAGGGTTGGATAGTCCACAAATTTATGATTGATTTAGGGGCTTCAACCACAGTCATGCCCAAAGTAGTCTATGATAATATGTATATGTAGTATAACCATTCTTATCCCAAATTTTTGTAGTTGTATGGTACACCAGTTAAGACCATTGGAGTAGTAAAGGATGTACTAATGAGACTGCACAGGGCTCTAAAAGTAACTATTGTGAATAAATTATGGTGGTGGACCTAGATCCTTACTTTGGCATGTTTCTTTATAGAGAGTTCACTACTAAGCTAGGAGGCTGTATGTATTTGGAATACTCTAGCATGATGATTCCATTCAAAGGAAATAGGACAATGATAACACCTAAAAGCTTGTGTCTTATCACATTGAAAATATTAAGGAGGATATGTGTAACCTCTCAGGTCTAGATGAAGTTGAACTAGTAGAAATATTTGAAGAGTTAGAAGTGGAGGATGAATTCCCATTCAGATAGGATTATAGCTAGTTTGAAATAGGTATGGGCACTTACAATATTTCCTCAAAATTAGAGAAAAATATCCCTGCTATCTCCAATCAATCACTGAGAGAAACATAAATCTAGAATGTGCATTTTGATTGTGCAAAGTGCAAAATGGAGCTAGTGTAGGCATAGTACTACAATCCCTTTTAGAAGGTGTGAAATATTTTCTTATAGACTAACCTGGTCTTGTACCAAAAATATTGTGGAATATGAAGCTTTATGCTTGGAACTGATGCAAGCAGAGAGTATGGGAATTAAAATACTAGAAATATATGGTGACTTTGAACTGATAGTTAATCAAGTCAAAGATAAGTGCAACAAAAAACACCATTACCTAATATTATATACAAATAGGGTATGAGATTTTATGGAGTATTTTGATGCCCTTAATATCCACTCTGTTCCTAGGAAACATAATATGTTGGATGATTCTTTGGCTGTTAAGGGTTCAAATTTCAACTCTTCTTCAGATATGGGTTTATCAAAGGACATAAGAGTCAAACTAGTATTCAAACTTGCAGTACTAGATAGATAGATTTTTGGTATATTTTTTAGAGTGATGATCAAATTATTGACTTTCTGGTAAGGGAAGCTTGCTTATCCAGTGTGTAAGAGGAGCTACCTTATAAAATAGATTGGCAAGATATCATTCAATTGAAGAACAATCATATACCTAAGGGTTTGATCACCCTATAAAACATCTTTAATAATGAATATAGAAGAAACAAAAGAGCTATGGAGGTCAATGAAGAAATATATAAAGATATCAAAGTTGAAAGGGATAGAAAGCTCAAAGTTGGTATCTGATGTTCTCTAGAGGAAATAGAGGAAATAAAGACCCTATACCTCAAGTACCAATATATTTTAGCCTAGTCATATGAAGATATAAAGGTGTATGATAAAAGGGTTATCTAGCATACTATTGACCTAGAGGATGATGCAAAGCCTTTCATATAGAAGTAGAGGCCTGTAAATCCTAGTATTGAATCCATAATGAGAGAAGAGTTGCTAAAACTATTGAAAGATAAAATTATTTACCCAATCAAGGACTCTACATATTTTAGAAACCTGAACTAAGCATCACTGAAGGATCATTACCCCCTCCCTCAGATTGATCAGATTTTGTATATTTTTATAGGGGTTGAGAGTTTTTTTCTTGTTGGATGGTTTCTCAGGATACAACCAGATCTGAGTAAAATATGAGGATCAGTTTATATATTCTTTACTACTATGTGGGGAACCTTCACTTATAAAAGAATACATTTTGGTTTATCTAATGTTGGGGCTACCTTATAAATATCCATGGATTATTATTTTGGGGAACTAATCAACAAAGTCATCCTCATATATCTAAATGATATGACTATCTTATCTCACAAAAAACAAGCTCACTTGGATCACTTGGATCAAGAGTTTAAAAAATGTAGAGTTTGGTATCTCCCTAAACCCAAAGAAGTCATTCTTTGCATTCCATGAAGGGAAACTATTAGGACATTTTGTATCTAAAGAAGGTATATCTATTAATCCTGATAGAGTGAATTCAATCCTAGATCTTCCTCTACCTATGAATAAAAAGGCCTTGCAATCCTTCTTTGGGTAGATCAATTTTATAAGAAATTTTATTTCATATTTTTCCCAAATTGTTAAACCAGTTTCAGAGCTGCTAAAAAATAATATGGAATTTAAGTGGATTAAAGCAAAAAAGAAATCCTTTGAAATAATCAAGAAGACCATTGCTCTATCCCAGTACTAGTGAACCCTGATTTTAGCAAATATTTTATTCTATATGCCTATGGATCTGAGGATAGCTATGTAGCAGTATTGTCATAGAAGAATGATGTTGAACAGGAACACCCCATATTTTTTTGGAGCTAAAATATTCACAAATACCAGAACAAATATAATTTTATTAAGAGGTAAGTATTTGTAGCAAGGTTATGCACAGTGGTGAATATTCACAAATTGGGTGAATATTAGGATTTTTAAAATTGGAAATTGGTGAATATGAGGACCCTCGACGTTGGCCCATTCACCTAAAATTTTTGAGATCAATTTTTTCTTAGGGTTAATTTGCCATAATATATATCCAAACATAGGTATATTTGTACTCGTTGGAAAGCTCTTTTCGAGCCTAATCTAATGGTGGTATTTTTATGAAGTTATAAGGTGATTTAATAGGTCAAAATGTGTCCCAAATATGACCTTACTTTTTAGGGCTTCAAATGCCCCAAATTTTGGTGTGAATATGATTGATTTTATTTGCTTAGGATTCACCATGATTCACCTTGATTTCAACTAGGATTCACCATTTTTTTACAAGTACATTTTGAGTCCAACCCTTATGCATAACCCTAATTTGTAGCAATGAAATCATTGAAGAAGTTTAGGTAATACTTGGCTCAAAGTAATACTCTTTTTTATGTGGTACACCCAAATGTTATAAGTTTCATAGTACAAGGAGAAATGGGAGATAAAAGATATGGTTGGATTATAAAAACCCATGAATATGATGTGGAGATACATCCTACTATGTTAGTCAAAGGCAAAGCTCTATATCAAGGAATTATAGCAAAAACAACTTCATATTAGTTAGCAGCTTGTCAACCATCTTAAAAAAAAATGAGGATAACTCTATAGAGGGTGCATATTGGATTGATCATATGACAAGTTACTTTCAGCTAGGTGTGTGCCCTCAGGACCTTAATTCTTCACAAAGAAGAAGGTATAGGATTTAAGTCTTAAAATTTGTTCTATTGATAGAAGAGTTATATAAAAATAATCTTGATGGAATTTTGTTGAAATTATTGAAAGAAAATCAAAAGCAAAAGGTCATTGAGGAATTACATAAATGGTTATCAAGAGGACACTTATCAGGAAAGGTCACTGCTATGAAAATAATAACGACAGGATACTACTGGCCCAATTTTTTTGCTGATACCTTCAAGTTAAAAAGAGCATGTGATAAGTACCAAAGGTATGTAGGGAGAAACAAGAACGTTTCATTTTTCCTTAGGTCAATCCAAGTTGAAGAACCTTTCCAAGAGTGGGGATTAAATTTAATTGGAGTTATAAATCCTAACTCTTCAATAGGTCATAAATATATTTTGACTACGATAGATTACTTCGCAATATGGTTTAAGGTGATTCCAACCAAGAGATCAAACCAAAAGGTGGTAATTTAATTCATGGAAAGCTTAATCGTAAGGTTTGGGCTTCCCGAAGCCATAGTAAATGATAATGGTCCTAATTTTATAGGTGTAAAGTACATTGATTTTGCAAGCAAATATGGTATAATTTGAATAACTCCTCTAATTATTACCCTCAACTTTAAGGGAATGGGTTAGCCGAATCCACTAACAAAAAATTTCTCAAACTTTTGAAAAGGGCACTGGAAAGCAACAAAAGATGTTGGCACCTTCTCCTAGAGTAGTCTCTGTGGGCTGATATGATTACTATCAAGAGGTATACCAAGGCATATCCTTATGAATTAGTGTATGGGAAAGAGGCCATTCTACCTACTCACCTAGAGATACTAGCTGTAAGGTTGGCCAACCAGAATGGTGAATCAAATCAGGATCTAGTGGAAGCCAGATTGATGCATCTCTTACAGTTGGAAGAAATGAGGATTCAAGCATATGAGAATTTCTAGAGACACTCAATCGACACCAAGGTATGGTTTGATAGAAATACCAGGTTTATAAAATTCAACATAGGTGATTCAGTCCTAAGGTGGAATGTAGAGAGATCCAAGCCTAGAAACCACCAAAATTTTGATTATTTCTGGGATGGTCCACTCGAAGTAGCAGAATTCAAGGAGAACAATTATTTCTAGCTTCATGATCAATAAGGAAGCTTACAATCAATCCCATTTAATGGACACCATATAAATATTTACTTCATGTGAAGGTTTATTTTATGTAACATATGTACATTTTTGTATGATATTTAATTTTTTGTACAAAAAAAAAAAAGGGTAGCGGTTCACAAGATATTCTCAACCGGAGGTCAAAGAAGTTAAAATGTGTTATACCTTGTTGTATGTTTTGTTTCATGCTCAAAAATTATAAGACAAGGATGAGTCATGGGCTGCAACATGCTCTATGCCACAACCAATCAATGAATTATGTGTCATTCACAATTTGTCACACTAGTTCAGTCATTTTTAAAAATTTTAAGTGTGCATCGAAGTAGTGATTCATATACTACATTAATGGCAAAAAGCATGCATGTAGGATATTTAAAGATTAATATTTGATTATTGCTTATCTCGCAAGTAGTGCTTAATTATTGAGTAATAAAAAATTATTTAGATAAACTTGTAGAGTGACAAAGAAGGGTGATTTTTACAATTTTTTTAGAACTAGTGCCAAAAGCTGCAAAGCAAGCAATTCAATAGGAAAACAATGAATTACAACATTATGTAGATAAAGTAGAAGTAATATAAATTACAAGGATGACATGGAAGATGAGGACCAATATTATGAGAGAAATTTATCACAATTTCTTTGAAGGTCTATCAATTTCACTCCAAGGTAATTGTGTTGACAATTTATTCTTATCATTTTATATTTGTGATTCATTGTACCTTTGCCCTAAATTAATGTCTACAATAGGTAAATTATATGATCCTAAAGTTAAAGTATTAAAAATATCTAAGGGTAAAACCCTTTTCAATATAACTACTCAGGCTTACCAGGATCTTTTTGCTATGGGTGTCGACCCTCCTGTGAATCCTAAACCCTTTTATCCACAAGTCCAAGCTAAATATTATTCAGTACAGGGTTGTTCCCACAATGGTGAGCCTTTTAGAAAATGGGTTTACATTCAATTTAAAACAATAATATCTAGGAATACCCTACCTAAAATCCCAATTACCACTAAGCATTTTGCCTACCCAAATTTTTTTACCATGTTAGAATGCCTAGAAGGGTTAAATTTTGATAAATATGTAAGGGATTGGCAGATAGCCACTATTTACTGCATATCTAATGAGAAAATTTACAAAGCATCGATGAAAGATTAAAATATCAGATCAATTTATTTTTATTGGTTGGCTTACCTTTCTAAGAGAATGCATGAGTAGTTGGTGAGAATGAAGAGAGATTCAGAGACACCCTCTTTTAGACACTACTCTAACCTAATTTTGATGTTCCTCACTATCATGATAAAAGAGATGCCTTGGATTCCAATAACAAACAAAAATGATAATGGTGACCCTATACCAATCTCCCATTGAACCGATCATCTGAGGAATGCTGAGTTTTACTATAGGTTCAATTAGGAATTTTTAGGGCCACCCTTCAAAATCATGTATGGCCAAAGTCCTAGATTACCTCCTATGACTAAAGATTTTTTATAGGTGGAGTAGGTGAAGGAAGGAGATTGGTATATCCTCATCGAGGAAATAGTCATTAGACTCTATGGCTTCACAAAGAAATCGTTTCTACTACCTCACTTTATCACCAGTAGAATGTTGAATTTAGAATACTAAAGAAAAGTTGATTTCATCAATGTCAAATTTGGCACTAATAAGGGAAGAAAAAGGATATTGATTTACCCCCACAATATAGATGATATCAATGTAACTAAAAAGGGCCAATATGAATAAATTGTGTAGTATCTGGAAAGGCTTGGTCTTATGTATATTCTAAAAATATGGAGATATGATCCAAATAACAAGTTTTTAGCAAGAAACATTGCCCTAAATGGAGAAAGAGCCCTTAAATTTAAAATAACTTTGAGGCCCCACTTTGAGAAGGGCACAAATAATAAGGAAAATTCTCTATTAGAGTGGAATGTTAGAAATATGGAGAAACTTCTGCATTGAAGATATTTTTATGAGTAATTAGTTGATTGTAATCCCAAAAAGAACAAAACCCACCAGTTAAAAGAGTCCAAGATCAAAGAAATGGAGGAAAAATATCATTGGGATGAGGGTAATATTTGGGAATGGTGGAAGATGAGAGTAGAGATAGGTGCTATAAAGGCTAGGTACGACTATCAATCAAACATTGATTTCTCTAAGCTATATGACAAACACATTAATATTTGAAGGCCAATAATGGTAGAAGCCTAGTGTTGAGATACAAGAAAATAGGAGTGAAAAGGCAAAATAAAGATCAAGTGTCCTCTAACTCTCCTTCTCCACTTTCATAGTAAGAGGGAGAGAAAACTACAACAAATACCCCACCAGTAAATGAAGAGCTCAAACCACATTTGAAACTTCACAAGAACAACTACAAAAATACTCAGTGGGTGTCATAATGATGAAAATTATGCATTACTCTAGTGGTGGCCTAGGTAAATATGAAACAAGAAAGTGGATAATGTCTAGGTAGATATAAGGCCAAAAAATTTAGCCTTAGGAGGAAAATATTTTTTACTATATCCAATCATGGGTGAAATAGGGGATAATTCTATGCTCATTCCTATGAAATTCACCGCTGCAACCCCTGCAAAGTCATCCCCAATTTCAAAAGTTGCATTGCAAAGGGTACAACATCAAGATGACCCCTAAAAGGAAAAGCCTATAGTGGATATCATATTTAAGAGGAAAGTAAGATATTCATTAGGGGATGTCGAGAAAGAGATTAGTAAGAAGTAGAAGATGGATCAAACATGAGTAACTGAACAATCCTCGATACCAAATACATAAAATCTAGCCCAATAGACATAGCAACAAGATGTGGATGATATTTTTCAGCAGTCTACTTTGGTGGGCAAAGGTATGTTCTCTATCCCTTATTCTCCTTCTCCTTCTCCTTACCTAAATAAATATCCCTCCTACTATCAAGAACAAATGGAACAAATGGGATAATATCCACCTCATAGTTCACCACCCACATCACCATTCATCACAACGTCTAAAGTTAATCCATATCCCCTACATTCACCAAAAATATTAGTGTCATATTCAGCTACTCACACTCCTTCACCCTCAAAATTATCACCAATTGTATTAGTAGGATGGCAATCCTTATCACAACCCCCACCTCATCCCATGGTTGCAACATACATTGCTATTTCTACACCAACTACAACCTTTACAATAAGCATAGATTCCACCATCATTACAACCACTTACTTTCCATATATGCCAGGTCCATTCTTTCTGTCACTCATAACTGCCTCCAATCCTACAAAACATTCTAGAACTTCTTTATAGAAGGTGAGGAATATTTCATAGAAAGTCCAAATTTTCTAGAGAATGAAATTATATTAGCCTTCAAAACATGTTGCTAGATGGAGAATTACCATTGTCATTGATCTGGTGGCTAGAAAAAGAAAAACTATCCCCCTCACCCCTCTTGTTAGCAAACCAGAGGAATAGATGACTATGAAAGATTTTAGCTGGAAGAGCATACAAAATATATTTCCCATAAATGATGAATTGGTCATAGCTAAGGATCATCCTGAGACCATTTATGTCCAAACTAATATTTGCAAAAATAAGTATGAAAAATTGGAGAAAAATATTGAAAAGTTGAAGAAAATAATCAGCAATCAGAAGAAGGTGGAGAAAGCTGTGAGAAATGAAGCCAAGAGCTAGTAGAATAAATACTAAGAGGGCATCAAATTCAAGGAAAAAGTTGAAACATTGAAGAAGAAGAATGAAGTATAGGTCAAAGAAATACAAGCCTTGAAGCAGAAGCTTTAGGTTGAAAATGCTAGAGCTATAGGTTTCTCTAAATACAAGATCAAACAAATCAAGAAACAAATATGGTCTAAAATCTTAGAGAAGTGCTCAGAAATCGAACTTGTGATTGACTACATGGATGAGGCCATCCATTTATTATATACAACCAAGGAAAATTTGGACAAGTTCAATGAAGAGCTACATCCCATGGTGGTGCAAGCAGATAAAATATATAAGATGTCTGCAAATAGATTCAGTGAAGCCACCAAACCCATCCTAAATAAGGAGTGGAATACTACAAGATTGGTAGCTGGGATTGCAATCAACAAAATGAGCTACTCTATAAAGGATGGCTACTTATAGATAGAATCAAATACAAGTTGTAGTAGATTATGGATATTAACAAAGAAATGATGCAATATGGTTTTGGAGGATTTTAAAATGAAAATGACATCCTTTTATCAGAAGAAGACCTCTAGACTAGCATAGGATCAATCATATAAGATGAGTTTAAAATAGATACCTGGGAAGACCCAATCAATCAGGATCAAGTCTCTCAACTAATCAAAGACTTAACCAGGCTCAAAGACTTAATGGAGGACTTGGTAAATAAGGGACATTCCATGTCCTATGAAGAAACTACCAAACTAGAGTTTACCCATAAGCAACTTAAATAAATGACCAATCCCACTAAATCAGCCTGGGACCAAGCATTAGAAATTTTGAATTAGATGATTCAACTGTATGGAGCATAACCAAAACTAGAGGTTGAATAAGAGGAAAAATTTGATGAAGAAAGAGAAGTCGAAGAGGAAGAGAAGAGAGATAATTAAAATGAGAAACAAGAAAGAGATGATGAAGAGATGCACCAATAAAAGGGTGATCAGAAAGAAGAGAATGCAGAAGATACTAAGAAGACACAAGAAAAATAGGTTGAAGAATAGGACCAGTAGGAAAAGGTGCACGAGTAGAGAAATTTTATCACTAAATAAGCTAAGCATTTTTGTATACCATAGCTGGTAGAAGAGCCATATATGCATGTTTTGTGAGTTGTTTTGATACTGACAATGCTAGAAGGTGGCCATAAAGCATGAAGCAGTGAAAAGACATGAAAAAATCATGATGTCAATATGCAAGGAGAGTCATGATTAGACTGAGTTTATAAAATATGTACATATTGGTTTAACTAGAGCAAGATTGAAATAATGGAAGAAGAAGTTGCAGATTTAAGTTACCCTTTGCCTCTTGCATGGTTTCCTAATTAATGGTTATTCTTTAAGCATCTTCATAAATGTTTGAAAGTATGGTTGTCACACAATGATTATTCTACAAATCTTAACTTGCTATGATATACATATTGCTTCTTGCATGATTTCTATATGAACCGTTACTCTCTAAGAATATTCAAAAATATTTTAAGATAGTTATGATCATATGGAAGTTACTCTATGAAATATAACTCATTGATGATTGGAATATACCCTCTATTTCAAATCCTCCTTCATAAATTCATTCTCTCCACTACATAGTTTTCTTCCTTCCATATTCATTAATTCATATTTTCTCTAAAAATTTCCCTTCATTCATTAATTTCATTTCACCCTCACTAGCTCCTACTATTTTTTACTCCTAATGCCCAATGGATAATACTCCAAGTCCTCAAGCTTTGTGAGAAAATCCCCTTAGGATATGCTAAATGTAGGCTCAAAAATGCCACATACTTAGAAAACTTTGCAAAATTTTATAAGTCCTAAAGATTGCTCCAAATTGCAGCAGTGGAACAACACAACATGTTCTACATCATGTTCAACTTAGTCAAAGTTACACTCAATATATTTTTAAATGTGGCTCAAAGCACAAGGTAAATGAAGTGGCTTGCAATAATTTTTTATCTTGCATGACCTAGCACATGGTTCTACCCCACGATAAACATAGTCAAAGTTGATAAGCTTGCCATCCAAATCATGGCTCACAACACAGTTCCCTATCACACAAGTCGATGCATGTTCCATACCATGTGGCTCAGCATATGGTTCCATGCTATGGTTAAAGTGGTCAAACCTAACAAGTTGGAATTCAAAAAAATGATCTAGAACATGGTTCCACATTGTGCAGCTCAGTGCATGTCCCATACCACATGACTCAACATAGTTTTTAGCTCTACTGTCAATGTTGGTCAAAGTGGTGAGTGGGCATTCTAAATTGTGGGTTAGAAAATATTTTGAAACAATGTTCTATACCACGAACTGAAACAACAAGAATATTATATTGAAGACAAGAAGAACAAGCTAGAACATGTTCCCACACCATGCAACCTAGAATGCAATTTCTAATAAATACAACAAGGCTCCTTTGCTCTAGCCCGTGATCAAAGTAGTCAATATTTTTTAATAATATTTTCAAGGAGTGGATACATTTGACATCGCTCAAAGGAGTAAGAAGAAGAGGTGTCATCATCTCTATACCGTAGGATGTTGTAGACCGCAATTAGGCATGCCATGTTCTTGATGCTCTAATCTTAACCATTCAACAAGAGATCAATGACCTATATACCATGTATTTTGAACCATGTATAAAAGTAGGATTTGAATTGGTACAAAGTCACAAATTATTGTTTGAAGGTTTGTAAGGTGGAAGCGAGCAGGAAAATTAAGTGGTAGAGGATCAAGAACTGTGAGTGGATTTAGTTGTAGATCCATGACAAGATAGCCTCAACAAGAATGATGGATGGTCTTGATTCCAGATCGACTCAGTCTAGATTCAAAAGACATGAGAGCTTAATGACTTGTAGAAGCCAAGTTGAAGAGTGAAATATTACATGGCTTTATTTTTCCTTCAAATAAAGTAAGAGATTGGCATTTTGAATTTCTTGTAATGTTCCAATTCTTTCAAATATTTTAAAAACACACGTAAAACTATAAATAGATGTCGAACCCTCATTTTCAAGGATTGGCTCTAGAGTGTTTGCTTGTCCTATTGTTGTATATTTTTTTGTAAATCAATTGAAGGAGCATTACTTGGATGTTTGCCTTAAACCTATCTTATTTACTTTTGTGAGAATTTGATCTTTGGAGTCATTTATGCTATTAAGACTATGTTTAGTCTATTCTGCTGATATTGGATTTCTAACTTAGAGCACTTTGAAATACTTCATGTTTAAATATATGCTTGAAGGAGACTTATTTTTCTATTAGTCTGGGTATTGATCTAATTTTTCTATTTGGATTATTAGTACTCTAGATATTTGAAATAGTCTTTGAAGTATATTATGCACTCTAATGATGAAGATTACTGGTTTTGAATGATGTTAGTATTAAGTGTGAATTACTGGAAATTGATTTGTGGAAGGTTTTCCTATAGTTGTTTATGTTGTTAGATCTATCTGGACATTGTTCATTCATTACTTTTCTAACCCTTACCCCATTTCTATCCCTATATTTATACATTTAACTAAGCTTAAATGAGTCAACACTCAGATTAGTTGACAAGGTATACCAACCTACTATGGAGTTTGGATTAAATTAGTATTTAACTCATCCAATATCGGGGTTTGGACTGTGATTAGCGAGTGCACACCTAACAAGATCATTGTAAATGATAGTCACATTTTCAAGATTACCTTGATGTCAATTCAAATCCCAACAATTCTCACTTCTTTGTAGGGTATATTTGTGCAATCCACTATTGAGGGTGGTTTGTTATCTCATCCAATTTGGTTTAGCTGTAAGGAAGGATATCATTTGTTCTCATACAAGATCATCTAGAATAGGCATGACATGTAGAAAAACTTTTTGTAATATCTAAAGTCCTTTAGTTGCTTGTTTATCTAATCATCTATGTATCTCACATAGTTTATCATTTAGCAAATATAGTTGTCCATTGCAGGAAGGGATATTATTCCTCATAGATTCAAGTATATGTCATTTTCTCTAGCATTATTGTAATCCCTAATAATACTAGTTGGAAATAATCCTTAAAGAGTTCTAATTATAGAGGATTATCGAAGTCAAGAGCTTTGTTAGGATTCTTTAGGTGTAGCACAAGGAAATCCATCCAAAAATGTTGGTCAAAGTGGTATTAATAGTATTTCTATACTTTGGGGTTGCAAGTGACCCACATTATTGGACCATCTACCAGATTCAACATATTTATGATATCCTCATCCTAAATATATAAGTACTCATCCCAATATAGTGGTCTAATACACCTCCCTTATAATCATATCTTTCAACACATGCTTCCACCAATTATTTAAAGTTACAAACCTAGGTATGGGGTTCATTTACAATCCCAAATTCCACACATAACTTATGCTATAGGAGTTTGACCTAGGCCCTAGATTGAACCTATTTAATTCCTTCTTCTTGATCTATTTTAGGGAGTGCTTGAACTTCCCCTTATCCACTCTTCTATATAATTTTTCAAATATTTCTTGTAGTCTTTTGGGTGGAGAAGCAATTTTATTCTTTTATGATCTATTCTTCTCCTTTCCCTTTGAGGAAATTACTCTCGAGGCTGGCACCTTGATTTAGATCTATGTTATTGGGATAGAAATAGGAGAGGTGACAATGGTTGTACATGAGGACAAATAATTGGATTTTGAAATGGGGGGATTGGTAGAGGTCAAAGTGGTATTCATGATGGATTGAATGAAAATAACCACTTTTAAAAAGAGAAAAAAATGCCAAGTTTTGAAGCAGGAAGCAATCCACTTGGTTAATGAAGTGATTTGCTCAGTAATATTGAGAAAATTACTAGAAGAGAAAAAAGATGAAATTTATAATGTGAGCAAATCAGTTGGTTCTTAAAGGAGTGAATCACTTGGTATGGCAATCAAATTACTAGTAAGGAAAACTTGGCAAGTTTAGTAATGGACTAATTGCTTGGCCTTGTAGTGAGTAAATTGCTCAAACATATGAGTAAATTGATTAATTAAAGGAACTTAGAAAAAAATAATATTCTTAATTAGATCAATTTAATATCCCAGTATTAGAAGAGTGATTAAAAACTTGAGGACTTAGAGTGATTTTCCATGTCTTGGAGGATAACAATTCATTCAACTTGGAGCAAATTGCTCCTAATGGTAACTCTTCATGAATTCTATATTTTTCTCTTGTATATTATTGATACGGTACACTATACTTGGTGATTCAAAAAGGAAGAAGCAATGTATCAAAATGGTCTACTTCAAGTGGGGAATCTTGGGTCAAGGCTTGACATTACCAGTTCTAGGTAGGAAAAAAAGGGGTGGTTCATGTGTTGCTTTGTAGAAGTGGTAAGGTCATTTGATGCTTGTAATGGTTAATGATTAAGAAACTAAATTTAATGGGATAGTATATGAGCAATTACTTTGAGGTAATTACTCACATTTTAGTAAATGTAAAATGATAATAAAGACACATTCATAACATTTTAGCTCACTCTTCCTCACCAACCTTTGAGATCTAGAAATTAGTTTTTCAATTTTTATGTCTATAATATTGAGATTCACAGAATAAGCTTTTTAGAGGTTCAAGTGATTCACTCCAGTATGAGAGCAATTCACTTCTTGAATAGGGAAATTCACTACCAAATCTTGACTTTGGCAAAAAAATTCAATTTAAAATTTTGGATAATGGGGATAAAAGGAAATAAGAAAAGGGTATGGTCAAGTTATTTTTTCAAGGTTTTCTCTAGGACTCAAAAAATATTTTCCTCTTCCTTTTTTTCTTATTTTTTGTATTTTTTTTAAATTTATATTTTTCTTTGAGAAAAAATAGAAGTGGAAGTACTTTCCAGAAAAGGAAAGAAACATAGGAATACTTATAATCGATAGGAAAGTATAAAATAAATTATATCCATATTATATTTTCTTTCTTTTCTTTGAATGCCCTTTTAAACCAACCTTAGGTGCTACTTGTTGACTAAAATTAACAATGATCTTCCATCCATTATGATAATACTATAATAATTTAGCCCTACCACTCATAGAACCTACTACCACTCTAGAGAGAATCAAAATTTTTATCACTTCTTAGCTTACCCCTATCTTCATCCTATTTGAACACCAAACCACCTTCTTTGTAATCCATTTTTTTGGTCTTTTTTTCAAACCATCTCTTTAGCACCATTTGATGTTGCACCATCCTTTTGAATGATGTCTTCCTTTATTTTATAGAGCTAGAAAAAAATTAATAATACTTGCATTAGATCAGTATCAATGTCTTTAAGATCTAATTTTTGACATATTTGGAGAAAATACATTTGTAGGTTTACTGGTAGCATTGCTTCCTTTCTTAAACTATCTTGTAGGGAGATGATCCTATAGAAACTTTGGGTGTTACCTTATCTACCCATAATATATTTATTATTTTAATATGCCAAATCCTTTGATACTTGACTATTATATTTTTGAGAGTCCTTATAATGGTCTTGTTGGTAGATTTTGCTAAACCATTTCCTTAGCAATAATAATTAGAGGTTAGTTTTAGCACAAAAATATATTCTAATGTAAATTTAATTACATTGAATCCTATAAATAATATGGTATTATCAATTATTATTATGGATAAAGCCCCAAATATAGTGATTATATCTTCCAAAATTGGGTGACTACCTCTTGATTAGAAAATTTGACTCGTACTATCTCCATCCACTTTATAGAGTACTCAATTATAGTTAGAATGCATCCATACCCTATGCTAGATAAGGGTTTAATATTATTGATAAAATTTAGGTACCACTATTGGAAAGTTTTTATGATGATTATGTTCCTTAAAGTAATTGTCACTTTTCATTTCTTTCCCATGACAGTACAACAAGCTTTGCAATATTTAACCCACTAGAAGCAATCTAAAAATATGGTATGCTAATAATAACCTACCCTTAAAATTTTATATGCCATTTTTTGTGTATATTAATTTCCCCCTCTTTCATGATATTCCTTTATTAGGATTTTTCATCCTTTCCTCTTTAACACATATCAATAGGACTCCATCATACCCTTTCAAAAAAGGTGCATTATCCAACCATATAAAATATGAATTATCTTTTGTTTGAATGTAGCTCTTTATTTAGGTGTTACTCATTCCAAAACTTGTCTTGATATCATATATCCTAATATATCCTATCCAAATTAGTTGGTCATCTAGTTTGATCTCCTCTAACAATTCTAACTAATTCTTTAGGGCTAGTATAGTGGGTTTTTTACATAAATATTTACTCTTGACAATAGTGGGTTTTATCTCTATGTTAAATTCCTAGAAATTATTTATCCATATTGCTCTCTTTTCCCCTTATTAACCATGTAGAAAGTCTAATCTAACATTAGGATGAACCACAAAGACAATGATCCTACTTTGAGATAGATAATACCTAATTTTTTTTAAGGTTTTCATCATTAAAAACACTTATTTATTAAGTAATGTGTATATTTCCTCATAAATTTGGAGTACCTAATTCATATGGAAAATTTTTTGTTCCCTACCTTTTTATATTAACCCATACTAGAAGGCCTTTTCTTTTCATAGTGGTTTGGGACCTACCCTTTCTCTACATTGACAAGCCCTACCTTTCTACAGTGGCCTAGTCATGGTCCTCTATATATCCACTTTAGTCACCCTAGCACTGATGCATACAAGGAATGCACCCATAGAGGGAAGGACCCCTCCCTACCCTTAATGGATTTAGAATCCTAGTGATGATTTCATCCACACCAAAGATGCAAGCCTAAAATATTTGGAAATTTTTATGTTAATTAAGACTTGGCCTTTAGCGATTGTATCCTTTACATCTTGGAAAAACCTTTTACCTTCCTCAGTCCATACTAGGATCACATCCTTTTTCATCAACTTGGTGATTAACCTACCTAGTTTAGAAAATTGGCTATGGAATTAGCTATAAACTATATTTTCCCTATGATGGACCTAATTTCCTTCATAGATATGGGTAAATATAGATCTTAATTTTATTTCATCATTTTTATTATATTGCTAGGTTGTCTTCAAACACTTCATGCCCTATTTTTTTCTTATTGAAGAATGAAAATGAACTTTTTATATTTAAGTGAACTACCATACTCCCAACACCCTTAAAATATGGATTCTATGTGCTCAATATGCTTACCTCTTTATTTTACAAATTAATTAAATCATCAAGGTATATTAATATTATCTCACATAATAGACCTATGAAGTAAATGCTCAAATATTATTAAAATATATCCCTAGTATTTGAAAACCTAAAAAATATTTTTTGATATGCAAAGGTCCCTAATTTGGCGGTGAAGGTCATTTTGTGTTGATTGTTATCCTTAATCCAAATTTTATTATATCTTGAGAAGTCATCTAGGAGTGATAAAATCTTACATCCATACATATTTTGTAGAATATAATATATGGTAGATAGTGGGTAATTATATTTTAAGTATGCTCTATTCAAATTCCTAAAATTAAAGTAGCCTAATATCACCATTCTTTTTTTAGACTAGTACCAAGTTTTTTTTGTTTATGGAAAACACACCTTTTAGGGTGTCATATTTGGGTAAGACCCAAGGAGGTAGGGGTATCTATTCCAAAAAAATAATGCAAGGCTCACACATGGTCTTCCAAATTTGGCACACTCAAGGAGCATGCCTAAAACAACCAAAACACAAACAAACAAAAACACACAAAAACAACAAAAAAACAAAGAAAACACAAAACAACAAAAAAACACAAAACACAACAAACAAAAACAAAAAACAACAAAAAACAACAAAAAAAAACAAAAAAACACAAAACCAATAGAAACATACAAGAACACAAAAAAAAACAAAAACATAAAACACAAAAATAAACACAACAAAGACAACAACAAAAAAAACACAAAACAACCAAAAGAACAACAATTTTTTTTAACACAAACAAAACACAACAAAAAAAACACAAACATACACACACCCAAAAAATAAATTGATGAAAAAAACATATTACATCTATGACCTTTCTAAGCCAAAAGGACTTTTAACCAGGAATCAACAAAAAAAACATAAGAATGATTTTTTTGAGCTGGGGAACTGAAATACTTTGACTGAACCAAAGAGAAGCTAATACAAAGTAAAAAGGAACTAGGTACCTTTAGTATTAGAGCCATTCAAAGAAAGGATAGAGAGAATAAAATCCTTGTTTTGTGAAGTCCGCCATTTGGGAGGGTGGACATAGCAAGTAAGATCACCTTTGTCCAACCTCCAATTAGTTAAAGCATCAACAATATTATTTTATTCTTTGACCACATGATTGTATTCAAATTGCAAAAATCCCTTCTAGATTAATTGAATCTTTTCAACAATTATTTTTATTCTCCAATCAGCCTTATGGTTCTTAGGAGTCTTCAATATATTAATCATGACATGGGATTTAAATTCAAATAACACATTTTGCCATCCAACCTTAGCAACCTCATGAAGGCCTCTGAGGATACCATACTCCTCAACAAGGTTATTGGAAAGGATACCCAATTTTTTATCAAAAATGAAAACAAATGAACCATATGAAAGTCTACCAATTCCTCCTACATTAGCTTTTAAAGGGTTCCCCCTAGAGGCTTAATATTTTTTAAATTTTATAAAATCCTTAGGAGGAGGCTTTCAGTTCCTTGTTCTATCCATATTTTGATTACTCACATTCCCTTTAATTGTGTTGCTAATAGTAGAGTGTATTTTTAATATTTGCATAACTTGATCCCATTGTTGGTGGGATTCATGGGGGTGATTAAGAAGTTGTTAGACTGATTTAGATAAGTTGGCAATGGTATTTTTCCAAATATAGTGAATGTCCTTCCTTTCCTATTTGAAAATATAACTATTTCTTTCCTTCCAGATATTTGAAGGCAAGGTGGTTGTTCCCATACAAACTAACTACCCAAAAAAATCATCATCAACATCTTTTTTGGGCCAATCCCTCCATAGCTGCTCAAGAGTAGAAAAACTAGACCATTGTAAACCAATTAAGATAGTCATTATCTTCCATATATTAAAGGTTAAGGGACACTAAATAAAAATATGGCTAAGATTTTCCACATTCTTTCCACACATTTCACATCTAAATGGGCCACAAAATCCATACTTCATAAGTTGCTCAGTAGTGAGCACCCTTCAATGCAATAAAATCCAAATAAAAAACCTCACCTTAGGCCAAATATTTTGAGTCCACAACTATGTAAATATGTCACAGGACTGGTTGGGATTATTATGGCATAAGGTCAAATAACCTTGAGCAATAGTATACTCACCCTTAGTAGTGTTTTTCCATCCAAAAAAATCCTTATCATGGGACCAAGAGAGATATCTCATATGAAGGGTGTGTTGGATATATTTCCTTTGCCTTTTTGGAATTTGAATAGGTTAGTCCTCAATAGGGATCTAATATCTACCAACCTCTAAATTACCAGTCTAAAATTTACAATAATTAGCTACCTTTATCCAATTAGTTTGGTGTAGCTTCTCCATCCAGGGCCTTTAATTAAGTTATCAAAGGTTGGTGACCATTAAAAAAATTAGTCCAAAAATTTACCTATTGACCATTATGAATGATCCAAAATAACTTCTTCTTTATCAAATTATTACCAGTCCTAAGAACTTCCAAAATGGGAGAACCTATGGTAGGTAATTGATAGCGAGCAAGTTCTTCAGGAATTTTATTTTTAGCATATTTAACACAATTATTATTGGCCCAAAGGGCATTGGGGTTATTAAAAACCCTCGAATACAACTTTGTAGCTAAAGCCTTATTATTTTTTATAGTTGATCAAAATACTAATCCCCTTCATGTTTGGTAAGATATAAAGTATCCCATTTCACCAAGGCCCATTTTCTTTTCTTCTTAGTACCACTCCATAGGAACCATTGATTGATTTTATCTAGTTCTTGAAGAACTTCCTTTGGGATATTCAACACATTAGAAACATAAATAGGTATAGCTTGAAGGACTGATTTTACCAAGGTAATTCTACCCCCAGATGAAAGCCACCTATTGGTCCAATTTCTAATTTTCTCCTTTACTTTGTCCAACAACCAATTTTAGTCTTTTTTTTGTCTCTGGATGTTGATAAGAATGCCTAAATAATTTATTAGAAGGGAGGCATTCATATATATTAATTTATCTAGAATCATGGATTCATTTCTAGGAGAGTAATAAAAAAAAACTTTTGATTTATCTTCATTGATCAATTGCCCCATACCATTAGAGAAACAATGAATAATTTGTATAATTGTAGAGGTTTCCTTAACCATAGATTTACCTAAAATATTAGTCATAAAAAAACTAAATATGAGAGATAGACCTAGATCCATGAGCAATGGTAACTCCCTCAAGGATTCTAGTTTCTCTATTTTTGGTCACAGTCCTACCCAAGCATTTAGCAAGAATTATGAATATATAAGGGAGAGGGGGTCACCTTGCCTAATACATCTGGAAGTTGGGAACAACTATGAAGGGTAAAAATTGATAAGAATTAAGTAGGACAACAAAGAGATACATCCCATAATCTAATCTATCCAATCCTAAGAGAAGATAAATTTCCTCTTAACTTTGATAATGAAGTGTCAATCCACTCTATCATAATCTTTGGATAGGTATAAATGGATGACCATAGAAGGATATTTTTGTGCTTCCATGGGATGAATGGCTTCTTGAACAAGAACTATCTCATCCACAATATTTCACCCTTCCACATAACCTTCTTGTTTAGGGGAAATAATCTTATGTAAAAAAGGTTTTAGCCTCTCTGCTATGATATTGGTAATACCTTTGAGAACATTACATAAAGCTATTGGTCTAAAAGTTGAGAAATATTTTGCATATTGAAACTTCAAGACTAGAGTTATATAATTTTTAGTGATAACATTCAAAATATTTTTAGCCTTCCTAGATTCTTTCGCCACCTCTAATAAATCAACATGAAGAATGTCCTAGCATTCTTGGTAAAATTGAAAGGGAAAACCATCAGAACCTACAGTATTCCATTTTTGTGTTTTAAATACCACTTGTTGAAGCTCATTGATTATAATTGGAGCAGTAAAAATAGAGTTTTCCTTATAAATGATAAGATTAGGGATCATTTTAAGGATATTTTATTGAGAAGCCAAGTCAAGAGTTGCAACAATGAACAGTTTGGAAACGTAGCTGACTACAATAGAGTGCATGCCATCCCAAGTGTGGATAGAGTCTCTAGAATATGATTTAAGGGAAGAAATGATGTTGTGTGATCTATGGGATAGAAGAGAATTGTGGAAGAATTTCATGTTCCAATCTCCTTCTTTGAGCCATTGGATCCTATATTTTTGCTTCCATAAGAGCTCTTCTCTTTTTTCCCATTCCTCCAACTATGTTGTGAGTCTAATTTCACCTATACTTCTACTCTTAGTGTGACCATATAAATATATTTGATCATTGCACTCTTCAAGTTGAGCAATCCGTTCTTATTTCTTCTGTCAAAAATCTCCGAACTCCTTCCAATTCCAAATATTTATTTTGGATTTGATGTATTGCAACATTTTGGTAAAACAATACATCTTAGTTTCATACCTTGATTTACCTTCTTACCGCTATTGCCACACTTGGGGTTTTAAGGAACTATCTCTGAACCAGATTAACTAAAATTGAAAGGGCAATAAATTGACCTTGGTTTTCCACATTTCAACCATGACTGGCCAATGATCTAAACCAACATTGTTAAATGTTTTTACCTTAGGAATTTGTCCATGGATTAAGAAATTATCAAAGAAAAAGAACCTATCCAATATTTCCATGTACAAGTTGATCCTTACCTTCTATTATACCAATTCATGAGACCATTATCTGGTTGGATGTCCAGAAGGTGAAGGTTTACAATATAATCACTCATGAGGTCTAAGCTTCCATACAAATTCCTATTTCCCCCTCTTATCATCCAAATATAGAATGAAATTGATGTCTCCTCTAATAAAAACCCAAGATTTAGTAAAATGGGAGATAATATAAGTTATATCCTTCCATTGTATCCACTTTTCTTCCAAAGTAATTGAAGTGTAAATAGTCAAGCAGAGCATAATTTGGTTAGATTGTCTACTTTGTGCAACCATAACCAAGATACCCCAACTACCAACTATATGGTGAATAATGATCTCTTTTGGGTACCAGAGGCAAGCAATGCTGCTAGAAGCCCCATGGGAGTTTGATAAAAGCCACTTTTCCAATTGGCCAAATTTTACTTGCAATTGACTCCATTTCCCCTATAGACATCTTCATTTCCTAAAGGAAAACTAGATGTGGTTGGTTTTTCTGAATCATTCTTCTAATTTCATTTTGTTTTGAAAGACTCCCTTTGAGTCCTCTAATATTCCAAGTGATTATCATCAATAATAACGAGGCTAAAGATGTTGGTAAGGGAATTAATATTTCCTTCCTCTACAAAATTTTCACCTTCTTTTACCATATAATGTTGATTAGTCTTGTGGCCTACATTTTGTTAGTGTCCATATTCATTTTTTTCCTATTTCTTTTCTTACCCCAATTTAATATGGGATAGCTTCTTACCCTGAAGTATGTGTATATGAAACCAAAATATTTTTGGAAGGTTCAACAAAGTCTATATTGGGATGTGATTTATTTGAAATTTTAACATTTAAAAGATTGTTCTTCTTGTCTATGTTTTCTCCCTTATTTTTCTATTGAAAACCTTTGATTTCTTGGTTTGTCTTTGAGTCCTTCCCTACATTTTTAAATTGTGTTTCTAAGATTTATGTTTCCATTATGTCCTCTTCCTCACCCAGGAGGTTATTTGTGGAAATAATTACAAACATATTAGTTGACAACATCTCTTGATCCTTCATAACTAGTTTTTTTGTGTTCTTCTTAGGGATTTGGAAACCTTCTAAGTTTGTGTCCTATTTATTTTATCTAGAATTTTATTTGGACAAATACTATACAAATGACCATATTCATGGTATATTCTATATAAAAAAGAAATGTTCTCATAGTCCACCACCTTCTCCCAAGTGTCCTCCCAAATTGTAATGAGATCTTTTAAGGAAGGGGTTTATCAAAATCCATTAATACACAAATTTGAGAAAAATAATGTGTTCAAATTTGTGTGTACAATCAACAATCATCATGAAAGTTCCAAGGGAGTTTTCAATTGTAGAAAATATAGTCATATTCTAAAATTCAACTGGGAGGCCAAAGATTCTAACCCACATAGGTCCTATAGAAGGAATCTCTTCTTTGGATTTAAATTTAGTGTGCAAATGCTTCATGAAAAGCCATGCCTTTCCAAAGAACTAGTGACCCATTTGAAATATTCTCTCTATCTTCATCATTAGTAAAAATAACAAGAAAATAACCATTGGGATAAATAGATATTTGTAACCCACCTTGTGTTTTCTAGTATTTAGCAACCCACACTTTGAAAGGAGATAGACTCAGAAGAAAACCAAAGAAATGATAAATTAGTCTTCTTCTCTCCATATCTTCTATGTCATCTTGAATATCACGTATTTTTAGCTTCACAATTTCCATCAACTACTCTTAGACATCCTGACTTAGTTTATTTAAGATTTATCTTAGGAATCCTTAGAGGTCTACAAAAAAGCCTTAAGATTAATATTAGCATTAGTCTAGGGGTTCCCATAGTGGATCTATTTTGGGGGTGTTCCTTAGCAACGATATTGCTTGAGTTCTAAACTATTTTTTATTTTTCTAAGGAGGCTTCTCTTATTTTATCTATAGCTTGAAGCTTGTTTCTAGGTCTCTTTAATCCATGCCTTGGACACCAAATAAAGGTGTTATTTTCACATTTTCCTTGGCCAACAAATTGGAAGTATTTTTCAATCAAGTTTGTAGCATGAATACTTGTTGAATGATAGATTCCTAACCCATCATAGGTCTCTTACAACATATCCAATGTTTATTTTGGGCAAAAAAAAAAAGTGGTCACTAGGGTCTGTAGACCCCAAAAAATAGCCTCTGTTGCTACCTGCACTCAACACACATACATAACCTTCACACAATCAACTTCGAAACCCTTATCAAAAACAAAAAAAATCATTATAAAATAGTACCAAGTTTGATACCTAAGTATAATTCTTGATTTCAAAGATAATTTGGGCATATGGAAGTTTTAGTCAGTAATTTTTCATAATTATTTTAATTTGGGATTCACATGTCTTTATTTTTGTTGAAAGGGCTTTGTACTAGGCTCAAATTTGATATTATGTTCTATGATTTTTTTGTTATACGCCTTTAGATATTCATAAGACCAAGTAATGATATCTCCATAGATCTCAAATAGGTCCTTAAAAATAAATATCTCTTCATGGTACATTTTTTCTAAATGTAAAATTTTCCTTTTGACAATTTTGCAAGGATGATAGGAAATTTTTTCTCTTTGATATTAGATTTGCTGCCACTATCATCTAGATTGAACAAATTTTCTAATTTTATCATCCCCCTTAGAAATTTATTGGTCTTCAACTATATTACCCCATCTTTCATATCATCCCCATATTTATTTTTATTCTTAGCATGTTGAGGTTTTTTGATGAGAAATTCAATAATTTTTTCATCATTATTAAATACTTGATAATGTTCTAAGATAGAGGGAACAAATATCCTAAAATCCACTTCTAGTTTCTTTGGTTTATCCTATATTTTTAAAGTAGAATCAAACCTAACTGCAATAGATACCAATTTATCTACTTTTGCACTCAAATATTATGAGGTTATCTTGATTTGATGACTGTTAAATATTTTATTTGTTAATTTGAGATATATTTACAAGTTGGGTTTTGAAAGGAACCCAAAAACCTTATTACAAAAATGGCTAGACTGTCGCACTTATAAACCATATCTTCAAACAATATTTACCACCTATTAAAAAATTCCTCACTAACTGAGACCGGTAAGGAAACCTCTAAAATAGTAAAACAACAGGAAGAAAAACATAAAGTAATAAAAAAAATGATCAATAGGGTACCAGATACTTTCAAATAGGGGTAAACCCTAGCAACATGGTAAAAAAATTCAAAAATTCCTTTTGGTCACTAACACAAAAATTATCTACATCTTATACTAAAGCCAAACATCACGCCTGCATCCTGGGAAGAGGATCCCACTCTTGTCAGTCCTTCTTATCTCATTTTTTCTTCATGACATAGCAGGTCAGCATTTTGGAGGCTTCCTCCAGGTATTTTATTGAGGTATTTATGGTGGACGCCACTAGCTCTAGCAACATCTAGGAGCTCTGATCCTCCTTATCACTCATAGAGTCAGAAATAATGTGGGTGGAGGATGAGGATGATTCCACCTTAGATTTCATGAGTCTGGCTGAAGATCTTCCCATTGGGGTGTGCTAGAAACCACTGGACATTTCCTCTATCTCACACTCTTGAGAGGGGAGCCTTTGTTAAGCCCCCCACTATACCAGTGCCACTAGGGGACTCACCAAGGTGGTTGGACGATGGGGGAGCCTCTATTAAATATTTTTAACAAATAATAAATTGTATATTTATATGACTTTAGGTGATATTTTTTATGGCATGCTATGCATTAACCTAATTTATTACTACTTTAGAGTTTCCAAATATTATGATATTTTTTATCCCCATTTTTTTAGCCTTCTTCAATCTAGCACATAGTTCTTTGTACTCAATTGTATTATTGGTACAATTAAATAGTAGCCTAGAGAAAAACTCCATCTAAGTGCATTATGGGTTTATGAAATAAATACAAACATCAACTCTATTTCTTGTTCTAACACCATCAAAATGCATGATCCACTATCCATTAGATCCTTGTTCTTGTTGACTAATAAAATATGGGATGTTAATAGGTTATTTAGATATCAATTAATTATTAAGATTAGTTTCTTTAAAGATTAATTTTTAGTCATCATACTAAAGCACACTAATGATCATATCAATTTTGAAAATTTGGTCACCTTCATGATTTCATCATCTACAAACTTGGGCAACTCTTTCAAGTTTACCATAGCATCTTTGTCTATATTATGCAACAGGTAATTACATGGTGGTTTATTTTCAATTTCGATAATTTTCCTATCTCTAGTAATATTTATATGGATATATTCCATTGCCAAGTGTCTATCCTATTACAATTTACATTTCCATTATCTTGAGAGCAACATTCTAAAAATAAATATTGACAATAATTTATGATGTTTTTCCACATTCATGATCAAGTGTTTCAAAACCTCCATAATATTTACCCAAGTGACATCCATCTAAATTGGGTTCCTTGTAGTCCTAGTGTAAGGAAATCCCATCTCTTCATACACCACCATAGACATCATAGTTATGGAAGCCCTTAAGTTTACTATATAATTTCTTAGTAGATAATTCTAGATATATAAGGTTACATAAAATGGTAGTAGATTTAGGGTTTTAGTATTTGAATCATTTAAAATATCTGTTTTGTTGACCTATATGCTTAAATAATCATCTACCATTAGCTTTTGTTGCTCCACTAGATTCGTTGAGTTGGTTTCGGTTGTCCTTTCTTGACATACTTCCTTTTTTACTCCTTGAGGACCTATTGGAGTAGGTCCCTCTATCTAGCTAGGTCTAGATATTCTAGCATGATAACTTTTACTAGTGTTTTAGTTATTTCCTCTAGAATAAAACTACTTTCATTGTATGATGTGAACTTCTTCTATTGCCTAATGGCTATTGTGCATACCTTGCTAATAAGAGAAAAATATTAGGGGATTGTTCATCTTATTTTTGTAACATATTCATTTATTTCTTATTCCTCTTATCCTTTGAGCTATATTTTGTCTCGTTTTTTTTTTTCTATTTTAGGTTCTTTTCCATTGCTTGTTTGCTTCCTCATTTTGGATTGTGTATTATCTTGAGGAATAATGACCATATATTTTCAATATTATCCTTATATTTCTATTATTTTGTAGTAGTCATTGGTATTTTATCCTTTACATGGAGTAATGGTCTTCCACTTATTAACACCATAATACATTTATTCCTTAACTTTGCTTCTCAAGTAGTGCTTGCTATTTTATTGTCTTTATTTTTCTCTTGGTACCAACCCCTTGTTTGTTAGTGCATATCAAGCTATCCTTGAATAAGTATTTTCATCTGATTTGACTATTCCTAAATTGACTAAAACAATGCTATTAGAATTTTGTAAGGTTGGAATAACCTATTGCCCTAGCATTCTAATCTCATAAACTAGTTTAATCATCATAAGTAGTTGGTATTCATTGGGTTCATCACCAAGGGTTGATTCATCATTGGTACAATATTCCCTATAATGACAACTTGTTGGTATTGACATTGTTGGTAATGTTTATTTGTTTAGGAATGTCTAGTACCCATAGTGTAATATGTAGGATCATAGCCTACATTATATGGGAAGTACAATAACATGTTGAATTTTGGACTTTTATTCACCATATTATTCCATATATGATTGGTAATTTATCTAGCATTTTGGCATGGTATCTAATCCTTTGTAAGATACACGGTTTTAATTTATTGCTAATTATATTCTTACCATCCATTGTTTAGTTTTCATTACCTTTACTACATGTTATTTGAGTCCATCTTTATCTTCACTACCTCCATCATTTTTTCATATTGATTTTATACCCATAAAGGATTTGAGTGATAACTATATCATTATTAGTTTATGGTGAGTGAATAAATTTTGTATTCAAGGCTAAAGTAACGGTTGACAATAAATTTTGACTTGGGTATGTCACAATGTATGGGGAAGGGGATGCATTAGTGGATGATAAGGCATGAATGAGAGAAATGGTAGGAGTGGATAAGGGAATTTGAGGGTTCTAGGTAACATCAATGGTATAAGCCATAGGTTCCATAGGAGGTATATTGCCTACTCTAATCAAAACATATTCTACATGGGCCATCTCTTCAAAATTTATAACTAAAGTGACATGGCTAGTATTATAGATCATTAGTCACAAATTAGATTGAGCCTTTGATATAATATGACAATGCTTATTTCTCATTTAATATAACAAATTAATTACAAGGTCCTCATAAATCTAGTATTAAAATCATTAATATTTTCTTTAGGTTGTCTTTGCATAGTATTTAAATAAAATAATGTAGAGTACTCATTACCCATGTTACTAAATCTCCATATGAAAGGTTTTATTATTGATAACACGTATTAGATAATTCCTTATACCATAAATAAACCTTATGAATTATTGAATATAAAAGTAAACAATTCATGATGTCTTATTCTTTGATAAAATAAATAAAATTTAATGTGAAAATCTCATTTAGGTGACCCATTGCCATTTTGGTATTATTTCTACTAAAAGTTGATAAGGTCTTCATGGTAATGGTTGAAATGGGAGAATAGACCCTCAGGTTCAATTTTCCTTGATAGGTCCAATTTGAAATTGAATGAGGCCTAGGTGGCTAAGGTGCTTGATTTTTCTAGGGTGGATGGCCAAATTGCATAAAATGGGGATATACCATCTAACTTTGAGGTGAGGCTACATATGCTTAATATGTAGGTATTTGAGGGAATATTTGTTGAGGAAAGCAATGAGGATACTATTTCATAACATAATATGGTGGTGGAAATTTAGGATTTAGTTTTTAAATTGATAATGAATTAGGATAAGCAAGTTGTTGATTAAGTAGAAGGATATTACACCCTTTTTTGAGCAAGTTACTGATTGTGGGGAGGTGGATACTACTATATATTTTGTATCTATTATTTAAATTGAGGTAATATATGGTTTAAGGGGTTTACTTGAGCTCCTTGTACCCCTAATTAACCAAATGAAACTTGTAAATTCTAAGCAATACTTGGTTTTAAGTTGGAACATAAATTTGTCATGAAGCATTCACATTAGGTGGTATGGACTATATTGAAAACAAGGTTATTACTTTAGAGACATTAGTTTATTAGCTATATCTAGCAATATTTTAGCTAGGACTATACACATAGGAGGGTTGTGTTAGATATTGGATACTAATAATTGACTCATCCCAACCTAATGATTGGAGGATACCAATATTTGATTATTTAAAGTGTTATTACATCAATCTAAGATATTCGATATTATGGATTAATGGTCTCATAGTGAACTAGGCCTAATTTAGAAAATTTGAAATGACAAAGGCATAACTATAAATTGGTGGGAAACTAGGGAAAATTATATCATGGGATACATGGTTTTGACTCATTTGATTAGCCATTTTATATTTTTATTTTTTTAAAATGAGATTTGGAATTGGTTTTCCTTTGCCATAAACATATTGGTGTACCTGAGTGATAATTTTCTCTTTTTTCCTTTCCAATTCCTTTGTTAATATGATACGGGCTCAAACAGTTAAAATTATTTTCTTGATTATTTCACCTTTGAGCATGTATTTTTTTATAGTATTGGTGAAAAAGGGGGATTTGAAGGGGCCCCAACTTTGTTAAATATTAAAATTTCTAAGGTTACAAGATAAAAATCAACCTCTCCCTGGATAGCATGAGATAAAAATAAATTTACAGTAAAAATCCCTAAATAGAACATGAAAAAAATAACACTTTGACTGACATCAAAAACTATTTCTAGCAAAGGAGAAAAGGTCAACCTGACTGTTGTTTATTCCTCCCTTTCACACCAAAAATAGTAGAATTCACTCCAATTCTAAGTAATAGGTAACATAAGTAGCAACAAGAAAAGAAGAATCACATTACAATAGCATTCTCTAAAACTATAACTGCTATAATAGCAATAATATACAGTCACATTGGGAGCACCAAAAGATCCCAAAAGCAACAACAATACCAACAACATCAAAATATAACACCCTGTGAAATAGAATTTTCTTCTAATTCTTATGAGGTAATTCTTAAAAGAGATCAGGAAAATTTATTTTTCCATATCTTCCTCTAATCAAAATGAACTCCAATGTTTTCCAAACAATCAACTGCAACATTTCATTCTTGATATATATGTAAAATATTCACCTCTATAATTTATTTTAATAGGGATGAGGTGTCCTTAATTAAACTTGACATCTACCAGTTATAAAATTTTCCTTTCTTAAGATCCTTGAGAATATTCATAGAGTCCCCTTCTATGATGACCTTCCTTACACTCTTATGTCTCAACAACATAACACCAAAGTATAGGTCTTTAGCTTTCACATAGTGATTGGTTTGTAACCCATTACTTATTTCATAAGCCCATAACACTTCACCTTTCTCATTTCAAATGACACCTCCTCCCCTGGATCTGCCTAGGTTACCTTTTGTAGCTCTATCAAAGTTTAACTTTAATCAACCCTCCTTTGTTTTTATCCATCTAGTATTTGCTATTTTTAAACTAATTGGCAAAGGTGCTGCTCTAGGTTCTCTCAAGTTCCATTCTCTAGTGATCCTATTTTCCAAATTGTTCTTAGAGTCCACAATATTATCAAATGCAAGCAAATTCTCTCACTATAGTTTTATTTCTATTAGACACTGAAAATTCATTCTTACTTTTCCCCCTAAATACTCTATTATTTCTTTCCCATCAAACACCCCACAAAAATGAGGTAATAGTAAATTCTAGATTTTTGATATCCTATTGTTGCTAAAAGTGCATCTCTATTGGTTAAAAAGTTTCCTAAAAGTACTAGGGACCGCACAAGAGTAGAACATAGCTTCCAATAGATTATTGTTAGTTTCACAAAGACACTGAGAGGGGGGGGTGAATCAGTGTGGCTCTTTAAAACTTAAAAACTTCAACTCTTAAAGCCAAAAGAATGAAAACTTAAAACCACATAAAGCAAATATAACAAGAGAGCATCACACAACACAATATGTATCGAGGTTCACCAGTTTTGGCTACTCCTCAAAAAATTGACTGTTTGGACTCCCATCCAAATCCAACCTTTGCAAAATATTAATTTTATAATCAATTTACCAGCACCCACTGGAAGGAGCACGAACCCCTGATTTATCTACACCAACAAAACCAACCCCTAATTTATCTGCACCAATAGAAAGGAGCACCAACCCCTAATTTATCTGCACCAACAGAAAGGAGCACCAACCCCTGATTTATCTGCACCAACTTGGACTACAATTTTGACACTATAAGAATGACATAAAAATGCCTCTGCTTATACAAGACCCTGACTGGTCTATTGCTAACCCAACCTCTCTCACTATTCACCAAAACATCACACACACTTAAGGCTCTGCTTACTGCACTTTTACAACCCTCTTACAGCCCTCTTGTTGCACTTCTTACTACATTCTTACGGCTCTCATGGCTCTACCTAACGCTCTCTTATGACACTCTTCCAACCATATTTTTGTAACACTTTCACCCTATTTCCGCAGCCTTGTAATTCTCCATGCAGACCTCCTTTTATAACAAAGTTCTGATTCTATTTTTAGCTTCCATATTTTTGCATGCAACTTATTAATAGAAACTTCTATATGTAACTCCTTTATCTCACAATATTCTCTCATGCATCCTATTAATAGTTATGGCTCTTTGTTTGGTCTTCGACTGATGACTTTCAGTTTAACCGCCACTCGATGCTTTCACTTCTTAACTAGCCTTGTAACTATCATTCTGACTTCAGTTCACTGTTCTTATTTTAGTTGCATGATTTTTCTCTGTAACTGCGCCTGTAACTGACGTATTGACTTTAGTTAACTCTTCTTATTTTAGCTGCATGATTTTATTCTACAACTGCACCTGTAACTGCCGTATAACTTAAGTTAACTGTCACATATCTTATTTTGGCTAGGTTCTCTTCTTAGCTCATGCCAAAGTGACCTATCGTGAAATTGTGACACTTCTACCTCTTTGTCCTCTTCTCGGCTTTCGCCCGTGAAAACACATGTCACGATATCGTGACACTTTCACCTCCTTGCTTCTTTTGTTTGCTTGTACCCATGAAAACACAACATGTCGCGATATCGCGACACTTTCACCTCCTTGCTTCTTTTGTTTGCTTGTACCCGTGAAAACACAACATGTCACGATATCGCGACACTTTCACCTCCTTGCTTATTTTGTTTGCTTGTACCTACGAAAACACATGTCACAAAATCGTGACACTTTTGCGTTCGTACTCTTCTGTATGCTTGTACCCATAAAAACTCAACATGTCACGAAATTGTGACACTTTCACCTCCGTACTCTTCCTCTTTACTTTTGTCGTGATATCATGACACTTCTGCCTTCTTACTTTCTCTCTCCTCCTTAAGTTACGAAAATGCGACATGTCGTGAAATTGTGACACATTTTCTCCTTTGCTCTTTCTCTTGCCTTCGGGTCGTGAAAACCCGACATGTCGCGATATTGCGACACTTTTTCTCCTTAGCTCTTTCTCTTGCCTTCGGGTCGCGAAAACCCGACATGTCATGATATCGCGACACTTTTTCTCCTTAGCTCTTTCTCTTGCCTTTGGGTCATAAAAACCCGACATGTCGAGATATCGTGACACTTTTTCTCCTGGATTCTCTCTCTTGCAATATGTCACGAAATCATGACACTTTTTCTTTCGAACTCTCTCTCCTACAATATGTCGCAAAATCGTGACACTTTTTCTTTCGAACTCTCTCTCTTGCAACATGTCACGAAATCACGACACTTTTTCTTTCGGACTCTCTCTCCTGCAATATGTCACGAAATCGTGACAATTTTTCTTTCGGACTCTCTCTCCTGCAACATGTCGCAAAATCGTGACACTTTTTCATTCAGACTCTCTCTCTTGCAATATGTCACGAAATCATGACACTTTTTCTTCCATACAATCTCTCTTGCAATATGTCACGAAATCGTGACACTTTTTCTACTTGCCTTTTTCTTTTCCAACATGTCGTGAAATCATGACAGTTTTGCTTGCTTGAACTTTCTCTCCGAACATGTCATGAAATCGTGACAGTTTTGCTTGCTTGCGCTTTCTCTCCGAACATGTCACGAAATCGTGACAGTTTTGCTTGCTTGCGCTTTCTCTCCGAACATGTCACGAAATCATGACAATTTTGCTTTCTTCTCAACATGTCGTGATATCGCGATAGTTTTTCTTTCTTGCTCAACATATCGCTACAGTTTTTCTTTCTTGCTCAACATGTCGCGATATCACGACAGTTTTCTTCCTTGTGATTTTCTTTTGATTTTTAGCATATGGGCCACTTCGATCTTTTGGATAATCACTGTACATACTCTGAAGAACCTCTTAAATATTGTTCTGAAGAACCTCTTAACTCCTGTCCACTGCATCAACCGATCTGTCTGACTGTGTTGACAACAATGAAAATGTTGTTCCTGCACCTTGCTCAACAATATCCCCCTTTGGAATTGTTGGCAACACACGTGTAATTTCTTGTAATTCTTCTCCCCCTTTGACAATAATACCAAAGGGCTACTGCAGACTCCCCCTGAGTCCATGCACAACATTCTCAGGCACACGTTATGACAGTTAGCAAAACTTACAAATATGAGCAAAAACATAGGCAAATATATAAATGCTCCCCCTAAGAATGTGGTCTCGATAGCTAGTCAGTTCTTGGGAAGCATGACCACTCCCAATTTATTGTGAAGGTATCAACTACTGACTGGTGGACCTCTCTCCACTTGAAGAATCCTCACTCAGATCTATCTTCAACTGTGTTGGCTACTGGATCTCTATCCATTGAGACTCTATCCTCTGTACTCTGTCAATAGGCTCACACAGAACCTGCTTAACAAGCTCACATAGAACTTTTCCAATGTTAAATAACAAGCTCATACAAAACCTATCCAAATATGCTTCAACAAGATCACTAAGAACCTGTCCGAATATACTCTAGTAAGCTCACCAAGAACTTGCCCAAATCTTCTCTAGAAGTCTGTCCCAACACTGTCCTCAAATATTTCCCAAAGGCCTTCTCAAAGTCTGAATCAATCATGCTCAAGTAGTACTCAAAATGAACTCAACAATGAATGGCAATCTCAAATCAAATACACTTCATAGAAGCATAAAGAGAATTGTTAGAGACTTAAAATGTTCTAACCTCAATCTCAACTCAACATAGAATGATGGAATAATTTATTTCATAGAAATTTAAAAATCACTTCACACATAACTTGACTAAGCTCAATCAAATCAACTCAACCAATCATCATAGGGGACAACTCTCTCTCACACAACCCTAGTCCAAGTATGTATCAACCAACTCAAACATTTCCAACAATGCTCAACCATAAATATCACATAACAATGATACTCATGTTCTTTTCTAACTCATGTTCTTTCACAATCAATAGGCTTCAACCACTATGCTTATAACTCGTTCCCTACCTTCATCAACTTTAAAATCGGCAATCTCCACAATTTTCTTTAGCCTCTTGACTGCCACCTCCTCCATGACTAACGACTTTGCCTCGCATCCATTGTGCAGCTCAATCTCTGGTTTCTAATGGCTGCCATGAATGTTTTCATCATTTGCACATGTATTAACAGTGGACCATTATATCTAGCGTTGGAACCTCAATCTACGTGCAGTCATCTTCACTCGGTATTCTGCTTATTGCTAGGGCATATGTCAAGGCTACTCAATGTATTTGCCTTGCATGTGCCAATTTGCACTCTTGACCAACTGGGTGATAGTGCCACTGTTTACTTTGACTCTGGCATTTCTTTGATAACTGCTACTCCTTTAGAGAAAATTAATGCTCTCTTATACCAAATGATGTGTTGTATTTTTTGTTAAGAAATGCATGCCTTCCCACTCACAACATGGATTCTATTTTATCTGTAGATTGGGAATGTTACAGGCTTCAAAACAAGCACCTGCCAGCTTATGCTTCCATGACACGTCGACCTGTGCTACGTTTTCTATCTCAGATAGTGCCTACCAGCTGCTACATCGAAAACCTAGTTGTACACCATGTTGTTCTACTGAAGCACATCAGTTTGATACTATCTCCACAAACATCTACATGAACTGAAACACATTTTGACAACTATACGACAACTCCCCGACTACTTTCCTTTCATCCTTAGATATCCACACAATACATAGGAGCATTAAAATAAAACTTTAACATTGCTCCCCCTGAGGATGTGCTACCTATAGCTACTTAGTGCAATAGAGGAGTAATCTCCTTCAGTCTAAGGAGACATGATTTTCTCTCTTCTTTCTTTCTCCAATCTTTCTTGAACTTAGGCTGAAGGTTTTCAACTACATCCCTATTTTGAACCTTTTCGTGAACTTGAATATTTCTCTTGGGTGGTTGTCTCTTGTACATCCTTGATGGATGATTATTTTCCTTTCTTTGATGCACATGATTTCTTTCCTGTCTATGTTGCATTCTTTGCGTCTGATGAAATCTACTATCTTGTCTTAGATTAGATACAAAATTTCTTGGACAAGACCTTGCTATGTGCCCATGACCATTACATTTAAAACATTGCACATGGTGTTCAACTAGAATAATAGATGTATTTCTACTAGCATAACTCTTTGATCTATTATTCAATCCACAATAAATTGCCTTGTGACCATAATGGTTGCATCTAAAACAATAGCCATTAAAAGCATTATTATGAATAAAGTGAGAGTGATAGAACCTCTTTTGTTGTGGTTGCTTTGCTATAGATCTCCTTTGATATTTTCTTCCTTTTGAGGATTCAGCTTCAAGCTTTTCTTACTTTGATCCTTCAGCAGTGGATTTCTTCTTCTCTGTAGCTTTAGAAGATGACGGTTGTTTAGCTTCACATCCAAGACCAAGCTTACTCATGGGGCTTCTTTGTTGTCTTATCATTTTATCTAGCAGCTCTGTGCTCTTCTCAAATTTGAGATTTGTATTGGCATCTTCTAGTTGTTTCCTCAATAACACAATCTCCTCTTCTTGTTTGCAGCAAACAATCTCTTTCTCATTGATCTGTGACTTCAAGGTTTCTTCTAGTTTCTTGGCTTTATGAATTTGTAAGAAGATATCTTCAATATTACCCTCATATTATTCCAACTTCTTGGATAGTATTTTGTTCTTTTTCCTTTCTAAACCCAACTCTTCAAGTGCAGCGATCAACTCACCTTCTAGATCTACTTCAACCTCTAGGTTTTCATCACATACTTGTTCTTTTTCTGTTATTTCTTCTTTGAGTGCCATATAAAGAACTTCATCTATTTCCTCTTCAGAATCCTCACTACAATTGTCTTCTGATGAAATGATATTCTTGGTTGTCTTCTGATGAACTGATATTCTTGGAGATGAAACTTTTCTTCTTGAATTTGCCTTTTCTGAAATTTGTTTTGTTCTGTTAGGAGGGAAAACTATAGGGATTTTATTATTCATAAAAATGGGTTACATATATAGGCAGGAGGCCTATATGATAAACATGACACAAAGGTATTTTCGCTGAGACCCGAGAGTAAATCCCTATTTTTTTTTTGTACTTCTGAAACATTATGGAGACCAAAGGCAGAATCAAGGCCATGGCCGCCACCGCCTATGGTTTGTGCAGTCCTCGAGAGCAAACCCTAATTTCTATATACAAAATATAGATGGCTGCATCATTTAGTGTAGCCCTGTGTGCATGCATGCACCAGATGGCTGCATTCATAGGAATGTACACCGAACAGTTGCTGATGAAAATAGCTCGAATGATGTTGATCCGTTAATGATGTTGATCTGTTATTGCTGCTTTGAACGAGAAATTCTTAAAAAAAATCCTAAAAAAAAAAAAAAAAAAAAATGAAAAATGAGTGGGAGGGAGGATTTCCATGGGGGAAATCCCCCCTCAAAGGTTTCATAGGCAGGAGAGGGAACCTGCTCTGATACCAAATGTTAGGAGGGAAAACTGTAAGGATTTTATTATTCATAAAAATGGGTTACATATATAGGCAGAAGGCCTATATGATAAACATGACACTTGTCAATGAAACTGACAAGTGTCAAACTGGCATAGTGCACATTACATTAATTCTAACATTCCCCCTTAATGTGCACTATCCTAACTAAAGAAAAAAACAAGTCAACATTAGGTAACATGTTCTTCCAGTCACTTCTTTCTTGGTGCGATCCTTCATCACTTATGTTCTTCTCATTAAGTGGAAATTTAGCTGCAATATGTCTAATGCCTCCACAATTGAAACATTTAAACGATAACTTTCCTCTGTATTTTCCTTTTCCCATTTTTAGTTTTCAAACAAAGTTGCTTCCATTTCATCTGATGTCTCTTCTTCCTCGAATTCTTGTTCTGCTTTTATATTTTTATGTGCTTTAAAAGCAGCTTCTCTATATGTGGGTTTAGTTTTTCCTATTCTCATCTCATATGCAGTCAAAGAACCATGCATCTCATCCATACTAAAAGTATTTAGATCTTTGGCTTCTTCAATGGCTAAAAATTTAGAGTCAAATCTTTGGGGAAGAGATTTGAGTACCTTTTTCATTATGACAGCATCTTCCATTTCCTCGTTGAGTCCTCTAATCGCATTAATGATTCCATTAACTCTCAGCATGTATGCCTCTATGTTCTCATCGTCATTCATATTTAATGCTTCGAACTGAGCTCAATGTGTTTGTAACTTGGCCTCATTGATCTTGTCGTCTCCTTCATGAATGCTCTTTAGTTTATCCCATATGTCTTTTGCCATTTTATAACTCAAAATATTTATCAGTTCGATGTCTATTAAACCACACATGATAGCATTCTTTGCTTTAGAGTTATTCTCAAATAGTTTCTTACCGACAACATCGATTGGAGGAGTGGTGGGTATTGTGTATCCACTCGTCTCATCGAATCCCAAATGTTGTATCCCAAAGCACAAAGATATGTCTACATCCTGAGTTTCCAAAATGTGTAATTAGTTTCGTCCAACAATGGTGCTTTGTTTGATGAGAAGCCTTCACCACCTGCCATTGCATACTAATCCAAGATCACCCTAGCTGGTTAAGCTTTGTTTAGGAACTTGGCTCTGATACCAATTGTTAATTTCACAAACACACTGAGAGGGGGGGGTGAATCAGTGTGGCTCTTTAAAACTTAAAAACTTCAACTCTTAAAGCTAAAACAATGAAAACTTAAAACCACATAAAGCAAATATAACAAGAGAGCATCACACAACACAAGATGTACTGAGGTTCACCAGTTTTGGCTACTCCTCAAAAAATTAACTGTTTGGACTCCCATCCAAATCTAGCCTTTACAAAATATCAATTTTACAATCAATTTACCAGCACCCACTGGAAGGAGCACCAACCCCTGATTTATCTACACCAACATAAAGGAGCACCAACCCCTAATTTATTTGCACCAACAGAAAGGAGCACCAACCCCTAATTTATCTACACCAACAGAAAGGAGCACCAACCCCTGATTTATCTACATCAATAGAAAGGAGCACATCAATAGAAAGGAGCACCAACCCCTAATTCCAAGAACCAACTTGGACTGCAATTTTGACACTATAAGAATGACATAAAAATGCCTTTGCTTATACAAGACCCTGACTGGTCTATTGCTAACCCAACCTCTCTCACTATTCACCAAAACATCACACACACTTAAGGCTCTACTTACTGCACTTTTATAGCCCTCTTACATCCCTCTTTTTGTGCTTCTTACTACATTCTTACGGCTCTCATGGCTTTGCCTAATGCTCTCTTACGGTACTCTTCCAACCCTCTTTTTGCAGAACTTTCACCCTATTTCCGCGGCCCTATAATTCTCCATGTAGACCTCCTTTTATAACAAAGTTCTGATTCTATTTTTAGCTTCCATATTTTCGTATGCAACTTATTAATAGAAACTTCTATATGTAACTCCTTTATCTCACAGTATTATCTCATGCATCCTATTAATAGTTACGGATATTTGTTTGGTCTTCAACTGATGACTTTCAGTTTAACCGTCGCTCGATGCTTTCACTCCGTAACTGGCCCTGTAACTGTCGTTCTGACTTCAGTTCACTGTTCTTATTTTAGCTGCATGATTTTTCTTTGTAACTACACCTGTAACTAATGTACTGACTTCAGTTAACTCTTCTTATTTTAGCTACATGATTTTATTCTACAACTGCACCTATAACTGCCATATAACTTTAGTTAACTATCACATATCTTATTTCGACTGGGTTCTCTTCTTAGCTCGCGCCAAAGCGACCTGTCGTAAAATTGTGACACTTCTGCCTCTTTGTCCTCTTCTCAGATTTTGCTCATGAAAACACAACATGTCGTGATATCACGACACTTTTGTCTCCTTGCTTATTTTGTTTTCTTATACCCATGAAAACACAACATGTCGTGATATCGTGACACTTTCTCCTCCTTGCTTCTTTTATTTGCTTGTACCCACAAAAACACAACATGTCGCGATATCATGACACTTTCGCCTCCTTGCTTCTTTTGTTTGCTTGTACCCACGAAAACACATGTCGTGAAATCATGACACTTTTGCCTCCGTACTCTTTTGTTTGCTTGTACCCGTGAAAACTCAACATGTCATGAAATCGTGACACTTTCGCCTCCGTACTCTTCCTCTTTACTTTTGTCGTGATATCGTGACACTTATACCTTCTTACTTTCTCTCTCCTCCTTAATTCACGAAAATGTGATATGTCACGAAATCGTGACACTTTCTCTCCTTTGCTCTTTCTCTTGCCTTCGGTTCGTGAAAACCCGACATGTCACGATATCGTGACACTTTTCTCCTTTACTCTTTCTCTTGCCTTCGGGTCATGAAAAACTGACATGTCATGATATCGTGACACTTTTTCTCCTTAGCTCTTTCTCTTGCCTTCGGGTAACGAAAACCCGACATGTCGCGATATCGCGACACTTTTTCTCCTGGACTCTCTCTCTTGCAATATGTCATGAAATCGCGACACTTTTTCTTTCGGACTCTCTCTCCTGCAATATGTCGCGAAATCGCGACACTTTTTCTTTTGGACTCTCTCTTGCAAAAAGTCGTGAAATCGTGACACTTTTTCTTTCGGATTCTCTCTCCTACAATATGTGACAAAATTGCGACACTTTTTCTTTCGGACTCTCTCTCCTACAACATGTCGCAAAATCATGACACTTTTTCTTTTGGACTCTCTCTCCTGCAATATGTCGTGAAATCGTGACACTTTTTCTTTCGTAAAATCTCTCTTGCAATATGTCACAAAATCACGACACTTTTTCTACTTGTATTTTTCTTTTCCAACATGTCGTGAAATTGTGACAGTTTTGCTTGCTTGCACTTTCTCTCCGAACATGTCATGAAATCATGATAGTTTTACTTGCTTGCGCTTTCTCTCCGAACATGTCGCGAAATCGTGACAGTTTTGCTTGCTTGCGCATTCTCTCTGAACATGTCATGAAATCGTGATAGTTTTGCTTTCTTCTCAACATGTCGTGATATCACGACAATTTTTCTTTCTTCCAAAAATAATAATAATTTCTCTTTATTATTTATTTAATTATTATTTAAAACCCTTCAAGATTTTAATTAATTAATTATTTAATTAATTAAGGGAGAAATTATTTTTAATTTATTAAAAATACTTAAAGGTTTTTAAACCTTTTTTTATTCTTAATTTATTAAAATTATTTAAGGGTTTTTAAACCCTTTTTGAAAAGACTTTTGATTAATTTCGAAATGGTCTTTATTTTCATCGACGTCAAGGTGTCTTCGAAGAGACTATTTATTCTCCAACTCCTAAGGTTGGAAGGCTAATTAATTTGAAATTCCTCGAATGCAATTTGCGGTGGTTGTTCTCTGTATTCGCTACAATCGAAGGAAGACTTAGGAGCACGTGCGATTGAAAAGTCTTTGGGAGTTTTTTTCGAGGGTGAAGTGGAGGGAAGTTCACTTGTGAACTTCGTAGCCCGCATGGGCTAGTGGCAGTGAAGGCTGCTGTTGGGCGCTGCATTGGCGAAGGTCACCGTTTCGAGTCTCGTGGGGGTGCTTTGCTAGAGTAACACACGTTTTTATTAAAACGTCTTTATGCCACGAAATTCGGAGTTTCTTGGACAGCGATTTATAAGGTGTGATTAAATTTTATGAGTTTTGGATTTTGTGATTAGCATTGAATAAAAGCTTAGGAGAAATAAGGGCATATTTCTTTGGATGTATTTTTAAGATTATTCTTTGCTATGCTAAAATTAAAAATGGAGGTATAAGGTGTGAGTCTGTGATTGTTGATTTATTGGCATGTTATGGTGGTTGTGTTTAAAGAAGTGGAGCTAAAAGGTGTAATAAAGGAAGTTTATTTTATTGCTCATTTCTTTTTATTCTAACCCTAACTTGGTTGGAAGTTTGAGAGTTGTGTGTGGTGACAACTTGAAGGTTCAATTATCTTCTACTCCAATAAGGTATGGGCACATTCTTCTTATGAGTATGATTGGTGTGTGTTTTTTGAAATAAGGTTGGAGTGAAAAGGTATTCTACTAGGTATCCTTTGGCTAGGTGTAAATCCTATTTTCTGGTTTGTTGAAGACTACTTATGCATTGTTATCCTTAAGGAGAGTTTTTGGTGAATGCATAATTTTTGGTTTGAGATAGTGGAAGCTTTGTGCACTAGGGTTTATATTTGTGAGTCTAGCTACTTGCATTGATTTGGTGGAACCCTTGGTTGGCTGTTTTGAGTTTGATGGTTGAGTTGCTTCCATAGAGGTTGTTTGATCAAGTTATTGCTTTACTTGATTCATGATATTGGGCTTACTCCATTGAGTTGATTTGAGCAAGTTATTCTTTGCATTTGGTGATATTGTGTTGGTGGTTGTTTTGTTCAAATATATTTGGAGGGAAAAGAATTTCTACTTGTTTCCTTTTCTTGTGATGATTGGTTGAATGCTTCAAGGTTGAGTTGAGTTGAATGGTGTTGGTTGACTAAACCTTGTTTGATGAGCATTGTTGTTGAAACCCTAATTGATGGTGAAAATAACATGAGTATCATTGTTATATGATTCTTTGCATAGTTGGAAATTGTTGGGGTTTCATGTTCTTGAAAGAAAACATTCTATCCTATCCATTTCAGATATTGAGTTGAGTTTTTAGATTTGAGATTGAGATTGAGCTGAGTTGATTTGAGTTGAGTTTTGAGATTGGGATTTGAGTATAGAACATATTGAGTCTCTAAAAATTCTCTTTATGCTTCTATGAGTTTGACAAATCACATTGGATCTCTAACAATTCACTTTGTGATTTCCTACTAAGAAATATTTTTTGGTGAGCTTGCTGAGTTTTTGGACAGGTTCCAGTGGGGACTTGTGAGCAGTTCTTGGATAGGTTCCAGTGGGGACTTGTGAGCAGTTTTTGGATAGGTTCCAGTGGGGACTTGTGAGCAGTTTTTGGACAGGTTTTGATGGGGACTTGTGAGCAGTTTTGGACAGGTTCTAGTGGGAACTTGTGAGCAATTTTTGGACAGGTTCTGGTGGGGACTTATGAGCAGATTTGGACAGGTCCTAGCAGAGGACTTGTGAGCTGAGTTTGATAGTTCTATCAGAGAACTTGAGGACAGAGGTGCATTGGTTCTATGAGAAGAACCTAAGGACAGTTGGAAAGTCTTTGAGAAGGCTTGTATGTAGAGGATTTATTTGTTCAAGAGTTGGACAGATCTAACAGATAGAGGAAGACTTGTACTAGACCGACTGATTGTGTTTGGTATAGGTTGTTGAGCTGTTGTGGACATGATCATAGAAGGCAGAGGTCTCTTAGGCTAAGCATTGAGGATAGGAGGTCTTTGGTGGAAAGGAGTTCCATGTGCTGGCAAGAGGTAAAGGCAGTTGATATTCTGAGGGATCATTTCCAGAGCATAGGGGAAGGTATCTCCTTTGAGTAGAGGCTCATAAATTCTGATTGGGGGAAGGTATCTCCTTTGAGCAAAGGCTCATAAATTCTTATTGGGGGAAGGTATATCCTTTGGGCCAAGGCTCATAAACATTATAATTGGGAAGGATTCCCAAAGAACTTTGAGATAAATTTTAGAGAAAATTTTTGTGGACGTAGCCCAGCCATTCTAGGTGAACCACGTTAAAATTGGTGTCACTTTGTGGATGATATTGTGCATTGCTTTGATATTGCTTTGGGTATATTGCTTTACTATTTTGAAGTATAAAGGAAAAATTAAAAAGAGGTCTTATACTATTCACCCCCCCTCTAAGTATAAGCTTGTGTTCTTCAATTGGTATTAGAGCAGGTGCCTTCGAAAAGTTTAACAGCTTGAAGGAAAAGCTAGTAAAGAACACAATGGATCATTCAAGTGGCAATGCAACACCTATTCTTGATGGGTCAGATTTTGGTCTTTGGAGTGCAAGGATGAAGGTTCATCTAATGGCACTTGGGAATGGGGTTTGGGAAGTGATTGAAGATGAGTACACTATTCTTGAACATGGTCTTAATACTAAAGAAGAAAGGCTCCTACTTCACAGCAATTCAAAAGCAATGACTGCAATCCTGAAAGGCTTACAGAAAGCAAATCTCACCAAAGTGATTCACTACAAGACAACTAGTGAAATTTGGAAACAGTTGAAGGTGGTTCATACAGGTGATACAAATGTCAGAAAGGCCAAGTTGAGACACTTCAAAGGTATGTTCGAATAACTCAAGATGAATGATGATGAAAAGATTAGTGACTACATGCTTCGTATGGATGAGATTGTTAACTCCATGAAAGACTTAGGTATTGAGCTTGCTGAAAATGATGTTTGTGATAAGATTTTAAGATCTCTTCCTAATAGATTTAGTGAAAATATTTCTGCTATTGAAGAAGCTAAAGATTTGGATAAGTTGAAAAAGGATGAGCTTCATAGTATACTTGCAGCATTTGAGTTGAGAACTCAAGTGAAGGTTGATGTCAAGAAAGAGGCAACTTTCAAGGCTACCAAGAATTCCAAGGGTAAACAACTTCAAGATAGTGATGAGTCTTCTAGTGATGAAGAGGCATATTACAGCAAGAAAGGCAAGTTCTCTAGAAAGCATAAAAGTATGAAAAATATAAGATGTTTCAATTGTGGAAAGTTTGGTCATTATGCTAGTGACTGTATTGTTCCCAAGAATGAAAGTGATGAAGATAAACAAGATTCTAAGAGCAAGGATTCTGAAAAGCACAAGCATCACAGGAAAAACAAATATGAGCACAACAATCAAGGAAAGAGGTATTATCACAAGCACAAGAAGAGTTTCTACCTAGACAAAGCAAGTAAGTGTTCTAGTAGTGATAGTGAAAGTTCTTCAAGTGATAATGAAAATGAAATGTTGTTCATATCAGAAAAAGAGGAAGAACCGAAACATAAATTCATTATCATGAAATGTCTTAGATGTGGAAAATTTGGTCACCTTGAGGATGATTGCACAAATAATGATTTGGTTTCTAGTATGTATGAGGATGCTTCAGAAAACTATAAGGAAGATGCATGTATGGTTTTTGAAAAGGGTAGCACCTCAAGTGATAGCACCTCAAGTGATAAGAAATCTGAAAAAGGCTTTGATGATTCAAAAAGCAAACAAATAGAGGAAGATATAGAGGAAGGTGAAGTAGATCTTGAAGGTGAACTTATTAGTGCTCTTAGTGCTTTGAAAAAGGAAAGAAAGAATAATGCTAGACTCAAGGATAAGTTAGATGAATGTTGCATGGAGAGAGATGATCTTATAGAAAGTCTTGACTTCTCTATGGCTAAGACACAAGAACTCAAGGATGAGTTAGAGTCTAAGGTTCTTGAGTATAGTGAGTTAGAATAGAAAATGGCTTCTTTGAAAGAGGAAACTAAAGAGTACAAGGATAAGCTTTACAGGTTTCAAGATAGCTCCAAAAAGGTTAAGTCGCTCCAAAAAGGTTAAGTCACTCATCAAAGGTCAAAGAAAGACAACAGATAAAATAGGCCTTGGTTTTGTTAAGCCACACAAGGAACAAGTTGGAGAGTCTAGTAAGAGATTCCAAAAGGAAGAGAGTTCTGATGAGGAAAGTATTTTAGAAAAGGAGTCCTTGAATGATAGATTCACAGAAACAAAAAATAGAATTTAGAATGAGAAGAAGAAGTTTTCAGAACCTAAGAGGTCAATTAAAGGAAAGTTTCAAGGCAGATGTTTTGCTTGTCACAGGTTTGGTCACATGGCTTCACATTGCATGGCTCAAGTGAAGGAGGTAAATGAAAGTTTCAGAAGTTCTAGTTACTTTCAAGGGTATTGCTACTATTGTCAATAGTTTGGGCACAAGGCAGTTTATTGCAAGGCAAATAACAAGAACAGGTTTGGTCGACACGAGTTTGGCTAGAACGGGTTTGGTCGAACGAGTTTGGTCAAAACGGTTTGGCCAAAACAGGTTTGGTCAGAACAGGTTTGGTCGAACTCGGTGGATTCAAAGATCAGGTTTACCTCAGAGAAACAACATCGTCAAGTGTTTCAAGTGCAACAATGAAGGTCACACAATCAAACAGTGTAGAGCTAAAATTCTAGAATATAGGAACAGGAACAATGGCATGATCAGGTCCAAGGATCAAGGCATGGACAAGAACAGGGATGAGAACAAGAACAAGAACAGTGACAAGAACATAAATATGGAAAAAGAGTTCAATAGAAGGCCCGACAAGGAAGTTATAGACGCTGATGATGATCAGTGCCTAATGGGAGTTTTACTCCCACCCAAGAATTAATCACCTCATCAGGAGGTGGGGGAGGGACTAAGCTAAGAGGCTCATTCTTAGTCCCGAGCCCCAAAGGTGACCCTTTGCCATTGATGACAAAGGGGGAGATATTTTAGTAAGGGGGAGAGCCTCAAGACAGGGGGAGCTGTTTATGTTGAGTTTCTATGTTGTTGAGAAGCATGGTTTGCCATCAATGACAAAGGGGGAGATTGTTGGCAATTTTGGGTTTGAGATCCTAGCTTCTTGTCTATGAGTTGTCATTGATGTCAAAAGGAAATGACATTAATGTTAAGAGGATGTGTTGGCTTCAAAGATGGAAGATTCCAAGAGAATCTTTTTAAGACAATCCGGAGAGATTCCATTGGATAAGGTTTTTTTATTAAAACCAAGTTAAATGGTTTTTATTAAAACCAATGGAGGTTCTCTTTATTATTTATTTAATTATTATTTAAAACCCTTAAAGGTTATAATTATTTATTTATTTAATTAATTAAGGGAGAAATTATTTTTAATTTATTAAAAATACTTAAAGTTTTTTAAACCTTTTTTTATTCTTAATTTATTAAAATTATTTAAGGGTTTTTAAACCCTTTTTGAAAAGAATTTTGATTAATTTTGAAATGGTCTTTATTTCCGCCGACGTCAAGGTGTCTTCGAAGAGACTATTTATTCTCCAACTCCTAAGGTTGGAAGGCTAATTAATTCGAAATTCCTCGAATGCAATTTGCGGTGGTTGTTCTTTGTATTCGCTGCGATCGAAGGAAGACTTAGGAGCACATGCGGTTGAAAAGTCTTCGAGAGTTTTTTCGAGGGTGAAGTGGAGGGAAGTTCACTTGTGAACTTAATAGCCCGTGTGGGCTAGTGGCAGCGAAGGCTGTTGTTGGGCGCTGCATTGGCGGAGGTCACCGTTTTGAGTCTTGCGGGGGTGCTTTGCTAGAGTAACACACGTTTTTATTAAAACGTCTTTATGCTACGAAATTCGGAGTTTCTTGGACAGCGATTTATAAGGTGTGATTAAATTTTATGAGTTTTGGATTTTATGATTAGCATTGAATAAAATCTTAGGAGAAATAAGGGCATATTTCTTTGGATGTATTTTTAATATTATTCTTTGCTATGCTAAAATTAAAAATGGAGGTATAAGGTGTGAGTCTGTGATTGTTGATTTATTGGCATGTTATGGTGGTTGTGTTTAAAGAAGTGGAGCTAAAAGGTGTGAGTCTGTGATTGTTGATTTATTGGCATGTTATGGTGGTTGTGTTTAAAGAAGTGGAGCTAAAAGGTGTAATAAAGGAATTTTATATTATTGCTCATTTCTTTTTATTCTAACCCTAACTTGGTTGGAAGTTTGAGAGTTGTGTGTGGTGACAGCTTGAAGGTTCAATTATCTTCTACTCCAATAAGGTATGGGCACATTCTTCTTATGAGTATGATTGGTGTATGTTTTCTGAAATAAGGTTGGAGTGAAAAGGTATTCTACTAGGTATCCTTTGGCTAGGTGTAAATCCTATTTTCTGGTTTGTTGAAGACTACTTATGCATTGTTATCCTTAAGGAGAGTTTTTGGTGAATGCATAATTTTTGGTTTGAGATAGTGGAAGCTTTGTGCACTAGGGTTTATATTTGTGAGTCTAGCTACTTGCATTGAGTTGGTGGAACCCTTGGTTGGTTGTTTTGAGTTTGATGGTTGAGTTGCTTCCATAGAGGTTGTTTGATCAAGTTATTTCTTTAATTGATTCATGATATTGGGCGTACTCCATTGAGTTGATTTGAGAAAGTTATTCTTTGCATTTGGTGATATTGTGTTGGTGGTTGTTTTGTTCAAATATATTTGGAGGGAAAAGGATTTCTACTTGTTTCCTTTTCTTGTGATGATTGGTTGAATGCTTCAAGGTTGATGTTGAGTTGAATGGTGTTGGTTGACTAAACATTGTTTGATGAGCATTGTTGTTGAAACCCTAATTGATGGTGAAAATAACATGAGTATCATTGTTATGTGATTCTTTGCATAGTTGGCAATTGTTGGGGTTTCATGTTCTTGAAAGAAAACATTCTATCCTATCCATTTCAGATATTGAGTTGACTTTTCAGATTTGAGATTGAGATTGAGCTGAGTTGATTTGAGTTGAGTTTTGAGATTGGGATTTGAGTATAGAACATATTGAGTCTCTAAAAATTCTCTTTATGCTTCTATGAGTTTGACAAATCACATTGGGTCTCTAACAATTCACTTTGTGATTTCCTACTAAGAAATTTTTTTTGGTGAGCTTGCTGAGTTTTTGGACAGGTTCCAATGGGGACTTATGAGCAGTTCTTGGACAGGTTCCAGTGTGGACTTGTGAGCAATTTTTGGACAGGTTCCAGTGGGGACTTGTGAGCAGTTTTTGGACAGGTTTCGATGGGGACTTGTGAGTAATTTTGGACAGGTTTCGGTGGGAACTTGTGAGCAGTTTTGGACAGGTTCTGGTGGGGACTTATGAGTAGATTTGGATAGGTCCTAGAAGAGGACTTGTGAGCTGAGTTTGATAGTATTATCAGAGAACTTGAGGACAGAGGTGTATTGGTTCTATGAGAAGAACCTGAGGATAGTTGGAAAGTCTTTGAGAAGGCTTGTATGCAGAGGATTGATTTGTTTAAGAGTTGGATAGATCTGACAGACAGAGGAAGACTAATACTAGACCAATTGATTATGTTTGGTATAGGTTGCTAAGCTACTGTGGATGTTATCATAGAAGGCAGAGGTATCTTAGGCTAAGCATTAAGGACAGGAGGTCTTCGGTGGAAAGGAGTTCCACGTGCTGGCAAGAGGTAGAGGCAGTTGATATTCTGAGGGATCATTTCTAGAGCAGAGGGGAAGGTATCTCCTTTGAGCAGAGGCTCATAAATTCTGATTGGGGGAAGGTATCTCCTTTGAGTAGAGGCTCATAAATTTTGATTGGGGGAAGGTATATCCTTTGGGCCAAGGCTCATAAACATTGTAATTGGGAAGGATTACCAAATAACTTTGAGATAACTTTTAGAGAAAAGTTTTGTGGATGTAGCCCAACCATTCTGGGTGAACCACGTTAAAATTGGTGTCACTTTGTGGATGATATTGTGCATTGCTTTGATATTGCTTTGGGTATATTACTTTACTATTTTGAAGTATAAAGGAAAAAGTAAAAAGAGGTCTTATACTGTTCACCCCCCTCTTAGTATAAGCTTGTGTTATTCAAGAATGTGGTCCTGATAGCTAGTCAGTTCTTGGGAAGCATGACCACTCCCAATTTATTATGAAGGTATCCGCTACTGACTGGTGGACCTCTCTCCACTTGAAGAATCCTCACTCAGATCTATCTTCAACTATGTTGGCTGCTGGATCTCTATCCATTGAGACTCTGTCCTCTGTACTCTGTCAATAGGCTCACACAGAACCTGCTTAACAAGCTCACATAGAACTTGTCCAATGTTGAATAACAAGCTCATACAAAACCTGTCCAAATCTGCTCCAACAAGCTCACTAAGAACCTGTCCGAATCTACTCTAGTAAGCTCACCAAGAACTTGCCCAAATCTACTCTAGAAGTCTGTCCCAACACTGTCCTCAAATATTTCCCAAAGGCCTTCTCAAAGGCTCAATCAATCATGCTCAAGTAGTACTCAAAATGAACTCAACAATGAATGGCAATCTCAAATCAAATCCACTTCATAGAAGCATAAAGAGAATTGTTAGAGACTTAAAATGTTCTAACCTCAATCTCAACTCAACATAGAATGATGGAATAATTTATTTCATAGAACTTTAAAAATCACTTCACACATAACTTGACTAGGCTCAATCAAATCAACTCAACCAATCATCACAAGGGACAACTCTCTCTCACACAACCCTAGTCCAAGTATGTATCAACCAACTCAAACATTTCCAACAATGCTCAACCACAAATATCACATAACAATGATACTCATGTTCTTTTCTAACTCAAGTTCTTTCACAACCAATGGGCTTCAACCACTATGCTTATAACTCATTCCCTACCTTCATCAACTTTAACATCGGCAATCTCCACAATTTTCTTTAGCCTCTTGACTGCCACCTCCTCCATGACCAACGACTTTGCCTCGCATCCGTTGTGCAGCTCAATGTCTCTGGTTTCTAATGGCTGCCATGAATGTTTTCATCATCTGCGTAGGTATTGACAGTGGACCGTTATATCTAGCGTTGGAACCTCAATCTACGTGCAGTCATCAACACTTGATATTCTGCTTCTTGCTAGGGCATATGTCAGGGCTACTCAATGTCTTTGCCTTGCATGTGCCAATTTGCACTCTTGACCAACTGGGTGCTAGTGCCACTGTTTGCTTTGACTCTGGCATCTCTTTGACAACTGCTACTTCTTTAGAGAAAATTAATGCTCTCTTATACCAAATGATGTGTTGTATTTTTTGTTAAGAAACGCATGCCTTCCCACTCACAACATGGATTATATTTTATCTGTAGATTGGGAATGTTACAGGCTTCAAAACAAGCACCTGCCAGCTTATGCTTCCATGACACGTCGACCTGTGCTGCGTGTTCTATCTCAGATAGCGCCTATCAGCTGTTGCATCGAAAACCTAGTTGTACACCATGTTGTTCTATTGAAGCACATCAGTTTGATACTATCTCCACAAACATCTACATGAACTGAAACACATTTTGACAACTATACGACAACTCCCCGACTACTTTCCTTTCATCCTTAGATATCCACACAATACATAGGAGCATTAAAATAAAACTTTAACATTGCTCCCCCTGAGGATGTGCTACCTGTAGCTGCTTAGTGCAATAGAGGAGTAATCTCCTTCAGTCCAAGGAGACACGATTTCCTCTCTTCTTTCTTTCTCCAATATTTCTTGAACTTAGGCTGAAGGTTTTCAACTGCATCCCTATTTTGAACCTTTTCATGAACTTGAACATTTCTCTTGGGTGGTTGTCTCTTGTACATCCTTGATGGATGATTATTTTCCTTTCTTTGATGCACATGATTTCTTCCCTGTCTGTGTTGCATTATTTGTGTCTGATGAAATCTACTGTCTTGCCTTAGATTAGATACAAAAGTTCTTGGACAAGACCTTGCTATGTGCCCATGACCATTACATTTAAAACATTGCACATGGTGTTCAACTAGAATAACAGATGTATTTCTACCAGCATAACTCTTTGATCTATTATTCAATCCACAATAAATTGCCTTGTGACCATAATGGTTGCATCTAAAACAATAGCCATTAAAAGCATTATTATGAATAAAGTGAGAGTGATAGAACCTCTTTTGTTGTGGTTGCTTTGCTTGTAGATCTCCTTTGAGATTTTCTTCCTTTTGAGGATTCAGCTTCAAGATTTTCTTGCTTTGATCCTTCAGTAGTGGATTTCTTCTTCTCTACAGATTTAGAAGATGAAGGTTGTTCAGCTTCACATCCAAGACCAAGCTTACACATGGGGCTTCTTTGTTGCCTTATCATTTTATCTAGCAACTCTGTGCTCTTCTCAAATTTGAGATTTGTATTGGCCTCTTCTAGTTGTTTCCTCAATAACACAATCTCCTCTTCTTGTTTGCAGCAAACAATCTCTTTCTCATTGATCTGTGACTTCAAGGCTTCTTCTAGTTTCTTGGCTTTATGAATTTGTAAGAAGAGATCTTCAATATTACCCTCATATTCTTCCAACTTCTTGGACAGTCTTTTGTTCTTTTTCCTTTCTAAACCCAACTCTTCAAGTGCAGCGATCAACTCACCTTCTAGATCTACTTCAACCTCTAGGTTTTCATCACATACTTGTTCTTTTTCTATTTTTTCTTCTTTGAGTGCCATATAAAGAACTTCACCTGTTTCCTCTTCAGAATCCTCACTGCACTTGTCTTCTGATGAACTCGACATTCTTGGAGATGAAACTTTTCTTCTTGAAGTTGCCTTTTCTGAAATTTGTTTTGTTCTTCCAGTCACTTCTTTCTTGGTGCGATCCTTCATCACTTATGTTCTTCTCATTAAGTGGACATTTAGCTACAAGATGCCCAACGCCTCCACAATTGAAACATTTAAACGGTAACTTTCCTCTGTATTTTCCTTTTCCCATTTTTAGTTTTCGAACAAAGTTTGCTTCTATTTCATCTGATGTCTCTTCTTCCTCGGATTCTTGTTTTGCTTTTATATTTTTATGTGCTTTAAAAGTAGCTTCTCTATCTGTGGGTTTAGTTTTTCCTATTCTCATCTCATATGCAGTCAAAGAACCATGCATCTCATCCATACTAAAAGTATTTAGATCTTTAGCTTCTTCTATTGCTGAAACTTTAGAATCAAATCTTTGGGGAAGAGATCTTAGTACCTTTTTCACGATGATAGCATCTTCCATTTCCTCTTCGAGTCCTCTAATCGTATTAATGATTCCATTAACTCTCAGCATGTATGCCTCTATGTTCTCATCGTCATTCATATTTAATGCTTCGAACTGAGCTCGATGCGTTTGTAACTTGGCCTCCTTGATCTTGTCGTCTCCTTCATGAATGCTCTTTAGTTTGTCCCATATGTCTTTTGCCATTTTACAACTCATAATATTTATCAGTTCACTGTCCATTAAACCGCACATGATAGCATTCTTTGCTTTAGAGTTATTCTCAAATAGTTTCTTACCGACAGCATCGGTTGGAGGAGTGGTGGGTATTGTGTATCCACTGTCTACTAAATCCCAAATGTCGTATCCCAAAGCACAAAGATATGTCTGCATCCTGAGTTTCCAAAATGTGTAATTAGTTTCGTCCAACAATGGTGCTTTGTTTGATGAGAAGCCTTCACCACCTGCCATTGCGTACTAATCCAAGATCACCCTAGTTGGTTAAGCTTTGTTCAGGAACTTGGCTCTGATACCAATTGTTAGTTTCACAATGACACTGAGAGGGGGGGTGAATCAGTGTGGCTCTTTAAAACTTAAAAACTTCAACTCTTAAAGCCAAAACAATGAAAACTTAAAACCACATAAAGCAAATATAACAAGAGAGCATCACACAACACAAGATGTACCGAGGTTCACCAATTTTGGCTACTCCTCAAAAATTGATTGTTTGGACTCCCATCCAAATCCAGCCTTTGCAAAATATCAATTTTACAATCAATTTACCAACACCCACTGGAAGGAGCACCAACCCCTGATTTATCTACACCAACAGAAAGGAGCACCAACCCCTAATTTATCTGCACCAATAGAAAGGAGCACCAACCCCTAATTTATTTGCACCAATAAAAAGGAGCACCAACCCTGATTTATCTACACCAACAGAAAGGAGCACCAACCCCTAATTCCAAGCACCAACTTGGACTACAATTTTGAAACTATAAGATTGACATAAAAATGCCTCTGCTTATACAAGACCCTGACTAGTCTATTGCTAACCCAACCTCTCTCGCTATTCACCAAAACATCACACACACTTAAGGCTCTGCTTACTGCACTTTTACAGCCCTCTTACAGCCCTCTTGTTTCAATTCTTACTGCATTCTTATGGCTCTCACGACTCTACCTAACGCTCTCTTACGACACTCTTCCAACCCTCTTTTTGCAGCACTTTCACCCTATTTCCACAACCCTGTAATTCTCCACGTAGACCTCCTTTTATAAAAAAGTTTTGATTCTATTTTTAACTTCCATATTTTTGCATGCAACTTATTAATAGAAACTTCTATATGTAACTCCTTTATCACACAGTATTCTCTCATGCATCCTATTAATAGTTACGGCTCTTTGTTTGGTCTTCGACTGATGACTTTCAGTTTAACCGCCGCTCGATGCTTTCACTCCATAACTGGCCCTGTAACTGTCATTCTGACTTCAGTTCACTATTCTTATTTTAGCTGCATGATTTTTCTCTGTAACTGCACCTGTAACTGATGTACTAACTTCAGTTAACTCTTCTTATTTTAGCTGCATGATTTTCTTCTGCAACTGCACCTGTAACTATCGTATAACTTCAGTTAACTGTCACATATCTTATTTTGGCTGGGTTCTCTTCTTAGCTCGCGCCAAAGTGACCTGTCACAAAATCGTGACACTTCTGCCTCTTTGTCCTCTTCTCGGCTTTCTCCCATGAAAACACAACATGTCGCGATATCGCGACACTTTCGCCTCCTTGCTTCTTTTGTTGGTTCGTGTACCCACGAAAACACAACGTGTCACGATATCGCGACACTTTCGCCTCCTTGCTACTTTACTTGGTTTGAACCCATGAAAACACAACATGTCACGATATCATGACACTTTCGCCTCCTTGCTTCTTTTCTTTGCTTGTACCCGCAAAAACAACATGTCACGATATTGTGACACTTTCGCCTCCGTACTCTTCTTGGCTTGTACCCGTGAAAACACAACATGTCACGATATCGTGACACTTTCACCTCCGTACTCTTCCTCTTTACTTTTGTCGCGATATCGCGACACTTCTGCCTTCTTACTTTCTCTCTCCTCCTTTAGTCGCGAAAATGCGACATGTCGTGATATCGTGACACTTTCTCTCCTTTGCTCTTTCTCTTGCCTTCGGGTTGTGAAAACCCGACATGTCGTGATATCACGACACTTTTTCTCCTTTTCTCTTTCTCTTGCCTTCGGGTCGCAAAAACCCGACATGTCGCGATATCATGACACTTTTTCTCCTTAGCTCTTTCTCTTGCCTTCGGGTCGCAAAAACCCGACATGTCGCGATATCGTGACACTTTTTCTCCTAGACTCTCTCTCTTGCAATATGTCTCGAAATCATGACACTTTTTCTTTCGGACAATCTCTCTTGCAATATGTCACGAAATCGTGACACTTTTTCTTTCGAACTCTCTCTCCTGCAATATGTCGCGAAATCGTGACACTTTTTCTTCCGTACTCTCTCTCTTGCAATATGTCGTGAAATCGTGACACTTTTTCTTTTGGACTCTCTCTCTTGCAATATGTCATGAAATCGTGACACTTTTTCTTTCATACTCTCTCTCCTCCAATATGTCACGAAATCACGACACTTTTTCTTCCATACAATCTCTCTTGCAATATGTCGTGAAATCGTGACACTTTTTCTACTTGCCTTTCTCTTTTCCAACATGTCGTGAAATCGTGACAGTTTTGCTTGCTTGCGCTTTCTCTCCGAACATGTCGTGAAATCGTGATAGTTTTGCTTGCTTGCGCTTTCTCTCCGAACATGTCATGAAATCGTGACAGTTTTTCTTGCTTGCGCTTTCTCTCCGAACATGTCGTGAAATCGTGACAGTTTTTCTTTCTTCTCAACATGTCACGATATCGTGACAATTTTTCTTTCTTGCTCAACATGTCGCGATATCGTGACAGTTTTTCTTTCTTGCTCAACATGTTGTGATATCACGACAGTTTTCTTCCTTGTGATTTTCTTTTGATTTTTAGCATATGGGCCACTTCGATATTTTGGAGAATCACTGTACATACTTTGAAGAACCTCTTAACTCCTATTCTGAAGAACCTCTTAACTCCTATCCACTATATCAACCGATATGTCTGACTGTGTTGACAACAATGACAATATTGTTCCTGCACCTTGCTCAACAATTATTAAGTACCTTATTTGTAAACTCGTAATGAATAACAAGTGGTCAACTGATTTAGCATCCTTCATGCAAAGAGAGGATATATTTATCATTTGAAATCCTCTCTTACTCAAGTTATGTAGAGTTAGAATATTTTTTTGTAATATTAACCAAAGAAAGAAATCCAATTTAGGTATTAAATCATTCTCCCAAATCTTATTTACAAGAAAATCCCCCTCCACACCTCTAAACTACAAGGTATAATATGATTTCATAGATAATTATCCTAAAAAAGTAGGGAACCAAATCAAAGAGTCCTTATATTCATTTTGAGGTAAGTGGTACTACTACAACAACCTGTTAAGATTTAGCAGAGAGTGTTGCAGCTTGGGATCAATGAAATCCAAAGTTAGCTCTTTCCAAAACCTCTGACCTTCCCCAAATTCTATGTAATGTTTGACTAGTGGTCCATATTTTTGAACCATGCAATCTTTTAGTCGTCTAAAATCCTACATATACTATAAAGGACTATTTGCAATCCAAATGTCTTCCCAAAAAAAAATTTCCTTGCCTTCTACCATCCATCTTAGTCCACTTCTCAATAATTTCCTAGTTTTGAAACTCCATTCCAAACTGCTAATCCTTTAGAAGGGGCTAAACTTCTAAATAAGGGTATGAAACCTTCCAAGTATTTACCTTTAAAAATATTATACTAGAGTAGATCTTATTAATTGGTCAATCTCCAACCTATTTTAGTTAGCAATGCTTTATTGAACTACTTCAACTTTCTTATCCATATACCACCTTCCCTCTTCGAAGAGGAAACTCTATCACATGATATCAGAGCAAGTGTCTATTTTTATTCTACCCCTACCCAATGAACCTTCTAAATATTTTATTTATTATATTTTTGACCTTGTAGGGGATTATGAAAAGTGAAATGTAGTAAAATGAGATGCTTTGTAATGTTACCTTCAAAAGCTATAATTTCCTAGCTTGAGATAACATATTACCCTTCCACCCCACCAACTTCCTTTGAAACTAGTCTATGATTGGAGCCCACATTTTTGCTTTCAATATACCTATGAAAAGGTTTAATCCAATATAGGTAGCTAGAAATTATTCCATGGGAGAGGATGAAGCATATGTCTAGGCCATGATTCATTCATTTGAGGAGTTGGGTCATGGTTCACCTGCTTCCACTAGGGAATTTCATCCAAAATATTGCTTCCTAATTTGTAAAGCTCTATGTGGGTGTTTTGCTTCATGTACCAACATGATATCCATCATGGGATACATGTGGGATAATGTATAAAGACTCTCATAGCATTGGTCAAGGTGTTTAGGATTTTTATATGAGAAAGTACGAGAATGGGCCCCAAAGGTAACATGGGGACGAAAAGGAAAATTAAGTAATAAAAACCACACATGGGGAGAACTCAAAACTCACCACCATCAAGTGATGCTCCCATGGGAGAGAATGGAGTGTATGGTTGGGCCATAATTTGCTCATTTGAGGGGTTATATCATGGTTTACTTGCTTCCACTAGGGCATTTAACCCAAAAGTCTACTTCTCAATTTACAAAGCTCTATGTAGATGTTGTACTTTATATGCCACCATGAGGACCATCATGGGATACATGTGGGATAATGTATCAAGACTCTCACAACATTGCTCAAGGTGTTTAGGAATTTTTATGTGAGAAAGTATGAGACTAGGTAGTATATGAGGACCAAAGAATGGGTCCTAGAGGTAAAATGAGGACCACAATGGAGATCAACTAATGGAAACCACACATGGGGATAAATTTGCACTCACCACCATTGAGTGATGCTCCCATGGGAGAGGATGGAGCATATTTTTGGGCCATAATTCACTCATTTTAGGGAGTGGATCATGGTTTGCTTGCATTCACTAGGGCATTTCACCCAAAATCCTACTTTCCAATTTGTAAAGCTCTATGTGAGTGTTGTGCTTTATATACCACCATGAGGATACATGTGGGATAATAAATCAAGATTCTCGCAACATTTCTCGAGGTTTTTAGTAATTTTTTATATGATAAAGTACAAGATTTGGAAATACAAGAGTGGAGAATAGGCCCCAAAGGTAACATGGGGACCACAAGGGAAATAAATCAACAAAAACCACACATGGGGAAAACTCCACAATCACCACCATCAAGTGATGCTCCAATGGAAGAGGATGGAGCATATGGCTAGTCTATTATTCACTCATTTGAGGGGTTGGGTCATGGTTTGCTTGCTTCCACTATGGTATTTCACCTAAAATACTGCAACCCAATTTGCAAAGCTCTATGTTGGTGTTGTGCTTTATATACCACCATGAGGATCATCATGGGATACAAGATAATGGATCAAGACTTTCATAGAATTTCTCAAGGTGTTTCTTATTTGAGCATGTATTTATAAGCCTAAAACTTTTTTCATATGTACCTACATGAATAACGTTTTAGGGTTAAGCCTTAAAAATAAATAAAAAATGAATGGTGGAGTAAATTGCTCTAGGAAATGTAACTTGAAAACATTATAAAAGGAAGCCAATAAATCAAATTATTTCTAAGGAAATAAACCCCTTAGAGAGTGTTAGGAGAATATTTTATCTTCTTAATGGAATCAATTCTTAGACTTTAAGTGAATCACACTTTATGTTCAACTTGAAAGAATTTTACTCTTTGAGTGGTTTGATTATTGTCTTAGACCAAATTACTAGTTTATGTGGGATGAATTACTTGATGTGTTTTTTTTTTAAGAAAAAAACCCCTTGTGGGGCCAACTTGGTCTTAGAGACCACGAACAGGGGGTTCTACATCGTCAAAGTCACCGGGAGTTGCACCCGACCCTGCCCGCACCAATATTATCAATTGGATTTTGGATATCCAATTCAGCTTTTTGGTAGGGTGGGGATTTGAACCTGGGACCTCCCTTGGAGGATTTCCCTCTTCTCTCCAACTCACCTACAACACCTGGGTGAATTACTTGATGTGTTTGTTTTGAATATTTCCTTTGAATTATTAATGAATGGCCTCAAATAGGGTGATTTTCTCCATGATTGAAGCAAATTTATTCCCTAGTGAAGACTTGGAAAAAGTTTCCTACAATTTGGAGAATCATTTTTTGCCTATGGTGATTGCAATTTTATTGCCAAAATGGATATATTTTTCCAATTTGGCACTACCTTGCTTGCTTTTCCAAATTTTAGAATTTTGAGTTTTATGTCAAAGTTATCATTTAAAAATCACCTATAAATTGAATGAAAAAATAATATAATATGAAATTAAAGTTCAAGTTGGTACAAGGCACAATATCATCATGGAAATCAAGCCCTTAGCCCTATTGGGAATGCAAAAAATATGTTGAATTGTGAGGCACCCAAAATTTTGTTTTAAAAATTTAAAGTGCATGAGAACGAAATTTAGAAATTTGGGCATGAGAGATCCAAAAAGTAAATATAGTCATAATAGATCAAGGAAAGTATGTGATCAACTAACATATAAAAAAATTAAATAACAATCATATATACCATGCATATAAAAATGGAATTAGAAAGGAATGACAAGAGGATCAAAGGGTAGTGGCACATTTGTCACATATTCCACAATCCAAGAGGGAAGTGCCACTAACAAAAAATAAAAAGTCTCATTAATTTTTAATCCAATAGGAAAGAGAAATTACAATATAGGGATCACAAAGTGTAGCTATTATTTTCTAAATTCTAAAATATGTTTACAATGGATCCCATTATTCAATTTATCAAAATAATTCACCACTAAGTTATTTGGGTTAGAAATATTTACTACCTAGTAAAATCAAGGTTTTGGGGTCATATTTAGAAAAATAATACTCCTATAAATTTTACATATGTCATAAATACATCCTTAAACTACTTAGAATAATTTCAAAATTCTTAGTGCATCACTATATGCCAAAGTGTTACTTTCTATGAATATTCCTTAGGATCTATGCACTCTCTTTTGTACTTTTACTTGTTAATGAGTAATTTTATCTAGGATGGAGTGAATCACTCCTTTCTAGGAGCAATTCACTCTATTCTACTAGCACTTTGCTCATCGGTACTAATAATTCCATGTTATTAACACTTCACTCTTCATGATCCAAAAACACCACCTTAAACAAATCACACATCTAGTCAAAATCTTACAAAACTAGGTTTCTTGGAGGTTTAACTTGATCGATCAAATTTTTTTGTACATATTCAAAATAACAATAATACTAAAGTAGTAACTTGTTAATTTGAGAATAAATATCTCGATTAGATTATTTAAATACATAGTTAAATTAGTTAGTAAAAATAGTTAGTTATATTTATTAGCTTAGTGCACATATTCTAGAGGTATTTGTAAGGAATTTAAAAAGATCATGTAGATTAGGCATAACATATATTTATATGTATGCCCTAGTAAGATCTATTGTATTCATAATAAAATGATAAAATCATATACAATAGGTCTATGTGCTTTATTGCTTCTTGTGCCTTTGCTAAAAAATAAAATATAATAATATTTACTTTCCATCAACATCAAAGTGAAATTGCATGTAGCGTAGGACTTTATTTTTATGCATATTCCCTAGAAGAATTGGGATTCTTGGGTTTAAATTATTATTTTTGAACTAAAATATAAAATATAGGTAGGAATCTATAAAAATGACTGCTATCAAAAAATCAAAAGTAACCCACCACAAATATTATGCATGTGCAAAAGGGAAACAACATCCTAGTAGACTCATCAAACCATTCATAGAAAGACAACATGATATGAAACCAATATGAACACCACATGGGTCCCATAAATATTCCTCCCAAACATGCCATAAGTAACCTATGAACTAAATAATTTTGTAGAAAAACATAAACAAGACCCTTAAATTTGGTTATTTATATTAGATCATAATAATAAAGATAATCAAGAACCTAACCAATTACTAGTTCTACTAAGTGTCTTCTACATGGTTATGCATAAGGGGTCAACCCCAAAATCTATTTATAAATTGAAGGTGAATTGTCTTGGAATCTTGGCAAAAAATGGAGAAGTATACATGGTGAATTCCAATTATTTTTCTCCAAAAAATTTCAAACCGTGGCGAATTGCAATAATTTTTCTCCAAAAATTTTCAAACCATTGCGAATTGCAATAATTTTTCTCCAAAAATTTTCAAACCATGGCAATTTTTTCTATTTTTGGGGCCATGAATATCGGTTTTGCACAATCTAAAAAAGTATGACATACTTAAAATATTTAGGCCGATATGAAAGACAGCAGGTCGACATGATGACAAATGGAATACCGATCGATTGCAGTCATGATGGTCGGTTACAAGCATACCGATCAATTACAGCCATGTCGAATGGTTGTAGCCATGACGATCACTTGTAGCCATGATGATTGGTTGCAATCATGATGATCAGTTGAAATCATGATGATCAGTTGCAACCATGATGATCGGTTGTAGCCATGTCGATCGGTTGTAGACATGCCAATTAGTTGCAACCATGTCGATTGGTTGTAGCTATGACAATTAGTTACAGCCACACTGATTAGTTATAGCCATTCTGATCAGTTGTAGCCATACCGATTGGTTGTAGCCATGCCGATCGATTATAACCATGTCAATCGATTGCAAACATGACGATCGACTGCAGCCATGACGATCGGTTGTAGCCATGTTGATCGGTTGCAATCATGACGATCGGTTGTAACCATGATGATCAGTTGTAGCTATGATGATTGGTTGTAGCCATGACGATAATTTATAGCCATGCTGATAGGTTATAGCCATGATGATTGGTTGCAATTATGATGATCTGTTCCAGCCATACCGATCGGTTACAGCCATGTCAATCGATTGCATCCATGATGATCAGTTGTAACCATGATGATCGGTTGCAGCTATTTCGATGTGCTACAATAGTCAAGTTCCCATCGGTAGTAGTGGTGCTCTATGCCACGTGTCATCCATCCATTAAATGATTGCATGCATAGGCCACGTGTCATCCATCCATTAAATGATTGCATGTAGAAAAGTCTATATAAAGGGAATTAATAGTTATTTTTTCTCTCATTTTAATGCTTTCTTAACCCTTTTTCTCTCATTTTAACACTTTATTATGCATTTTCCTCTTGTTTTAATGCTTTCTTATGCATTTTCCTCTCATTTTAATGTGATTTGAACCCTCTTCTTCCACTTTTATCTTGGTTTTTACAATTTACCTTAATTTTTAAGTATTTTTTAATCATTTTTCTCTCTTTTGAAACCTTTTACATTGTATCTTCTTATCCATACCCGTACACCCTATGGCATCCCTTGCAACCCCTGGAATGTTTAAAATTAATTATAAGAACCTGGTTTACCCCTTGATTTCAGAAATTTTATCAACACTGGGTTACGACATGTCTTGGGTCACATAATCTGGTCTTCGGGGTCTTTTTCAATGTCCCATTTTGATACAGACGTTAAACTAGTGGAGAGGATCATTGCAACTTATGATATGGATTCGAGTAAGGTAAATATTATCACCGACAACAAAAACATCATTTTTTCTTTCTTAGCCATTAATGTCACTAAATTGACAGCATTACCCCACGCTGGTGTTGATCCTGTCACTTCCAAATACCAGTTAACTGATGACGACAAACTCTACTTAGAGACCAACTTCAAAGTGCAGTCAGAATCTTTTCAAGGTATAACTATTTTTTTATTTAATTGCTTTTAAATTATTATCAGTGATTGAACGTACAATTACTAACTTTAGTTTTTTTGCAGTTAATTCCACCAAGTCCAGAAGGGGTTTGACCATAACGGCGATTGAAAATAAATTTCTTTAGGCATGTTGCGAATTATTCCTTACTAGACTTGTTCTGCAAGGAAGGCCGATAGAAATTTTGATGTGGGCCTTAACGTATTTGGTCTGTTGTATAGGACACTAGAAATTCTACTAGTGCACCTATGTCTTAAATCAGATCAAATTGGAAATAAGGAACGTGAAAACCCATGCTTCACCCTCGCCAAAATTAGCACATATAATTATATTATTATTATTTTTTATGAATCTTTTCATAATTTGCAGAACACTCCAGTACCAACATCTTGGAACTCAATCCTTGTCAATTTAGCTATGACAGAACAACAGGTTCAGGTAATTTTTTTAATATTTAAGTAATTTTTATTATTTTTCCATTGCTTGTCTTTTTTTAATTTTGACATTTTATACCAAACACAGAAAAGGGCATCCTCTTCCTCTTCAAAGTGGGATGTTGTTGTCAGAGGTTATAATCCAGAGGAATCAGGAGACTTCGAAACACCTGCAGAGGAAGCAGCACCACTGATAAGGAAAATATCATCAAGGAAATGTAGATCTATTTCTCCTATTTGTCAACGATCTCCACATTTTGCTACACGTCCGTTGCCAACATGCATAGTTACGCATGAGGTTTCATCTTCTGGGAGTAAGTTTTAATTACTATCGAAACAATGTTTTTACAATATTTTTACTATTTTTAATTAATTTTGTCTTTTTTTTTTCAAATGTACAACATGACCACATTCCATTTGCAGTAGCATCTATGCAAGATGTTTTTTATTCTATCAGTAAGTGTTATAACAATATTTGCAACCAATTTTCATAATGTAATTTTATAACTAGTTTTTATTTTCTACCTTCACAAAATTTTTAACTAATTTTTATTTTTATGTTTTAAGGTCCCTCACAACAATGTCGTCAACAAAATCAACAAATGCCGCCCCCTCCTCCACAATGCCCAACTCAAATGCGAGGTCAATGCTTCCCAGTTGGAAAAAACTTTCTTCCATCTAGGCCATAGAGAGAAGCAACACAACGAATTTTAGAGAGAGAAGCAACACAACAAATTTTAGAGAGAGGAGCAACACAGGAAATTTTAGAGAGAGAAGCATCAAAGACTTTTTTCAGTTTTGATCGCATATATGTTAATAATTTTACTTTTAAGGATATATCGAAAGCTTATGGTACTGGGTTGGTTGATGTTCCACTTGATAAAGATTACTTTTTTCAAGATAACAAACACACTCAATTTCAACTATTAGAATTGGTTCAATATAAAGTAAATGAAGGTGCAAAATGTTCAAGAAAATATCCTCCAAGGGAAAGAAGCACCCTTCAAGCTCCTCCTCGACAAGAGGATGATATAATAAAATTTTCAAAAAAATATTTGGTTTCTAATAACGTTGAATCTACAGTTAAATATTTGCTACTTCCAGATATAACAGAAATAAAAAAATGGGAGTATCAGGCTAAGGTGTTGATAAAGGAAATTAATGCCCGATACAATAATTTTTCAAAAAGAGAAAGAAAATTTTCTATTGTTGAAAATGAACCAGAAAATATGGAGGCTCTGCTATAGCAAGTAAAATCTGGCATTTTGAATTTGAATACATCATACACAGATGAAATTTTAAAGTTTATAATGAACAAATTGGAGAACATAAACGGTGAGGCCCAAGCTTATTACAATGAATGGGTAAATGATAAGAAAAATGTTGATGTTGCTATAGCTGCAAAGAATGTTGCTGAGGTTTGACTCAATTGCTTTTGTGTTCAAAAATTTGTTGTTCTCTTTTTTAAAATGTAATTATCTTTTCATATTGATTAACTTTTTTCCCTTTTGCAGGTAAAGTATGAAATTCTCAAGAAGTAGGTTCAAAACCTACAAGACTATCTCAGGATGACAAAGGAGTTCTTAAATGCTTCCATGGAAATGAAAAAAAGAGCACAGTAATTAGTTTGACAAAATAACATTTTGCAGAAAATCATTATCCGCAATGGATTGGATCCTGATGTTCTGCTTAAGGAGAAGGGTAAAGAAGTTCAAGGACCAACATCTGAAGATGTTGGTAAAGAATAAAAAAACCTTCTCTATGGAATGCAAAATGTTGAGATGATCCTTGTCAATTCTAGAGAAATTGATAGTACTGTTACCCAGCCCACGAAAAGAGCTATCAAAATCCAGGATATGGTAATCATGGAAGTAGTGGATGTGGAAAAAGGATCTGAACAAGGGAAATATGAGGGAGGTACCATTGCTATGGAGATTACATAATCCAATGAGAAGGAAAAATTAGTGGAGGAAGGGGGAAAAGATTCTGAGAGGAAAAAATGAATTTTAAAAACAATTTTAAGACATTTCATATGTTTTCATTAGAAAACAAGATACTTGCTTTTATTATTTTACTATTACACTATTTACATTTATAATTGTGTGTTATTTTCATATCTTAATGATTATGGTGTTTCAACTTTCAAATATGCTTGATTTTACATATAATATATGCATAGGTATAGATTTACATGTTATTCAATGTTATTCATCTTGTGATATAAAAATGAGTTTTATCTTGTGGATTTTGCTATGTTATTTTTATATTTCAATATTCAAATGAATTTGAATTTTTAGTTTATTCAAAGTCATTCTTGTTGCTGTATATAAATGTGTTTTGTATTTTTTATTATGCTATATTGTTTCATATTGTTGCATGTGTTTAAATTTTAGTTTATTTATATTCATTCTTGTTGTAGTATAAAATTGAGTAATTTCATTTCTATTTTACGATATTGTTTTTATATTTCAAGTGAATATGGTCATTTGTATTATAGTTGTATATATCTACGCATGGGTTTCCATGTTGATCGGTTGTAGCCATGTCGATCGGCTATAGACATGTCGATCGACTATGCAGACATGTACATCGGTTGCAGACATACCAATCGGCTGCAGGTATATCGATCAATTATAAGCAAGACGATCTGCTGTAGATATATCGATCTGTTGCAAACATGTCGATCGACTACAGATATGTCGATCGGTTGTAGGCATAGCATTGCATCTGTGCCATGTGTCAACCATCTACGAAATGATTGCATTCATAGGCCACATGTCAACCCTCTATGAAATGATTGCATGCAGAGACCACATGTCACCCATCCAAAAGTTGATTGTATGTAGAAAATTCTATATAAAGGGATTATCAGTCATTTTTTTATCTATTCTATCATAGTATTAATAATTTTATTCCCTTTTTAACATATTATTACCCATTTTCCTCTCATTTTAATGCATTCTTAACCATTTTCCTCTAGATTTATCTTAGTTTTAACCTTTTACCATAATTTTTAAGCCAATTTTAACCCTTTTCCTCCATTTTGAATCCTTTTATATAAAGTGTCATGTACCATTATTTGTGTCTTCTTATCCATACCCATACACCCTATGGCGTCCCCTACAACCCTTGGAATTTTTAAAGTTAATTAAAAGAACCTGGTTTGCCCCTTGGTTTCAAAAATTTTATCAACACCGGGTTACAAAATGTCTTAGGTCACAGACTCTGGTCTTCGGGGTCTTGTTTCAATGCCCCATTTTGATACATACATTAAACTGGTGGAGATAATCATTGCAGCTTATGATATGGATTCGGGTAAGGTAAATATTATCACCGACAACAAAAACATCGTTCTTTCTTTCACAACCATAGATGTTGCCAGATTGAAAACATTGCCCCACGCTGGTGTTGAGCCTATCACTTCCAAATACCAATTAACTAATGAATACAAACTCTACCCGGAGACCAACTTCAATGTGCAGTTGGAATATTTTCAAGGTATAACTATTTTTTTATTTAATTGAATTTAAATTCTAGTCACTGGTGTATTATCGATTTTGTTTTTTTGTAGTTACGTCCACCAAGTCCAGAAGGGGTTTTACTGTACTGGCGATTGAAAATAAATTTCTTTGGGCATGGTGCGAATTCTTCCTTGCCAGACTCGTTCTGCAAGGAAGGTCGACAAAAATTTTGATGTGGGCCTTAGCATATTTGGTCTGTTGTTTTTCACACCATAAATTTGACTGGTCCACCTATGTCTCACATCAGATCATATTGGAAATAGAGAACGTGATAACTCATGCTTCACCCTCATCGAAAGTTAGCACATGTAATTCTATTATTGCATTTTTTTATGAATATTTTTACAATTTGTAGAACACTCTAGTACCAACATCATGGCACTCAATCCTGGACAATGCAGCCATGAGAGAACATCAGGTTCAGGTAATTTTTTAATCAATATTTAAATAATTTTTTTTATTTTTCCATTATTTGTCTTTTTGTAATTTGGAAATTTTATATATATACAAAAAAATGCATAATCTTTCTCTTCAAAGCAGGGTGCTACTTTGAGAGGTTATAATCAAGAGGAATCAGGAGACTCTGAAACACCTTTGAAGGAAACAACACTACTTGTATGGAGAAGATCAACAAGAAAACATAGAACATCTAGTTCTCCTAATATTTGACAACCCCCAGTTGGGGCTGCATTACATCCACTGCTAATGGGAAAAAATTCTAGAGCAAGAAATTGAAATTTAAAATTTGATATTTTGAAAGACAATTTTATGAAATTTCATATGTTTTTGTATGAAAACAAGATACTTGCTTTTATTATTTTACTTTTAAGAAATACACTTTTATAATTGTGTGTTATTTTCATCTTTTAAGTATTATGGTGTTTCAAATATGCTATGTTGTTTTTATATTTCAATTTTTAAATGAGTTTACGAATGATATATCTATGCATGTGTTTAAATTTGAGTTTATTTATATTCATTCTTGTTCTTGTATAGAAAAGTGTTTTTTTCTTTTTTAATATGCTATATTGTTTTCATATTCAATGTTAGTTTACGATGGAGATATTTATGTAAGAGTTAAATTTCAATTTCCCTATATTATGCTATGTTGTTTTTATATTTCAATTTTCAAATGAGTTTATGAATGATATATCTATGCATGTGTTTAAATTTCTGTTTATTCATATTCATTCCTATTGTAGTATAAAAGTGAGTATTTTCATTTCTATTAAGCTATATTATTTTTATTTTTCAAGTGAGTTTACGAAGGATATATCTATGAATGAGTTTCAATTTTCAGTGCATTCATACTCATAGTTAGTCATTATAGTTGTATAAAATTAATATGGTAATTTGGATATATCTATGAATGGGTTTAAATTTTTGTTTTCCATATCTAAAGTAATATAGTACATGCATTTTTCATACATATGTACAGAAATTTTTAATATGCATACACGGTTTACTCAATGACAAAGCATAAATCATAAAAAATCACTATATTTTGTCATATCATACAACTAATGATACATACATACATTTAAATTCAAAGGAAAAATAACTATTTTTTGTCAACATATACATTTAGTTCAATAACATAGCATCATTACATATACATCGTTTTAAAAAAATCAACTTACTAAAATCTATAGCATACATCATAAATTTTGAAAACATAGACAATCCATAACATTAAAATGCAAACATGCATAATCATTGAAAATTGAATTATTATAATATTTTACAACAAATTAGATACAAATTTTTTTTGATAATATAAAATATTTCAAATCTGGAAAATCACTAAAATTTTACAAAATGATTTCAAATACGAAAAAATATTAGATTATATGAATTTGTCATATAATCATTGCAATTTTTACATTTTTGGAAGGTAATACAAAGCTTTATCAACTTCTCTACAAGAACTGAGAATTTGTGAATTTTGCATTTCCATAATCTCATCATCACTCCTAGTTGAATTATTTTTGTCATTATCAACCATATTAGAGAGACCTCTTCTTTTCGCTAGGGACTTCCAATATGTCAACGCTCTGTCATAGGAAAAGTTACCCACCTCGTACGATGACACATACATTCTCAAACAATTTTCCAAATTTCTGTCCAACCTTTTACGAACTTTTGATTTAACAAAAGTTAATGCACTGAAAACCCTTTCATCTTCAACAGATACCAAAAACATTGTCTGACATAATTCATATAAAACAAAGTATTCACTCATAGTATCTTGCAAGACACTACTTCGATACAATTTTTACCATAAATGCGTGATTGAACCAGACTCATGTGGATTTTGGAATTGTGCAATTTTATTATCCATTGTTATTCCAAAATTGGTTGACTGATGTCTCAAAAGATCTTTGTTTAGAATACCATTGATTTCAATATCATTTATTTCCACACTTTTAGATAAATGTTTCATAAGATTACCCATATTTTTTACAAACAACTCACTTCTACTACTTTGGTCACTACAAGAATTCCAAAAATTAGGATTAACAACATCCATGACCTCAAGTGTCTCATCTCTCTTAAAATGATCTCTTATTTCACTTGTTAATGCATTTGCAATTCTTTTCAATTTATTCTTAGTGTTATCCAAAACCTCATTGAATTTGAAATGGGTAACGGGCACTTTTTCAACATCATCTGTCAGAGTATTTAATCACTTTTAAAAATGATATACAGGAATCAACTTTCCATGGATAGCAATACAATGATTATCGTTGATGTTGAACTTTAAAAAGTTGTTCGGTTCATTGACATTAATTAACGTATTCCAACTATCAAAATTGGGATCCTCAAAATGTTTTTCAGATAAATAAATCCTATCAATAACCATACATATTTGTTTTATCATCCTCATGAAATCGACAATATAAATTGCCCTTTCCTATGCAAGTTTAATCATAGTATTCATTTCTTGTAACATTGGTAGAATACCACATAATGTGAGAAGAGTTTCCAAGTCAGTCATACAAAAAAGCAAATATTTTGCCTTGTCAACGTCTCTACGATGTGCATATATAAACCCAACCACGATTGATATTCTAAAAATACCCTTTTTGCAGGAAGAAACAGTGAAATCCACCTAGTTTCCACATATTTTAACATTTTTTTGCCTTCTGTTACACCTAGAGAAAACTATTGAAACTCTGCAAACCTTTTTGGACTACATGAAATGTATGAGTGTATATCGCAGACGAGTTCTTCCACTCTGGCTACATTATCAAAATTTCTCACAATTTTGTATGCAAGATTCATTCGATGAGCTATGCAATGAATATGAATCACATATGGGGTAATGGAAGTCTGAAGCCTAACACAAAGACCATTCCTTTGTCCTTGCATTTTAGCCACACCATCAGCTCCAACATAAATTAACTTTGTGGCAATTTCCTTTTCATCCATTCTGGCAATATCCTTTAAACTGGCTCAAAGGAACCTTTGTGCCTCCCTGGGCCCTTGTTTCCATATTCGATGAATGCAAGACACTAATGGGTGTTTATCCAGAATTAATCATTCAACATCAATACCGGGAAGGAAACAAAGCTGCGGACTGGATTGCTAATAAGGGAGTTGACGCAATGGACATTCAGGTTTGGAGAGATTCCTTCCCAATCGGCCTAAGGGACGTTTCTTCAAGTTCCAATGTTTGCACAATGTGAGTGGATTACTGGTTTTCAGGTTTTTCGGCTGTGTTTTGGCATCTTGGAGCATTTTCACGTCATTTTTCTAAGTTGGTTGCAAAATCTCAGCTTGCTGCATTATCATGAAATTTCCTTTTTGCTCAGGCCGCGAGGTTGCTTCTTGTCGTGATATCGCGACACCTTTCTCTCCCTCTGGTGTGGTCTTCCAACTTGTCGTGATATCATGACACTTTTTCTCTCCGGGTGCTTTTTTGCAAACTTGTCGCGATATCGCTGATTCCTAACCAAGGATAGAATTGAAATAAGTTACTGCCTCCTTTCTGATTTCTATTAAGTCTTGAGTAATAGAACCATCTGCTTTTTTTTTAATTTTATCTTGTTATTGCTTCTATTTCTAAGCGTGGTGATGTGAAAAAACTTGGAATTTGAATCTCCATATTTCAACCAAAGAGCCCTTGATTTTTGCCTCCAATATATTTCCTCATAGGCCAAAATGTTATGAAACTTTGCTAGTTTTGTTCGTTCCTCTTGCCTAGTAGTTTCATCAGCATCACCATGTTGGATCCTTTGATCAATTATCTTCAAAATTTCAACAACCTATTTTTTATTTTCAAAGAGGTTCCCAAAGACCTCTTTTTTCCAAGTTCGAATATTTTCCTTAACAAACTTTAATTTTCCAGCAAGTTTAAAAGTTGCACTACCCCTGACAGGCTTGCCACCACTAACTTAAGTTATCTTTGAAACTGGAATGTTTGATCCACATAGATTAAAATCTGAAAGGTTTATTGAAGGACAGAGAGTTAGGGATATCCAAAAAAATGGGATTATGATCAGAGGCAATTTTAGGAAGGGCTTCCAGTAAATAATAAAATTTCACTTAAAGTAACCTAGACTACTTTGTAATTTCATCATTCCTTGTGCTAGAATTGGATTTATTAATGTGAAAATGTGTTGGGATTTTGATGTATACAAGGTATAATATAATAAGGATTCTACCTTATAAAAAATCATGCTATATTTCTACAAAATCTGAAAATAAAACTAGATATGGCTGAGTGACCGAAAACCTGACTATGTTTTACTAACAATGGCTAAATGATGAGAAACAAACATATAATATGGAGATGTAAATGGAACTAATATGTAATGTAACATATGGTAATATTGACCTATAATATAAATTATTTTAATGGATTCCTAGTGTACAGACCTGGTGCTAGACATGTATGATCAATTTTGAAAAATGCATATATGAAATGATGAGTATGCCTAATGCAATTTAGATGAAGTGCAATGAAGCAATATTTTTGTATTTTGATGATTTAATAATAGTTTTGTATTTTTGATATATATATATATATATATACAGGTTGACCAATGGGCTTAATGAATGTCATTGGACCTTTTTTGGGTGACCAAAGGGCTTATAGATGCCTTTGGGGAATTTTGGGATGACCTAGATAATCGTAGATTGCCTAGGAATGTTTTAGTTTGACCTAGATGATCATAGATCTCCTAGGGGTATTTTATGGGGACCAAAGGGCTTATAGACACCTTTGGGGATTTTTTGATTGACCTATATGATCATAGATATTCTAGGAATATTTTATTTTTACCTAGACAATCATAGACCACCTAGGGACATTTCAGGTTGACCTAGACGGTCATAAACATCAAATAAATATCAGAGACTACCTAGGGGTATTTTAGGGTGACCAAAGGGCTTATAAATACCTTTGGAGATTTTTGGATTGACCTAGATGATCGTAGATAGTCTAGGAAAATTTTATTTTAACCTAGATGGACATAGACCACCTAGGGGCATTTTGGGTTGACCTAGACGATCATAGACATTAAGGAAATGGTGTAGACTACCTAGGGGTATTTTAAGGTGACCAAAGGGCTTATAAATTTCTTTGGAGATTTTTGGATTGACCTAGATGATCGTAGATAGTATAGGAACATTTTATTTTGACCTAGATGGTCATAGACCGCCTAGGGACATTTGGATTGACCTAGATGGTCATGGATCACCTAGGAGTATTTTAAGGTGAAAAAAGGGATTATAGATACCTTTGGAGATTTTTTTATTGACCTATATGATCGTAGATAGTCTAGGAATGTTTTCTTTTGACATAGATGGTCATCGACCACCTAGGAGCATTTTGGGTTGACCTAGACGGTCATAGACATTAAGGAAATGTTATAGACTACCTAGGGGTATTTTAAGGTTACCAAAGGGTTTATAGATGCCTTTGGAGCCTTTTGGATTGAACTAGATGATCGTAGATAGTCAAGGAACATTTTATTTTGACCTAGACAGTCATCAACTGCCTAGGGGTATTTTGGTTTGACCTAGATAGTCATAGACATTAAGGAAATTCCATAGAATGCCTAGGGGAATTTTAAGGTGACAAAAGGGCTTATAGACACCTTTGGAGCTTTTTAGATTGACCTAGATGATCGTAGATAGTCTAGGAATATTTTCTTTTGACCTAGATGATCATCAACCACCTAGGGGCATTTTGGGTTGACCTAGATGGTCATGGACTGCCTAGGAGTGTTTTAGGTTGACCTAGATGGTCATGGACTACCTAGGAGCATTTGACAGGGACCAAAGAGCTTATATATACCTTTAGGGTATTTTGGGATGACCTAGGCAATCATAGACTGCCTAGGAACATTTTAGTTTGACCTAGATGGTCATAGACTGCCTAGGGGCATTTGATGGTGACCAAAGGGCTTATAAATGCCTTTGGGGCTTTTTGGATTGACCTAGACGATCATAGATTATCTAGAAATATTTTCTTTTGACCTAGATGGTCATAGACCACCTAGGAGTATTTTAGGTTGACCTAGATGTTCATAGATCGCCTAGGGGTATTTTAGGTTGACCTAGATGGTCATAGGCTGCCTAGGGACATTTTAGGGTGACCAAAGGAATTATAGATACCTTTGGATGTTTTTAGGTTGGCATAGATAGTCATAGACCACCTAGAGATGTTTAACTATGACCAAAGGGCTTATAGACACCTTCGGAGCTTTTTGGATTGACCTAGACAATCGTAGACTGTCTAGGAGCATTTTACTTTGACCTAGACAATCATAGATCACCTAGGGGAATTTGAGGTTGACCTAGATGGTCATGGACCACCTAGGAGCATTTTATTATGATCAAAGAGCTTATGGGTGCCTTTTGGTGGACCCCTACCTATAGACCCCTTATCTATAGATTTTGATATTCTTGTTTCTATGTTACAACACTGATCATTCCCTTAAAATATTGGGGAGGTAGGTTGATGTGCACCTAATTAGGTTGTTCAACTTGATTGATAGGTGCTATGTTTATTTCATGTGCAGGAAAGGGATCTTGGAAGACTCTTATCTAAAGTTTCTACCTCTCGATCATATCCTGTATTAAGTATCTAAAGGGATGAAATGTTTGGATGTCATGGCCTCTTTGTCGATGGTACACACAATATAAATTTACCCTGCACACATTTTATCTACACTTATTAGGTTTTAAGGTATGGATATTTGGAATCTTGATCTTTTGTGCTTCATACAATCGATTGAAGGTCAATGCTAAGGGCTCTAACAAATGAGTATATTGTCATGGTGGTCGATGTGTATGACTTTTGGCCAATGAAGGCTGAGCCTGGTAATTAGGTTGCACTAGTAATTGTAGTGGTGGAGCCCAGCTTGAGGGTTCAGGGATACTCAAAACCACTTGATTGATTAGGGCTACATTTTATTGTGTGTTACCACCTTTAATATTCTTTTTTGGCCATTCCTCCTTATGGAGTTGAACATCACCCTCATGGATCTTGATTTCCTCAATGGTCTTGGCCTGTTCTAAGGCCTCCTTGAATGTTTGATACCATTGTAATTGTAAGAGAAGTGAAATTTGCTTTGAAAAACTTCTAGTAAACATTTAGATGAGTTTCATTATGGGTAGGGTGAAAAGTAGTTTTAACATAACCTTCCTCCATCTATTTCCATACTCTAGGACTGGCTCATCATCAATTTGGCAAAGGCTAGACAAGTCAGTCAAGTTTATTGTCTTCTTAGCACTAGAGCTAAAACGTACCAAAAATGCATCATCCAATTGCTCAAATGTGTTTATGCTATGATGTGGTAGATTATTATACAATTCCAAAGCATCCCCTGCTAATGTTGTAATGAAGATTCTCAACATCAAGGGGTCCTTCTCTTGAAGGTGAGAGCACATATGGATGAAGCTTATCATGTGGTCTTGTGCATCTTCATCATATTTAAAATTTTCAAGTTTAGGCATCTTGAAATTCGATGGGTATGTCAATGATGACACTGATGGATGCAAAGGTTGATTGCTAAGATGCTTTAGTGTAGGTTTTGAATAAACCAAACATTGATGTTGTTTTTCAAATGAATTTATCCAATCAGCTAGTGCTTTGTATGACCCTAATGAAATGATATGATCAACCTATTGTCGCCCTTGTTTAGACAATGGATGTTGCTTTTAATGTTGATGTGGATGATAAGTATACTCATTAGGTACCTCATCATAACTATATTCAGGGTAAGCATCTACTTGATCCTGATGTTCCCATTGGGACTCTTCATATGATTCTTCCTCATATTGATCTTGGTATTGTTGAGGATTATGAGGCTTTTGATTATAACCAGATAATGGCCTTTGATGTTCCTTAGGCAGCTTATGCATTGTTTCATCCTATAGGTGCTAGGTGTAAGCACCAATTCATGTAATGCATTTTGTAATTGCTCTTGTTGTATGTTTTGTTTTTCTTGTATCTTTTGTTGATACAACCTTTGTAAGTGTGCTCATTTTGAGTCCCCAAATTATTGATTTAATCATTGCTGATACAACTAGAGTTGATCCATATGTTGTTGTTGGTTAAGTTGTGGCCTTAATGCCTGATGAGTGTAACTTTGTTGTTCAGTTGTATGGGGGCTATGTAACCTTGTATTGGAAATACGAATGGATTTATCATTTATTTTCCACCTAATAGGGTCTATTATTTGTTTTCCACTCTCCTTAAAGGTTGCATTGACCTGAGACTCTAGTTTATGAATCAACTTTGTATAATATGATGTTGTAGATCCATAATGTGGTCGCACCAAGTACTATTCATGAGAAGGAGGAGAATTATTTGGATATTCTTCCTCATATGTGAGTAAAGACTCATATTTAAGGTTAGATGTATACTCTATATACTCATGCTACATATTAGCATGATGTATGTACATTAAGTGCTCTCTGTGAGGAGTATGGGGATAACTTGCTCTATCAGACGAGGTGTTTTGCTCATCCAGGCTAGGCCATGGTGTACTCTCATGTTCATATTTTGATTGATGTATAGAGCAAGCTGGGGTGTGAATCTGTTATAGTGACCTACTAGGACCCTCTATGGATAGATTATTTTCTATATAAAATTCCATCAGGGTATCCAAGTCAGGAAAGTTTCCTAGAGGACCTATGGGTGCTTTACTAGACGTAAAAATTCCTAGAGGACCTATGGGTGCTTCTCTAGGAAGGTTTCCTAGAGGACCTATGGGTGCTTCCCTAGTATCTCAAAGGTTTACCTCCTTGGGGATTGAATTATTATTATGATAAAACATGGGATACCCTTTAGGGATGGGCATGTCCTCTAGAATTATTTTGATATATTCACTCATTATGGAGCTTGATTCTCTCTCTGATTTAGAGGCCTTGTTTTCAACCACATTTGGACTAAATCCATAAAAGGAGGGTCCCCCAGCCATTTTTAGAAAATTTTGACTTTTCCAAAAAAGGTTACAAGTTTTGTATATCAAAAATATCAATGTGGTGAGATGATCACAATGGGCTAGGGCTCCAAAAATCAACTTTTAGATCAAAAATTTGTATTTTTGGAATATTTGGCCAACCAAGACCCGTGGGGAAATGCCCATTTTTGGGATTTTTTGTAAAATTTTTAACCATGAATAGTTAGGACTCAAAATTTATGTGAGAGGTGCATAAGGAGCTAACTAAGACAAAAAAATAAATTTGGCATATTTTGGAGTTGTCTAGACCATTTTATGACTATTTTAGTGCATATTTTCTTTATTTTTAGCTTCGAAAATAGAGTAATCATAAAACCAAAATAATTTTTTTGTTATAGCTCTGATTTGCATGATTCTCAATCTATTGGATGTAGAATAGAAAAGTAGTTTTTTTTATTATTAGGGTTTGACCCCTAGATTGAATATCTTGGGTTGATTACCCGAATAATAAAGAAACGCCTAAAGTAGACAACATGATTATCTCTTTTAAGTTTTATATATTCAAATACACAATCAATAGAAACACACAAGTATACAAATGATTATCTCTTTTAAATATTTAAATGTGAATTCCTAAACTTTTTGATGTGTTTCAATATGTGTTACTTTGTAAAGAAAATACTTGGTGTGTTTGATTTTATTGATTTAATACTCAAAATTTTAAGTGGTTTTCACCTATATACTCACAACTCGACAATCGGTATGGTGATTAATTCCATAGTATTCTGGTCATGTAAACCAATATAAAGTATGGTGATGAATTCCATACCCAATCAGGGAGCATAGGTCCTACTGATCCTCACCCAATACCTAGTGCATAGTGATACACCCATCTAAAGAGGGATGCATGCTATTTTGCACAGTTAGGATAGATATTGGAGTCGGTATTGGAAAATAGAACAAGGTTCATAGGAATCAGTGGTTGGGAATGAAGTCCAACTCACCAATGTTTAAGAAGATCATGGTGTGTGTGTGTTCCTTTTAAAATATTGAAATAAAATAATACAACATTCAATGATGATTCACTAAATGCATGAAAGTATGTTTTATATTCAGAATCATTAGTAATAATAAAAACAAAACTACAAAATTTGCAACCTATATGAAATTAACCCTTTTTGGTCAATTTCAAGTAGGCAAACCAAACAAAAAACATATAGAATACTATTCTTTTTCCTGTTTTCTCTAATTTTACTAATGCAAAATTGGAAAATATGAAATCTATCCTTCATATGCACAAAGAAGACAAGATAATTTGAAATTTCATCATTTGAAATAGTATTAATGCAAATTGAAGTTTCAGAGAGGTGTAATTTTTGACCTGGAACTTGCTGTTTTTGCAAATTTTTGTAGAAAACCTCTCATTTTGTAATTTTACCTGGTAGGTACGGTTAGCAGTTTTGGGGCCATCCTTGGTAGTGACACCTACCTAGACGTCCCACCCAATGTCACCTAGCAAAAAAAGGGTCATTTCTGCTCAGAATGGTCAAAACCTGCAACATGCAAAACAAAAAATGGAGGTCAAAAATAGATAAATTGAAAGGGTAGAGATACAAATATAAAATACCGTGATCGCCACTAAAGAAGCAAAATTTACGACATGCCTTAAGGGGTTTGTTAGTGAGATGCCATCTATGGTTTAAGAAAACTTTGCAAAAAGGGAAGAATGAAGCATAACATGTAAACTAATGAAATGAAGACTAAATAGCAATAATGAAAGGGGTCTAATCCTTCTTTGTATTCATAAATTAATCATCTCAAAGTATTACAAATGCACTCCCTTTTAGGGTTTCTCAAATTGATACATTCAACATTACACAATACAAGGATCTAATCCTTCCAAAGAGACTTAATGGCATGCACTATTGTTCCTTTCACATTCCCACACTTAAGAGCTAGTCTCGAGCTTATCTTTCTTGCCTCTTTAGCTCCTCCCTTATATCTAGAATACCTGCACCTACACACAAGGGATTGAAAATGGGTTAATAGTGAAGAACACAAGCTTATACTAGAGAGGGGGTGAACAGTATAGCACCCACTTTTTACTTTCTTTCCAAACCAATATCAATTAGTGTCCTTAATTGCAATAACCAAATATAGCAGTGTGCATTAATGACATAGATAGCAATAGTAAGCAAGAGCACAAATCACCACACACAATTGAGACACAAGATTTAACGTGGTTCCCCCAATGTGGGGTAGTCCACAAGATAATATCCTTATAATATTTCACAAAGAAATAGGGATCCTTATCCCAATACAAATGATTACTTTGATCTGCTCAAAGCTAGGCTATCCACTGATCTGCTCAGGTGGGCAATCCACTGATCTGCTCAGCAAGGCAATCCACTGATCTGCTCAGCTAGGCAATCCATCGATCTGCTCAACTAGGCAATCCACTGATCTGCTCAGCTAGGCAATCCACTGATCTACTCAGGTAGGCAATCCACTAATCTGCTTCAGCAAGCTCACCAAGAACCTACTCAAAATCTACTCCAACAAGCTCACCAAGAACTTGCTCAAATATGCTCCAACAAGCTCACCAAGAACTTGCTCAAATATTCTCAGCAAGCTCACCAAGAACTTGCTCAAAATATGCTCCAACAAGCTCACCAAGAACTTGCTCAAATCTGCTCCAACAAGCTCACCAAGAACTTGCTCAAATATCTTAGCAATCTCACCAAATAACTTTCTCAAATCTCCAAATCTCAAATCTATCCCAAAAACTCACAAATCTATCCCAAACCTTCTCAAGGCTCCAAAAATCTATCCCAAAAGCCTTCTCAAAGGCTCAATCAATCATGCACAAAAGCTACCTCAAATCTATCCAAAAATCTATCCCAAAAGCCTTCTCAAAGGCTCAATCAATCATGCTCAAGTAGCACTCAAATCTCATCCACAAATCTATGAAGGCAAGGCTCAATGATGAACTCAACAATGAATGGCAATGCACTCTTCAATGGATGACAACAATGATCCACAATGATCTCAACTCAATCAAATCAATATCTCAACTCAACTCAAATCAAATCAATCTCAACTCAGCTCAATATTATAGAAGCATAAAGAGAATTGTTAGAGACTCAATATGTTCTATTCACAAACTCAATTTCTTTCTCAACTCAAACTCAACTCAAATCAGAATATAGAAGTTTGTTTCATGGAACTTGAACAACCACTTCACACAATCACTTGACTAGGCTCAATCAACTCAACTCAACCAATCACCTTAAGGAATAACTTTTTCTCACAAACCCTAGTTCAAGCATGAATCAATCAACTCAAAATGTTTCCAACAATACTCAACAATAACTCTCACATAACAATGATACTCATGTTCTCCTCTAACTCAAGTTCAAGTTCTTTGTACAAGCAATGGGCTTCAACAACAATGCTTATAAAACAAGGTTTAATCACAACTCTCAAACCAGAAAACCTTGAAGCATTCAACCAACCACTTTCAAAAAGGAAACCACAATCAATCCTTTTCTCTCCAATGATATTTCAGAAATCAACCACCATAAACAAAGTCAATGGAGAATATTGCTCATACCTTTTTGATGCCTTATTAGTTGTCCACTAAATCTGCCACACTCAACAAAATTTCTTTTTCAACTTTCAATAAGGGTTAGAGATCTTGATTAATAACACAACAATAATATCCAAATAACACCTTATTACTCCTACTCAATAAAATACACCATGTCCCCTCATGAAAGAATTAATCCCCTTTGAAAAAGAACAAAGCAACCTTCACTTTTGAACCCCTTTACAAAATCAGAAATATCTCTTTACACACACCTTATTTCTCCCTCTAAGCAAGTTAATCAAATAGCCCTCGAAATAAGCTTTCCAACGATATATAATATGATATACTTCCAAAAGGAAAATCACCAGAAATATCTCTTTTTCCTAAAGTGCATCACAACCCTTATTTCTCCTAGGGCAACTTTAGAAAAATAAAATATTAAAAAAATATTAACTTGCCTTTGTCCTTGATGGGATTCGATCCCTCGATGCCTCCTTGCTCAGCGCCTTAACCACGGCCAAGCTGTCGCACGAGCTACGGGCTCGTTTGGGAGGGAAAGGCACCACGTGCTTCAAAACACTCCTCCCTCTCACGCAAACCAAAAATGCTTCATGCGCTCTTTCTTCCAATGCCTTCTAACGCAGCCAAGGGGATTCGAAACCTTGACGTTCATTCTACCACTTGCCTTAGCCAAAAGCCAATTTCCAATGTGCCACACTGCCCAAGGTGACTAGGGTTTCACACGTCGTCCGATTTATTCTTCGCTTCCATCACTTAACCCTCTTTTGCACGAGCTCTTTTCGCTTTCCAACAATCGCATTAATTCACGAGCGCAAGCCTAAGGATTAATAAACCTTAGGCATCCTTTTATATAGTTTTCTCCCTCATATTCGATGACGTCGATGGATTACTTTTATTTTTAATTTTAAAATTTAAATTTAAATTAATTTTAAATAATTTAAAATTTAAACTAAATATTTAAAATTAAATATCTCCATCATCGGGGCACCTTTTTCGATGAAACGAAAAGCCAACTTGGGTTTTAAGAAAAACCCATTTCAAATATGCCATCCATGGTTTTAAATAAAACCTTTTATTTTGCCTACCTTGGTTTTCACAAAAACCCTGTATATATCCATGCTCTCCAAAATATCATAAATGATTATTTATGAAGTGCTTTTGCCACCAAAACTCAATGTGATCCATGTGACATCAATGACAACATAAAATAACTCAAATTTCCAACAATCTCCCCCTTTGTCATTGATGGCAACACCTCTAATGCAAATCACCACAATCACTACAAAAACCATCTCTGAGAATCAAAGTTGCTCCCCTTGACTCAATACTCTCTATGGAGGTTGCTCCCCCTAACTCAATGCTCTCTTTGGAGGCTGCTCCCCCTAACTCAATGCTCTCTCCCTTACTCAAATCTCTCCCCCTTTGACATCAATGGCAAAAGGGACACCTATGGGGCTAAAATATATGACTCTTAAGCTTAGCCCCCTCACCACCTTCTCTCTTGAGGTGATTAATTTTGGGGTGGGAGTACTTTTACTCCCATATTACATTGTTTCTTTCCTCTGTCAACTTCCTTCCATATTTTTTTGATATCCTTTTCTTGATGAGTTACTTGATCTTCTTGTCTTGAATTTATGCTTGACCTTCTTGCCTTGAACCTGTTTGGAATTGAGTCCTACACCATATTGCAATATGTCCAAAGTTATTGCAATTAAAACACTTGATATTGTAGCCTTTGGATGGTGCCCATGTCCTGAATTCTTTCTTGAAACCATTTCCATATCCATTCCTTTCTTGAACCCTGTATTGTGAAGTTTTGTTTTCATAATCATTTTGACCATGACCTCTGAATTGTGTAGCTCTAAAACCAAAACCATGTTGCTCATTTTCTTTGCACTGAGAAGCTCTATGACCAATCCTATTGCATAAGAAGCAATGTCCCTGAAAACCATACCTTCTTCCTTTGAAGTTCCTTCTAGAAAAATCAAACTTCTTTGATCCATAGACCCTGCAGTGTATAGCCCTGTGTCCAAATCTATTACAAGAAAAACAATGTCCTTGAAAAGCCCTTTGTTCATGCCTTGGTTCCTCATACCTTTCTTGACCTTTATCCTTGTGATCATCTTTGACTTGTGCATTGTATCCTTGATCCTTCTTTGTGGTATCCAAATCTTCTTCCTTAACTTCTTCCTTGCTTTCTTCTTCAAGAATTTCTTTTCCTCTTGAACTTGATTCACCTATCTCAAAACAAGATCCAAACTGGATATTTGGAGCCATAGGAGCTTTGGAACTTTCTTCATGAATCTTAGGTGCTTCCTTGCTTTCATATTTTAGAACTTCCTTTCCTTTTGAGTGTGATTCCCCAAACCTGAAATATGAGACCTTTGGTGCTTTGGAACCTTCCTCTTCTTTCTCTTCATTTGTGTCAAATAGCAAATTGGCACACATCTCTATAGCCTCTGAAATGCAAGTATCCATTTCTGTTGCTTCCTTTTCTTTGGGAACCGGTTCTTCCTTATAGATTTATGAAACAAAACCTCCTGATACAAATAGAGGTCCTTGTGTGTTTATTTTTTATTTCTCTTCTTCATAACCAAGCCCTGTCTTTATAGATGGATCTCATTGTAAATCCAAAAAGTTATCCAAAGTTTTTGAATTCCTTTGAAATCGTGCTAACTCATTTATGTAGGTCCCCAAACATTTTCTGATCTTCTTCTTCTAACTGATTACATCTTTCTTTCTTCTTCTTCAATTGCTCAGAAATAGTGATGCCAAGCTCTTTTGTTTCTTGAAGCTCTTTTTCCAAATCTTGAATGTGTCGATTAAGCATTACTTTGACCTTTTCATTTTCATGAACCTTATTTTCAAGCCTTTTGATTTTCCTTTTCAATCTATTGATTTTATTTTCTTGTTTTGTGGATTCCTCTTCTTCATCATCACTGCTGCTGGAATTGTCACTAGAACTGCTGCTAGAACTATTCTTGTTGCAATTGTTGTAGTACATGCAATCATCATCTAAATGCCCAAAGTCTCCACATATGAAGCATTTTAGTATTCTTAGACCCTTCTTGTACCTATTTTCTTGCTCAATGGCTATAGCAAGCTCTTCATGTCATTCTTCGATAGATATATCCTCTTCTTTAACTTCAATACCTAGGAATAGGTGTTCTTGCCTTTCTTCACTTATTCCAAAGAATGTACATTCTTCTTCATCTGACTGGTCTTCATTGTTGTGATCTGAACCATCACTTGCTTCTTCAATGTAGAAAGTTTTCTTTGTCTTACGAAAACTTTTCTTCTTCTCATACTTGCTTTGCTTGTATCTGTCATCTTTGTCATGCATATGCTTTCCATCTTCTTTTCTTCTGTGACCCTATTTTTCATCATCACTATTTTCTTCATGTGGACACTTGTTTGCATAGTGACCAAAATCACCACACTTGTAGCATTTGACTTTCTTCATATCCCTGTAATTTCTTAAGTCCTTTTTCCTTTTGATGAAGTTAGCTTCCTCATCATTATCTGAATCTCTATCTATCTCTGGAACTTTCCCTTTATTTTTCTCTGAAGCCTTGAATGCAATTTCTTTTATTGGAACCTGATGCTTACTTATCCTCATCTCATAAGCTGTGAGAGTTCCTTGTAGTTCTTCCATTGTTAGCTTGTTGATATCCATTGTTTCTTCTATTGCTGAAACCTTTGCATCATACTTCATGGGAAGTGATCTCAAAACCTTTTGAGTAACATATGATTCTTTCATCTCAAATCCTAGACCTCTCATGGTGTTAGTAATCTCATCAACTCGAAGTAAAAACTTTGCAATATCTTCAGAGTCTTCCATTTTCAATTCCTCAAATATTTTTCTATGAGTTTGTAGTTTTGCCAACTTTACCTTGGAATCTCCTTCATAGGTATTCCGCAACTTGGTCCACATTTCATTAGCTGAATTACATACCATGACCTTTGCAAAATATGTCTCACGTAGCCCACTCAAAATATAATTCATTGCCCTTGCATTGATCTCAACCAATTTCCTGATAGTCTTATCTACCTCGGGATCACCTTCAACCTTATACTCTTTTGCAACCATCTGCCATACCTCATATCCTTGTGATATCAAGTAGTTCTTCATTCTCATGCTCCAGAAAGCATAATTGTTACCATCAAACAGTGGAGCCTTACTTGTAGATGATCCATTCTATGAAGCCATCTATGTTCTTGTAGAATCTGCCCTCAAGTTGTTAGCCTTTCTGAAGGAACCCGCTCTGATACCAATTGAAGAACACAAGCTTATACTGAGAGGGGGTGAACAGTATAGCACCCACTTTTTACTTTCTTTCCAAACCAATATCAATTAGTGTCCTTAATTGCAATAACCAAATATAGCAGTGTGCATTAATGACATAGATAGCAATAGTAAGCAAGAGCACAAATCACCACACACAATTGAGACACAAGATTTAACATGGTTCCCCCAATGTGGGGTAGTCCACAAGATAATCTCCTTATAATATTTCACAAAGAAATAGGGATCCTTATCCCAATACAAATGATTACTTTGATCTGCTCAAAGCTAGGCTATCCATTGATCTACTCAGGTGGGCAATCCACTGATCTACTCAGTAAGGCAATCCACTGATCTACTCACTAGGCAATCCACTAATCTACTCAGTTAGGCAATCCTAATATCTTAGTAGGCAATCCACTGATCTGCTCAGTAGGCAATCCACTGATCTGCTTAGCAAGCTCACCAAGAACTTGCTCAAATATACTCCAACAAGCTCACCAAGAACTTGCTCAAATATACTCTAGCAAGCTCACCAAGAACTTTCTCAAATCTACTCAGCAAGCTCACCAAGAACTTGCTCAAAATATTCTCCAACAAGCTCACCAAGAACTTGCTCAAATCTGCTCCAACAAGCTCACCAAGAACTTGCTCAAATCTTCTTAGCAAGCTCACAAATAACTTGCTCAAATCTATCCCAAATATATCCACAAATCTATCCCAAAAGCCTTCTCAAAGGCTCAATCAATTCATCAAAAGCTCCTCAAATATTCCAAAAATCCTCAAAACCTTCTCAAAGCTCAATCAATCACAAATCTGCCTCAAATTCCCAAAACCCTTCTCAAAGGCTCAATCAATCATGCACAAAAGCTGCCTCAAATATATCCAAAAATCTATCCCAAAAGCCTTCTCAAAGGCTCAATCAATCATGCTCAAGTAGCACTCAAATATCATCCACAAATCTATGAAGGCAAGGCTCAATGATGAACTCAACAATGAATGGCAATGCACTCTTCAATGGATGACAACAATGATCCACAATGATCTCAACTCAAATCAATCTCAATCTCAACTCAAATCAAATCAATCTCAACTCAGCTCAATATTATAGAAGCATAAAGAGAATTTTTAGAGACTCAATATGTTCTATTCACAAACTCAATTTCTTTCTCAACTCAAACTCAACTCAAATCAGAATATAGAAGTTTGTTTCATGGAACTTGAACAACCACTTCACACAATCACTTGACTAGGCTCAATCAACTCAACTCAACCAATCACCTTAAGGAATAAATTTTTCTCACAAACCCTAGTTCAAGCATGAATCAATCAACTCAAAATGTTTCCAACAATACTCAACAATAACTCTCACATAACAATGATACTCATGTTCTCCTCTAACTCAAGTTCAAGTTCTTTGTACAAGCAATGGGCTTCAACAACAATGCTTATAAAACAAGGTTTAATCACAACTCTCAAACCAAAAAACCTTGAAGCATTCAACCAACCACTTTTGAAAAGGAAACCACAATCAATCCTTTTCTCTCCAATGATATTTCAGAAATCAACCACCATAAACAAAGTCAATGGAGAATATTGCTCATACCTTTTTGATGCCTTATTAGTTGTCCACTAAATCTGCCACACTCAACAAACTTTCTTTTTCAACTTTCAATAAGGGTTAGAGATCTTGATTAATAACACAACAATAATATCCAAATAACACCTTATTACTCCTACTCAATAAAATACACCATGTCCCCTCATGAAAGAATTAATCCCCTTTGAAAAAGAACAAAGCAACCTTCACTTTTGAACCCCTTTACAAAATCAGAAATATCTCTTTACACACACCTTATTTCTCCCTCTAAGCAAGTTAATCAAATAGCCCTCGAAATAAGATTTCCAACGATATATAATATGATATACTTCCAAAAAGAAAATCACCAGAAATCTCTCTTTTTCCTAAAGTGCATCACAACCCTTATTTCTCCTAGGGCAACTTTAGAAAAATAAAATATTAAAAAAATATTAACTTGCCTTTGTCCTTGATGGGATTCGATCCCTCGATGCCTCCTTGCTCAGCGCCTTAACCACGGCCAAGTTGTCATACGAGCTACAGGCTCGTTTGGGAGGGAAAGGCACCACGTGCTTCAAAACACTCCTCCCTCTCACGCAAACCAAAAATGCTTCGTGCGCTCTTTCTTCCAACGCCTTCTAACGCAGCCAAGGGGATTCAAAACCTTGACGTTCATTCTGCCACTTGCCTTAGCCAAAATCCAATTGCCAATGCGCCACACTACCCAAGGTGACTAGGGTTTCACACGTCATCCGATTTATTCTTCGCTTCCATCACTTAACCCTCTTTTGCACGAGCTCTTTTCGCTTTCCAACAATCGCATTAATTCACGAGCGCAAGCTAAGGATTAATAAACCTTAGGCATCCTTTTATATAGTTTTCTCCCTCATATTCGACGACGTCGATGGATTACTTTTATTTTTAATTTTAAATAATTTAAAATTTAAACTAAATATTTAAAATTAAATATCTCCATCACCGGGGCACCTTTTTCGATGAAACGAAAAGCCAACTTGGGTTTTAAGAAAAACCCATTTCAAATCTGCCATCCATGGTTTTAAATAAAACCTTTTATTTTTCCTGCCTTGGTTTTCACAAAAACCCTGTATATATCCATGCTCTCCAAAATATCATAAATGATTATTTATGAAGTGCTTTTGCCACCAAAACTCAATGTGATCCATGTGACATCAATGACAACATAAAATAACTCAAATTGCCAACAAATAACATATGCATTTGTAGAAGGAAAACATAGAAAGCATGTATATAGAAACACCAAAATTTATTCTTAATAAACCAAAATGATTCCTAACTATAGTATTGAATAAATAAATAATTTTGTAAAGATATGAGCATGAATGAAAGGGAAATTGTTAGAAAAACTGTGACCATCCCTGGGTGAGCTAGACAAACCTGCAATCACAAAACTTCTAATTACCCTATCAAAACAACTCCAAATCTCACCAAAATTGAACCATAGGTTAATATAAACATTTCTAGAAGGTTTGTGGTTGAATTAGATCAATATTACCTACTATTTTCTAACCGTACCTCATAGGTGAATCTAGTTGCTACCACCAATCCTAATGGGATTTGGTTCAAAACTAGTCTAAAGGTTGTGTTGGAAGATGGGGTCAAATTACTCTTCAATTTGGCCAGTTAGAAATGGTTTGGATTGATATCTAATTCCCCTAAAAGCACATTTATATGAAGAGGATTTCAAGGTCAAAGTGAGGGAAAATTGAGGTTGTAAAATGTGAGGGTAGAATTGGGCAGCACTTCATTTCTAAAATGCTTCAATGCTTTTCCCTTTGAAAATGGATGAATACACCTCTTTTATATCCCAAATAGGGCATATAGGGCAAAGAGGCAAGTCTTGGCATGTGAGGCAAGTGTGGCCACTTGTCAAAACCCTTGCTCTGATTGGGTAGAAGAGGTTGCCCATTTGGGGCCTCTAATTGGGAGTTCCTGGTCTCCATGATAGGCTCCCAATCAATTTTTGATGATTGGGTAGAGAATATGGTAGTAATTTATTGCCATTTCTCTACCCATTTGACTTTTGGGGTGCATTTTTAGGGACCGTCCCATCCAAGGACGGTTAGGAGTGACCATCCCTGGGTGGGATGGTCACTATATGTGACCATCCCAGGGTGGGACGGTCATAAGAATATGACCCTAAACCTCCCAAAACTGTTGGGAACCTTCCCAAAAGTGCTATGGAGCTCTATATTACCCTATAGGATTGCCCAATGGGGCCATATGATGTCGATAAGAGTGGCACATGTGATGCATTAGCAGTGTTATCCGATTTACGTGATTTTAGTGTCTACATATATATATATATATATATATATATATATATATATATATATATATATATATATATATGAAATTAATAGAGATGAGGAAAAACATAGGGAGGATACATACTATTGAAGAAAGAGATTAATAAGTAGAATTGAATGTTTTTTTTATAAAACCATAAGTCATTTTAATTTGGTTTGTATTTTCTTTATCTCGGATTTTTGTTTCCAAATGTTGTAAACAAGTATAGAAATATTCAACACCATGTATGTTTGTTGTGAAAGTGTGCCCACCTAGTGAAAGGAGCATGTCATTATACCGTTTTGAGACCGTCACCTAGCTAAAGAATGGTAGTTATGCTTGTTGGAGCCAGTGGTTTCTTTTATTAGGATATACATATATATATATATATATCTTTAATAGCCTCCAATTTTAGATAATAAGATTATTTTAGCTCAAAAGAGGAGGGATTATAGAGTTTGGAAAATATTTACCTACGTAAAGTTGTCTGTATATTTAATAAGAATTATTGCTTTGGGTACTCGAATTAACAATTATTTATCCTTTTTACATTGTGTGAGCTATATGTCACCAAACACCCAGTTAATTAGCGAGATATCCACAACTAAAAAGTCAAACTTTTGATTGATTTTCATTATATAATCAATTCGAGTATTTAGCTTAACCGAATAAGAGGATTTTTCTGGGTAAAATCCCTTACTAAAAAAAATTATTAGGTGACAAGTGATACACAAATCTCTAAATATATTTTTGAATGATATCAAAAAGCTCATAAGGTTGCAATATCTTAAAGAGACATGATATAAAATGAAGTTGAGTATTTTTTACCTAGCTTTCCTAGTAGAGAAGACTAATAGGTTCTTCTTTGGAGTAGACATCCTTCTTTGGAGTGCACTTAGATAAAATATTAAAAAAAAAGATATATAAATTCAATGGTTGAGTATGAATTAGGTAAAAATTGAAACAGGACCAGGGAGTGACAAAATTTATTCGGGAAGTTTTTTTTAACCACTTAGAAAAATATTTTAATAGTTAGAAGGATGACATACGTGTTTAGATTTTGTTTTAAAAATTTGTAGCAAGTATGGGTTCCGAAGATAATTTTACATAGATTACCAAAGGAAAGCAGATATGAACTAAATCTGTGTTAAAAGTCTTCTTTGTCATAGCTGAAAAGTTTGTGGAAAAAAATTGACTAAATAAGTACAAGATTTTAGCCTTAATAATGTTAAAAAGTAAATATAAATTTGTTAGTTAACATGTATGAAATTTGGAGAAATATTTATATATATAAAAAGTTATATATAAACCCCTTTATTTTATGAAAATGGTTGAAGAGTTTTATTATATCTTAGTAAAATAAAATTAATGATAAAGTAGTTTTTGAGGATTCTGAAATGTTTTCCTTTACTTTAAAATTAACTTGAAGGTGGATATTTGGAAACGTTATAGAAATTTGATAAAAAATATGATAAGTTAACTAATATTAGGAAGAAATAGATCTATTTTGAGACTTCATAGAACATTGTGATATATATAGCTAAATTAATTTGTATACAAAATAACCTTATGTATACAAATCAACCTTGTGACTATATGTATATGATTCAACTATAGGGAGAGAGTAAGCATTTAAAAAATAAACATTGAATTCAAACAAGAACATGATTAAAACATCTTAAAGTATGGATAAAGGAAAAAATTAAAGCAATACCCAACTTTTATGTTTTTAGGAAGGCAAAATTTATGAGTCGCATTCAGTCAATTCAACCCAAGATGAGTAGGTCCTATTACCTTGAATATGATGAGGGGTGGAATGGGACACACCCTCTAGAATGATATGCGAGTGGTACATGAGGGTATATCACAATCCAAAAATGGGTGGGGAATCATTAGTAGATAACTAATAAGTTCAAGGGTAGTTGAACCCTATACCTAAAAGGTCGAGTGAGTTTTGGAATGGGACAACACTTCATCACTCACAATATGGACTGAGTTACTTGATCCTAAAACAGATAAATGGTGGGCCTTATCTGGATCCAGGGAAGTTGGGCATCCAATTAAGCACTAGGTATTCAATGATAGATCAAAGCACATTATTCAAACAATGAATATGAATCATATCATGTTATGGGTAGGGAAGTTAAGCATTCACCCTTTTAGGTGTTATAGGCCCTAGAAGGACAACCCCATGTCGTGAACATAGAACTCTAGTAAAGGAGATAAATATGTTCACATAATGGCACACATTGCAATATTTAGCCAATATCGAATGTTTAAGTGGCTATTTTTAGTATTAAATTAGCTTGAAATGGATATTCAAATGTCTATGTACCAATTAAAATGTTGGATGTTTACTAGATTTTCTCAAAAACTTTATTTGTGTTTTTGACAACCAGGTGAGAAGACCTGGGGTGTTATAGCTAATGTGATAGATGTGTCACCATGCAGAGGGTATAATCCACTACCAGTCAGGTGTCTATAGCCCTTATGGAGATATCCCCACAATCCTTCGATATTGATCCAATATCAACTAAGCGTCTATAGACCTAGTGAAGATATCTAAAATACCCAAGGATCTAGGAGAAAATAGCATTATTGATTTTTTAATTTTTATTTTGCACTTTGCTTTTTCCATATAGATCCTTGGGTTTAGATTATGCACATGATAGGATGAGAAAGGGAAATTGTTCACTTTATGGTGAGAGGGACACTTGGTTTCATATTTACTAGACTCAAAATATAATTAATATGTGATGTATGTGCTTGGTCCTAAAGTGAACTTGAGGTAACTAGGAGATACCTACAACACTTTAAGACCTAAAAACATTCAATGAAAGTTGATTGGAACACTTGGTATGGCTGAATAACCAAAAATACCTCCATGTTTGAGTGACTTAAGACCTTGGTATAATGGAAACAAGTAGTGTATGTGACAAATAGATGAAAAGAGACATCATGAGTTTACCAAAGGATAAAATGATAGGACATATGATTGAAAAAGAAAAGTGGACAAATATGGGACAAATAACATGAGATATAGAAATGGATATGGTATATCATAAATGAGATCAAATTAGCATGCTAGAAGCCATATGCAATACTGTAATGGATGAGTGAGGTGGATAAATGCAATGAATGGTCATAGTGGAATGAAGTTGATGTGGTGGAGGGAGTGTGGACTCCTTTAGGTAAAAAATTGTATGGAATGAGGAACGACTCCCCAATAAATAAGGGATGATAATTAATAGATTATTAGGAGTAAAATGAGGTTGGATGAAAGGATGTTGAGGTATGGATGGATACAATTGTAGAATAATGAAGAATTGAGAATGTGGTGAAGACACTAAGGGATATTTAAGAATGGTTGGAGGTCAATGAAGAATGATGAAAAAAGGAAAGGATAATTTGGGTGTCATGTGATGTGATCAAATAAAAGGTGGAGGGAGTTGTGACACCCCAGCAAACCAAGGGGAAAGCAAGAGTACAAGCCAAATAATGGACTCTCCCTAGTCATAGAATCAGTTTTGAAGGATGGAAAAATCCTAAATATTAGAGGAGAGTTGAAGAGGAGATGGAAATGAAAATATGGAGTATGGAGAGGAGAAATATAATAGGAGAAATAAGAGGAGAGGAAGGAGTGAGATAAAGACCAATAAGGAGAAAAGAAACCAACCATAGATATGTAGCCACTCAAAGCATGACCGTACAACAATGAACTAAAACTTGCAAGAGAAAGAGAGAGGAAGGAACTTGGAGAGGCGAGGAAGAAGGGATATGTAGGGTGGAATGAGAGAAAAATGATGATGATGATGGATACAAGGGGATAATAGTGAGACTTAATAAGGATATATGCAATTATCTTGAATTATGATCAATGTGATATGCCCTAGTGATGGAAGTGATAAATATATTTAAACCTTGTCATGGATGGATTTTTGAGTGTATTTAAATGAATATACTAATGAGACATGAGCCATTGTGTTAAGAAAAATAAAATCAACTATGCTAATGAGACCTAAGTCATTGTGCCAAGAAAAATAAAAGCAACTATGCTAATGAGACCTGAGTCATTATGCTAAAACTATGCTATGATTAGCTAATGGGATGAATGATACTCTTAGACAAGATTTTGGGATAAACATTGGGTTCAAAAATGGGTGTTGGGTATTTATCAATATTCATGACAACATTGATTGGGTAGTGTCATCCAACTCAAGGGATAAGGTGATTTAGTATGGGCATGATTTGTGTGGATGAATTCTATTGGTGATTGTATGTGATATGGAGGTGGACATAAGAGGTAGCCTAAATAAGAGGAGGAAATTGAAGCAATAAGGGGTTAATGGGATGCGATTATGTGGATGAGGCATTTAATTCCTTGTGATCTAGTAGATCTTGTATTAGATGCTAAAATTTTTGAAATTCCTCTATGTCATGAATTTTATGATGGTAGATGCAATAGTGATATTATTTATAGCATTTAGGTTTGGGCTTGTTGATTTGCTTTGGATGGATGTTAGTGATATCAATTTTGCATTGTTGGGGTTGGACCATGTAAGGGGTACGAGTCAAATAATAAAGTGGGTGACAAGGTGGTGAGGGTTGGGCTATGTAAAGGGTACTATGCAAAGGATAAGGTATTGAAAGAAGATATGATAGAGATTGTGTTGGAAGAAGAGGTGGTATACATGAGGGGGATCGATGCGAGGAGTTATTCATCATTTTATTGTTACAACGCTTGGGTGATATGGTTAGAGAGACCTGATGCATTAGGCCTAAATATGAGGTCCCTAAATATTCCATGGCATGAGGGAAGGGAGAGGGATAGGGCATGGATGGGCTATGTGTCAAGGTAGAGGGAGTCTCCTTCGAATGAGATAGTGGGATCTCATGTGGATGAGATATTTACCCATTATTTGAGGTGTCAAGGGAAAGGACATGAATGGTTATAACTTGAAGAAATTTTTGAGGAAGCAAATGAGCATATTAAAAATTGATATTTTCATTAGAATTATCATCCTTAAGATCAAGAGTGAGATATTGGATGTCATTACCAAGAAGGACTACCGATGATTTTTTACGATACATTAAACTAGATTTGTCATTCGATAGTTAGTAGGAAGGATCAACAATAGAGCATGGACCTTGTTCATATTGACCAAGTCCATATTTGTGCCAATTGAAATATTGGAAATATTTCATAGCAAAGGATATACTGGATAGATCATTAATGTTATCGCAAAATGAAATTGTACAATTGTTAGAAATAGGTGGCTCAAAGGAAGCATTGAGGCCTCCGTAGACAAATTTGGTATAATTGATGGAAGAACCAATGGGGATGACAATGCCAATAGTTAAAGGTATGTCATGGGGGTGCCCAAAATCCTTAACTGATTTGATATTGAGGGGAGAGTCAATGACCTTACATATAAAGTACATCCTCAAGCTAGGATTAGGTGTCTAGATAGAGATAGGAGGGGACTCTTGGTTGAAATATTAGAGGGGAGAATATGAGGAAGGTGGATTATAATAAGTAGACGGTACAATAGCATAGGATGAGAGCTCAAACAAAGTGGAGGAATATTATGGTAGTGTAGATTGAGAGGATGATAGATTGGAAGAGGAGCAAGATGGAGTGGTTTGAGAAGATGACATGGCAATAGGAAAATAAGGATAACTAGATGTAGTAGATGACGTAGAAGATAAAGGTAAGGAAGAAGCTAATTTGGTAACCTATGCTATGGTAGATGTAGAAGTACATGAAGGGGGATGCACTAGTTAAAATTTATAATAGTAAGTGCATTGCTCCCAATTTTGATGCTCCTAAGTAGTGGCAGAGGGGATGGATGAAGCAGGAGTAGAGAGGTCATGACTTATTATTCCCATAAAACCTTGGTAAGATGGGATATTATTAACCTAATTGACTTGATTTTTTTAGGTTGTGGAAGTTGCATATTTAGTATTTGGTTGGGCTATCACATGTGGTAATGGATCTTGGTAAATACCCAAGTTTTATTTGGGAGGACCAACGAATTATCAAAAACAATGACCCATATTTCAATAATATTATGCACTAAATATTTAAATAAAGTGCAATCATTGATGTCATGGCCGTTTTACCTATGAAAAACACAATAGTGATACTCGTATATTTGGAATATGGGGTTATGATGATCTTTTGGTTTCACTTTGAGTAAGGAGATCACTTGCACCTCATAAATTTTTTGAAAAATGGTTGACATAAGCTCAGAAAGAGGTATGAATTAATGTGGAGTTCATTGAGGGTGCTAGGGATGATAGGCAGTTTGGTTGGGATTATTAAGTTAAAGAGGCGGGGTCAAAGCATTGTATGTTTGTTGTGGCAATAAATATGATGGTTGTGGGGGTGAATATTGAGTTTGTTGAGGTTGAACGGTTGGAATACTTAGCACCACCTGATTGAATTGGATGGGATTGGATTGATGATTGTTGTTTTTTCCTTTAGCATTATGATTTGGCTATTCTTTCTTTCTAATATTGATCTCTCCCTTTTGAATTTTAATGTCTTCGATTATTTTTGCTTGGTTCAAGGCTTCCTTGACAGTTTGATATTGTTAGAGTTGTAATAGGAGGGATATTGATTTGGAATAACTTTGGGTGAACATTTGAGTCAACTCAATGATGGAAATAGAAAATGGTAATTCAATTAATACAACTCTCCATTGATTGTCATAATCAAGGATAGATTCCTCATCAAATTGGTAAATATTGGTGTGATCAATCAATGTGGTTTTCTTTTTTATATTTAGAGCAAATCACTCCAAGAAGAGATTGGTCAATTATTCAAAATTGTATAGGTTGTGTCTGGTCAAGTGGTTATACCAATATAAAGCTTCCCCCGCAAGGGATAACACAAAAGTGTGAATCATGAGAGGATCTATCTCATTGATGAGATAACATGCATTGATGAAAGTGCTCACATGATCTTGAGGATCTTCTTTTCCCTTGAGTTTTTTGAATTTAGGTATTTCAAAAAAGGGAGGATATGGTAGTGTTGAAATCTAAGGGTGGATGGGGTAATTTTGGAGTTGACTCAGTGTTCGATTTTGGTACCCAATATCGGTAACTTGTGATTCTAAACTATTGACCTTGTTAGCCAATAGTTGAAATACATCTGGAGTGGCCTGGGGAGCTAAATAAGGTGCACCATAATGAGTCAAATGGGATGACTCAGCAAGGATATATTATTGATGTGAATGAATTTGATGGTAATGATGTTGGTTGGGATTAGTGGATGATGCTTAGGGAACTTGGGAACTTGATGGTAGGTATTGATGTGGTTGATGACATTGGTTGCATGTATATATGGGGTTCAATTGTGACTGATGAGTTGGATGTTGATTATGTGCAAGAGGTGGTTGGGGTTGAGTATACAATGGATAATATGAATTGGGGTTGCATAGAGGTCAACTAATGTGGGTGTTAGATTGTATGTGATTAGTATGGTTATGAGGTAGATTAATGTTGGTTTAGATGTGGTTGTTGTTGATATTGATGAGTGGTATTGGTTTTTATCAAGGATGGATTGATATTGGTTAGGTTGTGGTTTATGTTAATGTGGGTTTTGTGACTATGTCACTAGCCCTTGGTGATAATCATGAGGGTTATAATATTCTATGGGTATGGTGGATGGACAAGAGGTCCATGATAGATATTGGAAAAATAAGGAGCCCTAGGTATATGAATGAGATGGAGGATTGAGAATATGAGGTGGTTGTAGAGGAATATGAGTAGTGTGTGAAGAGTTTATGTGACATGGACAAGTGCTAGGGAGAAATTGTTGTAAAGAAAAATGATGAGAGGAAACAATAGGATTGTAAGATTAATATGGGCAAGCAAAATAGGAGGTAGAAGGGTGTGTCATATATGCACAAGTGATATGAATGGTTGTGGACAAAGGGTAAGTTATGTAAGGAGTGACATTTAGAGCTATGTATTGTTGAGGTAGATCAAAAAATTAAAGAGAATAAGGGTTGGATACATGCATATGGGAAGCGATGCAAACTTGGATATGATGATGTTGGTGAAAATTATGCATGATATAGTAGGATGATGTGGAAATTTTCTAACATTGTTATGAATGAACATGATTAAAATAAGATGGATGGTTTAGGTCAGTGGCAATTAACATTTGGCTTGATGTGTATTATGAGGTGTGATATTAGTTCCCTCAAGTGAGAAGACCTTTGATGGCATTCCAAAGTTGGCACACTCGATTTGGGATGAAAACTGATAGAATATGTGGAAGGTCAATACGGGTAGGAATGTGTAGTGAGGGTAGGGATGGTCATGGTGAGCTAGGTTGTGGAAGATGTGATAAAGAAGGATCTTAGGTGGTATAAGGTGATTAGGTATGATAGATCAGATTGGTAAAGAGAAGGTAGGTGGCATCAATATCTATGAGTGTGACATTAATATTGAGTGGATAAAATGGAGTCTTGGATTTAGGTGATTAAGGAGGAATGATATGGGTGGCATGGTGAATCATTCCTATAAAATAAAAATAAACAACACCAATACAAAGATAAAGTACAAAATCATAATAACACCACAAAATGAAAACAATAAATAATATTTAATTATATGGACATATATCTAAATTGTACAATGAATGTGCCCCAATATGGGATTTTACAATTGCTTTTGATACAATGATTACATATAAAAAGGTTTCAAATCCCTATTTCAATGAAAATTTGGTGTCTTCTGGTTCATCCTTGATCCAAAAAAGTGTCCAGGTGGGCTTGTGTATCCCTACGAGACCACCCTACCTACAACATCTTCCAAAAATACATTTCTTACACCTACAAAAAAAGAAAACATAAAAGGGGTTAGAAGCACTTGTGAGGGCTCCACTATGTGAGGTCCTCTAAATGATAAGACCTGTAAAACCCTAAATGTTGCAATATTTACTATAAAAAAATTGTAAAAACATAAAATGATATGCAAGAATTTTTTTTAATACTCCTACTTCTGTGCTTGAAGGTTGTGCAAACACTCAAAAGCATTTAAGGGATTACAAACTACAAATATACTATGAGAAACACTCGAAGGCATTTGATGATGGTTGTAAACACTCAATAGCATTTCAAAAATTCTCAGAAGCATTTTGTAAACTCTAGGTGGTGTTTGATGGTGTATGGGAGTGAGGCAAAACTAGATCCAATTTATGAGGGTCATACGGTGGCAAAAATGGGGGGTGCGATGGTGGCGATGAGGGAAGAAGAAGATGGCAAAGACGATAGGGTTTGAGAATGGAAAACATTATAGGGTGCATGTAATATTCAAAATCAGGACCTTCTAATACCTTGATTAATCAAAATGACTCATATTTTATAATCTACCCTTGAACATGTTAGGGTTTCGACAACACAAAATGGGTGGCCAAGATTAAAACATGAGGAAGGGTGGAGATTAATATTGGGCAAGTGACATGGATTGATATGGATGGATGGATGAGATTAAGTCATGGTGGATGGCTAGGATTTATTTACATAAATACATATATATTTATTAAATATATATAAATATAAATATAAAATATTAATATTTATGTATATATTAAATAGAAAATATAAAATTAAATACTGAAGTTAAATACCAAAGCAGGTCATTATGTATTAGAAAAAAGGAAAATAAAAGATATAATCCAACTGGAAAACAATAAACATAGCCTTTGCATGGGATTAACATATGTAAGAAAGACAATTATCATAAACATCTATTTAATAATTGAATGAAAAGGATTAGTAGTAGCGAAAGGAAGAAAGAGGTTGCAGAAGAGAAAAAGTCTGTTGGGAATTCGGTTCTCAGGTTAGCATTCGTAATATTATGCTGAGTTGAATACATATAAGAATTGTAGAGATTGGTTCATATCAATTGGTTGAGATATTGTAAATAGAAGTAGAAGTTGTTTTCTCTATATATTTTTTTTTAAATTTGTACATGAAGACTATAATGATTGTTAGGTGAATGTAACAGTGTTCTTGCTATTAAAATGATATGTATTTGTGCTTAAAATATAATGAATGATAAAAAATTTTATATTATATTGTATGCATATAGGATTTTTAGCTGCATTCAAGTTATTTAGGTCGTTGACCCTATATAATTTGTCACCACAAGTTTAGAAGTTTCTAGAGCCATGCCAAGAGCTTTGTGCTGGAAATTTGAGTGATTTTATGTTGTAATTGATTTCACATGGATCACATTGAGTTTTGGTGGCCAAAGCATTTCATAAATGAGCATTTATGATATTTTGGAGAGCATGGATATATACAGGATTTTTGTGAAAACCAAGGTAGGCAAAATAAAAGGTTTTATTTAAAACCATGGATGGAAGATTTGAAATGGGTTTTTCTTAAAACCCAGGTTGGCTTTTCGTTTCATCGAAAAAGGTGCCCCGATGATGGAGATATTTAATTTTAAATATTTAAGTTTAAATTTTAAATTATTTAAAATTAAAATTTAATTTATAGCATCGATGTCAAAGAAAGGAAAAGGCATAAAACTAATATTTAAATTATAGCACCAATGTCAAAGGAAAGGAGGATATATATATATATATATATATATATATATATATATATATATATATATTCCCAAAGTTTTTATTTATTTCTCTAAGTGCTCGATTTGATATTTGGATTCGAATGGTAAAAGAGCCTGCGCATCGTGTGTCGAAGTGTGTGTGAAAAGGGTTTTAAAAGGCTTACGATTTTTGTGTTCGTTGAAGATACTATTATGAAGTAAGGTAAAATGTATAGGCCTCCTTGGCCTAGTGGTTCATGCGTTGTGTGTGAATTAGGAGGTCCTATGTTCGATTCTTTCCAGAAGTTTTTTTTTGTGTTGAAATGTGTGAAGCACGTTTTGTTTTCGAAGGGCACAAATATTCGCAGTATAAGGTTTTTTTGTGTGCTCCTTTTTGAGCACGTGAGGGCATGTGGCCCAATGGAAGGTTGGTTGTGGTTAAGGCACTGAGCAAGGAGGGTCACGAGATTGAATCCTATTAGGGACAAAGGCAAGTTAATAATATTTTAATATATTTTATTTTTCTAAAGTGCCCTAGGAGGAATAAGGGTTGTGATGCATTTTTGAAAAAGTGAGATTTATGATGATTTAATTTTTGAAAGTATATCATATTATATATCATTGGAAATCTTATTTCGAGGGTTGTTTTATTAACTTGCTTAGAGGGAGAAATAAGGTATGTGTAAAGAGATATTTTTAATTTTGTAAAGAGGTTCAAAATTGAAGGTTTCCTTGTTCTTTTTCAAAATATATTAATTCATTTATGAAGTGACATGGTGTATGTTATTGAGTAGGAGTAATAAGGTGTTATTTGGATGTTATTGTTGTGTTATTAATCAAGATATCTAACCCTTGTTGAAAGTTGAAAAAGAAAGTGTGTTGAGTGAGACAGATTTTATGGACAACCAAAAGGCTTCTTCATCTTCATAAAAGGTATGGGCACATTCTCCTATTGATTTTTTATGGTGGTTGATTTTTGAAATATCATTGGAGAGAAAAGGATTAATTGTGGTTTCCTTTTCAAAAGTAGTTGGTTGAATGCTTCAAGGTTTTATGGGTTGAGAGTTGCTATTAAACCTTGTTTTATAAGCATTGTTGTTGAAGCCATTAGTAGTGTGAAAAACCTGAGATAGGGTTTGAGAAGAACATGAGCATCATTATTATGTGAAGAATGTTTTATTAGCATTGTTGTTGAATCCCATTGTTTATGCAAAGAACTTGAACTTGAAAAGAACATGAGTATCATTGTTATGTGAGATTTGTGGTTGAGCATTGTTGGAAACATTTGAGTTGGTTGATACATGCTTGGACTATGGTTTGTAAGAAAGAGTTGTTCCTTGTGGTAGTTGGTTGATAAGAGTTGTTTGAGCCTAGTCAAGTGATTGTGTGAAGTGGTTGTTCAAGTTCCATGAAACAAACTATTCTATATTTTGGATTTGAGTTGAGATTGAGATTTGAGGATAGAACATATTGAGTCTCTAACAATTCTCTTTATGCTTCTATAATATTGATTGACGACGGACAAAGAAAGTCACAACACACATTTACGTAAACAGAGTTACAGCCCAAAGTCACAAACACTCGTAAATGCACAAAATATCTTGATTTAAATCTGTTACATTTACATTCACTGATAAAATAGCCCGTAGGCATACAATAACCAGAGATCCCCTGGTATTTTCCTCGCACACACTCTCTCTCTTTCTCGACCTTCCAGTCCATCGTCCCGATCTATTACAAATTTCAAGTTTTTATCGAGGTCTCAGCCCTCTAGGTCATTAATGACCCACCTGCATGAAAAAATTAAACAAAACCTCCAAAATCAGCCTTCATCACCGAGATTTAAATTTTCCTTCTATAAATCACCCACTCCCTGATCCGCCATGAAAGCATGCCGTTCATTGGTCCTTCACCTGCAACCGTCACTTCCAGACTGTCTCTCGAGAATAGTTGCTTGTCAGAACATTCTTCTGCAACCTCTACCTCTTTTCTCGCATGCACAGCCTGTCCACATGTTGAAATTTCAAAATTGTCTTCAACCGATCGTGAAATCTCAAACCACGTGGCAGCCTTTAACTGGTCGCGATATCACATGTCGCGATATCGTGACCCCCACACCCTTCTGCCTCTGCTACGCCTTCGGAGCCACGATTCTATGACATGTCATGAAATCATGACAGGTCACAATTTCGTGACTCCCATGCCATTCCGTACTCGCCCTGCCTTTGAAGCCATGATTTTGTGACATGTCACAAAATCGTGACATGTCACGATTTCGTGACTCCCTTGCCTTTTTTTTCTCCCCTGTCGATGCCTTCTGTCTTCAACTCGTCACGATATCACGATGTCGTGATATCGTGACAAAACTTCCCTCTGGCCTCTGCCTTCAAACTCGTCGCGATATCGCGACGTCGCGATATCGCGACGAAAACTTCCCTCCGGCCTCTGCCTTCAAACTCGTTGTGATATCGCGACGTTGCGACATCACGACGAAAACTTCCCTCTGCCTTGTTGCTGCCTTAGGGGTCACGATTTTGCGACATGTCACAAAATCGTGACATGTCATGATTTCGTGACCCCTCCCCAAACTTGGCCTTTGAAAATAAAACAAATTGCTTTGAAGATCCGATTGCTGCCAGATTGTCCTGTTGTCACTAGATGCTCCTGCATCAGACACCCCAGGTAAAAAGGAGAAGTGACCTTCACTTCTATGCTATGCGGTCCACATCTTTTGTAATATCTCCAAAAACTCCTCAACCTTTGCAACCTGCTCAAATCCCATCTCCTGGCAAAATTTTTTGCCCTTTACCAGACAAATTCTGACATTGCTGCACACCTTCTCATCCACTGACTGTAATGGCTTTAATTTGTGCCATACTTCATCTTCTGCTTCCTGAAATGACTCTTCTAAAGTGGCTTTCTCACAACTTGCTGCTTTTGCTGGATGCTTCTGCATCAGACACCCGGGGTTAGTGGAGAAGTGATCTTCACTTCTAGATGGTCTGGTTGCTGCCTCCTGCAACACCTCCAGACATTTCTCTGCCTTCTCTGCAGACTGCTCCAAACCCTTCTCCAGGTCCACACAACTTCTGTCTTCTTCCAGACAGATTTCCCCACTGCTGCATACTTCTTCTGCAGCCTGCTTCAATTCCTCCTCTTGCATAGAAAAATTTGTGCCTTCTTCCGGGCAGGTCCCGATACTGCTGCACTCTTCTGCAGCCTTCTTCAACTTCTCCTCTTTCTTTCTCTGTCTTTCTTCCCGCCTTCTTTGTCGCTCCTCTTGCTTCTGCAATTTCATTTGGAGCCACTCTTCTTGCAGGGCCTTCAACTATTTCTATAAAGCTATGAATTCTTCTTCCGTCACCATATCTTCCTTGTTGTCCCGTCTTCTTTGGGAATGCATTTTTTTTTCTCTTGCTTTTCTTACAAAGCTTTACCGATCCGATGTAGCTGCCTCACATCCGACGATCTACTAACACACCCAGGATCTTAACTCACTCTCTCTCAGAACCCTCCACAGATCCTGGTGTAACTGCCTCACGTCCGGCGATCTGTTACACACTCAGGACCACTTGCTCTGATACCACTGACGGTGGACAAGGAAAGTCACAACACACATTTACGTAAACAGAGTTACAGCCCAAAGTCACAAACACTCTTAAATGCACAAAATATCTTGATTTAAATCTATTACGTTTACATTTACTGATAAAACATCTCACAGGCATACAATAACCAGTGACCCCCTGGTATTTTCCTCGCACACGCTCTCTCTCTTTCTCGACCTTCCAGTCCATCGTCCCGATCTCTTACAAATTTTTAGTTTTTATCGAGGTCTCGGCCCTCTAGGTCATTAATGACCCACCTGCATGAAAATATTAAACAAAACCTCCAAAATCGGCCTTCCCCATTGAGATTTAAATTTTCCTTTCATAAATCACCCACTCCCTGATCCGCCATGAAAGCACGCCGTTCATTGGTCCTTCACCTGCAACCGTCGCTTCCAGACTGTCTCTCGAGAACAGTTGCTTGTCAGAACATTCTTCTGCACCCTCTACCTCTTTTCCCGCACGTGTGGCCTGTCCACATGTCAAAATTTCAAAACTATCTTCAACCGACCGTGAAATCTCAAACCACGTGGAAGCCTTTAACTGGTCACGATATCGTGACATGTTGCGATATCGCGACCCCCACACCCTTCTGCCTCCGCCACGCCTTCGGAGCCGTGATTTCGTGACATGTCATGATTTCGTGACTCCCATGTCCTTCCGTACTCGCCCTGCCTTTGGATCCGCAATTTTGCGACATGTCACAAAATCGTGACATGTCATGATTTCGCGGCTCCCTTGCCTTTGTTTTCTCCCCTACCGATGCCTTCTGTCTTCAACTCGTCATGATATCGTGACATCATGATATCACGCGTCACGATATCGTGATGTCACGATATCACGACGGAAACTTCCCTCTGGCCTCTGCCTTCAAACTTGTCGTGATATCACGATGGAAACTTCCCTCTGGCCTCTGCCTTCAAACTCGTCGTGATATCGTGACGTTGCGACATCGCGAAGGAAACTTCCCTCTGCCTTGTTGCTGCCTTAGTGGTCACAAAATTTTGACCCCCCCAAACTTGGCCTTTGAAAATAAAACAAATTGCTTTGAAGATCCGATTGCTGCCAGATTGTCATGCTGTCACCGGATGCTCCTGCATCATTGATTTGAGTTGAGATTGAGATTTGATGATAGAACATATTGAGTATCCAACAATTCTCTTTATGCTTCTATAAGATTGATTTGAGTTGAGATTGGGATTTGATTATAGAATATATTAAGTCTCTAACAATTCTCTTTACGCTTCTATTAAATTGAATTATTGAGCAAGTTCTTGGTGAGCTTGCTAGAGAAAATTTGGGCAACATCTTGGTGAGCTTGCTAGTGCATATTTGGGAAAGTTCTTGGTGAGCTTGCTAGTGCAGATTTGGGCAAGTTATTGGTGAGCTTGCTAGTGCATATTTGGGAAAGTTCTTGGTGAGCTTGCTAGTGCATATTTGGGCAAGTTCTTGGTGAGCTTGCTTGAGAAGATTTGGACAAGTTCTATGTGAGCTTGTTGAGCAGATTTGGACAAGTTCTATGTGAGCTTGTTGAGCAGATTTGGACAAGTTCTATGTGAGCTTGTTGAATATATTTGGACAAGTTCTGTGTGATCTTGTTGAGCAGGTTCTGAGTGATCCTATTGAGCAGGTTCTGAGTGAGCCTATTGACAAATATTTGGAGGTGAAAGAGTATAGAGTAAAGAGTCTCAATGGATAGAGATATAGCAACCAATACAATTTAAGATAACTCTAAGTGAGGAGTATTCAAGTGGAGAGAGGTCCACCAGTCAGTGCAGTAGAGAGACATAGTCTTCTAGAAGATCACTAGCCAAATCAGAAGAGGAAGAGTTCTCCTATGGAAGATATCCATGAACTTGAGATTAATGGATCAACATCTCCTTTGGACAGAGATCCATAAACATTTTAATTGGGAGGGATTCCCAAAGAGATTGATTGAGAAATTTTTAGTAAAATATTTTCTCCGTGGAGTAGCCCACATTGGGTGAACCATGTAAATTGTGGTGTCTCTATTGTGTATGGTGTTTTTTGCATTTCTTGATTACTGCTATTGATACTGTTGTCTATACACTACATAATATTGAATTGAAAAGAAAAATAAAAAGTGGTCTTATACTGTTCACCCCTCCCTCTTAGTATAAGCTTGTGTTCTTCACTTTGTTGGACATTTTGAGTGATAATTTTTCATTGATGTCAAGAGTGAGTTGTCATTAATGTCAAACTTTCAGCACCAATCAGTGGCAATTTCAGTTGGCGGCATCCGTTTTGGTTTCAATTTGAAGATATGGTTCAAGGAAGTCATATGAGGTCCAAAGTGCAAGAAAAATCCCAAATAAATAATATTATAATAGTATTTATAATATTATGCAAAGTAAGTTTAAAATTAATTATAAATTAATTTTAATTTTAAATTATTAGTTAATTTACTTAAATTATAAAGTTATTTAAATTAATTATTAATTATAAATTAATTTAAGCTAAGGTTAAATAACCCTAAGGTGGGTTATCAAATTTAATATTCAAAATTTGATTTTGAATAAAGCACCACCGACATGAGGAGAAATTAAAAATGTGTATATAAGGGGGGAACTCCCACCCTACCAAACCTTACCATGCCTTTGATTATTATTGTGAGCTTTAGAATTGTGAGCCTTACGAATTGCATTGCGTCTAAAGCAAGGAAAGGGTGTGCAAGTTTTGTGAGAAATAGACGGCGAGTGGAGGCATAAGAGAAAGGGGTTCTACCTTCCTTCATGTGGGCATTTGTAGACCACCCAATGGTCTCCCAAGCACAAAGGCGTTGATGTAGGAGCATCCGGCGACAGTAGAGCAATCTTGCATCCTCCAAATTTTTCTAAGTTTTCTAAGTACTTTGCATTTTGATTTATTTCAGTTCTTTTCCAAGGTTGAAGTTTTGTAAAGCAAGTTGGGGAGTTTATAAAGCAAGTTGGGGAGTCACGAAATCGCGGCTCCAAAGGCAAGGCAAGGCAAAGGTTGGGGGGAGTCACGAAATCACGACATGTCACGATTTCGTGACATGTCACGAAATCACGGCTCCAAAGGCAAGGCAAAGATAGAATGCAAAGGCAGAAATGGTCACGATATCGCGATGAAAAATGAAAAGCTAAGGCACAATGGCGCGGAGGTCGCAATACCACGACATGTCATGATATCGCGACATGTTGCGATATCACGACGTAAAATGAAAAGCTAAGGCACAAGGGCACGAGGGTTGTGATATCGTGACATGTCGCGATATCATGACATGTCACGATATCGCGACGTAAAATGAATAGCTAAGGCATAAGGGCGTGGGGGTCACGATACCGCGACATGTCGCGATACCACGACATGTCACGATATCGCGACTAGTAGAAGGCTGCCACGTGGATTAAGATATCGTTGCCAAGAAGAAGACAGGCCGAATTAGACACGGGACTGCCATGTGTGTAAAAGCGACGCGACCTGTTGAAGACAGAGGCCAAAAATGGACACGCGGGCAGCCACGTGTATTAAAACAAAGATGAAGGCCACATATATTAAAATAGAGATGATAGCCATGTGTATTAAACAGGGATAACCATCTTAAGGAAATATTCTGACAAGGCGACAGTGGCAGGCCATGGACAGTATGGGTGAGACGACGGTTCAAAAGAACGATCTGACCAAAGCGGCGGTTGCAGGTCAAGGGGGTCTTTAATGCGAGCTTCATAGCGGATCGGGGCGGTGGCCCATTAATGGAAGAAAATTCGAAAACTTGGCAGAGGAAGGAATTTTTTTTTGTTGTTACGATAATTCTCTCAGGTGGGGCATTAATTGCCTAGAGGGCCGAGACCTCGATAAAAACTCAAAAAATTGTAAGGGAAGGGATGGCGAGTTTGAGATCGAGTGGGGAAAGAACTATGCCTGGAAACGGTATTGTAAGACTGTGTTAAGCAATTTACAGAAAATTAATTTGAAGTTTTGTTGTGTGAATCTCGGCTTGCCATCAAGTGGTATCAGAGCGGGAGCTCCTGAGCATGTAACAGATCGCCGAAAGAGAGGCAGTTACACCAGGATCTGTGGAAGGATTTGTAAGGGAAGAAAAAAAAAATGCCTCCATGAAGAAACCGTGGTGGAGTAAGAAATGTGGTGCCGACCGAAGACTTCCGAGCCTTGCAGAGGCAAGTTCAAGCCCTGCAAGAAGAGCTACGTAGAAGGCACGAGCCCGAAAGGGATGAGGGAAGTGAAGACGAAGTTGATGAAGAAGAAGACCGATCTGAGGAAGAAGAAGAGGTCGTGGATCCTGCACAAGCCAGGTTGTACAAAGCCATCTCTCAGATTGGAAAGCAACCAAAAATGGAGGTTTCTACATATTCGGGAAACCTAAATCCAGAAGAGGTGATTGACTGGATAAATGACTTAGAAGAATATTTCGAATATGAGGAGGTTGAAGACCCTAATCGGGTCAGATTTTCTAAGACCAAGTTGAAGGGTCATGCCAGCATTTGGTGGCAGGGAATACAGCTGGAAAGGAACAGAAGAGGGAAGGAGAGAATAACAAGATGGGATAGAATGGTGGAAAAGCTTAAAAGACAGTTTATTTCTGCAGATTACGAGTTGGATCTGCTAAGGAAAATGCAGAGTTTGAGACAGACAAACAAAACTGTCCAAGAATACACCGAGGAGTTTTACAAGATCTCTATTAGAACTGGACATTTAGAGGCAAACAAAGAGAAGGTAGCCCGTTATATCAATGGGTTGAGACTCGGTATCCAGGAAGAGCTGAGCCTAGTTCGGGTAAGCACCATTGAGGATGCTTACCAGCTTTGCCTTAAAGGTGGAAGAAAAACCGAATAGGCGGTTTGAAGGCAAGCAAAGAGGAAGGGGCCATGGTGGAAGAACTGGTGGGAGAACCAATGGAGAAAAATATAAAGATCTAAAGAAGACTGGTGAAGCCAGTAGTAACCAGGATCAAAGGGAAGAGGATGTTTATCAGCCCCGTGATCAGAACAACTACCCAAGAGGACGGGGTGGATCTGGACGAGGGTTTGGAAGAGGAGTATTTCATGGGACATGTTTCCACTATGGTGAAGAAGGACATCGAGCATTCGAGTGTCCACAACACCGAGAAAGGATGAACAAGAGGCCTGAGGGTCCAACCAGAGCTGCTATGGTAGAGGAAGATGCTGGATCTAAACATTCTGAAGAAGCGAAGAGAGGGGAAGCAATGATCGTAAGGAGAGTCCTATTGAATGAGGAGAAGGACACAGATTAGAGAAGAAGTTTATTCCGCACAAGGTGTAAATGCACGGGCAAGATTTGCAATATTATTATTGATAATGGTAGCACGGATAACCTGGTTTCAGAAGAAATGGTTACCAAGTTACAGTTAGAGAGGAAGAAGCACCCGCATCCATATCGGGTCGCATGGTTACAGAAGGACCATAGGGCTTTGGTCAGTGAGTAGTGCTCCATTAAATTTAATATTGGGAATTATTGTGATGAGGTCCTATGCGACATCCTACCTATGGATGCTTGCCATATGTTGCTGGGAAGGCCCTGGTAGTTCGATCGGAGTGCAGTGCATGACGGCCGTGCCAACACCTACTCATTGACGAAGAATGGCATGCGCCATAAGCTAAAGCCCATGAAGGAGGCGGATGAAAAGGTGTGTAACAACTCCAGAATCTGTTTAGTTGAAGGGAGAAAATTTTTGGATGGATTGAAGCATGAGCATTTATGTTATGCAATAATTCCTAGAGTTAGGGGGAAAGAATGCCAAGATACCCCAGCAGAAGTCCTAGATCTATTGGAGGAATTTCCAGATATTGTGTCTGATAATGTGCCTGAGGGTTTACCCCCAGTAAGGAAAATCAGCCACCATATAGACTTGGTGCCAGGATCGAGCTTGCCAAATAAAGCTGCACACAGAATGACGCCTATAGAGACTGAGGAGTTAAACAGGCAGGTCCAAGAGTTGTTGGAGAAGGGATTGATTCAAGAAAGTTTGAGCCCATGCGCAGTACCTGCAGTGCTGGTGCCAAAGAAGGATGGAGAATGGAGAATGTGTATAGATTCACGGGCCATCAACAAGATCACAATAAAATATAGATTTCCATTGCCAAGAATGGATGACATAATGGATTGTTTAAGTGGAGCCAAGTACTTCACCAAGGTTGATCTCAAAAGTGGTTACCATCAGATCCGTATCAGAGAGGGAGATGAGTGGAAGACAGCCTTCAAGACCAGAGAGGGCTTGTATGAGTGGTTGGTCATGCCCTTTGGGCTATCCAATGCACCGAGTACCTTCATGTGGCTGATGAATGAGGTACTGAAAGAGTTTTTAGGAAAATTTGTCATAGTCTATTTAGATGACATATTAATATTTAGCAGAACCTTGGAGGAACACCTGATGCATATCAGAAGGGTTTTTGAGAAGCTACGGGAGGAGCAGTTATTAATAAATCTGAAAAAGTGTAATTTTGTAAAGGAGTTAGTGTACCTGGGATTTGTAATCTCAGCAGAAGGTCTGAAAATGGACCCGAGAGAAGGTGAGAGCCATCATGGAATGGCCTACTCCGAGAAGCACAATAGAGGTAAGATCATTTCATGGTCTAGCCAGCTTTTACAGAAAATTCATTAAAAACTTCAGCAGCATTTGTGCACCCCTCACAAAAACAATGAGAGGGGATAAGAAAGAATTCAAGTGGACCTTAGGGGCTGAAAGGAGCTTTGATGCATTAAAGAAAAAGGTCATAGAATAGCCTGTTTTGGCACTTCCAGACTTTAACAAAGTATTTCAGGTAGACTGTGATGCCAATGGCAGTGCAATAGGGGCTGTATTGAGTCAGGAAGGCAAACCTGTTGCCTATTTTAGTGAGAAGCTAAATGATGCTCAAAAAAAGTATTCAGTTTATGACCAAGAATTTTATGCTATAGTTCAAGCTCTAAAGAAGTGGAGGCATTATTTGTTGCCAAAAGAGTTTGTTCTATTCACTGATCATCAGGCATTACAGTACATTAACAGCCAAACAAAACTGAATCAAAGGCACTTGAAGTGGGTTGAGTTCCTCCAAAGCTATACCTTTGTGCTGAAGCACAGAAGCGGGAAATCAAACAGAGTTGCAGATGCCTTAAGTAGAAGGCAGAATTTATTGATTAAAATGACAATGGAAGTAGTGGGATTTGAAGAACTGAAGGGTTTGTACCCTGAAGATCCAGATTTTGTAGAAGCCTGGACGGCTTGCTTGACACCTATTACTGTGGACAGGACAAAATGGCTAGATTTTCTAATCCAAGATGGAATGTTGTTCAGAGGAAGTAAATTATGCATTCCAAGGAGTTCCATGCGGGAAAACTTAGTCAAGGAGAAACACAATGGAGGACTGGCTAGACATTTTGGCCAGGATAAGACAATTGCCCTGGTGAGTGAAAATTACTATTGGCCGCAACTACAACAAGATGTGAAAAAGTTTGTACAGAGTTGTAGAATATGCCAGATGGCAAAGGGCGTAAGATAGAACACGGGATTGTATCAGCCGTTACCAGTACCTGAGCGGCCATGGGAGGACGTCAGCATGGACTTCGTCCTCGGATTGCCAAGAACACAGAGGGGAAATGACTCTGTATTTGTAGTAGTTGACAGATTTTCCAAGATGGCACACTTTATTCCATGCTAGAAAACAAGTGATGTGGTTCACATTGCAGGGTTATTTTTCAAGGAAGTGGTACGACTTCACGGTCTACCGAAGAGCATTGTTTCTGATAGAGATACAAAATTTGTTGGGTATTTCTGGAGAACTTTGTGGAAGAAGTTGAAGACAGATCTGAAATTCAATTTTGCATACCACCCACAGACTGATGGATAGACAGAGGTGGTAAATAGAAGCCTGGGTAATTTATTGAGATGCTTGATAGCAGATCAACCCAAGGGATGGGATTTAGTTTTACCGCAGGTAAAATTTGCATATAACAATTCAGTCAATAAGAGCACAAATAAATCTCCATTCCAGATAATATATGGAAACAACCCGAGAAATGTGTCTGAACTAAGAAAGTTGGATAAGGGAGAAAAGTGCAGTGCCGAGGCAGAAGAATTTGCGGAACATATGAAAAGTCTACATGAAGAAGTAAGGAAACAAATTATAAAAATGAATACTCAATATAAGACAAGAGCAGACCAAAAGCGGTGGTTCAAAGAGTTCGAAGTAGGAGATGAAGTCATGGTCCATCTCGTAGAAGGAAAGGTTTCCAGCCAAAACTTATAACAAATTAAAGATGAAGAAGTTTGGGCCATGCAGAATATTGGAAAAACGGGAGTCAGGCAATGCATATGAAGTGGAATTGCCAAGTTGGCTTGACATTTCACCTATTTTTAACATTTCAGATTTAGTGGAATATCATGAGGGAGAAAGTACAGAGGTACCAAGTACGGAATTATGGCAAATTCTAGCATCTACTCCAACCATAGACGAGGTCGAGGAAATATTAGACGCCCGTGAAGGCAGAAGCACCATAAACAAATAGTATTCTGAATATTTGATAAAGTGGAAGGGCAGACCTATTGAAGATGCAACTTGGTTGTCAAAGACGGAGGTTGACCGCCTGGGTCTTCCCCTAACAAAACAGAAGTGAGGATCACTTTTTAATTACCCCGGGTGTCTGATGCAGGAGCATCCGGCGACAGTGGAGCAATCTTGCATCCTCCAAATTTTTCTAAGTTTTCTAAGTACTTTGCATTTTGATTTATTTCAGTTCTTTTCCAAGGTTGAAGTTTTGTAAAGCAAGGGGGAGGTTTAAGTTTTATAAAGCAAGTTGGGGAGTTTATAAAGCAAGTTGGGGAGTCGCGAAATCGTGACATGTCACGATTTCATGACATGTCACGAAATCGCGGCTCCAAAGGCAAGGCAAGGCAAAGGTTGGGGGGAGTCACGAAATCGTGGCTCCAAAGGCAAGGCAAAGACAGAAGGCAAAGGCAAAAATGGTCGCGATATCGCGATATCATGACGTCGTGATATCACGACAAAAAATGAAAAGCTAAGGCACAAGGGCGCGGAGGTCGCGATACCGCGACATGTCACGATATCGTGACGTAAAATGAACAGCTAAGGCATAAGGGCATGGGGGTCACGATACCGTGACATGTCACGATATCACGACATGTCACGATATCGTGACCAGTAGAAGGCTGCCATGTGGATTAAGATATCGTTGCCAAGAAGAAGACAGGCCGAATTAGACACGGGACTGCCATGTGTGTAAAAGCGACGCGACCTGTTGAAGACAGAGGCCAAAAATGGACACGCGGGCAGCCACGTGTATTAAAACAAAGATGAAGGCCACGTATATTAAAATAGAGATGACAGCCACGTGTATTAAACAGGGATAACCATCTTAAGGAAATATTCTGACAAGGCGACAGTGGCAGGCCATGGACAGTATGGGTGAGACGGCGGTTCAAAAGAACGATCTGACCAAAGCGGCGGTTGCAGGTCAAGGGGGTCTTTAATGCGAGCTTCATAGCGGATCGGGGCGGTGGCCCATTAATGGAAGAAAATTCGAAAACTTGGCAGAGGAAGGAATTTTTTTTGTTGTTACGAGAATTCTCTCAGGTGGGGCATTAATTGCCTAGAGGGCCGAGACCTCGATAAAAACTCAGAAAATTGTAAGGGAAGGGATGGCGAGTTTGAGATCGAGTGGGGAAAGAACTATGCCTGGAAACGGTATTGTAAGACTGTGTTAAGCAATTTATAGAAAATTAATTTGAAGTTTTGTTGTGTGAATCTCGGCTTACCATCAGGCGCTTAGGATAGATGAGACGACGAATCGAATCTCGTTGAATCCCCTTTTGGGGAAGAAAAAGGTATGCTTGTAAATCTGTCACCAAAATTTTTGGGAATATAGTTTGGGCATTTAAAAATTAATTTTTGGATATTTAAATTGGTTCTAAGGTTGCTAAAGGAGTTATAAGGGTTTTTGCAAAATTAAATTTTTAATGTTGGTTGCTCAAATGTTTTGAAAAGGTTGTAAGATGTTTGGTTGATATTTTTATGGTGTTGGATATTATTTTAAGTTGGATTTTATAAGGTGTATCAAGGAAATTATCTTTATGTATGTTATGATGAGTGTTAATTTTAAAAGGGAGCAATAAGGCATAAATTGAGTTGTGATTTTTTTATGTCCAAGGAATATTTTGGAAAGTGTTGAAGTGATATTGTTGTGTTTAACCATTAGAATTGGAAAGAAGAAATTATGATTAAGACAGGTTTTCTAAAGGTACTTCTACATCCAAAAAAAGGTATGGGCATATTCTTCTTAGTGAGTTATTGTTGAAAATTGTGAATGGGAAGTTGGAGTGAAAAGGATTGTTTGGTTTGCATTGTTGAGAGTGTTTTGAATTAATGCTTGAAGGTTTTCTAGAATTAAGAGTTGTTGAAAAAACCTTGTTTTAATAAGCATTGTTGTTGAAGTGTTTGATTTGAGTGAAGAAATTGAACTAGGGTTTGCAAAGAACATGAGTATCGTTGTTATGTGAATATTGTCTTATAAGCATTGTTGTTGAAGTGAGTTTTTGAGTGAAGAACTTGAACTAGGGTTTGGAAAGAACATGAGTATCATTGTTATGTGAGATTGGTTGATAAAGCATTGTTGGAAATATTTGAGTGAGTATTCATATGCTTGGACTAGGGTTTGTGAACAAGGATTATTTCATTGAGTGATTGGTTGAGTAGAGTTGGTTGAGCCTAGTCAAGTGAATGTGTTGAAGTGTTTGTTCAAGTTATGTAAAAAAAATTATTCTATATTCTAAATTGATTTGAGAAAGAGGTTGAGCATTTATGAGTGTGAAACATATTGAGTCTCTAAAAATTATCTATATGTTTCTATGATAAAATAGATATTGGAAGTGATTGAGAATTTGTGAATGTGAATCATATTGAGTCTCTAACAATTCTTTGTATGTTTCAAAAGAGTGATTGGAAGTGATTGAGATTTTGTGAATGTGAAGCATATTGAGTCTCTAACGATTCTTTGTATGTTTCAAAAGAGTGATTGGAAGTGCTTGAGAGTTTGTGAATGTGAAGCATATTGAGTCTCCAAAAATTATCTATATATTTTTAAGAGTGATTGAAAGTGATTGAGCATTGTTATGAATGTAGAGTATATTGAGTCTTTAACAATTCTCTTTATATTTCTATGAGATTGGACAAGTTCTAGTGAGGACTTGTTGAGCATATTTGAGGTAATTCTTTGAGAAGACTTGTGGATAGATTTGTGTGAGCTTTTGTGAAAGCTTACAATGAAGATCGAGAGTAGATTTGAATAAGTTCTAGTGAGGACTTATTGAGCATATTTGAATAAGTTCTAGTGAGGACTTATTGAGTATATTGGACAAGTTCTAGAGAGAACTTGTGGATAGATTAGTGTGAGATTTTGTGGAAGCTTACAAGGTAGATTTGAGATAAGTCTTTGAGAAGACTTGAAAATAGAGTTGATTGATTGATTTGTTCAAACCTTGAGTTAATATTTGGGGCAGATCTAGTAGAGTTGATTTGAGATTAAGTCAAGATTTGTGTTAAGGCTTGAGGTTAGATTTTTGCTATATCGAAGGACTGTGTTTAGTGCAGATCAGAGGACAAATTCTAAGGAAATATTTGTGCTAGATCGAAGGACTATGTTTAGTGTATATTTGAGGATAGGTTTATGCCAGACTAGAGACAGAGATTGAGCTGATTTGTGCTATACCAAAGGACTATGTTTAGTGTATATTTGAGGATAGATTTTGATACAAATTTAAGGATAGGTTTGTGCCAGATCAAAGACATATATTGAGAAAATTTGTGCTAGACTGGAGGACTATGTTTAGTACAAATTTGAGACAGAGCTTTGAAGGTGACAAATTATAGAGTATGATAGTATCCAGTGGGTAGATATCCATTAGCTAGGGCAGTGAGGACAGGTGTCTTTAGTGGATAGATATCCATTAGTCAGAGTAGTGGGGTCAATAGTTCTTGTCAAAGATCACCAGTCATAGCTTAGGAGAAAGAAGTTCTCCTGTGGATAGAGATACATAGACTTGATTAGATAATTGGTGTCTCCTTTGGATAGGGACCCATAAACATTATAATAGGGAAAGGATTCCCAAGAGATTTATTGAGAAAATTTTAGTGAAATATTTTCTCCATGGAGTAGCCCATATTGGGTGAACCACGTAAATTTGGTGTTTCTATTGTATGTGGTGATTTGTGCATTGCTTTAATTACTGTTGTTGATATTACTATTTATACATTGCATAATATTGATTGGGAAAGAAAAATAAAAAGTGGTCTTATATTGTTCACCCCCTCTTAGTATAAGCTTGTGTTATTCAATTGGTATCATAGCGGGTTCCTTCGGAAGAGTTTAAGAGCTTGAAGAAAAATATTTCAAGAACACAATAGATTCCAAGAATGTGTCCTCAGATAATTCAACACCAATCTTTTATGGAAGTGACTACATATATTGGAGTATGAGAATGAAGGTTCACCTGATGGCACATGGGAATGAAATTTGGGAAGCAGTTGAAAATAGATACATACTACCAATTGATCCACCTAAATATAAGGAAGGTAAGCTTCTACAACACTACAATTCAAAAGCAATTAATGCACTTTTGAGAGGTTTGCATAGAACATAATCAATAAAAGTTATGCATTGTAAATATGCAAAAGGAATTTGGGATAAGTTGCAAAGCATACATGAAGGAGATAAGAGTGTCAAAAATGCAAAGATACAAAATCTCAAAGTACAATTTGAAGAATTAATAATGAAGAACGAGGAAGAAATTAATTCTTATCTACTTACGGTAGATGAGGTTGTTAATGCTATGCAAGAACTTGGACTTAATGTGGATGAATCAGATGTTTCTGATAATATCTTTAAGGTCTCTTCCAACAAGGTTTAGTGAAAATATTTCAGCTATAGAAGAAGCAAAGGATGGTGATTCTTTGACAAGAGATATGTTGCTTGGTATTGTTACAACTTTTTATTTAAGAACAAAAAAACCTAATACCCATAAGGAAGCAGCCTTCAAAGCAATTAAGAATACAAAGGGTAAGAATTCAGAATCAAGCAATGAGTCATCTAGTGATGAAGAAGCAAATTATGGAAAAAGGAACAAGAATTCAAGAAAATTCAAAGATGTAAAATCTGTTAGATGTTTCAATTGTGGAAAGTATGGTCACTATGCAACTGATTTTCAAGAAGCTAAAAATAAAAATGAAGAAGAAAAATAGGCTCACAGGAACAGGGAATCAAAAAAATACAGGTACCAAAATAAAGGTAAGGATGGACAAAGCAGACAAGGGAAGAAGTTCTTTCAAAGACAAAAGAGGAGCCACTATGCAGACAAGGCAAGTAAGTACTTAAGTGATAGTGATGCTAGTTTCTCATATAATGGTAGATATGAAGTCCTATTTATGATTAAACAAAAATAAGAAGTCAAGAAAAGGTCACCAATAATTCTTAAGTGTTTTAGGTGTGGTAACTTTGGACATCTTGAAGATAGTTGTACAAGGAATGGTTATAGTTTTAGTGATGATGAATATTAGGATCCACTTGAAGTACCAAAAGAAAATATTCTAATGGTACTAGAATAAGAAGAAGGTGATCCTACAGTAGACAAGTCAAAATAAAATGAAGATGTATACAAAGGCAAACAAATAGAGGAATAATCGGATAAATAAGGATTTGATATTAAGGTAGAACTTATTTATGCTCTTGACATAGTAAATAAGTTAAGAAAAAAAAACTCTAAACCTGAGTTTCAGTTTCAAGAATGCGATGAAGAGAGAAGAAATATTATAGAGGATCTAAACAAGTCAATGGCTAAGACAAAGAAGTTCAAGGATAAGTTAGAAGCAAAGGTCTTAGAATGTGAAAGGTTAGAACAATAAGTAGCTCTACTAAGGGAAGATTTAAAAAAATCTGAGGATAAGCTACACAATTTTGGAAAGAGCTCAAAGGTTGTGTATAATATTATAAAAGTACAAAGAATGTCAACAAACAAAATAGGTCATGATTTTGAATAGGCTAAAAAGAAAAAAGAAGAAGATTCAACCTCAAGTTCTGAAGAAGAAGAAACTTCAAAACAAGACAATGTAAGAGAAAGTAAGACATTTGATGATGAGTTGGATAATAGAAATTTCAATAAGGAAAGGAACAATGCACAAAGAAGAAACAGATGGAACAAAAATCAAAATAGGTTAAGAGAGACTAAGAGACCAATGAGGTCAAGACAAGGAAATTTCAATGGAAGGTGTTTCTCATGTCACAGGTTTGGACACATGGCTTCACAGTGCAAGACACATGAAATACAGGAAAATGGGAATTTCAAAAATAGGCAGTTTTTCCATGGGTATTGCTACTCATGTAATCAATTTGGTCACAAGGCAATGGATTGCAGGGTTCATGATAGAAAAGGATATGGCTTCACTAGGAGAAATCCTAAGATATTTGCACCTCCAAGGAATAATAAAATTAAGTGTTATAAATGCAATAATTATGGACACATAGAAAAATGGTATAGAGCAGGCATTTCGTAATCTAGCATGAACAGGAATAGGAACAAGAATAGGAACAAGAACAAGAATATAGGGATGGACAGGAATAGGAATAGGAATATGGATATGAACAAGAACATGAACAAGAATATGAATAGGAATAGGAATATGTATATGGATATAAATAGGAACAAGAACTTGGACATGGGCAAGAATAGGAACAGTCAAAGAAAAGAGGATAAAGGTAAAGACCAGTGCTTGCTGGGAGTAGAAATACTCCCACCCCATAATTAACCACCTCAAGAGGAGGTGGGCGAGGGGCTAAGATAAGAGATTCATTCTTAGCCCTGAGACCCAAAGGTGGCCCTTTGCCATTGATTTCAAAGGGGGAGATATTTGGGTAAGGGGGAGAGATTTCGTTTAAGGAGGGAGCATTGAGTTAGGGGAGTAAAACAGGAAAAATATTAATATTTGGTAAAAATAATTTGGGTTGCCATCAATGACAAAGGGGGAGATTGTTGGATATTTTGAGTGATAAGTTGTCATTGATGTCAAGAGTGAGTTTTCATTGATGTCAAACTTTAGCACTAGTCGATAGCGTTTCGGTTAGCGACATCCGTTTCGGTTTCGGCTTCAAGACCCGGTTCTAGGAAGTCAGATGAGGTCCAAAGTGAAAGGAAAAACCCAAATAAATAATATTATAATATTATTTTATAATATTATGCAAAGGAATTTTAAAATTAATTATAAATTAATTTTAAATTAATTGATTAGTTAATTTACTTAAATTAGAAATTTATTTAAATTAATTATTAATTAATTTAATTATTAATTATAAATTAATTTAAGCTAAGGTTAAATAACCCTAAGGTGGGTTATCAAATTTAATATTTGAAATTCAATTTCGAATAAAGTGCTGCCAATGTGAGGAGAAATTAAAAACGTGTATATAAGGGGGGAACTCCCACCCTACCAAACCTTACCATGCCTTCGATTATTATTGCAAGCTTTAGAATTGTGAGCCTTACGAATTGCGTTGCGTCCAAAGAAAGGAAAGGATGTGCAAGTTTCATGAAATAGATGGTGAGTGGAGGTATAAGATGAAGGGGTTCTACCTTCCTTCACATGGGCATTCGTAGCTCATGCAGTGGGCTCCCAAGCGCAAAGGCTCTTAGGATAGAGGAGACGGCGGATTGAATCTCATCGAATCCCTTTTTGGGAAAGAAAGAGGTATGCTTTTAAATTGGTCACCAAAATTTTTGGGAATATAGTTTGGGCATTTAAAAATTAATTTTTGCATATTTAAATTGGTTCTAAGGTTGCTAAAGGAGTTATAAGGGTTTTTGCAAAATTAAAATTTTAATGTTGTTTTCTCAATTTTTTTAAAAAAGTTGTAAGTGTTGGGCACTGAATTGCACCAAGTTTTCACTTAGTACTATGGTTTTCTATCTTCCTACTTTCTATCCAAGCTTGCACCTGATAGCTGTAGCTCAACACTCAACATTGGATGGACCAAAATAGGGGTTTTTGATCCAACCTCCTGAGTAGGCTAGTTCCTTGTCAACTTAGCAAGTTGCTGACACAATTATGCTCACTTAGGGTTTGGAGTTTAGGGTAAGAGAAGGTTAGGGTTAAATAGGTGTAGATAATAGTGGACAAATAGGTTAACAGCATTGCACTAGAATAAAAAGCTCCCAAAAAACCATACTAAGGACATACACTCAGATCAACATTTATCCCAAAATAGATCATTTCATATATTAAAGCATAACATAGAAATGTTATAGCAAGCAATTTCAATACCCAAGGAATGATAATCCAAATAATAGAATTCACAAAATACCTATATTTCATAGAAATGTACTTTCCAACAACATATAATGAACACAAAGTAGATTTCAATTACTTATAACAGCTAGTAATCCAAAATAGGCACAAACTAACCATCTAAGTATTTAAAAAAATACAACTATGAAATCTGAACCTCTGACATCAAGCATTACAACGCGGACTTGAGGTGAAGATCAATGTATTTCTCATTTAATTTAGCTCTTCAATAATATTTACAATGGTACATGCAAACATGCTAGAGCTGACCCTTAAAAACAAGGGTTTGACCTCTACTTATAGTTTTTCAAAATACAATAATCAAGAAACAATACACAAAATCTTGTTACAACAATCCAAAAAATATTTTAGCTGGCATTAGCTCATTGGTCCGTCCTCCAAGAAATTTGTTGAAATAAAGTCTACCATGACAGCTTGGGGTCTCTAAAACTTGTTGATCTCTCAGTGGAACTTAAGCTTAGGCCATTAAAGATCATGTATTTTTGTCAATCCTTCTTGGGAGTGAATTACCACCATCGATCTATAACCGCCTCTAGTTTGATCTTCTTGGAAAACCTCGATGCTTCATCTTTCGACCAACTATTAAAATTCTGACACAACAATATCTTTAAAACAACTAAGATTTGGTAGCTTAACCTCCATCATTGATCTTCTTCATCACATGATTCAGATTCAATTTGGCACAAGCTAAATGTCATTTTGCTTTAAAATTGATGACGCCATCTTTCTTATCAAAAATAGCAGAATATCCAATCCATATCTTTGAACCTTGAATCCGCTCTGGGGTCTTTATCTTCCACATTATCTTCTTCAATCTACATTATAATATTGATGATATCACCTATTTCCATTATCTTTTGCAGATTTCATTTTGGATGGAACGAGCACATCATGTTAATCACCAATTTGAGTATGGAGTTAGTCACATACCTTCATCTGTCATGAATCCACACTTTTATTATTCCGCTGCCCCATCTTATATTCATTCCAAAAATGAAATACTTGTTCATTCCCTGAATAACCAATTCATACTTTTTTTCCAGTGACGTCATCATCTCCTTGAAACTTTTACGAATTTGGAGATAGCACCAATTTAGAGCCAAAAACAAAAGGACCTTCCCATAATCAGATAAAAAATGCCATTCCACACTTTTTCACCACTAACATCATCATCTCTTAGGAAATTTTGTGGATTTGAGATATGCCATCATTTTGGAGTTGGAGTGAAGTCACCCAGAATCGCTTCAAACATGTAAACTTTACTAACTGTTGAGCGGATTCATATCTTCTGACCCGGTTCCGCTTCAAAGCATACTGCAAGCTTGGTGGAATGATGATTTTATTACTTAGTCAAAATTATACAAAATTTTACTAAGTATGTGGCCATTTTGGTCCTACATTCTAGCGCCTCCTAGGTGGATTTTATTGCAAATCCAATCGAATCCAGAGTCTTATCCATTGGGCCTTAGGATTCAAAACAATACTTATCTTTGAAGATATGTTTTAAGGAATAACTTCCATACAAACACTACCATATGAAAGCTCAAATTCTGCCTAGAGGGTAAAGGTTCATATCGAAACCATGCAAAAAACATCATAAAAATCACCTGTTCAATTAGATACTAAGTCTACAATATCATTATTACTACTGCCTTCAGAAAATATACACAAATCTACATCCTTTATAAGTCTTCATTTCAAATAATGCCTTAACACAAAAATGTTGCACTGTAGGCTTCATGCCTTTATTGCTTATTTCTGACAATCATAAGAGAAAAACATAAATACAAAACTGATGTATAGAAACACAAAAATTATGTATATGTACAAACATAAAAGAAATTATTTAAGTGTGAACCCCTACTGGACCTGTAAGTGCTCAATATTATCCTCATCCTTCTATAGCCTCTTCCTCATCATCTTCTCCCAGAGCCTATAGTCTCTGATTATCTTCATCGGAGGTGTCCCCAAATACTTGGACCATTGATTCCAAAGACTGAAGAGCCTGTTTCTAGGCTTGCTTATAGGGATTTGATGTCTCTTTAATCTTCTTGTAAACATATTGTAGTCCCCCAACATCCTCATAATTAGTAGCATTCCCTCTAGTCACTAGATCTTCAATGAGATATATGACTTACAATGACACTGAGAGGGGGGGTGAATCAGTGTAGCTCTTTAAACTTGAATTTACAGCTCTTAATACAGTAGCAATTAAAACTAACTACTACATACAACAAGTATAACACAAGAGCATCTCACAAAACAAGATTTAACGAGGTTCACCAATGTGGCTACTCCTCAAAAATGACTTCTTGGATTACCATCCAAATCCAGCCTTTGCAAAGCACTAACTTTATAATCATTTTACTAGCACCCACTGGAAGGAGCATCAACCCATCATTTATCTGCACCAACAGAAAGGAGAACCAACCCCTGATTTACCAGCACCTACTGGAAGGAGCACCAACCCCTGATGCCAAGCTGCAACCTGGACTTCAATTTTGAATCTATAAGTTTGATAGAAATATACCTTTGTTTTTACAAGATCCTGACTGGTCTTTCTTCGCCTTTGTGCTCTCTGCACACTCTACTTTCTCTGTGCAATCACTTCACACACTCTACTTCACGATCATCTTCTCTCTTTTGTGCACTCCATGATGTCACCTCTTTCCATTATCTTTTACAGATTTCATTCTGGATGGAATGAACGCATCGTGTTAATCACCAATCTGGGTCTAGAGTTAGTCACATACCTTCATCCATTGCAAATTTGCAATTTTATTATTTCACCGCCCCGTATTATCTTCATTCTGGAAAGGAAATACTTTTTCATTCCTCGAATCACCAATCCACACTTTTTTGCCAGTGATATCATCATCTCCTTGAAACTTTTGCGGATTTGGAGATAGCACCAATCCAGAGCTGAAAACAAAAGGACCTTCCTAGAATCAGATAAAAAATGCCATTCCACACTTTTTCACCGCTGACATCATCATCTCTTAGGAACTTTTGTAGATTTTAGATCTTCCATAATTTCGGAGCCAGAGTGAAGTCACCCAAAATCACTTCAAACATGCAAACTTTACTAATTGTTGAGCGGATTCATATCTTCTGACCCGGTTCCGCTTCAAAGTGTATTGCAAGCTTAGAGGAATGATGATGTTATTACTTAGTCAAAATTATACAAAATTTTACTAAGTATGTGGCCATTTTGGGCCTACACTAAGATGTTTGGTTGATATTTTTAGGGTGTTGGATATTATTTTACGTTGGAGTTTATAATGTGTATCAAGGAAATTATCTTTAAGACAGGTTTTCTAAAGGCACTTCTACATACAAAAAAAGGTATGGGTATATTCTTCCTAGTGAGTGATTGTTGAAAATTGTGAATGGAAAGTTAGAGTGAAAAGGATTGTTTAGTTTGCATTGTTGAGTGTTTTGAATTAATGCTTCAAGGTTTTCTGGAATTAAGAGTTGTTGATAAAACCTTAAACATTGTTGCTGAAGTGTTTGAGTTGAGTGAAGAACTTGAATTAGGGTTTGCAAAGAACATGAGTATCATTGTTATGTGAAGATTGTCTTATAAGCATTGTTGTTGAAGTGAGTTGTTGAGTGAAGAACTTGAACTAGGGTTTGGAAAGAACATGAGTATCATTGTTATGTGATATTGGTTGATAAAGCATTATTGGAAATATTTGAGTGAGTATTCATATGCTTGGACTAGGGTTTGTGAGAAAGGATTATTTCATTGAGTGATTGATTGAGTAGAGTTAGTTGAGCCTAGTCAAGTGAATGTGTTGAAGTGATTGTTCAAGTTTTGTGAAACAAATTATTCTATACTCTGAATTAATTTGAGAAAGAGGTTGAGCATTGATGAGTGTGAAACATATTGAGTCTCTAACAATTCTCTATATGTTTCTATGATAAAAGAGAGACTGGAAGTGATTGAGAGTTTGTGAATGTGAAGCATATTGAGTCTTTAACAATTCTCTGTATATTTCAAAAGAGTGATTTGAAGTGATTGAGAGTTTGTGAATGTGAAGCATATTGAGTCTCTAACAATTCTCTATATGTTTCAAAAGAGTGATTGGAAGTGATTGAGAGTTTGTGAATGTGAAGCATATTGAGTCTCTAACAATTCTCTATATGTTTCTAAGAGAGTTATTGAAAGTGATTGAGCATTGTGATGAATGTAGAGCATATTGAGTCTCTAATAATTCTATTTATATTTCTATGAGATTAGAAAAGTTCTAGTGGGGACTTTTTGAGCAGATTTGAGGTAAGTCTTTGAGAAGACTTGTGGACAGATTTGTGTGAGCTTTATGAAATATTACAATACCGATTGAGAGCAGATTTAGATAAGTTCTAGTAAGGACTTATTGAGCAGATTTGGATAAGTTCAAGTGAGGAATTATTGAGTAGATTGGACAAGTTCTAGAGAGGACTTGTGGACAAATTAGTGTGAGCTTTTGTGGAAGCTTACAAGGTAGATTTAAGATAAGTCTTTGAGAAGACTTGAGAGCATATTTGATTGATTGATTTATTCAAAACTTGAGTTAAGGTTTGGGATGTATCCAACATAGTTGATTTGAGATTCAGTCAAGCTTTGTGTTAAGTCTTGAGGATAGATATTGAGGAAATATTTGTGCTAGACCGAAGGACTATGTTTAGTGCAAATCAGAGGATAGAGATTGAGGATATATTTGTGCTAGATCAAAGGACTGTGTTTAGTGTATATTTAAGGATAGAGTTTGGTGCATATTTGAGGATAGGTTTGTGCCAGAACAAAGACATATATTGATCAGATTTATGCTAGACCGAAGGACTATGTTTAGTACATATTTGAGGATATATTTTGGTGCAGATTTAAGGATAGGTTTGTGCCAGACCAAAGACAGAGATTGAGCAGATTTGTACTAGACTGAAGGACTATGTTTAGTACAGATTTGAGATAGATATTTGAAGGTGATAGAGTATAGAGGATGATAGTCTCAAATGGATAGAGATCCATTAGCAAGGGTAGTGAGGATAGGTGTCTTTAGTGGATAGAGATCCATTAGCTAGAGTAGTAGGGGCAACATTTCTTCTAGAATATCACCAGTCAGAGCTTAGGAGAAAGGATTTCTCTTGTGGATAGAGATCCATAAAATTGATTAGGGGATTGGTGTCTCTTTTGTATAGGGATCCATAAAAATTGTAATAGGGAAAGGATTCCTAAGATATTTATTAAAAAAAAATTATTAAAATATTTTCTCTGTGGAGTAGCCCACATTGGGTGAACCACATAAATTTGGTGTCTCTATTGTGTGTGGTGATTTATGCATTGCTTTGATTACTATTGTTGATATTTTTATCTATACATTGCATAATATTGATTGGGAAAGAAAAGTAAAAAGTGGTCTTATACTGTTCACCCCCCTCTCAGTATAATCTTGTGTTCTTCAATTGGTATCAGAGCGGGTTCCTTCGGAAGAGTTTACCAGCTTGAAGGAAAATTTTTCAAGAACACAATGGATTACAAGAATGTGTCCTCAGGTAATTCAACATCAATATTTGATGGAAGTGACTACATATATTTGAGTATGAGAATGAAGGTTCACCTAATGGCACTTGGCAAGCAGTTGAAAATGGATACATACCACCAGTTGATCCACCTAAAGATAAGGAAGGTAATCTTATACAACATTAAAATTAAAAATAAATGAATGCACTTTTGAGAGGTTTTAATAGAACATAATCAATAAAATTTATGCATCGTAAAGATTCAAAAGGATTTTGGGATAAGTTGCAAAGCATATATGAAGGAGATAAGAGTGCCAAAAAGGTAAAGATACAAAATATCAAAGGACAACTTGAAGAATTAAGAATGAAGAATGAGGAAGACATTAATTCTTATCTACTTTGGGTAGATGAGGTTGTTAATTCTATGCAATAAATTGGACTTAATGTGGCTGAATCAGATGTTTATGATAAGATCTTAAGGTCTCTTCCAACAAGTTTTAGTGAAAATATTTCAGCTATAGAAGAAGCAAAGGATGGTGATTCTTTGACAAGAGATATGTTGCTTGGTATTCTTATAGATTTTGAGTTAAGAACAAAAGAACCTAATCCCCAGAAGGAAGAAACATTTAAAGTAATTAAGAAGAAAAAGGGTAAGAAGTCAGAATCAAGCAATGAGTCATCTAGTGATGAAGAAGTAAATTATGGCAAAAGGAACAAGGATTCAAGAAAATTCAAATATGTAAAATTTGTTGGATGTTTCAATTTTTGAAAGTATGGTCACTATGCAACTGATTGTAAATAAGCTAAAAATAACAATGATGAAGAAAAATAGGATCACAGGAATAGGGAATTAGAAAAATACAGGTACCAAGATAAAGTCAAGGATGGACAAAGCAGACAAGGGAAGAAGTTCTTTCAAATACAAAATAGGAGCTACTATGCAGACAAGGCAAGTAAGTACTCAAGTGACAGTGATGCTAGTTTTTTAGATAATGGTAGAGATGAAGTCCTATTTATGATTGAAGAAAAAGAAGAAGTCAAGAAAAGGTCACCAATAATTCTCAAGTGTTTTAGATGTGGTAACTTTGGACATCTTGAAGATAGTTGTACAAGGAATGGTTATATTTTCAATGATGATGAATATTAGGATGCACTTGAAGGACCAAAAGAAAATATTCTAATGGCAATAGAAGAAGAAGAAGGTGATCCTATAGTAGACAAGTCAAAATAAAATAAATATTTAGACAAAGGCAAAAAATAGAGGAAGAATCAGATATAGAAGAATTTGATATGAAGGCAAAACTTATTTATGCTCTTAATGCAATAAATAAGGTAAGAAAGAAAAAATCTAAACCTGAGTTTCAATTTCAAGAATACGATGAAGAGAGAAGAAAGCTTATAGAGTATCTAAACAATTCAATGGCTAAGACAAAGAAGTTCAAGGATAAGTTAGAAGCAAAGGTATTAGAATGTGAAAGGTTAGAACAATAAGTAGCTCTACTAAGGGAATATTAAGAAAAATTTGAGGATAAGCTACATAATTTTAGAAAGAGCTCAAAGGTTATGGATAAGATGATCAAAGTACAAAGAAGGTTAACAAACAAAACAGGTCTTGGTTTTTAACAAGCTCAAAATAAACAAGAAGAAGAGTCAACCTCAATTTCTGAAGAAGAAGAAACTTCAAAAGAAGATAGAGTAAGAGAAAGTAAGACATTTGAGGATGAGTTGGATAACAAAAATTTCAACAAGGAAAGGAACAATGCACAAAGAAGAAATATATGGAACAATAATCATAATACGTTAAGAGAGACTAAGAGATCAATGAGGTCAAGATAAAGAAATTTCAATGGAAGGTGTTTCTCATGTCACAGGTTTGGACACATGGCTTCATAGTGCAGGACACATGAAAGACAAGAAAATGGAAATTTCAAAAATAGGTAGTTTTTCCATGGGTATTGCTACTCATGTAATTAGTTTGGTCACAAGGCAATGGATTATAGGGTTCATGATAGAAAAGGATATGTCTTCACTAAGAGAAATCCTAAGACATTTGCACCTCCAAGGAATAATGACATTAAGTGTTATAAGTGCAATAATGATGGACATATAGTAAAACGGTGTAGAGAAGACATTCCAAAATAAAGCATGAACAAGAATAGAAACAGGAACAATAATAAGAATATAGGCATGGATACGAACAAGAACAAGAATATGGATATGAACATGAACAAGAACAAGAACAAGAACAAGAATATGGATATGAACATGAACAAGAACAAGAAAAAATATAAGAATATGGATATGGATATAAACAAGAACAAGAATGTGGACATGGATAGGAATAGGAACAGTCAAAGAAAAGAGGATAAAGGTAAAGACCAGTGCTTCCTAGGAGTAGAAATACTCCCACCCCAGAATTAACCACCTCAGGAGGAGGTGGGGGAGGGGCTAAGCTAAGAGATTCATTCTTACCATTGATCCCCAAAGGTGACCCTTTTTTGTTGATGTTAAAGGGGGAGAGATTTGAGTAAGGGGGAGAGATTTGGTTTAAGGAGGAAGCAATGAGACAGGGGGAGCAGTTTCCCAAGGGGAGAAAAAAAGGAAAAAGGTCAAGATTTGGTAAAAATAATTTGGGTTGCCATCAATGACAAAGGAGGATATTGTTGTACATTTTGAGTTATAAGTTGTCATTGATGTCAAACTTTCAACACCAGTCAGTGCTAGTTTCAGTTGGCAGCATCCATTTCAGTTTAAGTTTCAAGATCCGGTTCAAGGAAGTCAGATGAGGTCCAAAGTGCAAGAAAAAGCCCAAATAAATAATATTATAATATTATGCAAATGAAGTTTAAAATTAATTATAAATTAATTTATTAGTTAATTTACTTAACTTATAAAGTTATTTAAATTAGATTAGTTTAAGCTAAGGTTAAATAACCCTAAGGTGGGTTATGGAATTTAATATTCGAAATTTTATTTTGAATAAAGAACCACCGATGTGAGGAGAAATTAAAAATGTGTATATAAGGGAGGAACTCCCACCCTACCAAACCTTACCATGCCTTTGATTATTATTGTAAGCTTTAGAATTGTGAGCCTTACAAATTGTATTGCACCCAAAGCAAGGAAAGGGTGTGTAATTTTTGTGAGAAATAGATGGTGAGTGGAGGCATAAGAGGAATGGGTTCTACCTTCCTTCATGTGGGAATTCATAACCCACGCAGTGTGCTCCCAAGCACAAAGGTGCTTAGGATAGAGGAGACGGTGGATTGAATATCGCTAAATCCCTTTTTGAGGAAGAAAGATGTATGCTTGTAAATTGGTCATCAAAATTTTTGGGAATATAGTTTGGGCATTTAAAAAATAATTTTTGCATATTTAAATTGGTTCTAAGGTTGCAAAAGGAGTTATAAGGGTTTTTGCAAAATTAAAATTTTAATGTTGTTTGCTCAAATATTTTGAAAAGGTTGTAATATGTTTGGTTGATATTTTTATGGTGTTGGATAATATTTTAAGTTGGAGTTTATAAGGTGTATTAAGGAAATTATCTTTATGTATGTTATGATGAGTGTTAATTTTAAAAGGGAGCAATAAGGCATAAATTGGGTTGTGATTGTTTTATGTCCAAGGAATATTTTGGAAAGTGTTGAAGTTATATTATTGTGTTTAACCATTGGAATTGGAAAGAAGAAATTGTGATTAAGACAGGTTTTCTAAAGGTACTTTTACATCCAACAAAAGGTATGGGGTTTTTCTTCCTAGTGAGTGATTGTTGAAAATTGTGAATGGAAATTTGGAGTGAAAAGGATTGTTTGGTTTGCATTGTTGAGAGTGTTTTGAATTAATGCTTCAAGGTTTTATGGAATTAAGAGTTGTTGATAAAACCTTGTTTTAATAAGAATTTTTGTTGAAGTGTTTGATTTGAGTGAAGAACTTGAACTAGGGTTTGCAAACAACATGAGTATCATTGTTATGTGAATATTGTCTTATAAGCATTGTTGTTGAAGTGAGTAATTGAGTGAAGAAATTGAACTAGGGTCTGGAAAGAACATGAGTATAATTTTTATGTGGGATTGGTTGATAAAGCATTGTTGGAAATATTTGAGTGAGGATTCATATGCTTGGACTAGGGTTTGTGAGCAAGGATTATTTTATTGAGTGATTGGTTAAGTAGAGTTGGTTGATCCTAGTCAAGTGAATGTGTTGAAGTGATTGTTCAAGTTTTGTGAAACAAATTATTCTATATTCTGAATTAATTTGAGAAAGAGGTTGAGTATTTATGAGTGTGAAACATATTGAGTCTCTAAAAATTCTCTATATGTTTCTATGATAAAAGAGATATTGGAAGTTATTGAGAGTTTGTGAATGTGAAACATATCGAGTCTCTAAAAATTCTATGTATGTTTCAAATGAGTGATTGGAAGTGATTGAGATTTTGTGAATGTGAAGCATATTGAGTCTCTAACAATTCTCTGTATGTTTCAAAAGAGTGATTGGAAGTGATTGAGAGTTTGTGAATGTGAAGCTTATTGAGTCTAATAATTCTCTATATATTTATAAGAGAGTGATTACAAGTGATTGAGCATTGAGATGAATGTAGAGCATATTGAGTCTCTAACATTTCTCTTTATGTTTCTATGAGATTGGACAAGTTCTAGTGAGGACTTGTTGAGCAGATTTGAGGTAAGTCTTTGAGAAGACTTGTGGATAGATTTGTGTGAGCTTTTATGAAAGCTTACAATATAGATTGAGAGAATATTTGGATAAGTTCTAGTAAGGAATTATTGAGCAGATTTGAATAAGTTCAAGTGAGAACTTATTGAGCAGATTGGAAAAATTATAGAGAGGACTTGTGGATAGATTAGTGTGAGCTTTTGTGGAAGCTTACAAGGCAAATTTGGGATAAGTCTTTGAGAAGACTTGAGAGCAAAGTTGATTGATTGATTGATTTGTTCAAACCTTGAGTTAAGGTTTGGGGTAGATCCAGTAGAGTTGATTTGATATTGAGTCAATCTTTGTGTTAAGGCTTGAGGAAAAATATTGAGGAAATATTTGTGCTAGACTGAAGGACTATTTTTAGTGTAGATTAGAGGACATAGATGAGGATAGATTTGTGCTAGATCGAAGGACTGTGTTTAGTGAATATTTAAAGACAGAGTTTGGTGCAGATTTGAGGATAGGTTTGTGTCATACCAAAGACATATATTGAGAAGATTTTTGCTAGACCGAAGGACTGTGTCTAGTTCATATTTGAGGATAGAGTTTGGTACAAATTTGAGGACAAGTTTGTGCCATACAAGAGACAAATATTGATCAGATTTTTGCTAGATCGAAGGACTAGTTTTAGTATAGATTTGAGACAAATATTTAAAGGTGATAGAGTATAGAGGATGATAGTATCCAGTGGATAGATATCCATTAGACATGGCAGTGAGGATAGGTGTCTTCAGTGGATAGAGATCCATTAGCCAGAGTAGTGGGGGCAACAATTCTTCTAAAAGATCACCAGTCAGAGCTTAGGAGAAATGAGTTATCCTGTGGATAGAGATCCATGAACTTGATTAGGGGACTGGTATCTCCTTTGGATAGGGATCCATAAATATTGTAATAGGGAAAGGATTCCCAAGAGATTAATTTAGAAAATTTTAGTGAAATATTTTCTCCGTGGAGTAGCCCACATTGGGTGAACCACATAAATTTGGTGTCTCTATTGTGTGTGGTGTTTTGTGCATTTCTTTGATTACTACTGTTTATATTGCTATCTATACATTGCATAATATTAATTGAGACAAAAAGTTGTCTTATATTGTTCACCCCCCTCTCAGTATAAGCTTGTGTTCTTCAAACTTCTCTGTCAGTCTTCCATCTAGAAAATGATGGAAGCCAATTTTCTTGTACCACTAAATGTAAAACATTTCTTCTTTGGATATCATAAATACTATCTTATATCCACTCATTATATTTTACTGAATACCATGGCCGGTTGCTTTTGTATCCTTAAAATATGTGTCATCTTCTTGGGCACAAATGTTGAGACATCAAAGTGTATGTAGAATGTGGAGAAAATAATAAGAATTATGTGTTTATGATAAACCTAGACCTAAATAGACTGAATCGATTATTCATATCAAAATTGTGATAGAGGTTAATTTGGTATTCAAATGTAAAAGTATGTTTTATTTATAAGAGGATAAATTTTTTTGGTATGTTTATAGATGAATAATGATGTTTTCCTTCCGCCATGAATAATTATGTGTTGAATATATATATATATATATATATATATATATATATATTGAAATTAATAGAGACAAGGAATAACTTAGGGAGGATACATACTATTGAAGAAAGAGTTTAATAAGTAGACTTGAATGTTTTTTTTTTTTTTAAACCATAAGTCATTTTAATTTGGTTTATATCTTCTTTATCTCGGATTTTTATTTCCAAATGTTGTAAACAAGTATAGAAATATTCAACACCATGTATGTTTGTTGTGAAAGTGTGCCTACCTAGTGAAAGAAGCCTGTCATTATACCATTTTGAGACCGTCACCCGACTAAAGGATAGTAGCTATGCTTGTTGGAGCCAGTGGTTTTTTTTATTAGGATATATATACATATATATGTATATGTATATGTATACATATATATATATATATATCTTTAATAGCCTCCAATTTTAGATAATAAGATTATTTTAGCTCAAAAGAGGAGGGATTATAGAGTTTGGAAAAAGTCCACCCGCGTAAAGTCATCTGCATATTTAATAAGAAGTATTGCTTTGGGTACTCTGATTTTCATTATATAATCAATTTGAGTATTTAGCTTAATCGAATAAGAGGATTTTGCTGGGTAAAACCCCTTACTAAAAACAATTAATAGGTGATGAATGATATGGAGAATTCTAGTTAATACCAACAAGTAAAAGTATCTAATGATACACAAATATATAAATAGATTTTTGTATGACATCAAAAAGCTCATAAGGTTGCAATAGCTTAAGGAGACTTAGGATATAAAATGAAGTTGAGTATTTTTTACCTAGATTTTCTAGTAGAGAAGACTAATAGGTTCTTCTTTGGAGTAGACGTACCTGAACACACATGAAGTTAGTGCACTTAGATAAAATATTAAATAAATAAATAAATATATATATATATATAAATTCAATGGTTGAGTATGATTTAGGTCAAAATCAAAACAGGACCAGGGAGTGACAAAAGTTATTTGGGAAGTTTTTTTAACCATTTAGGAAAATATTTTAACAGTTAGAAGGATGACATACGTGTTTAGAGTTTGTCTTAAAATTTAAAGCAAATATGAGTTCCAAATATAATTTTACATAGCTTACCAAATAAAATCGGATATGAACTAAATCTATGTTAAAACTCTTCTTTGTTATAGCTTAAAAGTTTGTGGAAAACTTTGACTAAATAAGTAGAAGATTTTATCCTTAATAATGTTAAAAAGTAAATTTAAATTTGTTAGTTAACTTTTATGAATGTTAGAGAAATATTTATATATAGATATATATAAATCTCTTTATTTTATGGGAATAGTCGAAGAGTTTTATTATAGCTTAGTAAAACAAAATTAATGATAAAATAGTTTTTGAGGATTCTAAAATATTTTCCTTTATTTTAAAATTAACATGAAGGTGGAGATTCAGAAATTTTATAGAAATTTGATAAACAATATGATAAGTTAACTAATATTAGGAAGAACTAGATCTATTTTGAGACTTCAGAGAACATTGTGATATATATAGATACATTTACTTTGTATACAAAACAACCTTATGTATACAAATCAACCTTGTGACTATATGTATATGATTCAACTATAAATAGAGAGTAAGCATTTGAAAAATAGATGTTGAAGTCAAACAAGAACATAAAAAAAACATCTTATAGTATGGATAAACAAAAAATTTAAAGCAATACCCAACTTCAATGTTTGTATGAAGGTAAACTTCACGAGTCGTATTATGTCTCTTTCAAGCAATTCAACCCGAGATGAGTAGGTCCTATTACCTTGAATATGTGATGAGGGGTGGAATGAAACATGCCCTCTAGACTGATATGCGAGTGGTACGTGAGGGTATCTCATGATCAAAAATTGGGTGGGGAATCATTAGTAGATAACTAGAAAGTTCAAGGGTAGTTGAACTCCAGAGCTAAAAGGTCTAGCAAGTGTTGGAATGGGATAACATTTTGTCACTCTTAGTATGGACTGAGTTACCTGGTCCTAAATAAGATAAATGGTAGGTCTTATCTGGATCTAGGGAAGGTGGGAATCCATTTAAGCACTAGGTATTCAATGCTATACCATAGCATGTGCTTCAAGCAATGAACCTGAATCATATCATGCTATGGGTGGGGAAGTTAAGCATTCACCCTTTCAGGTGTTATGGGCCCTGGAAGGACAACCCCATACCATGAACATAAAACTCTAGTAAAGGAGATAAATGTGTTCACATAATGGCACACATTGCAGAATTTGGCCAATCTCGAATGTTTAAGGGGTTGTCTACAGTAGTCAATTACCTTGAAATAGATATTCAAATGCCTATGTACTAATTAAAATGTTGGGTGTTTACTAAATTTTCTCAAAAATGTTATTTATATTTTTGACAACCAGGTGATAAGACCTAGGGTGTTACAACTAATGTGATAGACGTGTCACCATGCAGAAGGTATACTCCACTACCATTCAAGTGTCTATAGCCCTAATGGAGATAGCCCCATAATCCTTGGACATTGCTCCACTACCAACCAAGCATCTATAGACTTGGTGGAGATGTCTAAAATACCCAAGGATCTAGGATAAAATAGCATTATTGATTTTTTATTTTTTATTTTACACTTTGTTTTTTTCCATATGGATCCTTGGGTTTATATTATACATATGATAGGATGAGAAAGGGAAATTGATCACTTTATTGTGAGAGGGATGCTTGGTTTCATATTTCCTAGACTAAAAATATAATTAAGATGTGATGTATGTGCTTGGTCCTAAAGTGAACTTGAGGTAACTAGGGGAGACCTACAACAATTTTAAAACCTGACAACATTTGATGAAAGTTGATTGGAACAATAGGTATGGCTGAATAACCAAAAATACCTCTATGTTTGAGTGACCTAAGACCTTGGGACAATGGAAACAAGTAGTGTATGTGCCAAATAGATGAAAAGATACATTATGAGTTTACTAAAGTATAAAATTATAGGACATATGATTGAACAAGACAAGTGTACAAATATGGGATAAATAACATGAGACATAGAAATGGATATGATATATCATAAAGGAGATAAAATTAGCATGCTAGAAGCCATATGTAGTACTGTAATGGATGAGAGAGGTGGATAAATTCAATTAATGGTCATAGTGGAATGAAATTGATGCAGTGGAGGGAGTGTGGACTCCTTTAGATAAAAAAAATTGGATGAAATGAGGCACGAATCCCCCGATCAAGAAGGGATGATAATGAATAGATTATTAGGAGTGAAATGAGATTGGATGAAAGGATGTCGAGGTATGGTTGGATAAAATTGTAGAATAATGAATAATTGAGAATGTGGTGAAAAAACTAAGGGATATTGAAGAGTGGTTGGATGCTAATGAAGAATGGTAAAAAAAGGAAAGGAGAATTTGGGTGTCATATGATGTGATCAAATCAAAGGTGGAGGGGGTTGTGAAACCCCCTAAGAGGAAGGAGAAATTAAGAGTACAAGACAAAGAATGGAATTCCCCTAGTCATAGAATCAATTTTGAAGGATGGACAACTCCTCCAGATTAGAGGAAAGCTGAAGAGGGGAGGGAAATGATAAGAAGGAGGATAGAGAGGAGAAAGATAATGGGGGAAAGAAGAGGAGAGGAAGTAATGAGATAAATAAAAATAAGGGCCTATGTGGCAAGGTAGAGGGAGTCTCCTTCAAATGGGCTAGAGGGATCTCATGTGGATGAGAGATTTACATATTATTTGAGGTGTCATAGGAAAGGGCATGAATGGTTATGACTTGAAGAAATTTTGGAGGAAGCAAATGAGCATATTCAAAATTGATATTTTTATTAGAATTATCATCCTCAGGATCAAGAGTGATATATTGGAGGTCATTCCTAAGGAGGACTACTAATGATTTGTTATGATATCCTAAACCAAATTTGTCATTCGATAGCTATAGTGAGGATAAAGAATAGAACATTGACCCTGTTTATATTGACCAAGGTCAAATTTGTGTTAATTGAAATATTGGAAATATTTCATAGTAAAGGATATATTGGATAGATCATTAATGTTTCCACAAAATGACATTGTACACTTGATATAAATAGGTAGCTCAGAGAAAGCATTGAGGCCCCCATAGCCAAAGTTGATATAATTGGTGGAATAACCAATGAGGATGACAATGCCAATAGTTAAGGGGATGTCATGGGGGTGACAAAAATATTTATCTAATTTGATATTGAGGGGAGAGTCAATGACCTTACGGATAAAGTACTTCCTCGATCCAGGATTAGATGTCTGGGTAGAGATAGGAGGGGAATATTGGTTGAAAATTTAGAAGGGAGACTTTGAGCAAGGTGGATTGGAAGAAGTGAAAGGTATAATAGTAGAGGATGAGATCCTAAATAGAGTGGAGGAATATTATGGTATTATAGATTGAGAGGATGATATATTGGAAGAGGAAAATGATGGAGTTGTTTGAGAAGATGACATGGCAATAGGAAAATAAGGATAACTAGATGTAGTAGATAGAAGATAATGGTAATAAAGAAGTTGATTCGATAACCTATGCTATGGTATATGTAGAAGTACATGGATGGGGATGCACTAGTTAAAATTTATACTAGAAAGTGTATTGCTTCCAATATTGATGCTCTTAAGGGATGGTAGAGGGGATGGATGAAGCAGGAGTAGAGTGGTCATGACTTATTATTCCCATAAAACCTTGGTAATATGGGATATTATTAACCTGATTGACTTGATTTGGTTAGGTTGTGGAAGTTGCATATTTAGTATTTGGTTGGGCTATCCCATGTTGTGGTAATGAATCTTGGTAAATACCCAAGTTTTAATTGGGAGGGCCAACGAATTATGAACAATAATGACCCCTATTTCAATAATATTATGAACTAAATATTTAAATGAAGTACAATCATTGATGTCATGGTTGTTTTACCTATGAAAAACACAATAGTGATACTCCTTGTATGTTTGGGATATGGTGTTATGGTGATATTTTAGTTTCACTTTGAGTAAGGAGATCGCTTACACCTCATAAAGTTTTTTTTAAATGGTTGACATGGTCTTAGAAAGAGGTATGCAATAATGTGGGTTTCATTGAGGGTGCCAGGGATGATAGGTAGTTTTTTTGGGATTGTGAAGTTGAAGGGGTGGTGTCAAAGCATTGTATGTTGGTTGTGGTAGTGAATATGAGGGTTGTTGTGGTTGATAATGAGGTTATGGGGGTGAATATTGAGATTGTTGAGGTTGAATGGTTGGACTACTTAGCACCACCTAATTAAATTGGATGGTATTGGATTGATGATTTTTGTTGTTTCCCTTAGCATTTTGGTTTAACTATTCTTTCTTTTTGAGCTTGATCTCTCCCTTTTGAATTTTAATGTCTTCGATTATTTTGGCTTCGGTCAAGGCTTCCTTGAGAGTTTGATATTGTTAGAGTTGTAATAGGAGGGATATTGATTTGGAATTACTTTGGGTAAATATTTGAGTCAACTCAATTATGGAAATAGAAAATGGTAATTCAATTAATATCACTCTCCATTGATTATTAGAATCAAGGATAGATTCCTCATCAAATTGGTAAATATTGGTAAGATCGGTCAATGTGGTTTTCTTTTTGATATTTAGAGCAAAGCACTCCAAGAAGAGATTGGTCAATTATTCAAAATTGTATAGGCCGTGTCTGGGCAAGTGGTTATACCAATCTAAAGCTCCCCCCATAAGGGATAACAAAAAAGTGTGAAGCATGAGAGGGTTTATCTCATTGATGAGATAACATGCATTGATGAAAGTGCTCACATAATCTTGAGGATCTTATTTTCCCTTGAATTTTTTGAATTTAGGTATTTCAAACAAGGGAGGATATGGTAGTTTTGGCATCGAAGGGTGGATAGGGTAATTTTGGGGTTGACTTAGTGTTGGCTTTTGGTATCCAACATCAGTAACTTGTGATTCTAAACTAGTGATCTTGTTATCAAACAATTGAAATACATTTGGAGTGGCTTAGGGAGCTAAATAGGGTGCACCATGATGAGTCAAATGGTATGACTAAATAAGGGAATATAATTGATCTAAATTAAGTTGATGGTAATTTTGTTATTTGGGATTAGATAATGGTGCTTGAGAAACCTAGGAACCTGAGGGTAGGTATTGATGTGGTTGATGACATTGGTTATAAGTATTTGTGGGGTTTGATGGTGATTTATGAGTTGGATGTTGATGATGTGTAGGAGGTGGTTGGGGTTGAGTATACAATGGATAATATGAATTGGGGTTTGTACATAGGTAAAATTATGTGGGTGTTGGTTTGGATGTGATTAGTATGGTTATGAGGTAGATTGATGTTGGTTTGGATATGGTTGTTGTTGATGTTGATGAGAGTGGTGTTGGTATTGATCGAGGATGGATTGATATTGGTTAGGTGGTCTTTGATGTTAGTGTGGATTTTGCAACTATATCTCTAGCTCTTGGTGATAATCATGAGGGTTATAATATATTGTGGGTATGGTGGGTGGACAAGAGGTCCATGATAGATACTAGGGAAAGGAGCCCTAGGTAGATGAATGAGATGGAGGATTGATAATATAATGTGGTTTTTGAGGAATATGAGTAGTGTTTGAAGAGTGGATGTGACATGGACAAGTGCTAAGGGGAACTTGTTTTAAAGAAAAATGATGAGAAAAAATAAGAGGATCATAAGATTGAGAAGGACAAGCAGAACATAAGGTAGAAGGGTGTGCCACATATGCACCTTTGATATGTGTAGACACAAAAATATGACACTCTCTAAGTCACATTCACCACCCCACCATAAAATCATTCATAATAAAACTATATGCCTAAATCTAAACTTAGGAATATAAAATCCTACACATCATCCTATTTTCCTAATTTATTTAATTAGGAAAATCACCCTAGGATACACTGTCTACCAATTGGACATGTGTCCTGGACACTTCATCCAACATCCATGCCACATCTTACCCACTCCTATCCCCCTTGTCCTTGCACATGAGACAGATTCCCAACACCCATGCCATAACTCATTTGGTGTTCTCTCCTTGTCCCTTCACATAAAATAGCATCCCACATCCCACTCAACTTGAAGCCACATCACCCCAGTTAAGTGATCCACACTGAATGACTCACTGTAACTGCCCCTTCCACCTGGAAGTTCATATTTTCCAGTTGGCAAGTCAGGCTTGCCACCTCACATTCCCATCCAAAGCCCTAGGAAGCCTATAAAAGCACCATTAATCCACCCAAAAAAATGAGCTGAATTTGCATACCGATAGGCTACCAAAATACATCCAGACCCGATGAGAAACTAAGAGCATGAGCTCAATTTTGGACCATTGGCACGCATCCCAAGGTGACCTATCATCTCAACTAAAACCACTCGCTTGCAGTTCTACAATTGAAAATGCGAATCCATAGTTTCACAATTGTAGATCCATGATTTCCAGCCTACAACCATGTTTCCACGGTTCCGTAGTCCCGAGTACATTCCATTGATAGAGATAAGCAATTGAAAATTTTAAGCAAGGATTTTATTTATTAAACATTTTATATTATATGCTTTTCATATATATATATATATATATATATATATCAGTGATAGGTTTATGCATAGCATTGGGTTTACCGCTTGACTATACAGGTGCTATTAATTCTCTTTACTGGTTTTGTATATGTGTAGGTAGCAGGTATCTTAGACAAGCTATTGAAGCTGGAGTGGTCCCTTTTTGGATACCAAAACCCACTCACCCATTGAAGATGTGATGAAAGAACAAAGAACATCACACCCTACGAAAGAGTCAGAATATTTCTCCTCCTCCATCAAAGCATTGCATTTTAGAGAGACGAGGAACATTGTAACATTGCTCCCAACATGCTTGGGGCAATTCAAAATCTTTTGTGGAAATCGTATCAATATCAATACAAAAAGGGGATTTTGACAATCTACCTCTCTTTTTCCTATTTTTATTAAAAATATTTGTGTTCAGTTCTTTGGTTACAGAAATGGCGATCACGGTGGGACCCCCTAAAGGTCCTATTTTGTTTTTCCTTGTTGTCTAAATCTATTTACTAATATCTGTCTACATTTATAGGTTTTAGGAATTTGAGACGCACACAGATTCGACCTTGAGTCGGTACATTCAGAAAACCTTGCATCCGAATCATTTACTATGGAAACGTAGAAATGCGGTTTCTATCTGATAAAACATAGATGTGTGGTTCCTAGTGGGAGAAAACACAAACGTACGATTAGAAAACATAGAAGTGTGGTTGCTGCATCAAAAATGTGGGCTGGCGGTTGACAACAGAAGGAATAGCAAAGGAGTCACAGGTCTATATTTTCTAATCTATGTTCTTTTTTTTTCTTTCTTCTTATTTAGTTTCTACATTTTGTTATCAGCATTGATAGGTCTAGTCTTGTATTTTATTGTATGCATTTAGGTCTTAGGATAAAAAAAATACTCCAAATTTGCATTCATACATACAATAACCGAAAAAGGCTAAAAAAGAATCTACATCTGCATAATAGAAAATAAGTCATATTGCATTCACCCGGTTAGAAATAATTTGGGTGTTAATTTTGGGTTCAGGTCTGTAAAAATCCCCATCTATTTTTGTTATCAAAAAGGAACCGTGCATCCGCGTATGGGACATCCCAAACACAGACGTGCGGTTGGCAAACCATGCATTCATGGTTTACCAAAACTAACCACGCACCCACGGTTAGCCCTGTCAAATAGAAGCCGATTGGAATTAGACCTGAAGGTGGCATTTTTGCTCCTGATTTGTTGTCTATCATTTTATGTTCCCTATTTTCTACATTTAGGCATTAAAACATAATTGCATGGTATTATTGCATAACACCCTAGTTAAAAAAAACCACCACACACTCACATAAATGTTGGAAAATTACTGGATTTCATCATCGCCAAGTTTGGATTTCATCACCGAACCACCAACATCATACCCCATTCTTTGCCAAGGCCGATTCCAAGATCCATCATAGCCCATGGGTTATAGCACGTATTTCTCCTCAAAGAGGTGTATCACAGATTGCGGGTGAACTGGGTGAGAAATTGGTAGGATCGATGCTCCCTAGCCATGTGTGGGTTTCATTACCACACATTATAGGTGGGATTATATGACTTGGAGTTCATAGCCAGGTTATCAAGCTGCGAGTATACAGGTGAAATCCTAGATTCATTTAGGGCAAAACATTGAGCACACGACTTTTCCATTTTCCAAAAACAAAAAGGGATAAATACAAAAATTTAGCTTCAAAAAAAAAAATGAGTGTTTGTTTGCTTTGCGTGTTGTATTGCATCATATTGTCATTTTATCTACATAGATAATCACACTTGGCATTGTATCACATAGTAGTGTATGGTAGTGACTCGTAGTCAAGCTAAGAAACTAGTGTCAAACCAAAGTCAATGGTCTTCCCCTATGGTCTCTTAGTAGGGTAACGTCCCTCCCACTTCGATGGTAGGGCAAGTAGGCATGCCACTTTCTATGTCCCAAAGTCTTAATGTAGGGCCTTCTAGTAATTCCCCTAATATAGACATAGACATTATCCATAAGGCTACTCACACAACCAAACCTGAGACACCTAGGAGTGAACCTCCTATAGTGGTAGATAGTCATGTCACCATGTTCGATATGGATACTGTTAGAATGTACTTGAATGCAGTTGGAATGGTATTACCATAATTTCAACCACTCTCCATACCATCCCATGTCATACCCTCAACTCAACAAGAATCCACATTCACCTATCCATAGCAATCAAAACAAATTTTCACCAATCCTCTTTTTGATTTAACTGCTATAGCATTGGCCAATCAACCATCATCAACCAACCAATTACCCTCACATTACATCAATAAATGACCGTTTCCACTAATCCCTTGTATGAGACAATTCCTATTGTTTCACAAGCCCCAACATCCATTCCTCCTACCACACTCGTAGGACATACATCTCATACCATGCCACAGTCAGTAGTGATACCTTTTGCTACTTACCCTCCACCTACTTCCACTACCATGGTTGTCCCACAACCAACCCAGTCTACCACATCACAAGTAATGGTTTCTACTTTAAATGCAATTGCTATGCAACAAGCTTTCTTACAATTGCAACAAATGATTTTAGATAATTCTAACCATAGCATGAACCCTGATCCCAACCAACATTTGCAAGGGATTGAGAAAAATTTTCCACCTACATCACATCAACCAAATGCCTTTATCCAAGATCCATCTTGGGTAATGCGCCCTCCTTCTACAACTGTGGTTCATAATAAACCGCCACACACATATGCTAACACAACATGTCAGCATAACATAATACCACCATCACCCCATCCATACCATAACATCCCTCAACATCCATACCATAACACATTTCAGCCACCCATGCCTTATCACTCACAACCTACATACAATCCACCCCATTACTAGCAGCATCAAGTACATTCAAGTGTCAGTCCTATGGATGACCCTAGATACCAGTTTTTAAAGATTCAAATTGATAGTCTTGCCATGCAAATCCTAGGTTTGCAATACCAAAAGTACTTTGAGACAACTACTCAATCACCCTATTCATGCTTCAGTACCTGATCCGCCATATCCACAAGATTTTCAAATACTGAAGCTTGAATTTAAAGGGGAAGAGGACCCCCGTGAGCATATAAATAGATTTGTGAATGCATTCTTCAGAATCAAAAGCAATGATGCATTATTGTTACATACATTTCCTTAGACACTAAGGAGAGAAGCAAAAGACTGGTACAACCACCTACCACATCAAAGTGTCTTTACCTTTTAACAACTAGCAGACCATTTCTTGGAAATATTCACCCTAAATGTTAAAAAATAAACCACATTGACTGATTTGATTGATCTAAAACAATATGACGATGAATCAGTGTATGACTTTTGCAATATATGGAGATCAGTCATGATCAAATTACCATTTTCCCTCTCTATGCCAGATATAATGCAAATGTTCATGAAGAGTTTTGGTAGACCCATCTCTTCATTACTACAACTACAACTGTATAGAACATTTGATGAGGCACTCACCCAAGCAAAATTGATTGAAGAAATAAAAATCCAAGAAGGCAAGATAAAGCCTAAGAAGAAAGAGTGGCACAATAAGAATCAAAATGGGAATAACCATAGTCAATCTAATACTGTGCAGGTTAACCAGATATTTCTGGGTCAACCATAGTTAAATCAATCGACCTAAACACAAATCCAACAACCCCAACAACCACAACAACCATAAAAATCGAATTATCAAGCGGTTCCACCCCCACAACAAGCACAAAATCAGAAACAACATGTAGAAAGGCAACAATGTCATTTTAAGCCAAAAATAAATTACACACCAGTACAAGAGCCATATTCATTAGTGTTTCAGAATTTGTATGCGGTAAAACTTTTTACATTACCGAAAATGAAACCTGAAGATCCTAACAAACCAAAAATAAAATGTTACAAAGAACACCTCTTTTGCATCTATCATAGACAAAGAGGACATGATATTAAAGTTTTTCATGGATTTAAAGGAATTGTGCAAGATTTATTGGAAGCAGGTACAATCAAAGTTTACAATACACTAGCCCAAAATAATAAAAACCTAGGCATCTATCAGACACCTATGCTACATCGAGAGTCAAATCAACAATCAACAGAAGCATTAACTTCTAAAGTTCCTACCAACCAAGTTAATTATGTATCTCAACTGCCACAAGGTTTTGTATGAGCTATTAGCATAGTTACCCATGGATAGAGGTAAGCTAATTGCACAACACATGCTACAACAACACAACCAACAAATGTGCCCATACAACTTGGACCAAGCATTCCATCACCGCCATTCCAAAATCGCCCAGTTGTTACTTTGAATAGCCAGTTAACACAAAGCTTGAAAATGTCTTCGACAAAATTGTCAATATATGAGCTAATTTAACAATAAACACCTCATAGGGAAGCATTGATGGAAATTTTAAAGTCTATCCAAGTTCAATCAGAAGACCCTAGTGCATTCAATTCCTTTGTAGGGAGTGTGCAAAAGTGCATGGAACCCTCGATAGTATTTTATGACTTCGAGGAAAAACAAATCTCAGCAGATTCACCTGATCCACCACTGCACATAGTAGCTCACATTGACAAGAAACCATTCAAGAGAGTGCTTATTGATACTGGTTCTTCAATCAACCTCATCACCACACCCGTAATGAAAAAGCTTAATGTTCCATCATCACACATCACAACATCCACTTTTACCCTTAGGAATTTTAATTATGCTTTATGCTCAACTGTGGGAAATGTTGTTCTTCATGTCACCGTGGGGGTGAAAAAAATACATGTTCTCTTCCACATCTTGGAAGGATAAATGCAATACAACATACTTCTTGGACGCCCTTGGATTAGGAAAATGAAGTGTGTGCCTTCAACATTGCATCAATGCTTAAAATATGTACATGAAGGCAAAGTGCATTGTGATTAGTATCGTCAACTATTCATCATTTAATCATTATGTGTCAATCCAGGGTGGTTTCCAAGGCTATATACGAAAGCATGGGTTAACAAACTGATTTTTAGTTCATATAGATCATGGTCTTATTCATGGACTAGTTAGTGTTTGGGGGTGTCAGGTGTCCCTTTTAATCTCCTAGAAACTAAAACTGAGTGCCTACTTATCCTTGCATAATTGAAATTCACACAGTTGTAGAAAAATCAAATCTAAACTATTAAAAATGATAGAATTCAGTTGATAAAATTTAAAATAACAAAATTGAAATCACAGAATTAACTATAACAACAATGAAACTTTTTCAGAATTGAAACTTCACACCTGCAAAAAATAAAACCTAAGACAATGATGAAATTCAAAGGTTGGTAAGCAAATATTGCAAATCTGTAGCAAACTGAATTAACAAGAAATTCTCTGTTGCAAACTAGAAATACAGACTAGGAATGCTGAAGTTGAAACATAAAATGTTATGCTATAAAATCTACTCTAGATGACTTAACTATAATGCATTCATGTGCCACATGTTAGATGAAGTTTAATTCAAAAAGCTATTAGATTCCTGTTGACCTGCTGTAGTAAGAAATTAGCAGAATTCTGGTAGGAATAATCCCTCTTCTAGGCCTAGAAGTGGCCCTTGCTTCTTGAACCAAAATAGGGAAAAATTACTTGCTCTACACTATCAAATCCTCACACTAAACTCAAAAACAAACATGAATGACAAATATTGCACCTTTATTTCATTATCAGCATATCAGCAGTGCAAGGGAAGTTCTGCAGACTACTGATCTATTGTAGTACACAATTACAACACTTGGACTGCTCTATCTCCTAGCACCTATATCCTTTATCCTATATGCTCAACCAAATGGGAGCACTTTATTTATACTAGCAAGGTACAACAATGATAAGGTTTGGTGCTTCAATACAGGATTGTTACAACTATTGTAGGATTGTGTTTCTCAAAAATGCAAGGATCTGATCCATTAAACCTTATCCATTCCAGCTTCTGGATTTATCTGGTGAGGGATAGGTGTTGGAAAGGATAGGGAGGTCCCTATAATAGTTGCAACCACTGTTTACCTCCCTTTTACTATAATTAAAGATGCATTTGACCAAATTTATGTCTTCTATGCTCATTCCGGAGCTACTCTAGAATATCAGGTAGCAGAATAGAGTTGGCATTAATTCATGCAACAGAAGCATGTGTGACCAGTTGTGACGGCATAAATAACCTCCATAGGTACCCAGATGACTGATTCCACCTTTTGTATGAGCTGGAGTGGGCAAATTCTAAGCCATGTTGTATATGTACAGCTTGCTAGAATTTGTATGGAAAAATTTATGTTTTCTACACAATCAACTACTGACAAAGTATTTGGTTCCTTTAGATTATTAAAAATGGGTGAATGGCAAGGAAACTTTGTAAAAGAAGCACAAAAATAAATAGATATCAGTACCTTCATATTACAATTCTAATTTAATGTAAAATATACTAAAACATACAACTAAAACAAATTATAAAACATAGATAAATTAGTTAAAACAGGTCATATGCACTTTATCATTCCAATATGCAATCATCATCATATAATGCATAATATCACTAAAATTAGTACAAAATCATATCATAAGTGGTTCCAAATAGTTTAATAAGTTATCAAAAGCAGTATTTGTATGAGGTAATGTTATCCCTTAGAATCTAAATAATCCACAAGTGGTGCAGACATTTCTACAATAATGGTGTGTCCCTCTATTTCTTCTGTTATGGTTCTCTCTTTTGAATCTGGTGGGTAATTGAGGGACATTGTAGGAATAGCCATATTTGTTGCACTATTTGTGCCCTTGGTACTTATATCTTCAACTTTCTCCATAGTTTCTTTCACCTGCAAGGTATCAACATGTGCAGTTCCTTCTTCCTTTTCCAAATTACCTATGTTGGTGGATTTCTAAAGTCTTGAAGACCTTCTCAATCCCAAAGCTGATTGCTTTCATTTATTTTTAGATTGTGAAATAGAGCTTGTCAATCCTAGGATAGGGTCTACCTTAGGTGTTCTCGTATCCATCTGCCTTTACCTGCTTGAACTTCCAAATTGCTTAGTGGACTGAGTGGGAAAAATAGTTACATTTTTAGAAAACATAACCTTCCTCCTCTTTCCTACAAGATCAATATTAGAATATTTCTCTCTTTGCTTCCTTGTCTTGGAGGATGGAGGTCCCTATGGTGAGGAGGAAATTTCTTTTTTAGAGGATTCAGTTTCAATTTCATGTTCAGAAATTTCAATTTCTATTTCTACTTTAGATTCAGGTCCTTCAACCTCTACCTCTTCTTTAGATCTAGGGCTTTCAACTGCCTCTTCCTCAATAAACTCATTTCATGCATGAAAAAACCTATCAAAGCTTCTAGGGTTTCCCCTGAAGTGATGCCTGCATATAATCTTGATTAGGCCATGGTGTTTGGGAGACCCTCTTCCTGATTGGTACTTTTTGGGCATATTTACCAGCTCCTAATATAAATACAGAGGAAGGTTTACCCTAAGCTCAGGGTTTTAGTTGCCATGGTGAAGATGGGTCAAAATTCTCATGTGATGTCTAGATAAGATAGTGAATTGCCCATCGCAGGTCAAAAACCTAATGACCCATACTGCAAATTCATCCCAAAGAGTCTGTAAACTTGTTATTTTGACCCCCTTACAAATATTATTACTCAATACAAATTCAGTGGGACTATCCTCATTTCCCATTAACTGGTTTACTAGTTCAATTAAAGTATTCTTGCCAGATTTCCCAATTTGAACCCCATGTAGTGGTATTTTAGTAACTTGACTGAGAATTTTGGGGCTTACCTGGATTTTCATGCTGCTAATGTGGATTTGATTGTTGTGAAAGGTGCGTGCAAACTCAGTGGCCAAACATTCTGAATGCCCATCGAATTTGCACAATAAGGGCAAAAATCCTCCTTCTGTAAAAATTTGCATGGACTCCTCATCTTTCTGCAAAAATTCTATGTTATCCAGTTCAATTTTGTTCTTCTGTCCACCCATTGTTAATTTCCTATGTGCAGAGTATCTCAGGCTTACAAATTTTGAACAGCAAAGGTTTTTTTTTTCAGTTTTTCAAATGCTTAAGTTTGTCAATGGTAATTCTCAAGGGTGAGGAGTAAATAAACGTAGCACCAGAATGAATTCAAAATATGCTAGGAACGTGAAATTGGAATGTGATGATAAGTTTTTGCACATAGAAGTCGTCATTAATTTTTACTGCACGTTATAGCAATTGGGAGTGGCATGAATCGGTGTGCCAAGTGGTCACATGATGTAGTATTCGAAACTCCATGTCTTCCTCAAAATTCTGCCTTAGAACTCGTACTTGAAACCTGCGTCCCAAGTGCTATTTCCAACCCAATTGGTGCAAAACCTTAGGAACTCACAAAAAAATTGATTTATTTGACTTTTTAGCCATGTGGTTCTGGAGTAAAATGAATTAACCTTTTGTTAATTCATTTAATTGGTTTTATCACAAAGTTCATTCCTGAGCATATACCCTTTTCATTCTGAAGCTAATTCTAAAGCTTCTTCATTCGAAAACTTGTTATGTGCAGCAGGTTCATTCTAGAGCAGTACCTTTCAAGAGCATTTAAAGAGCCTTTTCTACCTTAGACTACCTTGATATCTTTCTGGAACTAGACCTTATGTATGCTTTATACTAACTAGGGATATCATACACTACATAATAAATATTTACAATATTAAAATAGAAAAAGGCACATACCTAAAGAAACCATTCTATCTACATTTTGTACAAATGTTGTTTTTTGCTAATTTTAAGTTGACTCCTCATAGAGTGTAACAGGTGCAATCTGGAAAACAGTGAAACAGAGGTGAGAATGAGTGGAATGGTAAATAGTGAAACAATGGTGAAAATGAATGGAATGGTAAATAGTGAAACAATGGTGAAAATGAATGGAATGGTAAATAGTGAAACAATGGTGAAAATGAATGGAATGGTAAATAGTGAAACAATGGTGAAAATGAATGGAATGGTAAATAGTGAAACAATGGTGAGAATGAATGGAATGGTGGTGGGTCCGTGAGGCAAACATGACAAAAAAATTGATTTTCATGTAAGCCCAATTCAGATGCGCCTCAAAGAGGTTTTCACATTCTGAATTATTATTATTATTTTATATATATATTTTTTTATTTTTTATTTTTATATATTTTGGTTCATGTCACTTGATTGAGTCCATATTGGAAGAAGTGGTTTCTTCCAATACTGATACATCCAAGTTTCCTACTTTCTTGAGAAACTCCTCCTTGGTTAACGGTTGGTGATATATCCGAAGACGATGACCGTTAACCACCATTTTCCTTCTTAAATAATTTATTGATGAAATACGTACAAATCCATTTGTAAATACCTCCTCAACCTGATAATGTCCGAGCCACCAAGTCTGCAACTTGCCAAGATAGTCTTCATATCGTGAGTCAAACAACAAAGCTCAATCACCTTACTAAAACTTCCTCTGTTGAATGTGACTATCATGCCACAATTTTTTTTGTGCTTGGATCATCTCAGTCTGGTGCAATGCATCCCTCCGTAGCTCATCCAATACATTGAGCTATAGAATTCGGTCTATTTGTGCCTGTGACAAATCAATACCTACATCCAAAGCAGTTCAAAGAGTCAATAACTCAAATTCAATAGGCAAAAGAGGCTTTTTACCATAAACCAATTCATATGGTGTGAATCCAATAGTGGATTTCCAAGTAGTGTTGTAAGCCCAAATTGCTTCAGGTAGTTTGTCCATCCAATTACTCCTATGGGAAGCTATGGTTTTGGTCAAGATTCTCTCTAGTTCTCTATTTGTCACTTCAACTTGGCCATCAGCTTGCGGATGGTAAGGTGAGGATTTTTAGTGTTTGATTTCATACAGCTTTGTAAAGGCTTTAAAAAATTTTGAGGTAAAATGAGGTCTTTGATCAGTGGTGATGGATTGTGGGGCCCCAAAATACATGAAAATATGTGAATACAGGAAATCAGTAACTTTTTTTATCGAGCATTCTTAAAAGCACGGGATTCTACCCATTTGGTTACATAGTCAATACATACCAAGATATGCACTTTCCCTTAGGAAGGAGGGTCAATGGGTCCTAAAAAATCTAACCCCCGCATCTCAAATGGTTTTGTTCCTACTTGAGGTTGTAATGGCATTTCACTAGTGAAGGTAGGTTTTCCCATCCTTTGGCATGCATCACAATGTCTAACATAAATTTTCACATCTTTATGCAAAGATGGACAGTAATAACCAGTACCCAAGATCTTTTGAATTGTACTCTTGACTGACTAGTGTCCTCCTAAAGGTTCATCATGACATGCCCATAGGATATCATATATCTCATCCTTATGAATGCACCTGCACAAAAAATGATCAAAACTGCATTTGAAAAGTAAACCTCCTATCCATTTAAAAGAAGAACTTTGCTTGATTAACTGTTTCCTTTATTTAGAAGTGAAGAGGAATTTTTCTTGTAGCTAAATAATTAGCTATATCTATAAACCATGGAGACTACACAGAAATAAAAAATAGTTTCTCATTAGAAAATGCATCTTCAACAAACTCTCTTGTATCTTCATTTGGCAATCTTGACAGAAAATCTACAACTACATTAGCTTTCCCTGGTTTATTAACTATAGTGATATCAAATTCTTGCAATAGTATTAACCAAAAAATAATTCTGGCACTAACCAGAGGTTTATTCATTAGGTATTTAATGGCAACATGATCTGTATGAATGAATACCTGATATCCTATGATATAGTGTCAAAACTTATTAATAGCATATACTACAACTAAGAATTCCTTCTCAGTAGTAGTGTAGTTATTTTCAGCTCCTGTCAAGTTTTTACTGATGTAATAAATGTCATAATGCTCCCCATTATCAATTTACCCTAATGCAGCTCCAATAGCAGTATTGGAAGCATCAGTTTGAATATGGAAGGGTAATTCCCAATTAGGTCCTCTCAATACAGGGGGAGTTGTTAACTTTTCTTTTAATTCCTCAAAAGACTTTTGACACTCAGTAGACCAAGAAAATTTTGAATTTTTCATTAGTAATGCAAAAATTGGATTGGCTATGGTACTGAAATTGGCAATAAATCTGCGGTAGAAACCAATGTGTCCCAAGAAAATCCTTACATCAGTTTGATTTTTTGGAGGAGGAAGGATTTTGATGACTTCCACCTTTTTAGGATCAAACTTGATCCCATAAGAGGAGATATGATGACCAAGGATAATCCCTTCCTCCATAATTAAGAAGCATTTCTTAGGATTAAGAGACAAATGGTATGTTTCACAATGTATTAAAACTTTTTCAAGCTGTTCCAAAGTATATTCAAAACTATCCCCAAATACTGTGAAATCATCCATGTAAATTTCTACACTCTCATTTGTCAAATCAGAGAATATGGCCAAAATAGCTCTTTGAAATGTTGTTGGAGCATTACATAAACCAAAAGGTAGAACCCTATAAGCAAAGGTTTCTCAAGGACATGTGAAAGTAGTTTTATCTTGGTCTTCAGGTGCAACTTGTATCTGATTATAACCACTGAATCCATCAAGAAAACAAAAAAAATTCTTGCCAGCAAGGGTGTATAATACTTGGTCTATGGAAGGTAATGGGAAATGGTCCTTATGTGTTACCTTATTTAACTCTTTATAATACACACACACTCTCATTTTTCCATTTTTCTTTGGAACAATGACTAATGGAGAAACCCATCTACTGTCTGATATTGGATAGATGAATCCTACATCTAAAAGCTTTTTAATTTCTTCCTTGAAAATATCTTTCAAAGAAGGATTCATACGTATTTATGGTTGTATTACTGGTTTGACATATTCCATATATATCCTATGTGTATACACATCAGGGTGAATGCCATTCATGTCCTTATAACTCCAAGCAAAATCCTGAACATGTCTCTACAAAACAACAAATAATTTGGCTTCTTGCTTATTAGTCAACCAACTATTAATGTTCAAAAACTTTCTTGGTTGTATCTCAATCTGCTTAATCCCTAGATAAATAGAGTTGCCAGTCTCATATTTACTAATTAAAGAATTTAAGGGACAATGATGTGGTTGCAGAGTATGAAATACTCTTGATTCAGGTGTAAATGTGATACCTTATGGGATCATTTGCATAGGATAGGTGAAAGAAGTTAGAAGATGATGATGCCATCCATGTGGCAATGTGAAGGAGCTATCTTATAGTGGAATAGACGATAGATTTTTAGTATTTTGTTCTTCATATTTCTATAAAAAATGATGGAAAAGAATTTAATCATCCTTAAGGCCTTGTTCTTGCAATATTTTCACCAAAATTATTTCATGTTCAAATATTTCTCTTTCTGGTGAATTAAGTTCTTCAATATGTTCCTTTACTACAACGGTGGCCAAGGTGACAATAGTTTCCTGTTCTTCATCAGAATCAGGATACCATATCTGTCCAAAAAATTTGGCTGAAGGTTGGGCTAATGGATACAAGGAAATATTTTTTAGGTCTACACCATTTGAAATAGTCATCTCACCTGACATGCAGTCTATAAATGCAGCTGCAGTAGCAAGCCAAGGTTTTCCTAGAATAATAGGATAGCCATTAGCTGAGTTTCTAGGCTGCAATACTAAGAAATCTACAAGATATTCCCAAGAAGACACTTCAATGGCAACATCCTCCAGAATTCCTTCCAGTTTGGCCACTGACCTATCTACCATTTCCAAAATTGTGGTAGTAGGACTAAGATTATTGAGCTACAATTTTTGCATGGTTTTCTTAGTCATCACGTTGATTGTAGATCCTAAATCAATAAGTACATTTGGAATTTGAACTAACCCAACAGTAATTGTAACTACTGGACTCTCTATATCACCATATTTGGGGGGTACTAGTTTTCCAGAGAGCAGGTCAGCCAAATTACCTTCTATTTGTAGAGTATTAGGAAGGGCTTTCTTCTTCCTGCCAGGTTTCCTAATGCACAACTCCTGAATGGTTTTATTAATCAAAGGTACATCCTTTATTACCTACAACAAAGGAAGTGAGATAGAAATTTTCTTCAATTCTATGATTAATTATGATTCAGAAGGAGTGATAGTGTGGTCAAACCTTTCAGGATACAGAAGGTCTGCTAAGGCAGGTTCAATTTTTCCTTGTAAAATTTTTATTTTTCCTTCTTTTTGCTCTGTTTGTGGTTTTTTTGGAATTGAAAAATATTGCTTTCCATCAATTTATTCAATAGTGGGTGGTGCAGGGTCAGGTAAAACCTTCCATGAACATAACTGGATGTTACTACAATCAAGGACATGGACTGCAGTAGTCTCTTTAGACTCAGCTCCATAAATAGGGGTTGATTGTCTGTTATTATTGGGGTTAGCCACAGGTTGAGCTGGAAGTGGAGTTTGCTTAACTGATTGTGATTGTTATGGTGGCATTATTCCTTGAAAGTTATTATTAGGAGCTAGAAACAGGTTTTGAGTCTGTCCATGATACCTCTGCTACCCTTGATATGATGGGTATTGTGGCCCCCATCTCTGCCCAGATTGTTGATTCTATGTCCAAGGTGGATTAACAGGATTCCATGGTTGATTCCAACCAAAATGTGACCAATATTGAGGGGCTAACCAAGATTGATTCCATGGTTGTAAAGGTGGTTCTGAATATCCCCAAGGCATATTCTAAGGATTTTATCCCCAACTTGTAGGAAAATGAGGGGTATTCTTGGATTGTGAAAAGTTGCCTCCTGGCCTCTGCCCAATAACATTAAGTTATTCAGTTTGGGTTTGCAAAAAAAATTTAAGGTGGGGCAGGATATGGCACTTATCAATGTTATGCTCTTTTGAAAAATGCCACAAATAGTTGAGATAGAGGTTCTATCTAAAGGACAATCATGTAGGGTATGCTTATTCCTGCATCTAGGACAATAGATAGCTAGGGTGGTGAAGAATTGGATTTTGTATTTCTTTACCCTAATGTAGTATTTAATTGAACAAGAATATCAGTTTTCATGTTAGCCATTTCCTCCATCATATCTTTTATATCAGTATTACCAGGATTCTTCTTCATTCTTCTTTGCCTAGTGTGGGAATAATTTTTGCACAACTCTACAATTTCATTAATATCAAGCTGGTTTATATCTCCTTTTCCCATTAAGTCCAATACTTCTCTGGAATCATCCTACAAACCTCTTAGAAATATAGTTTTTAATAAGTCAGTTTCCACAGGACGACATCTCTTTTGGATAAAGGTAAATCTATCAAGATAATCCTCTAAGTTTTTATCATCTTCTTGTCTAATTTGAAATAACTCATCCTTCCTATTTCTCACTCTACAATACTCCTGATAATTATCCAAAAATGTAGTTTCCATTTGATCCCAAGTGCAGATTAAATCTGGTTCAAGGCTCATAAACCATCGTAAGGTTGCATCTTTAAGTGTAGAGGGAAATAACTTCAATTTATGGTTGTCATTGACATAGTCATAAGTCTGACATAGAACTTTGAATTCAAACAAAAATTGATCAGGATCTTCAGAAACAACTCCCCTAAATATTGGCAATATTGAGGGTGAAATTATTTTCATAGGAGCATTCTGAGTAGGATTCATATGAATAGGGTATTCAAAAGTTCTAACAAGAGGATTTTCAACATCATGACCAACAATTTCCCTATCACGTTCTCCTTTTTTGGCCATAGGTGCTTCTTTAGTTTTAATTTGTTCAACTGGTTTAGATGGATTAGACCTATGGGTATGTCTAGAAGCAAGTGCCTCTAAGAGCTCTTATTGCAAATATTCTACAATTTTAGTTGATGAAGAAGATGATTCTATTTTAAGTCTTTCAGGAAGTTCATACATAGGCAGATCTTCACCTGACCGTGAAGAACGCCTTGGTGGAAAAGAGCCAATTCTGATAAACCTTCCTCTTTCATCTCTTGGCCTATGCATTCATGCCTATTTACTAAATGAACTAAACCTCTGGTTTCCAAAAATTGTTTCCTAAAATAGGATAGTTTCTGGACTGCTAGACCTCTCCTAACAACACCTAAGCTTCCCCAACAATGACACCAAAAATTATGAGTGTCATCAACTCTTCATAATTTAATCATTATGTGTCAATCCAATGCGGTGTCCAAGGTTATATACGAAAGCAGGGGTTAACAGACTAATTTTTAGTTCATCTAGATCATGGCCTTATTCATGGAACAGTTAGTATTTTGTGGTTTCAGGTGTCCCTTTCAATCTCTTAGAAACTAAAATTGAGTGCCTACTTATCCTTGCATAATTGAAATTCACACAGTTGTAGAAAAAGAAAATATGAACTATTGAAAATGACAAAATTTAGTTGACAAAATTTAAAATGACAAAATTTAAATCACAGAATTAACTATAACAACAATGAAACTTTTTCAGAATTGAAACTTCACACCTACAGAATGTTAGCGTACTATACTTTGGTTGTATTTGATTATTTAGCTTATGCTGTTGCACTGTTACAACCATGTAACAGTTCAGTTACGCCGATGATATTCCCGGCAGTGTTGCTATATTATTTATACGTGAAGCTGAATAATATTTGTTAGTTTCATAATTTTACATGGCATCAGAGCCAGTTGCGTGGGAAGGTTGTTGTGCGTTTCTTTTTACCGAATGCATTTTCTTTTCACGCCATCGCGTGGCTGGGAGCAGGAGGCTGTGAAATTTGCTGTGTTGCGACGTCCGAGCGATTTAAAAAAAAAATAAAAAATTGTGTCGTGCGCAGAGGCGCGACAGTCGTCGCGCATCCATGCGTGACTGAGTGGAAGCAGCAGAACGAGTCCAAGCGAACGTTGGCCAGCCTGCACTGCAGACGTCCTGTAGGCGTATCGCTGCAGACGCATCCACTGCATCCTACGCACGACGTCTGCATCCTACGGATGTCGCTGCAACGCAGACGTCCTACAAGAGGGCCACAGACAGCCGCGTCTAGGGCCGCAGACATCACTGTAGCTGCCTCCAGGGCTGTAGGCATTTTGACGTAAGCGTGCAGCCTGTGGACGCCACTGCAGCAGCGTCCAGGGCCGCAACGCACGTCCAAGTGGAGGGCGCAGCGTTCGGGGAGGAGTTTAAACCCCCCCACCCCCCCTCCCCGCGCGACATGCAATTTGCACGTGCGCTCCCCGAGACCCCCCCGACAAGAATTTAAAATTTAAAATTCCTCGCTCCCCCCCCGAACGCGCTGTGAGGCGGGTATAAACCCCCCCCCAAACGGCCGACGCACGAGTGCAGCGCGAAACGCACCTAGTGAATTTTTGTTTAAAAAAAAAAGGAAAACAAGGCGCAGCGGGAGCGCAGTGAGCTGTGCGGAGGAGAACCAGAGAGGAGGCTGCTGCGGAGGTGGCAGAGGCAGCCACAGTGGGCTCGGGAAGCAGAGAGGAGGGATATAAGAGGGGGCTCCACTGATCCTCTCGGATCAGCCCGCTGGCTCACGTGGTCGTGAGCCGTGCGGTAAGGCTCAGGGAGCCTGTAGGTCGGGGGTTCAAATCCCGCCGACTCCCCCCAAAGGTATAAATTTTTATTTTTCAAAGGTTTTATAATAATTATTATTTTTAGTTAAAATTTGTAATTTTAATTTATTTTTTAATAGTTTTTGAAAAACTTTATAAATTAAAATTTAATTTTTAATTTATTTTTCATAAGTTTTTTAAAACTATATAAATTAAAATTATTTGTTTTAACTTTAAATAAATAATAATTATTAAAATGCTTTGTTAAAGAAAAATTTTTAAGGGGGGATATTTTTTCAAAAAATCAAAGGGGGATTGTGAGTAATTTTCTGAAAAGGCAATTTGGCGAATTGTAATAGGTGCATTTTCGGCTGCGCCCGACACCTAGTGGGTTATTCTTGTGGGCATTTTTTTTGTTGTATGTTGCATATTTCATTTTTGCACTATAACATTAAAAATTAAATTCAAACACTCCCTAAGTCCCCAGAATAATTAAAACCCATCTGTGTAATTTATTGCACTGCAGCGTTCGGTATTTGTGATACCTCTAGCAAACACATACAGGTAAAGCTATCATGATTTGGCTACTGTATCCGTCACCTAATATAGCTGCTACAACGACGTCTGAGATTGTTCTCTATAAATCGTCGGGGAGAGATAAGTTAGCCATTTTTGCATTTTTTTACTCCATCCACTACCATTTATCGCACTTGTGTTTAGGCATAAATCTTGACGAAGTATTATTCATAGTGTTTAGGAGAAGTTACGCCCCACACATGAGAAGAATCTTCTATGGTAGGTGCCATCAACAAGGCGATTACCTTTCAGTACCGCTTATGTTCCACGTATCGTATGATCTCTAAAACTCACCTATAGTCTCCCTCACGTAAGGGCGGGTGATTTTTGTTGATCTTTCTAAATACCTATAGTTTCCCTCACGTAAGGGCGGGTATTTTGTACGGTATAACGACCTAGCAAAAGGTATATCGAAAGGGGGACCAATTGGTGATATAAGGAACCTTCACTATGGCCGTTGTTGCAAAGTTGATGACTAATCCGCATCAGTTATTGAAAGGTCCAAATTATACACCATGGAAACATAAGATGAAGGAAATTCTCCAAATGGAATATTTGTGGGATATTGTTACTGGAGTAACAACTAGGCCTTCACCAACAACAGGATCCACAGGTCCTTCAGCAGATCAGATAGCTTTTAAAAAGAAAGACAGTCGAGCAAAGGTGCTCATTTTGTTTGCTATTTCAGATGAAGTGCAACCTCATATAGTTGACAAAGCAAGTGGTAAAGAGGCATGGGATGCCCTTAGAACCATCTATGAGGGAAAGAATGAATCCACCATTCTTCATCTTCAACAACAACTTCATAACCTGAGTTTGAGACAGGGTGAAACAGTTGAACTCTTTCTGTGCAGAGTGTCTGAGTTGAAAGAGAAATTGAGTTCTTTGGGAGATATTGTGGACGAAAAGCTTCTCATTTCACTTGTGATGAGAGCTTTACCTTCTTCATTTGATATGTTGATAACCTCCATCTAGGTGTCTCAATGACAAATTACCTACATCGAGTTGGTCAATCTGCTTCAACAACAGGAGGCACGCCAACTTCACAAGGATGATTCTTCCAATACAACCCTATACACCAACAGGCAAGGTTCTAGGAAGAAAGGTAATGGGCAAAAAGGATGCAACTTTTAGAAAGGAGGAAATTCTCAACAGGATACGAAAGGAAAAGGCAAACAACCTCAATAGAAGAAGAGGTGGTGCAAGATCTGTGAGAAATACAACCATGACACCAACAGGTGTTGGCATAAGAACAAGCAGAAAGGCCAAAACAAACCACAAAATAAAAACAAGCAACCCCAGGTGAATGTTGCTATTGAAGAATCTGACTCAGATTTTGAATGGGCACACAAGGTGCTCATGACTACCATAGATTCCACACAGAGGGATCCTGTTTGGTATGTCGATTCTGGAGCTAGCAAACATATGACTGGCGACAGATCGTGGTTTGAATCATTTGTGGCCAAAGAGGGCAAACCTATCACCATTGCTGATGATAAAACCTATAGGGTTCAGGGAGAGGGTACAGTTTCAGTCACTCTTCCTGATGGCAAGTGTCAGATTGACAAAGTCCTCTATGTTCTGGGATTGGCCAACAATTTGTTGTCAGTGACACAAATCCTGGATAGAAATATGGTTGTCAACTTTCATGTTGAGAATGGAAAGAAGTGTTGTACTATTACCAGGAAGGGTAAGCAGATTGCAACAGCTTCATATAAGCATGACTTATTTGCACTAGATGTTATCTCTACTCCACATGTTGCCATGACTGTCTCTACCAAGGAGGCAACTTCCCTATGGCACAAGAGATATGGGCATCTTAGTTCTGGCTACTTACTTGAGCTCAGTAAGTATGAGATGGTAAAGGGTCTTCCTTCCCTTTTTGCCACATTGCTAGTGTGCTCTGACTGCTTGGCAAGAAAGCAGCATAGAGTACCATTTGAGAAGAGCTCTACAAGAGCACGAAAACCTCTGGAGTTAATTCACACCAATCTATGTGGTCCTTTCACACCCAACAGTTGTGGAGGGAAGAGGTACTTTCAGTTATTCGTAGATGACTACTCACGAAAGATGTGGGTTTTCTTTCTCCAACTAAAATCTGAAGCTTTCGCATTCTTCCAGCAGTTCAAGAAATCCATTGAGAAGGATTCAGGAGCTTCTATTAAAACCCTCCGCTCAGATCGAGGGGGAGAGTTTACCTCTAATGAATTTTCTGCATTCCTAGATAAGCATGGAATCAAGAGACAGTTAACAACTGCCTATACTCCTTAGAAAAATGGAGTTGCTGAGAGAAGGAACCATTCTATCATGGAAATGGTTCGTTGTATGCTCATAGGAGCTACTCTTGGGCAACAATATTGGGTAGAAGCTATCACCACTGCAGTGTATCTGTTGAATAGGGCACCCACAAAGGCCCTAAAATGAATGACTCCACAGGAAGCATGGAGTGGTCGAAAACCCTCCATATCTCATTTGCGTATTTTTGGATGTCATGCTTTCATGCACATACCGAAAGAGAAAAGGAAGAAGCTAGATGAGAAAACACTGAGATGTATTTTTCTTGGTTATTCTGAGCACTCTAAAGGATATCGGTTGATATATCCTTTGACCAAGAAAATTCATATCAGCAGAGATGTTGTCTTTGATGAAGCTTTCACATCACAGAGCAAATCTAAAGTACACCAAGATATTGTGGAATCTAAGGAAGAGAAGATTCCTTCGTCAACACAGACAGGAGGTCCTTCTACATCTTCTTCAACTCCATCGAAGAAGAATCCTAAATGGTGTACAAATACAATCAGAGACACAAATTTATCCACTCCTCCCAATATGAACTTGGATAGACCTCGTACACGTAGTATGGCTCAAAAGGAAAAATAAGCCAAAGAAACTGGTGAGGTTGATGATCTTTGTCAATCTTTTGAGGAAATTTCTGTAACTCCAAGTATAGAAGTAGAGGATATGGATATTGCTGATGACAGGGCATTCATATCTACCATAGATGATCTTGAACCTACATCGGTGCAAGATGCTCTTAGTGAGCCTCAGTGGAAGGCTGCTATGGATACAGAGTATGAGTCTTTGATGAAAAATAAAACTTGGAAGCTTGTTGATTTTCCGCATGGAAAGAAACCCATTGGCTGCAAATGGGTATATAAATTCAAGTACAAGGCAGATGGAACAATTGATAAGCATAAGGCCCGTCTTGTTGCAAAGGGCTATGCTCAAAAGGAAGGCATTGACTATGAGGAAACTTTTGCACCTACTACTCGGATGACCACAATTCGGGTTATGTGTGCTATGGCAGCACAATATGGGTGGAAAGTTCACCAAATGGATGTCAAAAGTGCCTTTCTAAATGGTGATCTCCAAGAAGAAGTCTATATGACTTAGTCTAAAGGATTTGAAGTGGAAGGCCAAGAGCAGAAGGTTTACAAATTGGTCAAATCCTTATATGGTCTAAAACAAGCTCCTCGAGCTTGGTATATAAAAATGGACAATCACCTTATGCAACATGGATTTAAGAGATGTCCGTCAGATGCAAACCTCTATTTCAAGAAATAGGGTTCTGAGATAGTGTTGCTTGTACTCTATGTGGATGATCTGCTCATTACAGGGAGTTCAGAAACTATGATCTCTACTATCAAAAGAAACTTGTGCAAATCTTTTGAGATGACAGATCTCGGACTTCTCCATTATTGTCTTGGTCTAGAATTTAGCCAGAAGGAGCACTCCATCAAAGTGTCTCAGAAAAAATATGCCAAGACATTGCTGGAAAAATATCGCATGATTGATTGTAAGCCAATGGCAACTCCGATGGATAATGGACTTCAGTTATCACGATATGATGATTAACCTCAGGTAGATGGTACTCTCTATCGACAGTTGATTGGGAGTCTCATATATCTGACCAATACTAGGCCAGATCTCGTATTTTCTATCAACTATCTTTTGAGGTTCATGCAGGAGCCTAAGACCACTCATTGGAAAGCAGCAAAACGTGTTCTTCACTATGTCCATGGTACTATGGAATATGGCCTAGAATACAAGAGGAACAACAAATTCTTCTTGCAAGGATACACGGACTCCGACTATTCCGGATCATTTGATGATCACAAGTCAACTTCGGATACATTTTTCATCTGGGATCCGGTCCTGTCTCTTGGCATAGCAAGAAGCAACAGGTGGTTGCTATTTCATCAACAGAGGCAGAGTATCGCGCCGCACATGAAGCTGTGTGCGAAGTGATATGGTTATGTCGCATTTTGACAAGTATGGGCCATCCATCAAAATATCCAATACACTTGTTTTGCGACAATCAGGGTGTTCTGAACCTCATCAAGAATCCAGTCCATCATGAAAGAACAAAGCACATTGACACACAATGTCATTTCATTTGAGATGAAGTTCCAAAGCATCGAATTCAGCTTCAACACATTCCCACCGATGCTCAAGTTGCAGACATTTTCACTAAGGCACTTGGACGTGTCAAATTTGAATTGTTTCGCAGCTCTCTTTGTATTGCAAAATGATGTAAGGGGATGTTAGTATAGCTATTAGTTATTACATTACCCAAATAATGTAATAAAGGGGGATGTTAGCGTACTATACTTTGGCTGTATTTGATTATTTAGCTTATGTTGTTGCACTGTTACAACCATGTAACAGTTCAGTTACGCCGGTGCTATTCCCGGTAGTGTTGCTGTATTATTTATACGTGAAGCTGAATAATATTTGTTAGTTCCGTAATTTTACAGAAAATGAAACCTAAGACAATGATGAAATTCAAAGGTTGGTAAGCAAATATTGCAAATATGTAGCAAACTAAATTAATAATAAATTCTTTGATGCAAAATAGAAATACAGACTAGGAATGTTGAAGATGAAATAAAAAAATGTTATGCTATAAAATCTACACTAGATGACTTAACTATAATGCATTCATGTGCCACATGTTAGATGAAGTTTAATTCAAAAAGCTGTCAGATTCCTATTGACCTGCTGTAGCAAGAAATTACCAGAATTCTGGAAGGAATAATCCCTCTTCTGGGCCTGGAAGTTGCCCTTGCTTATTGAACCAAAAGAGGGAAAAAGCACTTGCTCTAAACTATCAAATACTCACACTCAACTTAGAAGCAAACATGAATGACAAATATTGCACCTTTATTTCATTATCAACATATCAGTAGTGCAGGGTAAGTTCTGCAGACTACTGATCTCATTGTAGTACACAATTACAACACTTGGACTGCTCTATCTCCTAGCACTTATATCCTCTATCCTATATGATCAACCAAACATGAGCACTTTATTTATACTAGCAAGGTACAACAATGATAAGGTTTGGTGCTTCAATACAATATTGTTACAACTATTGCAGGACTGTGTTTCCCAAAAATGTAGGGATCTAATCCATTAAACCTTATCCATTCTAGCTATTGGCTTTATCTGGTGAGGAACAAGTGTTGTAAATGATAGGTAGGTCCCAAGAATAGTTGCAACCATCATTTTCCTCCTTTTTACTATAATTAAATATGCACTTGACTAAATTTATGTCTTCTGCGCTCATTTCGAAGCTGCTCCAAAATATCAGGCAGCAGAACAGAGTTGGCATTAATTCATGCAATAGAAACATGTTTGAATGGGTGAATGGTGAGGAAAATTTGTAAAAGAAGCACACAACTAAATAGATATCAGTATCTTCATATTAAAATTCTAATTTAATGTAAAATATACTAAAACATATAGCTGAAATAGATTATAAAACATAGATAAATTAGTCAAAATAGGTCATATGCACTTTATCATTCCAATATGCAAACATCATCATATAATGCATAATATCACTAAAATTAGTACAAAATCATATCATAAGTGGTTCCAAATAGTTTAATAAGTTATCAAAAGTAGTCTTTGTATGAGGTAATGTTTTGCCTCATCACATTGCATACCAGCTAACACAGAACCTTTCAAATATTGCAACTTTATTTCAAACCCATATGAGCCCTTGATTTCATAAATGCATCTAACTATCCAACCACTAGCCATTAGGACCATTCCATCTAGTAGCACATCCTTATAAGCACCCATTCAATAATAATTGCCTGTAGTTGACCCAACTTTTGCATCCAAAAGCATTAGCTCAATGCACCTTTCAAACACTGCATTTCATTTTCAAGTCGCACCTACCCATCTTGCTAACCAATCACCAACTCCATATAGTAAAATTCCATATCCACAACAACCATTCACATTCACAGCACAACTCACACCATCCATCACTACATCACAATCATTAGAACTTGTAGTCTCATAAGTAGGGCCACCTATTAGAGATAATCCACCACTGCCAGTGGAGCCATAAGCTAAGGTACAAGAATCCTCTTCATCAATAGATCCATTATTCTCCCAACCATCTAGAGTTGCAGTACATATTGCCAATCCAAGCATTGGTGAATACATTATTGAAAGTGTCACAATTACACCATCCATTGAGTCAGTCAGGGATTACAGTCATCCTCGCAACCCACCTTTAGCTATAGGTGATATATAGAATGGGTTCTCAAAAAAATACAATCAATTTCATATATGGAGGGATGGATTCTTCATCGGACCCACCTCCTCAAAATGATAACTCTTTAAATAAGTTTAATGAAAATATTGATTATCTATCGAACCCAAGTTTCCCAATGAGATATTTTCAAAGGGTTAATTGGCAAGGATATAGACTTGGAAGATATGAACAAGGTCCTCACCATATTATTGAACCAGAATATAGAGAGCCAAGTGATTGCTCTGATCTAGTCTATAAACCTTCCATCACAAGCTCTTCACTTAATCAAGTTTTTCAAGAACTTGACATAGAATGAGAACAAGAGGAAGAAAAGAGGGATGAGGAAGATGAACCTAATTATGAGGATGAACAAATAGATGGTGGGTACCAAATTTACACTTTTTACCCTCAAAAGCAAGCCTTGCAGCAAGAGCCTGAAGATCATATAGAGATGACCTACCTTAGGCTAGATGATGCACCACTGGTATTGGGACCTCACACAAATGTTAATGGTTTTTGGATAAGTTACGATGATGAATACGATGAAATTGAAATGATATTCATGAATCCTATGTGGGAAATGCAAGCTAGAAGAATGATACAAGTAGAGGCACATCTTGAATGGCTTAATCAATAAGAAGAAGAGCCTCAAGAGGAGATAATATATGGAGAAACCATACAAATAAATGACTAGTATCAAAAGAAATTCCCAATAGACCGCACTCTTTTTTGACTAAACAAATAACATGAGGATCCTGAACCAGAACCTCCTCCATCACATTAGCATCGCATACAACACCGCCAATCACACACATTAGGTTAGTTGCAACCTAGATAAGATGAGTCATCAATTCTCGAATCATAGCCACCTCATTTCCATGAAGTCAACATGATTTCTATTGATTTGCTCACCCCACTCTGCAATCCATATGATGAGACAAACCTGATCCATATCGACACTAGTCTCATAGCCATGGAAAAGATTTCATCCCCATCATCCACTAATGAGTTTATCTTGTCCGAAGAGTTGTTGCATGCTTCAAACGTATATATTCCACAACAACCTTCATCATAAAACAATTCAGCTTTCCAAACTGAGATAGAGGGGGAAACCCATAAACATTTGAAAATGTGGTAGATGATATACACCTCATCCCAAATCCACATCATTTAGAAGAAGGTTCTCACATGCTAATTGAAGAATCTATAGATATGAACCTTAGTCAAGATGTGGATAATCCCCAAATTGTAAAAATTGCAAAATATTTATCTACAGAAGAAAAAGAACGCATAATAAATATGCTAATGAAAAAGAAGTGTTCACATGGTCATACAAAGACATGCCAGGTTTAGATCCAGACCTGGTAGTCCATAACCTTACACTAGCACATGATGTCAAGCAAAAGCTTAGGAAAGTTCATCCAACAGTCACATTCATCATGAAAGAAGAGCTGCAAAAGTTGTTGGATGTGCACTTCATAGTACCAATTGATTACCCAGAATGGCTTTCAAACATGGTGCTCGTTCACAAGCCGAATGGAGGGATACACGTTTGCACTGATTTTCAAGACTTAAACAAAGCATGCCCTAAAGATGATTTTTCTTTGCCTAATATCAATCAACTAGTAGATTCATGTGCTAATCATGAAATTCTTTCCTTAATGTACAGTTTCTTGGGATACAACCAATTTTTAATTAACCTCGAGGACCAACACAAGACAACATTTACAACACACTGGGGGATATTTTGTTAAAGAGTGATGCCTTTTGGACTTAAGAATGCAGGAGCAACATATCAACGAGCTATGACATACATATTTCATAATTATATGCATAAGATCATCGAGGATAACATAGATGATTTGATTGCTAAATCAAATACATGCCTTGAGCACATCGATGTACTAGAAAAAGCATTCGATTGATTGATAGAACACAAAGTAAGGCTAAATCCTAAGAAGTGTGTATTCGGAGTCACATCAGGAAAAATTCTAAGATTCATTATCTCCAAGCGAGGCATCGAAGTGGATCTAGGTACGGTAAAGAAATATTAGAAATGCCACCTCCCAAAACATTGAAAGAGTTGTGTAGTTTACAAGGAAATATCCAATCTATCTAATGATTCATCGCACAACTCTCAGATAAATGCGGGCCTTTTAATTGCCTATTACAAAAGGGAGTGACATTTTCATGGACAACTAAATTTCAAGAAGTATTTTATGACATAAAGAAGTATCTGGCATGACCACTAGTTCTTACACCACCTATATTAGGAATCCCTTTTCACCTATATATTTCTGCAATAGATTTTGCACTAGGTACAATGCTTGCACAAAAGAACGAAAAACATAAGGAGCAAGCAATTTACTATATTATCCGAACACTGGTAAGTTACGAAACAAGATATGCTTATATCGAAAAGTTATGCTTAGCAGTGGTTTTTGCCACTAAGAAACTTAGACATTATATGCTAAGCAATACTACCTATGTCATAGATAGAGAAAATCCTCTGCGATACATGATGACTCACACATACAACAACATCCAAACTGCTAAATGGATAATTATTTTAACTGAATTCGATCTCAAATTTGTAAGTAAAAATTCCATAAAAGGGCAAGTGATAGCTGATTAACTAGCAAAAGCTCCACTACACAATGATACACCATTAATAATTGAGCTTCCAGATGATTCAGTATTTTCTATCATAGAACAAGAAGTAGTTTCACCTGAGGATGAAGCAGATATGACAATGTTCTTTGATGGATACAAGTGCAAAAAAGGACAAGGTGCAGGAGTCATGTTTTATACACCTGAAGGAGTACCAATTACTTTATCATTCAAACTCGACTTCACATGCACTAATAATAATGCAGAGTATGAAGCCTTAATATTAGGTCTTCAATTAGCTATAGTGATGGGCATAAAAAGACTAAGCATTTTTGGGAATTTTCAACTAGTTGTATACCAAGTAAAATGAGAATACCAGTATAAAGAACCAATATTAAAGAAATATCATGAAGTAGCAATAAGGTTGCTAGAAAAATTTGACTGGTACAAAATTAGTAATTTACCACAATCAACAAATATATTTACGGATGCAATGGCTTATTTAGGATCGCTCATCCCTAAGAATGAACATGGAGAAGTACAACTGCTAATCATAATAATAATGTCAAAATCATCAATTCAAAAGGCAGAACCTACAGGTGAGAAGAACGTTTGCTTGCTACATGCTGAACCTTACAATTCTTACCTTGATGAGATAAGAGACTTTCTCAAGTCTGGAATACTCCCAGTAGACATGACACAAACTGCAAAAAGAACATTCAAACAAAAAGCAATTTGTTTTACTCTATTGGGGGATGTATTATACAAACATGGGTATTATGGAATATTATTACGATGTTTACATCCGATCAAAGCAGAATGTGCAATAATAGAAGCCCACGATGGTACTTGCGGTGGCCACTTTAGTGGAATGGCCATTGCAAAGATAATACTGCGCATGGGATACTATTGGCCGACCATGGAAAGTGACTATTGCAAATATGTCAAAAAATGTCAAAAGTACCAATATCATGTAAATTTGACTCATGTACCATCGCATGCATTGCAACCCATCCAAATTATTTGGCTCTTTTCACAATGGGGTCTCAATTTTATTGGTAAAATATCACTTGCTTCATTAGGAAAACATAAATTCATTATAACCGTGATAGAATACTTCACAAAATGGGTGAAAGCAATTCCAATGACCACTATGATTGGACCTCGAATAGTGGAGTTTATACTTTAGCATATTATCTGTCATTTTGGAATACCTTCAAAAATAATTTCAGATAATGGGAAGTCATTTAAGAATAAGGATGTTAGAGCATTGTGCAAAAAATTCAAAATTCAACATAGTTTCTCCACACCTTATTACCCACAAGCAAATGGGTAAGCTGAAGCAACCAACAAAAAAATGGTATCTATTCTCAAGAAAATGGTCAAAGAGAATCATCAAGATTGGCATTCCCAACTTTCTTTGGCATTATGGGCTTACAGAAAAAGCATCAGAACACCAACGGGAGTGACACCATTTCCACTAGTTTATGGTGCTGAAGTTATATTACCTTTAGAGCTCGATATACCTTCCTTGTGAATCGTATTACCGGAATTCATGGACGAAGAAACAACTAGACAAGCATGTCTAGACCAATTGACACTTATTGATGAAAAATGTATCAATGCCTTAGATCACTTATGAGTATATCAAGACAAAATTAAATGTGCTTATAACGCAAAAGTCCATCCTCATGAATTTCAAGTGGGGGACCTAGTGCTCAAAGAAAATCAACAAAATACCAATGCATTGCCACACTTAAGAGATAAATTTGTGGCTAATTGGTTATGCCCGTACATTGTAAAGCATAAATTGGGACCAGGAACATATAGACTTGCCAAATTGGAAGGAAAATTGGAGCTAGAACCGCTAAATATAATGCACCTAAAGGCATTTTATGCATGAAATGACTTGCAATATATGTATATATATGTACATGGCTTAAAAAAAAAATTATTTCTAAAGTTTATTTACATTGTAAATATGAATATGTATCTAGCGCTTAGCATGTTGCATTTGCATAAAAAATAAAATCTAGTGCATTAAATAGGCATATCACATGCATACAATAGTATTAGAATAAACACGTAATTGCATCCATATCATCCCATGTTTAGTGATCTTTCATAGTGGTGATGATATGACCAAGTAAAAACAAGTTCCAAAGAATTTGAGATACCCAACTAAGACTCTTCATAAGTCAACAAAATTCATACTCACCCATGTGTTACTATATCATAAATCAAAATTTTAGTCACTCAAAAATGTCTAGTGAAAAACCATAAATCAAAATATGTCAAATTTTCTTTAGGACAAAAGCACTTGTCACACATTAAGAAAGTCTTGAGTATGGTAGATTGACCCTGAAGCAATCTTGAACCAAAAACACTTTACAAATTTAAAAACATTTTGAGTAAGAAAAGATGATGCCAATTTGGGTACAACCTTGAAGCAAAAAGGAAACATTCCCCACTTGTCCCATTACACAACATGGTCCAAATCAAAAAGGTGGTTTTCACCACCATCACAATAATCCAAATAATTAAATTAAAATGTAGACAGTAAGGATAGGATCACATTCTCATCACACTTCGGTTGAGAATCTAATTCCCCAAACTCTATCATAAAAAATACTATACACACACCACAGATCACAAAAGCAAGAAGGATCATACTATGTTCCCCTGAGAAAGTTATGTATTCCCCAACGCTTGAAGATCGAATCATTGGACTATGGAGAAAGCCTCCACCAGAGCTATAGATGCTTGAATGGTAGTGGAGTAAACTCATGCAGGATGACACGTCTTTCTCCAAAGAGAAAATACCTCTAACCACACATACATATAAGCTAGCTAATTGAGAAACCAAAATAGGTACCATCCGATTTTATTCATCATGAGTTAATAAACTTCACATACACATGCATTTATTCTTGATTGCTTAGGGTCATTCCCAAACCAAAGATTCAAAAAATGAACTCCACTCGCACACACCTTGGTCCTAAAGAAGGTTAGACAAACATTGAGAAAATGGTTTAAATCACTAGACTGTTTGAGTCTTTGAAAATCCTTCAATATCATATATCAAAAACCATACAAGATATCATATCATTATCACATGTTCTACATCATCACATACATGCACCCATAGTACACCAAATGCGAAGAGTCATCAATTTGGATAACCCTAATTGCAAAAATGAACAACTAAAGTTCAACTATTCTGAGCTATAAAAGATTACAAAAACATCATGCATATCATCATATAGTTAAATGAAAAAAAAAACATAAGCTACAATTTACATGTTACTTACATTCATTTATCATAGCACAAATATAAAATAACATTGCATAACATAAGCACAAGCAAAGCATATATATAAAAAGCATCAAAATAAACATTAACACATGAGATAACCAAAATAAAAAGCCATGTATATATGTATAAATATGAAGTCCCAAAGGTAAAAAATGCTCGAAGGTTGTATACATCGCAGCACTAAGGCTCATAGCATAATAAAAAGTAAAATACAAAAAGATAAGTGACAAGTCACACTAGCTAGTACCAGCAGGATCTCTTCGAGGACCCTAACCTATAGAAGCACCATGAGAACTTGATGAATGATGAGTCCTATGACTCCTATTAGTCCCTCGAGTAGCAATAGTAGCTGATGAAGGAGGAACAGGTAAAGGAATCTGATGTTGGTATAGAATGTTCTCCAACATCTCTATATAAATAGCCTGCTTGCATAGGCTCCTCAAGTCAACACCCTGATGAGAAACCCACTAAGAAATATCTACTCACAAAGAAAAAATAGTAGCCGTAGTGTCACCTCCATCAGACCCTGCTTGTAGCTGAGTCAGCTCACCCTCTAGTCGAGTGACCTCACCTCCAAGCCTGGGAATCTCTAAGTCCCAATCCTCTATCATGCATTCGATCCACCTCACCCTGGAGGTGAGTTACCTCACCCTGATACCATGCCAACTCACCTTTCAGATGAGTAACCTCTAAATCCAGGTTATCATGCTCATCCTGTAGCATGTCCAATCCTTCTTAGTCCACCGAGGAGGAGCATACTCATCACCATTGCCACCAGCCTCCTCAGGATATGAAAATATGATACCCATATTAGCTCTCGAAGAGTTACCTCATCGATGCTTTACCGACCAAGGAACCCAACCTCCCTCATCTACATCATCACCACTTCCATCATTGTCTACGATGACACTAGGAGTCCAAATAGGTTGACTTGCAAACCACTCATCATACTCAGACATAGTACCCACATCATCAAATTCAAACACCTCTAAGTAAGGGTCATAAGAAGGATCGTCAACTCTCCAAAAATTGGGAGCAACAGGTAGCCCTAGCTCATCACCCCATCACTTGTAGGTAATAGGTGCAACAAGAACATCTTGAACAAACCTAAACTGACACTCCTCTCACGAGAACTAAATGAACTCCATATCCCTAATATGAGCACCAACAACCCATCATCCCCGCCTGATACGACGAAGCTCTACTGCATCTGTTGCCCAATCCAAACCTCTCCAAGGATGCCAACTCATCAAGTCTCTAGTCAGAGAATTTAGGATATCTTTGTAAACCAAAGCACTCATTGTTGATCAACTGACCTCCTCACTGAGTACCCATCTGTAAGCACAGGGAGAAGTGGTATCCACACCATAAGGCAAACCAACTGGGTGACCAATGATAATATGCTCCCAAAACCAAATTTGGAGCAATAAACTGCAACCCAGGCCCTTACGCCCTTGCCTCTTCACCTCATAAAGCTCACTATAAACCTTGCAAAGAAGAGCAAGATCCCAGGTCAATCGACGAGGATCAGCTATCAAATCAAGAATAATAAGAACCTGGTTCCATGGGATCCTCGATCCCATGGAATTGGGCAACAACATGTTGCTCAATATGTACATCATAAAAATCGATAGTGCACCCAAGCTACCATTTGTGTAAAGATCCAAGTACGTAATGCCCCCTACTATAATCAATGTCCCACATCTCACCAAACAAAGGGAATAAATCCTCCTTGTTGAGGCCAACCCGAACAACAGGACCCTTGACAAGAATGCAAAATATATGATAGATATCCTCGATGGTGATAGTCAGCTCCCCTATCGAGAGCTGAAAAGTACCTTTGTCTAGATCCTAGCACTCAACAAGCACCGAAAAAATATCCTCATCAGCTCGTATGATGCCTAACCACCCGCAACCATCTAGATCAATGGTCTGCAACAGAGTCCAATCGTCATCAAAAAGTGCTTTCCGCACTTTTCGAATGGTCCTCGGCCACCTATACCGAGCATCAAGAAGCTCAACCTGAAAAGAAAATAAATTAAAATTAGCAAGACATACAAGAAATAAGCAAAAACAAAATAGAAAAATTTTACCTACTCCTAGGTAATAAAAACAAAACAGAAAATTTTTACCTACTCCTAGGTAATAAAAACAAAAAAAAAATTTTACCTACTCCTAGGTAATAAAAACAAAAATGAAAACATTTTACCTAAACATAGGTAATAAAAAACAAACATGATTTTTTTTTACCTAATCCTAGGTAATAAATAACAAAAATGGAAAACATTTTACCTAATCATAGGTAATAAAAAACAAAAACAATTTTTTTTTACCTAATCCTAGGTAATAAAAAAACAAAAACGAATATTTTTACCTAATCCTAGGTAATCAAAAACAAAAACGAAATTTTTTTACCTAATCCTAGGTAATAAAACATCAAAAATGGAAAATTTTTACCTAATTCTAGGTAATCAAAAACAAAAATGGAAAATTTTTACCTAATCCTAGGTAATAAAAAAATAAAAACGAAAAAATTTTACCTAATCCTAGGTAATAAAAACAAAACGGAAAATTTTTACCTAATCCTAGGTAATAAAAAATAAAACATAAAATTTTTACCTAATTCTAGGTAATAAAAAACAAAATAGAAAAATTTCACCTCAACTAGGTAATAAAAACAAAACAAAAAAACGAATTTTTTTTACCTAATCCTAGGTAATAAAAAACAAAACAGAAAATTTTTACCTAATCCTAGGTAATAAAAACAAGAACAATTTTTTTTTTACCTAATCCTAGGTAATAAAAAAAAAACGTAAAATTTTACCTATGGTAAAAAAAAATAAAATAAAAATATTACCTACTCGTAGGTAAAAAAAAACAAAATAAAAATATTACCTACTCCTAGGTAAACAAAAACAAAATAATTTTTTTTTACCTACTCCTAGGTAATCAAAAAAAAAAAAACACAAACAAACAAACAAAAACATTAAAAGGAGGGACCACCTACCTCAGCAAACCGGGTGCCGACTTCCGCTCCAGTCGAGCCACTACCACCACTGCCCTCGCCAAGCTCCATCTCACTCATCACTCCAACAAATCGCAAAATGACAACTAGCAGAATGAATTGAAAGTGACATGACGCCTTTATATAGCCGCTTTGGTGCCGAAAAACATGCACTTGCATTTTCCCTGGTGCATCAAAATGCAAACCCACATTTTGTGCCACAAAATGTGTGCCCGCGTTTCCCGTGGCACATCAAAACACAAAACCGCGTTTTGTTCCACAAAATGCGTTAACGTGTTTTAATAGGATAAAAACCGCATATTAGCAGTTCAAAAATAAAAACAACAAAAGCAAATGAAAGTCTAACAGGCTCAAGGAATAATTCAATCAAATCAACCCAAGGTCGAAATTGATGCCCACTCCGTGAGGTTACAAAGCACGGTAATGATACAATCAATCTGCATTAAGGAATTGCTAACAGTCACTGGGATAGACACCTAGGATGATTGGTTCCTTCGAAACACAAACATGCATGTCAATCAAATCAAACGGTATTTTGAATGAAGAGTCACCAAGATTGGAACAATCCTTTGCATAAGAACACAATAAAATCAAAAACTTTTCATCAATTGGTTATTAGGCTTCACTAGTCACCCACTTACCAATTGAGGGGGTAAGCAAACAAATAAAAAAAAAATCAAAAGTCATTCATTCTTGTGCGTCGAGAAGATTTAAGTTAATTCATCCAATAAAGTTAGATGTCATTAGTTTTTTGCACCGCATTGTGTTGTACACAATGCAGTACAAAAAGGGGTAATTGTAGACACCAAAATCTGACACTCTAAGTCACATTCACCACCCCACCATCAAATCTTATATAATAAAACTATATGCCTAAGTCTAAACTTAGGAATATAAAATCCTACACATCATCCTATTTTCCTAATTTATTTAATTAGAAAAATCACCCTAGGATACCTTGTCTACCCATTGGACATGTGCCCTAGACACTTCATCCAACATCCATGCCACATATTACCCACTCCTGTTCCCCTTGTCCTTGCACATGAGACAGATTCCCAACACCCATGCCACAACTCATTTGGTGTTGTCTCCTTGTCCCTTCACATAAAACAGCATCCCGCATCCCACTCCACTTGAAGCCACATCACCCCAGTTAAGTGAGCCACACTGAATGACTCACTATAACTGCCCCTTCCACCTGGCAGTTCAAATTTACCACTTGGCAAGTAAGGCTTGCCACCTCACATTCCCATCCAAAGCCCCAGGAAGCCTATAAAATCACCATTAATTCACCAAAAAAAAGGAGTTGAATTTGCATACCGACAGGCTGCCAAAATACATCCAGATCCGACGAGAAACTGAGAGCACGAGCTTAGTTTTGGACCATTGGCACGCATCCTGAGATGACCTTTCATCTTAGCCAAAACCACCCACCCACGGTTCCATAGTCAAAAACGTGAATCTACGGTTTCACAATTGTAGGTCCGCAATTTCCAGCCCATAACCGTGTTTTTGCAGTTTCGTAGTCCCGAGTACATTCCATTGACAAAGATAAGCAATTGAAAATGTTGAGCATGGCTTTTATTTATTAAAATTTTTATGTTATCTGCTTTTCATATATATATATATCAATGATAGGTTTATGCTTGGCATTGGGTTTACCACTTGACTATATAGGTGCTATTAATCCTCTTTGCTGGTTTTTATGTGTGTAGGTAGCAGGTATCTTGGATAAGCTGCTGAAGCTGGAGTGGTCACTTGCTGGATACCAAAGCCCACTCACCCCTTGAAGCTGTGATGAAAGAATGAAGAACATCACACCCTGCGGAATAGTTGGAAGATTTCCCCTCCTCCATAAAAGCATTGTATTTCAGAGAGACGAGGAACATTGTAACATTGCTCCCAACACGCTTGGGGCAATTCAAAATCTTTTGTGGAAATTGTATCAATATCAATACAAAAAGGGGATTTTGACAATCTACCTCTCTTTTTCCTGTTTTTATTAAAAATATTTGTGTTCAGTTCTTTGGTTATAATATGAATGATGGTGGACAAAGGGTAAGTTGTGGAAGGAGTGACATTTAGAGCTATGGATTGTTGAGGTAGATCAAAAAAATTTAAAAAAATAGTAAGGGTTGGATGCATGCATATGGGAAGCAATGTAAACTTGGGTCTGATGATGTTGATGAAAATTGTACATGATATAGGAGGGTGATGTGGAAATGTGCTAACATTGTTATGAATGACCATGATTAGAATAAGACAGATGGTTTAGGTCAGTGGCCATTGATATTTGGCCTGATGTGCATTACGAGGTGAGATTAGTTCCCTCAAGTGAGAAGAACTTTAATAGCATTCCAAAAGTTGGAACACTCGAGGTGGGGTGAAAGCTTATAGAGGGTGTGGAAGATCAATACAGGTAGGAATTTGTAGTGAGGGTAAGGATGGTTGTGGTGAGCTAGGTTATGGAACATGTGATAAAGAGGGATCTTAGGTGGTAGAAGGTGATTGGGCATGATAGATCAGATTTGTAAAGAGAAGGTAGGTGGCATCAATATCGATGAGTGTGACATTAATATTGGATGGATAAAAGGGAGTCTTGGATCTGGGTGATTAAGGATGAATTATATGGGTGGCATGGTGAATCATTCCTATAAACCAAAAATAAACAACACCAATACAAAGATAAAGTACAAAATCACAATAACACCATGAAATACAATAAATAAATAATATTTATTAATATGGATAGATCTCTAAATTGTATAATGAATATGCCCCAATATGGGATTTTACAATTGCTTTTGATACAATGATTATAGATAAAAATATTTTGAAACCCTAGTTCAATGAATAACTGGTATATTTTGGTTCATCCTTGATCTAAACAAGTGTGCATGTGGGCTTGTGTATCCCTACGGGACCACCCTAGCTGCAATAACTTCCAAAAATGTGGTTCCTACACTTACAAACAAAAAACAACATAAAAGGGGTTAGAATCACCTATGAGGGCTCCATTGTGTGAGGCACTTTGAATGATAAGACCTGTAAAACCTTAAATGTTGTAATATGTACTATAAAAAAAATTCCAAAAATATAAAATGATATGCAACAAATATTTTTACCTTATCAATACTAATTTATACTCCTGCTTTTTTTTTTAAGGTTGCACAAATGACCAAAAGCAATCAAGGGATTACGAACTGTAAATCTACCATGAGGAATGCCTGAAGGCATTTGATGATGGATGCAAATACTCAATAGCTTTATGGAAATGCTCAAAAGCATTCTACAAAATCTGGGCAGTATTTGGGGGTGTATGGGAGTGAGGCAACACTATATCTGGTTCATGAGGGTTATGCAGTGGTGAAAAAGGGGGGAGGGTGTGATGGTAGCAGTGAGGGAAGAAGAATATGGAAAAGAGGATAGGGTTTGGTAATGGATAAAATGGTAGGGCATGTGTAATATTCAAAGTTAGGACCTTGAAAATCTAGACCTTCTAAGACCTTGATTCGTCAAAATGGGTGGCCAAGATTAAAACATGAGGAAGGGTGGAGATTTATCTTGGGCAAGTGACATGGGTTGATATGGATGGATGGCTGAGATTAAGTCATGGTGGATGGCTAGGATTTATTTACATAAATACATATATATTTATTAAATATATATAAATATAAATATAAAATATTAATATTTATGTATATATTAAATAAATACACACACACACACACATATATATATATATATAATGGATGGCTATGATTGGAGGATACAAATGGATGACAAGTGGTTAGATTTTGGTGTTTACAAATGCTCTTTTTTGTATCATGTTGCATGAAACACAATGCGGTGCAAAAATATGAGACACCTAGTTTGGTGAGGTGAAGCATCTTTCTTTCCTTGGAACGCGAAGACGATTTTGAAGACAAAGAATTTGTTAGTGTAGCTTACCCCCTCAATTGACAAATGAGTGAAAAATGAATCTCACAATCCAATTGAAAGAATTATGGGGAATGATGCAAGTGAATGATGTAATTGTAAATGTATGATGTAAATGTGGATGATATGAATGATGTAAATACGGATGATATGAATGATGTAAATTGATGTCATTTTTGCCCCAATGAAGAAAGGGGTTTTTGCAAGTGTAGATGTAAGTGAATTCTATTTTTGTCCCAATAGAAAAGGGATTTTTACCAAATGTAGATGTATGATGAATGATGTAAATGATGTATCCTGATGTGGGAACTCAAAATCAAATTTAGTTACTCCAAGTTTGGGGTGATTCCATGATGTTGAAGAAAGTGCCTTTTGGCATCATTGAAATGAAAAGATGAAAATGCATAGAAAAAAGAAAATACTCCATCCTCCAGGTCCCTCATGATTATAGCTATTTTCTAAATGGTTGCTCAATCAATTTAATCAATCTACATCCTCGAAGACTGGTGTAATTGTATTGGAAATGATGAAAGTTATCCATGTTGGGAACCCCATGGAAAAGGGCATCAATGACAGTTGTTGAGAAAATTGGTCTTGGCATAGTCTCACTCAAAATATGAGGGAACAAAAGTGATTTTATTTTTAAATAAAAGGATTTTGAATGATGCAATGTAAATTGGTCTTACCGAATTGCATGGACAACCAATCACTGCAATTATGAAGGATATAGAATAAACCACTAGATATGAGGTTCACTTGAAATTGTAGGTGAATTTGGAAAAATGTAAATATAATTTTTGATGGATGAAAATGGTGTTGGAATGAAAATGTGATGATGAAAAATGCATTGATGATTGGATTGCATGATTTTTTTGGAGTGTTTTGAGAAGCAATTTTGGGCAATTTCGCAACCTTTTGAGTTGCAAATAAGTTAACCACTCAAATAAATCCATATTATCACAAAGAGTGGTGAAATTATGAGGTGGATGATTACAATGATGAATATGGTCATTTTGTGAAAATTTAGACCATTTTGGAATATTTTGAAGTTTGTAAGGTGATTTTGCAAATTTCGATCGAGAGCAAAAATTAAGTGCCTAAATTGATTTTTGGTTTCAAAAAACATGTCATGATGATGAAATGAATGTATGGATGCAATTTGGAATGATTTTGTGGATGTAAGCTATGTTTTTGGAGCATGTTGGACTTTCTACAAATTTTTGAAGCTAAACATTGGCTAGCATTTGCATCATGCATAAACGTCGATAAGTGTTTTCAACTCTGCAAATACTTGTGAGTGTTTCAATGCACCATGGAATGCCCATGGGTTTGAAACATGCCAAAAGTAGTTATAAATAGTATATCGAGGAAAAATCAAATTCATTCTTGCATTCACAAGTTCTAGAAGTTGCGTCTGAAGGAGAGGGAGTGAGTGAAGGAGTGACGTGGAGTGAAGGAGTGTGGTGTAGTGGAGGCTATGGCAATGGAGGATGCAAATTCGGTAATGAGAGCAGAGATGTAGGTGGCTGAGGTAAATTCCCTTGGCACTCTTTTTCGAACTTGTGCAATTTTTTTTTGAATGTGGTATTAATGTGTTTGCATTGTGTATGTGTTGTTTTGCAATTGAGGATCTTCGAGGTTCAACATCGGTTCTCGCCTCTCACACCAAGGGTGAGAAAGGCACTATGGAAGGAACATTGAGATTGGTTAGAGGATGTGATGCTGGATAGGAAAACTCATATTGATGTGGTGAGGGTAGATGAGGGGTATTTCTCTACTGTCATGACCCTCCCTAGTGGACTATTTGGCACAAAGAAACAATGTATTAACCGATGATGTGGTAATACCTAGTTTGAGCAATTGAACCCAATTATATGATGTGTAGTTGATTTAGAAGAGTATTTTGTTTCTAAAATATTGCCAAATGTGTAGGATCAAGTACACTCGTAGGTGGAGAAGGCATAATCATCCACTAAAAATGAGGATACTTAAGATCAAATGGAAATGATGATTAAGGTAACTTAGAGGTAATATGGATATATACCTTCATATAGGTATGCATTATCGAAATTGTTAATCATAAATAACTGGTCACCTTGAGCCTTAGTTAATAGCCTAGTAGCTATCATAAATCCTTTAGCTAAGATAGGTGATTGAGTTGATGGAAAGATTCCCTCTTTAATTGTTGTGTAAATTTGCTTGCTCTTTACTGCATCATGTTGTGACTCCTTCACAACAACCCCAAAATTTGGGGACCCACTTGAAATTTGAAAGCTTGTTTCAAATTGTTGCTTGCACTTATTGTTCACCGTTGTCATCATTGAAATATCAAGAATGCTTATCTTCCTCCGAATGGTCTTATAGCAGGGTCCATTGTCAAAATTCACCTCATGATATGAAGATCCTAAAGTTATGCTTGTATGGTCATTTTGATTATGGTCTTTGAGTTGTATTATTGTTGTTATGTTATGTTTATGTCAAGGGTGTTTTGTTTTGTTTGTTATTAATATTGATAGGTTAGGTTTTGTAAAGATGTTTTGTGTTATGTTAAATTTTTAAGTCTCATGTATACCTAGTATTTTTTGGTTTGTTTTATATGTTTTGTTATGTTATGTTGTTTTAGTTTTATGTTGTCTTTAAATTATATGTTTGTTATTTAGTATATATTTTTGGTGTTATTTTAATATATTTTCGTTTATTATAGTGGTGGTCATATAGGTTGCATGTTCGTATGTTATGTTTAGTTATGTCTTGTTTTAAATTAATTAAATTATAAAGTTTTATAACTTTATAATTTAATATATTTAAAATTGTTATTTTATAAACTTGTTTTAAATTAATTAAATTATAAAGTTTTATAACTTTATAATTTAATTATATTTAAAAAGGTTATTTTATAAATGTTTTATATTCTAATTAATATTTGTTTTATTGGCAGGATTATTAAAATATTTAATAAATGTGTGGGGTTGCTAACTTTAATTTTTGAATGCCAATGAGGAGAAATATTAAATCCTTTGAAAAGGCTTTATTGATATTAGGGTTTCAAGAATTCATTTTTAAAACTGACGGAACGGAGTAAACTAATCAAGAGGAACGAATTTCTTAAGTTATAAATGGAGAATTAGAAACCAAAGAGAAGGGTCGAACAAGTTGGAGAAAAAGAGGAAAGATTGAAAGGAGCCAAATAGAAGACCAAGTTGCAGAGGAAGCTACATTTGCACATGAATACAGAGACTTTGTTGGATTCATTGTAAGATCTAATATTTTGTATCAAATTCAATTTTTATTAAAAGCAAACACTATTGTGGTGTTTTTAATTTATAAGTTGATTGATATAATTTTTTAATTAAAATTTCCATAGAAGATAACACCAAATTTGTGGTAGGATTGTGTAAAATCTGGTCTGCTTGAGTTTGGTTTTCAAAGTTGTGTTTTTCTATGTTATAGCAAGTTTGTCCGAACGTTTTATTCAAATTTGTTTCTTTACCCTAAGACCTTTTTAATTTATTTGAGGCATTAAGATTTAAGATAAAACCTAGTTTATTTTATAAAAGATTTAAATTTTACAACTAGGTTAAAGTTTGAATTTATCACTCAAATATTTAATTCTATAAATATTTCGGGTGAATAAATTTCACAAAGGAGGGAATCAATGAGCTTTTGATTTTAAATTTCATAAAGTTTATAAAGTTCATTGAATTTGTTTTATTAAAACCCTAAGTTGAATTTCAAAGATTCAGATTTATAGAAAGGGTTGTAAAATTTATTTAGGTCAAATATTTAAGTTAATAAATATTTGACAAATAAATTTAGAGACATAGAAGGATTATATGGATTATTGATTTTAATATCATAAAATTTTAAAATCCATAATTTGAGATTTATTTATGTTTCTGAAAGTTTGATTTATTAAAATTTTCAATCTCAAATCATAAAGTCCAAAGTATACTATTGAAAGGATTAAATTTATTTACTTCAAATATTTAGTTTAATAAATATTTGAAAATAAATAAACATCACATTAAGGAAGATTACGTGAATTCTAATTTTCATATTATAAAGTACAAAACTTTATAATTAGAATTCATACATATTAATTATTTATATTTATTTATTTCAAATATTTGAATTAATAAATATTTAAATAAATAAATATTTGGTTTAAAAGGTTATATGAATTCTAATTTTTATATTATAAAGTACAAAACTTTATAATTAGAATTCATACACATTAATTATTCATATTCTATGAAAAGAAGCAAGGATTATAAAGCTTAGAATATTCTAAAAGCCCAAACATAGGGATTATAAAGTGTTTCACATTTTATAATTAGGGTTTTTATTTTATTCATCATTTATTAGATCTGATTTTAAGCTTCATTCATGAAATAAATGTAAGTTTTGAATTAAAATGCTTTAAAACATTCATGCAAGTTTAATATAAGGTTAAAAGTATTTTTAATCAAAGTTCATATTTTAAAATAGATTTGCATTCTCAAATATTAGCTTTAAAAGGTAAGTTTATTCATTTTGAGGAAGTAAATTATATTGATGAAAATGCAAGTAATGATTTCAAGATCAAAATATTTGTTATACTAGGCCCCTTGTTAACAGTTGATTGTTAATCCCTGAGATGTTCTGTGCACTTAATTGACATAAATTCATAACGTGTTACGTAAAAGAACCTTGGAGAAACATATTTTCTTTGCAAGAGAGGATTACGATCCTAATTGTCGGGTGATATTTGTAATCGGACAAAATCACACCTCAACAAATTGGCGCTAGAAGGAGGGCCTGAAAGGTAAATATTTTATTTTCATTTGAAGTCTTTCAAATCTTAGTTTAAAAAAAAATTGAAATTTTTTTATTTATGTTGCATTAATGTTAATCTGTCATAAATTTGAAAATTAGGTTATGATTCAATTCTTGTGAATTTTTCATACATAGCCTTGCATATTAAAATTGGTTCAATGGCAGAAAATGATTTACCCTATTTTAAGCATGATGGGACGATTACAGCTGAAGAACATATTCAGGCATATAAAAACATTATGTTTCATTTTCAAATTATGCAGGAAGATGTTCTCTGTAGAATGTTTCCATACACATTGGATGAATTTGCTAAAGATTGGTTTATCAATTTACTTGCAGGTTCTACCGCTTCTTGGAACCAACTAGAAACAATGTTTCTTGAACATTTTGGAACATTGGTTGACATGGATTTGTTATCAAATCAATTTTCCTCTATTTGTAAAAAACCTAATGAATCCATGAGTCAATTTAATGATAGGTTTCATAAGTTGTATACTGAAATAGAGATACACTTTATCATTTCAGAAGAAGTTGTTCAAATATACTTGGAAGCTTTAGATCCTTTTACTGTTAAGTTGTTAGAAAAGCTTCCTAAATATTTATCCTTATCTAGCATCTATGGTGGGGCAGTAGTTGTAGAACAATGGTTGATTTCAAGGGGAATTGATGTGGGTAGATTATCATTACTCAACCCTAGGGTTTCAAATCAATTACCACCTATGAGTCATGATACGCATTTTTCGACACCATCGAATGAAATTGAATGTCCTAGTTTTTCAACCACTTTTGATATTATCCAAGAGGAAGTGCAAGTTTCAAAGCCAATATCCATCAATGAGGATTGTAGTAATCAAGTTTATCAAAATGTAGAAATGCATGAGTCTTTCAGAGATTGGAGGAGTTTTAGATCTAACTAGCTTTGAAACATATGATAGAATAGAATCTTCCATAGAGTTGAATGAAACAATTAAAGCTCCAGAATTGAAATATTCTAGAGGTAATTTCATTATGACTGATCATAAAAGTTTATTACTTGAGGAAGATGAGTTTTTCATTGAAGATAATTTTTTTGAAAGTGATGAAGGTGAACTTGAAAAGCATTCGATTGTTGAATTTATAGAGTGTGAAGAAGTGGTTGAACATCACTCTCTAATTTTAGAAGATGATTATTGTTGGTGGAATAAATGGGAGGATTTTGCTTCTCTTTCTAATGAAGTACTTGCTTCACCTAAAATGCAAGACAAGTTGCAAAGGTTAATTCTACAACTTAAAAGAAACAGTGATCAAGCACAGGGACAAATGCATCAAGATGCATATCTAGATAATTATATAAATCATTCTCATGAGACAAAGATCAAAGATGCTAAAAGTGATATTATTTTAGACAGTGGAGAAGTCCTAGAGTGGACTAGTTTTGAAACACATGATAAATCAGGACCTTCCATAAATTTGGATGAGATCATTGAAAATGATGATCAAAATTTTTAGTATCCTCAAAATAATGATCAAGAAGAAATGAAAGAAGGGATGCAATCTCATCAAATATTTCAGGAAGATGATTATTATAATGGTTGGGGAAGATATGAGGAATTATTTATTTCTAATTATCCTACTGATGAATTTTCCATTTCACTTGATATGCAGGATGTTGAAACCTCTATCTTGCATGAAGATTTGGCAATTTCTATCCAATTGGAAGATGACATGTCAATTTCAGAAGTAGAGAAGGTTCCAAGATTTGATCATTTTGAACATGAGTTTGTAGAACACATTGTTGAAATAGAAAGGGAAGAAATGGTAAATGCTTCTTATGATTCATCTATTTTAGATGAAGAAGAGGTAAAATATTTTCTTTCATTCTCGAATACTGAAGATTTGAGTGAAAATTTTCATGATTATATTGAATATTCAAATGAAGAAACTTCATGTATGGCTAACAAAGAATTAGAATTTCCTATTCATCCTAAAGAAACTATTCTTGATTGGATGCCTAATTTTGATGTTTTTGAAAAATAGGTCATTGATGAAGGAATACGAAATGATGATGATGATAGAGATCATGAAGAAAAAGAAAAGACTACAATGACTCATCAAGTAGTGGTAAATGAAAGTGTACAAAAGGTAGAATCTTATCCATTATGTCTAAACATTCAAGAATCAGGTAAAACTTCATATAATCATTTATTAAATTCAAAGGTTGTTTATGATCAAATGCCATTGAGGGTTGATAAAGAACTAGAGTGGATTCCTATTCCCACTACAAATCAGATTGTATTGCTAAATAAAAAAGAAGATATGCTTGAATTATTAAACCATGTTCATCAACAATTGACAAATGAATTTAGGATACAAACTTATACAGATCCTCATTTAGTAGATATCCTAGATTCTTGCAAAGTGTTGCATGAGCATGATTGGTCTAAAAGCATAGATGATGATTTTGCTTTAAAATTTTTAGAAGTAGTTTCTTATTTGAAAGAAATCTTATATGCTTATGAAAATGAAAACTTAAGTCAAAGTGAACAATCCGATTTGGAAAATTACATCTCATTGGATAATCAAGAGATAATTGAAGATCATGTATTCACTTGCAGAATTAATGAATCACATTCTAAACATCGAATTGCTTATAAACTTGAATCAAATTGGTGGGATGAAAAAGGCAAAATGAAATTTGTTATATTGTTTAGCCTGATTTTCTTTTGGTTGGATTTGTATAAGATTTGGCATGCATATAACAATATATGTCTTTTATGTGCCAATCGTATTTGGGATCCAGGGAAATGATGGCAGAAATTTTGTATTATCTTGTACATAATGTATATTTTTGTAAATAGTTTTTTGGATTTTGTTTTCTTGTTTTTGTTTTGTACATAAGTTGTGGTTTTGTAATTTTTTATTTATTTTTTTTTTTATTTATCAATTTTTTGTTTTTAGTATAGCAATAAAATGGCTTTGCCAAATTTTGGAGTTTCATTATTTTGATGTGTGTTGTTGAATTTGATAAAGTTTCAATGAGGTTTTCTTGATTGAGGTAGTTGTTATCGAGACACTAATCATTTGATGATTTTATCTGGTATTTGGTCCTGGGTCATATAGGATAAAATTACCTATTTTGAAAACATGTAAAACCTGGAGAAAAGGAAAAGTGAGATGTTAGTGTATATCTTCATGAATGTGAACTAAGATAAGGAAATTTGAAATATTAGAATCATATTGCAAAAGCTTCACAAGTACCACAAACACATTAAAGAATATCTTTTGAAATTCTAGAAGTATGAAGTTGTCAATTTTACAAATTAAGGTGAAAAATTTTATATACTCTTTCAGCCTTACCTGATCTCTAACCCAAATGGTAGGTGGATTTGTTGCAAAGTACCATATTATCAATAAAAAAATGATAATAATGAAAATAAAGTTAAATCTATCACCATGAACTAGATAACCTTCACTGGAGCTATAGACGCTCGGCTGGAAGTGAAGCTATGTCTAAAATATAGGAAATGCAAATATGCTAAAATTCACCTAATATTTGGGAGTTTTGATAATCTCTACCGGAGCTCTAGACGCTCGGCAGGCAATAGAGCAATGTTTGAAGGAAATTACATGGATGTATTTCATAGCCTAAAATGTAAAATTGACAATGGAATGTTGAATGGTTTCAAAATATATAGAATGAATCACTTTACACACATCGAGCTGATGTTGATGATTCTGATGGTTCATGTCGAATTGGTCTATTCTCATTCTCTAGATATCATTGATGCTTATAATTCTAATATTTAGGTTTTTGTTGTTTTCAAAGTTTGGTTTTTAAGTTCGAAATATCCAGGGACATTTACCAGCAGAGTCACCATTTGTTGTGACTCCTTCACAATGACCCCAAAATTTGGGGACCCACTTGAAATTTGAAAGCTTGTTTCAAATTGTTCTTGTTGTCATCATTGAAATATCAAGAATGCTTATCTTCCTACGAATGGTCTTATAGCAGGGTCCATTGTCAAAATTCACCTCATGATCTGAAGATCCTGAAGTTATGCTTATATGGTCATTTTGATTATGGTCTTTGAGTTGTATTATTGTTGTTATGTTATGTTTATGTCAAGGGTGTTTTGTTTTATTTGTTATTAATATTAAGTTAGGTTTTGTAAATATGTTTTGTGTTATGTTAAATTTTTAAGTCTCATTATACCTAGTATTTTTTGGTTTGTTTTATATGTTTTGTTATGTTATGTTGTTTTAGTTTTATGTTGTCTTTAAATTTATGTTTGTTATTTAGTATATATTTTTGTGTTATTTTAATATATTTTTATTTATTATAGTGGTGTTCATATAGGTTGCATGTTCATATGTTATGTTTAGTTATGTCTTGTTTTAAATTAATTAAATTATAAAGTTTTATAACTTTATAATTTAATATATTTAAAATTGTTATTTTATAAACTTGTTTTAAATTAATTAAATTATAAAGTTTTATAACTTTATAATTTAATTATATTTAAAAATGTTATTTTATAAATGTTTTATATTCTAATTAATATTTGTTTTATTGGTAGGATTTTTAAATATTTAATAGAATTTTAACTTTAATTTTTGAATGCCAATGAGGAGAAATATTAAATCCTTTGAAAAGGCTTTATTGATATTAGGGTTTCAAGAATTCATTTTTAAAACTAAAGAAGGAGCAAACTAATCAAGAGGAACGAATTTCTTAAGTTATAAATGGAGAATTAGAAACCAAAGAGAAGGGTCGGATAGGTTGGAGAAAAAGAGGAAATATTGAAAGGAGCCAAATAGAAGACCAAGTTGCAGAGGAAGCTACATTTGCACATGAATACAGAGACTTTGTTGGATTCATTGTAAGATCTAATATTTTGTATCAAATTCAATTTTTATTAAAAGCAAGCACTATTGTGGTGTTTTTAATTTATAAGTTGATTGATATAATTTTTTAATTAAAATTTTCATAGAAGATAGCACCAAATTTGTGGTAGGATTGTGTAAAATCTGGTCTGCTTGAGTTTGGTTTTCAAAGTTGTGTTTTTCTATGTTATAGCAAGTTTATCCGAACATTTTATTCAAATTTGTTTCTTTACCCTAAGACCTTTTTAATTTATTTGAGGCATTAAGATTTAAGATAAAACCTAGTTTATTTTATAAAAGATTTAAATTTTACAACTAGGTTAAAGTTTGAATTTATCACTCAAATATTTAATTCTATAAATATTTTGGGTGAATAAATTTCATAGAGGAGGGAATCAATGAGCTTTTGATTTTAAATTTCATAAAGTTTATAAAGTTCATTGAATTTGTTTTATTAAAACCCTAAGTTGAATTTCAAAGATTCAGATTTATAGAAAGGGTTGTAAAATTTATTTAGGTCAAATATTTAAGTTAATAAATATTTGACAAATAAATTTCAGAGAGAGAAGGATTATATGGATTATTTATTTTAATATCATAAAATTTTAAAATCCATAATTTGAGATTTATTTATGTTTCTGAAAGTTTGATTTATTAAAATTTTCAATCTCAAATCATAAAGTCCAAAGTATACTATTGAAAGGATTAAATTTATTTACTTCAAATATTTAGTTTAATAAATATTTGAAAATAAATAAACATCACATTAAGGAAGATTACGTGAATTCTAATTTTCATATTATAAAGTACAAAAATTTATAATTAGAATTCATACATATTAATTATTTATATTTATTTATTTCAAATATTTGAATTAATAAATATTTAAATAAATAAATATTTGGTTTAAAAGGTTATATGAATTCTAATTTTTATATTATAAAGTACAAAACTTTATAATTAGAATTCATACACATTAATTATTCATATTCTATGAAAAGAAGCAAGGATTATAAAGCTTAGAATATTCTAAAAGCCCAAACATAGGGATTATAAAGTGTTTCACATTTTATAATTAGGGTTTTTATTTTATTCATCATTTATTAGATCTGATTTTAAGCTTCATTCATGAAATAAATGTAAGTTTTGAATTAAAATGCTTTAAAACATTCATGCAAGTTTAATATAAGGTTAAAAGTATTTTTAATCAAAGTTCATCTTTTAAAATAGATTTGCATTCTCAAATATTAGCTTTAAAAGGTAAGTTTATTCATTTTGAGGAAGTAAATTATACTGATGAAAATGCAAGTAATGATTTCAAGATCAAAATATTTGTTATACTAGGCCCCTTGTTAACAGTTGATTGTTAATCCCTGAGATGTTCTGTGCACTTAATTGACATAAATTCATAACGTGTTACGTAAAAGAACCTTGGAGAAACATATTTTCTTTGCAAGAGAGGATTACGATCCTAATTGTTGGGTGATATTTGTAATCGGACAAAATCACACCTCAACACATCACTTACTACATCATGGATTGAATAACATAATATTAGAATTCAATAGGAGAATATTTTGCAATATGTATGTGTATGCGTAAAGTAAATTGTTATTTTGAAGTGATAATAGAGCATCATTTTATAAATAAAAGTTGATTAAATTTAAATGATAAATGAAAATTCATTTAAATTAATTAATGAAGTTTTAATTAAATGATAATGTAAATTCATTTAAATTCATTAATAAAATTTATTTAAATGATAAATGAAAATTCATTTAAATTAATTAATGAAGTTTTAATTAAATGATAATGTAAATTCATTTAAATGCATTAATAAACTTTATTTAAAGAGATAAATGGAAATTCATTTATACTAAATAATATAAGTATTATTTTAGAATGATAATGAAGTTCATTCTTATAAACAAAATAAATATATTTTAAATGAAAATAAGAGTTACATTTTAAAGGTATTTTAATAAAAGAGATTTTAATTATATTAAAATGGTTTAAATTTTTTTAAATATCCACCCTTGGCCAATGCGCTCTATTTGCCCAAAGGAGGATTGTAATCAATGTATTGGGATCTCCACGATATGGAAATAGTAGTTGTTAAGGTAAGCATACCTTGTCATCCAAAAAGGGAGGATAATAATTGAAGGGAAGCATTAAAGGGTGAACGAGGCTCACGGTTGCACACTTTTTGAGGATCGTGAGGGATGTGAACGGGCTATCTAGGATGGGGGTGCATTAAAAAAAATAAGAAAGAAAAGGATCAAGGAGGAAGAAGGACGTGGATGTGAAATTGAGAGAGAAAATATGCTGCTATGAAAAACTGGAGAGGGATGATGCCATGATTGGTAGCTTCAAGGAGGAAAGAGCACTTGCGATGAAGTGATTAAAGGTTGGTAAAAATAGATCCAACCCTCTTCTTGGTAAATTAAAAAAATATATATGATTTGGCTTTGAGTTAGTCAAGCACTTGAATCCCTATGTCGTCTGGTACCCACAGAGTTGTGTTTGATGTATCCACATGAGTTGACCCTATCCTTGCAGAATGGTGATCCGTTAGCTCAGAGAATTCTCATCAAGGTGAAACTTACCCTTGCTAGGTGGTATTAGTTCCTTTGAGACCCCTGGCAGTCTTGTAGTCGAAAACCTTGTTCTTTTAGAACTCGGTCATATTTGGTATGTGAGCACCCAACCCCTTGAGCAATGAGCTACGTGATATAGTAGGATATGTCCATACTTTTAATGGTAGGTTTGGTCGTGTCATCGATAGGTCTCTCTAGAAGAAAAACCCCTGGTGTTCTCCTTAGTTGTAGAGCTACCATGATAGTGTTGCTCATTGTCTAGGATGGTAGAGAACCATGATATCGAGGGATGAAACCTCCCTCATATCACCTTGAGGATACAACCTTAGAGAGTAAATGGAACCTTAGCACACCCTAGGGGTGTTGGATTATGTCCTAATGAGCGCATAAATCTTGGAGGTCTTTTGTGCGCATATATATGACTAGGTTAGTAGATCTAGTAAGTCGTTTCCCCAACATTCTATTGTTCAACTCCTATCCGAGTGTGATCGTTTGTTGCTAAGAATCCCTTCCATATGATGCTAAGCGATTATCGGTTGTAGACACCCTTATTTGGTAATAGTAATACTCGCGGTTCTTAGGAATCCTACACTTATGCCTTGGTTGGGAGAACTGCAATTGTAGGTTAATAATATTTATATTAATTACATATGATGTATAAGTTATATTAATTAAATATGCTGTATAATTTATATTAATTAAATATGATGTACATTAAGTAAATACAGGGTTATTTAATTAATAGAGAGAAAGGATTACATGATGGTTTTTTGTTTAATTAAATATGATGTTATTTTATTAGTAGAAAGAAAGGATCATATGATGGTATTATTAATTAAATATGATGTTATTTGATTAGTAGAGAGAAAGGATCATATGATGGTGTTATTAATTAAATATGATGTTATTTGATTAGTAGAAAGAAAGGATCATATGATGGTGTTATTAATTAAATATGATGTTATTTGATTAGTAGAGAGAAAGGATCATATGATGGTATTATTAATTAAATAAAATATTATTTGATTAATACAGAAAGAAAACATATGGTTGCAATATTAATTAAATATGAGGTTATTTAATTAATATAGAGAAATAAACATATATTTTGTTAAGTAAACATGTTGGTTGTTTTGCATATTAAATTAAGGTGACCTTAGTATATGAGACAAGGGAAAGTTAGTTTTCTTTGTGAACTAAAATTGAGATTTGATTCTTGAAAAGGAAAGGGAACCCCATGTATTTAATGATTAAGGGTTATCGAACTTTAATTAATTGAATAAGGGTGGGTTGTTTGAAAGTGAAAACCAGATTCTATATGAGTATGTTTAATGACTCTCTAAAGGTACTTGAGAGGTGAAAATAAAGAAAGGATTCTTTAGGATGTCAACTATGCATTAGATGGTTAAAATATGGATTAAAATTGTATAGTTGCAATTTGGCAAAGTAAATTTTAGATGCATTTAGAGGTATGACTATCCTGAACCATGAGTGCCCTGATCCCCTACTATCCTCAAACGGTTTATGGAAATAGTGGGAAGACCAAGGGAGCGGATGGGAACAATGCACTAGTTTGTTCTCTACTCACCATCTATTTATTTATGATAAATTAGCCTAGATTATAGGGAGATATCCCTAAATGGAAATGATGTAATATGTTATTCTTTAAGGGTATGGAGGTTTTTACCATACCAACTTACATGTAATAATATATCAATGAGATGTATGTATCTTTATTTTATTGGTCAATGGTTTATGTTTTGTATTAAGCTTCTTTACAATCAATGTATCTTCTTTTACATATGTAGACACCTAAAATGTGTCATGTTGAGGTGAATACTCATATGGGACATTCTAGAAGACCATATGGAATAACTTTGGATAGATCCAAGGTATAGTAGTGATTTTTACCACCCATTTGGGTATCTTTGCCTAGTCAGTGCTAGCCATTGCTGACACCCGTGGTTAGCAGTGCTCACCGTGCATGTCAATCGCGATCAGCACTCAGAATAAGTTAGCCTTCATCCAATCCAAAATTGGTTGCAATGGCCAATTGGTTGTATATTGGAGCGTTTTGAGTGAGGAAGGTTCTAGGTCCTTCCATCCAACCCAATCTTGATCTCATCTTCATGAGGAAGCTATGCCTAGTCCTTGACCAATGCTATAAGATCCCCCTCCAAATTGAGGATAATTCTAAATAGAAGCGTATTCAATTGAGCAGTGAAGCCCTGTCGAATTGCATAGCCAACTGCATGCATTGAGAGGGATACTTGTGCTACCCAATTAGAGATCAAATTGTCATGGAAGCCCTAGGAGCCTAGGAGAGCCAAGAAACATCAATTTGTGTAATCCATGCACCATCATATCAATTCAACTGCCAAACCTATCAGAGGACATAGAGGTAACCCTTGGACATCAATTTAACAAGGTTGATTGGAGAGAAAGCCCTGATTTAGAGGGTAAAATTACTCAAAGTTCTACCACGACTCAACCACGGTAAATAGTGCCACCCACGCATTAGACCCGCGGTGAGCAAATCAAGGTAGATTCCTTTATTTTTCCTTTTGTAGATTGTTTAGATAGATTAGATTAGTCTCATCATTGGATTAAACAACATTTTAGAGACTCTGACTAGTATAATTAGGCTTTTTAGTCATTTATTTTCATTTCTACAATTATGCTACTAATGGATTATTTCATATTTCCATGTTCTCCATTTCATAATTAGGCCATTAGGTAGATGTAATTGCTTTTCATTTACATATTGTAGGATATTATTTCATGATTAATATAGTTTTAATATGTTTCTTGCACTTTCTTGATTATTGCTAACCATTACATCGTTTTGTGCAAGTATCTCCTAAAAGCCTCATCAAGAGAGGTCTCCTTTGTTGCTAATTGTTTCTTGTTGTTTATTGCATGCAATACTAACAAGATTTTGGGATGCAAGGTAGAAAGCACCTCTAATCATGGATAAGAGGGTCATCGACACCCTAGAGCAGTTTATGTCACCCTAGAAGGCATTTGATTGCATCTACCCTTGAGAAGGATTAGACGCTATTGTAATTGTTGTATCAAATGGGTATCCCTAAGAGGTATGAATATGTAATTTTACTCCATTGAAATTAATAAAGGATTCCTTGTATTTTTTTTATTTCTTGTTGTCAATTTATGCATGCCTATTTATGTATCTATTATCAATTGCAATAGTTAGACTAGGTGTGAGGCTTTTTGGTGGTTATAGTAGGTGATCACAGTGGAACTCTGCATTTTTTGCCATAATTTTCTGACTATGTTTGGTGTTTTTATTGCAGGTGCTCCCTGTGGTTGACAACCATGATAAAAAAGTTAGCTTACGGTTGACAGGTGTGGGCTACAGTGGTAGCCACACATTAGACCCGCGATTAGCAGTAGATATAGCAGATAGTAAGAATTTAAAGCTCAATAAGATGAGGATCTGAGGTAGGCCCTTATAACATCCTTTGTTTCTATTTTCTATCTTTGTGTTTTTCTAGAACCTAAAAAATGAAAGTTAAATAGGATAACCATAAAATAAGGATAAAAAAATTAGGTCCTTCAGGTTGTCATTTTTTTAATTTTTTCTAGGTGCTACTAGGAACATTGGACCTTTGATTGTAGTCTGCCCTAGAATCCAGCATGCTAGAATAATTTGTGTGTTGAAATTTCATGCTTAGGTCCAAATCCATAGCCATTTACATCATAAAGTTGCATTGTCAAAAAGTTATGTAGGATGTAGCATGCATACTTTCTGAATACAAAATGTTCTTTTTATGCATATCATGTAGGAAATGATCATGTGAGTGCTATATTATGCATATTTCATTTATGAAAATTAAAAATAACACACACACACCATGTTCCAAAGTAAATTCTAGTGAGTTGGAAGTCACATCCAACCACTAGTAGGGTTTCAACAATGGTGGAGGTGATTTCCATCTGTTGGCCCAACTCCCACATACCCTATGTTCTAGACCAATACCAAATCCAATAACCTTTCGTAGCCCAAAAAATTTACATGTAATTCTCTTCGTAGGGTATGACACTGACTAGGTGAAAATGGTTGAGTATCTGGGAGGACCTGTGCTCCCTTCCTGGGTGTGGACTTTCATTACCGCACTTTGGGGGGATTACATGACCTGGAGTTCATAGCCAGGTTGTCGAGCTATGAGCATATAGGTGAAAGCCATTAAAAATTTGAGAAAATCATCAACACTTTGCAAAACACGACAAGAGTTACTTTACTAATACAACAAATTGAAAACACATCAAATAGTTTAGGGCTCATTTTAAATTGTAAAAGGAGATAATCATCATTGTATTCTTTGCATGCTAATAAAAGTTAAATCTAGACATAGGATACCCATTGGTGCAAACAAAAAGAGGCCTATCTAGGCATAGAACCGAGATCGAATCCCAAGTTCCACCTAGCATATAGCACGATGTAGAATGCCCTCAATCACAAAATCCTCTTGGATGTCGTTCAACGAGCATTAGAGGGGATAATTCTATATGAGGGTATTTCGTTGAGAATACTCCGATTAGAGGAAGTGCTATACATACCTATATAAACAAATCAGATCATGGGACTTCCCAGCATGGGGGTTCCACGTATGGTAGTATTTACCATGATTACATTCTGGGTTCTATCAAAGAATATGTCATCGAGGGATCTAGATTGGTACCCCTTCAATAGGTATCTAAGGGAGGCTCATGACCTCCACCTTTAAAGCATAGAAATGTCCAAGATCCACCCATTCAAGGGTGAATAGAGAGGGCTACTTCCAAGAACAAGCCCGCACAGACTCCCAATAGGGGTGATCCCACCATGTTTACCATAGATATATCCAAAGTGGGAACAAATGGTATGCCACCTCATGATCCATGGTATAGCAAACAATTGGATGGTCTAGACAAGGTCCTAGGGCATTTAGGATATAAGCCTATGACTACACCCTCTCGACCCACGAGCATGTGTAGCGGAGGCACCATTAGGACCACCCGAGAACATGGAGAGTGCTCTAAGCATTCTCGAGACATGCATGCTCCTGCATCGCATGCAGGAACTAAGTATAGGAGACAACCTAACATGAATGCCATATTTATGGACAGAGGCAAGAGTGCGGTAAATTAGTTCATTGGAGGATATACTCATAAAGTCCCTCAAACAGAGCACACCCCTCTGAGGACTTAGATGATCGATCATCTTGATAGGGCTCATAGACTAATTTCAGAGCAGAGATGATAGATTCTCTAAGATAAATTGGAGGATGTTTGTGCAGAGAAAGAACGCCTCAAAAATAAGAATACTCAGAGGTAGAGGTTCATCAGGCAAAAATTATATGAATAGTGCATGCATGAACAATGCATCCTTGATAAGAAAGAGAATGTAGAGAGAGGATTGGTTGGCTAGCACTGTTTTACATCCTCACAGTGAGATCAGGGAGTGTGTCCATAGATGAGTGGCTTCATAGCCTGAGTTACACCCTAAGTACATAGACACCATACTCGCCATATGACTCAACACAGAGATTGGTATTCGACATCCGAGAAACATGAGCATAGGTAGTATGAGAATGAAGTGGGAAAGGAATTAAAACAAGAGTATCCTAAAATTTCCTAATTTGAGGATGAGGGTGAGCCTAGTCCCCCAGCTTGAATGAGGAGGAACCTACCTCCGAAGCCGCCTCTAAGACAATATTGAGAGGAGGAGTTCCTTTCCTCATAAGTCTACAAGACCTTAGTAGAGAAGGTTCAATCCATAGAGAAGCAATGAATGGCTTATGAGAAGCCTACCTTGAACAAAATTCAGAACAAACCTCTATGCACTTCATTTCCTATTCCAGCATATCCTGAGTATTTCAAGATGTGTAGACTAGAAAATTTTCAAGGAGAGGAATATGCATAGGAGCACGTGACTAGTTTCCTAGATATGTGCTTTCAGATTAAGAGCAATGATGCTTTGCTCCTGCACACCTTCATCATGACCCTCTCAGACCTAGCTCGAGAGTGGTTCAACCAACTAAATAGTCACAACATTAGTAGTTTCAAACAACTAGCTAATGCATTTCTTGAACACTTCTCCTTCGGTGTCAAGAAGAAGGTAAACTTATCCGACATGGCCACTCTAATGCAACATGATAATGAGCCAATGATGGATTATGGAAAATTATGGAGGAAGATGATTGCAAAGCTGCCATTCTCCATATTGTCCTCTAAATTAACATGAATGTTCATGAAGAATTGTTCCAAGCACATTTTGTTATTGCTATAGTTGTAGCAATACCAGATATTTGAAGAGGCTTTGGTGCAAACCAAGGTAATTAAGGACATCAAGTTAGAGGAGGGTAACTTGAAGCTGAGGAATAAGAAGGAGGAACATAAGAAAAGCACTAAGAGACATCAAGCCAAGCTGGTGCATGTTAATCATGTAGTGTTGAACCTTAAAAAGGGAGAAAAAGTGTAGCAAAAGCAAAATTATCATGCCCAACCTTTGCCTGTGCAGTATGAGCAATGCAATAACAATTATAAAGGTAAAAAAAATAACAACACCCACCTCACTTATTCACTTAGTTATTGGATTCATTGACTTCAATTTTTCATCAGTTATTCAAGGCAGAGGCTATTCACTTACTTGAAGTCAATATGATAGACCCTAATTAGCCTAAGCCTAAAGGCTATAAAGATTATCATTATTGCATATTTCACCAATTGAAGGGCCATGACATCGAAGTATGTTGGTCCTTCAAACATCTTGTGTAAAATATGATCAAGAGAGGTATGCTTATTTTTGACAACCCGCAAGTGCCTAACAACCAAAACATGGGGATTTACAAAAATTCTTTACCTAATCACGAAGTATCGAGGAATAATGTTGGTCAGGTCAACGAAGTACGAATCGAACCACCACCCATGGGTTCATTGGCATGGTCAACATTGTCATGAGGAACATGAGGTATGAATGACCGAATCAACCTCTAGTGCCTATTAGGGTCCAAGCTACGCCTATTCCAAGGCCAACCCAATATGTGCCCCGCACACCAACTAGACCGGTGGTGACCATCAAAAGTAGGTTGGATCAAAAACCATAGACAACTCCAACAAAGTTGTAAATTTATGAGCTAATCCAACAGTCTCCTAAGCACAAGGAGATGCTTATGGACATCTTAAGGTCCATAGAGGTGCAACCTCAGGATCCCAAAGCATTTACACACTTCGTGGGGCATGTGCAATAGTGTTAGGAACCATTCATTTAATTTCATGACCATGAAGTCAAGATGGTTTCCACTATTATAACAGACCCACCACTGCATATTATCGCTTATGTGAATCACAAACCATTCAAAAGTTTTGATCAACATGAGGTCATCGATCAATATCATAACTACCAAAGGTGTTAACTCATTTGAAGTTATCCAAGATGTATATCATCCCTTCCACCTTCACGTTGAGAGCGTTCAATGATGCATTGTGCTTGATGGTTGGTACTATAGTTTTACCTATCCATGTGGGATTGAAAACCATCCTGATGATGTATCACATAATTGAAGGTGATATGCAGTATAATATACTTCTAAGTAGGCCTTGGATAATAGAAATGTGTTGCATCCCTTCTATTTTACACCAGTTTATCAAGTACATTCACGAGGTACAAGTTCACATGGTGCCTTCGAATGAATAACCCTTTAAATACATGAATCTAGTAGATTTGTCATGGTAATTTGTGCTCCCCTAAATGCACCTGGATGTGTGACTAGCATTGCCAATCAAAGATCTAGGAGGCATAGTAAAATAAGTGTGTGCTAGACCCGCAAATTCCATATCATAATGATTAAAGCACACAACAACTACTTCTATTAGACAAACTACATCCATAATACAACGGGATGATAGGAAGCTAAAATAAAAGGTGGGTAAAAATAAGATAAAGCAAAATACCAAGCCAATCATCATTAAAACCCCTACTCCCATGGAATTAGAGGAAGTTCAAGGAAGAGACGAAGAGGCACCTCAACCTGCTCTGTCTGCATCTTCAGTAGGGTCATATGCACCGCAAGTGACTATCCATTTGGTTAAGCTTAGGTTAGGGGAATACATTATGTAGAATGTGACATTCACATTGATTATCAAGACTACACATGACATGGGCCAACCATGAGCCTTTCGCCTTCCCATAGGGATGGTGGAACCATTGGGGGTACCACCCAACCAAACCAAATTCATCTATGGAGGGTTAGACCAAGTTGTATCTCCCATTCCCATGGATAAGGATAATAATGAACCATTCACTATAACATTTATTATCTATATAACTTGGACTACATCACGTGATACTTTGAGCATTACCATTGGCATGGTTATGGTCCTGGACTATTCGAGTAGGGGCATAAGAGGCCTATAGAACCACAATATCAGTTACCTATTAATAGGTTCAGGTTGGGATTTTACAATGGAGGACATGTTGAACTTCTTGCAGTATATCTAGACTACCTATACCTCAGTCTAGGGGATGAGGTTGACTTCAATCCGTATCACCCTAATTCTTCTACATTATAGAGGGATAACTGGATGGTGTCTTACATCACCATAGCACCACCCGAGATATATCATGAGGATATATTAGTGGACGCTGGTCTAGATGATTTACCAAGAGAAAACTTGGGCCAACAAATCTGTGAGATAGCTGATGATACAGGCATGCAGGTTTGTAGTGATAATTTAGTGATAAATTCTGAGTTGGAAGATCAGTCTAACGAGGATACAGTAGAATCCATCTACAAGATAGGTGGGCCAAGTTGCATATATGAGAGCGATGATGACAATGAGTCCTTAAATAATGAGCTATATGAGGATGAGACTAAAGTAGTCTATCTGGGACCTCATAACTTATGTCATATATTTTTGGAGGAAACAATCATTGAATATGATCAATCCTTCATGAGCAACATCAATTATTGGGTGTGGGCGTACATGGGACTCCATATTCCAAATTTCCTAATGCTAGTTGGTAGTGGTGAAGGTATCTATTATGATAGTGATGATGTGGATGAGATAGAGAGAGCCTATTTAGGACCTCCGTACTTATGCTATCGTAATGCACCTTACACTGCAGAGGATTTGCACAAAGAGATTAATCTCCATCCTCTTCTTATAGGGATACTACCAAATCTTAATATGATTTATCATATGGTGTTTCTTGATCCACCAACGTATATGGAGCTCCTTGATCCTAGTGATCCCATCTGACCATATGTTCATAGACCAGATCCAAATATCCCCATACCCCAAAAACCACATCTTTGGGATGGTTGTTTTGTTAATGTTTAGTCATTTTCATGTGGTCCTGGAGATATGATCCATTCCATCAATATTATATCCATTTATTTTACCAATCCACTCCACAATCCAGTCGATCCATCCAAATTGTTGCAGTTAAATGTAGATGCTATCAATTGGGATCATGATGATTCACCTCTAGATCCTAAATATTTCTTCCCTAATGAAGAAATGTTGCAACCTTTCCATTTTGTGCCAGGATGTGCACATGATGTCTATCATGCTGAGGATGTTTCCAATGCAAAACTTATAAACCCAGTAGATGACATCCACTTGATCCCTACACCTCATCAGCTTGAGGAGGGATCCCATATGTCAGTGGAGGAAACCTTCGAAGTGGATATCAGTAATGATCCCACAAATCCAAGGAAGGTTAAATTTGGAGAAATTTTGACTCCTTATGAGCATGCCAACATCATCCCTCTACTAAGAGAGAGACTTGTTCTATTTTCTTGGACTTACAAGGATATGTTGGGTCTAGATATGAAATTGGTTACTCATAACCTTTCTCTAGATTTGTAAAAGAAGCTAGTCAAGAAAGAACTTAGGAAGATGCATCAAAAGTAGCCTTAATGGTTAAGTACAAATTGCAAAATTTGTTGGATGTAGAGTTTTTTATCTCCATCGACTATCCAAAATGGGTATCCAATATGGTGCCTGTAGGAAAACCTGATGGAAGGATCCATATTTGTACGGATTTTAGAGACTTGAATAAGGCAATACCAAAGGATTAATTTCTGTTGCCAAATATCGATGCTCTTATAGATGCAACTGTAGGTCATGAGATGCTCTCCTTAATGGACGATTTGTCTGGTTATAATCAAATTCGAATTAAACTTGAAGACCAGCATAAAACCACATTTATAATGCCATGGGGGACATTTTGCTATAAAGTTATGCCATTCGGCCTTAAAAATGTTGGTGCCACATATTAGTGGGCTATGACATATATATTTCATGACTATATGCATAAAATATTAGAATATTATATTTATGACTTGTTGGCAAAGTCATTATTGCGTTCTTAGTTAAAAAAAAAAAATTGAGTTGAAATTTTTTTAGATTTAAAAAAAATTTGAGTTAAAACATTTTTAGAGTTAAATTTTTTTTAGAGTTAAAAAAAAATTAGAGTTAAAAAAAATAGACCCAGCAAAGGTCAAGGCTATTTTGGAAATGCATTCCCCCATGAACATCAAGGAATTAAGAATCCTTCAAGGAAAAGTAGCATCCATAAAGCGATTTATCACTCAATTATCGAATAAATGTCAACCCATGAATCGACCGTTACACAAGGGGTCCCATTTAATTGGGACGATGACTATCAAGCAACATTTACTAAAATAAAGCACTACCTGGCAATGCTAACAATACTAGCCCCACCAAGGCCAAATGTGTCATTTCTGCTATATATATCGGCAAGTGAATTTTCACTGGGAACCATGTTAGCCCAAAAAAATGTGCAAGACAAAAAACATACCATATATTATATTAGTCAAACCTTGGTGAGCTTTGAGCTCGGATATGCATATGTGGAAAAGTTGTGTTTAGCAGTAGTGTTCACTACAAATAAATTGTGACACTATATGTTGAGTCATACAACATATGTCATCTCCAAAAAACTCCTTTGCAATATATGATGAACAAGACATCATAACACACGTACTGCGAAGTGGATCATGCTACTGACAAAATTCAATTTGGAATTCATAAGCCAAAAGTCCACTAAGGAACAAGTCATAGCAGATCAACTGGATGAGGTGCCTCTCAAACATAGTAGGACCCTCACCACAGAGCTTCTTGATGACACAGTATTTTCATTATCAGAAGCACCCAAACCTGAAGAACCAGATAACAAAGCTGATATGACCTTGATCTTCGATGGTTCAAAATGTGAGCAAGGGGGTGATGCAAGAATAGTGTTTTTCACACCACAAGGAGATATAATGTCCTTGTCGTTCAAATTAGACTTTCCTTGCACTAAAAACAATGTTGAATACGAATCCCTAATCTTGGGTCTCCAAACAGTTGTTGCTATGAAGATAAAAAGACTATATATCTTTGGCGATTCCCTTCTCATTGTGAACCAAGTTAAGGGGATATTTCAATGTCGGTGTCTAGTATTGAAAGCTTACAAGGATCTTGTTGACACATATATAGCTTGACTGGAATGGTATGACATTGAGGTAATCCCTTGTTCATCCAATATATTTGCAAACACAATGGCATATTTGGGATCTTTAATCCTTTAAAATTCGTCTGTCGATTTTGCTACCATCCATGTAAAAACATTGTCACATTCTGCTATGCAACATGAAGCATTGGATAACAAAGAGTCAATAAACATGATTCATGTAGAACCAAACCATGAGTGGTTCTACAAAGCTAGATAATTTCTTAAGAGAGTATATTGGGGGTCTTTGATCTCGCAGGATCTGACAGGGAGTGGTACTACCATTCGCCATAGGGTTATTTCCAAGTCTGCATTTACAAATATAGAATCGTAGGGGGAGCGTGTTGTATTTTTAATCGAGGCTAAAGCTTATCATAACTTCATGTCATAGATATATGACTTCCTTAAACTTGGTATAATGCCTCAAGGATTGTCGCATGCCACAAAATGCACTTTCAAATGAAAAGTGATAAACAATATCTTGTTAGTAGACATCCTATATTGTAGAAGCTACGATGGAGTTCTCCTTAATTATCTTGAACCCCAAGAGTCATCTTGGGAAATTTTGCAAGCTCATGATGGTACGTATAATGGCCATTTCAACGACATGGCTATCATCAAGTGCATACTTCGAATGGGTTATTATTGGACCACTATGGAGAAGGATTGCAATGTGTATATTAAAAAATGAATTAAATTTCAGCATCATGCTAGTCTTATGCACCTGCCATCACAGGCCTTACAACCCATTCAAGCGGCTTGGTCATTTGCTCAATGGGGATTTCATCTCATTGGTAAGATCTCTCCTCCATCATTGGGCAAGCATAATTTTATTATCATGGCTACTGAGTATTTCACTAAATGGGTGGAAGTTATTCCCTTAACAACGACAACTAGAGTGTATATTACTGAGTTTATACTCACCAATATCATTAGTCATTTTGGGATACCATCCAAGATAGTGTTGGATAATGGAAATTCATTCAAAAATAAAATTGTGAGAGCTTTGACATATAAGTATATAATCAAACACAGTTTTGTGACTCCTTATTATCCACAAGCAAATGGATAGGTTGAAGCTTCAAATAAGATAGTGGTCTCCATCTTGAAAAATATGGTACAAGAGCACCACAAATATTGGCATATCCAACTACCCCTTGCATTATGGTCTTATAGGACTAGCATTTGGAAACCCACTGGGGCAACTCCATTTTCACTAGTATATGGTGTTGAGGCCATTATGCCCCTAGAGTTGGAAATTCCAATGTTGCACATCGCATTAAAAAAGCTCATTGATGACGACACCACATGGTAATATTGCCTAGATCAATTGACACTGCTCGATGAATGTTGTGTGAATGCCCTTGAGCACCTTCACATTTATCAATATCACTTAAAATGAGCTTACAATAGCAAAGTCTATTTGAGATACTTTGAGGTTGGTGATCTTGTGTTGAAAGAGAACCAACAAAACTCTAATTTGTTGCTAGAAATGTGAGACAAATTCATGGCTAACTTGTTGGGTTCTTATATGATATCAGAGAATATTGGACCTGGGACATATTGCTTGAAATATCTTGGAGGATTTGAAGAGCCCGAACCTCTCAATATCCTTCATATTATAGTGTTTTATGCCTGAGAACCAGAAAAGGCTCCAAATGCATTTGTAAGCCTTTTGGTCATTTATAAAAATCTCCAAAGGCATCTGTAAGCCCTTTGGTCATCCAAAAAATGCTCCAAGGGTTTTCTCAAAACTACTTGGTCAATCCCAAAAGGCTCCAAGGGTTTTCTCAAAACCGCTTGGTCAATCCCCAAAAGGCTCCAAAGGCATATGTTAGCTCTTTGGTCAAACCAAAATGTTAAAATCCATAAAATTTTTTGGAAAAATATCAAAAATCAAAAACATTTGCATCATTGCATTGCATTTCATTTTTCATTTCATTGCATTGCATTAGGCATATTCATCCATAACCTTTGCATTAGAATAAATTGTGTTTACAATCTTACAAACGACACCATGTTTGTATCTCAATCATGCATATATGTACTATATTTTTCATCCATCATTCACCCTTGTGAGTAATTTTGTTTTTTAACACAACCCATATTGTTGCTACGAAGAGTATACTAGGGTTTCTCGGTCATTCAACCATACCTAGAGGTCTTCTCAAGAGTTTATAGAAATATTGTTTTACTTTTGTAGTTGAGGTCTAGTTATTATAGCTCTTAGCATATCAGAATCCTATCACTAATCAACAAATTAAACAATCATAATAAGGACTAGGGGAATACGAAAGCCACAAAGTAGAACCAGGTATCCTAAGGTGAAAATATTTATTAATGCTTATCCACCTATGCGAACGGTTTGGGAAATGTTTGTAATTGGAAAAAGGACAAATTTATTTCCTACCCATAATCCCTTGCTTATGATAAAATGAGCAATATCCCAGAGTGATATCCTAGATCAATCCTAAATATTGATACCCTATATTGATATCATATATCGAAATCCCAGATAGATATCCCATATTGATATCATAAGATTGATATCCTAGATCGATATCCCAAAAATAGTTTGACAAAGTAAAATCCCCAAAGGAATTTTCTGAAGCAAATGATCAAATGTAAATTCCAAAAAGTTAGATCAAATGAAGATCAAATTGTACAAAGAAATTAAAATTATTATAACATCCCTTGCTCAAAAGAAATAAAAATAGTACAAAATAAACAACGATTTTTATCATTATAGTACAAAAATAAATAGTGATTTTTATCACTTTATATGAGCAAGTATCCCAAAAAATTGAATAAAAGAAGGGGGTGAACTTGAATCCCTGGAATTGTCAGCACTATTGTACCTTATGCATGATGATATGTTTGATGCATTAGCATTTTGTGTATGTGTAGGCCAATGTTTGAATGTGAAAGAGCTAGCTTCAAGTGTTATGTATTGCCTAGTGGTCTAGTCTAGTTAAAATCTAAACCTAGGATTGGATAGACATTTGCGGACCCCAAATCTTAGCAATGGGCTGAAATAATCCCACCTGACATCAAGGTTTGTTTATGCCTTATCAAATATACTCACTTGCACACACAATGATAATGAACATTTAAGGCCTATCCTAACGAAAACCTTATGTTTCAAAAGTCTAGTGTGGCTCGTATACAACTTTTGATCAGTCAACTAGGGTGTTTGAGTCTCATGGTAAACCTTAAAAATTCCCAAATAGCAACAATCAAATTTTCAAATGCAATGGCCACTGATTATATTATACATATTATTTTAATTCACAAAAGCTTATGAATAGAAAACATATATCATTACATCTCATATATGGGTATACTATCTTTCACAAAGAAATAAAGCAACTACAATCCATGATTGTTATACATTATGTGGTGTCATCCATTAGATTTTTAAAACTGCATATCATATTGCATACATTGTGTTTTAAGTGATTAAAAAATACATGTCCATTTACAATAACTCAATATCATAAAAAATACATGCAATACAAACATGGCACAAATTATGTCATAACAACATAAATTAAATTCATACAAGTATAGAAAGTTATACATACATTTAAAAATAAGCATTGCATCCATATGCATCCATCATAAGTAGTCCATCTACACATATATCTCATAACATCTAATCATCTATCACATATCTAGCTAGTGCATGTCATCCATACATCACATCATATAGCATTAAATAAATATAAATAGTGCATCCATGTGCATAACATAAACATAAATTAACAAAAAAATAAAATAAATCAAAAGCCAAATGCACCTCGTATTTAATTATTTACCCTATACACTTGGCGGTTGCAAAAACTTGTGATCCATGCAATTTGGAAAGATGAGTAAATTACCATAAGGACATTTGGGGAAAATTCATCATTTCTAAATTGTTATGTTTCATTTCAATCCCTAAGAAGGCCTACATAGCCAGACTGCTCCATGGGAATGAGATATTCATCACAATTATCCTATGACACTTTTCAACATATCATCGACATTATGATTCACTACGATCCTAATGGGCATTGCTATCATTTCGATTCCCTAAGAAGGCCTTCATGGCTGGACCACTCCATGGGATAGGAATATGCAATTATTTTAAATGGTGTCATCATAAATTATTAGGCCTTGCCAAGTATTCAAATGCTAAATATTAATTTGTTCAAGATCATTCATAGTGGTCAAGCAACCTCGTCGTGTCATTTAATTATCATTACCCTCATCGACTCATCGCTTGAGGGGGTAGTCATAATATCAAATCATAATCAAAGTCAATAGTAGATCCCTTAATATTATCAAAATTGTGTTCATCCTTGCGAATCATTGCTAAATACTATCATAATATTACCCATTTTCTTGGGGAAAATAGCAAATATGATAGTTAGTTTGTAACTCTCTTCCTTTCGGATTGACAAGTGCAAAAGCCTACTTGGCATTGATGCTATCTGAATTTCTGATGATGAGTGTAAAATTTTTCAAAACTAAGCCTTCTATCGAGTTAGAAGCAATGATTCGAGGATGCATGTCCTTTTGCTGGACTTGGGGCATCTAATGTTGATCAGACTAATGATCATCATCCACCCTATGTCATCATTTTATGAGGTCTAGTTTTTCTTAGCGTTGTTCAAAATCATAATGCATCTCAAAATGGGCATTTGTAGACACCTAAAATACGTCATGTTGAGGTGACTACTCATATGAGACATGCTAGAAGACCATATGGAAGACCTTTGGATAGATCCAAGGTATAGCAGTGGTTTTTACCTCTTATTTGGGCATCTTTTCCTAGTCAGTGCTAACCACTACTAACACCTACGGTTAGCATTTCTCATCACGCATATCAGTCGTGATCAGCACTAAAAATTAGTTAGCCTTCATCCAATACAAAATCAGTTGCAATGACCAATTGGTTGCATATTAGAGTGGTTTGAGCGAGGAAGGTTATGGGTCCTTCCATCCAACAAGATCAACTGCCCAATATTGATCTTGGCTTCATGAGGAAGCCATCCCTAGAATTCATCCAATGCTATAAGATACCCCTATGAATTGGGGATAAATCTAGAGAGAAGCATAGTCAATTTAGCAGTGAACCCCTATCGAATTGCATAACCAACTACATGCATTGAGAGGGATACTTGTGCTACCCAATTGGAGATCAAATTGTCATGGAATCCCTAGGAGCCTAGGAGATCCAAGAAACGTCAATTCGTGCAATTCATGCACCATAATATCAATTCAACTACCAAAACTATTAGAGGACACAAATATTACCATTGGACATAAATTTGACAAGATATATCAGAGCCCTGATTTGGAGGGTAAACTTACTAAGAGCTCTGTTGTGGCTCTCATCCATGGTGAATAGTGCCACCCGTGCATCAGACCCATGGTGAGAAAATCAGGATATATTCCCTTGTTTTTCCTTTTGTAGATTGTTTAGATATATTAGATTAGTCTCATAATTGGATTAATTAGCATTTTAGAGACTCTGACCAGTTTAATTAGGCTTTTTAGTCATTTATTTTCATTTCTATAATTATTCTACTAATGGCTTATTTCATGCTTGCATGTTCTCCATTTCATAATTTGGCCATTAGGTAGATGCAATTGATTTTCCTTTACATATTTTAGGATATTATTTCATGATTAATATAGGTTTAATATATTTCTTTCACTTTCTTGATTATTGCTATTCATTACATATTTTTGTGCAAGTATCTTCTAAAAGCCTCATCAAGAGAGGTCTCCTTTGTTGCTAATAATTTCTTGTTGTTTATTGCACACAGGACTAATAGGGTTTTGGTATGCAAGGTAACAAATACCTCTAATCATGGATAAGAGGGTCATCGACATCGTAGAGCAGTTTGTGTCACCCTAGAAGGCATTTGATCGCATCTAACCTTGAGAGAGATTAGACACTATTGTAATTGTTGTATCAAATGGGTATCCCTAAGAGGGACAAATCTGTAATTCAACTCCGTTGAAATTAATAAATGATTCCTTGTATTCATTTCATTTCTTTTTGTCAATTTATGCATGCCTATTTGTGTATATTTTATCAATTGCAATAGTTAGACCAGGTGTGAGCCTTTTTAGTGGTTACAACATATTGCTTCTTCCATAGTATCTCTTATGCTTCTAAATTTATATTTGTTAGATTTAGTATATTGGATTAATCTTGTTTCTTTTCTAAACCACAAATCTAAGTATAAAGTTCTAGGATGAACTTAGAGGTGACCTAAGGGAATTGAGACCCCCTTAGGGTGAACATAGAGGACCTAAGGGAAATAAGATCCCCTTAGGGAGATTTATGGCTAAGTTAGGGAAGACTTCATTGGAGTTAATATAACTTGTTGAAAGACATGATTGATAGCTAAAATCACAGTACACGTAGCATACCTACACATAATGGTTTACATAGAGCATGGAGATACGTGTGCACTTTCCAATGGTTGGAAGTGATAGGTCAAGCTCATCTTAGTTGATGATATAGATAGACTTATTTGTAGTAATACATGATACACCTACATAAACAATACTTGTGTTAGGGTATCTTGTAGATGTAGCTCTTCAAGAAAATCTTAGGGGATTAAAAAAATTAAGTGCATTTTAGTTGGGTTAGGGGTTTATGAATCCCTCTCCTTAAAAAAAAAAACTTCTTTTCTTTTGTGTATTTTTTGTTGCTTGTTTTTGGGTCATTACATTTGGTATCAGAGCTCTAGGTATGAGGGTATATAGCTTCTATGTGTGCTAAAGGGATTTATATGTCTCCAATGAAGGCTTTCTTAAAGTATAAGCTAAAGTTGGGATGATATAGAATACCCTAATTGCTATCTAATGGGAATTAACATCAAGGGTGAGTGGGTGTTAAAATACTTTAGTATGAGCTTCGGTGTTAATGATACATATTAGCCTAGAATATTACCCTAGTTAGGTTATTAATGCATCTAGCAAGAGAACTTTGTATTATGGCTTGAATTAGAGATACAACTTAATATGAAACGGTAATCTAATCTTATTTTCTTGGATGGAACCAGGGTAAAATGCCACCTAAGACTAGAAGAGAGAGGTGTACCCCTAGGAAAACTCAACAAAGTAATTTCAAAGGAATCCATGATGAGGGTCCAATAAAACCCAACAATGAGGTATAAGACCTCACTGCTACTGTCACTACGATGCAGGATCAGATAAGACAATTGTTGGAAACAACTACAAAACAAAATTCATAAGCTAGAGGCTTACAGGTTGGTCAAGCTAGTGGACTAACTACAGAGCAAGTACAAACCAAAACCTTTGCAGAAAATGAAATAGCTAGGGATATGAAAAACATTTCTATCTCCAAATTTTATGGGGAGGGTAAAGGAGATGCAGCTGAAGCATGGCTGAGAGAAGCAGAGGTTCATTTTGTGATAAAAGGTTATTCTTCAGGTACCCAAACACTTTGGGCCATGATAAACCTAGAAGGGGTTACTTTAGAATGGTGGGAAACCCACTATGAAGAAACTAATGTTGAACCTATTGACACTCCATGGGAAGAATTTATAAATATATTTAAGAAAATATTTCTAACAAAGAATTTGTATGCCCTAAAGTTTGATGAGTTTTCCAGTCTAAGACAAGGAACCAACATAGTGGAGGTGTACTACAAAAATCTGATAAGATTTTTTAAATATGTACCTATTTATAATGAGAAAATGTGGGTTCACAAGTTTACTCATGGGTTGGTGTCTAGGATAAAGCATGATGTAGACATGCAGGAGCCTAAATCGTTGTAAAAGGCGTATGACTTGGCAAAGAAAGCAAATTCAATGGCACCTTATCTGAGCAAGATCAAAAAGAAATAAAGAAGAGTAATAGTTATGGGTTTGTCAAATGGGAGTCTGAACAAGATCGAAAGGATAAGAACCCCCAAAATACTAAGAAGAAATTTAATGAAAACCAAAAGAAGTTCAAAAACAACTTTCATAAGAAGGACAACAAACCCGATAATACCAAGCCTCAAACATAGAAGTTACAAGCTCTAGCTCTAGTAGTTAAGATAGGGTATCAAAAGCTTGAAAAGTAGAAAGGACCCAAGGAGGGGTGCTACAATTTTTAAGGTCCTCATTTTTATAATCAGTGTCCATATCGATCAGGGACTAGCACAACTAATGCAAAATAAAAGGAACATGAACATCGGATCTATGCCACAACAAAAAAGCAGAAGCTAGAGGGACAAGCTATCCCATTTCTTGTGAAAGGTAAGGTTTTTAACAAAAAATTAAATATTTTGATAGATAGTGGAGCCACTGAGAGTTTTATTTCTTCTATTCTAGCAAGGATCATGTCAGAAAGGCCAGGATATTTAGCTCAAGGGTGGAAGGTTGAGTATGGTTATGGGTAGACCTACTCGGTGAACCAATGTTATCCAATGGTAGAAATTGCTTTATCTAATGGGACCACAGGATGTTGTTTATATGTAGCTCCCCTTCATGCCTTTGATGTGATCCTAGGGATGGATTGGCTATAGGCTCATAAAGTCTTGATCAATTTTTAGGATCAATGAATTGAGTATTCAGAAGGAGGCAGAAGGAGACTAAGAATTCATAGCAAACAAGGTGCATTTAAACCTCAAATTTTGTCAGCTATGTCATTGAAAAGGACCCTAAAGAGAGGAGGGATAGTTTATATGGTAAAACTTAATAAAGTGGAAGATGATAAGAAGAGATAATTACTAGGAAAACATCCAATTTTATAGGATTTTAAGGATGTATTTCCATAGGACTTACGTAGATTACCTCCTGTGCGAGAATTTGACTTCACAATTGATCTTATAATAGGAACCAAACCTATTCATAGATCATTGTATAGGATGAATCCTATTGAAATGCAAGAACTAAAGGTTTAATTATAAGTATTATTGGAGAAGAGTTTGATACAACCAAGTGTGTCACCGTGGGGTGCATTGGTTTTATTTGTGAAAAATAAGGATGGTTTTTTTAAGATTGTGTATCGATTATAGGATGCTAAATAAGGATACAATCAAGAATCAATATCATTTACCTAGGATTGAAGATTTATTTGACCAAATAAAATATGCCAAGGTGTTCACTAAGATCGATCTAAGATCGAGATGTCACCAATTAAGAATACATAAGGAAGACACTCACAAGATGACATTTAAGACTAGGTATGTGCATTATGAGTTTATAGTACTACCCTTTGGTCTGACTAATGCCCCAACTACATTCATGAGCTTAATGAATTGTGTGTTCAGAAGACACTTAGACCAATTTTGTCCTAGTATTCCTAGATGATATCCTAATATAGTATCGAGATAGAGAAGAGCATGATAAAAATCTTAGGATCATGTTAGAATTGTTGAGGAGAAATCAACTTTATGGAAATCTAACCAAGAGTGAGTTCTATATTCCAGAGGTACGGTATCTTGGACATATCATATCAGTTAAAAGAAATTGTTGTGGATATAGAGAAGATAGAGGCTATCCTGAATTGGCCACCCCCTACTAATGTGATTGAAGTGTGAAGCTTCATGGGGTTAATGGGCTACTATAGATATTATATAAAGGATTACTCGAAGATTGCTAGAACAATAACTAACCTTCATAAGAAGGGAAAGGAATTCAAGTGGTCATAAAAGTGTGAAGTTGCCTCTGCATTACTAAAACATAAGCTTACTACTGCACCAATACTAAAGGTTCATGAACCACAAGGGGACTTTTCTGTATGCATGGATGCATCATTAGAAGGGTTAGGAGGGGTACTATCACAAGAGGAGTCAGTAGTGGTATATACTTTAAGGATTCTTAAAATGCATGAAGTTAATTATACTACACATGATTTAGAGCTAGCTGTAGTGGTGCATGCTTTAAATATTTGGTGCCACTACTTGGTGGGAAGACCCTTTGAATTAAAGACTGACCATCAAAATCTGTGGTACATATTCACTCAACCTATACTCAATGCGAGATAAAGGATATGGGTTGAATTTATTGCTGAGTATGATTTTGAGATTGAGTACATAAAAATAAAGGAGAATAAAGTCGATGATTCTTTGAGTAGAAGAAAATATATAGCAACCATAACTAGAATTCACATGGACCTGATGGATTGAGTGAGACAGGAATAATCTCAGGATGAGTATTGCCAAGGAATTCAAGATAATATGAGTAGAGATCCTGAGAGAAATAAGGAATTTAGTATGAAATATGACATTTTGTGTTATAAGGGAAGAGTCATCATACCAAAATGGGGCATTTAAGGAAATTAATAATGCAAGAAGCCCATAGATCTCCTTATTCTGCTAATCTTGGAGGAGCCAAAATGTGAGAAAACATGAAAAGAACCTTCATTTGGGTAGGAATGAAAAAGAACATCACTAATTTTGTTGCTCAATGCCTCGAATGTTAGAAATTTAAGGTAGAATGCTAGTATCTTGTAAAAAAATTATATCTGCATGATATACCTACACAAAAATGGTAGGTTATATCCATGGATTTTATAGTTGGTTTACCAAAAAATTGGTATCAACATGATGCCATATTTGTAGTAGTCGAAAAATTGAATAAGGTTACACATTTCATACCTAGGAATACCAAGGATGATGCTCAAGTGGTGGCTAGTAGATTCGTCAAAGAGGTATTCCAATTGCATGGGTTTCCCGAGGTAATCATTTCATATAGAGACTCCAAATTCACCTCTAAATTATGGAATTTCCTTCATAGTGCAGTCAATATGAAACTAAATATGAGTTTAGCATACCACCCTGAGATATATGTTCTAACAGAGTGGGTAAACCAAGTTCTAGAAGACATGCTCTACATGTACTGCATGTATTAGAAGTCTAATTGGGAAGATTTTCTACCTCTAGTATATTTTGCCTATAATAATAGACATCACTCCTCACTAGGAATGACACCTTTTGATGTCTTGTAAGGGTGAAAGTGTAGAACACCATTGTCTTGGGATAACCTAGAAGACCAAGTTGTGATTGGGCTAGAAATGGTCAGAGTGATGGAAGATCAGCTAAAGGTAATTAGGCAAAGACTTAAAGAAGTTACTTATAGGTAGAAGAGTTATGCAGATCTAAAAAGGACTCCAAGAGAGTATTCTATTGGAGACAAGTTGTTCTTAAGGGTTAAGCCAAAGAAAAGTGCTATCAAATCCATAAATTTGGATCCAAGTTTTTTGGGGCCCTTCGAAATCATGGGAAAGATCAGTCCAGTTGCATACCAACTTGCCTTACCACCCAACCTGTCCAAAATCCATGACACCTTCCACATATCCTTGCTTAGAAAATATGTTTCTAACCCTGAACATGTGTGGGATGTTTCTAATTTGTATATGGTAAATCCGAAGGCCATTGAAATACTACCAATGAATATTGTTGAGTTTCATTCTAAGTCTATGCAGAATCAGACTCTTGAGCAATGAAAGGTCTAGTGGGACCAATTTTTAGAGAGAAATACCACTTGGGAAAAAGTGGAAGTTATGCAAAAACATTTTTCCTTTTTGTTTGAAGCTATATAATGTAATAATTTTTATTTTTGAAAAAAAAAAATTGGAAACACCGAGGACGGTGTTTAGTTCTAGCAGATTAGGATGTCATGACCTTCCCTAGTGGACTATTTGGCACAAAGAAACAATGTATTAACCTATGATGTGGTAATACCTAGTTTGAGCAATTGAATCCAACTATATGATGTGTAGTTGATTTAGAAGAGTATGTTATTTCTAACATATTGCTAAGTGTGTAGGATCAAGTATGCTCGTAGGTGGAGAAGGCATAATCATCCACCAGAAATGAGGGTACTCAATATCATGGGGAAATGATGATTAAGGTGACTCAAAGGTAATATTGATAGATACCTTCATATAGGTATGCATTGTTGGAAGGGATAATCATCAATAACTAGTCACCTTGAGCTTTAGTTGATAGCCTAGTAGCTATCGTAAATCCTTTGGCTGAGATAGGTGATTGGGTTGATGGAAATATTCCCTCTTTGTTTGTTGTGTAAATTTAATTGCTCTTTACTGCATCACTTACTAATTCATGACTTGAATAACATAATGTTGAAATTCAATAGGAGAATATTTTGCAATATGTATGTGTATGCGTAAAGTAAATTGTTATTTTGAAGTGATAATAGATCATCATTTTATAAATAAAAGTTGATTAAATTTAAATGATAAATGAAAATTCATTTAAATTAATTAAAGAAGTTTTAATTAAATGATAATGTAAATTCATTAATAAACTTTATTTAAAGAGATAAATGAAAATTCATTTATACTAAATAATATAAGTATTATTTTAGAATGATAATGAAGTTCATTTTTATAAACAAAATAAATATATTTTAAATGATAATAAGATTTATATTTTAAAGGTATTTTAATAAAAGGGATTTTAATTATATTAAAATGTTTTAAATATCCAACCTTGTCCAATGCACTCTATTTGCCTAAAGGAGTATTATAATTAATGTATTGGGATCTCCACGGTATGGAAATAGTAGTTGTTAAGGTAAGCATACCTTGTCGTACAGAAAGGGAGGATAAGAATTGAAGGGAAGCATTAAAGAGCGGACATGGCTTGAGGTTGCATGCTTTTTGAGGATTGTGAGGGTGATGGATGGGCTATCTAGGATGGGGGTGCATTAAAAAAATAAATAAAGAAAAGGATCAAGGAGGAAGAAGGACACGACTATGAAATCAAGATAGGAAAGACGCTACTATGAAAAATCAAAGAGGGACGATGCCATTATTGGTAGCTTCGATGAGGAAAGAGTACCTGCAGTGAAGTGATTGAAGGTTTTTAAAAATAGAACCAACCCTCTGCTTGATAAACTTAAAAAATATATATATGCTTTGGATTTGAGTTAGTCAAGAGCTTGAATCCCTGTGTCGCCTGGTACCTGTGGAGTTGTGTTTGATGTATTCACATGAGTTGACCCTATCCTTGTAGAACATTGAGTTGTTAGCTCAGAGAACGTTCATTAAGGTGAAACTTATCCTTGTTAGGTGGTAGTAGTTCCTTTGAGACCCCCGATAGTCTTGTAGTAGAAAACCTAGACTGTGGACGTTGCTTGTTCTTTTAGAAATCGACCATATTTGGTCTGTGAGCACCCAACCCCTTGAGCGATGAGCTACATGAGTGTCTGGAGACACTCATACTTTTAATGTTAGTTTTTTTTGCATCACCGATAGTTATCTATAGAAGGAAAATCCTTGTTCTCCTCAGTTGTAGAGCTACCATGATAGCACTACTCATTGTCTAGGATGGTAGAGGACCACGATTATCAGGGGATGAAGCCTCCCTCATATAACATTGAGGATATAGCCTTAGAGAGTAAAGGTAACTTGAGAACACCCTATGGGTGTTGGGTTATGTACTAATGAGTGCACGAATATTGGAGGTCTTCTATGCACATGTATATGACTGGGTCAATAGATCTAGTAAGTCATTTTCCCAACATTCTATTGTTTATCTCCTATCTAAGTGTGATCATTTGTTGCTAAGAACCCCTTCCATAGTATGCTAAGCAATTTATGGTTGTAGACACCCTTGTTTGGTAAAGAGGAATACTCACGGTTCTTAGTAAGCCTGCAATTACGCCTTGGTTGGGAGAACCTGTTTAATATAATTTATATTAATTACATATGATGTATAAGTTATATTAATTAAATATGATGTATAAGTTATATTAATTAAATATGATGTATAATTTATATTAATTAAATATGATGTATAATTTACATTAATTAAATACGGGGTTATTTAATTAATAGAAAGAAAGGATCACATGATGTTATTTTATTAAGAGAAATAAAGGATCATATGATGGTATTTTTAATTAAACATGATGTTATTTAATTAATAGAGAGAAAGGATCACATGATGGTAATTTTTATAATTAAATGTGATGTTCTTTTCTTAAGAGAAAGAAAGGATCATATGATGGGATTTTTAATTAAATATGATGTTATTTTATTAATAGAGAGGAAAGATCATACAATGGTATTATTAATTAAATAAAATGTTATTTGATTAATATACAAAGAAAACATATGGTTGCAATATTAATTAAATAAGAGGTTATTTAATTAACATAGAGAAATAAACATATAGTTTGTTAAGTAAACATGTTGGTTGTTTTGCATATTAAAGTAAGGTGACTTTAATATATGAGAAGAGGGAAAGGTAGTTTGCTTTGTGAACTAAAATTGAGATTTGATTCTTTAAAAGGAAAGGGAGCCATGTGTATTTAATGATTAAGGGTTGTGGGACTTTAATTCATTGAATAAGGGTGGGTTGTTTGAAAGTGAAAACTAGATTCTATTTGAGTATGTTGAATAACTCTCTAAATGTACTTGAGAGGTGAAAATAAAGAAAGGATTATTTAGGATGTCAACTATGCATTAGATGGTTAAAATATGGATTAAAATTGTATAGTTGCAATTTGGTAAAGTAAATTTTAGATGCATTTAGAGGCATGCCTATCCTAAACCATGAGTGCCCTGATCCCCTACTATCCTCAAACGATCAATGGAAAGAGAGGGAAGACAAAGGGAGCAGACAAGAACAATGCAATATTTTGTTCTCTACTCACCATCTATTTACTTATGATCAATTAGCCTAGATTTGTAAGGATATATCCCTAAATTGAAATTATGTAATATGTTATTATTTAAGGGTATGGAGGTTTTTACCATACCAGATTACATGTAATAATATATCAATGATATGTATGTATCTTTACTTTATTGTTCAATGGTTTATATTTTGTATTAATCCTCTTTCCAATCAATGTATCTTCTTTTAAATATTGCTTCTTTCATAGTATCTCTTATGCTTCTAAATTTATATTTGTTAGATTTAGTATATTGGCTTACTCTTATTTCTTTGCTAAACCACAAATCTAAGTATAAAATTCTAGAATGAACTTAGAGGTGACCTAAGGGAATTGAGACCCCCTTAGGGTGAACATAGAGGACCTAAGGGAAATAATACCCCCTTAGGGAGATTTATGGCTGAGTTAGGCAAGACTACATTGTAGTTAGGATAGCTTGTCGAAAGATGATATTAATAGCTTAACTACCAGTACACGTAGCATACCTACGCATAATGGTTTATGTAGAGTATGGATATGCATGTGCACTTTCCAATGGTTGGAAGTGATCAGTATAGCTCATATTAGTTTATGATATAGATAGACTTATTAGTAGTAATACATGATACACCTACATAGATGGTACTTGTGTCAAGGTATCTTGTAGATGTATCTCTTTGAGAAAATATTAGGGGATTAAAAATATTAAGTGCATTTTAGTTAGGTTAGGGGTTTATGATTCCCTCTTCTTAGTAAAAAAAAAAAATATTTTCTTTTGCTTATTTTCTATTGCTTGTTTTTGGGTCATTACATCTACCTTGGTGAAGATATAGGACCCAGATAGGGGAACCTTTTAGCTTCCTACTAGATAGGCAACACTAGCACTCGAGGATGTATATTGCATTATTTGAGTACCAGTGGAGGGGTTATGTGGTAAGGTTGGACATGATAAGGGGTATGAATGAGCTAGATATTTGGAGATCGATGGTGGTATGTGAGTGTGAAGGGTGGAGGGATCATGTACTTGGTGATGTATACCAAGAAGGAGTTGGAGACATTACCCACCTTGGTCATGTTCTTGTTGTCCAACATAGTGGCATCGAAAAACACTAGTTATCGATTTCCATGGAACACGATCAGGCTAGTATAATATATGATCACTAAGCCTTGGATGTATGGATGGGCATGATCTACTGGATAAATTTTACTTGGATTTGTATGAGGTGAGGAGGTAGGGGTATAAGGTTCTAGGTTGTAGTGTATTATTGTAGTGTTGGGACTTGGAGAATTACAATATGACTTGGCCTGTGGGCTTGCCTAGTGAGGCATGGGATGGGGATCAACCCTATGCTATGACATGGTGGGTGATCGAGGAGGTGCAGTTGAGTCATCCTAGCCATACTAGTCAGAGTACAAATATCTATGTTTTGGACTGACACATGATCAGGTGCATTGGTGACCATGGTGAGGTGCCACTTGGACTAGTTATGGGAAGCAACTATGGAGAGTTTAGTAGGCTATATGGATTGTTGGGCAACACAAAAGTGAGGTGGAGCTGATCCATTTATTATGGGTATTGAGGAATTTTGAGCTATAATAGAGTATTCCTAAGGCACTATAGGCACCATCAAAATGAGATGGGTCTATCCTATGCAGAGGTATGGTGGGTGATATATGAGGATGATGTGGAGATAGATCTCCTTAATGTGGATGATGTAGGGACTACCATTGAGTATGATGTATGTATCACTACATAGCAACAATGGGCACCAAGTCAAGTAGTTTATGAGGAAAATGAGGATGGGTATGAGGATGAGGTATAGGTTGAGGTGAAGGAGGAAGATGAAGCTCCTAGACATCGAAAAAATTTGTGTTCTAGCGATCGAGGGAGGTGGGTGAGAGATGCAGTAGAGTAGCCTTCATATATTGGAGGTGATGGTGATGGTAGGGATGATATGGAGGAGGTTCTAGAGATACCTCCAAGTCAGAGTGAGGAGAAGTGGATAAAGCTTAAACAGATGGTGGTGGATCAAGATGTAAAGATAGCGGCTTGGAATGAAGAGATAACGACATGAAATGCAGAGATTACTTGGTTGCAAGTGGAGCTAGATGTATGGATGGCTATAGGTGGATGTGATAATAGTATCATGAGGCTCTAGGTAGAGCTAGTACAAAGGTATTATTTCCAAAGGTATGATGTTACACCTTCAATATCAAGATGGATACATCTAGGATTTTGAGGATCTATTGATGTAGCACCACATTGGACTTCCATATTAAATCTTTGACTCCATATCTAGACATGTTAGGCATAGTGAGTCTAGGCATAGTGTATCTAGGTCTAGGGCTCCATAAGTATCATAGGGATCCTCTTATAGGTGGTAGATAGTGCTAAGATGCACTTATGAGCCTTGGTGCTTCATTGTATATAGCCTTCAAAAATTCACTATACATGCAATATTATATATATACATGGATTTTACTTTTGTGTGGATGATTTTGTTTGAATGCATGTATATATATGTGATGGATGATGATGTGTATGAATGCAAATGAATTAATGCTCTAATTATTATTCATAGTTTAGATTTTACTTGACCATTTATAGCATTGTTGTTTAATTAGGGGCACCAAAATAGTGGCATGTGAAATGGAATACTCATGTAAGATATGTATGTTGATATGGAAAATTGATATGGATGTTGATATGGAAAACTGATTTTTTTGCAGAGACTTAGACATACTAGTGATATCAAATAAACTCACTAATTTTCTATCCAATTTCTCTAAGACCAAATGTGTGCACAGTGAATTCATTTACCAAATCATGAGTATGGTAATGACTTGAGATAATCGAGAACCAATGTGTGTGCAAGTGATTTAATTAACCCATTTTGAGTAAATTGAGGTGAAAACCTATCATGGATAAGACCAAGAAGCTAGTTTATCCTTATGTGTGGTCAGAGGTCTCTTCAGGAGAGATGTGTCACCATGCATGAGCATACTCCACTACTAGTCAAGCATCTATAGTTGCAGTGGAGGTTAGCTCCATAGTGTAAGAATCTGATCTCTAAGATTTGGGGATTCCAAATTTTTGAAGAACATAAGCTTATACTAAGATCAAAATTTTACTTTTCTTTCCAAAGCAATCTCATCCAATATTATCAATTACAATAATGATATAATGCATAGATCATCATACACATAAGAGACACATATTTAGTGTGGTTCATCTAATGTGGGCTACATCCATAGAGAATATATTTCTTATAAATTTTCTCAACAAATCTCCTAGGAACCAATTCCCTATTACAATGTTTATGGGTACCAGCCCAAAGGAGACACCAATACCCTACGATCAAGTTTATGTACCTCTATCCATAGGAGACACCAATCCCCTTTGATCTAGTTCATGGACCTCTATCCAAAGGAGATACCAATCCCATTTACTCTGGTTTATGGACCTCTATCCATAGGAGACACCAATCCTCTTTACTCTGGTTTGTGGACCTCTATACATAGGAGACACCAATCCCCTTTGCTTTGGTTTTTGTACCTCTATCCATAAGAGACACCAATCCCCTTTGCTCTGGTTTGTGGAACTCTATCCTCAGGAGACACCAATCCCCTTTGCTCTAGGTCATGGACCTCAATCCATAGGAGACACCAATCCCATTTTCTCTAGTTCATGGACCTCTATCTACAAGAGAGACCAATCCCCTTTTCTTTGGTTTGCTCCAAATCCTACTCAAATCTACTCCAAGCCTACTCACAAGGCTTGCTTAAATTTAATCCAAGCATACTCACAAAGATTGCTTAAATTTAATCCAAGCCTACTCAAAAGGCTTGCTCAAATATTCTCCAAGCTTACTCACAAGGCTTGCTTAACTCTACTCCAAGCCTACTCACAAGGCTTGCTCAAATATGCTTCAAGCCTACTCACAAGGCTTGCTCAAATATGATCCAAGACTACTCACAAGGCTTACTTAAATCTACTCCAAGCCTACTCACAAGGCTTACTCAAGTCTACTTCAAGCCTATACATAAGGCTTGCTTAGAAATCTGCTCAAATCTACTCCAAGCCTACACACAAGGCTTGCTCAAGTCTGCTCCAATAACCTACTCAAATTTACCTCAATAACCTGCTCAAATTTACTCTCAAATCCTACTCACAAACTCTGCTCAACCTATTCACAAAATCTCCTCAACCTATTCACAAAATCTACTCAACCTACTCACAAAACATGCTCAACCATTCCTAATTTTTGCACAGAAACAATTGCATATATCTTTCCCAAAAGTGCTTTCTTTGACTAAAGTAATTCAGACATATTATACTCAAAATTATTTTTCTTCATGAACATATAGAGAATGCTATGCATTACAATTACTCAATATGTTCTTCTCACATTCATTAAGTCTATTGCTTTCACATGTCTCACATTCATTGCATTCAAAAGGATACTCTAGTCTAGCACTTGATAGTTGACCTTCTTATGTACTTCCAAAATTAATCAAAACCAATGTACATACTTGCTTCACAAAACTGATCTATAACCCTTGCAAATTTATTTCCAATATCACTCAAAACTAATGCATAGATTTGCTTCACAATATTGGTCTATAACCCTTGCAAGTTCATTCCCAATATGACTCAAAGTTAATGCACCAATTTTCTCTCAAACCCTTGCTAGTATACTTCCAAACCCTTGCACATATTTCCAATTTTATTCAACAATAATGCAGAATTTTACTCTCAAACCCTAGAACATATATTTTCAATTTAATTCAAAAATAATGCACAATTACTTCCAACTTCAATAAATCACTAATGCACATCAAATAAATCCTTATACCTCCACCATATGACATCAAAAATATTTTCTTCAAACAAAACCACCTTAGAAAAGAGTTAAATCACATACCTCTAAAAACTGCCTTGATGATGATGTACTTTCAAAACCTATCTCAAAAATAATTTCCCTTTCTTGTGCCACTTCAAAAATTGATTAGTAAATTTCTCTTTCAAATCATCCACATTAAAAACCTTCTCAAAAGATGTGCATAATAAGGCTTGAAAATTATGTTTTATAACTCCTTTTTAGTCTCCCAAAAAATTTCCTTTTATCATACAAAATTACATTTAAAAATTAAACCATAATCACACCTTATAACTCCTAATTTTATAATGCACAAAAGATAATTTTAAATTCACCCCAATATAACTTATAACACCTACTAACACAATGTGCAAATGACAATTTTTAATTCACTCCCATGCACCTTATGACTCCCTTTCTAAATCAAAATATAAACAAAATTTCCAGTGCATAACCTTTTCACATAAGCTTTAATAAAAAATTTAGGCTCATACCTCAACCATACAAGCCAGTGAACATGACGAGAATTGAACACCAAACCTTTGCCCATGCAGTTCCCAAGAAAAGGCATGGCAACCAGCTGAGCTACCCTTGTGAGTAGTAACAAATATGCAATATGAACATGTTGAAGTCTTCCTTGTCAACCAAAATGATTTCCTCACTTCCAAGAAAAATGTACCTGCCCAAAGTCGACCCTATGATTTTCCTACCCCCAATGCCTTAACACTAGCTCAATGAACAACTGAGCTAGTAACTTAGTTGAAACTATATGTGTAGCACTTAGCCCTTGTCCTTCATTCACTTTCCACATAGATTTCATTCTCTTAATTCTATATTTTTAGATGAAGCACAAAGAGATACCATATGCTTCCCTTAAAAACATTAGCATTACAAATGATTTGATGTTTAATTTATATACCTTTCACCTCTTTTCTCACGACATCGATGCTTGATATTTCAATATGGTTTTTGAATATTAAAATTGCTTTCTAAATGTTGGCACCAATGCATATAACTTTATATTATAATATTATAATAAATATTATAATATTATATTTTTGAACCTTTGGTCTTCTTTTTAATATTTAAACTTTAAACCTTTGTCTTGCCTTTTCTTTTAAACCTTGGCCTTCTCATTTAAACCTTTGTCTTGCCTTCTCTTTTAAACCTTGGCCTTCTCATTTAATATTTAAATCTTACCTTCTCTTTTAAACCTTTATCTCAAACTATTTTGTTCCAAGTAACTCTTAAACCTCTTTTTCCTTCTTTATTATATTTAAATCAATATTATAATCCTTTTATTTTCAACAATTGTCCTTACTTTGAGATATATTTTTTCTTGAATAATTGTCCAACATTAGAAGAATATTTCTACCTTAAATACATGCATCCTTTTTACATCAACCCTTTGACATAAATGACAACTCAATATGATTAATATTTTCAACACTTCTTAACCATCTGACTTGAAATGTAGTTCTATCCTTACAAATTGAGGATTTATGGTCTGTGATGTGTAAAAGATTTAGAGTTTTGAGAATCAAATTCTCAACCGAAGTGTGATGAGAATTTAACCCTATCCTTACTAATCTTTATTTTATTTAGAATTAATTGTGATAGTTGTGAATAACATGAAGCTGATTATTAATTAGGTGCAATAGAATAGATAAACTTACAATGGAATCACGTAGGTTACATTGGTTGTAACAATTTACAAAACATGGTCAACTACTGTAACTAACAGATAAAAATATTCTAAATATGGATGCCAACTAACTATTAGAATACAAAGGACAACTCTAAAAGTCTAACTGAACATCCTAAAAAATAACAAACATATTTCCAACATGGGTATACTATGCCTCACGTAAATACAAAGTGCAAGAAATAGAAAATATCTAATGTGGGTATACTATACCACATAATACAATGCAATATAACTTAGGCTTATAAATAAACCTAAGGTAATATAATATCCTCAACACTCCTCACAACCATAGAAGCATTGGATCCCAATGCTCTCAATAAATGTGGAAATTCACGGGCCACCTAATGGTGAGGAATCCAGCAAGCCATATGTGGAAAGTGGTCACGATGGGCGATAAGGTAAGAAGTGGAAGAACCATGTTGAGTGTGATGATTTTTCATCTTGAAAACTCTATCTATAATGAGTGAAAGTTGATGATCGGGTTCCACTACTACTATAGGGTTGATGACAGGTTTAGGTACCAAAGGAGGATCTTGATATGGTGTCTCTAGGAAGTGTTGCTTATCCAAAGTATGCCAAACTCTATCTCCAACCTGAAACGAGTGAGGACTACAATGCTTTCTATTCACCCTTTAATGCTCCTACGAAGTCTTCTACAAGTCCTATGTTATCTTTCCCTGAAGGTTATACCAATGCTGAATGAAGGAAGTGACCTTAGCTTACTCCTCCATATGTGTAATTGTGGAAGAGGGCAAAGCAAAAGGTAACTTATATGGATCAAGTGGTTGTGTGTTCTTAGGTGTACCTAAAATTATACCAATGGAATGGTTGGTATATTTTTCATGAGTGAGAGTGATGGGTTCCTTAACTACGAGCTCTTGTGATTGTTCATTTTGGGGAAGTGAAGCTTCTTCTTTATCATGTGTCTTTTATGGTGCTTGTTCTTTCTCTTGTGTGGGACTTATGCAAGTAGGAACCAAAATAAGTGCTTGTCTTAATGGATTATGAACTTGCCTACAAATTAGCATCAAATTTGATGTGGGTGTAGTACTATGTATCAAATATATTTTATCATGCAAGTCTAAAGTTTATGTGTTATTTTTAGCATGATACATCGTATTCCTATCAAATTGATAGGGTTTACCAAGCAATAATCCATAAAAATCCATTTTAGTAACATCATATCTTACTTTGTCCACAAACTTATCACCAAAATAAAAATTCAAGGTGAAATGACCAGAAGTTGACATTTGATCTAATAACAAGTAATAACACAAGTCATTCAGAAATATATGCTTTATTCATGATAAATTTGATATGGGTTACAAATAGGGCGAATTCCCCTTTTTCCTTTCATGAATACACTATAGGCCTGATGCCTTCTTTTGATGTCCCTCAGTGTAGGTGGGCTTATTTGTATGTGGGCCACCATCGGGTTGTTGTTGGTTTGATGTTGCTTTCCCTCTTCAGATTTGCTGCATAACCTATGATTAACCTGCAAAAGGGTGTCAGTACGATGGGGGGCTTGCCTTAGTCAGGCCCCATGTTTATAAAGATGAAATGACTATAAAATCATAACAAAACATGAAATAAACTATGCAAAAAGTAATAATATGGTGAAAGGGAGCTTACCACCCAAATCTAGAGTGATTTGGGGCCTATAGACCCAATTCGCCACCCGGGGGGTGAACTGAGGCCAGATTCATGGGGCAAGGGGCGATCTGAGCTGTGATGCCTCTTCTGCAAAATCCTTCCGGTGGGTCGACTCCTAGGCATCTGGGGTGCCTCTGTGTATCATTGAAATCTGACTGTGTGCACCGGGAAATGACTGTTCAATATTGGCTTTCCATTTTAGTAGAGTAACTGTGCTTTGTTGAATTTGTGAATCAGACTTAATTAGGGGTTTGGGACCCATTATTTATAGGCAAAGGCAAGGTGCAAGGGGGGTTAGATAGACTAAACCTAGGTTTGATTCTGACTAGGGTTAGGTTAAGAAATGCAATGTGGCAACATCACATTCCTTATGAGAAATATCTCATCCTCACACATGTGTGAGGATGGATTAGGGCTAATCCTAATTAGGAGGTGCTTAAGCCAATTTAAGACATGATTAAAGAAATATCTCAACAAACCCTAATTTCACACATGTGGGAGGATGTAATTAGTGCTAATCAAGATTAAGGGTTATTTTAATCAAATTTACCCTAAAAAGGTGACTTAAGTGAAGTCAACATTAAATTAGAATTTGGTAATTGACTTATTAATTATTTTGGTCAACTAATACCCCGTGGGGGCCTCAATTGCATGTGAATAGACCGTCGAATGATATCCCAATGCATCGGATGTAATTTGGAAGGCTTATGAGGGTTTAGGACCTGAAAGCCGATGAAGTGATACATGGAAGTCTACATATTACTATGGTAAATTATGGCAATCTACGTATTACTACGCATGACTACACATGACTACGCATGACTATGATAGCCTACAATAGCCTAGGGATGTCTGGAATCACCTATGGATACACAAGAAGTAGCAATGTGCAACTTTTGGGTGTCTACATTTGCCCCTTTTTGTACTATACTATGTAGAACACAGTTTAATACAAAAATGTGAAGGGTTTGTGCAGAAGGAAAAGGGATAGAAGGGGAATGGAATCCAATCAAAGGGTATGTAGCCGCTCGAAGCATGACCATACAACATCAATCGGATATCCAAGGAAAAGAAGAGAAAGAATGGAATCTAATCGAAGGTATGTAGCTGCTCGAAGCATGACCATACAACATCAACTTGATGTCCACAGGGGAAGAAGAGAAGAAGGAAAGAAGGAAAAGAGGAAAGAGATAAAAACAATGTTGGTAAATGAAAATGAATGATTATGAATGCAATGATGTGATTTTTTTGAGTCCGTATGACATTTACGATGCCATACCAGTTGCTTGAGAATGACAACTTTTGACTGCTTTGCTTTTGCGACCAGATCAGCGTGGTCCAAAAGTATGATTAGGACAAAAGCCTAACTAAATATTTGTTGTTGATTGATTGATGAGAACATGGTGACAAGTGTCAAACCATTTGAACTAAGTTGACATTTAGCTTATTCAAACATGTCATTCATGATGTTCCATGAATGCCAGATATAAATACTCTAAATGTTGCACCAGGATCATGCCAAATGTATCATCCGTTATGTACTCGATGTACAAGAATGCTAGATTGACTTCTCCATTGTCACACATAGCTCTCCTGATGTAACCCATGTCTGATTGTGATTGAGATTATTTTGTATGATAATCTTTAGCAAAAAAATTTGTAGACAAATGCGCTAACCACGCTTTTGGATTTTTGATGTTGTGGTTGCATGCAAAGCTGACTTTGGATATGAATACCCCCTCAAACGAGGAATCAACAATGAGGTGAATGAAGTGTGGTGAATTGATGATGCAACGATTGATAAAAAATACCAATGCATGATGATTATGATTGCAAATGAAGTTAAAAGACAATTTTGGAAGGTTCCTAGGGTTTTAGGGGACAAATGCCTGCTTTCCTAGGGTTTTGGGTGTATTTTGAGGTGTTTTGGTTGAATTCACCACTCGGGGGGTGATTTTGACCTAAATCACCACCCGGGGGCGAATTGGGTTGCGGTTCACCCCTCGGGGGGCGAATTGGTGGATAAGGTATTTTTAAGCCCTAATTTGCATGTGGGGGGCTCATTTTGATGGCGCACGAGATTGGAAAGTGACTTGTGAGAGCATTCAATGACATGAGAGGAGCACGGGTGATGATTGCAAGGGCGACGATGATGAGAGGATGCAAAGCAAGCTAGCAACAGTGCATGGGGATCCACCGGTAAGTGTCCTTTTGCCTTGTTTTATTTTTCTAGGAAAATGTGAATGAGGGGAGGGGAGGTTTTCGTCCTGATTTAAATTTTTTTGCAATTTTTAATTAAAATTTAAACACAAAGTGACAAATAAGCCAAATGGGTATCCAAAAGCGCGATCGGTTTTTGAATTAGACTTGTTTTGACGTCGATTTGACCGGGTGAAGGGTAGAGTAGGTGTAAGGTTTGACCGTCAGTTTTTGGAAGTAACGGTGTACTGACATTGATATGTTTTTGTATTTTTTCCGCTAAAGTAGGAAATGGGTATCCTATTTTGTGACTGTTATATTTTTTTGGCATCGTTTGATGTGATTTTTGAATTTGTCACTTTTAGGAGTAATTTATCAAACCTAGACTGTTAGATTTGACATGTTAGGCGTAAAATTTTGGAAAACCGATGAAAATTTCATCGTAGAAGGGCAAAATGGGTGTCCAAAAATGTTATTTGTTTTGATGAATGACTTTGTTTGGCCTACCTTTGATTTACGTGCCAAGGTGTAGATTAGTGTTAAACTGAAAATGAGCTATAGGGAGCCCGATTTAGACTGTACTCAACGTCTGTTTGAACTTTCACCACTAAGTGGGCAAATGGGTATCCAAAAATATGACTGTTATTTTTGAATTATGTCTACTGACGTGTGTTCAATTTTGATGTATTTATGATAATGTTGACTTTTAGATCTGTGTAGATTGGTATGTTGTTTTTGAATTTTGTCGACACATTTACCGATAAGTGGGCAAATGGGTATCCAAAAATGATATTTATTTTTGTAGATGTTGTTGTTTGGCTTATGTTTGATTTACGTGTCAATTAATAGGTAGTTGTAAATTTGAACTGGGTTGTTGGGAGTCCAAATGATGTTGTTTGTCACGTCAGTTTGAAATTTTGCCATGAAATGTCAAAATGGGTGTCCAAATGTGTGACTGTTATGTCGATGTTTGTTGTCGTGTATTTTGTGCATTGTCTAACATCGAAGTGCATGTCAAATTAAATGTCTTTAATTTGCAAATTTTGATTGATGCGGTTTGATTTGATTGTATTGTTATGTGAGTTACTGATGCGTGGTTTGTTGTGTTTTGGATAGGTGAAGATGCTTGAGCCTCACCATCGGGTGAGGAATATGAAGGATGTATTTGACAAGGTGATGAACTAGGAAGAAGAGCTTAAGTGGTTAGATGATATATGGTTTCGAGGTGTGTGGGAATGTACGAGTATCCACACCAATAGGGCCTATATATACATTATGTGAGTGGTGGGATGCGGATAGGAATACCTTTCATTTTCCCACTAGGGAAATGACTATTACTTTGGAAGATGTGTACTCCATCTATAAGCTATCGATTGAGGGAGTACCTGTGAGGGCCATCGCTGATGAGAGTAAGGATGTGATGTTGGAGAGATTATTTGGGGTAGAGTGGAGAGAGATAGATATCTCTAAGATGGACTATGAGTGGTTGTGGTTGTAGAAGAAGATATTCGATCGACAGTGTGCAGCGATGATGATGATCTCGACATATGCACTGCCTGATAGTTCTAGGGTGTTGTTTACCTGGAATATGCTAGACTTGGTGAGTGATATGGTTGAGTGGAGGGTTGTGTTTTCTTGGGAACCTACTCTATTAGACCAAGTATATCGAGAGTTATACGATGTTGTTCGTGGGAGGAGGACAGGGTTGAGTGTGATTCCTTTGTTGTAGGTATGGGCATGGGAGCACATAGCTATTGAGAGGCCATCTCTATTGCCCCACACTATGCATGTTGAGGGCAAGGAGTATTTGCCCTATGCTTTTAGATGGAGCACAATAGCTGAGCAGGGTATTAAGAGGTCGCATGAGGGTGACCCGCTATTTTGGAGGGGTAAGTTTGAGGATGCTACTCTTGATGATATTAGGTGGAGACCCTGGTTGGGTGGAGTGAGTTGGGATGAGGATGATGAGCAGCTGTGAGCCATCAGACAGGGTAGATGGTTGGTGGGGAGGTATGCCCGATAGACTGAGTACTTTTAGTTTGACCGAGTGAGGAGGTAGTTTGGTTTGCAGTAGGATGTCCCTGGGACTCCTGTAACTTACTTTAGGCAATGGGGAGATAGAGGAGAGTGGCCTGTGGTGCCACCATGGGTTGGAGAGAGGGATCCTCCTATGGATATCCTAGTTGTAGGGGATGTTGGGACAACTTCAATGTTTGATGCATGGTGGGCTTGGCAGAGTTGGGTGCCTGGTAGGGGCATGATTGATCGGTGGGTGGCACCTAATGTTGGGGTATCTCCATCGATGGGGAGGATGGGTAGGAGAGCTCAGGCTGAGGATGTGGTTGTCAATGTAGGGGAGGTTCCTTTACGATGCTCATGATACCACTTGGATGGTGGAGTGAGCACCCAAGATGTGAGGGTGGAGCAGGTGCTCGGGGATGTTGAGGTGGAGGAGGTGTAGGTGGATGTAGATGCTAGTATGGGATAGGCTGCTGGGGCTGAGGTGGAGGGAGGTGTTGGTACTATTGGTGGATGACACCATTGATATTGGTGTATTTATGGATGTAGCATAGTAGATTCCTATTAATATCCCCACGAGGGAGGATGTAGCGGATGAGGCACGGGTGCTACGGGATAGAGTCCATCAGTTGGAGGCTGAGGTGGAGTAGCTGAGGGCTGATATGGTCAGGTAGGGGACTGAGACGGAGCAATTGAGGGTCACGGTGATGAGGTAGGCTCAGACGATTATGAGCCTGACTGGTCAGTTGGGCGTAGAGACTACCAAGAAGTTATTATGTGAGACTTCTCTATTGGTGCATGGGATTCCTCTCCCTGACTATACACAGGTGGTGTCATAGTCTGGGACATAGTCACGAGTGTGGGCACCCTCTCATCAGAGTCAGTGTAGTGTTGCTCCGATAGTAGAGGCTGGTGCTAGAGTTGAGGTGCAGGATCCACCTGCTATGGAGTAGCCTATGGTAGATCCAGTTCCAGAGGTCATTGTAGAGTCGAGCTAGGTAGCAGAGAGGTGCACGAGCCGAGAGGGGCATGGGGAGACTCATGGTGATAGTTAGGAGTTATATCTTTGATTGTAGCCTATGGGTATTTTGGATATTATATGTGATGGGCATGGTCCCAGGTTGTAGCCTTCGAGACATTTTTGGATGATGATATATATATACCTTGATTTTGGTTGTTATATATGATTTGTTATTTTGATGATTTGAAATGTATTGAGTTTATATTTGCATAGATAGCACAATATAGTTCGTAGGTATGTATTATTAATAGATACATATGTGTGAATGGTTTAGATCTATTATCGTTCTTTCATATGGATGAATTGTAGAATATTATGCATGATTATGTTTTGAATGTAGTGTGATGTGATATCGAATGTGATGTTGTTGTATATGTATGTAGGGTGAATGCAATGGTGTAATTTGGCATTGGGATTTATGTGAAATAAAATGTAATAATGTGATTTGCTATTTTAAATGCATATAGGATGAATGCATGGTCGTAATGTAAACTAGGTGTATATGACATAGATGCATGAATGCATGTATGGACTTACTAAAATGCGCCAAGGAAGCACTTGTATCATGGAATTGACCTATATGGATGCGATCCATTCCATGATTTTAGGGTCAGTGGATAATGTAAGGCATGTGTAATGGTTTTGACTAACATAGTTATGACAATCAAATCTCAAACCCTTAGCTATACAAGTTTTATGGCAACTTATAACATAATCGAGCTGGTTCAAAGTCTATCTTGGACCTATGTGTGTGAATGTGTAAGGTTTATTTATCCATTTTGAGGGAGGTAGGATTAACCCATTGTAGATGCTACCGAACTAGCTAGCTCATCCATCCACAATAGTGATCTCTACAAAAGTGAGATGCTAATGTGAGAGATGTGTTGTCACCTGTAAGACTATTCCACTCGTAGGCAGGCTCTTGGAGCCTATTGCTAGCGATGGGAATCATCCCATGGTGTTATGTTGAACCTAAGGACCAAAGGTGATAAGCATAACATGTGTGATATCAAGAGGCATTTCCTTTTGTTTTCTGCCCCTATTCTAGTGTTAACCTATCTGATTGTGGTAGTGCTCTTTTCGTTTCTTTTATTTTCTTTTCCTTTTTTTATTTATTTTTTTTTTTTTTTTTTTGTATGGGCGATGAAGTTTATTTTCTACCCAATCATTTAATTTTTCTTATGCTTGATCCCTTTGTTTATCCCCAGGTCGTATGTTGACCATGCAGGTGATAGGATGAGTAGGGGATACCATTTGCTAGATGGTGATATCTACTCAAGATGTCCTCTTTCCTAGGCTCAAAATTGTTAATGTGTAACCTGTTGTGAGCGATCCATGAGAGAAGTTGAACCAACCTAAAAGACCATAAGAATAATGTACAAGACTTAGTAGCTATGGGTGACACTTGATTGCCTAAACTACAGAGTAGTCAAAATTAAACATGACACCTATGTATACCCTGATCATGAAAAGGGGGAATGGACATCCAGGTGGTGATGCTAACAAATGCATGTATTATTCCTACTAAGGCGCATTTTGGGGGAGAATGTACAAACATGAATTAAAATTTTAACTATAAAGCATATGAATATGTGCAATGGATGTAAATGTAAATGATGCAAGTGGAGGAATGCGATATTTACAAGAGAAAATTTATGTTATGTAGAAGGATAATTTTAGAAGAACCTATTTACAGATGAGTAAAGTGTGTAATGATGACAAAAAGCATGATGCTAGGATCATGGTTGCCCCAGTGTGTGGGGTGTGTGTGTGTAGTAGATGTATAAGTTGTGAGCTATATAAGTGTATGTAATAGTCACCAAAAAATAAGGAAGATGTGAGAGTGGAATGTACAGGTGGAAGAAGTGAGAAGAAGTGGACATTGGTAACCAATCAAGGAAAGGGGATCACCAAAAGCCAACAAATATAGGAGAGAAGAAATGAATCAATGTATGTGTTGTGGCTGCTCCACAACGTACCCCAAAATTGGGGACCCACCTTTTTTGCATGTTTTCCAAGAAGACCGAAGTGGCTCATATGCTAAAGATCAAAGAAAAAGCAAAACACCACAAGGAGAAAAAGTGTCGCGATATCGCGACATGTTGCATTTTCGCGGTCCAAAGCAAAGGGAGAGGCCAAAAGAGAAAAAGTGTCGCGATATCGCGACATGTTGCATCGTCGCGGCCAAAAGAGAAAAAGTGTCGCGATATCGCGACATGTTGCATCGTCATGGCCAAAAGAGAAAAAGTGTCGCGATATCGCGACATGTTGCATCGTCACGGCCAAAGGAGAAAAAGTGTCGCGATATCGCGACATGTTGCATTTTCACGGCCAAAAGAGAAAAAGTGTCGCGATATCACGACATGTTATATTTTCGCGGTGAAGGGCCACAAAATGAAACGAACAGTCAGGGAAGGTGAAACGAACAACCATTGGAAAATGAAGCGAACAGTCATGGAAGGAGAAACAATTTTTTTCAGAAGTTTAAATACGCCATTCAAAGAGGCCAGAAGGGGTGGAAAACTACATTTAATTTTTTTAAAATACCATTATGACCTATTTTATTTTCTTTTGTAGACTAGTTTTTCTTCTTCATGGACAAGGGTTGGAAATTGCTGCGAGCAGAGTTGTAGAGTTGAAGGCGAGAAGGCCATTCTGGACCTGTTTGAGTCGTTTTTCTTCCATGGACTGGTTTGGGAAAACCAAAAATTTTGCTATTGTAAAATGACATATTTTTAATGCAGAAGTTTTCAGAAATTTGCATCTTATGGGCAAGAAAGAAGGATATTTTCTTTGCATGCTATGGATTTAATGTTTATTCTTTCATTCTTTCAGATTTCGAATTTATAGATAATGTTAATGCAATTTTTTTGGGTTGCATTAGGTGAATATTTGAAATCTGAATTTTATTTAGTACCCTAGGAACCAGCACTTAGTCTATCGGGATTGTGCTTGTTTTGCAAGTCCAATAGGTTAGGTTGCATGCATGGAGACCTCACATCTTCGGTTTTGTCAAAATAGGATAGCATCATCTCGAATGCATTTTATTTTCGATTTTCGCATTTCATTTTCATTTTTCTGCATTTTATTTTTTCCAGAAATTTTAACTTATTTTCAAGGCATTAAAATAAACATTTAAAAAATTTCAAAATCCAAAAAAACAATGAACAATCACTAAAGTTTCATGGTGAAATAAACCAACATTGCCCCTTGTTTACAGTTACTTGCAATCACTAAGGTGTTCCAAGCATTTAAATTGAATATCTTTATTTGAGATTACTAATACACATATGCAAATGCTAATACAATGGAGACCTTGGAGAAGTTGTTTGTTTAACTTCTTTGCAAGAGGGGATTTGGAACCCAAATCCTAAAGGAGAGTGTACTTTCACAACTGGGTGAAAATACCACTCAACAGATTGGCGCTAGAAGGAGGGCCTGAATTGTTTTATTTCAGAGTGATTTAAATGCTATAGGGATTTAAATTTTGAATATTTCATGCCCTATTGATTATTATCTTTAGCCCTCTTTTAACAATACAACCTTGTAGTGTTAAAAGGAGGACATGAATTGCTATGCATTGTTCTAACGCTTTTGATTGTTCATACAGGAATAATGTGTTTTGATTTGATTTAAAAAATTTTCTTGACTAACGAGGTTGTCTCCATGCAATTACTTTCATTTGATTTTAATGGATACATCTCTTGGTTGATGCTAACATGATTATTAATACGTTACATGTTTGATATTTGCTAGTCATTTCATGCTTATTTGTAAGGAATTATTTTTTGTCTAAAAATGTATTTGTTGTCGGTATTATGCTCTTCACTTGCGTGTAATGCGATCTTGTGAATCAGAAAGCCTACAACACTAGGAGTATGCTCTTCACTTGCGCATATGCGATCTGGTGAATCAGAAACTTACATTTTTAGAATATTGCTTTGTCAAGGTTCCTTCTTTCATGACTAACAAATTGATTTTGAAGTTATTCTTTGAATTTCATTAATTGCAGGATTTTCTGTGTGTCGCAGGTTTTCTTTGAGGTATTGAGAGTTTTGTCAGGTTCTTGTAGGGTTATCATCATCGATTTTGAATCAAATGGCCCAACCTCCACCACCTCCTTGGTACGGAGCCCATAACATTCCTTTGAATATTGCAAGGGATATTCACGAGATCCCTAAGAATATAGAGAGATTTTTGCCCAAATACAAATCGGATGGCCCAAGGACCGCAGAAGAACATATTCAGGCCTATAGGGATGTTTTGATAAGATTGCAAGTTCAACATGAAGATGTGGCTTGTAGACTCTTCCCCATGAGCCTAGACCAAGTGGCTTACGAATGGTATATTTGCTTACCTATCGGTTCCATTACGTCATGGACGCAAATGGAGAATGCTTTTGTCAACCAATTCAGGTCACCATTAGATCCCACAATCATCTATAATCAGTTCATTACATGCAAAAGAGGCCAGGGTGAGCCAATCCAAACTTTTAATCAGAGATTTCAGAAGTGCTATAATAGAGCAATTCGACATTTTGCCATTGATCCCGTAGTAGCTTTGCAAATATATTTTGGGGCATTGGATCCTATGACGACAATGTTTGCAAGGTGAAATCCTCAAGTTACCACGCTTGCTCTAGCCTACAATGAAGCTATGACCATTGAACAACAAATGACACCACAGAGTTATGGGTTTTCCCAGATGCCTATGGTAGGACAATATGGTCCATATGGTCAAGCTCCTATGATGAATCAGATCATGGCACCACAAATATCAGGCATAAATGCTTTGCCTTATCAACAACCATATTCATCAACACCCGCTTACGCACCCAATCCAATTTCGATTCAAAGTGTGAATCCCTACGCAAATCAAGTGGCTCAAAATCCAACTCAAATGTTAAGTCAAGATCTCACCAATTACGCAAATCCTATTGGAACTAGCAATAACATAGCTCAACCAAAAGAGATTTATTCAGAGGTTGAAGAACTCAAAAAGATAGTTCACAAATTGAGTAATGATTTGGTTCAAAAATAGAAGTATGAATCCCATGCCCCTCACCCAAATCAAAATTTCAACAATAGAGGGAGACAGTGGAATACGAAGCCAAACAATGGGGGTGTGCCTTCCCCTATTGCTAATCAGATAGATACTTCTACAGGACCAAGTCACTCTAGTTCCATTCTTAATATTTCTGATTTTGCATGGGAAAAGGGGTGTAGATTGCATAATACAAAGGAGCATAATGAAAGGAATTGTCCCGAAATTGCTAGGTATACCCATTGTCTCCAAGCTCAAGTGGATGATTTGGAACTTGTGCCAAATAAGGGTCCACCCCAACATCAACAAGGAGAGGACAACATTTTGGTGGTGGAAACTCTATATCGTCAAGAGAGTGATGAAAGAATATTTTTATAAATTATATGTTAAAATTGGATTATATAGCTTTAAATTGATTAAATAAATTTAAAATCATCTATGGAAGGTGAAGATGAATTGGATGAGAAACATGTTGATGAATCAGAAGATGAAGAAGAAGTACTTGAGCGTCACAACTTGAACTTGGAGGATGATTACTATGATTCGTGGAAGAAATGGGAAGAATATTATCAATCTAAATCTTCTAATAAACTTGTTGTGTCAATTAATATGCAGGATAACTCAATTGCTTCCTCACATGAGGATACTATAAATCCTGTACAATTTGAGAAAGTTTTGGAAGAGGAATTCGAATCTCATCAAATTTTGGAACATGATAAGGATTCTACAACCATGAATCAAGAAAGAGAGTCATTTGCTTTAGATTCCTTTGAAGGAAAAGAAATTGAAAATCTTGATCCACTTACTTGTGCTACAATGATTATGCCATTTCAAAATGAGAAAATTACAAAACCTAAATCATTTGGGTTTGATATCATTGATGATCCAATTGAAAATCTCACGTTACCCAAAACAACCCAAGTGATTGATCACGGAAATGTGTTAGTTAACCCACCCCTAGATAGACAAGACTTATGGTTTGAAAGGGATGGGCATATTTTCAATTGGGTACCTAAGTTTGGTGCCTTTGATAAACGAGTCATGGAGAAAGAACAAGTGCTACATGATGATGAATGTCATGAGAGAAAAGAGGAATTTTCAAATCCTCTTCAAGTAAGGTCAAATGAAAACATGCCAAAGGTAAAATCTCACCTTTTTGGTTTCACCATGCAAAATTCGAATGAAGGTTTGCCTAATGAATGGTTTGATTCAAATATTATTAATGTTATGGCTTTATTGAATGAAAATGAAAGCTTATTTCTACACCATGAATCAAAGTGCGGAATGGACATCTTAAAGAATAGACATAAAGGAATTGAATATCAATCATTGTCTAATCAATTTGAAAACTTGAAACTCCACCATAGGATTATTAATGAAACTAAATCAAATTGGTATGGTGAGAGGGGCAAGTGGAAGTTTGTTTCTTTGTTTGGTTTGATCTTGTTTTTGTTGGATTCCTACAAAACTTGGTATGCGTATCACGTCATACGTCTTTTAAAGAATTCTAATCAGGTTTGGGATCCGAGAAAATGATAATCCAAACTTTTGCACCATCTTGCATTATATTGTACATTTGTATATACTTTTGGTTTTCGTGTTTTGGTTTTGGATTGGATCTCATTTTGGTTTTAAGTTTTGTGTGTTGGTCCTTTGGACACTTTTGGTTTGTTAACTTAGGTCCTTATGAATGTTGACTAAGACTAGGAGAATATGAAACATCAGAATTGTATTGCAGAAAGCTCCATGAATATCGCAAACACATTAAAGAATATCGTTTGGAACTTGTGATGCATGAAGTTGTCAGTTTTATAAATTATGGCAAAGTAGGTGGTATACTCCATCCGCATTTCAAAAGGAGCAATGCATTCATATCTCATGTTACATTCCGCATTGCATATACATTTCATCTCTAGTTGCATCTTCATTTCATGTACAATCATTGAAAAGGTGTCGAATCCTCTTAGGGTTATTACATAACATATATTAAAAGGATCCTAAGGTTGGGAACTGATGCCCGAACTATCTTGAACCAAGCACGTTCTACACATATTAAAGAGGATCTTGAGCAAAATGGTCAAAACCATACTTGGAAGAAAAGGTGAGGCGAAAGGAGTATTTCGTGTCTGTCCTATCATGCAACATAATCCTTAAAATAGTGGTTTTTACCACTCCCATAGTGCTTAAAGCCTAAAATCAGAGTAGTAAGGATAGGGTTAAATCCTCATCGAACTTAGGTTGAGGATCCAACTCCCCAAAGCTCGATTTGACCTTCATGGAGTAGTAAGGATAGGGTCTAATTCTCATCTCGCTTAGGTTGAGAATCCGATTCCCCAAAGCTTCTATTTTGCCCACTCAAGAACTTGAAATTCCAAAGCAAATATTTTTCATTCTCTTTATTAATATTGGATTGGAAGGATCGTACTACATGTCCCTTGCAAGGATGGGTAGTCATCCCCAAGGTCCAAGAAATCAAAGTAGAGCCAAATCATGGATTATGGGGTTAATCTCCATCGGGGCTATAGACGCCTGGCTGGCAGTGGAGTATGCTCATGCGTGGCAACATGTCTTGTCTAAAAGCAAGACCATTGACTGCTCAAACGGACAGGCTAGCCTGACAGTTTCATCCATAACAGGTTAAATCATTTTGTTCAAGATGAGGTAATGAACTCCAGATCAGAGTAGTAAGGATAGGGTTAAATTCCCATCTCGCTTAGGTTGGGAATCCTATTCCCCAAAGCTCTGATTTCACTTACACTTGCACATGGGTTCAAGATGGTAGTGACACATAACCAACTTTGGGATCTAGTAAATTAATTCAGTATACATATATTTGGTCCTAAGAGGGTTTGACAGTTTTAATATGTTTGTTCATGATACTAGAAGGTCTGAGCCTTTGCAAAGCAGGTTGTTATATCTCTAACATAGTTGTCATACATCAAATCCTGCACAAATCATTCATAGCCTTGCATACGAATCATAAGTGAAACTGACAATGGAAAGTTGAACGAGTTTCAAATGATAGGGAATGAAGCACATTGCACACACCGAGCTGATGCTTAATAATTCTAATGCTTCATGTATTTCTCATCTAGTTTCATTCTTGGGATATTTGTTGACGCTTGTATTTGAGTCTGTGTGTTTTCTAGGTTGAGTTCTCACCGAAATGCTCGGGAGCATTTCCCAGTAGAGTCGCCATTTGTTGTGGCTGCTCCACAACGTACCCCAAAATTGGGGACCCACCTTTTTTGCATGTGTTCCAAGAAGACCGAAGTGGCCCATATGCTAAAGATCAAAGAAAAAGCAAAACACCACAAGGAGAAAAAGTGTCACGATATCGCGACATGTTGCATTTTCCAAAGCAAAGGGAGAGGCCAAAAGAGAAAAAGTTTTGCATTATCGCGACATGTTGCATCATCGCGGCCAAAAGAGAAAAAGTGTCACGATATCGCGACATGTTGCATCATCACGGCCAAAAGAGAAAAAGTGTCACGATATCGCGACATGTTGCATCATCACGGCCAAAAGAGAAAAAGTGTCACGATATCGCGACATGTTGCACTATCACGGCCAAAAGAGAAAAAGTGTCGCGATATCGTGACATGTTGCATTTTCGCGACCAAAAGAGAAAAAGAAAAAAAGTGTCGCGATATCGCGACATGTTGCATTTTCGACAGAACAAAAGAAAGAAAAAGTGTCACGATATCACGACATGTTGCATCATCGCGGCCAAAAGAGAAAAAGTGTCGCGATATCGCGACATGTTACATTTTCACGATTCAAAAGAGAGCAAGAAGAAGAAAAAGTGTCACGATATCGCGACATGTTCCATTTTCGCCAAGGTAACGAACCGCATAGTGACGTGGACATAAGGACAAAATCCATGAATAAGACAAGCATTACATAAGGAATCTTTAATGATTTGAAATCATTTAAGATGGTCATTACACGAGGAAACGACACAAGCCCATGTGGAGAAAATGAAATGAAGGGCCACAAAATAGAAGCGAAAGTTTTTGGAAACTGAAACACATGCATGAAGGGAAGGTGAAACGAACAACCATTGGAAAATGAAACGAACAGTCATGGAAGGAGAAACAATTTTTAGAAGTTTAAATACGCCATTCAAAGAGGCCATAAGGGGTTGGAAATTGCTGCGAGCAGAGTTGCAGAGTTGAAGGCAAGAAGGCCATTCTGGACCTGTTTGAGTCGTTTTTCTTCCATGGACTGGTTTGGGAAAACCAAAAATTTTGTTATTGTAAAATGACATATTTTTAATGCAGAAGTTTTCAGAAATTTGCATCTTATGGGCAAGAAAGGAGGAGTCATTTTCTTTGCATGCTATGGATTTAATGTCTATTCTTTCCATTTTTCAGATTTCAAATTTATAGATGAAGTTAATGCCAGTTTTTTTGGTTGCATTATGTGAATATTTGAAATCTGAAAATTTTATTTAATACCCTAGGAACCAACACTTAGCCTATCGGGATTGTGCTTGTTTTGCAAGTCCAATAGGTTAGGTTGCATGCATGGAGACCTCACATCTTCGGTTTTGTCGAAATAGGATAGCATCATACTGAATGCATTTTATTTTCAGTTTTCTACATTTCATTTTCATTTTTCTGCATTTTATTTTTTCCAGAAATTTTAACTTATTTTAAGGCATTAAAATAAACATTTAAAAAATTTCAAAATCCAAAAAACAATGAACAATCACTAAAGTTTCATGGTGAAATAAACCAACATTGCCCCTTGTTTACAGTTACTTGCAATCACTAAGGTGTTCCAAGCATTTAAATTGAATATCTTTATTTGAGATTACTAATACACATATGCAAATGCTAATACAACGGAGACCTTGGAGAAGTTGTTTGTTTAACTTCTTTGCAAGAGGGGATTTGGAACCCAAATCCTAAAGGAGAGTGTACTTTCACAATTGGGTGAAAATACCACTCAACAGATTGGCGCTAGAAGGAGGGCCCGAATTGTTTTATTTCAGAGTGATTTAAATGCTATAGGGATTTAAATTTTGAATATTTCATGCCCTATTGATTATTATCTTTAGCCCTCTTTTAACAATACAACCTTGTAGTGTTAAAAGGAGGACATGAATTGCTATGCATTGTTCTAACGCTTTTGATTGTTCATACAGGAATAATGTGTTTTGATTTGGTCTTGACTAACGAGGTTGTCTCCATGCAATTACTTTCATTTGATTTTAATGGATACATCTCTTGGTTGATGCTAACATGATTATTAATACGTTACATGTTTGATATTTGCTAGTCAATTTCATGCTTATTTGTAAGGAATTATTTTTTGTCTAAAATGTATTTGTTGTCGGTATTATGCTCTTCACTTGCGTGTAATGCGATCTTGTGAATCAGAAAGCCTACAACACTAGGAGTATGCTCTTCACTTGCGCATATGCGATCTGGTGAATCAGAAACTTACATTTTTAGAATATTGCTTTGTCAAGGTTCCTTCTTTCATGACTAACAAATTGATTTTGAAGTTATTCTTTGAATTTCATTAATTGCAGGATTTTCTGTGTGTCAGGTTTTCTTTGAGGTATTGAGAGTTTTGTCAGGTTCTTGTAGGGTTATCATCATCGATTTTGAATCAAATGGCCCAACCTCCACCACCTCCTTGGTACGGAGCCCATAACATTCCTTTGAATATTGCAGGGGATATTCACGAGATCCCTAAGAATATAGAGAGATTTTTGCCCAAATACAAATCGGATGGCCCAAGGACCGTAGAAGAACATATTCAGGCCTATAGGGATGTTTTGATAAGATTGCAAGTTCAACATGAAGATGTGGCTTGTAGACTCTTCCCCATGAGCCTAGACCAAGTGGCTTACGAATGGTATATTTGCTTACCTCCTGGTTCCATTACGTCATGGACGCAAATGGAGGATGCTTTTGTCAACCAATTCAGGTCACCATTAGATCCCACAATCATCTATAATCAGTTCATTACATGCAAAAGAGGCCAGGGTGAGCCAATCCAAACTTTTAATCAGAGATTTTAGAAGTGCTATAATAGAGCAATTCGACATTTTGCCATTGATCCCGTAGTAGCTTTGCAAATATATTTTGGGGCATTGGATCCTATGATGGCAATGTTTGCAAGGCGAAATCCTCAAGTTACCACGCTTGCTCTAGCCTACAATGAAGCTATGACCATTGAACAACAAATGACACCACAGAGTTATGGGTTTTCCCAGATGCCTATGGTAGGACAATATGGTCCATATGGTCAAGCTCCTATGATGAATCAGATCATGGCACCACAAATATCAGGCATAAATGCTTTGCCTTATCAACAACCATATTCATCAACACCCGCTTACGCACCCAATCCAATTCCGATTCAAAGTGTGAATCCCTACGCAAATCAAGTGGCTCAAAATCCAACTCAAATGTTAAGTCAAGATCTCACCAATTACGCAAATCCTATTGGAACTAGCAATAACATAGCTCAACCAAAAGAGATTTATTCGAGAGGTTGAAGAACTCAAAAATATAGTTCACAAATTGAGTAATGATTTGGTTCAAAAATAGAAGTATGAATCCCATGCCCCTCACCCAAATCAAAATTTCAACAATAGAGGGAGACAAGTGGAATACGAAGCCAAACAATGGGGGTGTGCCTTCCCCTATTGCTAATCTGATAGATACTTCTACAGGACCAAGTCACTCTAGTTCCATTCTTAATATTTCTGATTTTGCATGGGAAAAGGGGTGTAGATTGCATAATACAAAGGAGCATAATGAAAGGAATTGTCCCAAAATTGCTAGGTATACCCATTGTCTCCAAGCTCAAGTGGATGATTTGGAACTTGTGCCAAATAAGGGTCCACCCCAACATCAACAAGGAGAGGACAACATTTTGGTGGTGGAAACTCTATATCGTCAAGAGAGTGAGAATGAGGAAGGTGAAGATGAATGGGATGAGAAACATGTTGATGAATCAGAAGATGAAGAAGAAGTACTTGAGCGTCACAACTTGAACTTGGAGGATGATTACTATGATTCGTGGAAGAAATGGGAAGAATATTATCAATCTAAATCTTCTAATAAACTTGTTGTGTCAATTAATATGCAGGATAACTCAATTGCTTCCTCACATGAGGATACTATAAATCCTGTACAATTTGAGAAAGTTTTGGAAGAGGAATTCGAATCTCATCAAATTTTGGAACATGATAAGGATTCTACAACCATGAATCAAGAAAGAGAGTCATTTGCTTTAGATTCCTTTGAAGGAAAAGAAATTGAAAATCTTGATCCACTTACTTGTGCTACAATGATTATGCCATTTCAAAATGAGAAAATTACAAAACCTAAATCATTTGGGTTTGATATCATTGATGATCCAATTGAAAATCTCACGTTACCCAAAACAACCCAAGTGATTGATCACGGAAATGTGTTAGTTAACCCACCCCTAGATAGACAAGACTTATGGTTTGAAAGGGATGGACATATTTTCAATTGGGTACCTAAGTTTGGTGCCTTTGATAAACGAGTCATGGAGAAAGAACAAGTGCTACATGATGATGAATGTCATGAGAGAAAAGAGGAATTTTCAAATCCTCTTCAAGTAAGGTCAAATGAAAACATGCCAAAGGTAAAATCTCACCTTTTTGGTTTCACCATGCAAAATTCGAATGAAGGTTTGCCTAATGAATGGTTTGATTCAAATATTATTAATGTTATGGCTTTATTGAATGAAAATGAAAGCTTATTTCTACACCATGAATCAAAGTGCGGAATGGACATCTTAAAGAATAGACATAAAGGAATTGAATATCAATCATTGTCTAATCAATTTGAAAACTTGAAACTCCACCATAGGATTATTAATGAAACTAAATCAAATTGGTATGGTGAGAGGGGCAAGTGGAAGTTTGTTTCTTTGTTTGGTTTGATCTTGTTTTTGTTGGATTCCTACAAAACTTGGTATGCGTATCACGTCATACGTCTTTTAAAGAATTCCAATCAGGTTTGGGATCCGGGAAAATGATAATCCAAACTTTTGCACCATCTTGCATTATATTGTACATTTGTATATACTTTTGGTTTTCGTGTTTTGGTTTTGGATTGGATCTCATTTTGGTTTTAAGTTTTGTGTGTTGGTCCTTTGGACACTTTTGGTTTGTTTAAAAAAAAAAAAAAAAAACTTAGGTCCTTATGAATGTTGACTAAGACTAGGAGAATATGAAACATCGGAATTGTATTGCAGAAAGCTCCACGAATATCGCAAACACATTAAAGAATATCGTTTGGAACTTGTGATGCATGAAGTTGTCAGTTTTATAAATTATGGCAAAGTAGGTGATATACTCCATCCGCATTTCAAAAGGAGCAATGCATTCATATCTCATGTTACATTCCGCATTGCATATACATTTCATCTCAGTTGCATCTTCATTTCATGTACAATCATTGAGAAGGTGTCGAATCCTCTTAGGGTTATTACATAACATATATTAAAAGGATCCTAAGGTTGGGAACCGATGCCCGAACTATCTTGAACCAAGCACGTTCTACACATATTAAAGAGGATCTTGAGCAAAATGGTCAAAACCATACTTGGAAGAAAAGGTGAGGCGAAAGGAGTATTTCGTGTCTGTCCTATCATGCAACATAATCCTTAAAACAGTGGTTTTTACCACTCCCATAAGTGCTTAAAGCCTAAAATCAGAGTAGTAAGGATAGGGTTAAATCCTCATCGAACTTAGGTTGAGGATCCAACTCCCCAAAGCTCTGATTTGACCTTCATGGAGTAGTAAGGATAGGGTCTAATTCTCATCTCGCTTAGGTTGAGAATCCGATTCCCCAAAGCTTCTATTTTGCCCACTCAAGAACTTGAAATTCCAAAGCAAATATTTTTCATTCTCTTTATTAATATTGGATTGGAAGGATCGTACTACATGTCCCTTGCAAGGATGGGTAGTCATCCCCAAGGTCCAAGAAATCAAAAGTAGAGCCAAATCATGGATTATGGGGTTAATCTCCACCGGGGCTATAGACGCCTGGCTGGCAGTGGAGTATGCTCATGCGTGGCAACATGTCTTGTCTAAAAGCAAGACCACTGACTGCTCAAACGGACAGGCTAGCCTGAAAGTTTCATCCATAACAGGTTAAATCATTTTGTTCAAGATGAGGTAATGAACTCCAGATCAGAGTAGTAAGGATAGGGTTAAATTCCCATCTCGCTTAGGTTGGGAATCCTATTCCCCAAAGCTCTGATTTCACTTACACTTGCACATGGGTTCAAGATGGTAGTGACACATAACCAACTTTGGGATCTAGTAAATTAATTCAGTATACATATTTTTGGTCCTAAGAGGGTTTGACAGTTTTAATATGTTTGTTCATGATACTAGAAGGTCTGAGCCTTTGCAAAGCAGGTTGTTATATCTCTAACATAGTTGTCATACATCAAATCCTGCACAAATCATTCATAGCCTTGCATACGAATCATAAGTGAAACTGACAATGGAAAGTTGAACGAGTTTCAAACGATAGGGAATGAAGCACATTGCACACACCGAGCTGATGCTTAATAATTCTAATGCTTCATGTATTTCTCATCTAGTTTCATTCTTGGGATATTTGCTGACGCTTGTATTTGAGTCTGTGTGTTTTTAGGTTGAGTTCTCACCGAAATGCTCGGGAGCATTTTCCAACAGAGTCACCATTTGTTGTGGCTGCTCCACAACGTACCCCAAAATTGGGGACCCACCTTTTTTGCATGTGTTCCAAGAAGACCGAAGTGGCCCATATGCTAAAGATCAAAGAAAAAGCAAAACACCACAAGGAGAAAAAGTGTCACGATATCGCGACATGTTGCATTTTCGCGGCCAAAAGAGAAAAAGTGTCACGATATCGCGACATGTTGCATCATCACGGCCAAAAGAGAAAAAGTGTCGCGATATCGCGACATGTTGCATCGTCACGGCCAAAAGAGAAAAAGTGTCGCGATATCGCGACATGTTGCATCGTCATGGCCAAAAGAGAAAAAGTGTCATGATATCGTGACATGTTGCATCATCGCGGCCAAAAGAGAAAAAGTGTCACGATATCGCGACATGTTGCATCATCACGGCCAAAAGAGAAAAAGTGTCGCGATATCGCGACATGTTGCATTTTCACGGCAAAGGCCACAAAATGAAACAAAAATTCAGGGAAGGTGAAACGAACAGCCATTGGAAAATGAAACGAACTGTCATGGAAGAGGAAACAATTTTTTCGGAAGTTTAAATACGCCATTCAAAGAGGCGAAGGGGGGAAAGAAGCCATTCTAGAAAGTTGGGTGAATTTTTTTTTGTAGAGGTTTAATTCCATTCATGGACAGGGGTTGGAAATTGCTGCGAGCAGAGTTGCAGAGTTGAAGGCGAGAGGGCCATTCTGGACCTGTTTGAGTCGTTTTTCTTCCATGGACTGGTTTGGGAAAACCAAAAATTTTGCTATTGTAAAATGACATATTTTTAATGCAGAAGTTTTCAGAAATTTGCATCTTGTGGGCAAGAAAGAAGGAGTCATTTTCTTTGCATGCTATGAATTTAATGTCTATTTTTCCCGTTTTCAGATTTTGGATTTGTAGATGGAGTTAATGCCATTTTTTCTTGGTTGCATCATGCGAATGTTTGAAATCTGAAAATCTCATTTAAAACCCTAGGAACCAGCACTTAGCCTATCGGGATTGTGCTTGTTTTGCAAGTCCAATAGGTTAGGTTGCATGCATGGAGACCTCACATCTTCGGTTTTGTCGAAATAGGATAGCATCATACTTGAATGCATTTTATTTTCAGTTTTCTGCATTTCATTTTCATTTTTCTGCATTTTATTTTTTCCAGAAATTTTAACTTATTTTAAATTTTCAGGCATTAAAATAAACATTTAAAAAATTTCAAAATCCAAAAAAAACAATGAACAATCACTAAAGTTTCATGGTGAAATAAACCAACATTGCCCCTTTTTTACAGTTACTTGCAATCACTAAGGTGTTCCAAGCATTTAAATTGAATATCTTTATTTGAGATTACTAATACACATATGCAAATGCTAATACAACGGAGACCTTGGAGAAGTTGTTTGTTTAACTTCTTTGCAAGAGGGGATTTGGAACCCAAATCCTAAAGGAGAGTGTACTTTCACAACTGGGTGAAAATACCACTCAACAAGTATGTAAGAAGTAGATGAATGAGATAGAAGAAGAAGAGTAACTAAAACTACTGTTGGACAAAATGGCATAGATCTGGGTGGGAGCAGGATGGTGAAGTGATGACATGGCTAGAATTACGATTGGAGCCATAGTTGGAAATTTTATTAATATAGTGGGTGGGCACTGTTAGGGTACTATGGGGTGGCAAAGTCCTATGATTGGTGCAGCGTAGAGGATTGACAAGTTGGCTAAACGAAAAAGAATGCTCTAGTGATGGGGTATGCTCATCGTGCAACATGTTGTGCACCAGGGTTTTGAATGATCTACACTCTTCAATATCGTGACCTTGCTAGCGATGGTAAATGCAAAATTGATTCTCATTGTAGTTGCATGGTTTAGGAAAAAAAGGACCAATGGGTCGAATCTTGGGTAGGTCGATAAGGCCCTGATGCAGGAGATGATGGAACATTTCATAGAATGGCGTGTGTGGTATAGGCATAGGATAGATGTATGGGTCTTCTTGAGGTGATCGATGTTTGGGTGAAGGATGATATGGTAATGGAGGCATGGATCTGGGTTCCAGCATGGTTTGTGTCCAGGGTCGGGGAAGTGGTCTATGTGGTGGTGAGGATGGACAGGTCATGGGAGACTACCGTGGGTGAATGTGGCAATGATAGTGGCTCATATGCAACTCTAGAGCTTCAATACGAGATATGAGATGTTGTATCTCATGGTGTGGTGGCAATGGTATTGGGAAAGGGGGATCAATATTCCAATGCGAATGGAATGGCCCGATGCATGGTAGAAAATGGGTGCGATTGGGATGACAATGCAATAGAGTGGAATGACTATGGTGATTGCAAGTGTTGTTGGAATGGTATGCCTTGTAGCGGCAAAGGTGGTGTCTTGAGGACCGATGGCATAGGCGATGGCCCTAAGCAGCGATGCAAATGGGAAGGAGAGATGTTTTGGCAACCAGCTTGAGTAGCTTGGGCCACATGGGCTTGCAAATCCTAGGCATAGGTAGACTCACCATTGGGAAGGGAAGTAGGTAGAAATGCAGGGCAAGTTTGATGAGGTGTATACTCCCTATTAGGTGGGCGATAGGATCCTATGGGATGATGTCAGTGATTTATGTGTGAATAGAAAAATCTAAGATCATCAGATGGATGGGAGGGTGATACCTGTGCTAGGAGTTGGGTGGATTCCTATTTATCATTGAAAGAGGATATGGTGATCTAGCTATCACCAGAGTGTGGTGAATATGATGAACCTCACTAGCGAGGGGAATTGTGTCAAGTTGAGGTATGATGACCTAAATGGGATGAATGCGAGGAGCGCCTGGCATGAAGGGTGGCGAGTGGTTGGGCGAGATGGACCGATGTAATGGGTTTTTGCTGTGTCTATGGATGGTCCTAAATGGTGTTAGGTGAGGCCATTGTAGAGCTCTTCTATTGATGATGTGATTCCTGCAAAAGGAAAAACAAATACCCTAAGCATAAAAATGGCAAAAAGGTGAAACGTACATGTACAAAGAAATAATAAAGCAAAAATAACAGATTCAAATGGTGATGTGCTTGGTGATTTACTTCTGATACTATGTGACACTCATGATGGTGAATGTATTTATGCATCATGCATTGAAGGCATGAAGGTGCAAGATGTTGATGGGTTCAGGATCATTAAGGCCTTCAACATTGGCCAGATGATATGCTCCCAAATCGTATTTGTGTGTGATAATAAACGGGCCCAACCAATTTGGAGTGAATTTATCGCGTTGCTGGCTAGTTTGACTTGTGATTTGCTAGTTCTCTTTGAGAACCAAGTTGTCAATATTAAATTCATGTTGATGTACCTTACTATTGTAGGTACGGTGAAGGTGATCTTGATATATTCGTGTGTGCTCGATGTCATGGATGCGACATTCATCAAGGAGTGTTAGTTGATCTAGGCGAGCTTGGCAAGCATTGTCATTGTTAATGAAATATTTCATAGATATTTGTAAGGAGGGTATCTCAAGTTCAAGGGCCATGATAACTTCTACTCCATAGACAAGTGAAAAATATTTTGTCCCAGTAGGAGTATGGATACTCATATGATATGCCCACAAGGCTAGGGGTATTTGATTATGCCAGTCCTAGTGAGACTCTGCTACAGTTTTACGAAGAATAGAACATATGGTTTTGTTCGTGGCATCTGCTTGGCCATTTCCTTGAGGGTAATATAGGGTTGAAAAGCTATGGTGTATGTGAAATCTGTAACACAGGGCTTGAACAGTCTTGTTTTTAAAATATTTCCCATTATCTAAAATAATTTGGGAAGGAATTCCAAAGCGTCATATGATATGCTCCATGATGAATGCTACAATTTTGGCTCCTGTAGTTTGGAGCAGTGGAATGGCTTTGATCCACTTTGTAAAATATGTTATTGCTGTAATGATAAATTTATGATTGCTAGAGGAAGCAAGTGTAATTTTTACAATTAGATCCAGGTCCCATTGGGAGAAGGGCCACATGGACTGTATTGGTTGAAGTGCTTGGGATGGTAAATGTGTTAGGTTGGTATGTTATTGGCATTTTATGCAACGTTTGACATACTCGTAGTAGTCTTACTCCATTTTAGGCTAGTAGTAGCCCATACAAAGGAAGCATTTGGTAATCGCCATGCCACTAAAATGGCCACCACAAGTACTATCATGGGTTTCTTGTACAACCCATTGTGATTCTTGTAGTTCTAGGCAACGCAGGAGTATGCCATCATAGCTATAATGGTAAAGGATGTCCCCCAGTAAGGTGTACCATATTGCTATTTGTTTAAAGGTTTGACATTGGGTGTGGGGAAAATCACATGGTAGGAAACCTATTTTGATGTACTCTTTGATCTATGAGAACCATGGATCATGAGGTTCGATGTTTACCACATAGACACCACCATCATCTGTAGGCAGCTTGGGTGATATAGTAGATTACATAAGTGTATGTATGGATACATATGTTGTGTTAGACATTGGTTTTTGTAGGATGAGGGACCCTAAGGAGGCCATAGTGTCTGCAAATTTTTTTGATGATTTCAGAGCAACTTAGAGGTAATACCATTCAAATTGGGATAGGATTTGTTGGGCAATTTTCTTGTATTGTTGGAGAACTTGGAAATTGCATAGCCAAAGTTCTTGCACTTGATTGACTATCAAAAGTGAATCACCTATGATGTGGAGGCATTTTATGTGCATAGAGTGTGCTTATTTTAGTCCTAGAATTAGGGCTTCGTACTCTACGTTGTTATTGGTACAATGGAAATCAAGTTTGAATGAAAATGGGAGTGGTTATCCTTCAGGTGTAAATAAGACAATGCCTATACCACCAGCGTGGAGACACCTAGAGCTATCAAAGAATATGGTGAGGTCAGCCATGAATTCTGGTTTGACGTATTCCTCATATTTGGTTATGTGAAATATGGAATCATCAGGGAGTTGAATGAGTAGGGTTTTGATTGTCAGTTATAGGGGCTTCAACCAGTTGGTCAGTGATGACTTGTCCTTTTATAGACTTTTGAGATACGAATTCTAGGTCAAACTCGGTTAGGAGCATGATCCATTTGGTTGTGTGTGAATTGTGATAACTTTTTTCATCATGTACCAAAGGGGATTATCTCAGGTGATCATAAAAGTTGTGTGGTTTAACATGTAGTGTCTTAACTTCTAGGTGGTGAATACTACTACTAGGCATAGCTTCTCCATGTATCCGTATCTCATTTCATAACTAAATAGTGTACGAATGATGTAGTAGATAGCCTACTCTTTGTCGAGAGCATTATTTTGAGCTAGGAGTGTACCTAGCATAAGTTCTATGGATGAGATGTATGGAGTCAGTGGTAATTATCGGTGCGATGGTGACATGATTGGTGGTGACATAAGGTAAGTTTTTATAGCATCGAATACAAATTGATAGTTATCATACCATTTAAAGTGTACTTCTTTTTGTACGGTATTATTGAATGGTTGGCATTTGTCCGATAATTGTGCTATAAATCTGTGAATAGAGGTAATCTTGCCCTAGAGGCTGTGCAATTGCTTTAGGGTGGTAGGAGGCATCTTGATGATGGCTTTCACCTTACTAGGATCTACTTCAATGCCCCATTGGGAGACAATGAATCCTAGTATTTTTCCTGATGTAACACCAAACACGCACTTTTTTGGATTAAGGCACTCATTGTGTTATAGTAGTCGATCAAAAATATGACGAAGATCTTTGAGATGTTTGGCACATTTATTTGATTTGGCTATGAGGTCATATACATAGTCTTCCACATTTTTGTGCATTAGATCATGAAATATGTAGGTCATGGCTCATTGATAGGTTACCCCAAAATTTTTAAGGCCAAAGGGCATGACCTTGTAGTAAAAGGTCCCCCAGGGTGTTGTGAAGGGAGTTTTGTGTTGATCGGCTGGGTTGATCCTAATTTGATTATATCCATAAAATCCATCCATGAGGGAAATAATTTTGTGACTTGCGATGGAGTCAACAAGGGAGTCAATGTTGGATAAAGGGAAGTCTTTAGGATAAGCTTTTTTTAGATCATGAAAATCTGTGCAAATGTGAATGTCAACGGATGGTTTAGGGACAGGGACCATGTTGGATACCCACTCAAGATAGTCGATGGGTACTATGAAATCAACGTCTAGAAGCTTTTGGAGCTCAAATTTTACTATCAATGCGATAGTTGGATGCATGCATCGCAGCTTCTATCTTACTGTTTTGGCATTGGGATATAGTATAAGATTATGTACTACTACAACAGAGTCAAGTCTTGACATGTCTTTGTAAGACCATACAAAAACTTTTATATACTTGCGCAGGAAGTTCATGAAGGCAATGCACTCCTTGGGTGAGAGGCTAGTGTCTAATTTGAGGATGTGTGGATTTTTAAGATCATCATCGATGTCTACATCGATCGTGTCCTCGATTAGCATGAGAGATCCATCACGCAACTATTCAGGGACAAGAATGAGATTGTAGTCATCAATTGCCTCACTGAATTCATACTCATAGTCTATGTAAATGCCCGTGTGATGTACCTAAGGGATTTGGGATGATGTGGATGAAGGGGCATTTTCTACCTGCAATATGTGAGGAGAGATAAGAAAGTCTCCAGGTGTTGGTATGTATGAGATGTCTATGATATCGATAAATTTTGGGTTTGGGGTATCATCTCAAATTTGTTGATGGTTGTAATGGAGGGGAGAGCATAAGTCTACCTCAACCATGTTAATCGATGTTGTAGGTAAATTAGGTAGGTTAGAGTCCAATTATGGAGGTTGTGTTGAGAAGCAACACACCCCCACTAAAAAATGAATTTTCACCCTTTGAAAATTTTGAGCTTTCATTTTGCAGTAAGGACCCTCTTGATGTTTTCCAGGTTTTAGTTCCAAATTTGCTTGCCTCCTTTTTTAAGTTGTGCTTTTATTTGCATCTGGCTTTGATTTATTCCAGAATTCATTTTTCACATGTTAGAATCATTGCTGATTAAAGAAAATCTTTCACCGGTATGAAAAAAATGCAGATTCCAGATAGATAAATTCATTGAAAATCAAAACTTTCCATTTTTGGAAATGTCGCGATATCGCGACACTTCCATTTTTGGAAATGTCACGATATCGCGACAGGTTTTGGAAAATCCGCCAAGTCGCAAAAACGTAGCGATATCGCGACACTTCCATTTTTGGAAATGTCGCGATATCGCGACACTTTCCATTTTTGGAAATGTCGCGAAATCGCTACCGATTTGGAGAGAGAAAGCAAGATCGTACGGAACGTCGCAAAATCACGACATGTCACGAAATCGTGACATGTCGCATTTTGCTGCAAGAGAGAAGCAAGGTGCAAGGGTGAAAAACGTCGTGATATCGTGACACATTTTGGAAGCAAGGTGCAAGGTGTGAAAAACGTCGCGATATCGCGACAATTTTGGAAGAAGGTGCAAGGTGAAAACGTCGCGATAATCGCGAACATTTTGGAAGAAAGCTGCAAGTGTAGAAAACGTCGCGAATATCGAGACGGTTTTGGAGAGAGAAAGCAGATGTGTACGGAAGGTCGCGATTTTATGACATGTCGCGAATTCGCGACATGTCGCATTTTAGCGACAGTAGGAGCAAAAAAATGGTTAAGGCATGAAAACATCGCGATTTCGCGACATGTCACGAAATCACGAAATCACGACGTCACGAAGAAAGGAGGCCGAAGTCATGAGGGTGTCGTGAAATCGCAACGTCATGATTTCGTGACATCGTGAAATCATGACAAGAAGAGAAAAAGAGAGCCAAGGCAAGGAGCACATCGTGAAATCATGACGAGAAAAGTAGAAAAGCGCCAAGGGCAGGAAAGGTCATGATTTCGCGACATGTCACGAAATCATGACATGTCGCATTTTCGCGACAGGAAAAGACAAAGAGCCCGAAAGTGAAAAGATAGCTGGAAACGGACACGTGTCACGATTTTGCGACACGTGTCAAAGTAGAGCGGACATGCAAATATACTTTGGGGTTTCATTTTAATATTTAAGGTTTTGATTTAATAATTTTAAAATGCTAATCCTTGTTTGTCTTTCATGCAGGAAGCCATCTGGCACTTACATGATAACGGAGAAATGGCCATAAAGACAAAGTTAAGTGCAAATTAATCGAAGACAGCCATATTGAAAAGAAAGATGCCGAGAATTGTTGTTTCATCCAAATTTTACAGATCTGGCCGCAAAGAGACTTTACGGTGACTAAGCAACTGCCCATTTAATGGAGTATGTCGAGAATTGGCCGAAAAATGAAAATATCTATACTCAGTTACCGAAATTTGCCGATGGATGCATTTAATGAAAATTTATGGCAGAATTAATGGCTTGCAGACATTTTCAACTCAGGGATGGCTCTGCGGAGATGAAATGTCAGAGAAGTGGTGATTCATCCAAATTACCCGAGGGCATTAATGAAGACATTTACTCACAGTTGCGGGTGAATGCAAGTGGCATTCGAATTCTATTTTCTCCATTTATGGCAAGTGACTGCACTGAGTTGCAGAGTGGTTAAGTTTTATCAAGACTTTGTTTTAAATGGCTTTATATTGTAAAACCCGGGTACTAGGGTTTAAGATGATAAGATTTAAGGTTTTAGAAGAAGATATTTCTGAAAAGATCAGGGTCTGTCCTGAGTCTATAAATACTTCTTCTAAATGTAATCACAAGGAGGCGGAGACTTAGAAATAAAAGGCTATTGAAGCAATTTCTTGCAAATCTTGTTAAATACTTTATTTCTGGACTTGGAGTTGATGTGCTTTTGTTCTCTCGTGATAGCATGGCCAGGAGCCTAATCTTTTGCAGATTGTGATAAGTTCATCTTCTTTTGTTATCCGTTTCTTTAAAGTTTATTAAATATATGCTGTAAATCTGTGTTATCAAGATTAAATATGTTGTTGGGCTTCATTTGTTCTATTGTATGCTAGGGAAAATTATAGATTTAAGGTTCAGGTCTGTTCTAATTGCTCTGTCCTCACTATGCGAGCTAGGTCTGCCGGTGAAAGATATCAATTTTAACCGACTTCCCTTTGGTTTATAATTTTCTCGTTAGATCTGTTCCATCTCTCGCCTTATGCTCTTAGTAGAAAGTGATCTTAGAAAGCTGGACACTTTCTTCTTTGATTTGTTCTGTTGTGAAGCTGATAGTATAAATAAAATTGGTAGTTTTGTTTTACAGCTAAGTTTGATAAACTTCTCTTTTTGCCTTACCCTACCCTCTTTGTTTTACCGTGAAATGATCCATTTTTATTTTCTTTTAAATTTGTCTTTTATTTAAATCTACTGACCCATAAGAGCTAGATCAAAGAATTAATTTTAAATCTGATTGTCAACAAGTGACAACTTCTGAACATTACTGAACAAGTTCAGTGAGCCCGTTGTAAGGTAACAGACAATCCATATTGAAAACTATTCCAGAAGCGGAAAAGAGTGAATAGACATTCGACCCAACTCTGTAACTCACACCTTGGATAACCAGCTAGATCCTAAAGTGAGTGGGATTTATCCCGTATAAGTGTTATCAGAGTTTCATGCTCATTCTTCATAGGGTGTGTATAAAAGTCGGACCAACATTTAAAAATGGCGCTAGAAGGAGGGCCCACTGAAATCCGGTCAGTATTGTAAATTGTCAGTACAATATTTTAAGATTGCCAAAAAAGAAGACCTCAAGTTCAGTACTCTGTTAAGGATTGTAAGTTTGTAAGTGCTTGTGAAAAGCTGGATTCTACATACAGGGTAACAAGGTCCCACCCCAGAGCCGGAGAGCTCCTTGTGCCTGAATTAGAAACTCCAAGAAGAAGTAGCCTCGTAAGGGCCAAGTCTCTCGTCTCAAATAGTTTTATCACCGCCGATAGTTACTCCAACCACAACTCGGAATATCACCATCAACCAAGTAGTAATGGCAAATTGGTTGGGTTCCACTGCTTTGAATATTTCGGGTATAGCCCATGACCCGCCTAGAAATCAGAAAGATATCTCCCCAGATATAAACATGATGGGACAAGAACAGCAGAAGAACATTTGGTTGCATTCAAGAATGCTTTGAAATTATTAAATGTACAGCATGAAGATGTTGCCTGCAGATTGTTCCCGTTCACTCTCTAAGAGGGAGCTTATGACTGGTTTCTAAACCTCACTAATGATTCTGTTACCAGCTGGAATGACTTAGAAAAAGTTTTTGTGTCACAGTTCGGTGAAGTGATAGATCCTAGTATTTTATATCAGTAGTTTTCTGGCATCAAAAGAGAATTAAGTGAATCTATCAGATCTTATAATGTTAGATTCCAAAAAGCTTATGGTAGACTTACTGGGTATTATGTACCGAATGCAGACCTGGCATTAGAGATCTTTAGAAACTCTCTGGATCCAATGACCTCTGTCTTCTTGAAAAGAGATCCCACTGTTACTAATTTAACAGAGGCTTATAAAGAAGCTTTGATTCTGGAAAGACAGTTGGGACCCCAACCTTTAAATGCTCAGCAAGTTCCTCTGGTTACACAAGCTGCCCCTGTGTTCAATCCCATACCACATCAAATGATGTTGCCAGTTTGTCAGACTCTACCATCAGCAAATCCATTGGCTGTAGCACCTGTTGAGAATGTACAGAACCCAGGCAAAGAGGCTGACAATGCAAGAGTTGAAGAAGTCTCAAAAATAGTTCAGAAGCTGGCCAATGATTTTTTGAGTTTTAAAAGGCAAGTTTCTACTCGGGGACAACTCAAACAGGTATTCATATCAACCGAATAGATTCAACCGGCCCCCGTATGAACCTAATAAAGATTACAAGGGTAAAGGCCATGATGTGAATATTTGCGATTTAGCTCGCCTAACTCGGTGCAGAATACATGCCACTTCTCAAAGACGGGGAGTTGGATTGTTTAGAATTTTGTAATGCATTTGAAGCTTTGTCCTGGGATTTGATCTCTCCTAAAAATCAAAGAACTGCTGATGGCCCAAGTTCATCCAGCCACAGTGCAGCTATGGTCTTGGATTCTTTCACTTTCCCGGATGAATCTGAGAATGTAGTTGAAATGCCTATGGATGAGGTGCAGGCTTTCCAACAGTACATAAGGGATAACTACAACCTGAGAAACAGGAATCCGGAGCCTAATACTACATCTACCCCTCCGGACAACTCTCACAATGTTCCTCCAGATCCATCTCCAAGTAATAATCCATCTCCACCCAAGGGAGGAAATCTGAGGGGACCAGATGCTTTTGTCCCTCCACTTAATAAGGGATATAACATAGTGGAGGATATGAAAAAGATCAAGGCCAACATTACTCTTCATGAGTTGGCCCAAATTTCAGAGCAGAGGGACAACCTGTGGACAAAGGAAAGAAGATGGCAAACGCCAATGTAGCCATGTACAAAGAGAAAACTGAAGTTCCCCCCTTTTTACTGACTGTTCATATTTTTGGGAAGAACTTACACAATTGTTTGGTAGATTCGGGTGCATCTGCTAATGTTATGCCTTTGGCCATTTGTCAGCAGTTGGGTCTGACCCCAATGAAGTCTGAAAGGAGAGTTGTCCAATTAGACAAATCAGAGGTTAAAGTAGTGGGAGAACTTCAAAATATTCATATCCAATTAGCATCTGAGCCAAGGGCTCAACATAAAATTGAAATTCAGGTTGTGGATATCCCCGTGGGGTACGGGATGCTTTTGAGCAGGGATTGGTCGAGATCTCTGAACGGATACTTGGCAACAGATTTTTCACACATGTGGTTGCCGTGGAAAGGAGTGGCAAATCAATTACGGGTTGAAAGAGAACCCAGGTACAAGCATACAATTACGGAATACAATGCAGAGAATGAGACTGTAAATATTGCGGAGGTAGATATTGGAGTTTACAATTTAACAACGGGGCAAAATGAGAAGTTTAATAAAGCCCATCCTGTTCATAGTAATGAAGTCTGGACGCTTCATGTGGATGGGGCTAGATCTAAACAGGGTTCTCGGCACAGGGGCAGTCCTTAAAGGGCCCGAAAGTCGGACATATTTTATGTCTTACCGCCTACAGTTTCCCTTGTACAAATAATTTAGCAGAGTATGAAGCTCGGGTATTAGGTTTGAAATTTGCTTTGGACAAAGGAGCAAGAAATATTCAAGTTTTTACTGATTCGGAATTGGTGGCTAATCAAGTCAAAGGTAAATTCCAGTGTAAAGCATCTTATTTAAAAGGATACAAACATCGGGCTTGGGATCTTGTAGAAGACTTTGATGCTTTTAATCTGACACACATACCCAGAGAGCAGAATTCACGTGCAGATGTCTTGGCTTCTTCAACCACAAGTTTAAAACCACTGGAAGAATTTAAATGGAACAAGTTTTCAATTGAGTTAGTCCCTTGTCCTTCGATCCCAAATAATATAGATAATTTTCAGGTTTTCTCTGATGATCAACAGATTGTAAACTTTTTGCAGAGTACTAACACATTTGAAAATGCTATAATCGATGAGGGCCAAAGGGATACTCGATGGAGCAGTTAGATGATGATAGGGGAATAATGAGGTTGAAAGACAACAGAATTCCAAAAGGGATGGTGGAGCTGGAGCGGCTCTTTGATGTTGACAAAATCAAGCAAAAGGTGAATTCTGAGGATTATGTGGGTGCCACAGACAGTGAGACTGAAAACCTGAACATAGGGACTGAAGAAGATCCCAGGCACATCAAGTTGGCTAAGAACTGTGATCCAAAAATAAAAAGAAGTATGATTGATTTTCTTCACAGGTCCAAGGATGTTATGGCCTGGTCATACAAAGACTTAAAGGTATTTGATCCTAAAGTTTACACTCATATTATACCTTTAAAAGAATTCTGCAAACCTTTCCGACAAAAACAGAGGCATGTCAACGCTCTGTTAGAGCCCCTCATCCAGAAAGAGGTAGAAAAACTATTGAGTGCCGCCATTATTTTTCCCATCAGGCATTCTACTTGGGTGGCCAATCTGGTGCCAGTAAGAAAGAAAAATGGAGAGATCCGCCTGTGTGTGGATTTTAGAAATTTGAACAAGGCATCTGAGAAAGATAATTATCCTCTGCCTTCTATGGATGAGGTGTTACAGATTGTCAATGGTTCGGAGATGATGTCTTTCCTGGACGGTTTCTCAGGGTATAATCAGATATTGGTTGAGAAGGAAGACATAATGAAAACTGCTTTCACAACTAAGTGGGGAACTTTTGCTTACAAGAGGATGCCATTTGGATTAATAAATGTCGGAGCTACATTTCAACGAGCAATGGATCATGCCTTCAAGGGCCTTATGGGTAAATGCATTGTTGTTTACATGGATGATTTAACAGTCTTCTCTAAATCTCGGTTTGACCATGTAAAACACTTGGAGTCCGTGTTTAACAAATGCAGGGAGTTCGGCATTTCTTTGAATCCGAAGAAGTGCATTTTTGGTGTAACGGAAGGAAAGCTCCTTGGGCACTTGGTCACAAAAGATGGCATTTCCATGGATCCGGACAGAGTTGAAGCCATATCCGGCATACCATTTCCCAACTCCAAGAAAGAGTTGAGGTCCTTCTTTGGAAAAATTAACTTTGTCAGGAAGTTCATCTCCGATTTTGCAGAGATAGTCAAGCCAATGAATGACATGCTAAAGCAAACTGCTCAGATTTTTCGGACCACGAAGCTAAAACAGCTTTCCAAGAAATCAAGACCGCCATCAAACAAGCACCAGCTTCTGGTAAGCCCAGATTTCGGTGTAGATTTTTATCTGTACACCTTTTCTTCCGAACACACACTTGCTGCAGTTCTGACCCAACGGAGAGAAACCGGAGAACATCCAATTGCTTTCAAGAGTACCAATTTAAAGGGGGCTGAGCTGAAATATTCTCGTTTAGACAAACAAGCTTATGCCTTGGTGAGAGCAGATTAAGTAGTTCGAGCACTACATACTAAGAAGCAGAATTCATGCTATAGTTCCAGACCAAGCTGTTAAATACCTACTAAGTCAGAACGAGTTGGGTGAACTAAGAGGTAATTGGGTTACAAGGCTGCAAGAATATGACTTAGAGATTCGGCCTCGCAAAATTGATCGGAGGACTTGGTTTGTCCCGACACATTGCCGAAATACCCGTACGGGAAGAAGTTAATCGGTTAAATTCTCGAATCCGATGACCGGTATGGAGATATTATTCATCTCGCTACAATTTGGAGTTTGCCCGTCTCACTTGAATAGAACCCAAAGGAGAGCATTAAAACTGAAAGCTGCTCATTATCTCCTCAAAGCAGGTAATTTGTACAGAGAAAATTATGCTGGCATTTTCTTGAGATGCATTTCTCGGGGTGAAGTCAATGAAGTCATGTCCAGTTTTCATGAAAAGTTAGGGGCAGGGCATTCATCAGGATCTGCTACTGTGCACAAAATATTGAGAGCAGGCTATTACTGGCCTACACTATTTAAAGATGCCCATCAGCATGTGAGAACCTGCCATCAGTGCCAAACTTTTGCAGCCAAAGAGGCCAACTGGGCTCTACCATTGCAACCTGTTGTAATAAATAAACCTTTTATGCAATGGGGACTTGATTTTGTGGGAGTGATTAATCCAAATTCTTCAGCGAGGGCATAAGTATGTTCTAACAGCTACTGATTACTGCACAAGATGGGTCGAAGCAGCAGCCACCACAAGAAGTACAGCTCATGAAGTGATTGAATTTCTAGAGTCAAATGTCATAACCAGGTTTGGGGTTCCTCTAAATTTGGTGTGTGATAATGGACCAGCCTTCCAATCATTGGAGTTTGCAGAATGGGCATACCAGATGGGGATAGTTATCAGATTTTCATCCAACTATTATCCCCAAGGCAATGGACTGGCTGAGTCCACAAATAAGAATTTAATGAATGCCATTAAGAAATCTGTAGCAGACAAACCTAGGCAATGGCATACATTATTGAAATATGCACTTTGGGCTGACCGGATAAAATATAAAGTGGCTCTTAAAACTTCCCCTTTTGCTTTGTTGTATGGTACCCAACCAATTGTTCCCATCTCTCTGAAATTACCTACTTACCAATTTGTCTTAGACTATTTTGAGGATCAAGCGGATGCAGAAGCTCGTGTTTTAGATCTAACTAATTTGGCAGGATGAAAGACTCCAAGCCTTGGAACACTTCGATCGGCACCAAGAAACCGTCAAGCGCTGGTTTGACAAGAGGGCCAAAGTGAAAGCTTTCAGACTGGCAGACCTGGTGCTTCTATGGGACAAGGCCCATGAAAAGAAGGGTAAGCATACAAAGTTGCAGCCACTGTGGATAGGCCCGTACCAGATTGTTGAGATTCTGGGTAATAATGCATTTCATTTACAAGACCTTGATGGTAATTTTTTGGACCTCCCTGTTAATGGTCAATACTTAAAACATTATTTCTCGGCTGTTCCGTCCAATATATCATTTGAATGAGTCACAAAGAAGTTGTAACATGTGTATACATTGTAAATAACTCTGCAGTTTTTAGTTTATTTTAGTGTTGTTTTATTTTATTTAATTCTAAATGCCTGTACAGTTTTTAGTTTTATTTTATTTTAGTTTTATTTTAAAATGTCTGTACAGTGTTGTTTATTTTAGTTTGTTTTTAAATGTCTGTACAGTGTTTTTAGTTTTATTTTTAAATGTCTGTACAGTTTTTAGTGTTGTTTTATTTTATTTGTTCTTATTATCCTTGTCATTTTAGTCTATTTTGAAGTTCTGTATTTTATTTCCTTTGCTGCCTGTACAATTGTATTTTATTTTATTTTATTTTGTTTTATTTTGAAGTCTGTGCAGTTTTATTTTTATTTTGTTCTTAAAGGCCTGTGTTTATCCTTGGAAGTCTGTACAAAGTTCTTTAGCTTTTAAAATTCTATTTTTGAGTTTTGCCTGAGCATCAATAAAAAAGTTAGCCTTCTAAAGATTGTTTCATTCTGAGTCCAGAATCCAGTGTTCATTATCATAATTGTGAGATAGTCTGTTTGAACTGAAATAGTGGAACTATTTTTTTAGTCAGAACAACAGTGGAAGGATGATTGGATTTTGTGTCTTGCTTGCCACAGTTGTTTTAATTATAAAGAAACTGCTATGTTGTTTGGCTGGAGAAACTCCTAGGGAATCCAAGAAAAGTTGGTCATAAGAGGGGACTATGATTCATGTAATTATTTGAGTATCCACAGAGGCTATCAGTGCCCAGGCTGAAGCAGTTCCAGATTGATGAAATATTAAAAGAAAATTGTTATTCTTTCTAAGGCTTTTCAGATGTTGATATATTTCAAGAAAGAGAGAAAAGATGAGAGTTGAGCAAGACAACATGAAATTGGCACTCTGTTATTTCCTATATATAAAAAGAGAAAAAAAAAAGTAATGTAATCAAAGAGACAACCAAGACTTCAAAAGATGTTTTTCTTCTACCAAGTTGTAGATTCTACCTTACAGTTGTGAATCTGGGTCGTGTAAATCTAAAGGGTAACTTTGTCGGGCTGTAAAAGGCTAAACTAGTAAACAGAGCTCTACTCGGTTTCCCCTTTTACAATCTAGAAAAGCTGATCAATCCAGAGTTCAACATTTGAAGGCCCAGTCATTCTTGAAGAAAGTTTTATACGCTTGTAATTGCACATCAGAAATCTTCCTTAAATGATTCAGCCTAGTATGTCCTTGGGAAATTTTGACAACTATCAGCTAGTAGTCAAATTATTTTGAAGAATATCTATGGCAAGGCAAGATACATGGTCTATGTTGTTTTGAAACTAGAGTCCTGGGTTCTAAAATAATGCTACTATTTTACCCGTAGATATCGCCATTTGTTGAGAAGCAACACACCCCCACTGAAAAATGAATTTCCACCCTTTGAAAATTTTGAGCTTTCATTTTGCAGTAGGGACCCTCTTGATGTTTTCCAGGTTTTAATTCCAAATTTGCTTGCCTCCTTTTTCAAGTTGTGCTTTTATTTGCATCTGGCTTTGTTTTATTCCAGAATTCATTTTTCAAATGTTAGAATCATTGCTGATTAAAGAAAATCTTTCACCGGTATGAAAAAATGCAGATTCCAGATAGATAAATTCATTGAAAATCAAAACTTTCCATTTTTGAAAATGTCGCGATATCGCGACGGGTTTTGAAAAATCCGCCAAGTCGCAAAAACGTAGCGATATCGCGACACTTCCATTTTTGAAAATGTCGTGATATCGCGACACTTTCCATTTTTGGAAATGTCACGAAATCGCTACCAGTTTGGAGAGAGAAAGCAAGATCGTACGGAACGTCGCAAAATCGTGACATGTCGCATTTTCACAAGAGAGAAGCAAGGTGCAAGGGTGAAAAGTCGCGATATCACGACACATTTTGGAAGCAAGGTGCGGAAATCGCGATATCGCGACCATTTTAAGATGAAAATCGATATCACGACGTTTTGAGAAAGCAGACGAAAGTCGCAATTTTGACATGTCACGAATTCGTGACATGTCACATTTTCATGGCAGCAGGAGAAAAAAATGGTTAAGGCATGAAAACATCGCAATTTCTGACTGTCCTCGAAGAAAAGCCAAGGCAAAACATCACGAAATCGTGCAGAGAAGGCAAGTTAAAGGTCATGAAATCGACGGAATGGCACAAAATTGCAACGTCGCGAATTTCACGACGTCGCGAAATCGTGACCATTTTTAGAAAGGAGGCATAGTCACAAGGGTGTCGCGAAATCGCGACAAGAAGAGAAAAAGAGAGCCAAGGCAAGGAGCACATCACGAAATCGTGACGAGAAAAGTAGAAAAGCACCAAGGGCAGGGAAGGTCACGATTTCGTGACATGTCGCGAAATCGTGACATGTCGCATTTTCGCGACAGGAAAAGACAAAGAGCCCAAAAGTGAAAAGATAGCTGGAAACGGACACGTGTCATGATTTTGTGACACGTGTCAAAGTAGAGCGGGCATGCAAATATACATTGGGGTTTCATTTTAATATTTAAGGTTTTGATTTGATAATTTTAAAGTGCTAATCCTTGTTTGTCTTTCATGCAGGAAGCCATCTGGCACTTACATGATAACGGAGAAATGGCCATAAAGACAAAGTTAAGTGCAAAATAATCGAAGACAGCCATATTGAAAAGAAAGGTGCCGGGAATTGTTGTTTCATCCAAATTTTACAGATCTGGCCGCAAAGAGACTTTACGGTGACTAAGCAGCTGCCCATTTAATGGAGTGTGTCGGGAATTGGCCGAAAAATGAAAATATCTATACTCAGTTACCGGAATTTTCCGAGGGATGCATTTAATGAAAATTTATGACAGAATTAATGGCTTGCAAACATTTTCAACTCAGGGATGGCTCTACGGAGATGAAACGTCAGAGAAGTGGTGATTCATCCAAGTTACCCGAGGGCATTAATGAAGACATTTACTCACAGTTGCGGGTGAATGCAAGTGGCATTCGAATTCTGTTTTCTCCATTTATGGCAAGTGACTGCACTGAGTTGCAGAGTGGTTAAGTTTTATCAAGACTTTGTTTTAAATGGCTTTATATTGTAAAACCTGGGTACTAGGGTTTAAGATGATAAGATTTAAGGTTTTAGAAGAAGATATTTCTGAAAAGATCAGGGTCTGTCCTGAGTCTATAAATACTTCTTCTAAATGTAATCAAAAGGAGGCGGAGACTTAGAAATAAAAGGCTATTGAAGCAATTTCTTGCAAATCTTGTTAAATACTTTATTTCTGGACTTGGAGTTGATGTGCTTTTGTTCTTTGTGATAGCATGGCCAGGAGCCTAATCTTTTGCAGATTGTGATAAGTTCATCTTCTTTTGTTATCCGTTTCTTTAAAGTTTATTAAATATATGCTGTAAATCTGTGTTATCAAGATTAAATATGTTGTTGGGCTTCATTTGTTCTATTGTATGCTAGGGAAAATCACAGATTTAAGGTTCAAGTCTGTTCTAATTGCTCTGTCCTCACTGTGTGAGCTAGGCTACTTGGTGAAAGATATCAATTTTAACTGACTTCCCTTTGGTTTATAATTTTCTGTTAGATCTGTTCCATCTCTGCCTTATGCTCTTAGTAGAAAGTGATCTTAGAAAGCTGGACACTTTCTTCTTTGATTTGTTCTATTGTGAAGTCGATAGTATAAATAAAATTGGTAGTTTTGTTTTACAGCTAAGTTTGATAAACTTCTCTTCCTGCTTTACCCTACCCTCTTTGTTTTACCGTGAAATGATCCATTTTTATTTTCTTTTAAATTTGTCTTTTATTTAAATCTCATCGACCCATAAGAGCTAGATCAAAGAATTAATTTTAAATCTGATTGTCAACAAGTGACAACTTCTAAACATTACTGAACAAGTTCAGTGAGCCCGTTGTAAGGTAACAGACAGTCCATATTGAAAACTATTCCAGAAGCGGAAAAGAGTGAATAGACATTCGACCCAACTCTGTAACTCACACCTTGGATAACCAACTAGATCCTAAAGTGAGTGGGATTTATCCCGTATAAGTGTTATCAGAGTTTCATGCTCATTCTTCACAGGGTGTGTATAAAAGTCAGACCAACAGGTTGTATAGGTTACGCATGTCCTAAGAGGCTCAAGGGAGGTCGTAGGATTACTAGTGGTGAACAAGGATGAGAGGTTGCTCTCTGTAGATGTCTATGTATAGGTGGGAATACAAGAAATCGTATCAGTGGTGGGTCAGGTGGTATTGGATCTGGCTCTATTAGTGGTGGATCAGGTGGGAGTGTGTCTGGCTCTACTAGTGGTGTAGCCAGATATAAGGTAGCAAAGTATTATGCCAATCTCTGAACATCATAGAATAAAGATGTGTCGGCTATAGGATATTCTTGGAAGAAATAATATGGGATGGTGATGGTTGATGTGGGTGAAAGCATGTCTTCTAGCATATCCATATCAATATACTATTCCAATGTGTGTGTTGGACATGGAGGAGGATGTAAGGATAGATATTGGATCTCATATTCTAATGTATAGATGACGGTTTGGTGATAACCTAGGTCATTTTTATTGATAGGTGATCAGACACAAGGGTTAATGGGTGCACATAGCCCTTGTTCATAATGACCTAACCTGAACCCGTGCCAATGAAAGCATTGTAGGTAGTGCAATACAAATTGAGGGTTGGCTAGATGTGCAATTGCATCACCAGAGCTAGATTATGGTGGTGGAGAAGTTGGTGAGGGTATCAAAGAGTCTACTCCTACATACACAAAGTTGGTGTGGTTTTCGGGACTTCCTAACTATATGACGGTTCGATAGTCAACACCAAGGCTGAGGGATGGCCAAAATCTCGGGTAGATTAAATAGGGGTGTCACATATGTGGGAATCATGTATGTTATAATCTCCTAGGCCATTATTTTTCATGAAGATGGATATGCATGGCATGGCACGCTCTCACAACTGGGGTGGTGTATCCGAGTCAGACAAGGAAGGAGAAAGTTAGGATTCCCTAATGGTGGTAGCTAAAGGGTGTGGAGATTCATCCGAGATGGGTGTTGATTATTTGGGTTCATGATGTTTGGTTGTTGTGGCTTGAATAGGTTGTTTGTTATGCATAGGGGATGACATTAGTGCAAGTTCAAGGATGTGTGGAGATATGAATATCTTAGGTTTCAGTCAAAAGAGAAGAGGAGGTATTTGTGGTGTAGAAAGGATAGGGGTTTCCATATGCGAGTGTGGAGGAGGTAATGTAATTGGTTGTGTGATGGGTGGAAATGGTGGTTGTGATACCGTGGGTGGAAATTGGAATGGTAGAGGTTGTGAGGATTGTGGAGGCCATAAGAATGGTGGTAAGGAAGGTACAATATTAGTTTTAGGTCCCCCATAAGGTAATGCTAATGGTGCATATATTGAGGCTTGTGTTGTTGATGAACACTGGGATGTTGGGGTGGAAATTGGGAAGGATACTGATGCTCCTACTAACTGGTGAGAGGATACAGGGAAAATTTGGAAATATGAGAATGAAGGAGCAAGGGGAAGGTCTATGACATTACAAAACTTAAAGGGGTCTCCATCGACTGGGACACAGTGAACAAGTTCGTTATGGAAATACTTGAGGAAATGGTGTAATGTGGATGGGACACACTCCATATATCTAATCCAAGGGTGACTGAGGAGAATATTGTATTACATTTATCCTTGGATGATGTGAAAGAGGATGGGGATCGTACAGATGCCTACGTGAATGGGCAGAGCTATGGATCCTACGGTAGGTCTCATGGAATCATCAAAAGTACATAGGTGTAGGGAAGGTGTAGCAAAATGGGTTGGAGGGAGGTGTAGGTGATGCAGGGCTTCTATGGATATGATGATGATGGATGAGCCTATGTCAATGAGTACCTGCTTGCAGGTGATATCATTGATATTAGCTTGTATGTGAAGGGGAGGATTAGATCCTTCACCAACAAGTTTAGTTATCTTGTGGTCATGGAAACTAATTGAAGGTTGAAGGCATCGTGGGATGTTCCCTACAAAATTGACAAAAGTTTTTATGTAATGTGTCTCTAAATCAATGGAACATGGGATGTCATTCAATGTCTCGTGATGGGGTTGAGACTATTGTAGGAGATCGAATATGGATAATCGTGCAAGGACATTACGTAGTTGATGGGTTAGACTACCACAGATGGTAATCACATTTTGAGGTGGTTGTACAGTATTAGGAATTTGGGGTTTTTGTGGGGATGTAAAATGGATAGGAGGATAAAAAATAGGTGTTGTATTGTGCAACAGGTACCATTGGTTTCTAGTATTAAGGTTTATCATACCTACTAATCCACGTGATGGAGGATTACACTGGACATTATTGACTTGGCAAGGTGGCACTGGAGGATTTTTTGGAGGTCTAGGGGGATTGGGTCCTCTATGATCCGATAGAGGGTTTTGGAAAATTCCTAGGTTTTGGTTCTACGGGGCTAGAGGGTTTGCTACCTGAATAGTGCCCCTATCAATTAGGTCTTGAACTTACCCCCAAAAGGAGTGACACAAATTGATATTATGGCCACACTACCTATGAAAGGGACAAAATATCTACTCGTTATAGTCATGAGGCTTAGGTGAATTTGGATCCAATGGGTGGATCTTGGGTAGAACAAGATGGTTGCCCTTGTACAATATATGGAATAGGGTTGGTAACGGTTCAGATAAGGGTGTAAAGTTGCACGGTGGACCCTATGGGTGCATGCCATGGTATTGTTGTGGTTGAGGTGGAGCAGGAGCATTAGCTTGGACTACTTTTGGTTGCGGTGTATAGGGTGGATGAGTTCATACTAGTGCTAGGGTAGCAGCTATGACTTGGTTGGTTTACGGTGGTTGTGGCTAAGGTTGATTTGGTGTGGGTCTATTAAAGTGGAATTTGGGGTTATAGTTGGATTTGGATCTCAACTTAATATTCCTAGACTGGACCTTAATATCTTTAATCACTTTTGGTTGTGAGATATCATCTTCAAAAGTACAACTTTGGTAAAGTTGAAGGGATGTGGAAATGTATTTGTGGCAACTCTTAGAAAAGAGTGTCACAAGATCCGAGGTGGGGAGGCTATGGGTGAGGTCATGGATAATCGCTCTCCATATAGAAATGAACTCCGTCATGGGTTCATCATCCACCTGTCGTAAGGTGTAGACATAAAAAATGTGGTATTTTTCTTGATGTTGATGGAAAAGTGCTCTAGGAAGGAGTTGGCCAGTTGCTCAAAGGTATACAGGCTATGGCATGGTAGCATTTTGTACCAATATAGTGCTAGCCCAGCGAGGGACAAGGAGAAGGTATGCAACACGAGGGGGTTACTATTGTGAAGCTGGTAGTAGAACAAGCAGTAGTTGCTCACATGTTCTCTGGGATATTCCTTACCTCCATACTTGTCAAATTTTGGTATTTTGAAGTGATAGGGATAACGAGGAATGGGAACTAATGGATGAACCGGATCGTTGCATAGTTCATCATAGCAAGTCTTTTGTGGGCCATAGCTAGAGGTAAGGAGGTTCAACATTTTTACTTCACCTCATAAGAGTTGAAGTTCGGGTGTCATAGGAGTCGAGGGTTGGGATGTGGTAGGTTGACCCTATGGTGGATATTGGTATTGTTGTTCTTCACAATATTATGGGGAATATTGATGTACCTGATCATGATAAGGTAGGTACTAGATGATATGTGTTGTTGTATATATAGGTACACTAGGTTGTGGGGTAGGTGTCTATTGAGGATAATAGTACTGTGACTAGGTAGCATACGGTTGTGGCAGGGGTACTTGTTGGTTTGGATCCTGCTATACTCGTTGATCCATGGATGGTGATGACCAAACTGGAGGAGGCATAAATAAGCTAGGTTTAGTTTGTGATAGTGTAGGTGTAGGTACTACTAGTACTAGGGGTGGTCGAGATGAGGTATCAAAAGACGGGATCTATATCTACCCTGGAGGGTAGGAAGTAGGGAAACTAAACTATGTGGAATAATTTGGTTGAGTGGGTGGATAAGCTATCGATATCGGTCCATAGGTAGGATGAATATGGGTAGTGGGAGCCTAAAAATGAATATGTGGTGGTATCCTAAAGGTCATAATAGGCAAAGGTGGCTCCAAGGGTTGGGTTTCATACACTCTGGATACCTAGAAGATAGGTGGAAAAGCTGTCAAAAATGTGGGATAAGTTTTTGAGGTAGGATCTTAGGTTGAGGGGAAAGTGTAGGTGTACACTACTGCTCGGGTTTGCACATCTTGCTCCTAAAGAGGTTGTTGGGAGGTATCCTTAGATATGGTGAATAATAGCTCTTGGGAAGAGGGTGGTTGGTACTCTTATGAAGAGTACGGGTGTGAGGTTTGAGGAAATTCTTGTGGTTCTTGTTGGGTAGGGATTTGTTGTGCATTTTGGAAGGATGGATTTTGGCTTCCTACAGTGGAGGAGGATGGGTCATACACCATTCCTACAGTAGGGGTGAATGATGCAACCTCAGGATGGGTATGGTTTAGAAGGTAGAAATCATTCTTAAACAGGGATTGAGATAGATTTTGGAAGAAAGGGTGTGCAAATGTGGGTGAAGTAGGCATGACATCCTCATATATGGTGAAGTATGGAGGAGATTGTTCTAGTGATATGTAGATCACATGGTCACAGAACGTGATTGATGGATTAGGTGAGGATGTGGCTGAAAAGAGCAGGTAATATTCTGTGAGTGAAGTAGTGAGGATTTCACTCAAAGTTGACATCTCCTTGTGAGACATCATGTGTGTGAATTATACATCATATTCTATGCGTGAATTAGATGTGTCTATAATCCTCTCCTTCATGATCGAAGGAGTAAGAGTAGACTGACTAGAGGAAGGGGGAGGCCATTCCTCCATAGAGCGTGATTGCTCACACGATCTACTACGGGTGACCACAGGCATAGTAGCATGTGTAAAAGGGTTTTTCAAGAATAAACCTTGTGTTATGTAGACTCAACTGTGTCTATTGTGAGTGTGAAGTAAGTGGCATGTTGTGTGTAGCAAAACAATATATAGTGTAGTGTGTTGAGACCGGTTTGTGATCATGCAAACAACGATAGACCGAAATCAATTCTAAATATTGAGAAAATAAAAGTGTTATTTTTGTTTTGTCTATTGTAATGTTGATATTCCCTATGTAGAATCATGGGTAATGGTTTGAATACTCTAGAAAATCAGGAATGTCATCAATATAAAACCTCCTGCAACACCTAAATATGCATAGGATAGAATGGTACTGCAACGTGTGAATGGTAACCTATATGGAAGGTGCATTAAAATGATATCCTGAAGGGGTGGAACTCATTATGCTAAAGTGAATTCACAATATCCTATCATGAGAAGAGGTGGCACCGTCTGAGACCTACTACCGGCATCCCATGCTTTCACTTCACCCTCGGGTAGGCTTAGTCAAGAACGACAGTTACCAATTCCACAAATTATACAAGCCTTGTGGATGAAGGCGCTAATCCTATCCCACTCTGTAGGTAACCGTTGGTGATGAAATTTAAGGCCTAATCACAAAATTGGGGGATTTTTCAATGATGAAATCTATAAAATTGCTCCTGTGGGGCTGCTAGGTGTCTAGGGGGTGAGCTTATGGAGAATGCAACTTGATCCACACCAGTCTCAAGTGATGGATTGGGGATGAAGTCCAATATAACCACTTGTTTAAGGTACCACATGAGTGTGTGTGGGTTTGTGTTTTTGCTAGTGATTTTTGCAAGGTAAAAAACTAGCTAATTGCCTTTTCAAAATAAAACTAATCCTAATGCCTTTTCGAAAGCAAATGATTAGATAACTTATAGTATTTGTAAATAAATGGTCTAGCCTAAATGCCTTTGTGAAGCAAACTAATCTACTTTGCAAAACATAGAAACATGCAATCCAAATGTGTTTGGAATAGAGGGTATTATGAAACCCTAACTTGAACTTTCAAAATGCACAATTCTTTTAGAAATGTAAGAGGGGATTAGAAACCCTGATTTTACTTTAGAATGTAAAGTTCCTTTTAGCAATGGAAGCTATGAATGGAGGAAGAACAATTTAGGCTTATGCCATATGCAAAAACAAAATACAAATGCAAATTTATTTGAGAAATAAATTTTATACACTTACTAGAAAGTTGCAGGTCCTAAAAATTTTAGAAACCCTAAATATTTGATAACTTTGTAATGAAAACAAAACTATGTCTAGCAATGATTATTTAACTATTTAGTGAGATTTTTGTTTCCAAAACTTGCAACAGAGGTATAAAATATGAGCATACCTATATTTTTATGCTAAGGGAGGTTTTCTTGGCCCCTAAAAAGATCACCCCAACTGATTTTGGGGTTTTTGAGGCTTCTGTGTTCAAATCGCGATCCAAGGGGCAAATTTGACCCAAATCGTGACCCATGGGGCCGAATTCAGACTAGTTCATGGGGTGGGGGGAATCAGGTTCAGAGACTTCAAATCAAATATTTGATGGCTTAGGATGGTTCCTAGATCTTTGGAGGTCTTAGTGGAATAAAGTTTTGGTACCTGCAAGACATAAACAGAAGATAATGTAATATTTACCAAGAAAATGAATCTAACACTATCTGTTGTGGGGGTTCCACTGGGCATGCCAGAATAAAATGACCAAAAGTTGGTATTTGATCTAACAACAAGTAATAACACAATTCATTCAAAAATATATGCTTTATTCATGATAAATTTGATATGGGTTACAAATAGGGTGAATTCCCCTTTTTCCTTTCATGAATACACTATAGGCCTGATGCCTTCTTCTGATGTCCCTCAGTGTAGGTGGGCTTCCTTATATGTGGGCCACTATCAGGTTGTTGTTGTTTTGATGTTGCTTTCCCTCTTCAAATTTTTTGCATAACCTGTGAATAACCTGCAAAAGGGTGTCAGTACAATGGGGGGCTTGCCTTAGTCAAGCCCCATGTTTATAAAGATGAAATGATTGTAAAATCATAATAAAACATGAAATAAATTGTGCAAAAAGTAATAATAGGATGAAAGGGATCTTACCACCCAAATATAGAGTGAATTGGGGCCTATAGAACCAATTCACCACCCAAGGGGCAAACTGAGGCTGGATTCACAGGGCAAGGGGTGATCTGAGCGATGATGCCTCTTCTACAAAATCCTTTTGGTGGGTCGACTCGTAGGTAGATGGGGTGCCTTTGTGTATTGTTGAAATCTAACTGTGTGCATCGGGAAGTGACTGTTTAATATTGTCTTTCCATTTCAGTAGAGTAACTATGCTTTGTTGAATTTGTGAATCAGACTTAATTAGGGGTTTGGGACCCATTCTTTATAGGAAAATACAAGGTGTAGGAGGGGGGTTTAGATAGACTAAACCTAGGTTTGATTATGACTAGGGTTAGGTTAACAAATGCAATGTGGCAACATCACATTCCTAATGAGAAATATCTCATCCTCACACACGTGTGAGGATGGATTAGGGTTAATCCTGATTAGGAGGTGTTTAAGGCAATTTAAGACATGAATAAAGAAATATCTCAAAAAACCCTAATTTCACACATGTGGGAGAATGTAATTAGTGCTAATCAAGATTAAGGGTTATTTTAATCAAATTTACCCTAAAAAGGTGACTTAAGTGAAGCCAACATTAAATTAGAATCTGGCAATTGACTTATTAATTTTTTTTGCCAACTAATACCCCGTGGGGGCCTCAATTGCGTATGAATAGACCATCGAATGATATCCCAATGTGTCAGATGTAATTTGGAAGGCTTATGAGGTTTTAGGACCTGAAATCCAATGAAGTGATACATGGGAGTCTACATATTACTATGGCAAATTATGGTAATCTACGTATTACTACGCATGACTATGCATGACTACACCTGACTATGCATGACTATGCATGACTATGATAGCCTACAATAGCCTAGGGATAGCTAGAATCACCTATGGCTATGCAAAAGTAGAAATGTGTGACTTTTGGGTGTCTACACAAGGTGCAAGTGTGTGTGATGTTAGATATGGAGTCTACATCTGATGCAGGAGCATCCAGTGGCGAAGCTGCAATCTTGCATCACCCAAAATGTATTTTTTTCTTAAGTACTAAAACTGTCGCGATATCGCGACGCTTTTTGAAGAAGGTCGCCAATGGGCCAAACTGTCGCGATATCGCGACGCTTTTTGAAGAAGGTCGCCAGCGGGCCAAACTGTCGCGATATCGCGACGCTTTTTCATGGAAAGGGCCAAGGCGTGAAACTGTCGCGAAATCGTGACATTTTTGAAGAAAAGCAGCTTCAGCGCAAAACGGTCGCGAAATCGTGACATTTTCAAAGGAATGCAGCTTCAGCGCCAAACGGTCGCGAAATCGCGACAATTCCGGAGGAAAGCAGCTTCAGCGCCCAACGGTCGCGAAATCGCGACAGCTCCGAGGCAAAGTCACTTAAGTGCCAAATGGTCACGAAATCGCGACACATCCGGGAAGCAAGATTTGAAAGCACAGGAACATCTTTGGCAAAAAGTTCTAAGGCACAAGAATCGTCGTGAAATCGCGACACCTTCGGAGACAAAGTTCAAGGACGTCGCGAAATCGCGACACCTTCGAAGACAAAGTTCAAGGACGTCGCGAAATCGTGACACCTTCGAAGACTAGGTTCCAGGACGTCGCGAAATCGTGACACCTTCGAGGACAAGGCTCAAAGACGTCGCGAAATCGTGACATATCCGGAGGCAAGGTTCCAAAACGCAAAGTGGTCACGAAATCGCGACGCTTCCGGTGCGAAGACTCAACAACGCAAGGTGGTCGCGAAATCGTGACACTTTCGAGCCAAAGACTCAAGGACGTGAAATGGTCGCGAAATCGTGACATGTCGCGGTTTCGCGGCCCGGAACGAAGCAGCAAGTACGGAATGCAAAGATGTCGCGAAATCGCGACATGTCACGGTTTCGCGGCCCAAAGGAGGAAAGCGAGTAAGAAAGGCCTAGACGTCGCGATTTCACGACGTGTCACGAAATCGCGGTCCCAAGGAGGAGAGAGAAGCCTAACGCCAAAAACGTCACGATATCGCGACCAAAGAGGAGAGAGAAAGTATTGGAGCAAAAACGTCGCGATATCGCGACCAGAGCTCTCACGATGTTGACCAGCCGACGATTGCAGAGACCAATGCAGAGGGACACGTGGCGTGAAGTTACAGGTGGCCCGAGAGTATGGAGCGGTTACAGGGACTCTGGCAAGGGGACGCGTGGCATCAAATTACAAGCGGCTGTGACGCATCCCTTTGAATGATGAATTGGCGAAAGGATTGACAGGCGGCCGCAGCGCACTCCGCCACCCCAGACCATGATAATACGGGGCACCTGGCAGCATGTTGCAGGCGGTCACAGGACATTCGTGCGAAGGGTTACAGGGAATCCCGCACTTGATGTAATGATGGAAAGAAGTTGGGGCCGATGATATAAAAAGACCGCGCATGCATTGTATGGGGGGACTCCTGGCCATTTTATTTTGGGGAATTGCTGTGTATTCGAATTAAGACCTCTGTTTAATGAAACTTGCTAGAATTTTGGCCTGTGCATTGTTGATCTCGGCACTCTTGCTGTGTGTTGTTTATAGCCCTATATCAAGTGGTATCAGAGCAGGTTGGTTCTGAGAGTGCAAACCGATCGCCGAACAGAGAGGCAGTTTGCGCCAGGACTGTGGTTGTGGGTTGCGAAGAAGAAGCAGGATGCCTCCGCGTAGAGACCGTGGTGGTATAAGGCACAGGCGAGCAAGAAGGGAGGAGGTCGATCTAAGAGCCCTGCAGAGGCAAGTTGAGGCCCTGCAAGAGGAAATTCGAAGAGGAGTCGAGCCGAGAAGGGAAGAACCCAACGAAGATGAAGTGTGGGAAGAAGAGGTTCCATCCGATGTGGAAGAGGCCTTGGATCCATCTGAGGCTAGGCTGTATAGGGCCATCTCCCAGATCGGGAAGAAGCCAAAATTTGACGTCTCCACTTACTCGGGGAACCTCAACCCTGAGGAGTTGATAGACTGGATCAACGACATGGAGGAGTATTTTGAATACGAAGAGATATCAGATCCAAATCGGATCAGGTTCACGAAAACCAAGCTGAAAGGACATGCTAGCATCTGGTGGAAAGGAGTGCAGTTGGAAAGGAACAGGAGGGGAAAGGAAAGGATCACCAGGTGGGATAGGATGGTAGAGAAACTAAAGAGGCAGTTCATCCCTGCAGATTATGAGCTGGACTTGTTAAAGAAAATGCAGAGTCTTCGACAAGCTAGTAAGACTGTCAAGGAATATACTGAAGAGTTCTATCAAATCTCAATCAGAACCGGCCATTCGGAGGCGAATAAGGAGAAGGTCGCACGTTACATCAATGGATTGCGAACCAGTATTCAAGAAGAGCTGGGGCTGGTTAGAATGAGCACAGTAGAGGATGCATATCAATTTGCATTAAAAGTGGAGGAGAAACTGAATAGGAGGTTTGATGGTAAGCAGAGAGGGAAGGACAGGGGTGGAAGAGCTGGTGGAAGAGGCAGTGGTGGAAGATACAAAGATTTTGGGAAAACTGGTGAAGCTAGCAGTAGCCAAAAATAGAAAGAAGTGAAAGAGGAGGATGACCAACGCCCACGCAATCAGAACAACAACTACCCAAGAGGAAGAGGTAGGTCTGGGCGAGGGTTTGGCAGAGGTGTCTTTCGAGGAACCTGCTTCAACTACGGAGAAGAAGGACACAGGGCATACAACTGCCCGCAAGCATCAAGAGAGGCCAAATCGAAGACCTGAGGGTCAGGCCCGAGCCGCTGTAGTAGACGAAGGTGTAGAGTCTGAGCACTCAGAGGAGGCAGAAAGAGGAGAAGCGATGATCATCAGAAGAGTCCTGTTAAATGAAGAGAAAAGGGGAGACCAAAGGAACAACCTATTTCGAACAAGATGCAAGTGCGCAGGCAAGGTATGTAACATCATCATAGATAATGGAAGCACTGACAATTTGGTTTCTGAGGAAATGGTTGCCAAGCTGCAGCTGGAGAGGAGAAAACACCCGCACCCTTATCGGATTGCATGGTTGCAAAAGGACCATCGGGTGCTGGTCAGTGAACAATGCCTGGTGAAGTTCAACATTGGAACTTACCGAGATGAGATTTTATGTGACATCTTGCCTATGGATGCATGTCACCTGGCCGCTTGGGAGACCATGGCAGTTTGACCGAAGTGTTGTCCATGATGGTCGAGCCAACACATATTCTCTCGTCAAAGAATGGAGTTCGCCACAAGTTAAAACCCCTGAAGGAGGCGGATGAGAAAGTATGCAAGCAGTGCACGAGTCTGTCTAGTTGATGGCAGAAGATTCTTGGAAGGCCTGAAGCCGGATCATATGTGCTATGCTATAATCCCCAGGGTTAGGGAAGAAGGATGCAAGGAAATTCCAGTGGAAGTCATGGGACTCGTTAGAAGAATTCCCGGATATCATTTCAGATAATGTTCCTGAAGGTTTACCGCCTGTTAGGAAGATCAGTCACCACATAGATTTGGTGCCTGGATCGAGCTTGCCAAACAAGGCTGCACATCGAATGACGCCCGTGGAGACTGAGGAACTAAATCGACAAGTTCAAGATCTATTGAAGAAGGGACTGATTAGGGAGAGTCTTAGTCCATGTGTTGTACCAGCAGTATTAGCACCCAAGAAGGATGGAGAATGGAGGATGTGCACCGACTCTCGGGCAATCAACAAGATCACCATTAAATACAGGTTCCCACTGCCAAGGATGGATGATATCATGGACTGCTTGAGTGGAGCTGAGTACTTCACAAAAATTGACTTGAAAAGTGGGTACCATCAGATTCGCATTAGAGAAGGGGATGAGTGGAAGACAACCTTTAAAACCAGAGGGGCTGTATGAGTGGTTGGTTATGCCATTTGGATTAACCAATGCACCTAGTACCTTTATGAGGTTAATGAATGAGGTTCGAAGGAATTTTTGGGCAAATTTGTTATTGTTTACTTGGATGATATACTGATTTTTAGCAGAACCTTAGAGGAGCACCTGATGCACATCAAGAAGGTTTTTGAGAAACTGCGGGAGGAGCAAGTTACTGATCAATCTGAAGAAGTGCAACTTTGTGAAGAAGGAGCTGGTATACCTGGGATTTGTTATATCAGCTAATGGTCTCAAAATGGACCCCAAAAAGGTGAAGGCTATCCTAGAATGGCCTGTCCCAAGAAGTGTGACCGAGGTTAGATCATTTCATGGTCTGGCCAGTTTCTACAAAAAATTCATTAGAAACTTCAGCAGTATTTGTGCATCTCTTACAGAGACAATGAAGGGGAACAAGAAGGAATTCCAGTGGACGGTTGGAGCAGATAAAAGCTTTGCTATGCTGAAGAAGAAGGTCACTGAACAACCCGTCTTAGCACTTCCAGATTTCAATAAGGTGTTTCAGGTAGATTGCGATGCGAGTGGCAATGCGATAGGAGCCGTATTGAGCCAAGAGGGTAGGCCTGTAGCTTATTTCAACGAGAAGCTCAATGATGCCAGGAGAAAGTATTCGGTATATGATCAAGAGTTCTACGCCATAGTCCAAGCACTTAAGAAATGGAGGCATTATTTGTTGCCCAAGGAGTTTGTTCTCTATACCGACCATCAAGCGCTGCAGTATATTAACAGTCAAGGAAAATTGAATCAGAGGCACCTAAAATGGGTAGAGTTCCTGTAGAGCTATACCTTTGTGCTGAAGCATCGGAGTGGAAGATCCAATAGGGTGGTAGATGCACTGAGTAGGAGGCAATGTCTGATGCTAGAAATGAAAGTGGAGGTTGTTGGGTTTGCTGAACTCAAGAACTTATACCCTGTAGACCCCGATTTCGTAGGAGCTTGGAAAGCCTGCACTGCGCCTGTTGCATTGGACAGGACTAAATGGTTGGATTACCTGATTCAAGATGGAATGTTGTTTAGGGGGAACCAATTGTGCATTCCGAGGAGCTCAATGAGAGAGAACCTCATTAAAGAAAAGCACAGTGGGGGTTTAGCTGGACACTTCGGTCGTGACAAGACCATCTCACTGGTTAGTGAAAACTATTACTGGCCACAATTGCAGCAGGATGTGGCAAAGTTTGTGCAGAGTTGCAGGATTTTCCAGATGGCAAAGGGTATGAGGCAGCCTACTGGTTTGTATCAACCGCTACCTATACCTGAAAGACCGTGGGAAGATATTAGTATGGATTTTGTGCTTGGTTTGCCCAGGACGCAGAGGGGGCACGATTCCATATTTGTGGTAGTGGACAGATTTTCGAAAATGGCACACTTTATCCCATGCCAGAAGACTAGCGATGCGGTCCATGTAGCTGGTTTGTTCTTTAAGGAAGTGGTACGCCTTCATGGGCTGCCAAGAAGCATTGTGTCGGACAGGGATACCAAGTTTGTAGGTTATTTCTGGAAGACCCTGTGGAAGAAACTGAAGACGGAGTTAAAGTTCAGTTCTGCATACCACCCCCAAACAGATGGCCAAACAGAGGTGGTTAATAGGAGTTTGGGCAACCTACTGCGATGTTTGGTAGGGGACAAGCCCAAGGGATGGGATCTAGTTCTGCCGCAAGCAGAATTCGCGTATAACAGCTCGGTCAATAGGAGCACAAATAAATCCCCATTCCAGATTATCTATGGGAGCAGCCCAAGAAATGCTTCAAAATTAAGAAGGATAGATCCGAGGGAGAAATGCAGTGCTGAAGCAGAAGACTTTGCTGAACACCTGAAGGGAGTGCATGAGGAAGTGACAAAACACATTGCCAAGATGAATGCTCAATACAAGGCAAGGGCGGATCAAAAACGTAGAGCTAAGGAGTTCCAAGTAGGAGATTCTGTCATGGTCCATCTGAGGAAGGAACGGTTTCCTGCCAAGACCTACAACAAACTAAAAATGAAGAAATTTGGGCCATGTAAGATCATTGGCAAACGGGATTCGGGTAATGCCTACGAGGTGGAGTTACCAAGCGAACTTAACATCTCCCCCGTGTTTAACATCTCGGATTTGGTCGAGTATCATGAAGGAGAAAGCAGTGAGATACCCAGTCCAGATCTGTGGAGCATTCCAGCAGCCATCCCAGTTATGCGGACGAGATAGAAGAAGTTCTAGATATGCGCGAGGGCCGAAGTACTAGGAACAAGAGTTACTCTGAGTATCTAGTCAAATGGAAGGGCAGACCCATGGAAGATGCGACTTGGTTATCAAAGGCAGAGGTTGATCGCCTGGGTCTACCTCGAAAAGATCAGAAGTGAGGTCACTTCTCAAACTCACCCCGGGTGTCTGATGCAGGAGCATCCGGTGGCGAAGCTGCAATCTTGCATCACCCAAAATGTATTTTTTTCTTAAGTACTAAAACTGTCGCGATATCGCGACGCTTTTTGAAGAAGGTCGCCAGCGGGCCAAACTGTCGCGATATCGCGACGCTTTTTGAAGAAGGTCGCCAGCGGGCCAAACTGTCGTGATATCGCGACGCTTTTTCATGGAAAGGGCCAAGGCATGAAACTGTCACGAAATCGTGACATTTTTGAAGAAAAGCAGCTTCAACACAAAACGGTCATGAAATCGTGACATTTTCAAAGGAATGCAGCTTCAGCGCAAAACGGTCGCGAAATCGTGACATTTTCAAAGGAATGCAGCTTCAGTGCCAAACGGTCGTGAAATCGTGACAATTTCGGAGGAAAGCAGCTTCAGCGCCCAACGGTCGCGAAATCGCGACAGCTCCGAGGCAAAGTCACTTAAGTGCCAAATGGTCACGAAATCGCGACACATCCGGGAAGCAAGATTTGAAAGCACAGGAACATCTTTGGCAAAAAGTTCTAAGGCACAAGAATCGTCGCGAAATCGTGACACCTTCGGAGACAAAGTTCAAGGACGTCGCGAAATCGTGACACCTTCGAAGACAAAGTTCAAGGACGTCGCGAAATCGTGACACCTTCGAAGACTAGGTTCCAGGACGTCGCGAAATCGTGACACCTTCGAGGACAAGGCTCAAAGACGTCGCGAAATCGTGACATATCCGGAGGCAAGGTTCCAAAATGCAAAGTGGTCACGAAATCGCGACGCTTCCGGTGCGAAGACTCAACAGCGCAAGGTGGTCGCGAAATCGTGACACTTCCGAGCCAAAGACTCAAGGACGTGAAATGGTCGCGAAATCGTGACATGTCACGGTTTCACGGCCCGAAACGAAGCAGCAAGTACGGAATGCAAAGATGTCACGAAATCGTGACATGTCGCGGTTTCGCGGCCCAAAGGAGGAAAGCGAGTAAGAAAGGCCTAGACGTCGCGATTTCGCGACGTGTCACGGAATCGCGGTCCCAAGGAGGAGAGAGAAGCCTAACGCCAAAAACGTCGCGATATCACGACCAAAGAGGAGAGAGAAAGTATTGGAGCAAAAATGTCACGATATCGCGACCAGAGCTCTCACGACGTTGACCAGCCGGCGATTGCAGAGACCAGTGCAGAGGGACACGTGGCGTGAAGTTACAGGTGGCCCGAGAGTATGGAGCGGTTACAGGGACTCTGGCAAGGGGACGCGTGGCATCAAATTACAAGCGGCTGTGACGCATCCCTTTGAATGATGAATTGGCGAAAGGATTGACAGGCGGCCGCAGCGCACTCCGCCACCCCAGACCATGATAATACGGGGCACCTGGCAGCATGTTGCAGGTGGTCACAGGACATTCGTGCGAAGGGTTACAAGGAATCCCGCACTTGATGTAATGATGGAAAGAAGTTGGGGCCGGTGATATAAAAAAGACCGCGCATGCATTGTATTGGGGGACTCCTGGCCATTTATTTTGGGGAATTGCTGTGTATTCGAATCAAGACCTCTGTTTAATGAAACTTGCTGGAATTTTGGCCTGTGCATTGTTGATCTCGACACTCTTGCTGTGTGTTGTTTATAGCCCTATATCAACATCCTTCCACCCAAGTGCATAGGGTTGATGATGTGGCTTTGCGAGAAGCTTCAACTTCTCAAAAATGGACCTTGAAATGAGATTTTTCTATGATACATTATCTATGATAAAATCCATATAAAAATCATGCATAATGTGGGCTCTAATGACAAACAAATGGTCATGATCCCCTTGTGCCAAAACATTTGTCATGAGGGTAAATTTGTTTAGTTTACCCTTTAAAGCAGGATATTCTTCTTCTGTCCCTATAGTCACAATGGGACCATATTGTGGTTCCTCATATATAGGTTGTACAATTAGGGAATTCTTATTCTTCATTATTTCAAAAGCAAAGCATTTAGACTTTATACGACCATGCTTTTTACAAAAATCACAATACATTGAAGAAGAAGGATCTTTAGAGTGAGAAGAAGAAGAATGTGCTTTAGGAGAAGTGATAGGAGAAGAAGAATAAGGGAAAGAATGAGAAGTGTTCTTCACCTTTTTTTTATGTTGTTTTGTGCCTTTGGAATTGTTGTCCTATAGATATCTGTAAAAGGTACCAACTTTCTTCTCTTTGGGAATGGCATGCTTGAATACCACATCCAAAGTGAGAAAATTATTGAACTTGATTTTCTTAAAAATCTGATCTTCCAATCCACAAGTGAACTTGTTAATCAAACCCTTTTATGAATCTTTCACACCAAGAAGCACCCTTAGCCTATTGAATTAAAACATTTAGTCAACAATTGACATACTATAGGCTTACCTCAACCTATACCACTTGGTTGTGAGGTCACTTTGGTTGTTTGATGGGAAAAATGTATTTTTCAGAATTGGATCAATTCTTTCCAAGTCATGACAACATTATGGCTTTGTTTTTCTACAATTAAAACTTTTTCTAAGCCTGTGAGTTTGATTGTGGTAAAAGCAACTTGGTCTTCAATAATTTAAGCATAATCAAACCAAGTTTTCATATCTAATATCCATGTAGACAAGACATCAGGATCCCTTGATCCGTCATACAATTTGACCTCACATTTTGCTTTGTTGGTATGGTTGTGATAAATTTTGATATCACTAGGAGTTAATTGGACAACAATATCTTTCACTTTATCTACCAAAATATCTATTGCAACAGTAAGGTTTTCCATGTTTGTTTTGAGGTCTGTAACCATTTGATTATGTGTATATGCTAGACTAGGAGGATTTCAAAATGGTTGCAATAACTATCTAGGCTTTAGGAATAATTTTGCAAATTTTTCTAATGCACAAATTTACCAAGATTTTACAAAAATTGCCTTCCAATTTACAAAATGGGCTATTTAGTGCTTTTTACAAAAATGACATCAATTTTTTAATTACCAAAAATTAGCACTAAAAATGATAAAATTAGCTCATAAAGTTGCAAAAATATGACTTATGGAGGTAAAATTTTGATAAATTTGAGGTAAAATTATGATTTTTGCAAAAACAAATTGGCAACAATTGCAAAAATTAAAATTTCACCTTTGCAGTAGGTTGGCTCCCAATTTTGAAGTCAAAATTTTGAATTGTGGTGGAAAACTGTTGTTGGCGGGAAAAATTACAAACGAACACCAAAAAATTGTATTTGAACTTCGGTCAACAGTCGGGTCAAACATTTCAAATCTACTAACAATCACCAAGTTTTGCATGATCAAACCAATTCGCAGGTCAACGAATAGCAACTTGGGTGGCAATAAACTCCATCGCATACCAAGTGTTACATGAGGCGACAAATACCTCTTGGTTGCTAGCCCATGGGTGTTTAAGTGGGCATGACCACTGCAAGGTGGTCACTCTCTTATGTGGGTGATGACCCATTTAAAATCTATTCGGGTTATCGCACCATAAATGTGGGATATAACCCACATAAAAAATGAAATAAGCTTTTGCCCTATCAACATCATCATAGAAATGGAGAATCTATCAAAAACTGGTTTATCTCTAGAACTTCCACTCACTGTACCACAATTTTCATCACCAAGAGGTAGGATAAATCATTGGGAACCTATCAAATCTCACCAGAATCCAACCAATCTATAGAGAAATAGACAATATGCACTGGGAATGAATTTATCATCTTTGAGAAGTAGGAAAAATCATCGAGAACACAAAACCATATGTTGAAAAGCCTCCCAAAAAATGGGTTTTCATCGAAAATATGAGTTTACTACCAAAAATTTTAAAAATAGCTGGAACTACAAATTTGCATGGTTTGATGTCAATAAAGTCTACTGGCATTATGCAATCAAAAAACCTAAACACTAAGAACGAGAAATCCTTGTCTACCTTGTCAAACCAATGAAAACCTACCACTTGTCTAGCATTGATTGACTTGCAAGATTCCTTGATAACCTGCATGTGTTGTGCCCCTATTGGAAACACGTTTAGGGTTTGAACCTTGTTTTTGATTGGCCTATTTTATAATCATAGAAATCCAATTATTTTTTTACAAAAACTTGCATCTTCGTTTGTGCATTGTGATTAAATTTCTTCTGTAGTGATCAAGTAGGAGTAGTTGTGTAAGGTGTGAGGTGGTGTAGGGAGGGCACGTAGCCCTATTTTTCTAACACTAAGGGCAACCATGGACATAAAGGTAGTTTTTGATGATATGTGAGTGTTGCAAATGGTTTGACATAATCATAGTGCCTAAATCATCGACTATCCTAGACAACATCCACTTGTCAGAGAGGCTTGTGGGCATAGAAAAATGTTAGGGATCGATGACAATATCCCCTGTGAGAGATGCTAGTAGGTGTACCAAGATTTTGGTTGGCCATAATTTTGTGGGTGGTTGATTGATAGTAGGTCGAATGCACTTGATTTCTAGTGATCTGGTGGCCAGCTAGGATAACCCCTGTAGAGGAGGGTTGTTGGAGTAAAATTTTTGGCTAGTGTGGGAGGTCCAGCCATCTAAAAGCTATGGTGGTAAGAAGGGCCACTGATGTCAACAACACCCTTATCTCAAAATAATAAAGGATCTATTTTTAACCTTTAAAATATTATAGTAAAATATTAATATTTATAAAGGTAAAAATGGCTTCATTTATCCAATTTGTATGCAAAGAGGTAGTTCACTTAACTCTTTTCTGCATGAAGAAACATTTACCAATATCTTGTTCCAAACAAAATTTTAAATCATTCCAACAACCCTTTCAAAAATTGAGCTCTCTTTTGGCAAAGGTTGCTAATGGCTTCTTTTTGAAAAAAAAAATTGACCTCAAACTTTGCAATTGCCCTTCAAATATTGATCTTCAAAGATAGATATTCTAAGAAAAATTTTCTTTCCTACATAAGGTAAGTCAGGTTACTCTTTGGTTTTCTGCCAGGGGTATTTAGTATAGGGGTAAATTCTACCCTCTACCACCTCTAAAGCTTCACAAAAATGATGTTGCAGTTGGCCTCAAGATAATTTCATTCAAGCACCTACCTAGGATCTAATGCACTAGCTATAAAACCCAACTAGATACCTATAAATAAAGTGGAATCTTGCCCTCCTTGCAAAATTATCCTTAGCTATGATTACCAGTGATATGGAAATACCAACATGAAGCTAATTATTCATTAGGTGTAATAGAATATATAAAATTACAATAGAATCATGTAGGTTATAGTGGTTGTAACAATTTTCCAAACATGGCCAACCACTGTAACTAACATATAACAATATACTAAACATGAATGTCAACTAAATTCTAGAAGACAAAGGACAACTCTAACAATCTAACTGAACATCATAACAAATAACAAACCTATTTCCAACATGGGCATACTATGCCTCATGTAAATACAAAGTGCAAGAAATAGGAAATATCTAATGTGGGTATACTATACCACACATAATACAATGCAATATAACTTAGGCTTATAAATAAACCTAAGGTAATATAATATCCTCAACAACTATTTTTTGATTTTTTTGGATTGTGTGCATGATGGGACAAGCAAGGATTATCTGTTTTTCTTTGAGGTTCAACCCAATCATGGTGTTATCCCTCTTTGACACAAGATGTTTTTAATATGTATGATTGTGTTTGGTTCAAGAGTGTTAGAGTCAATTCCTAGAACTCAAAATTTTCTTAGTGAAAATGTGTCATGGTCCTAAATAAAACTCGACATGTATTGGAGGTTTCTAGAAACACTAGGAGTGGTTGAGTGATCGAAAAAACCTAGGAATTATGGAAATGTGGTTTACAAATGATAATTTTACTTTATGGAATGGTGCCATGAAATGGATGATGATTTTGAGGGTGCCCCTGATTAAGGCAACATGACTTTATTGGATCAATTATTATCTAAACTGAATAAATGACCCCTAATATGAAATGAAATGTGTGAATATGGTTGTGAATACAATGTATGAAATGCAATTTATGAAATGTAATGTGTGCAATGAAATGTGTGAAATTCCATGTGTAAAATACAATGTGTAAAATGCAATGTGTAAAATGCAATGTGTAAGATGTAATGTTATTTTTGTGTATTATCCATGTATATATACATATATATAGATCACATTACGCATAATGATCTCAAGTGGATGATGTTAAGTGGTTCAAGCTCTTCAAATACCTCTATATTGGAAAGCCTATAATTTTATTTACCTAATTTTTGTGTGATAATGTATGGACCTATCCAATTAGCTACGAATTTATCATGAAGATGCGACAATGCATTAGTGTTTTGTTGATTATCCTTAAGAACAAAATATCATACTTGGAATTCATGTAGATGAAATTTAGCATTGTAAGCACGCTTTAGGCAATCCTAATAAACTCGTAAATTCTCTAAAGCATTGACCCACCTTTCATCAAGAAGTGTGAGTTGATCAAAACATGTTTGTCTAGCAGTGTCGTCATTTATGAAATCCTATAATCAAATTTATAATGAGGGGATCTCAAGCTCAAGAGGTATAATTGCTTCGTCTCCATAGACAAATAAAAATGGCATTGCCACCGTAGGTGTGTGTATGCTTGTTCAATAAGCCCATAATGCCAAGGGGATTTGAGTATATTAATATTGATGATTTTCTTTGACTAGTTTCTTGAGAATAATTATTAAGGTCTTGTTGGTAGCCTCAGGTTGTCCATTTGCCTATGGGTAGTAAGGAATCGAGAAACTATGTTGGATATTATATTTCTTGCAAAGTGCTCAAAAATCCTTGTTTTTGAAATATTTACCATTGTCAGAGATGATTTTTGAGGGAATATCAAAATGATAGATGATATGAAGAAATATAAACTCTACAATTCGAGGTCCTATTGTACTGGTTAGAGGAATTGCCTCAACCCACTTTGTGAAGTATTCAGTGGTTGTGATGATGAATGTATGTTATCCTAAGGAAGGAGGTGAGATTTTTCCAATCAAATCAAGACCCCATTATGAAAATGACCAAAGGCTTTTAATAGGCTATAATTCTTGTGATGGCACATGAGTTAAATTAGCATACTATTGATATTTTTGACAATGCTTGACGTAAGTGCAATAGTTGTATTCCATGGTGGGATAATAGTAACCCATGTGTAAAATATGCTTTGCAATGGCCATTCCACTAAAATGACCACCACAAACACAATCATAAGCTTCAACTATGGATATTTATACCTTTGCAAACTCGAGATAATGAAGGAGAACTCCATCATAACTATGTTTATACAACACGTCTCCCAAGAGAGTAAAACAAGCTACTTTTTACTTGAAAGTGTGTTTATTAGTCTATGAAATGTCTGATGGGAGTCCAAACTTGAGAAAGGGTATTGTTTGGTTGTACCAAGGATCATACAACTCTGTATGGATAAATCAAATGTCCTTCTCATCCTTAGATTCAACATGAACAATTGCAGATTTAGAGATTATTGTGACAATGAGTGGTTGTACCTATCATACAAAGTTCTTTGGAATCAATGATCCTAGAGAGACCATCACATCTAAAAATATATTAGTCGAATGTGGTAAACTATCAATTTCATACCAGTTAAATTTAACAAGCAATATCATTGCTACTTCATGGTAGAGCTTTATTACTAGTTCCTTCCATTAATATTCTTTATTTATCTATTGAACAACAAGTTGGGAGTCACCAAATATCCTAATATGCTTTATGCTCATATCGATGGTTGCTTGAAGACCTAATATTAAGGCTTCATTATATACATTGTTTTTGTGCATTGGAAGTCAAGTTTGAAGATAGGGGAATAGGTAACCCCTATGGTGTATGAAACATGACTCTAGCACCTTGACATTTTTCACACTTAGAACAATCAAAGAATAGTGTGATATCAACATATTCCTCTAGAATTACATATTCTTATTGTTTAGTGATAGTGAATTCTAAATCATCTAGGAGCTCAATAATCAAAGGTTGATCACTAGGAAGTGGAGCTTCTACAACTTGATCGACTATGACCTAACCTTTAATGGATTTTTGGATGATGAACTAAAGATAAAATTCACTTAGAAGCATTATCCATTTTTTAGTGCAGGTGTTATTGTAAGTGTGAGACATCATGTAACATAGAGAATTTTCATGAGCTATGACATATGTGGTGTGACTAAGCATGTAATATTTTAGTTTCTTAATGGTAAAAACCACTACTAAGAACAATTATTCCATGTAATCATATATGGTTTCATAGCTTACCAATGTTTGAATAATGTAGTAGATAGCTTGCTCTTGATTATTTTCATCATTTTGTGCAAGCATTATCCCTAATGCAAATTCCATTGCTAAAAGATAAATATTGAAGGGGGTTCATGGATGATGAAGAGTTAAAACTGGTGGAGAAACTAGGTATTTCTTTATGTCATCAAAAGCTTTTTGGCACTCATTTATCCATGAAAATGTGACCCCCTTTTGTAGAAAGTGATAGCATGACCTGCATTTATCAGAAAGCTATGCAATGAAACAATGGATTGATTGGATCTTTCCTTGTAAACTATGTAATTTCTTAAAGTTTGTTGGGGGAGCTATCTCCATGATGGTCTTGAATTTATTTGGATCCACCTCAATGCCTCTTTTGGAGATAATGAAACCTAGTATTTTTCCTAAGGTGATACCAAATACACTTTTTGGGATTCAACCTCACATTATGCTCTAGAATTCAATCAAAGACATTTTCCAAGACACCAATGTGCTCTTGTCGAGTTTTCTATTTTTCCAAGAGATCATCCACATAATATTTTTTGATCTTATACATGTAATCATGAAATATGTATGTCATGGTACATTGATAAGTGACACATGTTTTGAGGCCAAAGAGCATCACCTTGTAAAATAATCCACTGACGTGTAGTGAATGTTGTTTTGTGTTTATCATAAGGATTGATTCAAATCTGGTTGTATCTTGAAAAACCATCCATTAGAGAAAGTATTTCATGGCCAACACAAGTGTTGATAAGAGTATAAATATTTGGTATATAAAATTCATACTTAGGACACACTTTGTTAAGATCTCAAAAATTCGTGCAAATGTGTATCACCCCATTAGACTTACGAACAGGTATCATGTTTGAAATCCACTCATGATAGTCAATGGGTACAATGAAACCCACATCTAAAATATTTTGAAGCTCTTCTTTGACTATGAGGGCAATGGTAGGATATTTTTTTCAATTTTTGTTTGACCGACTTAGCATCAGAATGCAAGGTGAGATTGTGGACAACCAAGTTAGGGTCAAGACCAGACATGTCTTTGTAAGACCATGCAAAAATTCCCTTACTTTTCTTGAGGAGAGAAATTAATTGCTCTTGTTCGTTTGCAGATAAAAAATTTCCAATTTTGATAATTTGAGGATTGTCTATATCTGAAATAAGATTCACATTGATGGTATCTTCAATGAACATATGATAATCTTACTTAATATGATGGGGTTTTGGGATCAAATGAATGTCATCTATGATGTTATCAAACTCTTCTGACTAAACCTCTTCTATGTCTACCTAGAAAACCTAGGGATCTAAATATGAAGTTGAAGGTGAAGGTGGAGGTGATGGAGGAATGTAGTTGGTTGAAGTCCTTAACAATTTCTTGGAAATGATGAATTCAAAAAATAATGGAGGCGAGGAAATCTGGTCCATATCAATAAGTCTCATGTCAATTGGAATTGGCTTTGCCAAATCATATGGATTACGGAGTGGGGTGAATAAGTCAACAAGATTCATGTTAACTTAAAAGGGAAAATGGTAATTGGTAATGTGAAATATGGATAGATCCTGCCTACTAGAACTGATGCTAGAACTCTGGAAACCTAAACAACAATGAGTAACATGAATAAATGCAATAGACAAAAAGCCATGCACATTCAATGCAATGATGATTTTTTTGTGTGTATTTTTTATTTTAATTTTTTTATGTACATATATTACAAAAATTTCTGGTGAGGTGGATTAATGAAATGGAGGTGGTTCATCGATTGGTTCAGTTTACTCCACAATAAGGAGCAAACGAAAGATGAGCTTATGGATGGGAATCATTCTAAGGTAATACTCATCATGTTCAGTGAATGGAATGATGGGTGTCAATTCCTCATAAGATTCAACAAAAGCTATTGATATAACATCATATTCTTCATAAATTTCTTCTTCAAAGTCATTGGTGTGATGATTTTCTTCTTATGAATTCAAATGGATATTTTGAAAGGCTTATTAAAAAGAAGAAGTGTAATAATAAGAATGATAGCCTAAACATGAATGGTCATGCACTTCTCAATATGGAGTATCAATGATCTCGTGCATTCCCTATTCATGTCATCCTAGGTCATATCCTTGCCAATTGACTCAATGAAAGTATCAGGATGGAAACTCTAAAATGTGTTATATGTTGGCAAGTGTTGGTTGTTTGGGTTTATCTAGGGAATATGGATTGGATGATGAATCAATCCCCCAATACACAAAAATTTATACTATTAGGTATTGAAACCATGTTGTACACCACTCCTATGGATAAATGTGGGTCATGTGGGTGATCGTAATCCTTGGTAGTTTAGATGCTAAGTGGTGTGACAATGATGTATTGGACCGAGTATTCATCAATACCAAGATTGGTGAGGTGGACCACAACTTGGGATGATGTGGAGATGAAAGTGGAAGTGGATGTGGAAGACTCATCATTGGCTTGTCGCTATAATAATAAGAGATGTGTGGACTGGAATGGCATCTCACAATCCATTAATTTGACTTGTGAGACATCAACTGATGTGGATAAAAGTGGATTTGGCCAAGGTGTTTGATGATTGGGCGATGATGTAGAGGGAATACTAATGAAGGATTTTTATGTTGTTGATATGGTTGATGTGGATTGAGTTTGACCTCATGTACATGTAGTCAATGATGAAAAATATGGGGGTATGGAGGTGGAATATTGATGTGGGGTAGTTATGGGGATTTACTTAGGAATGGAAACTTTATATAAAGAGGTGGATGATGTGGTTGATGGTGTCAAGAAAAGGTGAGTATATGGAAGAGTGGATTCATAAGGATTTGAGATGAAATTTCAATACTTAAACATTTCGACATCCGTTAGTATGCAATGAGTTTGTCCCTCATGTACATATTTTATGCATTGATGGAGTATATAGAGGACACGTCTCATTTTCCTAATCTAGGGGTATCCAAGGAGTATATTGTATGCCATGGATCCTTCCAATATGTGGAACATTATGTACAACATTTTTACCCCCACTTTGATGGGTAAAACAATAGTGTCAACTATGGAACATAGAGTATCATTGAATTCTTTAAAGGTGAAGGTGGATTTTGTTATGTGGGATGGTGGAAGATTAAGATGTTGAAGTGCATAGGTGGTGATGATATTTATGGAGAATCCAATATCAATCAAAACTCATTTGAATGGCTTCCTATCAATTTGAGCCATTATGTGTAATGGAGGATCCACCGATTTTGATGACATTGGTTTGATTTCAAAATCATAGAATGTAATGGCAGGTTCTACACATGTTCAGATACTTCCCATAAAATTTTTGAAGGCATTAGTATCTTAAAATTGGATTTCAATGGATTTTAGAATCTTCATTAATGCCTCCTGATGTGGGGATGATTATTGAATTATCTTATAAATATATAGTTTTGTTGAAGCCATTGTTGGATAAAACATTGGTTAGTTTTCTATGGTTCAATTAATTACCTCCATTTAATTATCAACCTAGTAAAACTCATAAACTTATGAGTATCATGCACAATATATGCTTGTAGTGTGGGGAATGAGTCCCTCTATGCCTATTGGTTTGGTGGGGGTGTTGTTCGTGTATTTTTAATTCATCCAAACTCAATAAAATTAAGTGCAAAAAAATAAATAAATGAACTACAAAATAACTAAAAATAAACACGACTAAAAAATAAACCTATGAAAATTAAAACACACACTTGCTGGAAAATTACATAAAACAGGGGAAACTATAGAATTACACTAAATTGCAGAAATTATAGAAAATAGAAAATAAATTAAATAACAAAAAAATAGGGAAAAAGTGGGAGGAATACTGTTGAGAGTAGTCCTAAGCTTCTAGAATATTCCACTTGATCAATTCATTCACCAGATGCTAGTTTGAGATTAATAAAAACACTCAAATGAATATATTACATCTTCAAAAATTTATAGACAAATCCAACATCTAGGATCCCTTTACCAGGGGTGGCCTATATATTTATAAGATATGCAACTATGCCCTATTACATTTGAAAGTAAATTGATTTTCGATTTTATTGTCACAATACATAAAAATAAAGGTGATAAAGCAAATATTTATTTCAAACTAATTCAGTGTATTCTATTTTTATTAGAACATAATACGTATGATAATATACTTTATCTTCTTACATTGATATTTTACATTTTACTAAAAAATAGATGACATATGGTTTTTGATATTGTCCTTCATCCACATCCATCACTGAAATCATTGTTCTATTCTATAAAAAATAGGGGTCATGTTGTACTTCTTCTTCAACAGGAGTCAGACACTACTCTATTGAAAGACGGGATTCGGGTGCCAGATGGGAATCGGGTGCCAAATAGGAGTTGGGCACCTAAACAGGAGTCAAGCACCTAACAGTCAAACACCAAATGGGAGTTGGATGCCAATCTTAGTGCATCTTCACTATTTTAGTTGTGGTTAATTTTACCTTTGTTTTCCATCATAAAATAGAAAGTACCAAGTCCAAATGGGACCTTGACATAAATATGCTTCAAAGGTAATATAAATCACTGAATCTACACACAATTCACTTAAAAACACATATTAGGAAACATACATAATTTACTATTAAATATATAAAAAGAATTCATAAAACATACATTCTATAATAATAATGCTACATAATATGTTATAAATCTATGCAAAAATAGGAGCATTTTTAGTGTTCATCATTCCCCCATGCTTAAAGAGTGGCACGCCCTCGTGACACCCGGTGCTTATAATTTCTATTCTTAGCAACAACTTTCCAGTAGACCCTGACTTTTTCCTTCCTCTTCTTTTTAGTGGCTTTTGCCTTTGCCTTATCTTTAGGCTTTCACCCTTTTGGTTCTTTGGGGGTTGCTATCAAACTGAGCCTACACATATTCACTAATGCTCGAACAATCATCAGGTTCATTCTTCTTCAGTAAGTGGTTGTTCAATTTTCCCCCATGGTAAAGTTCAAAAATTTTCTTCAGATTTGGACTGGTTTTGCTACTATTTTCTCACACCCTGGTTTTTCAACGATACTCTGTTATTTATTTATTTTTATTTTTTTACACAACGATTTTCTGATGTATAATTTTAAAACAAGTTGCATCCGTGAACACAAGTGGTTTATTACTATAATTAGAAATAATTACGGTTATCTGTGCAATATTTTATCAGATCGTGTGCTATATTTTGTGTAGATTATGACCATGAGTGTTTTCCCCAATCAAAGTAGTGACATGTGGAAAAATTCCAAGTGGAGAGAAATGGGTGGTTGGTAATTCAATGGGGATTGTGTCGAAACTATTTTATAGAAACATATGCCCATGAAAATAATATATATATAAAACAAAAAATTAAGCATGTACCCTATTATGTTTCATTCATGTATAATGTGCAAATTCTCATGGTGCACTGGTATTTGTTTCTTTATGATGACTAGACATTCTAAAACAAAGAATGATAGGTATATTTCCCATGCAACAAATTTTCCTCCATAGGACTGGTTCTTGAGTATTGTAATTTGATACATTTAAGAATTCCTGCATATTTTCAAGAAAATATTATAAAAATAAGTCTTTACAAGATGAAAAACATCCCCTCCTTGAAAGTTATTTAACTTCATGCACGTGAATGAAATGCTGATGTGGCACGGACCACTTACCAATGCTGAAGATTATTCATACTAGGCACGAACACCTATTGGAACAAAAAGTATGTGCCTTTTATATGGAAATTGGGCACCTTATTTTAATTCACAACATGCAAGTGTTTGTTAAAATATAAAGCAAACACCTTTTTCTTGCAATTGGGAATCGTGCTTAAAACAAACTTTATACATACACACTTTTTTTTTAGTATATCCAAGCAACTCAGGTGTCTTTTTTTGAAAAATGTAACTTGGGTGTCGTTTCCTTGGGAAAATAGGAATCAGGCATTGGTCTATTGAAAAATGGGAATCAAGCACCTTTTCTTTGACATACTAGGATTTGGGCACCTTCTATCGTAAAAATAGGAGTCGGGCACCGTTTTATCGAAATATAGGAGTCAGACACCTTTTACTGTAAAAATAGGATTTGGGTGTCTTCTTCTTTAGAAAATAGGAATTGGGTTCCTTCCTCTTTATAAAATGAAAATCAAGTACTCCTTTATTTTAACATCTACTGATGTGTCCACTTCGGTACACCCACAGTTTATCGGGCCTTCAGCATTCTGGTTTGAAGAACAGGGACAAAATCAACATCTACTATTTGAACCAGCATTTGGGTATTTTTCTTCATGAATACCAAAAACAAACACCCAAAACTTGTTCAGATATGCTATCCCCCAATAAGTGGGGACAAGGTAATGCTACTAAAATCAATATCCTAAAAAATTGGAATGCGTAGGTTCATGGATCCTATGCCCACTAGGCCTAGGTTTCCCAGGCTACCTAACGATTACACTCAAGGCATCATTCTTGCAAAACAAAAATTTAAAGTAATAAAACGTAGGCTCATGGAGTCTATGCTTGATATACCTAGGTTTACCAGGATACCTAAAAATTACATTCAGATTATGATACCTACAAAATAAAAATACAAATAAAAGAAAATCTATGTTAAGAAAAATAGGTTCCATGTCATCTTTCCTCTTTTTTTTTATGATGAATACGTGAATATTCATCAAATGGTTGGTATGGATTTTAAAAAATATGGGGTCTCCCCCAGGCTTGTGTTTTATTCAATCTTATGAATGTGAGGTGCATGGCAAGGTTGTAAATGGAGTCCATTGACTGTTACTCGTATTGTTTCATTGTGTGTTGTTACAGACTCCTCGTGCAAATCCCTCACTTTGTGAAATATTTATAGCCAATTCTTTATTTCACATTTTTTTTAATAAGTAGAGATGTGTTGCTCAATAGAGTTTTGTGAACCAATATGAGTTCATATTTTATCCACCACAACTAATGTTGCCATGGACGAGTGTTGCACATCTTCTCGTGGTGATAAACTGTATGCAACATATGTGTTTTATTGAGTGCCTGGTAGTAGATACCATAAAACTCTAAATTTAAGCATTATGGCATGGAGTAGGACTATTATGGGTGACCACCTGGGAAGTCCCAAGGATTGCACCCCTTTATTTTTTAAGGAAATTAGGATGGGGCAACACATGCTTGTAGGCCCGGTTACCTTGGATGCCTACAATCTACGATGAGCTTCATGTTGTATGCAAAACATAACAAAATAAAAAGAAAAACCTAAACTAATGGCATTAAAAAACTCTATTATAATAATTTTTTTTATTGAACGATGTAATTGTGTTCATTGTGTTGTGGGTGATAATATTGAATGTAGGGTTTCCCCCATACTTGCAATCAAACAAGCCTTTGGAATTTAGGGCTTGTGATAAGAACTTAGTCTATGTTGAAAAATTGATATGACTAAGTCTTTGCTTGTCCCATCCCCTTATTTATCCAATTATATGATACTTTGTAGTATGGGAAGAGAATATTCCTAGATGGCCTCAAAATTGGACTCTTCCAACTCATTGGTAGATTGTGCAAGTAGGGAAATGACTATTTTTTTCATAACTTTTTTGTTAAATGTCATTTTTCTTACTCTGCAACTAATATCAGTATTAAAATTTACCAAAGTGTTGGGAAATGTTAAGCTTGAAATTTTTATCATTAAAGTTGGGCTTTTGAGATAGGTTTTGTCTAATATTATATCAACATGTTGACCTATCACCTTCATTGTTTTTTATTGTGGTTTCCATATCGATCTCTTGAGGCAAAAATCACTAATGGATTCTGTGCAAATAGGCACATCCCTAATAGTTTGAGGAATGATATCAGTAAGATTTATTAATTGTTCCATAATATCAAACTTGGGTTGTGTCATTTCTCTAATTTTCCATAACCTTTTGGGATATGGTGGAAGTCCTTCATTACTTGATTTTTCAGCAACACGATTTATTTCTACACTATTATGGTACATTGGGTTTATTCCCATAACTCCCTAATAAGCTAGTGAATTTAAATAGTTGTTGTTGGGATTCAGCTTTGGTGGTGCCAACAACTATTTTGGCCTAGTAGAAGGTGAAACTAGTAAGCTAGGAATTTCTTATAGTTGTGTCTATGGAGGTAGATCCACGAAGTAAGTTTTTACTTCTATATTTTCTTTTAGTATTTTTGGACACAACCTGGTATGATGATCCAGGTGATAGTTTCCATAGACTTCTACTTATTCTCTGAACATTTATTTTTTCATGGTTTTCTCTACACCTCGAACATAAAAAGATAAACATTGCTTCAAATTCTTACTTCTTCTGGAATGTGTCTAACTATAAAGCAAGAGATAAAATTTTACTCTTCATACCATTAAAAATTGTTCCTATTTTTTTTTTAATTATGGAGGCTACTATTTTTATTCCTCGTGTTGGTAGTTTTTCCTTTTTGCTGGAATACTTCTGGAATAATTGTTGAATTTTCCCCATTGATGTCAACCTGGTCACTAAAATATTCTGTATAATGAGTTTTCGTGATAAGATGACTCAAGTGGATGGGATTTTCTCTTTAATAAATATTTCCAGAATATCCTAAGCTTGAGGTGTTTTTTATTTTTTTAATAAATGATCCATTAGATTTTTTTAGGCCCTTGGTGGACTCATGCTTCGCAGGTAGAGGATCTATAGGCAAGGAAATATGAATTTAATTTTCAAACTAACTGACCTATGGATCATACACTACAATTTTGACACTCCCTAGCAACGATGCCAAAATATTGGGTAAAACATTGGTTAGTTTTCTACGGTTCAATTAATTACCTCCATTTAATTATCAACTCGAGAAAGCTCATAAAATTATGAGTGTCACACACAGTATGTGCCTATAGTGCGGGGAATAAGTCCCTCCGTACCTATTGGTTTGATGGGGGTGTTGTTCATGTATTTTTAAATCATCCAAACTTAATTGAATTAAGTGTAGAAAAATAAATAAATGAATTGCAAAATATCTAAAAATAAACATGACTGAAAATAAACCTATGAAAATTAAAACATACACTTGCTAGAAAATTACATAAAACAGGGAAAACTGCAGAATGACACTAAATTACAGAAATTACAGAAAGCTGGAAATAATTAAATAATAGAAAAACAATGAAAAAGTAGGAGTAATACTGTTGAGAGTGGGCCTAAGCTTCCAGTAGATTCCACTTGATCAATTCATTCACTGAATGCTAGTTTTATATTAATAAAAACACTTAAATTAATATATTACAGCTTCAAAAAATTATAGAGAAAATATAGCATCCAAGATCTCTTTATCAGGGGTGGCCTAAATATTTATAAGATATGCATCCATGCCTTGTTACATTTGAAAGTAAATCGATTTCTGATTTTATTGTTACAACAATATGCAAAAATAAAGGAGATAAAGCAAATATTTATTTTAGATTGATTTAATGTATTCTATTTTCATCAGAATAGAATACATTTGATATTAAAATTTATTTGATTACATTAATATTTTATGTTTTGCTAAAAAATAGATGACATATAGTTTTTGAAATTATCCTTCATCCGCATCCATCATTGAAATCATTGTTCTATTCTACCGATAATAGGGATCATATTGTACTTCTACTTCAACAAGAGTCAGACACTGCTCTATCGAAAGATGGGAGTCAGGTACTAAACAGGTTTTAGGCAACTAAATGAGAGTCAGACACCTAACAATCAAACACCAACCAGGAGTCGGGCACCAAAATAAATTTTTTGCACCAATCTTAGCTCATCTTCACAATTTTAGCTATGGTTAATTTTACCTTTGTTTTTCCATCATAAAAAAGAAAGTGCTATTGGGCACCGAATGGACATCAAGTTTTATTCGATACTACAACTTTCTATCTTCAAATGTTTTGTCCATGCATGCACCCAATAGTAATAGCTTGGCACTCAAGCATTGGATGGACGAAAGACAACTTCAAGCCAACCTCCATAGTAGGTTGGTTCCTTGTCAATTTAAAATGGTGTTGACTCAATTAAAGCTCAAATAGGGTTTTGATATAAGGGTTAGAAAAGGTTTAGGGTTAGGAATTTTATGAAAAATAGTGGTCGGATAGACTAACAACATAGGCCACTATAGAAAAAGGCTCCCACAAGCTATTTCTAGTGTCCCATAACTCAAATTAACATCACCTAAATCAATCAAACCTTCACACATTAAAGTATAAACAAATATATATTGCAGAAAGCAATTCCAACATCCAATATTGATAATCCAAATAGCAGAATAGACCAATAGTTAGATTTAACAAAAATAATTTTTTTAACAATATATCTAACCAAGAACAAATTTCAAATACTCTCACAACTAGTAATCTAATAAACTGGAATGAACTAACCATTCAAGTATTAATAGAAATGCAGCTCAAGACTTCAAACCTCTTGGACAAGATGATGAAGATGATAAATTTGATTTAAAATATCAGAGTAATTCTCCTTCCATTAGCTCACAAGAATATTTATAATAGGGCAAGCAAACACACTAGAGTCAACCCTAAAAAATGAGGGTTCAACCTCTATTTGTAGTTTGTAAAATAATAGAAAAATAAGGAGACATTACAAATATTGTATATTTACAGCTCAATAGAGAGTTTGTTGGCATCATCTTACTGGTTGGAGAGCTTTGAGAAATCCACTGTGAGAAATCCGCCATGGTAGCATTCCTCTACAACTTGTTGGTTTATTGGTGACAGTTGAATTTTGAACAATTGGAAACTGCATATCATCCATCGATCATTCTTGGAAGCTCGACTCCACCGTAGATCTACAACCGCATCTAGTTCTTATTCTTGAAAACCCTCATATCTTTTTCTTCTTACCCTCTAACTGATTGCACTCTGATCTGGTGAGTTTTGGCATTTTAAATCCTTCAAAAATGTTAGCAAATCTTGGATCATTGATCTTCATCGTGGATGGCTACAATTAAACCTCCCAAGATACTCTACAAATTGGCAGGGAAAAAAATGGTGCCATTCCACTCTTTTAAGTTGATGACATCATATTTTATAGCCTTGATCATACGAAATCAAATTTTTGTGTAAAATGCACTAAGAGGTGAGGGGAATGTAATACACTCATTAACCTTCCTTTTCTCTTCTTTGACTTTAAAACAACCAAAATATGTAATATAAAGCATGCTGACATCACCTTTGCTTTGTAAATATGTGGAATCACCAGTCCACACTCGAGTAAGTGCAACTCATCCTTTGTTGTCATTTTGCATCGACTGCAGTATAAAATAGCTTTTGTCACCAATCCACACCTTATGTAGTGTTTTCTACCTCTTTGTCACCAATCCACACCAAAATACTCTTGAGACTCGACAGAATTAACCTTATCGACACTTAGCCATTCGAAGCATGTAAAAACTACTTTTAGTCACCATTCCACATTTTCTTTTGCACTGACATCATCATCACTAAAACATTTTACAGAATCAGGACTCATCACCAATACATAACAAAATACATTATAAACCGAGTGGAATCGCTCAAGACAAAAAATGCACTAAAGTGTTGGGCGGATTAAGAAACAAATGTTGCGGATCCACTCCAAAATACACTAAAAGTGTGCGGAATGGAAACTTCATACCTTAGAATAAAAATTTCAATACTTTCTAAGGATGTGACCATTTTGGGCCTACATTCTAGCACCTCCTGGATAGATTTTCTCGCAAATCCATCAAACTCATAGTCTTATCCATTGGGTATCATGAGTAAAATATACTTATCTTCAAAAAATGCTTTAAAGAATAACTTCCATATGAAAAATATCCTCTGAAAACTTTATAGTCATCTTCGAGGATAAATGTTCATATCGAGACCATGCTTCATACATCCTAGAGGATAATTGTTCACGTGGATACTATGCTATAAACATTAATATATGTGCCATTCCAGCAAAACTGCTTCACTGCTCCATCAAAAACATAGTTATGTTCTCCTTATAAAGCCTTATTACAAATCATGATAAAAATACCTTCACACAAAAACTGCTATTTTCTATCTTTTTGGACTCATGCTTTTATTGTTTCTTTCTTACCATATAAGAGTAAAAATGAATCAAACAAAAATATGAAACTTATGACTACATATGTACAAAACAAAAATTTCTAAGCTTATGCCCCTTCAGGGTCCGCAACATCTCTATCTGGATCTTCTTCTTTTTGGACCTCTTCCTTAGCATTATCCTCTTCTTTCTCAGCTTCTTCCTCTAGATAAGATTGCTCTTTGTTTTCCTCTTCTGTACTATCACCAAATAACTACACCATCATTTTTAAGATATATAGGGCTTGTTTCCAGGTTGCTTCTGAGGGGTTGGAAGTTTCCTTCAACTGCTTATAAATGTATTGGAGTTCACCAATATCTTCATATTTAGAAGTATTTCCTCTGTTTACCAAGTCTTCCATGAGGTATCTGAGCCTGGTAAAATCAATGATCATTTGTGAAGACTAATATTGGTCAATTGGTTCTTCTAGAGCATCAATTTAGAGTAATATTGTAAGCTCTCTCCAGTACTTTTCTTGGTTTCTTCAACTAAAAGAAAACGGTGATCTTCCATCCATAACCCTCTGAAACCAATTTGGATCATTTCTTTAGTAATTTCCACTACATACTTGATTACTCCTTCAATTTTTTCATACAATAACTAAGCCTTTTGGAGTGCTATGTGCTTCTTTACTACAATTTTGGTAGTAACTCTAGCAATGTTCCACTTCTTATTAGGAATCATATTAGAAAAATCACTGAGTCTACTATCCACCAAAAAGTGAATTTGTTCAACTGTAATTACCATAGGGTGTAGCTCTCCAGTGATTTTATCTAGATCCTTCTGAATACCTTGGAGTAGGTGGTTGGCATCATCTAAATAGTCAATAATAAGCTACAGCCTTTAGCATTTCTCTAGAACTTTAGAAAGCAATTCCTTTCTCACTTTCTTTAGTCCAGCCTTAGAAAAACCAAAAGATTTAGCCTTTTCAATTTGGAGTTGTTGCTTCAAACTTTGTATCTCCTTATCCTGCTCCTCATTCCTTTTTTGGTGCTCTATAATTTACTCCTTGAGCTTATTAGCTTCTTGAAAATTATCTTGCTAGCTCTTAGCTTCTTTTCTCAGAGATTTGTCTACTTCTTTATGATTGCTGATAGTTTTCTAAAGATTTTCAATTTTCTTTTCCAAATTACCCACCTTTTATTTGAATATATAATTTTTCACATAAAAATTTTCAAAGTGGGCTTTGGCTATGACCAATTCATCTTCATCAAGAAGCTTTTCAATATCTTTTGTGAACTATTCTATATGGTAATATTGGGAAGTCATCTCAGTTTTAGTCTTACTCATAGGGAGAATCATGGGTCTAGATGTCCTTTGCCTTAAAACTGGATCGACAAACATGCTTCTCCTCTTTGTAGACATATTATTAGAAGGCTTGGTCAACTTTTTTGCCCAGAAATCATTGATTTTATGTGTAGCTTCTTGCTTCTTATGAAAAATTACCTAGGTAGGGTAACTTGTAGCAAGAGGAGAAGAAGACACAAGGAATGTAAGAGTAGAATCAATATTTTATGGTAGTTGTGCATAAGTAGTTACAGCATAATATGTGACCACAATGGAATCTGTGACCACTAATGTTGTAATTGGCAAACTCATGGAAACTAAAGTGAGACTCACAGATTGGTGAGGGGGTGAACTTGAAGCAATTTTCTTCTCAGATGATGGTGGTGGTTGCAATGGTAAGGATGTAACCATGGGAGATGATGAAAGGAGAATATCAGATGATGAAGGTGGAACTTGCAGTGACCTTGGAGGAGATGGGTTGGTTTGCATCTCAGTAGTTACTGATGAAATAGGTGGTGGATTGTGATGTGGGGAAGGTACCTTTGTTACAACTTCTTGCTCATAAAGGGAAGGAGATTTCCTTAGGGAATTTAGAGGATGAAGAGGAGAGGAGGGATTAGATATTATACCTTCACCTACTGATGTAGGGTGTTTTAGAGCTATCTCTTTGATCTATTGATTTTATTGTTGTATCAATTCTTCAACAACTAAAATAGTTGTTTTCTCAACTATGTCCTCTTTATCCAACCTCGTCTTCTTTGAAATATCTTTCTAGGGCCCTTTTGGATTTTATTTGAAAAACTTGAAATGTAACCTTCTCACTTTCTATCTCTTCTTTAGATAACCCCTCTTGTACTATTTCCTCTAGTAATACCTGCTCAAAAATGGGATTTAATTCCACTGTCGTTGTAGTGGTGAAACTCAGAGGTGTAAACCTAAAGTTATCATATTTTTCATTCCAATATATGTCTGTGTCTAAATGTTATCCACCCAAGGCTAGAAATTTACGCCTCTTTATTGTCTCTATAAATGGTGCACTGACAATCCTCTCATCAAAATAGTGCATTTTACTCATCAACTGTGCTCCCTTTGGAAATTTCTCTATCTACTCAGTTGAAGGCTAAAAAGGCTTCAAGACTTCAGTAGTAGTCAATGGAGTATCAGGTTCCTCTTCATGAACTTCTTCTTCTGAAGGTGGGGATGGGGAATCAAACCTAATTTGTGTCATTTTGTATATCAACACTATTTTCCTTGGGGTTTTTAGGCCTCCAAGTTTTGGAATTATTGTCATACCTTTTAGAGAATTGACCATCAATTTTAATCCCACACTTGGATTTTTCTTTGTAATTCTTAATCCTCATCCTACACCAGTTTGATATTTTGGCTTCATTCCATTTTCCCTTATTCTCTACTTCCTCACTAGTAGTTTGTTGAGATTGAGGGTTCTCTTTCTTTTCTATTTTTTCCTCAATATATTTTATGGTATACTCCTTCAATCGATGTTTTACATTTTTTTCTGGGTCAAAATCCACAATTTGTTCATAAAAGTCTAACCATGGAGGAAGTTGATCCATTTTAGAAATATTCCACTTTAAAAGAGCAGTTTCTTTGTTATTTTTGTCTTGTTCAAAATGGGGTCTGGATCTCTTTTTGAATTTGTAGGTCTTTTCTCCATTTAAGGCTATGTTTCTTTTATAGAATATATCATCTAAATCATAACTCCACCTCTGAGGAATGTAGAATAGACACAACCTATCCAAGTATTGGTTAATATGTTCACCCTATCACTTCTTAGTAATAGTTATATCACTAACATTTTGGTAGGTCAACATAGATCTCCTCTTTCTCCGAGAGCCATAGTTCAAATTTATATTCTGCTTACCTCAAATATTCAAAGGAAAATAACCTCTTTGTAACAAAGTGAGGTAGCAAAAAAGGCTTACCCATAAAGCCATATAGTCTAATGACTATGCCTTCTATTAGGAGATACTAGTCTCCTTCCTTTGCACATTCTACTCTCAATATTTTCTCAGCCAGAGGTGGTATCCTAGGGCAAACTCCATACATTATTTTCAATTTTGGCCCTAAGAATTCTAAATTGAATTTGTAAAAAGACTCAATACTTCTCAAATGATTAGTCTAGTAATAAACTAGCATGGGTTCTTCTTCACTAGTCTTGTCCTTAACAGGAATCCAGGGCATCATATCCCTTACAACAACAAAAACATCTAGACCAGGCTTGAGCAATGTCTAAAACAATGTGCATCAAAGCTTCTTTTCAGTGCTACTAATTGCTCATGCATTCTATGAGCAAGGAAATATGGCCAATTAAAATAGATAACCCTAATGCCCTTTTTACCTGCGACTTCTTCATACATCCTTTCATTGGAAATGCAATAGACAACAGCTATTTGCCAACTATTCACAATTTTATCAGATTCTAAACCATCCATACAAGCTAACATAGAGTATAGTTATAGGTTTTAAACCATTCAATAGGAATTGGAACCTAGGGTAATCTCTGCCTGGCCCTAGTGTCCTTGAGTTTTTTATATACCCATATTCTGAAAGACTCATCATATTTAGCTTGTTTCTCTAGAGAGTAATACCCGTATTGGGTAGTTGTTTTAAACTCTTTTGGTCTTACAGGTGTTTTTGCTCCTAGGGCAAAAAACTTGTGACAATTTGTAGTAGTGATGCTAAATAGGGTTTTGACTTTAGCAGTTTAAACTACTTTTGCCATTGCATCATAAAATTTAATGATTGATGCTATTAACTTAGGACAAGGATGGATAAAATCACAAATGTAAAAAGAAAATAATGAGAGCACAACACATCTACCTTCAACCGACAGGGCCACTCATTTCTTGTATCTGTTGTTGATGTTTCTCCTAATATTTGATCTCTCTGTGAGGACCATATCTATATTCGCTATAGCTTCTACTTTGTTGATATAATGGTCCACTATATTTTTCACCCATTTTCCATCTTCTTGTGTGTCTTTAGAAGCCATCTTCATCAACAATGAATTAGATTTTCTCTATAGAATTTACAGGTAATGCTCCTCAATCGTTCTATTTTTTTCCAAATGAGTAGGATTCTATGCTTTGGAACTTTTAATTACTATTGCATGCATGTCCTTTGCTATTAATGCAGCTACTGCCCAACTTGCTTGCTGCCACACTTCTCCATTCAACACTCATTCCTTTTGGTAGCTTGGATGTGGCATTCCGACCTCTGATTGGTTTAATTTTAAACGTGCTTCAATCCTTGCGGTGTTGCTTTATCCTTTCTATTTTGAGCATGGGAAAATTAGCATTTATTATGGATATTTTACTCTTTTCCAAGTGGTGTGATACAGAATTGTTGCCCTGCTTAAATGTAGACTTGAAAATTATGGATTGGCAAGACTTCTTTTATCCTGGCCAACATAACTCTAGATTTTTGTGGATTAGGAACTTCCTCATTCAGCACATCATAAGTCTCGAAACCCAACGGCTTGGAGGCCGTTTGTCATTCCAATGGTATTGTGGTCCATTTGAGTGCAAAAAATAGCGCATGTTACATTCCACTAAAAATGTAGTTCATTTAGGTGTGGATTGGAACCCACTCATCATTCTACTGGTATGATGGTTCATTTGAATGTGGATTGGAGCTCAACAATATTCCACTTTGTACTTAGTGGATTTGAGTGTGGAATAGGTACTTGCTACATCTTGTGGGAATACTTAGCTAATTTTGTAAAATTTTCTGTCTCTCTTCCTTTTTATTTTAATTTTTATACAACATGCTATTAAAACAAAACTTGATACAAAGTGCAAAAAAGAAAGAAAATATGATACAATGTATGTACATATATTACAATGAGCTTATATTTCAATAAAAGTAGAGTTGAAGATGAAAACTATTAACTATAATTGTTTGTATGTTTTCCTCTATATCTTCAAGTTGGAAAACATTGGTGTTGTGGTTGTTCCACAACGTACCCCAAAATTGGGGACCCACCCTTCTTGTTTTTGATATTTAGTTGTGTTTGTCTTATTGGCATTCTACCACATCATTTTTATTGTTGCTGCTCACACAAAATATTGCATGATGGGTTCAAATACTTACTCCTCTATGTTTTCCTATGATTTTTTGTTCCAGAACGAGTAAGTTCAAGGGTGTCGTGAAATCGCGACATGTCACGAAATCGTGACCCAAATGAAATAGAGGGTATGGAGGAAAAACATGTCACGAAATCGCGACATGTCACGAAATCATGACACGTCGTGAAATCGCAACCCAAAGTGCAACGAAAGGTACGAAAACAAAACGTGTCGCGAAATCGCGACATGTCACGAAATCACGACATGTCACGAAATCATGACTCAAAATGCCATGGAGGGTATGGAAGTAAAATCATCATGAAATCACGACTCAAAATGCCATGGAGGGTACGAAAGTAAAATCATCGCGAAATCACGACATGTCACGAAATCGTGATAGGTTTCAAAAGAACAAGAGCCGGGAAGGAGAAAATCAAGCCCATTCTATTTTAGCCAATTTTAAATCACTTTTATCCAATGTCCAGATATTGGGCCCAACGCTCTTCCGAGTTTTTTTATTGGTATTAGGATGATCTGGTATATCTCGTACTACCATATCTTGTACCACGGGTCCGTGAATATCCTCCTTCTTGGGATTCAGATAATTATAGGCTAATAGATCATATCTGTAACGTTTATTCCATTTATGGAGCATTCCTAGAAAAGCTTCAAATTCGCTCTTACTCCTGCATTGGTTGTTTATTCTATTTTTCCGTTTCTGTGGTGCTATTCTAGACCATATCTGTGAGAATAGAGAAGCTTTTGGTTTTGCTACCTTGTACCCATAACAATATTTTAACCATTGTTTCCAATTATTTGCCCTTAAATCTTGTGGTTCTTTAGAATCCAATATTCCTTGTATATTTAATAATTCTTTAATATTCTTTTTGATTAAAGGAAATGATGTTTTGGATTCTAGTAAGTCCTTGGCATAGGATTTGGTCCGAAGATGTTATTCACAAGGGTTATGGGGGGGTAGATTGTGTGGAAGCAGGGGGCCCACCCGCAGGAGCCGGGTGTGGAGGATATGTGGTAGGGGAAACTGTTAAATTGTTAAAAGAATTAAATGCATTTTATGAATATGATATTATATTATTCGACGTATTAGGTGACGTGGTGTGCGGAGGTTTTGCTGCTCCATTGAACTATGCAGATTACTGTGTGATAATTACAGATAATGGATTTGATGCATTATTTGCAGCTAATCGTATTACTGCTTCTATCAGGGAAAAAGCTCGTACACATCCACTCCGATTAGCAGGCTTGGTTGGAAATCGTACATCTAACAGAGATCTTATCAATAAATATGTAGAAGCCTGCCCAATGCCCGTAATAGAAGTATTACCTCTTATTGAAGATATTCGAGTCTCGAGAGTCAAAGGTCGTTTTCACGACTAATGGAGACAGAAGAACGGAGCAAGGGGAACGTGTCACGATTTTGCAGAGAGGCAACCTCTATAAATATTACAGGGAGACAGAAAGTGGATTTATATTTTAAAAACACTGCATAGAGGCAACCTCTATAAATATAAAGATATATCTCAAAGAAGAGGATGGGGGGGAAACTGCTGGAGCAGAGTTACAGTGACAAAGGCGAGAGGCCATTCTGGACCTGATTCTTTGGGGTTTTTCTCCCACTTGTTCTATTTTTTTGGGAAATATTAGAAATATCTGTTAGAGTAAATGACAAATATTTAATACAGAGTTGTTTTCAGAAATTTGTATCTTGTGGGCAAGAAAGAAGGAGATTCATCTTAGCATGCTACGGATTTAATGTCTATTTATTTTTTGTTTCAGATTTCAAGTTTGTAGATGAAGTTAAATGCAAGTTCACTTGGTTGCTTCATATGAATATCCGAATCTAAAATTTATCTTAAACCCTAGGAGCTAGCACTTAGTCTATGGAGATTGTGCTGGTTTTGGTAGGTCCAGTAGGTTAGGTTGCATGCATGGAAACCTCGCATCTTCGATTTTGTCGAAACAGGATAGCATCATACTGAACGCACTTTATTTTTAATTTCCTGCATTTGTTTTCGATTACTTTCTGCATTTTATTGATTCCAAAAATTCTGCATTTTTATTTTCACAGACATTAAAATAAAAATAAAAAAACTTCAAAGCCAAAAAACAATTTTATCATTGCAGGCTGAAATTTCATTTCCTCTATTTCATGTTTCATTCACAAGCCTATGATGACATTCCCTTCATGAAAATCCCGATTTCATCGAAGGAGTTATGTTTTACGGCCTTTTCACAAAGTTCCATTTGAAGCTACATCGTGGTCACATGAGGGCCAACTCACATTTGCTTTATTTTGGTTCAGTGAACAATCACTAAAGCTTCACGGTAAAATAAACCAACATTGCCCCTTGTTTACAATTACTTGCAAGCACTAAGGTGTTCCAAGCATTTACATTGAGTATATTTATTTAAGATTATTAATACATATACGTGAAATGCTAATATAGCGGAGACCTTGGAGAAGTTGTGTGTTTAACTTCTTTGCAAGAGGGGATTTGAGAACCCAAATCCTAATGAAGAGTGTAATTTCACAATTGGGTGAAAACACCACTCAAAAGACACCCCAAATCCTTTGGATATGGGCTATAGATGCCTGGCTGGCAGTGAAGTATGCTCACGCGTGGTAACATGTATTGCCTAAAAGCAGGACCGCTGACTGCTCAAAAGGATAGACTAGCCTAACTATTTCATCCATAACAGGTTAAATCATTTTGTTCAAGATAAGGTAATAAACTCCAGATCAGAGTAGTAAGGATAGGGTTAAATTCTCATCTCGCATAGGTTGAGAATCCGACTCCCCAAAGCTTCTGTGTTTCTTTTACACATGGGTTCAAGATGGTAGTGGCGCATGACTAGCTTTGGGATCTGATAAATTAATTCAGTATATATATATTTGATCCTGAGAGGGTTTGACAGTTTTTATATGTTTGTTGATGGTACTAGACAGTTGTCATATTTGTCATGCATTAAAATCTAAACAAATCATTCATAGCCCTGCATATGCACTCAGGTAAAACTGACAGTGGAAAGCTAAATGAGTTTAAAACGATAAGGAATGAACCACGACACACACACATTGAGCTGATGCTGAGTAATTCTAATCCTTCATGTTTTTCTCGTCTAGTTTCATTCTTTGGATATGGGCTGACGCTAGTGTTAAAATTTTGAAGGTTTTCAGGTTTGGTTCTTACCGAAATGCTCAGGAGCATTTCCCAGTAGAGTCACCATTTGTTGTGGCTTTTCCACAACGTACCCCAAAATTGGGGACCCACGCTTCTTGTTTTTGATATTTAGCTGTGTTCATCTTATTGGCATTCTACCACATCATTTTTATTGTTGCTTCTCACGCAAAATCTTGCATGATGGGTTGAAATACTTACTCCTCTATGTTTCCCTGTGAGTTTCTATGCCAGAACGAGTAAGTTCAAGGGTGTTGCGAAATCGCGACCCAAATGCAATAGAGGGTATGGAGGCAAAACATGTAGCGAAATCGCGACATGTCACGAAATTGCGACACATCACGAAATCATGACACGTTGCGCAACGGAAGGTACGAAAGCAAAATGCATCATGAAATTGTGACATGTTGCGAAATCACGACACGTCACGAAATTGCAACCCAAAGTGCAACGAAAGGTACGAAAACAAAACGTGTCGCGAAATCGTGACATGTCGCGAAATCATGACATGTCACGAAATCGCGACTCAAAATGCCATGGAGGGTATGGAAGTAAAATCATCATGAAATCGTGACTCAAAATGCCATGGAGGGTACGGAAGTAAAATCATCGCGAAATCGCGACATGTCACGAAATCGCGATAGGTTTCAAAAGAACAAGAGCCGGGAAGGAGAAAATCAAGCTGACATGTAACGAACATTAAGATTTGAATTGATAATAGGAAAATTCTAACTTTTGCCTTTATCTTTTGCAGGAAGACAGAAAGATGTCGCGAAATCGCGACCTGTCGCATTTTCGCGACTTGTCGCATTTTCGCGACTAATGGAGACAGAAGAACGGAGCAAGGGGAAAGTGTCACGATTTCGTGGCACGTCGCATTTTCGTGACCAAGTGCAGCCAAAGAAGATGAAAGGGCCAACATGTCACGATATCGTGACATGTATTTTCATAGCTACCAACAAGAGAAAGGACAAGAGAAGGAATGTTGTCGCGATATCGCGACTTGTCATGAAATCACGGTCAAAGCAACAAAAGAAACAGTCAGCGCAAAGTTGTAGCGATATCGCGACTTGTCATGAAATCGTGGTCAAAGCAACAAGAGGAACAGTCAGCGCAAAGTTGTAGCGATATCGTGACACTTTCCAGTGCTTATGCTGTGGGTCCCAGGAAAGTCCGTTTTATGTTTTTAATACTACAGGAAGGCAGATTTCGGCGGATTGTCCCTCTTCTCTAGTACCTGCTTTATGGGCTTTATATTTTAATACTACAGAGAGACAGATTTTGGCGGATGGTCCCTCTTCTCTGGTACCTATTTTATGGACGTTACATTTTAAATATTACAGAGAGACAGAAAGTGGATTTATATTTTAAAAACACTGCAGAGAGGCAACCTTTATAAATATCAAGATATATCTCAAACAAGAGGATGGGGGGAAACTGCTGGAGCAGAGTTGCAGTGACAAAGGTGAGAGGCCATTCTGGACCTGATTCTTTGGGGTTTTTCTCCCACTTGTTCTATTTTTTTGGGAAATATTAGAAATCTCTGTTAGAGTAAATGACAAATCTTTAATATAGAGTTGTTTTCAGAAATTTGTATCTTGTGGGCAAGAAAGAAGGAGATTCATCTTTGCATGCTACGGATTTAATGTCTATTTCTTTTCTGTTTCAGATTTCAAGTTTGTAGATGAAGTTAAATGCAAGTTCACTTGGTTGCTTCATATGAATACCCAAATCTGAAATTTATCTTAAACCCTAGGAGCTAGCACTTAGTCTATGGGGATTGTGCTGGTTTTGGTAGGTCCAGTAGGTTAGGTTGCATGCATGGAAACCTCGCATCTTCGGTTTTGTCAAAACAGGATAGCATCATACTGAACGCACTTTATTTTTAATTTCCTGCATTTGTTTTCGATTACTTTCTGCATTTTATTGATTCTAGAAATTCTGCATTTTTATTTTCACAGACATTAAAATAAAAATAAAAAAACTTCAAAGCCAAAAAACAATTTTATCATTGCAGGCTGAAATTTCATTTCCTCTGTTTCATGTTTCATGTTTCATTCACAAGCCTATGATGGCATTCCATTCATGAAAATCTCAATTTCATCGAAGGAGTTATGTTTTACGGCCTTTTGACAAAGTTCCATTTGAAGCTACATCATGGTCACATGAGGGCCAATTCACATTTACTTTATTTTGGTTCAATGAACAATCACTAAAGCTTCACGGTAAAATAAACCAACATTGCCCCTTGTTTACAGTTACTTGCAAGCACTAAGGTGTTCCAAGCATTTACATTGAGTATCTTTATTTAAGATTATTAATACATATACGTGAAATGCTAATATAGCGGAGACCTTGGAGAAGTTGTGTGTTTAACTTCTTTGCAAGAGGGGATTTGAGAACCCAAATCCTAACAGAAAGTGTAATTTCACAACTGGGTGAAAACACCACTCAAAAATTGGTATCTTTGACCTCTACTATCTTGAAAGGGCCATCCCAGAAGGAGTCAAACTTATGATGGCGACTTGGTTTTTCTCTTTCAACGTTCTACCTGAGAACTGAATCTTCAACCTGGAATTTTTTGAAACTTACCTTTTTATCGAACCATACCTTGATGTCCACAAAATGCTTTTGAAATTTCTCATAGGCCTGAGCTCTCTTCTCTTCCAAATGTAGTAGGTGTGTCAGCCTTGTCTCCACTGTATTTTCCTTTGATTCTTCATTTATATTTATCAATTTGAGTGTTGTAATTTCTAAATGGATAGGTAACACTACCTCCTTGCCATATACCAAAGCATAGGGGGAAGTCTTTATGGAATTATTGATAGTAATCATGTCTGCCTATAAATCTTGCTCCAATATTAGGTGCCAAATTATTTTATTCCTTTCTAGTGATCTCCTCAAAATCCTTAATAGGTTTTTATTGGTATAATCTACAAGTCCATTTCCTTGAGGGTAATAATTTGAAGTATTCTTAATGGTTATATCATACTTGTTGGCAAACTCAATATATTTGGCTCCTATAAAGGATGGCCCATTGTCACTCATTAAGGCTTCCAGAACTCCAAACCTTGAAATCAAACTTTCCATACAATTGATCACAACTTCCTGGTCTGATTTCTTGGTAGGAATAGCCTCTACCCATTTTGTGAGGTAGTCTATGGTAGTTAGAATATACTTATGCTCTGCTAAAGAATGAGGATTGATGACCCCTATAAATTATATCCCCCATTGTTGAAAAGGCTCTTCAACCTGTATTGGCTTGAGGGGAAATTAAGAAATTATTGTCCTCCATGTATGCCTCTGGTATTTTTCACAGGCTCTAGTAATTTTGAAGGTGTCAAAAAATATAGTAGGCTAGTAATAGCCTACTCTTATGATATTTAAAGTTGTAAATATGCCTAAGAAATGTCCTCTATATTTTCCTCCATGGAACTCCTCGATGACCTTTTGTTGTTGATCATATTTTAAGCACTTAAGGAGGACTCCATCAAGGTTACTTTTGCAAAGCCCCTCCGGAAGTAAGACATACTTCAAAGTTTGAAGTCTATATCTTCTTCTTTGTGATGCATTGATATCAGGAGGGCATACTTTATTTTTAAAGTAACTGATCATTTGGTTTACCTAGTCATAGTCACCTGGCTATATTCTTTCAATATTATCATCTTTTATTATCTGACAAGTTGTTATTTCAACTAATATTGCTACCTCTGTTAGACCTTGGCATAAGGCCTTGTCTCTTACCAAATTGATGGGGTGTATCTCCACATCATATTCTTGAATCTTAGTGATCCATATAGCTCTCTTATCTAGTAGTTCACCTTGTAAAATAAATCTTCTTACATCTAGGTGAACAACATAAACCAAGGTCTTGATTTGAACCAAATACTGCCTAAACTTCTTCAATGATTTCATCACAGCAAATACTTGTTTCTTAATAAAATTATACTTAACCTGGTAATCATGGATAGTATGGCTCTATAATAATATAGGGTTATCCTCACCTTGATCATTCTTTTGGGTGAGCATTGAGGCATAAATTTCTTTATCTCCATAAGCGTAAAGAATAAAATCCTTACTAAATTTTGGATTTACTAGCACTAGAGTTATTGCAATGGACTTCTTGATAATCTCAAAGGATTGTTTCCTTACTTCAGTACATTTGAACTTTACATATTTCTTCAAGAGTTTAGATATAGGCCTGACCTTATGAGCAAAGTCAGAAATGAATTTCCTAACAAATTTTATTTGGCCAAAGGAGGACTGCAAGGCTTTCTTGTTTACAGGATATGGAAGAGCAAGAATGGATTGGATTCTATATGGATCTATGGCCATACCTTGTTTTGATACCACATGACCTAGAAACTTTCCCTCATGTACTACAAAAAAGATTTCTTAAGATTAAGGGAAATGCCAAATTCTCTGCACTTTTGAAAAACTTGCTCCAGGTGTGCTAAGTGATCATGCTTATTGTGGGAAAATACTATCATGTCATACAAATAGATCAGAATGAACTTATTAATAAGTTCCCCAAAGGTATAGTCCATGGCTCTGTAAAATGTGGCTCCCGCATTGGACAACCCAAAAGTTATTCTTTGGTAGGAAAATGTGCCCCATTTTGTGGTGAATGTTATTTTACACTAATCTTCATTTTTCACCCAAATCTGGTTATATCCAAAGAAGCTATCCAATAGTGAGAACCTTTCTACCCCTATCACTATCTATAATATCTTATCAATCTATGGAAGGGGTTAGTGATCCTTAAGAGACACTTGGTTAATATTTCTAAAATCTACACACAAGCGAATATCACCATTCTTTTTTCTCATAGGTACCAAGTTGGCTACCCAGGTCAAATTTTTAATTGGATAGATGATCTTAGCCTTTAATAACTTTAAGAGCTCTTCTCTCATTATGGCTTCCATAATTGGATTTATAGGCCTTTGCTTCTACCTAAAAGGCTTTGCATCAACCTCTAGCTCAATGGTGTGTTGGATAATCCTTTTGTCATATACCTTGAGGTAATAATATGACCAAGCCACAATGTCTTGGTACTTTATACATAAAGCTTTAATGTCCTCTTCTTATTCTGATGAAGATTGGATTCCAAACTTGAGTCTCTTTTCTTTTTCTAATTCAAATTCTTTATATATTTTATCATTGAATTCTATGGACCTGATCTTCTCCTATATTCATTTTCAAATAGGCTTTCTAGAGTGACTAACCCTCTAGGTATGTGATTATTCTTGAGTTGAATAACATCATGCTGATCAATTTTCTCTGTATTTTCTTCTTGGATAGTGGAGAGTCAGGTTTCTCTTATCAAAAATTCAATGATCTATTCATCACTCTCAAAAACTTGCCAAAAAATTTACTTATCTAGTACTATGGGTCTGAAAATAATTTTGATTCCCTTGTCTTTCTTGACTCCTATATCTGTATAAGGGTTGAAGTTAGCTCTCCTTGCTGCTAAGGAGTCTTCCAAAGTATTCTTTTCTCTAGGAACAAATTCTATATTTAGGGCATCAAAGGATTCCATAAGATCACATACCCTATTTTGTATGCTTTTAGGTAATGGTGCTTACTGCTACACCTTTCTCTTACCTGATGGACGATTAACTCATAGTCATCATATATTTTTAGGACCTTAATGCCCATATTTTTTGCTTGCAATAGTCTGAGACATAAATCCTCATATTCTATAGCATTATTGATGCATGACCATGTTAATTTGTAGGAAAAACTCTTTACCCCTTCTGATTGGGACTATAGTACCACACTAGCACCGACACCATTTTTGCATCTAGCACCATCAAAGTGCATGGTCCTGTAGACACCTAAAATGCATCATGTTGAGGGTGAATACTCATATGGACATGCTACAAAACCATATGGAGGATCTTGGATAGACTCCAAGATAGAGCAGTGGTTCTAACCACTCAATTTAGGCATTTTGGCCTAATCAAGTTGAACCACAACCAAGATCTACGATCTCCATTCTAAACCATGACTGATACATGTAGTCTGTAGTCTAGACCACAACTGTGACCTACAATTTTAACTAAAGTTCAGTTATATCTTCCATCCGAGCCAAATTGGTTGGAACAGCCAAAATATCTAGAAGCAGGCAGTTGAAGGACGAAAGATTCCAGAGGCTTCCATCCCAATTGTCCTAACCAACCTTCTTGGTATTGGATTCTCCATAAAGCTACCCCTAGCCCTAGGGACATGCTATAAATACCCCCTCCAAATGGGGTGAATATATAGAGAGTTAATTGATCAAGAGAGCAATGAAGCCCTGTCAAATTGCATACTAAATCTGTGCATTTGAGAGCCCCTTTGCTATTCACCTAAATACCAATTAGCCATGGATGCCCTAGGTGCCTAGGATATTCAAGAAGCACAAATATGGGTAAACGAAGGCCCATCATAGTGATTTGACCACCAAATCTGTCAGAGGACAACAAAGGCGACCCTTGAACATCAATTTGGACAAGGAGGTCAAGACCACTACCCCTAATTTTGAGGGTAAACCTATCAAAGGTCAAACCACAGCTGTCAGCCATGGTTCACAGTGAAGACTACCCACCATAGCTATGGTTTGCAATAGGTGACTGATCACCTTACTTTCTTTACTTTTGACCACATAGATTAGTTATATTAGTCTTTTTATAGGTTTAATTGCACTTTAGAGAAACTCTGACCATAGAAATTAGTTATTTTATGCATTGTATTAAGTAGGATTATATTAGATATTTTATGCACTTTATTTCTCCTAACTTGATATTTGATCCATGCATCATTTTCTTATTCATGTACATCATGTTATAGTATAATTCTTGATCTAATTAGAATAGTTTAAAGTCTTTCTTTATGATTTCTTGTTTTACTAGTTTAATGGAATTTGCATACATATTTCCTTAAAGGGCCTCATCATGAGAGGCTATAAATATTTTTAATCATGTGTTGTTGTTTCTTGTTCACAGGGAGATAGGTGCAAGAGGAGCTTACGTCATAATCCTTCCACATCATGAATAAGGGGGTCAACTCCACCCCAAGGCAGTTTGTGACTAATCAATAGAGCACTATAAGTGTGCCTACCCTATTGAGGGCATTGGAAATTGTAATATCAGTATCATCTTTCAAGTGACCCTAAGAGGGCATTTTTGTAATCAAAGCTCATTCAAAGATTAATACAAGAAACCTTACTTTTTTGTTCAATTTATGCACTTGTGTCAATATTTGTGCTTTCATGATTAAGTCAGAAGGTGATCACGATGGGACACTGTAATTTTAGCCCTGAGTTCTGAATTTTCTTGGCTTTTCTTATCTTAGGCGCTAATCACAGCTTTTAGCTCCGGTTATTTTTTGGCCCATGGTTGTAACCTGCATTCATTACTGCATCCCATAGCTCAGACCTTCGGTTAATAGAGGAAAAATTAGACAACAGAAAACTCAGTGGGCAATATAGCAGGAGCTAAGGTAGGCCCCAATTTCACTATCTATTTTAAATTTTCTGCTCTATGTTTTTCCAGAAAGCATTGGACTATTGTAAACTAGGAACTTAAACAAAAATGTCAATGAGCAAGTCTTAGTTTATTTATGTTTTCCTTTCATTAGAAAGGTGTTGTTGGGAATAGCGGACCTCTAAGTGCAGTCCACCCCTAAATACAGTGACCTTGATAGATATTATGTGTCGTTTGCATGCTTGAGGCCCAATTAGTGGCCATGTCATTGTAATTGCATCATCAAAATATCATATAGGACATTAGCATGCATTCTTTCTAATTTTGAAATGTTTCTTTCTTTTCATGCATATTATGTAGGAATGATAATTATGCTCTTTTATGCATTTGTAATTTTTGTAAAGTAAAAGGAACCACACACACCACTTGGCACTTAAATTCTAGTGAGTTGGGCTTCATATCCAACCACTAGTAGGGTTTAATGACGGTGGGCATAATTTCCATCTGTTGGACCAAATCCCATGTACCTTGTGTTACTAGACCATACTGGGTCCAATATCCTTTTGTCCCCTAAAAAATTTGCATATACTCCTCTTCGGAGGGTATGACACTAATCGAGGGAAAATGGGTGAGGAATTGGGAGGACCTATGCCCCCTGACTGTGTGTGGGCTTCACTTCCACACATTATAGGTTGGTTTACATGACTTGGGTTTCATCTCCAAGTTATCGAGCTATGGGTATACAGGTGAAAGCCAATTCAACTGAGTATAAAATCCAACAATCTTTCAAAACACATGAGAGTTTCTAATACTGATACAACACATATGAAAACAACATCAAATAGTTTAGGGCTCAAAATAAAAATTTAAAATAATATAATCATCATTTGTATACCTTGTTTGCATAATAAAACACATCTAGATGTTAGGTACACAAATGGTGAACACACGGGATGATCGGCAAAGGTCTAGGACTGATGCCCATGATCAACCCCCAATTGATTCACAATAGCATGTGTCAATTCCTCACACACATGAGCGAACTAAACGATGTTCGATGAGCATTAGAGGTGAAAACTCGACATGGGGAGATCCCGTTGAGTGGACCCCCGATAGAGGAGCTTTAGTACACTCCTCTAGGCATAGGACTAAGTGCGAAGCTTCTTAGCATGAGGATGTTCTACTCCAAAGCCATTATCGAGATTGCATTGCATGCACATCCACGAGATCGGTCAAGGAATATGTTGTGTAGGGGACCAAGTTGGTTCTCATATGTACTAGGTCCATAGGAGGTTCTAACCCTTCGTAGTTAGAGTATAGACGGACCAAAGATCCACCCATTCAGGGGCAAGATGACAGGATCGCTTTTGAGGATAGGTCCACCCATACTCCCACGTGTGGCCCACCATGCAAGATCACCTTTGATATATCAAATGTGGGAGCTAATGGAACAGCACCGCTTGAGCGGTGGAGGTATAGACAGCTAGATGGTCTAGGTAGTGTTATTGAGTAGCTAGGCTGCAAGCCTACAACCCCATCCACTCATGCTTTGAGTGAGCATAATGGTATTTGTATCAAGATAACTAGAGAGCATAGAGAGGCTTCTAAGCACCCTCATGTCACATGTCTACCATCCACACATGGTGGTTCATAGTTTAGAGCACAGCAGGACATCGATGCCATCTTCATAGATAGAGATAAAGGCACATCATATTTTTTTGATGGGTACATAACCCATAAGGTAGCTCACATAGATCATACACACCAGAGGCCTCCCACGACTTACTAGATCGACAGATCACATAGACTGGTGTCTGATCAAATACGTCAACTCCTCCAAGATCAATTGGAGGATACTCGCCTAGAGAGACAACATATTGAAAATTAAAATATTCAAGCGCACAGGCTCCTACGACAGAGGTTATATGAGCAGCGCATGTGTGAGGAGTGTATTCTATCTCATAAGGAGTGCATAAAGTAGGAGGATCGGCTAGCCAGGGCTGGCCTATATCCTCCCAAGGAGCAAATAGATCCAACCTGCATATTTCTTCCAGGGCTGGCCTATATCTGTTATTTGAAAATCTCTCGAGGAGAAAATGATACATCTATCTCTCTTAGATACTGATTAGATATAGTAGTAATTTTGATTCTCTTATTCTACATAAATACTATATGTGCCCATGCCTATCCCAAACTAACTGTAATCCTCTCTAAAAGGTAACTCATATTTTAATTCTAGTTCTTCAAATTTATCCACAATTTCAAATTCTTCAAGAGGAGTGAGGTTGCACATGTCTTATTAAAAAATTTCTTTGTGGTAAGACAAAGGCTTTTTAGGTTTTATCCTTATCCTCTTCCCTTTTAAGGGAATGACCATGCTAGAATAATCCATGTACATGCATCCACATAATTTTGTAGTGAACTCCCTTGAGAGGCATAAACCAAAGTAGGGCTCTATGTCAACCACTACTATTTCTTGTACTATTGTCACCTCGGGGGCTCTATGTAACCTCATCAAAACATACTTTATTACTCCCACTATTTTTACAGGTGTTCCATCCAATTTAAATACTCCAAGGTAAGATCGGGTATACTCCATACCCATCTCTTCACAGACTAATTTAGGCATAACTATAGTTGATGCTCCTGAATATATCATACAATTTAAAACTACCCAACATTCCATCCTTAAATATATATAGAAATGAGGGAGTTTATTCTTCAAAACAATAGGAGATATTTCTTTATTTTCTGAGGGCATACTAAGTATTGTGGTCGCATGTCTATCCTATGGATACTTGTTGAGAGAAGCTTTAAGCAAGTCTATCTAGCTAGGAATGAAAAGAGTATCATATAAATTGGATTCTGATGGAATCCTTTTCATCTCTTCCACAATGTTGTAATTAGACTTAGCCAAAGTGATCCTCTTAGGCCTTCTTTTTTGCTCACCACATTTTATTTTATATTGTTGAGTGGCTTATATTCTTTATATTTTGGTAATAGAAGGTAATCTAAGCCTCTCTTGAGCCTCATATTTAGACCTCATTCTGTCTCCCTCAGTTTCCTTTTCAAATATTTTAGGAATATTGTATGTCTTCTCCTTCCCTTTAGCCTGGGAAATAGGAAAAGTATCACTTCTTTGGGGAGGTGGGTCATTCTTTTTTTGAGATGGAACCTAGAATTGTCCCATATTTTGTGGATATACTTGCAAGGTTTTCTTTTCTGACCTTTTCATAACAATAATTAGACTATCTTCATCTAGATCTTTCCTAACCATGATTTAGTCAGGTTGCCATAACATATTTACTCTTACCTTTGGATTCCTCTCAGCTTGATCCATATATTTTTTAACATGGTGTCGGTACATGACACAAGACTATGAATCATGAGGATCATTACACATCAAACACCATATATTAACCAGACTTGTATCTGAAGAACACTTAGGCTCTTCATATGGTGTGTTTACTCTTATCCCAATACTGTTACTAGGACTAGGTCTTTGATCTTTATTCACATATGGAAATATCCTCTGTTGAGATCTCTCCTGATCCCTTTTTTCATTGAATTCATTCTTTTACTCATTTTTTAGAGTATTTTTATATCAAGAATTATAGAAAACTCTTGAGGATTCTGATAAGGAAGGGGAGGGAAAGAAACTACAACAGATGGTGCTTTTGGGTGAGGAATGGGATTCATTTGTGAAGATGGGGATTCCAAGGAAAGGGGATCCATGTAAGATGAATTAGTAGCTTGGATTTGGCCATTAGTGGTTTCTAAACTATAAGGTAGCACAACTTTTGGAGGTAACCTCCTCACATTAATTAGGATATTCTTGGTATGAACTACTGCATTATAAACTTGTGGAAATATTTCCACTCTAGATTGTTGGGTTTTCAAGCCTAGATCTAATTCAAGAGCTCTTATATAATACATATAAGCAAGGCATGCAACTGGTCTAGCTGTAGGAGGAATTCTCTTCCATGTCCTGCTAAACCTCAAATTGAAATTTGAGATAGTCTCTTGCTAATATTTTTGCATGGACATAAATTTATTAAGCAAGGAGAAAGGGTCAGCAGATTCATTAAATTCTTCCACAAAATGCTTAGCCAATTTTACCCATGAAGTAATGGTGTTATCCTCAAAATTCCTAAACCAATGCAAAATATTTCCTCTAAAGTACAGGGATAGGATCCTCACAATAACATCCTCCTCCTTTATGTTGTGTATTAATACCAAATTCAAAATGTCCTGATAGTGCTCATATGTTATCTTCCTAGATCCATCATAAGTGGGATTATCCTTGGATATAGCTTGGGTAATGGAATTCATATGGGCTAATCTAAGGGGACGAGCTATGTTCCAACTTAATAATTTTTGTAATAGTTTATTTGGGGGTACATTTTCCTAATTTGATACTATATTTCTAGTCATATTTCCAGGTGTAGGTCCTACTGGAGGGGCTATTGGATTAACTATAGGATTTTACTTAGGAAGATTTTCTTCTTAGAGGAAATCTTGATTCAAACTTCTAGTAACAATAGACCCTTTATAAGGTAGGTCACAATAAAAATATGAGTTAGGGTTATTCATTTTGAAAGACCTAGTATACATGAAAGGATACTGGTCTACAGGGGTAATTCTTTTCTGGGTTAAAAGACCAGGGAGTCAGTAGGTGAATTTGCTATTCTCCACTTAGCAAGGTCAAGAAAATTCACCAAATATTGATTCCTTTGGGTAGAGATAAAATAATAACTCATATGATGGGTTTTCATGTTCCTTGTGATCTAGTCCCACCGTGTGTACCAAAAATTATTGGGCACCAAATTGACATCAAGTTTTACTTGACATTGCAACTATCTATCTTCCAATTTTTTAGTCCAGTCATGCACCCGATAGTTGTAGCTTAGCACTCAAGCATTGGATGGACCAAAGACAACTTCAGTCCAACCTCTAGAGTAGCTTGGTTCCTTATCAACTTAAAATGGTGTTGAATCAATTAAATCTCAAATAGGTTTTTGAGATAAGGGTTATAAAAGGTTTAGGGTTAGTAATGTTATGAAAAATAGTGGCCAAATAGTCTAACAACATAGGTAACTATAGAAAAAGGCTCCCACAAGCTATTTCCAGTGTCCCATCACTTAAATTAACATCACCCAAATCAATGAAACCTTCACACATTAATGCATAAATAGATATATATTGTAGAAAGCAATTACAACATCCAATATTGATAATCCAATTAGCATAATAGACCAATAGTTAGATTTAATAGAAATAAAATTTCTAGCAATATAGATCTAACCAAGAACAAATTTTAACTACTCTCACAAATAGTAATCCAATAAGCTGGAATGAACTAACCATTCAAGTATTAACAAAAATGAAGCTCAAGACTTTGAACCTCTTGCATAAGATGATGAATATGACAAATTTGAGTTCAAATATCAGAGTAATCCTCCTTCCATTAGCTCACAAGAATATTTATAGTAGGGCAAGACAACGCACTAGAGTCGACCCTAAAAAATAAGGGTTCGACCTCTATTTGTAGTTTGTAAAATAATAGAAAAATAAGGAGATATTACAAATATTGTATATTTACAGCTCAACAAAGATATTTTACTAGCATCATCTTACTAGCTAAAGAGCTCTGGGAAATCTATTGTGAGAAATATGCTATGGTAGCATACCTCTGCAACTTGCTAGTTTGTTGGTAATAGTTGGAGTTCAAACAATTGGACACTGCATATCATCCATAAATCATTCTTGGAATCTCGACTCCATCGCATATCTGCAACCGCATCTAGTTCTTATTTTTGAAAATCCTCGTCGCTTCGTCTTCCTACCCTCTAACTGGTTGCACTTTGATCCAGTGAGTTTTGGCCTCTTAAATCCTTCAAAATTATTAGCAAAACTTGGACCGTTGATCTTCATCATGGATGGTTGCAATTAAACCTCCTAACATACTCTACAAATTGGTGGGGAAAACCAAGACACCATTCCGTACTTTTATGTTGTTGATGTCATATTTTATAGCCTTGATCACGCGGAATAAAATTTTGGCGTAGAATGCACTAAGAGTTAAGTGGGATGTAAACCACTCATTAACCTTCATTTTCTTTTCTTTGACTTCAAAACCACCAAAATCTGCAACATAAAGCATGCTGATGTCACCTTTGCTTTGTAAATATGTGGAATTGCTAATCCACACTCGGGCAAGTGCAAATCATCCTTTGTTGTCATTTCGCATCGGATGTAATGTAAAATAGCTTTTGTCACCAATCCAAACCTTGTGTAGTTTTTTCTACCTATTTTTTGTCAATCTGCACCAAAATACTCTTGAGACTCGATGGAATTTACCTTACCGACACTTAGTCATTCAGAACATGCAAAAACTACTCTCGGTCGTCATTTCACACTTTATTTTGCATTGACGTCATAATCACCAATTTTTTTTGCAAAATCAGGGTTCGTCACGAATCTGCACCAAAATACATTATAAACCGAGTGAAATCGCTCAAGGAAAAAAATGCACTGAAGTGTTGGGTGGATTAGGAAACAAATATTACGGATCCGCTCCAAAATACACTAAAAGTGTATGGAATGGAAACTTCATACCTTAGAATAAAAATTTCAATTTTTTATAAGGATGTGGCCATTTTGGGCCTACAAGTGCCAGGTCCAAATGGGACCTTGACGTAAACATGTTGAAAAGGCAATATAAATCACTAAATCTACACACAATTCACTTGAAAACACATATTAGGAAATATACATAATTTGCTATTAAAAATATATAAAAATTTCATAAAACATACATTCTATAATAATAATACCACATAATATGTTAGAAATCCATGCAAAAATATGAGTACTTTTTGTGTTCATCAGCCATTTTAAGGCTAGTGGTTAGCCAACTATTCAAAGAGATTATTGGCTGTAGTGGATGTTCAAAAGGATGAGTGGGTGGAGATGGACATATTGTAATGTGAATTGGTTGAGAAGAATTGATGAAGAAATGAATGGGTGATGATGAATTGGTAGGTTGAGGAGATACACTTACCTGTGATGCTATGGGAGGTTGAACAGTCTTGTGTTGTGTATTTTATTGATTTCAACATTTTTGACCTTGGGTGACTACATGAATATCACCCATAAAACCTTGGTATTTTTGCACATGATTAACTTGATTAGGAGGAGTCTTGGTGTTTGAACCTTCTATTGTTGGTTGCACTTCTTCATGATGAGGAAGTGGTGTTTGATAGATGCCAAGGTTCTGATTTTGTTTAGTTAAGAGACTATCAACCTTAATGGCCCCTAAGTCAATTAGGTCTTGCACTATATCTTTGAATGTGTATCAACCATTAATGTCATGCCCATTTCATCGATGATAAGGGAAAAATAAAAATTTTACTATAGCTTTTGCTATGCTTGGTAGGATCATCTGGTTTAACCTCAGCTAAGGCAAGATGATATGTGTCATACAACCTATGAAAAATGGAAGCATATGATTTGGATAAGGGTGTATAGTGGTGGTTTTATCCAACATATTGTTGATGTTGGTGATTGTTCATTGTTGGTGTTGTGTTTTTTATTTTTTATGGTGGGGGAACCATTTGATATGCAATATTTTGTGGTTGTTGTTACATTGGTTGTTATTGAGCCACTACCGATTGGCTCATGACCACTTTATTCACTTGATTTGCTTGATGGGTCTGATTTGGCTTGGATTGACCATAATAAGTTCCTTTTTTTTGGCCCTTGTTCTACCATTATTTATTTTTAGGCTTTAGCACACCTTCTTGGATTTTTATCTCCTCAATTATGCTAGCTTGGGCAAGAGCTTCTTTGAATGACCTGTATTGTTACAATTGTAATAACTAGGAGATGGGTTTTAGACAACTCTTGGTGAACAATCGAGTTAACTCTTCCATTGGTAGAGAGAATGGTATTTTTTTGATAAAAACCCTCCAACAATTGCCAAAATCATAGACTAAGTCATCGTCAAATTGTTTAAGGTTGTATAAGTCAAAAAATGTGATTTTTTTACGAACATTGAAGAAAAATCTCTCGAGAAATTTGTTTACCAACTATTCAAATGTATAAATAACTTGATGATGCAGATGGTTATATCACTCCATAGTGTCTCCCCCAATGACTAAGGAAATTTTCTAAGCATTAAAGTATCTTGAGTTTAAATTTTTAAGCATGAGTGAATGAATGTGCTTACATGCTCTCTAGGGTCCTTAGTCCCTTTAAACTTATCAAATTTTGACACTGTAAAATCTACCAGATATGGTGGTGATGGTACCAAAAAATGAATGGGTTGATTGATTAGCTGTCTTAAAGTAGGCTTCTGATTCATCATACCAAGAGTGTGTTGTATCAAGATATCAATTTGTTGTTACAATGCCTGAATTCTAGGGTCTTCCCCAGGTATGTGGAAGCCTTGAATTACTTGGTGATTATGTGGAGATGAAGTGGTGAAATTCTAAGGTGTGATGAGATTTTTATGGCTTTATGGATTGGATTGTATTTGATGATTTTGGTTTTGATGAAGGAATGATTGTGAATGATGGAATGGAGATGAGGTTTGAGTACTGTAAATGTGTTGACTTGTTGGAATGGAATGGGTGTGGGTTAATGGAGGTGTGGGAATGGAAACCACATAATATTGTGATACCCATTATGGATTTGATGTAAATAAGGTAGGATGGGTTAGAATGGATTGGGGCTTAAGATCTGTCGCCTTTATTTATTATTGGGAGCAAGAATAAGAATTTTGTTGAGTCATAAGTAATTTGTTGAGATGTTTCCATGTTTTTTGTATGGAAATATCTAAGGCATATGGTGTAGGTGTTGTGGAAATTGATGAAGTGGGTGGAGGATATGTTTCAAATAAGATTACAAATAAATAGGAGACATTGGATGCAGTGGAATCTGATATTTGTGAAGCAACATTGACATGTTCTTTATATAATGGATTTCCATAGGCGATGGTATATGAATATGGAATAGAAGTACTTTGGCTACATGATTGTTGTGGAAGGGACCAATTATGGGAAGGTGCATATGACACCTCAAAAAGAGGATTGGTATACACCTGGGTGAAACTAGAAAGTTGTGAGTGGGCAAGTTCCTGCTAAGAAGAAGGATCATGTCTAGGTGGGTTGTTGATTTTCTCTATAACATGGTTAGTGGATCTTAGAAAAGTTCCAACTTTAGCCATATCTATGTAGGTGATGTTATGATTGGTGGGAGATGATAGCTCAGTTTCTGGAATGGGGTTATGGAAGGCTCTATGTAACACATCTACATTTGAGGTATACACAGTGTGTGAGGATCCCACAGAAAAACCAAAATATCTTGTCTATGTCACACTTATAGGATTAACCACAGAAGTGGCAGTAAAATATGTGGAACACTCCATGGATGAAGTGTTTTGGCTAATGAAGGTTTGAATCAAAATATTTTCTTGTCTTTGAGTTGAAACCATAAGTTGATGAGTCAATTGGAAATGGTGAATGTGTGGAATGTGTAGAAAGGATGCAATGGACATCACACAAAATCAAACAAGCAACTCAATCATATGTTTTACAACATTTTTTTATGGGTTTTGTGTGTTATTGATGTGCTAACCTAAACTATTATGCAAATTGAAATCTAAGGTTGGATGGCAAATGAGACTCTTCCTGGTGATGAAATCCAAATCACTATTCTTAAATGCATGACGTGCAAAGTGTGTGATTCATTTTAAGATTTATGTTATCTATAGTGTTCATTCAATGCTAAAAACACCATGTTTCACTTGTCTAAGATAGAATCCAAGGACATTAACACCAAGTTCCTCAAAAGAACTTAGGGTACACTGCTTAAGACCCACCCTGAATCATCAAGTGATTCCAATAGTAGGAGTATAGTTAGGTATTATGGCCTTGTTCCAAATTAGAAAAGCAAAAATGAAAGTTTTAACCCTAATATGTAGCTACTTATGCTTTTGTCATTTCAAATGCAAACAACATACAAAAATAGTGAATGAAACACCATAAAGCAACATAAATCTAAATTAAATGTGATGATGCAACTATAACAAATGCATGAATGCAACTCTACTCTATATGTAAACTATATGAAAAATGCAAATACCTAAGATAAAAAATGTAATTGCTTTTTAAAACGAAAAGTATATATTTTCCTGTTGATTTTACTATTAAAAAGCAAAAACATGAAAACAAAAATTGAGTTAGGGTTTGAACCAGGCTTACCAGGAAGCCTACGTATTTCTTCCCCACTCTTTTGAATACTACCTAGAGACTCTTGAATTTGGTGAGGTATTCCTAGACTCTATAGGGCATTCCTAGAATGCTACATGGTGTCCGTGTGACCACTGTTTGAACTCTGCTGCCAAAAAATCTTAGTTTTAATTATTTTAATGTGATTGAACTTCTAGAAACATGCAAAATGGAAATAGAAACATAAATTAGTGGACAAGATAAATCAAAATGAGGAACCCTTTGGGGTCCACCCATTTTGTAAACAAAAAATGAACACCTATACAAATATAAAGTACAAAAGCACAATAACACCACAAAATGCACAAAATGAATCATATTTATTTATATGGGAAAATATTTGAGTTGTAAAATGAATGTGCTCCAATATGGGGTTTTAAAAATACTTTTGATATAATGATTATAGATAATAGGGTTTCAAAAACCTAGTTCAATGAATAGCTAGTGTCTTCTAGTTTGTCATTGATCCAAACAAGTGTGCGGGTGGGTTTGTGTATCCCTACGGGACCACGCTAGCCACAAAAACTTCTAAAAATGTGGTTCCTACACCTGTAAATAGCAAAAAACATAAAATGAGTTAGAAGCACCTACGAGGGCTCCATAGAGTGAGCCCCTCTGAATGATAAGACCTGTAAAACCTCAAATGCTACAATATTTACTATAAACAAAAGTGAAAAAACATAAAATGATATGCAACAAATATTTTTACCTTATCAATACTAATTTATACTCTTTCTTCTGTGTTTTAAGGTTGCGCAAATGTTCAAAAGCATCCGAGGGCTTACAAACTACAAATATACTATGAGAAATACCTGAAGGTGTTTGATGATGGATGTTGAAGAGAAATAAAGAGCACCAATAAACTAAAACCAGAAAAGCAGTAATTGCAAAATAAAAGGAAGAAGATAGTAGATTCACACATTACACAATATTTATCTTGAAAACCCTCAATAAAAAAAAAACCAACATAGTATTATCTTATTATTGCATTAAATTGACTATCTTCAATACAATAATATTCTTCTTTTGTCTCTCCTCAAACCCTAATATAAGTGTGATATATATAACAAAGGCACATGCACGAATTTTACAATATCATGGGAAAAAAAGCATGGGTTCAAATATAGTAACCTTAAAAGCCCATATGGGTCCAAAAATAACTTAAAAATATAAAAATTTGGCTGGGGCTGTTGCCCCCAGACCCCTACATTTTGGAGGGCTACCACCCTTGAACCCCGATGAGTATAGGTACAGAGTGTCCAGTACCTTTTAGTGTTAGCCCCACCAGAATAACATGGAAAACATTCAACATATTTCCAACATTCTCCCACTTGTTGAATACTTTCCATAGGGTCCAAAAACTACCATTGTCAACTATCAAGGGCAACCATGCCTATAGATCTTCTACACCAAGAAATTTTTTGAGAAAGTATAGCCTTTGTTAATGAATCAACATTATTCTTCTCTATATCAACTTTCTCCAATATCACCTGGTTCTCTTCAACCATCTCTCTCACAAAATGGTACTTGATAATGAAAACCAAGATTATTAGCCAAAAATATTACACTTTGACTATCATTGTTAATTCTCATATCCTTATATTTAAAACCAACTATTGAACACAACCTTTGTATCCACACTGCTTATTTACAGGCATGAGTTGCTGCAATATACTCTGCTTCTGTAATGGATAAAGCATAAACTGGTTCATTTTTACTCATCCAACTTACTGCCCCTCTAAATAGCCTGGACACATAAGCACTTATGGATATTCTCTTGTCAAGATATCTAGCCCAGTTAACATCCACAAACCCTTGTAGATTTACAATATTATTACCTTAAAAATATTCTCCATAACAGATAGAATAATATTTAGTTCCACACAAGTATCTGGATATCCTCTTCATAGTAATCCAATGTTCCTTTCTTGAATTTGACATATATCTACTAAATAATCCCACTGCATGTGTAATATCAAGTATAGTACAAACCATTACATACATCAAACTGCCTATAGCACTAGCATAAGGAACGTGGTGCATTTATTCAATTTCCTCATCTGTTTTGGGACACTATTTAGCATATAACTTTTGACCAATTGAATATGGAGTACATACTGGTTTACAATCATACATTCTAAACTTCTGTAGTATAAAATCAACATATTTCCTTTGATTTAACCATAAATTTCTATTTGTACGATCCCTTATTATTTCCATACCCAAAATAAATTTTGTAGCATCCAAATCCTTCATGTCAAATTCAGAAGATAACTGAGATTTGAGTAACTTTATCATCTCCTTACTATTACAAATTAATAGCATGTCATCCACATACAATACAATGATAACAAAATTTTTACCTTCCCTTTTGAAATATACACATGGATCTGCTTTGCTTTTTCCAAGCCCAAGTATCAAGACAAACCTATCAATTTTTTTGTTCCACATCCTTGGAGACTGCTTCAACCCATAAATAGACTTCTTTAGCTTGCATACCAAGTCCTCCTTACATTTTACCTTAAAGCATTCTGGTTGTGACATATATATATTTTCATCAAGTTCACCATGTAGAAAAACTATCTTTACATCCATATGTTCTATTTCAAAATCAAAAGCAACAAAAATATCCAACAAAAATCTGATTGAAGTTAGTTTAGCCACAGGAGAAAAAATCTCACCAAATTCAATTCCCTCAACCTAAGAAAATCCTTTTGCTACCAAGTGAACCTTGTACTTCTCCAAATTTCCTTCTACATTGTACTTCTTCTTGAATAACCACTTAAAACCAATAGGTTTTCTTCCAGGAGGTAATTTCACCAAGTCCCATGTCTTATTTTTATCCAAGGACTCCATTTCTTCTTCCATAGTTTTTTCCAAGACTTATTTTCACTCTACTGAAGTGTCCCCTTTACAGTCTTGGGTTATTCATTAGTAACTGATAAATTAAATGTAGAATAAATATTTGAAGGACTATACCTATCTGGAAGTCTTCTCTCTTGATATGATATCCTCAAAATTGAAGTTCTAGGTTCTGCATCTTCAACTTCATCCTCACCTTCTTCCTCTAAATATTCCTTTTCAAAATCTCTTTATATTTTAGGTTCTAACACTGGTTCTTCCTCCTGTTCCAATTTTACCTGCACTATTTTTGGTTCTTTTATTGGTTGCATTTCTTGTTTAAAAACCCCTTTTGTTTCTCTAAATATCACATTACGGCTATAAACAACCTTCTATGTTTCTAGGTCAATTTATATCATTAAACACTAGTACTATAACCCACAATATGCATTTTTCAGATTTATAGTCTAGCTTAGTCCTTTTCTCTTTTGGGATATACATATAATTATCACAACCAAAAATCCTTATATGTATGAGAGAGGGTTTCTTACAAGTGCATACTTCCTATGGAGTCTTGTCCATCAAAGCTGAGGTAAGAGATCTATTGATAAGATAACAATTTGTTAACATAGCTTCTACCCAAAACTTATTTTCTAACCTTGCACCACTTAGCATGCTTCTAGCCTTATCCATCAATGTCCTGTTCATCCATTCTGCAATCCCATTCTATTATGGAGTATACGTAGTTTTTCTCTATCTTTCTATTCCTCATTCCTTGCAAAACTACTCAAATTCATTAGAGAAATACTCACCACTATTATCACTTCTCAAAACCTTTATATTTTTCTCTATATGATTTTCTACAAGAGCCTTAAACTCTTTAAATTTATTATAAACATCATATTTGTTCCATAGAAAATATACCCATGTGTTTCTTGAGAAGTAATCTATAAATATAATAAAATAGATAGATTTACCTAATGATGGTACTTTTGTAGGCCCAAAAATGTCATTGTGAACTAGATGTAGAATTCCTTCATACCTTGTAGACTACTTGGAAACTTGACTCTAGTGTATTTCCCAAAAACACAGTGCTCACAAAAATCAAAATTTAATGGGCAATCAAAAATTCCTTCAGCCATACCTTTCATTTTAAATGTTTGAAGTCCTTTCTCACCAATGTACCCCATGCATTGATACCACAACATTGTCTTCTCTGTAGGAATACTCGAAGCCATTTTAGTCGTATTATTTTCCTGTACTACTAAAGAGTTATTGCAATTAATAATTACAGTGGTAGCATCAAGTCTGAACAAATTTCTTGTACAAACTCCCCTTGCCAACACCAAAGATCCATGAACCATCTTTCAACTATCCTTATTGAATACAAAATTCACACCTACATCATTCATCTTACTCATGGATATCAAATTCCTTGTCAACCCCAAAACATGCAAAACACTAGGAAGGGTTTTAATTCTTCCATATTTTAACCTTAAATTGACTCTTCCTCAAACTATTATTTTATATGTTGAATTGTCTCCCAAGAAGACTTTACCTCCATGTATATTTTCATATTCACTAAACCCCTCCCTGTGAGGAGTCATATGAAAAGAATTACCTGATTCAATCAACCATGAGTCATGGCATTGACTTGAACAAGTTGCAGCTAAGAATAAGTCCCCTGAATCCTCATTTGTGGTCTTCTTTTATGTAGAAGTTCCTTCATCATATGATCGATTATTATAAACCTTTTTAGATCTACAATCTCTTTTATAATGCCCTGCTTTACCACAATTCCAATATTTCCTCTTTTTTAGGGCAACAAATTTACCCCTAGATTTTTATTTCTTTTCTCCTGATTTCTTTTTGTTTCTTTCTTGAGAATGGCCTCTCACAACCAAGGCATCTTTTTTATGATAATCCTCAAAATATTTTTGTCTCATCTCCTTAGACATCAAATTTCCTACTATATCTTCTAATTTTAATGTAGATGTAGTATTGGTGTTAGCCATAACTAGGTTAATACATTTTTTCTCTTCATCCATTTTTACTTCTACAAAGGTTAGTTGACTTACCACAGTGTTAAAAACATTTAGATGTTTAGCCATAGAGTCACCATCATTCATCCAAAGTGAATACAACTTCTTTCGAAGAAAGATTTTATTTACCAGTGACTTTGTATAATACAATATTCCAATATTCTCCCATAATAGACTTATCATGGTCTCTGTAGATACATTCAATAATACCAATTCAGATAAGCATAATTTGATAGAGCTCCTTGCCTTCCTATCAATTTTTAGCCAATCCTCATATGTCATCAATGTTGGTTTTTTTCTTAAGACCACAATCCACTGATCTCTATCAACCAATAGATCCTCCATCTTGAGTTTCCACAACTCAAAATTCTGTCCATTAAATTTCTCAATCTCTATCCATGTGCTTCCCATATTTTTCCTTTGTCTAGATCCTTTCGCCTATGGCTCCCACTCAAAAATTAATTTATCTTAGGGTTGAAACCCTTACTCCTCGAACAAATCTAAAACCTAGCTCTCATACCAAATGAAGAGAAATAAAGATCCCCAATAAACTAAAATTATAAAAGCAGTAATTGCATAATCAAAGGAATAAGATAGCAGATTCATACATTACACAATATTTATCTTGAAAACCCTCAAAAAGGTAAAAATCAGCACAATATTATCTTATTATTGCATTAAATTGACCATATCCAATACAATAATATTCTTCTTTTGTCTCTCCTCAAACCCTAATGCAAGTGTGATATATATAACAAAGGCACATGCATGGATTTTACAATATCATGGGAAAAAAGGATGGGTTCAAATATAGTAACCCTAAAAGCCCATATGGATCTAAAAATAACTTAAAAGCCCTAAAAATTTGATCGGTGGTGGCACCCCTACTTTTCAAAGGGCTACCACCTATGAACCTCTGTTTGGGGCCCAAATCAACCTTGAACCCCTGTGAGTATAGGTATAGAGTGTCAGGTACCTTTTAGTGTTAGCCCCACCAGAATAACATGGAAAATATTCAGCATATTTCCAACACCTACAAATTCTCAACAATATTTCAAAAATACTCAGAAGCATTCTGCAAACTCTCGGTAGCATTTAGGGGTGTATGGGAGTGAGGTGGAACCAGATCTGGTTTGTGAGGGTTATACATTGACGAAAATAGGGGGGTGCGATGGCGGTAGCAAGAGAAGAAGATGATGGCAAAGAGGATAGGATTTGGGAATGGATAAAATGGTAGGATATGTGTAATCTTCAAAATCAGGACCTTAAAAATTTGGACCTTCTAAGACCTTGATTCTTCAAAATGACTCATATTTTATAATCTGCCCTTGAACATGTTAGGGTTTCAATGACATAAAATAGACGACCAAGAGTAAAACATGAAGGGTAGAGATTAAGCTTGGGCAAGTGACATGGATTGAGATTGATGGATGATTGAGATTAAGTCATGGTGGATGGCTAGGATTTATTTACATAAATTCATATATATTTATTAAATATATATAAATATTAATATAAAATATTAATATTTATGTATATATTAAATAAATACACGCATATATATATATATAATGGATGGCTATGATTTGAGGATACAAATGGATGATAAGTGGATAGATTTTAGTGTCTAATTCCTAAATTGTATCAAGTGTGATGAGTCCTCGGTGGGTGAGAGATGTGATGGTGGGATTCATTGGATAGGCTACCATGGTGGATTTGAAATGCATCCCCTTGATGATTATGGGGAGAAGTTGAAGGATGGGAGGATTGACTTGAATGGTCCATGGAGACTTGGGCTTGGGATTAGACCTTGGCTTGACTATGGATCGATACCATAGGCTTTAAAAATAGAGTGGGATGTACATCAAAGGTTTCTCGATAACGATACTTGTGATGGATTTTTTAAATAAAAACACACTATCTATACAAATAATTAAACAAGTAATCAATTAAATAAAAAATAGTTGTTTTGGTGTTTTTGTTTTGCTTTGATATTGTATTTTTATATTTTGTAATATTTTTGTAATTTTTTATGTTTTTGATTTTTTTTTGTTTTGGTTTTTGTGTGTTTTATGTTTCCTAAACCTAGGAACTATGAAGGGGTGATGGAATGAGATCTATAAGGGTGTGTTTATACCTACTTTTATAATGAGGAATGAGACACAAATGGCCAATGCATATTCCTAGGATAGTGTATCTACTCTAAGTATCATAAGGGGATAAATAAAACCTCCCAAGAGAGGCCATGATGTATAAATATTGCTACTTGCCTAGCTAGGATTTCGCTTCACCCTCGGTCAGGATCAAATAAAAATTATAGTTTTGATTCCAATAATTATTAAACCCTATGTACAAAAGGGTGTCGAACCTCAAAATTATCCCAATCTAGTCCCAAGGGTAGCCATCTTCTTGGTGATGAATTCCAAGAAACTATACGATATAACTATGGTGTGTAAAGGATCAATTGATGGTTGGTGGTGAAATCCAATAACACTGGTCTATTGTCCTCATACTTTTGAAATTGTAGGCCCAAAAAGGCCACATGAAAATTTTGAAAAATTTTGCTAGATGTTAAGCAAGTTTTGAGAGGTCACATTCTGATGTGAGATCACAATTTGAATTGCTATTTTTTTGAAAAGCCCTAAGAAAAAGTGTAACCTAGTCTCTAGGATGCATTTAGACAAACAAGATGTTAGGCCACAGTCAATGTCATTTGACCTAGTTGAAGGTTCATTAAAAGTGCAACCCAAAGAATGATTTTTAGGTGGTAGTCAAACTGGTCAAACATGTCAGTTGCATAAAAGGAACTGTAGACCAAATTCTAATCAATTAGCCACGACAATACCCCAGACTGCAGTCAACATAATTTTATGAACTTATTATGCAAAAGGGAAGTGTGGCCCAAAGTGTGACTAATATATAAAAGAAGAGTAAAGGAGAAAAGGTGGTCTCGTGTTTCCTAGCCTAATTTCACTCCATAGTTAATATGGTAAAATCTCAAACAAAGGGGATCCAAGATGCGGTCTTCCTTCATCACACTTTATTTCTATCATAAGTTGAGAATGGAGAAAGAAATGCAACTACATTCCACACTACTACTAGAAGCCACAAATATGCCTAGGTTTTCTAAAAAACTTAATCTTAGTCATCTAAAAGAAGATTGATGGACAAAAATGAATCTAAAGCTAGGTCTAGAATAAAAGGAAGATTTTAATGCGATAAAGAGATCGTTACTGGTGAAAGATAAAAAGAGCTGAAGCATTCAAAATTTTTGGCAATTTTTAGAGGGTTGTAGTTGTAGATCAATGACATATTGAAGATTGCAATAATGAGAGATGACTCAAATGCACTCTTGGCAAGATTTCTTAGCTAGAATCATGGAATCTGGTAAGTTGTAGAGGTAGTTGTTGAATATTTATGAAGTACACTCACTCCATATTTCTTAAAATTAAATTTGAGGCCACCATGTTAGCACTCAACTAAATGAGTGTCATTTTTCCTTGTAATTCTCTTTGCTTTATGAAATGCATTGTAAAAACTATAAATAAAGATCCTGACCACCTTTCAAAAGGTCAGCTCTGAATTTTTTAATTGCCCTACTAATGTGTATTTTTGAGAATCAATAGGAGCATTTATTGGATTTCTACCTCAAGCATGTATCTTATTTACTTGTAAATATTTGATATATGAAATCATTTCTGCTACTACTACTATGGTTAGTCTATGCTATTGATATTGAATTTCTAACTTAGAGCACCTTGAAATATTTCATGTTTAGATGTATGCTTGAAAATGATTTATTTTTTGTTAGTTTGAGTATTGATCTAATTCTGCTATTTGGATTATTAGTATTTTATATATTTGAAATAGTACTTGAAGTATACTATATGCTTTAATGATAAAGATTATTGGTTTTGAATATCGTTAGTCTCAAGTGTGGAATACTAGAAATATGATTTATCAGAAGATACCCTATAGTTTCCTATGTTGTTAGCTTTATCCAACCACTATTCATTCATTAACTTTATAACCCTTATTCCATTTCTATCCCTATATTTATACATTTAACCGAGCTTAAATGAGTCACCACACAAGTTAGTTGACAAGGTATACTAGCCTACTCTAGAGATTGAGTTAGAGCAATATCCAATTCATCCAATGTCGAGGTTTAAGTTGTGATTAGCTGGTTCTCACCTTCTATATAATTATAGATGATAGTCACAGTTCTATTGTATAGTGTTCATAATATTTTTTTCTTATGTCATTCCTAGGCCTCACAAGTTAGACTAAAATAGCTCATCAATATTACCCCCATAGTATAACATTGAGCCACTAAATGTTCCAATTCTTCATGAAATACCTAGAATCACTCTAAAAAAATTACCTAGCTATGAAGGAAGAGAAAATTCTTCCAAGGAGCACTATAGCTTCCCTATCCTCCATTTATAATGTAAGGACTACATATGTCATGGTTAGACTGCTTGTATTGTCTCTCAAGGGAAAGTTATTGTTATGGTATAGGTCATTGGAGGATAGGAGTATCTATAGCTGGTCAAATATAGCTAAAGCTCTCATTAATGAGTTTGATGATCCTAGAGATCTTTTTTTTTTACTCACCCAATTTTCATCTCTGAAAAGGTCCTATTATGAATCTCTTTCTAAATTTAATGTTCATTTTAAGAGAATGTGGAAGGGGATCCCTCAAGGAATACCAACCCTCCCAACCCTAGGTATATCTTTATTGTATTCACATCCTACATATAGATTTAAGCCTCCTTATCCAACAATCTAGAGAAAAAAATTCTCATATCTTTCAAGAAGCCATCCAAGCTCAAAATATGTTAATTACAGTGAGAAAATTCCCTCCTAGAGAAATTAATCCTTCACTAGATCTTCTTTTCAGTACATCTTATAATTAATCCCTAGAAAAGGTGAAGGACAATGCGGGGCCCAAGAAGTGGCTATCTTTTGATGAGACTCTTAGAGGAAAAAGAAAGTAGGTTCTCTCTCTTCCGACCCTAGTTCTAGTAAATAATAAAATTTCGGTCCCGACAAGTTCCATGAGCCCTTTTCTTTCAATGGAAGAATTCACCCTGGTAGGCAAATTTTTGGGAGGTAGGTCAGACATGGAGACTATCAGGGCTTGGACGACGGGTAAATGGTGATCGTAGGTATATTGGAGTTGGCAGCTCTAACTCGAGGGTTCTTCATTATCTGTTTTAACAATATAGAGGATGCTAACCATATTTTAACAGAAGGTCCTTGGTTTTTGGGCAAAAAGAGCCTTTTTCTCAGATGATGGGGTGAATATTTTAACCTTAAAAAGCAAAATATTAACATTTCCCCTATTTGGGTTCATCTCTCGAGTCTACCTGCCCAGTTATTCAATGAATATTGGTTGTAGGGCATAGCCAAAACTATAGGGGACCTGATATCCATTGACCATGTGACCTTGGCCAAGACAAGGATGACTCATGCATGAATTTGTGTAAATTCTAATTTGGATAATGAATTGCCAAGGTTTGTGGAGCTAGAGTATGGAGAATACTATTGAAAATAGTCGGTAGAACACAAGAACAGACTAGCATTTTGTGTAAAATGCAAAAATCAAGGACATCTATGCAATCAGTGTCCTAACCTGGAAATGAATAGAGAAAAGAAGAAGCAAGGAATGCTAGACAGAGGAAAATTGAGGAGTTTCCCTGGCAAAGGTAATTTCAATCAGGAAAACTATGTCTACCAAAAAAATAAAAGAGAGGGTGTAGGGTCCCAACAAGACAAAGGAAAACAATAGGTTGTTGGCAACCAAAATACTCAGATAAGTTCCAATCCTCTAGTTTCAAATAAATTTTCAATTCTATCCAATATGGGAGTAGAAGGATTATCGGAAGACATGGAAGCCCAGAACCTTCAAGCTAACCTTTCTGACTCTCTAGAATCCCCATCCAAGTTAGGATCCTCAAACCCTAATGCTAAAATTATTGTAAGCCCCGTGGGCATCACAAAGCCAAACCCTAATACTTGATCTCTAGAATCCCCATCCAAGTTGGGATCCTTAAACCCCAATGTTGAAAATACTTCAAGCCTAGTGGGCATCCCAAAGCCAAACCCTAATGCTGAAGAACTTAGGAAGAAATTTGAGGCATTGGAAAATAAAAAATATCCTCCCTAACATCATCACTAGGAGCTAGGTGAATCCTACTGAGGGGTCATCCCACAAACCAGGGGAATACAATAAAAAATGAGAATATTTGAATGTAGGGGTGGAAATATGTGAAACTCTTCAGACTAAGGAATATGGCAGTCTGGTTCTACAACAAATTGCCTCCCCCCAGTTTAGTCCTAAAAAAACTAGGAGCACTGTGAAGTCTCCTATAGATTTTGGTAGTGAAAAAAGAAGAGGGAGAATATCAAATGTTGAGCATCAAAAAATTAAAACTGATAATGACATTGCCAATGGAAAATAGAGAACCTAGTTTCAACAAGTTATTCCAGGTTCTGAAGACAACAAATTATGAAAACCCCCTCAAGGGAGGGAGAGAGGAAGAAATACCAAACAATCTAAATGAAGTTCCTCTCATGGAATGTGAGAGGCCTCAATGGCCTGCCCAAACATAGGGAAGTCAGTGCAATAAGAAATCAAGTGAATCCAACTATTATCATGTTGCAAGAAATAAAAACTGATGAGATTCAGTCAGAAAAAGTAGCAAAAAAAATCTGGAATCAAGGGGAGATGGTTTGCAAATCAACCAGAGGAGCGTCTGGAGGCCTTATGACTTTATGGGACCCCTGGATAGTAGAAGGCACCATTATTCAGAAAGATGATAGGGTTCTTAGTGTTTTATTTAAGGAAATAAATAGCAAAAGGTCATGGATCCTTTCAAATATTTATACCTCGACTTCAATACAAGGGAGAGCTCTACTGTAGGAGTACTTAGGAAATATGAATGAAATCTTCCATAATGTCCCCTAGATTATGGCTGGGGATTTTAACACTCCTATTTACCCTTCAAAAAAAATGGGTGTAAATGGACCACCTATCAGGAGCATGGATGATTTCAATGACTTTGTGAACTCCAACATGTTTATGGATGTAAAAATTAGAGGAGCGACGATGGATAGGGTGTCATCTCATTCAAGAAATGCTTGACAGGTTTTTTATATCAAAGGAGGTTACAAATCTATTCGGTGATTCTACCCTGAAAGCCCTTCCTAAAATTACCTCTGATCATAATATAATTTTTTTGGAGATCCCTAACTCTCTATCATTCAAGAAACCTTTTAGATTTCAATCTATGTGGATCAAACATTCCATTTTTAGAGAAAACTTAATTTAGTGGTGGCAACAGCCTATCAGGGGTAGTGCAACTTTTAAACTTGCTGGAAAATTAAAATTTGTTAAGGAAAAGCTTTGAACTTGGAACAAAGAGGTCTTTGGGAACCTCTTTGAAAATAAAAAATAGGTTGTTGAAATTTTGAAGATAATTTATTAGAGGATTCAACATGGTGATGCTGATGAAACTACTAGGCAGGAGGAACGGATAAAACTAGCAGAGTTTCATAACATTTTGACATGTGAAGAAATCTATTGGAGGCAAAAATAAAGGGCTCTTTGGTTGAAATATGGAGATTAAAATTCTAAGTTTTTTCATGTCACCATGCTTAGAAACAGAAGCAATAACAAGGTAAAATTTAAAAAAAAATCATATGGTTCTATTACTCAAGACTTAACAGAAATCAAAAAGGAGGAAGCAACTTATTTCAATTCTATCCTTGGTCAGGAATCACAATGAAATGAGGAGGCGAAAGATATTCTCTTGCAATCCATTCCTATCATAATAAATGAGGATATAAACCTTAAGCTTTTAGCTCCCTTTTTTGATGAGGAAATTAAGGAAGCCTTGTTTAGCATGGAGCCAGACAAAGCCCCGAGACCCGATGGATTTCCCCCTCATTTCTATCAAGCTTTTTGGGACATCGTAAGTGAGGATGTAATTTCTATTGTTAGAGAATTCCAAGCAAGAAATAATATCCCAAAATATCTCAACTCTACTTTTATTTCTCTAATTCCTAAGAAGAAAACCCCTGAATCTATGGCTAACTTCAAGCCAATCATTCTATGCAATATTTCTTACAATATCCTAACTAAATCCATTGCAATTATAATGAGAGATGTTCTACCCCACATCATAGATCTATGCCAGGGAAGCTCTGTCCAGGTCAGGTCAATCTTGGATGGATTTATAATAGTTCATGAAGCTCTACACTCTGCTCATAAGACTAACAGGTCGGTTTTTACCCTCAAGCTTGATATGAACAAAGCATTTGATAGGCTAAATTGGGACTTTTTGATTACTGTCCTCCTTAAGTTTGGTTTTCACCACCAATGGGTTAATTTTATCAAAGAATGCATTTCTAAAGCATGGTTCTCGATTATGTTTAATGGAACAACTTCTGGTTACTTTCAAATTCATAGAGGAATTCGGAAGGGGGACCCTATCAGCCCCATGTTATACATCATTGTGGGAGAAGCTTTAGGCAAAACCATCAAAAATGATTGCATTTCAAGGCTAATATCAGTAATCAAGGCAACATCTCTCACTAGGGTTGTTTCTAACCAACAATTCATCGATGATACCCTTCTATTGACTAAGGCGTTGGTGGTTGAGGACAAAAGAATTAAATACATCCTACAACTCTACGAGGACGCTGTTGGTCAGAAAGTTAATTTTAGTAAAAGCAAGTTATATTTCTTGAACACCCCCATTCAAAGGCAAGTAAGGATTGCAAAAATTTTAGGGTGTGATATAGCAAACCTCCCCACTTCGTATCTTGGTCTCTCTCTTTTCATTGGTTCTCCGAGAGAGTCAATGTGGGACAATGTTATTGAAAGAATTCAAAAAATACTTACTAGATGAAAAGGACATCTTCTATCTCAAGCAAGAAAGTTGACCCTCACTAAGGCCTCTCTTTAGAGCATTCCAGTCTATTTCCTCTCTATTTTCAAATCCCTTGTGAAGGTTTTCCACAAAATTGAGAAAATCCAAAAAGAATTTTTATGGATTGGATCAGAGGAGAAAAAAAGTATACACCTTGTAGGATGGACCAAACTGTGCAGACCCAGGGAAAATGGGGGCTTAGGTCTGAGGAGAATTGCTCATATGAATTTAGCTTTACTAGCTAAGTAGGCATGGTGCCTTATTTCTGGTGAAGAAAATGAATGGACAACTATCAACAAAGGAAAGTATCTTCAAAATATGGAATTTCTAAGTGACTCAGTTCCAATTAGAGGTTCTACTTTTTGGAAAGTAATTCTCAATTTTAAGGAAATCATCAAAAAAGTTTTAATATGGGTTTTAGGCAATGGTGAGAGGATAAATTGTTGGAATTATAGGTGGGCTAAGGATGACTAACACAATATCCTAACTTAGCCTAAATCAGAGATATCATAGAAGAAATCATTGGCAAAAAAGTCTTCAATTATATGGTTGAGGACAGAGGCAGAATGAAGTGGAAATAAATAAGGATTCAGGGATTTCAAGCAAAATCAAATGATCTTTATAATATTCTCGGGAAATAGTTTATCCCCATGAGACCCAAGGAAGATCAAGTGACCTGGGCTCCTACATAAAACGGGCAGTTCACTATTAAATCAACTTACAAGCTTCTACTTGATGATGAGGATTTTGTCCTCCAAAAGGACTTAGTTTGGATAAAAAATTAATTCCAAAAATTGTAGTCTTTTCATGGCTGGTTATCCAAGGAAGAATTATAACCATTGATAATATTATGCGTAAAGGTATTTGTATCACTAATAGCTGTTATCTGTGTAGGGCTAATTGGGAGACCATTTATCACATTTTTCTTGAGTGCCCTTTTTCCTTAACTATCCTAAGTGGGTTTTTTAGGCCTTCAATATTTCTTGGGTTAAACCAGCCACCATACTTGATTTGTTCATCCAGTGGCCTTGCCCCTTTTCAATCCAAATACTTAGATACATGTGGAAAATTTATCTCAATCACTATCTTTTGTAGGTGTGGTTAGAAAGGAACCATAGAGTCTTTAATGAGTCTATCCATGATCATAAAACTATCATTGCTAGGATCCTATCCTTTTCCAACGAGAATGTGAACCTTATCCCTTTTGATAGTTGTAAACCTCATCTACAGGAGACCACGATTGCTCAATATTTAAGCTTAACCTTGTTAGATGAGTTTGTGCCTAGGGTAGTCAACCCCAGAGCCAATGTTAAGTGGTCTCCACCTCCTACAAGTTTTTTTAAGCTTAATTTTTATGGAGAAGCTAAGGACAATCCTGGTAGAGTAGGCGCTAGTGGAATTGTATGATATAATAATGGGAATATGATGCTTGTAATTTCTAAATATTTGGTAACAAGGACAAACATCGAAGCTAAAGCTAGAGATATGTGGAGAGGCCTTCAAATGACTCAAGACTTAGAAGGCAATTTGATCATAGAAGGAGACTCTATGCATGTTATAAATCTCCTCAATAATTGGAAAACACCTCCTTGGAGGATTAAAACAATTGTTGAAGAGGATAGGATCCTTTTCCAAGGAATACAGGATAAAAAAGCCCAACATGTCTTTCAAGAAGCTAACAAAGTTGTTGATAAGCTGGCCAATTTGGGTGTCGATGGTGACAGACTTTTCAAATGGGAACACGGTATCCCGAGCAAAGTAGAGGAGCTTATTCAATAAGAATTCCAAGAATGATAGTCGAATTTACCAATAGGGAAGGCACTGTAAGTTCGAATGCTATGAGTATTCCCATCTCTTTTTTGAAATGGACTCACAATAAAAATTATCCGAGCTGTTAGTCTTGGTGGATGTTGCTTGGAAATACCATAAATACTAATGGGGACAGTCACATGTCATATAACATGGCTCCTAGTCATATTAGTAATTTGAGGTTGGTTGATAATCACAGGGTAGGAAAGAAATGGCAATATAAGACTTCAAACCAGAGCCACATGGACCACCAGATAACCACCGCCATAAATCTAGCTAGCAAGTTCACTTCTCCAAGGCTAATTTTCCAAGACGGGATGTGGTCCCAAAGCATGTCATATACGAAAGAAAGCAATTACCAAAGAATTATTAAGAGTAACTGTCAATATAGAGCTTGTGGAATTTTTTTCAGTACTCTACTATGTGTGTCTGCACCTTTTTTTTTCTCCACTATTTCAAGGAAGTGATCTGTGTCTATTTATTTTTTTGTAATTATGATGTAGGTGTGTTTTCTCGGGGTATACCCAAAATGTTCTATGGGAAGTTTCTTTTTTATAACAGACTATGTGCCTTACCGGATGTAATGGCTTTGGCGGCATGTAGATTTTACATATATAGGATCCTTAGTAAGGACATGTTCATCAATAGCCCTGGGCTAATTTTTGTAAAAGGTATTGGGTCAACCTGTAAAAACCAGTATTAATGCTATAGTATCTTATCTACCAAAAAAAAAAGTCATGGTCAAGATAGGAGAGTCAATACAATGTTACCTTTGATTGCCATAAGAGCTATGCATTTAGAATTCAGGAGTCAGTAATGATGGGATAGTGCCCTGGTTGGAGAAATAAAAGGGAAGAGCCTTTGTTATTGGATATTGAAATAGAATTATTTGATGGTGGAAAACTTCAATATCGATGACCCAGATGGGATATCAACATGCATATTACCATTGGCAGTCTTCACAGTGAATTAAAAGAGTAGAAATATTTAAGATATGGTATACAGAGAAATAACATTAGGATTTTTTGATACCAGTCCCCTCGATTAGCCTTGAAGGCTCAAAGTATCAATGCCAAGAACTTCCAAGGGAGGTGATGACCTGTAATAAAAATTGTGATTACCTGACTAACTTGAGGAATGACCTTTAGGCTTTGTATTTTCAATGGGGAGATGATAAAGAAGAACAAGTAGAGACGTAAGAGCAGGTTACACCAGTAAGGACCTTAAACCAGCAAAGATTTGAGGTCTATAGAGGCCTATGTTTTTTAGCTTTGACTCAAGAAATGAGGAAGGAAAATGTGGGTGAACTCAACAAGGTATTTAAAGAATATTTTTAGCATCAACAAAGTTTTAGGGAGGACTTGCTAGTACATTTAGGGGTCAACTTGATCGATATCTCTTTAGGGGTTAAAAGACATAATACAGCTTCAAAGGGTAGAGTTCTAAATATCTAGATAAAATAGGTTTGTGCATGTTATTTACCATTTTTTATAGATAAGGGGATATTCCACAATTGTGTGATAGATCCAAGAGCTGAAGTGTCGGTAATATCCCTAAAAGTCCATGAAACATTGAATTTGGTAGTAGGTCAAATGGAATCCAAGTGGTTGAATTTTGGGGGAAATATTGTAAGAGTCGTGGTTATATTGAGGTACTTCATAATGATGTTTTATGGTCACTCTTATTTAGTTGTAGTTCATGATATAGCGGTGGTTGATATTCCCCATTTATTTGGCATATGTCTCTCTGAATACGATATCAACAAATCCAAAATTTTCCTCGAACATGAAATGAATGAGGTTAAAATATTTGGGGAAAAGAATACTTATAAGGTATTTAAAAAGGTTCTTCATCCTTTTATAATTGAATAATACAAAAAAATCAAATATGTGTGCCACCTAATATCATAAAAAATTCTTGGCACATCATAAATAGTACTGGAACAAAGGTCAACATCTCTTCACAAAGAAATTAGGTACTATGTTGTTCTTGGGATTACAAGCAACAAGGAATGAAGGTGATTCCATACCAAAAATCATCTAGTGGTAATTTACTTCTATCTCATACAAGTGAGAAAGGAGATGTGATAGAGCAAGATCCTATATCACTATATCCATATAAGTATGAATATCTATAGAATGATTCGACAACTCGTATGTCATGTTGAAAGCAAGTGGTGGAGATCTTTGAAGTTGAATAATCATCATTGGAACCATACACTGATCGAATGGAGGGAGGCACGATATTGAATCCATTTTTATCGAATATAGGATAGTTCTATGAAATGTCTAACTAGGGATATGAAAAAATATATCGATACAGAGCAATATGATCTGAACATTGCAGTTTTAGGGGATAGTTCCACAAAATAAGTCCTGAAGCCAGGCATGGGTTTTCATGTCAAATTTATTTTTTACATAGCCAATAAGTAAATAAAATGACTAACTACAATCATGATGAATAAATTAGAGTGGCTCCCTTATGGATTGTGTGCCTTGCACCATATTGTATATATATTTTAGGTAAGTAGAGAGAAGCATGTAGGATTAGATCAAACAAGTTATACTTTTAAAAATTGGGATCTTAGAATAACACTATTTTGAATCTATTGCCCAATGGATGAAACTAATATAACCCTACAGTGGATAAAAGAATGCTGGAAAATCAAGGATCACCTAGGTGTATCCAAGTGGAAAACATCATGTCTCATGCAAAGTGAACCCAGTCGAAGAGGAGCGACACGAGTAAAAGACCCTGATGATGCACGAATGTCACTCCAAACACGTTGAGTATTTCCAAAATATATGAGGCATGACTTCATAATTTTTAGCTAATGTAATAACCATTCTCAACTCAACTCTATATAAGGAGGAGTATCACTCAAATATTGAATACTTGAAAGTATCATAAGGGAGATAGGCCATATGGTAAAAATTATGAACTACGAGAAGGTGTATGACTGGCTAAGGAAATTTTAGCTTGATTATGTGAGAAGGAGGATGAGAAACAAGAAATGTAAATAGTCACCTACACTCTAGAAATATATCTACCTTAGAAGTAGACCTACACCTTGATGGAATATGCATATGAAACTTACATCCTGATGGAGTATGAATATGGAGGTACAAGGTTGTTCATGGTTTTATTATCTTGTGTACCTCAAATTCCCTTGATTTCTTTCCTTTATTTCCCTTTCTCCAATACCTTAGTGCTACTTCTCCTCATCCACTTGTAAAAATACTACTTTCCATTATTTTTTGGGTATCCCCCTTTGTTTTCTATGGATTTTTATACTATATTTTATCCATATCCATTTCCATTCACCTCCATTTCATGTGTATTTTGAGGTTAATGTTTCAATCCATTGAACCTCTATGTGTGCCCCTCCATTTTTTGTTTTGCTTTGTCCTATTTTCTCCCCTTGTGTTGTATTCATCGTATTAGTCTCCTATTCCTCCTCCAACATGTTCGTTAAGATCCCATTTTTATTTTAAAAAGGATGTTGGTATTTGTATAATGCTATCTAATTCCTATAATTTTTCAAACAAAGTTTCCTGATAGGTGCTAGAATGTAGGCCCAAATAGGCCACATAAATATTTTAATAATTTAAAAAAAAAAATTCTAAGTGTTAAGCAGGTTCTACGAGGCTGCATTATGTTGCGAGGTTGCATTTTGCTATGAGGTAGCATTTTTAAGTGTTGATTTTGTAAAATCCCTAAGGAATAGTGTAGCCCAATATTTAGGTCACATTCATACAATCAAGATGCTAGGCCATAGTCAATGTCATTTGACCTAGCTGAAGGTTCATTAAAAGTGTGGCCTAGAGATTGATTTCCAAGCTGCAGTCAAACTAGTCAAACATGCTAGTTACACAAAAGGAAGTGCGACCCAAATTCTAATTAGTAAGTCATGATGATACCCTAGGTCATATTCAATATCATTTTATTGACTCATTATGCAAAATGGAAGTGCAGCCTAGAGTGTGACTATTAGGTCAAATAAGAGTAAAGGAGAAAATGTTACCCTATGTTCCCTATCATAATCTCACATTGCAGTCAATATGGTCAAATCTCAAACAAAAAGGATCCAATATGTGACCTTCCTTTGTCACACTTTATTTCTATCATAAGTCAAGAATGGAGAAAATAAATGCAGACACACACCACACAACTACCAAAAACCGTAAACATACGTAGGTCTCCTAAAAAACTCAATCTTAGACATCTAAAAGAATATTGATAGACAATAATGAATCTGAAGCTAGATCTACAATAAAATGAAGATCTAAATGTGATAAAGAGATCATTACTGGTGAAAGGTATGAAACTAAAGAGCTGAAGCATCCAAAATTTTTTGCAAGTTGTAGAGGGTTGCAGTTATAAATCAACATCATATTGAAGACTGCAAGAATGAGAGATGACTCAGATGCATTTTTGGTAAGATTGCTTAGCTAGAATCATGGAAGATGGTAAGTTGTAGAGGTATTTGTAGAATATTGATGAAGCAAACTCACTCCATATTTCTTGAAATTAAATATAAGGTCACCATATCAGTACTTTGTTGACTGGGCATCATTTTTCCCTGTAATACTCTTTTATTTATAATATACATTGTAAAAACTATAAATAAAGGTCTCGATCACCTTTCAAAAGGTTAGTTTTGAATTTTTTTCTTGCCCTGTTCTTGTGTATTTTTTTAGAATCAATATAAGGATCATTACTTGGATGTTGGCCTCAAGCCTATGTCTTCTTTACTTGTGGATATTTGATATGTGAAGTTATTTCTGCTACTGCTGCTATGGTTAGTCTATTTTGTTGATATTGGATTGCTAACTGAGAGCACCTTGAAATATTTCATGTTTAGATGTATACTTGAAAAATATTTCTTTTTTCTATTATTTTGAGTATTGATCTAATTCTGCTATTTGGATTATTAGTACTTTAGATGTTTGAAATAGTCCTTGAAGTATACTATACGTGTTAATGATGAATATTACTAGTTTTGAATGTTGTTAGTCTCAAGTGTGGAATACTAAAAATGTGATTCATGAGAAGATGCCTTGTAGTTTCCTATGTTGTTAGATTTATCTAGCTATTATTAATTCATTACCTTTATAATCCTTATCCTATTTCTATCCCTATATTTATACATTTAACTGAGATTAAATGAGTCAACACACAAGTTCGTTGATAAGGTATACCAGCCTACTCTGGAGGTTGAGTTAAAGCAATCTTTAATTTATCCAATATTTGGGTTTGATCTATGATTAGTATGTGCTCACCTTCTAGATCATTGTAGATGATAGTCACAGTTTCAATATTTCCTTGATGTCATTTCAGACCCCAACAGGGAATGTATCATGCAAAGTGTGTGCTTTATTTGATTTGCTTTTTGTTTTTTATTTTTTTATTTTTTTTGTATTTATTTTTTATTCTAGAAATACCTATTTACCATGTATATCTAAAGCTAACCCTAAGGATGCAATGAAAACAATAACCTTTATATTAATAAGCAGTGAAAATAAAACTTTATTTAATAAGCCATGGAAGCGATAACAACTAATTTAATGAGCTTTGAAAGTAAATAACAACTAATTTAATGACCTTTGAAATCAAATGACAACTAAACTAATGAGCCTTTGAAATAAAATATCGACTAAAATAATGATCCTTGAGTCTTTAAAAGAAAATAAAAACTAAACTAATGAGCTTTGAGTCTTTGATTTATCTAATGAGTCATGAAACAACAATGGTTGAGATAACGAGCCTTGAATATTTGTGTAAATTAAGATATGATTAAAAGTAATTTGCAATTCAAATAAGAAATGAATTGTGACATAATCCTCTATGTAAAAATAAGGAATATAAACTACTAACCTATGACTCTATGCTGGAAAGAAAATAAACAAAACCTATTGTGCCTTGGAGTTTGTGTTTGTGGAGTTATATCCGAGTTTGTGTAGCAACCCTAGGTGGTTGTATCTAAGTTTGGTAGCCACCTTGTGTGGTTTTGTATGAGTCTAATATTACTTGGGTATTTATATCTTATTCTAGTAGCTACCCTATCCAGCTATCTCTGAGTTCAGTAGCCACCCTTGGTGTTATGTTTGAGTTTGATAGCTTCCTTGGGTGATTGTTTCTGAGTTTGGGTGGGTAGATATGGCAATATTAAGCCCTAATTTGAATGAATTAATTGTGTCCTATTCTACTCTTTATTACCTATGATAGAAATAGAAATTTAATAAAACAAGCAAAACAAGCAAGCAAGTATGAAGAACCCTAAGCAAAACATACAAGACATACTAAACTAGAATCAAGGGAAAAATATCATGCAAAACAAGTGTCAAATGTGTTAAGGGCAAAGAGTCCCACTATGATCACCATTTATATGACTAATTAAATGCACCATAACAATTAAATGAAAAAAATAAAAAATTTATGTTTGCATTAATAGACTTTTTTTGTTAAAAATAAACCTTTTCGATTACAATGGACCTCCCAAAATGGAGGGTTTTCTTTTGCAAATGAGTTCTATGGTGCTACAAATCATCTCCTAAATCACACAAAAAATTATTGGGAGGGTTTTAAAGTCTCATTTATTGATTTCTTAGGATTCCATATGAATTCTAGTACCTACACACAAGCCCATAATGAAAGCATTACTAGCATTTGTAGGGATTTTTAGGAAAAGGCCCAAAATCATGAAAAGGGATTACAAAAAGCTTACAAAAACTTAAAAAATATGTGCAAAGAGGTTATAAAACCTTATAAACTAAATAATTTTACCTTTCTTGGTTTCTTCTTGCTAATTCTATCTATGTCTACCTTTGAGGCTCAACCGCCCAAGGCGGTTGGCTTTGTGTAACTGCTTAGGGTGATTGGCTCTATGTAACCACACAAGATGGTTGGCTATATGTAACTGCACAAGGTGGTTTGAACCTACACAATTAGGTTGGCCCCTATTTATCCAAATAGGCTATAAATTATGAGAATCTTCCTCTAGTTTTTAGGAACCTACCCTCAAAATTTCATGGCAATCTGAGTTTGGATGAGGAAGTTATGCCCAAAATAGTGAGGGTGGGTATGGCTAGATTCCCAATCGTCCAAGGAGGTTGGATCTCTGTGTAATTGCATAGGATGGTTGGTATCTACCTAGGGTAGTTGTATTTTAGGTAACTAAATAGAGGGGTTGGCTCTATGTTTGGTAGAGGCTTAAAACTCAAAGTTGGATCTTTCTAGGGGTAATTAAAGGCCTCTAGTGCAAATATGGTGTTGTTTGGTTGTCAAATATGAGCACAACTACAAAAAAAAGAGTAGCATGCATTACAAAAATACTCCATGATTTATGTCCTTTAGCTCTCTAAGTGGGGTACGTACAATCACGAATTCAAAAATATATAAGGAAGGGGCAAACAAAATCCAGGTAAAATTTTGGTATTATTTTGCGCACTCTCCTTTTTTACAAAGGAAATGGATGTATATTTATAATATTCCCCAAAAGCATAGGAGAATTATGAGGGGGTAGCAGGATAATGGACAAGTGGCATGGGTGAGAGAAAGGAAGAATCTTGAATTTCCCCACTTGGTTGCTTGGATGGAAAAATGTGCAACATTCTTTATTTGGGCTATGACACCCTATAATGCACAATGATACATTATGATATGCCTCACTAATGATCTTAATTGGAGAGATTCCTCACACATAAAAAATGACATGCTTGATCAATGTGCTTGGATGGAGGGAATCCTCACCCATGTGCTTTAATACACTTAGAATGTGTAGGAAAGAAGGGGATTAATGCCAACTAGAGTTGGGTGAACCAAGGTTAAAATAGAGGGATGGTGATATGGATTATAGTACATGTTTTAATAACTTATTAGTTAAAGATAAGCATTATTTAATGTGTTCTTATCTGTTGTCATGTCTTGTAATGCCTATTTATAGGCACCTATTCTTATGCTAATACAACTAAGTTTAGATTTTCTTCTTATTCCTCTTGTCTATGTAACTGATTCCACAACATTGGTATCAAAGCAGGTCATGGGTTACAGGCTAGTGTCATATTACCCTAGGCCAAGATTGGTTCAAATGGGAAATGATAAGGCCTTCGTAGATCTGTTTATGGATTAATTACGTCTGTTTTAGACATTTATTTTGTAGGATTTCTCTATGCAGTTTCATCCCATTTCAGCCTTGCATTTTTTATCATTTCTAAACTCCATTCATGAACATATTTCATGATGTCAAGTCTCGTAGATATTTTCACCAACCTTATCAACATTTTTGCACAAATTCAGAAAAACCAAGTGAATTTTATCACCAATATTCAATAGTTTAAATCTATCATCATCACTGCTATTAACGAAGAACCAGATGTTGAAGATATTGTTCATGTTGATGTAGATCTCACTGAAGAAGATCAATATTTTACCCCTTATCTAGATTTTGAAGAATTTGTAGCCACACCCAAATTCAAACCAGGGTCTGGGTGATATACCCAACATATTTACACTAGATGATGTGGCTCCTATTGTGGATCTGAGCTCATTTGAAGCTCCTGTTACAAATCAGGCCTATTCAGACATTGCAGATCCAAGCTCTCTAGAAGTCATTGCAGTTGATGACCCCACTACCCTCTCTACCCTTGTTGTCATGTATGTTGCACTTCATGATCTACCTGTTCCTCTTGGCAATATTCTCCTATATTCGAACATTTAACTGTTACCACCACTACATGACTCACTATTTTACGATAATGATCTCCTAATTTTAGGTGATGATATGCTACCCACAACTTTTATGTCATCTTCCTTGGTGGTTCCTTAGCTCCTCCATGACTTTTCAACATGTTTCTATGTTTTAAAGCATTGCTTCCACACTTCAGGCCTCTAGCATCACGTTTCCAGTGGTGATATAATTTTTATCGATGTTTTCTCTCTTTTTATGTATTGATCTGATCTGCTCTTTATTTCCCAAGCACCATTTTGGCCATTCCCTACCATCACAGATAAATAATTTATTTCTTCAACCCGTGTAACCCCATGACCTCCCCCTCTCATTACGTGTTGATTGCTAGTCATTATCACCGATTCAACATGTCTATCACTTGCCACTTGCCTACATTACCATCAAATTAGCCATTGTCATTCCACAATAGTCATTGCTCCCTTTCCCTTGGAGATATTTTTAAATTAAATTAAATTTTATTTAATTTAATTTAAAATTACAATATTTAATATCACACTTATTTTTAAATACCATAATTATGCATTAAATTAAATATTCTCCATTGATCGTTGCCCATTCACATCATCCATAAACCCATAATTAAATTAAATTAAAATTTTATTTAATTTAATTTAATCCATCACTTCCATCTCCAGTGACCATTGTCCTGGTCCACTTGACCGTTGTCCCAGTCCACCAATAATTTAATGCAAGTGGCCCACAATTAACCACACATTAATTAAATTAAATTAAATTTTTTAAAGTTTATTTTAATATTTTCCCATATCCATTAAAGCGTGGCTCAACCAATTCAATGCATTTCCACTTGTTTTAAATGCTGCAACAATTAAATTTTTCATTTGGCATGTGGTTCGAAGCATATTTTGATGCATATTCTCTAACATTTTTGTTGTTTTCTTCTACTAAATTTAGGGATCCATTTCAGTTGTCCATCAGCATAGCAGAGTCGTTAGAGAGCATTTTCTGAGCCTGATCTAGATCCAGTGTCAGATTTTAGTTTTCTAAATAACTGTCATACTTTGTTATTTTGGTCTTCATATTTTGTAACATGAGTACATTTTTGGTTGTACCCAATACTCTTGGCTATTTTTCCTTCTTTCTCTTCCACATTTGTACACATTGGGGACCAATGCTTCTTTAGTGGGGAGGAATGATATGGATTATAGTACATGTTTTAATAATTTATTAGTTATAGATAAGCATTATTTAATGCATTCTTATCCATTGTCATGTCTTGTAATGCCTATTTATAGGCACTCATTCTTATGCTAATACAACTAAGTTTGTATTATCTTCTTATTCCTCATGTTTGTGTAACTGATTCCACAACAGATGGTCTCATGATGACCATGGGTTAGGCATAAGAAGGCACTTAGGATGGTCAAAAGGGGCTATAATGGTCAAATTTAATATTTATAAGGTTGTAATATATTAACTAAAATAATTGCATGATTTATTAAATATTAATATTTAACCAATGATCATATGACACCTTTTAGGTGTCTACACCTAGAAACTTTTATTGGAATATTAATTTTACATAAAAATTATTGCTAAAATGCAAGGAAAATTTGTTGGGATTGGTATTTTTTGCATATGACTAGATTGAAGCTTGGATGCATCATGTCAAGATCACAAATTTGCTAAGGCAAAGAATTCTATCCACTACTTCCTAGTTTGATCTATCAATAAGGCTTAAGGTGGAAAATACTTTCAAGCAATGTGCCACAAACATATTGGACGATCTAGAGTCTAAAATAAGAGTAGCCAAGGATTTTAAATTATTACATCAACCAAAGTTCTACAAAGTTTTAGCCATTCAAGAGTTGAAAGCATAGTGGATAGGAATTTTCTATCATGACACCATCATAAGTCTTTAAAACTATCAACCAATCAAGAGCCCAAAGTGAGAGTGGCTAGGGTTTTTACCAGGGTGACATCAACATAAGTGTGCACAAGTCCTAGACAAGTCTTGAGTAAGCAAGATCTTGGAATACTAATTGGTAAGATATTTTGTAAGGAACCTACTATTCAAATAAAGTTCACACACACAACATACTGAAAGATAATTGAAATACATGCAATAACAGAATAATAATATGCAAAAAGTAATTACAAAATTGAAACAATCTCACAGATAACTCAGAATCGTAGGCCTCTTCGAGGGGGCAACCTCCTTCAATATTTCATTAAATTAAAAAAGATACATGCGTACATGGCTTCATTCCTTTTAAAGAGAAAGTTGTATGCAATTCTACTTAAAGGCTCAAGAGTTGTTTTACATGAAAAATTCCACTCAAGCTAGAATCTTCTACCAAACATCGGTTACAATATTGATAATGGTTACATGTGATGGCACCACTTGGCTAGGTTCCTTACTTGCCATATACATTACAAAGTATTACAAAATAACAATATAATAGAATCCCCCCACGTTGGAAGTGGGTCATTACATAATAATGAGAATTAAAAAATAACTTTAGGATAGGATCCTAACATTTCCTTCCCCTGCAAAAAGCTTTTTCCTCAAATATAAAGGTGAGGAAACTGGTGTTGGATCAAATGGAGAGACTCCCATGTAGCATATTTGGATTGGAGTCCACATCATTGAACAAGGACTTCAGTAATGGTGTGTTTGCAGAGAGTGCGAGTCCAATGGTCCAACAACTGATCGAGTTCAAGCAAGATATAAAATTCTTCATATAACTTTGGGAGTGAATATTGAACTTGTACCTGATTTCCCAACACCTTTTTGAGAGAGGAAACATGAAAAATAGGATGGATCTTGGATGTAGGTGGAAGGGCCAATTTGTAGATTGTGGTACCAATCCATTGTAACACCTGGTAGAGCCCATAGTATTTTATAGTAAGTTTATGGCTTCGGTGAAGCTGGAGGGACAATTATATGTACGATTGTAAGCAAAGAAAAACCATATTACCCACATCAAAACTATGATCAAAATGATGTTGGTCAACTTGTTGGTGCATCCGATTCTAGGCCACATACAAATTCATCTTTTGTTGACAAAGGACATCGGTATGCTGACTGAGAGTAGTGTCGATTACCTATACCTTGGAGCTACCTAAAATGTAGGAGGAAGGCATGGGTGGAGGACACCCATAAACTATCTTAAAAGGAGTAACCTTGTTTTTTGTGTGATAGAAAGTGTTGTACCACCACTCGGCCAAAGGAAGCCATTTTTCCCAATGCGTAGGATGATCAAAGATAAAGTAATGAAGGTAGGTTTCCAAACATTTTTTGACAATGTCTGTCTAGCAATCTATTTACGGATGATAAGCTAAAATAATTTTGACCTGATTTCCTTATAACTTAAACAATTCTTGCTAGAAGTGACTAGTGAAGGTTGTGTCACGATCAAACATGATGAAGGAAGGCTGACCATGAAGGAAAAATATAGAATCAAATAAAATTTGGGTAATGGTGGATGCTATGTAAGGATGGGATAGGAAAAAAAAGTGAGCATATTTTGAAAGATGATCCACTACCACAAAGATAACATATTTGCCTCCGGACTTAGGTAATCCTTCAATAAAATCCATAGAAATATCCTTCCAAACCTAGTTAGAAATGGGCAAGGGTTGAAGAGTGCCTAGAAAGCGTACTATTTCACCTTTCATCCATTAACAGGTATCACAAGCTATCACAAAATCCTAAATTTCCTTTTTCATACCCTTCCAAAAAAAGTGTGCTTAAGTCGTTCATATGTTTTGAGAAATCCTCAATGGCCAACAGATGGGGTAGCATGTAGTTCTATCATGAGAAGTTCCCATAGTGGGGACTTGTGGAGAACAACAAGGAATTGGTGGTAATGTAAATCTTGGCCATCCCAAGTGTAGCCTAGACATGAAGTAGGTTCAATGTGTAGGGAAGAAACCAAAGTTTGCAATTCAAAATATTGAAGTACATCGTGGTGTAAGGAATCTATCCATTGGGGAACCAACAATGAAATGGCACACAACATACTAAGAGCCTCAAATTGGTGAGAGAGAGCATTGGCCACAAAATTCTACTTGTCCTTCTTATAGGTGATATCATAATCATATCCATGAGTTTAGAGATCCATTTTTATTGTTCAAGGGTGGCAACTCATTGCTCTAAAAAGTATTTGATACTTTGATGGCTTTGTTTTAATGGAGAAATTATGCCCGATGAGATACAATCACCAATGGTTTAATGCATGCAGAATTGCCATCATCTCCTTGGTATAAGTGGATTTTCCCAAATTACGGCTAGAGAGAGCTTTACTAGTGAAGACCAAGGGTCTCCCTTCTTGCATCAACACTACACCAATACCACGACCTGAAGCATCGCTTTCAATGACAAACAATTTGAAGAAATCTAGCATTGCCAAAATAGGTGTAGTGGTCATAACATGCTTCAATTCTATGAAGATCTATTCAGCGGGTTTGGTCCAAGTAAAATAATCCTTATTTAACATGGAAGTAAGGGGAGCTGTAGTTTTACCATAGTTACAAACAAATTTATGGTAATAACCTATAAGCCCTAAAAATTCCCTAAGACCTTTGAGAGTGTGAGGTTTCTACCATTCCTGAACCGCTTGGATGTTCTTGGGGTCAACTTTGATGCCCTCCTTAGTAAAAATGTGTCCCAAATATTCCACTTTTGTCAACCCAAAATAACACTTGGAATGCTTAGCATAAAGTTGATGTTGTGCCAACAAATATAGAGTCTGATTCACATGAATAATATGCTCTTCCCATGAGTGACTATACACCATAATGTCATGAAAGAAGACTAGGATGAACTTTCAAAGGAATGGGTGAAAAATGTTGTTCATGAGGCTTTGGAAAGTGGAAGGGGCATTAGTCAAGCCAAATGACATTACCAAAAAATCATAGTGATCTTCATGAGTACGAAAAGCAGTCTTGGAAATATCCTCATCCTTGAGCCTAATTTGATGGTACCCCAAGTGAAGGTCAAGTTTGGAAAAATACATAGTCCCATGAAGTTCATATAGTAATTCATCCACCACTGGAATAGGAAACTTATCCTTGATGGTGAGTTTATTGAGCTCTCGATAATCGATACACAACTACTAGGATCCATATTTCTTTCTCACCAGTAAAACTGGAGAAGAGTAAGGACTATTGCTTGGCCGAATGACACTGAATTTTAATAATTCCTATACTAACTTCTCAATTTTTGAGCATAAGGGTACCAGTACGATCTAATTTTGGGTGGTACATTGTTAGGTAACAAAGGAATAGAATGGTCATGAGAGCAGCGATGCAGTAATTCTGATGGCTCAACAAAAACATAATTGTGCTTGGTCAAAATAAGTTGTAAAACTTTAGGAATAGAATCCTCCTCTGAAGGATGAGGTTGGATTGCAAAAATCTGAGCTATGACACCCCGAGATGATTTTTTTAACAAATTCTCCATCCAATTGGAACTGATAATCTATGAAGGCCATACTTTTAATCCATGGAGAGTGTGGGACTATTCATTCTATCAAAATCACATCCAAATCTTGATAAAGTGTCATGAGATGACTCTCAATGTGCCCAACCATTGAGCTGCCAACACAATATCACATCCCCCTAGTTGAAGTAAAAATACATCTTGTTTGAGCTTATAATCCCTAATTTTGATCTTAACATTACGATATTTATCTTTGCAAGGTAAGGTCCCACCATTTGCTACCATAACCTCAAAGGAATTATATGTATGTACATAACAATTTGCCTACTTAGCAATGTGGGGATCAATAAAATTATGTGTACTACTAGAATCAATCAAGATGGTAAGACGTAGGCCCTTGAAATAACCCACAACTTTCATGGTTTGGGGAGTAGTAATACTAGTAAGAGCATGAACAAAAATTTCTACTTGTGGTTCATCCTAGTTTTCTTCCTTTAGTTTGGGTGGTTTCTATATTAATTTAGTGTCATCATCAATGTGGCCACTGGTTTCAGGCTCATCAACATTGATGAGGAACAACTTCTTTTGGGTGCACCTATGCCTGCGAGAAAACTTTTCATCATAATTGTAGCACAACCCTTGGGCGTGTCGCACATCCATTTTGGTAGTGGTTAGATGTTTGGGTGCAGAAATGGGTGTAATATGTCTTTGGTCATTCTAATTTTGGAATCTAGGAGGAAAAGAGGGTTTAGCCTGTGGAAATTTAGATATCCGCCTCTGAGCTAAAAATTTGAACTTGGCCGAACGAGCCAACTGGATAGCCTACATCATGGATTGTGGTTTAAACATTATGACCTTGGCTTGGAGATGTTCCCTCAACCCACTAAAAAAATAACTCATAAATAAACCTTCATTAATTCTTGTATTTTTGTTGGCCAATCTCTCAAATTGTATTTGGTAATCTCAAATTGTCAAGTTTTTTCTTAGCTTTGTCAATTGTCCCGTAAAATTATCATACTCACTAGAGCCAAAGTGAGTGAGTAATTAAGACTCAAAATCCATCCAAGAAGGATCAGGGAGAGTTTTCTATGACCATTTCTACCACTATAAGGCTTCAAATTCCAAATTGAAAGAAGCCATTTAAACTTAGTGATAAATGGGGACATCATGGAGTCTAAATATTTGAGCAACACGGCATAACCACCCATCCACATCCTTCCCATTGAACTTAGAAAAGTCTATTTTTGGCATCTTAAAGGTAGTATCACGATCAAAGTGAAGACGAGAGTCATCTGTTCCCTTTCCTTGACCTCGATTGAAATGTGAGTGTTTAGTATGATACTTAGAATTTCTTGGAATACCTTGCAATTTGGACTCAACTTCCACAAGCTGGTATTCTAGGTGAATTTTGGAGGTATCTTGTTCCATTCTAAAAGTTTAAAATTCTACCATGAAGGTTTCACTTGTGGTTTTTAAGCTTGTAACAACACTCATTAGGTTATCTAGCATTGTAGTAGTGTTTTTATCTACCTCTTTTTGATGTCCACGAGTTCCAATTGCCATTTGGGATAGCCTTGAACCTTTTTTACTGAATTACTAAAAATAGAAGTGTGGTTGTAGGAGTTACTATTTTTAGTAAGGAGCCCAAAAATGTTCTTGGATGATATATATCAAGATGATCAGATCAAAAAGATGGTCCCAATGAGCTATATTCTACCACATGGATTTTTGGGTACCCCAGACTCATATTTTGTATTTGTGGAATATTTTGCCAAGAAGGGCTAGTGGAAAATGATAAATTTGAGGAATTTCGAGAAAAATGGAAGTTAAGACTCAAAAATTTTGTGAAAGGTGTAGACGAGGATAACTAAGATAACAAAATAAATTTGAGGATTTTTGGAGTTATCTATGGCCTTTTATGACATATTTGGTGCTATTTTCCCCCATTTATGGTTTAAAAATGATTCAAAATAGAGTAATGATAAAACCACTATAAATTCTTTGTTATAGCTCTGATTTGCATGATTTTTTATTTTTTGGGTGTAGAATCAAAAAGTAGAAAAATAATTTTTTTTACAAGTCTACTGGTGTAGTTGTTTTTTTTATTTGGAGCTATAGCTCACAAGTTGGGTACTGGATCAAATGTCTATGATCTATGCATTCTATCAACTAACTACCTTGTCACTGTCCTATCACCTCTACTGTAGTTATTGACATTGATGATTCTATTTTTTGGTCCTGACCACATATATTTTTTGACTATTACTGTTACTGTTGCTGATCTGATTATTACTGTCACTGACCTAACTATTACTATCATTGGTACTATCACTGACCTAATTATTACTATCATTGATCTGGATGGTACTAAAAAAATTATACTATTATAGACACTTGCAAACTTTGTCCTTACTATTGGTGCATGTAAAGTGTATTCTTTTGTGATAAGGAAGTTTTTCTCCATATGCTCACTTTTTGAGATCCAGGTTTGGTATAATAGAGATATGTGATTTTTTGTAGGTTGAAGTTTTAACAGAACCAGGGCATGATAAGTAGAGGAGTATGTAATGCCTATAGGCCCTCTATTATACCATAGTGATAAACAATAGTGTTGGAACCAATATTTTAGGCCACTACCTAAGGAGGATTCCACACATACCCTTGAGCACACTATTTGCCTCTTTGATAGTACGAGAGGGTAATCATCCAGGATGTTGTGTCCCATGGACTATGGATGATACAAGACCAAAAATATTCCTACTAGATAAAATTTTGTTTAACCTAAAATGGTCTCACAATACACCCAAAGATGCATGGGAGCTCGATTCTATGCACGAGTGTTGTCTGAGGACTAGGTATTGGAGATTGATCGCACCTCACTTCACTAGATGCTTTATGGGCTATCTAGCTTAGACAATAACAATAACTCCATCATGATATTTTAAAACCCCTAACACAGGGTTTCTAGTCTACTCAACTATGAAAAAAATAAACTGTATTTTTTTTTGTTTTTGCATATTTTTTTTGTCTTTTTGAATAAAGGAAAACAAAAAAAAATAAGCACAGGAAAATTATACCCAACAAGCAAAATTGGCTGAGCAAGAATATCACAGTCATAGTAGAATGCAACCCTGGAAAGTGCTTTGATACCACTTGTAAGGAACCTACTATTGAAATAAAGCTCACACACACAAAATAATGAAAGATAATTAAAATACATGCAATAACAAAATAATACTATGTAGAAAGTAATTGTAGAATTAAAACAATCTAAAAAATAACTCAGAATCACAGGCCTCTTCGAGGGGGCAAACTCCTTCAATATTTCATTAACTTGCAAAAAGATACATTCATACATGGCTTCATGCCTTTTAAAGATAAAGTTGCATGCAATCCTACCTAAAGTCTCAAGAGTTGGCTTTCATGCAAAATACCACTCGAGCTAGAATCTTCTACCAAATATAAATTACAATATTTATAATGGTTACATGTGATGGCACCACTTAGCTAGGTGCCTTACTTGCCACATACATTACAAAGTATTATAAAACTACATTATAATAGAATCTTCCATATTGGAAGTGGGTCATTACATAATAATGAGAATTACAAAATAACATTAGGATGGGATCCTAACATATTGATGTATGCCAAAGAGATTAGAATTCCTATTGACTAATAATCAACAAAATAGAATATCCTAAAAATCATGAGTGTCTATGAGGTATACATGGCCAAAAATTTTGAATTATAATATCAACAAGACTCCTAAAAGTATTGGCTAGTTCTCCAAGGCCCCAACAACAAGCTAAAGGCTAATAACAAATGGTGATAAAAAAATGAAGGCTCCTATAAAGATCTCTTTTACAAAATATCACATTTTTTAGATGCCTATATCACCCAAACACTCCTCAACCATTCACATCAAAGCAAATATGCTAAACTTACAAGAACTAAATCAATAAAGTGATAAATAGTCTTTTGGAGCCTACAATAGCAACAACCATCATAGTTATTATGAATGGAAGTGTCTAAAATTTTGATAGTTGGTATAGTAGTAAGGCATAGTGGGGAAAATCCAAGTGTATTGAAGACATAGGGCTATTAGGATAGTGATTGGTTTTATCAACAACTTGGATCAAGATAGTTATGCTAGAAGCCTTACAACTAGCTATGGTAGGGTAGGAAAGTGACCATCAGTCTCCCCAAGCATGCTAATTACATAACATCCATGGATTGGTATAGGTTGTGCCTATTCATTATAGGCCTATTATAGTCCATCTATGTAATAATTGAGATATATTTAATGCATAGTAAAAACTATAAATAGCTCAAGTTTCCTCAATACAAAGGTTGGCAATTTTAATATTTACCTATTGTAAGTTGTGCATTTTGGATCTACTATTATTGAAAAGATATGTTGTTTGACCTCCATCAGTGAATAGGTTCTAGATGACAATATGTATGTGAGTTACATACCTCTATACATTTTTTTTATGCTTTGTGGGTGGTGAATTCTGTTAAGTAAATTCTATTATTTTTGGATTGTTGTTTGGATTATCTTCTTTAAAATTCTTCGAGTGTTGGAGGATGCATAACATAAGCTAAATATAGATTTTTTAATGCTTTTTTTGGTATCTGGTCTATTAGGCTCCATTTGTAGTTAATTTATACAATATTTTCATAGGGAGGTTCAATGTTGTTAGTTGGACCCTGACCACTATTTCAATCAATATCTTCCATTCTTCCCTTTTCTTCCTAACCCTTGCATACATGTCTTTAGTATTTTACAGTGTATTTTTATTAGCACAATCAAGGAACCAAATTTTTTTTGAGGTTGACTTAGAAGCAATTCTAAGCCATCCAATCTTGGTTATGGTCTAGGATGAAAAACATAAACTTGGTAAATCATGGACTAAGAGTTTTTGGGATGTTGGCTACGACCAAACCAATTTGGTTTACGTCCATAAAGAATAATTGGTGGAATAGAAGCATAATGATCACTTGATCAAAATTAAAAGCCAAATTCTGCATAAGGAGCATTTGAAACAAACCCATATTTTTGGATTATTAAGATTTTGGTCAATGTCTTAGTCTCACAAATTAGACAAAAATCCATGCACTTGATGACTCCTCTAATTAAGAGAACCAAATATTGATGACTCTATTGGAAGAACGAAGCTCCATAATCACATGGTAACTAGATTAGGAGACAAAAAAAATCAAATAACCCCTACAATATTTTGACTCACTAGCTCACGTAACACCTAGACCAAATAAAACCCTCTCTCTATTCAAAGCTCCTTCTCTTCAAAGTCCTACACCTTTGCAAGATTTACCTAGGGAATTTCCTAATACATACCACTCTATAACCATGGCAAAAAAAATGTATCCTAGATTAAATAGCACTAGACCACTTGACTTGGTGGATCTTTATAAAATTCCTCAAGCAACCCTTAAATATCTTCCAACCTACAAAAACACTAAATAGACTACTTACACACACTATCAATATGGTTTAGTTGCTATGCACAGTATCCAGTGTGAAGAAGCAATGGTAAGATTACTATCATTATATTTTTTAGGGAAGGTGTTAACATGGTACCAGGATCTTTAAGATAGTACCACTAATTCATGGGCACATCTAGTTGAGACATTCATATTAGATTTTAATGATATATGAGACCATATTTAATTTCTCACTCAGTTCACTTATATTCAAAGACATCCATAAGAAAATATCATAGACTTTAACATTTGGTCCAACAAAACCTAGAGGCAAATCCACCAAGATATAATACCCTCTTAGCCTTAGTATTACATATATTATATCCAATATTTTGTTCTAGATTAGGTCTACAAATCTAGCTATCAAAGGAAATAAATTTCCCATAGGTATTTTAGGCTGCAATTATCATAGAAAACACTTTGATCTCATTGGCAAGCTATCTCCTAAGGTTATCATACCCTATTTTTTAGAGTTACCCCAACCAACACAACAAACACCAAATTTGACAACCTCATTGCCTCAAATTATTCCTATACTAGTGCCTAACCATCTATAACAACTTTACCCCTATTGCATACTCTAGAATCCAAAGAGAACATAAATGTACAAGAACTGATTGTATTGGTGAGAAATATTAACAATAAGTTAATTGTGTTAGAGAGGAAAAATACTAAGAAAATATTTGAAATCTATCATCCCAAAAGGTTTGCATATATCACAAATTATCAGGAATCTTCCACCAGTAATGTGTAGCAAGGATCAATGCTATGTGCCCAAGCTCAACCACATAAAATAAGAAAAAAGGAGGAGAATATTTTTGACAATGGAGAGAATGAAAAATCACATCTCTCCATTTGTGTTATGGATATATGTATTGAGAAAAATGATATTAGGGTTAGGGTTCCTAAATTCATATTACATGAAATTCAAATGAACATGAAATGACATTACACATTAAAATAACTTATTCTAACAAAGTCTTATTAAATCCTCATAACAATTAATTTGGAACCTAACTAATAAACATGATCTTGTAGCAGTAACGTGTCTTCAATATCCCATTATGAATAACACATGATTATACTGAGAGGAGGGGTGAACAGTATAAGATCAAATTTTGCTTTTTCTTTTCCAAATAATATTATACAATATTATCAATGGCAAATAGAAATAATTAAAGCAATACATAAATAATCACACACAAGAGAGACACAAATTTAATGTGGTTCACCCAATGTGGGCTACTCCATGGAGAAAATATTTCTACTAAATTTTATCAACAAATCTCTTGGGAATAAATTCCCTATTACAATATTTATGGACCTCTGTCCAAAGGAGACACCAATCCCCTATGCTATGATTTGTGGATATCTCTCCACAGGAGAACTCTTTCCCATTTTCTCTGGTTTGTGGAACTTGATCTAGGAGAACTCTATCTCCTCAACTGGTTTGTGGATATCTCTCCATAGAAGAACTCTATCTCCCCAGCTAGTTCATGGATCTCACTCTATAAGAGAAATATTTCCCTTAGCTTTGGTTCATAGATCTCTTTCCATAGGAGAACTCTTTCCCCTTCCTCTGGTTTTTGGATCTCTCTCCATAAGAGAACTCTTTCTCCTAGATCTGGTTTGTGGATATTTCTCCATAGGAAAATTCTTTCCTCTTTGATCTAGCTGGTGATATTTTAGAAGAATTTTACTCCCACTACTCTGGCTTGTGTATATCTCTTCATAGGAGACCTCTGTTCCCACTGCACTAGCTTATGGATCTCTATCCACTGGAGAATATTATTCTCTTTGCTCTATCACCTTCAAAGCTTGCTCTTAATTCTATCTCAAATCTGCACCAAAATCTATCCCAAGTCTAGTATAAATATGCTCCAACTTTGTTCATAAATCTACACCAAAATATATCCCAAGTCCAGCACAAATCTACTCCAACTCTACTTACAAATTTACACCAAACTCTATCTCAAATATATCCTGAAGCCTTAACACAAAGCTTGATCAAATCAACAAACAAACCTACTCTCAATTTTGTCTCAAAACTATCCTCAATCCTTAACATAAAGCTTGAACAAATATGATCTCAATTCTGTTTCAAGTCTTCATAGGCCTTCAAGCCTTCTCAAAAGACTTGTTCAAATCTACCTTCAAGCCTTCTCAAAATACTTACTCAAATCTGCCTTCAAGCCTTCTCAAAATACTTGCTCAAATATACCTTCAAGCCTTCTCAAAATACTTGCTCAAATTTTTCTTCAAGCCTTCTCAAAATACTTTCTCAAATCTGCATTCAAAAGACTTGCTCAAATCTGTCCTCAAATATTTCCAAAATTTGCACACAAATACAACTTATATTTTTTTTAGAAATTCTTTCCTCAAATAGATATATTCTACTCAGAATTCGTTTAACCTCTGGAACATATAGAGAATGATATGCTTTCGTAAATAGCTCAATATGTTCTACTCAATCATTAAGTCTGTCGCTTTCACATGTCTCATATTTATTGCTCTTTTAAAGATAGATCTAGTCTATCATATGACACCTATCTTCTTGATGTACAAACTTGCTTTCACAAATCTGATTTCTAAAGTTTGCACATTCACTTTCAATATCACTCAAAACCAATTCTCAATAGTTTCACATATCATTCAACCAATGAAGCACAACTTTCTCATAAATCCTAACATAGGTGTTTCCACTTTCTTTAATCAAGGATGCACAATATAGATTTCAAAACCTAACTCAAATAATTCCAACAATGCTTATCAAACAATCCTTTTCTCTCCACCTTATGTTCCAAAACATTCACTTCAAAAAAACACTTTAAACAAGGAATGATGTGCCCATACCTCTTTATTTTATTTTATGGAGATATGTCTTCAAAACTTGTCTCACAAATAACTAATTTCTCTAATGCCACTCCAATGGTTAGATTGCAAGATATCTTCTCAACACATCCACATGAATTTTCACTTCAAAAAGATATTTCACCATACACAAATTACAATAAAATATCAACCACTAAAACACCTTATTACTCCTATTCTCTCATGCAAAATAATGCTTCAACAAAACAAACTAGAAATTACATACATGAATTCCACATATACACCTTATACCTCCTTATGAAAACATAATAATGCACTTCTAATTTCAATAACACCAAAGAAATTATTATTTCATCTCATGCATCCACCAAGCACTAGCAATCTGAACCTTTACTTTTTAATCTTTTCAAAAATAAAAAATAAATCACTTTACTATCCTTATGGCTCCCTAACCATTTCACATCAACATAAAAATTAACTAACCCTTATAACTCCCTAACCAAACTTAAAGTGCATACCTTTTAACAAAATTTAATTTTACCCTTGAGTGCTACCACCATAGTTTGAAACCATGACCTCGCTAGCCCTTGTGCCCTAGCACAATGAAAAACATGACGTGGGCTAGCCAACCACACACACCAAAAATGTCATGCGCTCCTTTTATCCTTTACCACCGGTGCAAAGACTTCAACATGCAAAAACTCTTTGTGCAAATCAAACACCAAACTTGTTTAAAACTACACGCTACGCAAGCCGAGCTTGCGAGCTTGGCTACCATCCACCATTGGATGGAGTTTGGACACCCTCTACCTTTATCTTCGTGCTACCTCGAATTTCATGGAATCTTCTATGTCTACCTTCACACCTTTGTCGAATGAATATTGCAAGTAATAATTCAGGGGTTAATTAATTCAAACACCTTGGCTTTGCAATACCTTAGCCCTTTTATACACATTGTCTTTTGACCTTGGACGTTGATGCATTTGAAACCATGCAATTTTGATTTTTTATTTTTGGCACCATTAAACCTTTTCAAAAATATTATAATAAATTAAATCTAAGGTAGATTTAATTATTATAATTTTATTTTAACCTTTGGGCTTTTTAATATTTAATTAATATAATTATTTAAATCTTCATAGATTTAAATATTATAATTTTTTTTCTTCTTGGACCTTGTCTTCGGAAAACCTCTTCCTTTTTATTTTGCAAATGCCACCATGGTAAAACATTAAACCTTTATTTTTTGGTCATCAATGACAAACAATGTTATTAACCTATTCCATTAATTCTTTGACATCAATGACAAAAATATACTCAATATTTCCAACAATATCCACCTTTGAAATTGATGGAAACTGAAGAACACAAGCTTATACTGAGAGGGGGGGTGAACAGTATAAGACCACTTTTAACTTTTTCTTTCAAACAACTTTCAATTCAATATTATGCAGTATAAAGATAGCAGTAATCAAAACAATGCACAAAACACCATCCACAAAGTGACACAACAATTTACGTGGTTCACCCAAGGTGGGCTACTCCACGGATAAAACTTTCCTCTAAAAGTTATATCAAAGTCCTCTGGGAATCCTTCCCGATTACAATGTTTATGAGCCTCGGCTCAAAGGAGATACCTTCCCCTAATTCTGCTTTGGCTGGTGATCCTCTAGAAGACCTCTACCTCCTCTGCCCTTAGCAAGTGGAACTCTATCCATAGAAGACACCTGTCTTCCCTGCTCTGGTTGGAGATCTCTGTCCTCAACTCTGTCACCGCAAAGCTGGTCCTCAAATATGCACTAAACATAGTCCTTCGGTCTAGCACAAATCTGTCCTCTTCCTCTATTCTTTTTTGTTATAGCCACACTTGGTTGAAACCAACTTTTCATAGTCTGCAAACATAGCAGCACTCGATCAACTTATGCTCTTCTACGAAAACACAGTAGCATAGTCTTCCCACATCCAGTGCAAACACAACATAGTCTTCGCACTCTTGCTCAAACACGATAGCACTGTCTTTGCAACCTCTGCGCAAACACAGTAGCATAGTCGTCACACACTCCACGCAAACACAGTAGTCGCTCAGACTTCCACTTATGCACCTCTACGATCGAACTTCTCCCCGCACTCTATCTGCGCAAATCGCACTTCGAACGCACACTTCGATCGATGCCCAAACTACTCAAACAGCCCTCCTTTTATACTCACAATCTCAAGATTGAAATCTTGGTCTTAGTCGATTGTTTTACCCTTCAACCACGTCGGCTGCAAAACCCTGCGCTGCGTCGGCCCAGATTTAACTCTGTCGGCTTCACTGCCTCCCTGTAGCTTCTGGCATGAAACTTCAACATGTCACGATATCGCGACACCTTTGCCTGCCGTACACCTTCTATTGCTTGCTGTCATGAAATCGTGACACTTTTTGCCTTTGTCTACCTTGACAACGTGCTTGTCGTGATATCGTGACACTTTTGACTTTTGCTGACGTCATCTTCACTCCTATCATGAAATCGTGACACTTTAGTCTTCAAAGCCTTCTTCTCTGCTTTTGTCATGAAATCATGACACATTTGCTTCTATTGATGTCATCTGCAACTCTGTCACGAAATCGTGACACTTCTTGCTTCTTCAACCTTTACATGGCTTGCACCAACGAAAACGGAACATGTCACGAAATCACGACGCTTTCGTTGCCTTAAGCTCTTTTCTGCCATATGCCCATGAAACTGGAACATGTCACGAAATCGTGACGCTTTTGTCTACAAAGCCTTCCTCTCTACTTCTATCATGAAATCGTGACACTTCACCTATAGAAGACCTGCTTCTAGTTTCTATCATGAAATCGTGACACTTTCTCCAACTGAATGCTGCCAACTCAACCTGTCATGAAATCGTGACACTTCCTGCAATCACAAGCTTTCTCTCCAACCTATCATAAAATCATGACACTTTCTTCATCCGTACAACTTCTTTGAAGCCTATCACGAAATCATGACGCTTCTTGTTTCAGACTCTTCCCTTTGTTGTATGTCGCAAAATCGCAACAGTTCTTTCTACAAGATTTTTAGCATGTCACAAAATCATGACAGTCCTTCCTTTGATTTTTGCAGCTTGTCACGAAGTCACAACAGTCCTCACTTTGTCTTTTGCAGCATGTCACGAAATCATGACAGTTCCTGAATCACTTTCTCTCTCTTCAATCTTGTCGTGAAATCGTGACACTTGCTCGTCCGAACAACTTTCTTGGCAATGTGTCACGAAATCGTGACACTTTTCTTTCTCTACCTTCCTGCACTTTTCGAGTCACAAAAATGTGACATGTCGCGAAATCGTGATAGTTTTGCCTGCTTCGTCTCTGCCTTCCAGCATGTCACGAAATCGTGATAGTTTTGCCAAAACTTTCTCTCTCCTCAAACATGTCACGAAATCGTGACAGTTTTGCCAGTGCTTTCTCTCTCCTGAAACATGTCGCGAAATCGTGACAATTTTTCCAGCCGCCTGCATACTTTTTCTTACTTGTCTTTTTCTTGATCTTTTTGCAACTGGGCTACCTTGATCTTCTTGGCAACTCACTGTCCATGCTGAACCCTTCATCAAGACACATTCTTTGACATCAAACCAGATTGCTTCAAGAACTCTTTGACATCAATGACAACATCTACACTTAGAGCAAAAGCAATGTACCCAAGGTACCCAAAATTGCCAACAATCTCCCCCTTTGTCATTGATGGCAAACCTTAACTGAAAACACAAGTCAAGAGCCAAAACTGAAGACAACTGATCCAACAATTGAGAATCTACCTTTGAAGTTTTTGCTCCCCCTGACTTGAAGCTCTCTTCTTCACTATGAAGCTCTCCCCCTTACTCATATCTCTCCCCCTTTGTCATCAATGGCAAAGGGTCACCTTTGGGGCTCGGGACTAAGAATGAGCCTCTTAGCTTAGTCCCTCCCCCACCTCCTGATGAGGTGATTAATTCTGGGGTGGGAGTACAACTCCCAATTTCTCCCTTAGATACTCAAACGTATCTCTTGGAAGAGGTTTTGTGAAGATATCTACAATCTGCTCTTTAGTAGACACATATTCTACCTTGACCTGCTTATCTTGCACTTTCTCCCTTAGAAAGTGATACTTGATGGAAATATGCTTTGTCCTTGAGTGCATCACCGGATTTTTGGAAATACTTATGGCACTAGTATTATCACAAAATATGGAGATGGGTTGTTCATGCTTGATTTTGAAATCCTCCAAGGTGGTTTTCATCCAAAGAACTTGAGTGCACCCAGCCACTGCTGCTATGTATTCAGCTTCTGTCGTAGATAAGGAAACTGAAGGTTGTTTCTTACTTAGCCAAGAAACTAAACTCTTTCCCAGAAAGAATGCTCCACCACTGGTGCTTTTCCTGTCATCATTACTGCCTACCCAATTTGCATCTGTATAGGCTGTGAGAGTGAAATCATCACCTTTGGGATACCAAAGCCCAAAGTCCATAGTGCCCTTCAGATATCTGAATATTCTTTTAACTGCTATAACATGAGAATATTTTGGAGCTGCCTGAAATCTGGCTACTAATCCAACAGCCTGCATGATATCTGGTCTGGTAGCTGTAACATATAATAAACTGCCAATCATTGATCTGTACAACCTCTGATCTGCCGTTGGAGATTCATCATCTTTACTCATCTTGCACCCTGTAGTCATTGGAGTACATACAGGTTTCTTGTCCATCATCCCAAATTTTTTTAACATTTCTTTGATATATTTTCCTTGAGAGAGAAATATACCGTCTTTTGATTGAGCAATCTGAAGACCCAAAAAGAATGACAACTCTCCAATCATAGACATCTCAAATTCCTTCTGCATGGTGTTAGCAAAATCTTTGCACATCTGGGTATTATTTCCCCCAAAAATGATATCATCAACATAGACAACTACAATCAACATATCATTACCTTTATCCTTAATGTACAAATTGCTATCTGCCATACCTTTCCTGAAACCTTGCTCATGAAGGTACCTGTCAAGTCTTGAATACCAAGCCCTAGGTGCTTGCTTTAACCCATACAAGGCCTTTTTCAGTTTACACACATAGTCCGATTGATCTGAGAGAGACACGCCTTTTGGCTGTTCTACGTAGACTTCTTCATCCAAAACTCCATTTAAAAAGGCTGATTTCACATCCATTTGATACACCTTGAATGCTTTGAAACTTGAAAGAGCCAAAAACATTATGATGGCTTCGAGACGAGCAACAGGAGTGAACGTCTCTTTGAAGTCAACACCTTCTACTTGAGCATAACCTTTGCAAACCAACCTGGCTTTGTTTCTGACAATCTTTCCATCCTCATTGAGTTTATTTCTGAATATCCATTTTGTGCCAATGACATTCTTGTCCTTAGGTCTTGGAACTAAATCCCAAGTTTCACTTTTCTCTATTTGATTTAGCTCTTCATCCATAGCTTTTACCCAAAATTTATCTGCACATGCTTCATTGAAATCTTTTGGCTCAATCTGAGATAATAAAGAAATATTTGTAGAATCGTGTGATGAAATGACTCTTCTTCTAGTTTGTCTGCTGTTTGGATCACCAATGATCAAATCTTTGGGATGATGTTTCTGAACATATCGTGACGGAGTTTTGGGAAGCAGCTACTGTTTTTCCTCTTCTTCATCTGAAACCTCTCTGAATTCTTCTTGACAGATTTCATCACTGATTTCCTTGACAGGTTCTCTTATCCCTGTCTTTTCATCAACTATTACATTTATGCTCTCTACGACTGTATGCGTTCTTTTGTTGAAGCATCTCTAAGCCTTGCTTCTGCTGGAATAACCAAGAAAAATTCCCTCATCACACCTAGGATCAAACTTACCCAAATTCTGATCTTCCCTTCTGATGAAGCACTTACTCCCAAACACTTTGAAATGTTTTACTGTAGCTGGTCTTCCTTTCCACAACTCATAAGGAGTTTTATGATGATTTACTCTAAGTTGGGCCCTGGTGATAATGTAGACTGCTGTACTGACTGCCTCTTTCCAGAAACCATCTGAAAGTTTTGACTCATTTAACATAGCTCTAGCCATATTTTCAATAGTTCTATTTTTTCTTTCAACTACTCCATTTTGTTGAGGAGTTCTTGTTGCTGAATATTCTCTTTTAATTCCTTGTTGCTCACAGTATTCCACAAATTCATTTGAGGTGAACTCTCCTCCTCTGTCCGATCTCAAGCATTTGATTCTCTTTTCAGTCTCATTCTCAATCATTTCTTTGAAAGCTTTGAATTTTTCAAAAGCTTCAGATTTTTCTTTGAGAAAGGTCACCCAAGTCATTCTAGAATAATCATCTATAAACAACATGAAGTAGCTTTCTCCCTGAATGCTCTGAGTTCGGTGGGGCCACATAAATCGAGTATGAATGAGATCTAATGGTTTTGAAGAAGTATACCCTTTTGATTTAAAACTGGTTCTGGTCTGTTTTCCATGTTGACAAGGACCGCAAATGGTGTTATGGGGCCTTTTTATTTTGGGCAAGTCTCTAACTCCTTCCTTGTTACTAATGTTGACAAGATTATCAAAGCTCAAATGCCCCAATATTTTATGCCATAACCAACTCTCATCTTCTTGAGTTAGAAAACACTTTTCCTTTTTTATCTCACTAAGCATGTAAAGATTGTTTGGAGTCCTTGTAGCACTAGCAATGAGTTTTCCATTTTTTTCTTTACGAATCTCACATCTATCTGAAAAGAAAGATACTATGTGTCCTTGATCACAAAGTTGACTCACACTTAGAAGATTATGTCTTAGACCTTCTACATAAAGCACATTTTTAGTTTTGGATTTCCCATCCAAGCTAAGAGTCCCTTTACCACAGATTTTTGCAGACTTGTTATCTCCAAAACTAACTGTTCCTCTGTTTGTGTTTTTTAAGACCAAAAACTTTTCCTTTTCACCAGTCATATGTTTTGAACAACCACTATCAAGATACCATTTCTCTACCTTGTCTTGAGCATGAAAAGCAGTTTGAACTATCATTGACTTAGACTTGATCTCAATTCTCTTTTTAGTGAACTTAAGGCTAGGTCTATCCAAACTGCACATCCTTGCTATATGCCCAACATTCTTGCAATTGTAACATATGACATTTTTATCCAAAAGAGGTGCAAAAGAGTTAACATTTTCCTTACTATGGCTATTCACGGATTTAATGCAATGTATAGCTTTGTGACCAAATTTCTTGCAAGAAAAATAGTAGCCATAGAAAGTATTATGTAACCTGTTTTGATGCCTTGGATGATTGTTCTTCTTGTGACCAACTGGAATCCATCGTTCTTCAGGCTGAAGATTGATCTTGTTGTCTCTTCTTCCTGTCATGATTCTTGAGAACAGAACTCTCTTCCCTGAAATTCTTAAAGCCCAGAAGAATTCACTTTAGAGATCGAACTTAACCTCTTCATCCTTTTCTGAAACTGCATGTTCTTCTGAAAGATCCTTCTCCAAGCTGTTATGCTTTTTCTGGAGAGACCCGCTCTGATACCAATTGAAGAACACAAGCTTATACTGAGAGGGGGGGTGAACAGTATAAGACCACTTTTAACTTTTTCTTTCAAACAACTTTCAATTCAATATTATGCAGTATAAAGATAGCAGTAATCAACAGCAGTAATCAAAACAATGCACAAAACACCATCCACAAAGTGACACAACAATTTACGTGGTTCACCCAAGGTGGGCTACTCCACGGATAAAACTTTCCTCTAAAAGTTATATCAAAGTCCTCTGGGAATCCTTCCCGATTACAATGTTTATGAGCCTCGACTCAAAGGAGATACCTTCCCCTAATTCTGCTTTGGCTGGTGATCCTCTAGAAGACCTCTACCTCCTCTGCCCTTAGCAAGTGGAACTCTATCCATAGAAGACACCTGTCTTCCCTGCTCTGGCTGGAGATCTCTGTCCTCAACTCTGTCACCGCAAAGCTGGTCCTCAAATATGCACTAAACACAGTCCTTCGGTCTAGCACAAATCTGTCCTCTTCCTCTGTTCTTTTTTGTTACAGCCGCACTTGATTGAAACCAATTTTTCATAGTCTACGCAAACACAACAGCACTCGATCAACTTATGCTCTTCTGTGAAAACACAACAGCATAGTCTTCCCTTCACACTTTTTGCTCAAACACGATAGCACTATCTTTGCAACCTCTATGCAAACACAGTAGCACAGTCGTCGCACACTTCGCACAAACACAGCAGTCAATCAGACTTCCACTTATGCACCTCTACGATCGAACTTCTCCCCGCACTCTATCTGTGCAAATCGCACTTCGAACGCACACTTCGATCGATGCCCAAACTACTCAAACAACCCTCCTTTTATACTCACAATCTCAAGATTGAAATCTTGGTCTTAGTCGACTGTTTTACCCTTCAACCACGTCGGTTGCAAAACCCTATGCTGCGTCGCCCAGATTTAACTCTGTCGGCTTCACTGCCTCCCTATAGCTTCTAGCATGAAACTTCAACATGTCACGATATCATGACACCTTTGCCTGCCGTACACCTTCTATTGCTTGTTGTCATGAAATCGTGACACTTTTTGCCTTTGTCTGCCTTGACAACGTGCTTGTCGTGAAATCGCGACACTTCTGACTTTTGCTGATGTCATCTTCACTCCTATCATGAAATCGTGACACATTTGCTTCTGCTGACGTCAACTACAACTCTGTCACGAAATCGTGACCCTTCTTGCTTCTTCAACCTTTTCATGGCTTGCACCAGTGAAAACGAAACATGTCATGAAATCATGACGCTTTCGCTGCCTTAAGCTCTTTTTTGCCATATGCCCACAAAACTGGAACATGTCACGAAATCGTGACGCTTTTGTCTACAAAGCCTTCCTCTCTGCTTCTGTCGTGAAATCGTGACACTTCACCTATAGAAGACCTGCTTCCAGTTTCTGTCGTGAAATCGTGACACTTTCTCCAACTGAACGCTGCCAACTCAACCTGTCACGAAATCGTGACACTTCCTACAATCGCAAGCTTTCTCTCCAACCTATCATGAAATCGTGACACTTTCTTCATCCGTACAACTTCTTTGAAGCCTGTCACGAAATCGTGACGCTTCTTGTTTCAGACTCTTCCCTTTGTTGTATGTCACGAAATCGCAATAGTTCTTTCTACAAGCTTTTTAGCATGTCACAAAATCGTGACAGTCCTTCCTTTGATTTTTGTAGCTTGTCACGAAGTCGCAACAGTCCTCACTTTGTCTTTTGCAGCATGTCACGAAATCGTGACAGTTCTTGAATCACTTTCTCTCTCTTCAATCTTGTCACGAAATCGTGACACTTGCTCGTCCGAACAACTTTCCTGGCAATGTGTCACGAAATCGTGACACTTTTCTTTCTCTACCTTCCTGCGCTTTTCGAGTCGCGAAAATGCGACATGTCGCGAAATCGTGACGATTTTGCCCGCTTCGTCTCTGCCTTCCAGCATGTCGCGAAATCATGACAGTTTTGCCAGAACTTTCTCTCTCCTCAAACATGTCACGAAATCATGACAGTTTTGCCAGCGCTTTCTCTCTCCTGAAACATGTCGCGAAATCGCGACAGTTTTTCCAGCCGCCTGCATACTTTTTCTTACTTGTCTTTTTCTTGATCTTTTTGCAACTGGGCTACCCTGATCTTCTTGGCAACTCACTGTCCATGCTGAACCCTTCATCAAGACACATTCTTTGACATCAAACCAGATTGCTTCAAGAACTCTTTGACATCAATGACAACATCTACACTTAGAGCAAAAGCAATGTACCCAAGGTACCCAAAATTGCCAACAGAAACCCTTTTATAAAAATTCATTTTTTCTTTTTCCATACTATTTAATTCCAAGCCTGCTCCCCTTGAGAAACTGCTTCCCTGATTGAATGCTCTCTCCCTTACTAAAATCTCTTCCCCTTTGAAATCAATTGCAAAGGGACTCCTTTGGGGCTAAAGATAAGACTCTTATCTCAGCATCCTCCCCACCTCCTCTCCTTGAGGTGATTAATTTTGGTATGGGAGTGTTTCTACTCCCAGCATACAATGCTCTTTTTCTTTTTCTACCTTCCTTTTTAACATACCTTTTTTATCCTTTTGAGTGTCCATGTTTCTGCTTATCTCTAGAAACTCTAGAAACTCTGTTCTACACCATTTGGCCTTATGTCCAACATTATTACACTTTTAACACTTAATGTTGTAGTTCATAGAAGGTGCAAATATCTTGAAGTTCCTCCTAGTGAAACCATAATTATTTCTATTATGAACCCTAGATTGGATTGCTTTATGACCAAATCAATTACAAGAGTAGCAATACCCTTGAAAGATATGTCCATATTTGAAGTTCCTCTTGGTAAAACCATACTCCTTCTTTCCATGAGTCTTGTAATGCATAGCCTTGTGACAAAACCTATTACATGAAAAACAATGTCCTTTGAATAAATATTGCCTTGGACCCACTGGTCTCTTAGTCCTTTCCTCTTTATGATGATCCTTGTTCCTTGTTTGTGCATTGTTTCCTTTCTTAGTGAAGCTTCTATTATTCAACTTATCTTCATAGTCTCAGTTTCTTCTTCACTCTCTTTATCTAAAATTTCTTCTTATTTTGAGCTTGATCTTGACCCTTCTTCTTATTTTCCTTGTCCTTATTCAAAAACAAGTCTTGCTTTGATAGATGAAGATCTTTGTGCTTTGATAATATTGTCCAAAGTCTTTAAAATGTTTCCAAACTTGTGTATATTTTCCTTAGAATATTTTTCTTCCATCCTTAGTGAAACTACCTCATGTTATAATATTTCACATTCTAAGACTTTTACCTCTAACTTTTCTTTAAATCTCCTTATCTTAGCTATTGAGTTTGTCAGGTCTTGTATAAGCTTTTCTTTTTCTTCATCACATTCTTGAACTTGAGCCCTAAATTTTAAATTCTGCTTTCTAACCTTTTTTAATTTTTCAAGAGTAGCAATAATTTCTGCTTCTATATCTACTATGCCTTCTTCTCCATTTTCTTAATCATGTTCTACTCATTGGTCTTCAAGGGCATCTTCATACTTTTCAACTTTACCTTTAACATAATCATTTTCTTCCTCTCCTATTGCCAAAAATAGAATCTCTTCTTCTTCACTATCTGAAGGTCTTTCATCACTGTCACTTGAAGCCTTACTTCCATTATCAACATATAAACTCTTCTTGTGCCTTTGAAAAAACTTCTTTTCATGCTTGTTTTGACCATACCTTTTTTTCTTTTCATACCTGAATTTTTCTCCTTCCTTTTTCTTATGATCATGTTTCTCTTCACTACTACTACTTCCACCTACTGGACAATTAGATGCATAGTGATCAAAATCTCCACAATTGAAACATTTCACTATTTTCATACCTTTGTGCTTTCTTGAGTCCTTTTTTCTTCTACCATAGTTAGCTTCATCACCACTACTTGACTCACCGCTTGATTTTGGTTTCTTATCCTTTATCTTCTTTGATGCTTTGAAGGGTTCCTCTTTCTTGGATTTGGGATCCTCTACCATTATCATCTCATAAGCTATGAGAATTCCATGTAACTCATCCATAGTCAACTGATCAATATCTTTCATCTCTTCTATAGCTAAAACTTTTCCATCATACCTTGTAGGAAGTGACCTTAAAACTTTTTGAGCAACATTGGATTCTTCAACTTCAAATCCAATTCCACACATAGTATTAACAATCTCATCCACATGAAGTAAGTATGTAGCAATGTCTTCCTCATCTTCCATCTTCAAATATTCAAACCTTTTCTTGTGGTTTTTTAGTTTTGCCATATTGATATTTGTATTTCCCTCATAGGTTTGCTTTAACTTTCCCAAACCTCTTTTGTTGATTTGCAATGCATATTTTTCATAAATTTTGCTTCATGTAATCCACTTAATATTGCATGCATAGCCTGGCATTATTTACATGTAATAGCTTACCATATTTATCTATGGGAGGATTAGTTGTAGGTGTGAACCCATCCTCAACTCCTTTCCATGTCTCATATCATTGTGACATCAAGTAAGTCCTCATTATTATGCATAATTATTCCCATCAAACAATGATGCATTATTTTATGAATATCCATTCTTATATGCCATCTGTGTTCCTTTAACCTCTTCCTTCAAGTTGGTAGACTCTTCAAAAAGAACCCACTCTGATACCAATTAAATAACACAGGCTTATACTGAGAGGGGGGTGAACAATATAAGATAAAATTTTAATTTTCTTTTCCAAATAATATTATCCAATATTATCAATGGTAATATTAATAGAAGTAATCAAATTAATGCACAAATCATCACACATAAGAGAGATACAAATTTAATGTGGTTCACCCAATGTGGGCTACTTCACGGAGAAAATATTTCTACTAAATTTTCTCAACAAATCTCTTGGGAATAAATTCCCTTTTACAATATTTATGGACCTTTGTACAAAGAAGACACCAAAACCCTATGATATGATTTTTGGATCTCTCTTCATAGGAGAATTATTTACCCTTTTCTCTGGTTTGTGAAACTTGATCCAAGAGAACTCTATCTCCTCAACTAGTTTGTGTATATCTCTCCATAGAAGAACTCTATCTCCTCATCTGGTTCATAGATCTCACTCCACAAGAGAACACTTTCCCCTAGCTCTGGTTCAAAGATCTCTTTCCATAGGAGAACTCTTTCCCCTTACTTTGGTTCGTGGATCTCTCTCCACATGAGAACTCTTTCTCTTAGCTCTAGTTTGTGGATCTCTCCATAGGAGAACTCTTTCCCCTATGCTCTGTCTGGTGATATTATTGAAGACTTTTGCCCCCACTACTCTGGCTTGTGGATCTCTCTCCATAGGAGACCTTTTTACCCACTGCACTGGCTTATGTATCTCTATCCATTGGATACTATTGTTCTTTTTGCTCTATCACCTCCAAAGCTTGCTCTTAACTCTATCTCAAATTTACACTAAACTTTGTCCCAAGTCTAGCACAAATTTGCTCCAAATCTGCTCATAAATCTGCACCAAAACCTATACAAATTCTAGCATAAATTTGCTCCAAATCTGCTTACAAATCTACACTAAATCCTATCTCAAATCTATCTCCAAGCCTTAACACAAATCTTGATCAAATCAACAACCAAACATGCTCTCAAGTCTATCTCAAAACTATCCTCAAGCCTTAACACAAAGCTTGAACAAATCTGCTCTCAATTCTATTTCAAGTCTTCACAAGACTTCCTCAAATTTACCTTCAAGCCTTCTCAAAATACTTGCTCAAATATACCTTCAAGCCTTCTCAAAAGACTTGCTCAAATCTGCCTTCAAGTCTTCTCAAAAAATTTGCTCAATTTTATCCTCAAATATTTCCAAACTTTGGACACAAACACATCTTCTATATTTTTTAAAAATGCTTTCCTCAAAAAGATATATTATACTCATAATTCATTTAATATTGGAACATATAGAGAATTATATGCTTTTGCAAATAGCTCAATATGTTCTACTCAATCATTAAGTTTATCACTTTCATATGTCTCACATTTATTACTCTTTCAAGGATAAATCTAGTCTAGCATGTGACACATATCTTCTTGATGCACACACTTGCTTTCATAAATCTGATTTCTAATGTTTGCACATTCAATTTCAATATCACTCAAAACCAATGCTCAAGAGTTTCACACAATAATTCAATCAATGAAGCACAACTTGCTCACAAAACCTAACACAGGTGTTTCCACTTTCTTTCAACAAGGATGCACAATATAGATTTCAAACTCTAACTCAAATATTTCCAACAATGCTTATCAAACAATCATTTTCTCTCCACCTTATGTTCCAAAACATTCACTTCAAAAAAATACTTTAAACAAGGAATGATGTGCCCATACCTCTTTATTTGCTTTGATGGAGATATGTCTTCAAAAATTGTCTCACAAATAGCTAATTTATCTAATGCCACTCCAATGGTTATATTGCAATATATCTTCTCAACACATCCACATGAATTTTCACTTCAAAAGATATTTCACCATACACATATTACAATAAAATATCAACCACTAAAACACCTTATTACTCCTATTCTCTCATGCAAAATAATGCTTCAACAAAACAAACCAAAAATTACATACATGAATTCCACATATACACCTTATACCTCCTTCTTATGAAAACATAATAATGCACTTCTAATTTCAATAACACCAAAGAAATTATTATTTCATCTCATGCATCCACCAAGCACTTAGCAATTTGAACCTTTACTTTTTAATATTTTAAAAAACAAAAAATAAATCACTTTACTATCCTTATGGCTCCCTAACCATTTCACATCAACATAAAAAATTAACTAACCCTTATAAATCCCTAACCAAACTTAAAGTGCATACCTTTTAATAAAATTTAATTCTGCCCTCAAGTTCTACCATCGCGGTTTGAAACTATGACCTCGCTGGCCCCGTTCCCTAGCACAAGGGTAAACACCATGTGGGCTAGCCACCCACACACACCAAAAATATCATGTGCTCCTTTTATCCTTTATCACCAGTGCCAAGACTTCAACATGCAAAAATCCTTCATGTGAATCGAACACCCAACCTATTGCCAACTACGCGCTATGCAATCCAAGCTTGCTAGCTTGACTACCATCCACCATTAGATGGAGTTTGAACACCCTTTGCCTTTATCTTTGTGTTGCCTCAATTTTCATAGAATATTCTGTCTTCCTTCACACCATTGTCGAATGAATATTGCAAGTAATAATTCATGGGTTAATTTCAATTCAAACTTCTTGGCTTTGCAATACCTTATCCCTTTTATACACATTGCATTTTGACCTTGAATTTCAGTGCATTTGAAACCATGCAATTTCAATTTTTGATTTTTAGCACCATTAAACTGAAGAACACAAGCTTATACTGAGAGGGAGGGTGAACTATATAAGACCACTTTTTACTTTTCTTTCCCAAATAGTATTAATCAATATAATTAATGGTAATATTAATAGCAATAACCAAAGCAATGAACAAATCATCACACACAATAGAGATACTAATTTTAACATGGTTCACCCAATGTGGGCTACCTCCACAGAGAAAATATTTCTTCTAAATATTTCTCAAATAATCTCATGGGAATCCTTCCCAATTACAATGTTTATGGACCTCTATCCAAAGGAGATGTTGATCCCCTAAATCTCAATTTCATGGATCTCTTCCATAGGAGAACTCTTTCCCCTTCTGCTCTAGCTAGTGATCTTCTAGAAGACTCTGTCTCTCTACTACACTGATTGTTGGATATCTCTCCACTTGAAGACTCATCACTCAGATTTGTCTTCAATTGTCCTGGCTACTAGATCTCTATCCACTGAGACTTTGTCCTCTATACTCTATCACATCCAAATATCTATCTCAATACTGTACTAAACATAGTCCAATCAGTCTAACACAACTCTGCTCAATCTCTTGTACCAAATATAGTTCATTCGGTTTAGCACAACTCGGCTCAATATCTTACACTAAACATAGTTCATTCGGTCTAGCATAAATCTGCTCAATATCTTACACTAAACATAGTTCATTCGGTCTAGCACAACTTTGCTCAATCTCTTACACTAAACATAGTTCATTCGGTCTAGCACAAGTCCACTCAAATATACACTAAACATAGTTCATTCGGTCTAGAACAAATCTGCTCAATAGGTCCACAAAGAACCTTCTCAAATCTGCTCAATAGGTCCACATAGAACTTGCTCAAATCTGCTCAATAGGTCCACACAAAACCTACTCAAATCTGCTCAACAAGTCCACACAGAACCTGCTCAAATATGCTCAACAAGTCCTCTCTAGGACTTGTCCAAATCTGCTCAATAAGTCCTCTCTAGGACTTGTCCAAATCTACTCAATAAGTCCTCTCTAGGACTTGTCCAAATATGCTCAATAAGTCCTCTCTAGGACTTGTCCAAATCTACTCAATAAGTCCTCTCTAGGACTTCCTCAAATCTACATAGCAATCTTCCACAAAATATTACACAAAATCAGTCCACAAGCCTTCTCAAAGACTTGCCTCAAATCGGTTTAACAAGCTCACACAGAACTTGTCCAATCTCATAGAATCATAAAGAGAATTTTTAAAGACTCAATATGTTCTATAATGAAATCCCAATATCAACTCAATCTCAATATCATAGAAGCATAAAGAGAATTGTTAGAGATTCAATATATTCTATACTCAAATCCCAATCTCAACTCAAATTAATCTCATAGAAGCATAAAAAGAATTGTTAGAGACTCTATATATTATATTCTCAAATATCAATCTCAACTCAAATCAGAATATAGAATAGTTTGTTTTAGGGAACTTGAACAACCACTTCACACAATTACTTGACTAGGCTCAATCAACTCTACTCAACCAATCACCTCAAGGAACAATCCTTTCCTCAAACCCTAGTCCAAGCATGTATCAACCAACTCAAAATATTTCCAACAATGCTCAACAACAAATCTCACATAACAATGATACTCATGTTCTTAACTCAAGTTCAAGTTCTTTGTATAATCAATTGACTTAAAAAATTATGCTTATAAAACATTCTTCACATAAAAATGATACTCATGTTCTTCTCAAACCCTAACTCAGGTTTTTCACACAACTAATGGCTTAAAAAACAATGCTTATAAAACAAGGTTTAATAACAACTCTCAAATCAGAAAACCTTGAAGCATTAAACCAACAACTCCTCAAAAATGAAACCACAATCAATCCTTTTCTCTCCAAAGATATTTTAAGAAATCAATCACCCAAATAAGTCAATGAAGAATATTGCCTATACCTTTTTTATGCCTTATGAGTTTTCCACTAAATTTGCCACACTCAACACATTTTCTTTTTCCAATATCAATAAGGGTTAGAGGTATTGAGTAATAACACAATAATAAAAATAATATCTCAATAACACCTTATTACTCCTACTCAATAAAATGGACCATACCCTCTTATGCAAGAAATAAATTTTCAAAAAAATGAATCAAACTTACTTTTGAAACTCCTTGAAAAAACTAAAAATATCTCCTTGCACACACCTTATTTATCCCTCTAAGCAATTTAAACAAATATTTCTCAAAAATAGTTTTCCAATGATATATAATATGATATACTTCCAAAAAGAAAATCAGCAGAAATATCTATCTTTTGTAGGGCATACCATATCCTTATTTCTCCTTAGGCAACCGTGACAAAAATTAAAATATTAAACAACATCAAAAATTAAATCCACTTGCCTTGCCCTCGGTCGGGTTCGATCCCCCGACATCCTCCTTCCCAATGCCTTAGCCACAGCCAAGTCGTCGTTAGGCCACACATCCTAACATATCTAAAATAGCACGTCCACTATAAATTTTTCATGAACAGTGCTCTTTCGAAAAACAACAAGCGCTTCAAGCACTTCTTCCTTGCAATCCAAAAGGCCTCACACGAAATGAACGTGGGACCTCCTCCTTAGTACCAAGCCAACATACCACTAGGTCATGCTGGCCTTTGCGCTTATAGCCTCTGAACCTTCACACCTTTAGAATTTACGTAAATCGTAAGGCCTTCGAAAAACAAAACCTTTTTGCATGCGCTTCGAATAATAATTGCAAGGGTTGCCTTGGTAAATATTTTTTATGGCATTTATATAATGCCTTTGTCCTCTTTTGCAATCACGTCGGTGCTTCGAATAATTTTGACGTCGACGTGATTTTTAATTTATAATTAATTTCAATTTAAATATTATAAATTAAAAAGAACCAACCTTAGGTTTAATTTAATTAAACCTTAGAACCTTGTCTTAATGCCCAATCTTGGTATATTTAAATATTATTTATAAAATTTAAATTCCTTTTGAATTTAAATAATTTATAAATCATTATTAAACCTCCTTTTTAACCTTTGCAATAACCCACCTTGGGTTTTTATAAACCAATCACTTAACCTGTGCTCCCAATAATATTAAAATATTATGGAGCCTTTTTCCTTTCACTTTTGTACTGATGAAGCTTTTTCATGGATGACTTGGGCAAATTTATTTCTTATTGAATTCCTTTAGATAAGTGATAACTCTATAAGGTGACATAAATGACAACTTTGACTTACAGGACTCAAAATGTCCAACAATATCCCCCTTTGTCATTGATGACAACCCTTATTCTTTACTGAAACCTGACCTTCTTTTTTGCTCCCCCTAGCTCAATGCTATCTCAAATATCAAGTCTATCCCCATATCAAATCTCTCCCCAATATACACAAATATCTCCCTCTTTGACATCAATGGCAAAGGGTCACCTTTGGGGCTCGGGGCTAAGATATGAGCCTCTTAGCTTAGTCCCTACCCCACGTCCACATGAGGTGGTTAATTCTGGGGTGGGAGTATTTCTACTCCTCGAAAGCACTGTTCTCTGCCTTCATATTTCTCTCTTCTTTTTTGAGTTCTCTAAATCCTCTCACTATTTATTTCCAAGTCATCATCCATGTTCCTGTCATCACTTTTTTTCCTATTCTTGTTCTTGTTCTCATCCATGTTCCTATTCCTATTCTTATCCTTGTTCTTGTTCTTGTTATTTTTTGAGTCTCTATTCTTTTCTGAGTCTCTATTCCTGTTCATATTCTTGCTTCTGTTCATGTTCCTATTTCTGTTCATATTCCTATTCTTGTTCATATTCCTATTCCTGTTCATGCCTATTTTTGGAATATTTGCTCTACACCATCTTGCTATGTGACCATCATTATTGCACTTATAACACTTAATGTTGTTATTCCTTGGAGGTGCAACTATCTTAGGACTTTTCTTAGTGAAGCCATATCCTCTTCTATCATGAACCCTGCAATTCATTGCCTTGTGACCAAACTCATTACATGAGTAGAAATACCCATGGAAAAGTTGTCCTTTTCCATATTCTTGTCTTTCATGTGTCCTACACTATGAATCCATGTGCCCAAACCTGTGACATGAAAAACATCTTCCATTGAAGAAACCTTGCCTAGACCCCATTGGTATCTTAGTCTCTTCTACTTGTTTCCTGTTCCATTTGTTCCTAACTTGTGCATTGTTCCTTTCCTTGTTGAACTTTCCATTGTCCAGCTTATCCTTAGAGGTCTCACTCTCTCTTTTACTTACTTCTATATCTTTTGCCTTTTACTATTTAATCATACCTTCTTCAACTCTTCTTGATTTTTCAACCTTATCTCTCAAGTCAGAGATATCCTATAGAATCTTTGTCTTACATTTCTCATTTTCTTGTATTTGAGCCTTCAATTCTAAATTCTCTCTTTTCAATTCAATAATATCCTTAAGAGTGGTTTTCCCTTTTTATTTTTTTGAAGCATCTTCTTTTTCTTCTATTGCTGAAAGTAGAGTTTCTTCTTCATACCTATTTTTATTTTCCCTGTTATCCTTTCTTGAACAAATCTCTAGGATTTCATTTTTGAGAATATTGTCTCCATCTTCAATGCTACTAAACCCATTACAATATCTTGCATCATGGCCAAGTTGACCACAGAAAAAACATTCTTATGGACAATAAGTTGCATGGTGACCTGTGTTCCTACACCTGGTACAAAAATTTATCAATCTGGATATTTCTCCATTATTTAATTCATTTCTTGAATCTATTTTCGTGTGTCATCCCAACACAACAATAATAAACTCATATTCCTTTTCTTTCATGACCATAGGTGTTCTTTTCTTCTTGTGTCTCATGCTTCTACTCTTGCCTTTCTTTTCCATTTGTGTTCTTGTAGGATCTTCCTTCAAGCTATTAAACTTATTTCGAAGGAACCTGCTCTGATACCAATTGAATAACACAAGCTTATACTAAGAGGGGGGGTGAACAGTATAAGACCACTTTTTAATTTTCTTTTCCAAATAGTATTAATCAATATAATCAATGGCAGTATTAATAGCAATAACCAAAGCAATGCATAAATCATCACACACAATAGAGACACCAATTTTAATGTGGTTCACCTAATGTGGGCTACCTCCATAGAGAAAATATTTCTTCTAAATATTTCTCAAATAGTCTCATGGGAATCCTTCCTAATTACAATATTTATGGACCTCTGTCCAAAGGATATGTTGATCCCATAAATCTCAAGTTTATGGATCTCTTCCACAGGAGAACTCTTTTACCTTCTACTCTAGCTAGTGATCTTCTAGAAGACTCTATCTCTGTGTTGCACTAACTAGTGGATCTCTCTCCACTTGAAGACTCCTTACTCAAAACTATCTTCAATTGTCCTAGCTATTGTATCTCTATCCATTGATACTTTTTTCTCTATACTCTATCACTTCCAAAGCTCTGTCTCAATATTGTACTAAACATAGTCTAATCGGTATACCATAGCTCTAATTAATATATTGTACTAAACACAGTTTATTTGGTCTAGCACAACTTTGCTCAATATCTTGCACTAAAAATAGTTCATTCGGTCTAGCACAACTCTTCTCAATATCTTGCACTAAACACAGTTCATTCGATCTAGCACAACTCTGCTCAATATCTTGCACTAAACATAATTCATTTGGTCTAGCACAAGTCCACTCAAATCTGCACTAAACATAGTTAATTTGATCTAGCACAAATCTTCTCAATAGGTCCACACAAAACCTTCTCAAATCTTCTCAACAGGTCCACACAGAACCTACTCAAATATGCTCAATAGGTCCACACAGAACCTGCTCAAATCTTCTCAATAGGTCCACATAGAACCTGCTCAAATCTGCTCAACAAGTCCTCTCTAGGACTTGTCCAAATCTGCTCAATAAATCCTCTCTAGGATTTATCCAAATCTGCTCAATAATTCCTCTCTAGAACTTGTTCAAATCTAATCAATAAGTCCTCTCTAGGACTTCCTCAAATCTGCATAGCAATCTTCCACAAAAGCTTACACAAAATCAGTCCACAAGCCTTCTCAAAGACTTACCTCAAATCAATTTAACAAGCTCACACATAACTTGTCCAATCTCATAGAATCATAAAGAGAATTGTTAGAGACTCAATATATTCTATACTCAAAACCCAATCTCAACTCAATCTCAATCTCATAGAAGCATAAAAATAATTTTTAGAGACTCAATATGTTCTATAATCAAATCCCAATATCAACTCAAATCAATCTCATAGAAGCATAAAAAGAATTGTTAGAGACTCTATATGTTCTATTCTCAAATATCAATCTCAACTCAAATAAGAATATAGAATAGTTTATTTCATGGAACTTGAACAACCACTTCACACAATTACTTGACTAGGCTCAATAAACTCTACTCAACCAATCACCTTAAGGAACAATCCTTTCCTCAAACCCTAGTCCAAGCATGTATCAACCAACTCAAAATATTTCCAACAATGCTCAACAAAAAATCTCACATAACAATGATACTCATGTTCTTAACTCAAGTTCAAGTTCTTTGCATAATCAATTGACTTCAACAATGATGCTTATAAAAAATTCTTCACATAACAATGATACTCATGTTCTTCTCAAATCCTAACTCAGGTTTTTCACACAACTAATGGCTTCAACAACAATGCTTATAAAATAAGGTTTAATCACAACTTTCAAATAAGAAAACCTTGAAGCATTAAACCAACAACTCCTCAAAAAAGAAACCACAATCAATCCTTTTCTCTCCAAATATATTTTCAGAAATAAATCACCCAAATAAGTCAATGAAGAATATTTCCCATACCTTTTTGATGTCTTATGAGTTGTCCACTAAATATGCCACACTCAACACAATTTATTTTTCCAATATCAATAAGAGTTAGAGGTCTTGAGTAATAACACAATAATAAAAATAATATCGCAATAACACCTTATTACTCGTACTCAATAAAATGCACCATAGCCTCTTATGCAAGAAATAAACCTTCAAAAGAATGAATCAAACTTGCTTTTGAAACTTATTGACAAAAATAAAAATATATCCTTGCACACACATTATTTTTCCCTCTGAGAAATTTAAACAAATAGCTCTCAAAAAGAGCTTTCCAATGATATATAATATGATATACTTCCAAAAATAAAATCAACGGGAATCTATATCTTTCCTAGGGCATACCATATCCTTATTTTTGCTTAGGCAATCTTGGCAAAAATTAAAATATTAAACAACATCAAAAATTTAATCCATTTGCCTTTCCCTCAATGGAATTTGATCCCCCGATGTCTTCCTTCCCAATTCCTTAGCCACAGCCAAGCTGTCATTGGGACACACGCCCTGACGTGTCTAAAATGGCATGTCCACTATAAAGTTTTTGTGAATAGTGCTCTTCTGAAAACAACAAGCACTTCAAGCTCTTCTTCCTTGCAATCCAAAAGGCCTCATGCAAAATGAATGCGGGACCTCCTCCTTAGTACCAAGCCAACATACCACTAGGCCACACTAGCCTTTGTGCTTAGAGCCTTTGAACCTTCACACCTTTAGCCTTTACGTAAATCGTAAGGCCTTCGAAAAAAAAAACCTTTTCGCATGCGCTTCGAATAATAATTGCAAGGGATGCCTTGGTAAATATTTTTTATGGAATTTATATAATGCCTTTGTCCTCTTTTGTAATCACGTCGGTGCTTCAAATAATTTTGACGTCGACGTGATTTTTAATTTATAATTAATTTAAATTTAAATATTATAAATTAAAAAGAACCAACCTTGGGTTTAATTTAATTAAACCTTATAGCCTTGTCTTAATGCCCAATCTTGGTATAATTAAATATTATTTATAAAATTTAAATTCCTTGTGAATTTAAATCATTTATAAATAATTATTAAACCTCCTTTTTAACCTTTGCAATAACGCACCTTGGGTTTTTATAAACCAATCACTTAACCTGTGCTCCCAATAATATTAAAATTCCTTTCACTTTTGTATTGATGAAGCTTTTTCCTAGATGGCTTGGGCGACTTTATTTGTTCCGAATTACTTTAGATGAGTGATAACTCTATCAGGTGACATCAATGAAAACTTTGACTTAGAGGACTCAAAATGTTCAACATAAACCTTTAAAAATATATTATAATAAATAAGGTAGATTTAATTATTATAATTTTATTTTAACCTTTGGGCTTTTTAATATTTAATTAATATGATTATTTGAATCTTCATAGATTTAAATTGTAGACACATAAAACACATCATGTTTAGGAGACTGTCCATATGGGCACATCCGTAGACCATATGAACCCTCTTGGATATATCCAAGAGCAAGGAGTGGTCCTAACCACTCAAGCAAGGCAATTTTAGCCCATATAGGCTTGGACGCTCTCAAGAAGAGCGGCCAGCACTCCTGGCCACTAAAGATTATAGTAGACAAACCTGGCCACTGGAAACGATAGCAGCTAGCACCATGCATAGTATGGATGTGAATACGAGCCTAGATCATGCAGTCTAACTACAACTTTGCATTGCTTTTAGGTAAATTTTGGTGAGGATCTCCTTGAGTTCCTCCTAACTGCCCCTTTAATGCCAATTTTTGTTTGATGCTTCACACCCAAAATAGTTCATCGCTGCAATTTGGATGGAAACTTCTCCAAGAATCCAAGGTCTAGATCTAAGAGGGAAGTCTACATATAGACTCTCCCACGAAAAGCAAAGGAGCTACAAAGTTTCAAAGTCAAGCAATGAAGCCTTGTCGATATGGAGAACCAAGCTACAGCCCTTTGAGGAGCATTAGAGCATTGTTCGACTAAGCTACGATCATGCACCAATTTTTAAATTCATTATTCCCAACCACCAATAAATGTAGGAGACACGCTAGGTGACCCTTGAACATCAATTGTAGCAAAGAAAATAACATAATATCCCATGATTCATAAGGAAAAGGGCTTCATATTGTAGTTTCTATCTCGGATAATGGCCTGTAAGCATATTTTAGGGCATAGACATTATTTCCCTTTGATTTAGTCTAGATTCATTATTGCTTAATTTGATTAGTTAACTCATAGCTCAAATTCACTTCCATTAATGCATCTATTCCATATCTCTCAGCTTTACATGTATTTATTATTTTGTTTATGCTTGTATTTCATTACTATCATGATTATTCAATTTCGTTAACAAAGGTCTCATCCAAAAAGGAGATCCATCCTACTTAGCATGCTTTGTTGTTCCATGAGTGTAGGTATAGATCTTCAGGACCAGATTGAAGTAGCAGGAGCACAAATATCCCTCCAAGACCAGATCTGGAGAAAGGGGCATTTGTAAGCCCCTGCTACTCTATATTGTGTAAATATTTGTATCAAAATGATAGGTATCCCTACGAGGGACGGACTTGTAACTGAGGGTTCAAGATATCGTTAAATAAAGCATATTTGTTTGTTTTTCTTAGTTTTGTGTCAAATGTGCTTTCAATACTTCCATTTTGTGCAAGTGATAATATACATTGATAAATCAAAATTGCAAGTAGGGTAGCCTGGGTGCGTGCTTCTCGAGGTCGCACATATGGTGATCACAGTGGGATCCCAACTAGGTTTTTTTTTCCAATCAATTTATTGATGTTCATAGGTTTTTTTGTGTGCAAGTTTGGCTACTCTAGTCAATAGCAACTTGCATATTTTGGTCACTTTGGCCGACAAAAACTAGCAGATCTTAGTCGTTGTAGCTGTCAACATCCAAAATCAGCTACTCTGGTCAACAACGGCTAGTAGTAGAGAGTATTAGAGCTCAAAATTTTCATCATTGAAGTAGGATTTGAGGTTGGTTTCATCCATTGTTTTCTCTATGATATTTTGTCTATATTTATTTTCCAAAAACAACAAGCAAAAACGTGGTTTAATTAGGAAAAAATGAAGAAAATGAAAAGAAAACTACATTGTACATTTCTTATATTTCTTTAGTTTTATCTAGATGTTGCTAGGAATAGTGGGCCTCTGCTTGTAATGTCTGCCCTAGTATCCAGCATGCTAGGCTTCTGTGTGATTAACATGATTGCATGTTGCCCATCTAGTGGCCGCAAATTCATAAAGTAGGAAGTGCATTGCATGAAAATCATCTAGAATAAATTAATATGTATCTCTACGAAGAAAAAAAAAATATTTTTAGGCATGTAATGATGTAAATCATGAATGTTTTTTGATACATCGTTTTATATTTTAGAATCTAAAAATAACCCCACACACTTGCATGTTCTACAATATCATTGGTAAGTTTAGATTTCATCACCGACCCTCAATTCAGATCGGTGACATTGAAATTCATATCCTTCCATCGGCTTGCCCCCTAGACATCCTAAGATATAATAGAGAGCTCCTTTTTAGTGGGAGGAGGTCACTTGTTTTCAAATTGTCTCCCACTATTGCATAGTGGAAGAGCTAGATGAACTCCCCACTAGGATTTAAACGGTGTACCCTATACCCTTTTGAGAAATCATGTTTGACACTAGTGTTCCTAGACTCCACTTTGATTGAGTTCCCTCATTCTAAGTCCAAACACGAACAAGAAGTCAAGATCAATAACAAATCCAAACACACCAAATAGTTTAGGGAACACACTAATCCTTAAAAGAGATAAACACTTGCTTATTTTATTTTCATGATTTGGAAACTAATCAAGAAGATAATGCATAATCAAAATGGTGAACACACGGAGCAACCATCCTCAGTCCAACACCGAGGGGGAAACTAATGCTCCTCACACTCATAGTCACACTGGCATTGAGTTGCCCACCAGTAGTGTCACCGGATGAAGTTCTCTACAAGTCTTAGGGGTGATAATTCAACCCTTGGGGGGACTCCACGAGAAGCCCCAACAAGAGATACACCTCATGGTTCTTCATATCATAGACATGATGAGGTCTTAGGGCCCTCCTCGAAACATAGGAATGAGGAGTCTTCATGGAGTCCCTCATCACATAGACAAGCAGAGGGATCACGACCTCCCTCTTTGCATCGACATATGGAGGCATTCTGACCTCCCTCATCACACAGACATGTGGATGCTTTAAGACCTTTATCATTGCACTATCATGAGGAATCATCAAGGCCATCCTCATCGCATAGGTACATAGATATTGCAAGGCTCTAAACCTTACATGATACACATAGGATAGATCAACCCACTAAGGGGTAAGACATTTGGGCCACACCCAGTCGTAGGCCCATGGACATCTTATAGCATCCCTGAATATGGGAGAGTACCCTTAAACCATGAGCTCATTGGTACCAATAGGAATCCATGGGATCAACCATGGAGAACCCAGCAACTTGATGAGTTGGATAGAGTTCCCTCGATATCAGCTCCTAGAAGTATTTCTACTAAACATTTTGCTTCCAGAAGTTCATGTAGCATAGCCACTAGACACACCAATGAACTAGGGAAAGCTACAAAGTGAGCCCACAACACATACACTACTTTAGATCATGAGGTTACTCAACTCATAATACAGTATACAGAGCAGGTCGTCCTAGTGGTAAAAGGCAAGCACATAGCAGGAGCCTCCTTGAAGGGCCTAAGCATTAGAACTCCTTGCAAAGAGTTATAAATACATGAGCCTTCAATAGCAGGTCACTCTGACCACCTGCATAGGTTGAAAGAGGAACTACACATTGAGTGAGAACATGTAGAATATATTGAGCAAGAATATCAAAGGAAGAGGTACCTCCACCTACAAGAACAATGCTCAAGAGAAGAAAGAGTTGAGCATGGAGAGCTAGTAGAGAGGCTAGCTCGAACAAATGCACACATAGGTGGTGAGAGATACCAACATGAGAGACATGTCGATTCTCAATAGGAGAGAAGCACTAGGCTAGAAAATTAGCATGCTCACCATAATTCATAACATCAAGGATATCTGGAACTCAAACAGACATAATTCAATGAGTAAATGGCAGCGATGGAAGACCAAGAACAAAAATATAGGATATGAGTATAGATACCCAAACCAGGCCAACACAGGGCTACCTCCTTTACCACCATGAGATAACCTTCAAGAACATGATATTATTTCCTTGAAGGCATACTAGATGCTTGCCAAGCGAGTCAAGTCTCTCGATAAGTAGGACATAAGTGGATAGAAGCCGACACTAAGCAAGATTTACAACTAGCCTCTATACCCCTTAGTTCCAAGGCCACATATCCTAAGAACTTTGATATGCCTAGGTTAGAAAATTTTAATGGGGAGGGATATGCGTAAGAACATGTGACCAACTTCATGAATGCATGCTTCCACCTTGAGAAGAATGACAACCTAATTTTGAGGATATTTATCACAATTTTATCGGGTATGGCAACACAATAGTTCAACCAGTTGCCCAAGCATAGCATCACCAGTTTTGAGCAACTATTGAATGTGTTCCTTGAACGATTTTCCTTCGGAGAAAATAATAAGGTAAACCTATCTAATCTGGCCAATTTGAAACAATACGATAATGAGCCATTGATGGACTATGGCGAAAGCTAGAGAAAAATCATGGCAAAACTATCATTCTTTGTCCCCATAGAGGAACTTGTTTGGATGTTCACAAAGAGTTGTGCAAAGCACATTTCCCTGCTATTGCAGCTACAGTAATATGAATCATTTGAAGAAGCCTTGGCTCAATCCAAGGTTATTGAATACATTAAGGTCGATGAGGGAGACCTTAAGCTTTGCAATAAGAAATAATAGATCAAGAACAATCAGAATAACAGAAACAAGTAGAAGCAGACCAGGCCTTCTCAAGTTAATCAAGTTTTATTAGCCACACCAAAGGAGGGAATTGGACAACAACCTTATAATTACCAGGCTCACCCTCCGTCATCCAACTATGACCCTAAGAACAATCATGGGTAGAATAAATAGCATCGGCCACCTCGCTACTACACGCCTCTGAATGAATAAATACAGTTAGTGTTTAATTAGTTGAATGAGGTGTAGAGGATAAGGTTTCTTGATATACAAATTTTGGATGCTAACCATCCCAAGACAAAGGGATATAGGGAAGATCAATACTACCCATACCATAGGAGATAAGGGTATGACATCGATAATTGCATTGAATTCAATAATTTTGTACAAAACATGATTGAAAAGGGAGAGCTAAAATTTGACAACCTGCTAGCTCCCGATAATAGAGATATGGGTTATATCGGAATCCTTTGCCCAATCATGAGGTCCTTAGGGATCAGGGCACCCAAGTTAACTAGGTCTGATTCAAGCCACCCATTTAGGGGTGTATAGGAATGGTTGAGTTGGTTAATGTGGCAACCAAGAGTTAGAGATATGGGCAACCATAGCCTCCAATGGCTCCCATAAATATTCTAGCTGCACCTCAATAGAGACAGGTACATGACAACCTTCCAGGTCCACTAGCAAGACCTATGGTGACTGTTTAGAGTAGACTAGAATAAAATCTACAAATGACTCCGACTAAGTTATCCATTTATGAGCTCATACAATAGTCCCCTATGCAAAGGGATATGTTAATGGAGATCTTGAGATCAATCAAGCTCCAACCCCAGAACCTCGATGCATTCACACATTTTTTTGGGATAAGTGCAATAGTGCCAAGAGCATGTGATTCATTTTTACAATCACAAAATTAAGATATTCCCTACTGCCTCAATAGATCCACCTCTGCACATTATTGCATAAATCAATAGCATTCCATTTAAGTGGGTTCTGATCTATATGGGCTCATCGATCAACATCATCACTACTAATGCTATAGGGCACTTAAATATCCCTAAGTCCAACATCATCCTGAATTACTACACTCTCAGGGCTTTCAACGATGCGTTGTGCTCCACATTGGGTATGGTCATTTTACCTATAAAATTAGGACATAAAACCATCCCTGTGATGCACCATGTATTATAAGGGGTGATGCAATATAACATCCTTCTAGAGCATCCTTATATTAGATACATGTAGTGTGTGCCATCAATCCTACACCAATGCATCAAGTATGTGTACGAGGGACAAGTTCATGTGGTTCTATCCGATGAAGAGACATTCAAGTATGTGCATCAAGTTGACTTGTCAGGGGATTTTGTCCTATCATCAATGCACTTTTACATAAGGTCTTCATCCCCAACCACATAGCCAGGAAGCAAAAGAAAATAAGTGAGAGGTGACCCATCCACGTCGGCACCACCTCCTATATCCAAAGCTACTGGCACTTATAAAAATCCTTCGATAGATAAGGCAAGAGATAAATAGAAGTTGAAGGTACCCCTAGTGGAAGAAATACCCAAGGAAATTTTGACCATAGCAGCCACAAGAGTCCCTACTCTTAGAGGAAGTACCACAACCTATCTTACCTGCATCATCAACAATGTCATTTGTATCGCATGTGACATTTCACCTAGCCAACACAACACTAGGTGAATATCTTGTGTAGAACATAACTTTCATGCCTATAATTGAGTCTGCACAAGACATGGGATGGCCAAGAGTCCCGAGTCTATTAGTAGAGATAGTGGTTCCTTTGGGGGTGCCACCCAACTAGAATAATTTCATATATGCTGGTCTAGATTACGCCCACACTACTCTTGATATGGAAAGAGATGAGGATTAACCTTTCACCATGAATGTTCATTACTTATTTAATCTGGAGTTTGCTCTAAAGTACTTTGGGTAGTATCATTGGTAAGGCTATGGCCTAGGTTTGTATGAGCAAGGGTTTCGGCTACCATTTTAGTCGTAGTACCAACTCTCTACTTATAGGTGTGGTTTGGGCTATCGAATGTGGAGTCATGATGACTCTTTGGAAGAAGCCCTAGATATATTAAGAATTGGGTTTTGGGAAGACATCGATTGGAACCCTTATCAACCCTGCAGTAGAAACTACTTGGGTTATAGGTGGATATCGATGGTCAATGTCGCACCACCTGATTAGTATCATCCTGAATCCTCTCTTGAAGTACCCCCATCAAGAGCCATCCTATGGGAGGAGGATCCAATGCATGGATATGAGTGAGAGGAGTATGATTATATTCCAAGCAAGGATGAATATGGAACTAGCATGGAATACCATGGGCCTTGGTATGTGTAGAACCTCACTTGGATAGGCCACATAGAAAGTGGCTACATCTCAGATGAGAGTGAATACATCTTGGATGAGGGTGGATACATGTCAGATAAAAGTGGCTATGAGTTGGAGGACTCAATATATATGGCCTACCTATGGACTAGACATACAAGCCATGTTGTTGGACCAGAGACAAACTCCAATGGATTTTTCATAAGTGTTGATGACTATGAAGATGAAACCGAGATGTCCTATCTGGGGAATCAAAAATCTAGCCACCAGCCCATCCTAGGGCCATAAACCAATTCCAATGGCTTCTGGATAAGTGATGATGACTTTGAGGATGAAACCAAGATATATTATCTTGGACCTCAATACTTAGGACCAATCAATATACTTATGGAGAGAGAAGTAGCACTCCATGTCGTCGATCCCACTCCTAATTTTCTAGGGAGACCAGTAAACCTAAATGCCATTCATCACATTGTCAACCCAAATCCATCCACATTTAGAGAGCAGATATTACCTAATGATCCCATCATCTCATCCATCCATAGACTGGATCCTAAAATCCCTATGCCCCCAAAGCCTCATCATGAGTATGGAGGGCACACCCATGATATAGAGTTTCACCCACGTGGTCTTGGATATTTCATTCCATCCATAAACATGATATCTATTGATTTGACCACTCCACTCTATAACCCAGTAGATCCTTCAAAACCATTGTGTCTTAACTTAAACACTATCAATTGGGATCATGCTAACTCACCCATAGAGCCTAAGGATTTCTTCCCTAATTAAGGGATGTTGCAACCGTTTCATTTTGCATCAAGCTATGCACATGATGTCTAGCATGTTGGTCTCGATCTTGAGTTAGTGGGAACCATAAATATAGAATATAGCATTCATATAATACCCACTCCTCACCAGCTTGAGGATGGGTTCCATATGGTAATAGAGGAGACTTTCAAGGTGGATATCAGCAGTGATCCTTCTCAACCAAAGAAATTCAATTTTGGAGAAAGCTTGTTACCATAAGAATAAGCCATCATAATTACTCTACTAAGAGAGAGAGAAAACCTCTTTGCTTGGACCTAAAAATACATGTTGGGGCTAGATCTGAAGTTGGTTGTCCATAACCTATCGATAGACCCCGTAAAGAATATGATCAAGCAAAACCTCATAAATATGCATCCAACTATCGCTTTGATGGTTAAATATGAGTTACAAAAACTATTGGATGTAGTCTTTATCATTCCCATCAACTATCCAAAGTGGGTATCAAACATGGTTCTCATAGGAAAACCTGATGGAAGAGTCTGCATTTGCATAGATTTCAAGGATCTCAACAGGGCAACTCCAAAGAATTCATTTTTGTTGCCCAACATATATTCTCTTGTAGATGCAACTACAAGTCATGAGATGATCTCCCTAATGGATGGTTTTTTGGTTACAATCATATTCGAATTAAGCCCGAATACCAACATAAAAATATTTTTACCACTCCTTGGGGGACATTCTATTATAAAATAATGCCATTTGGTCTTAAAAATATTGGTGGCACATATCAGTGGGCTATGACATACATTTTCCATGACTACATGCACAAGATCTTGGAAGACTACATCGATGATTTGTTAGCCAAGTCATTGCTACATGAAGAACATGTTCAATCCCTCACAAAGATCTTTGATTTCTTGATTGAGCACAATGTTAGGTTGAACCCCAAGAAATGCATCTTTGGCGTAACTTCTAGAAAAATCTTGGGATTCATCGTTTCTAAATGAGGCATCAGTGTAGATCCAGCAAAGGTAAAGGCTATCCTAGAAATGGCTCCACCCATAAACATTAAAGAATTAAGAAGCTTACAGGACAAATTAGCATCCATAAAGTAATTTATAGCACAACTATCAGATAAATGTTGACCCATGAATCGACTGCTACACAAGGGGGTCCAATTCCAATGGGATGAGGAATGTCAGCAAGCCTGTGCTAAGATCAAAAAGACTTGGCAACACCACCATTTCTAGCTCCACCAAGGTCATGCGTGCCATTATTGATATATATATCTACTATAGATTTTACTTTGGGCACCATGTTGATTCAAAATAACATACAATACAAATAAATGATATATTACATAAACCGCACCCTGGTGAGCTAGGAAATTGTATATGCATACATAGAGAAGTTGTTCTTAGTGGTGGTCTTTGCAACCAAAAAATTGTGCCACTACATGTTGATCCATATGACATATGTAATATCCAAGTAAAATCATGTGTAGTATATGATGAGCAAGACATATCATAATACACGTACTACAAAGTGGATCATGCTATTGATGAAATTCAATTTGGAATTCATAAGCCAAAAGTCCATCAAAGGACAAGTTATAGTTGATCAGCTAGCTGAGGCACCTCTTCATAATAGTAGGCCCCTTACCATAGAGCTTCCTGATGATTTAGTCTTTGCACTATCAAAAGCACCCAAAATTGAAGAACCAAAAAATAAAGTTGACATGACTTTGTTATTTGATGGTTTGAAGTGTGAGCAAGGAGGTAGTGTGGGGATTGTATTTTTCACACCACAAGGTTCTCCAATGCCCTTTTCATTTAAGCTAGACTTCCCTTGCACCAATAACAACACCGAATATGAGGCCCTAATCTTGGGTCTCCAAATAACCATCGCCATGAAAATCAAGAGGCTAAATATCTTCGATGACTCCCTCCTCATAGTCAACCAGGTCAAAGGACTATTTCAATGCATAGATCCAATCCTAAAAGCTTACAAGGAGCTTGTTGACACATATCTAGCCAAAATAGAGTGGTACAACATCGAGGCAATCCCTCATTCATCAAACAGATTCGTAGACACCATGGCATATTTGGGATCCTTGATCCCTCAAAATCCATCTACCGATTTCACTACCATTCATGTCAAAATGCTCTCGCATTCAGTGATCCAGTGTGAGGCTTTTGATAACAAGGAATCAGTCAACATGATCCATATCGAGCCAGACCATGACTGGTTTTGTAAAGCCAAAAAATTCTTAAAGAAGGCACCTTGGGGGTCCTTGATCTCTTAGAGTCCTATGGGGAATGGTACCACTATTCACCACAAGGTTGTTTCTCAATATGCATTTGTGCAAATAAAATTGCATGAGGAACAAGTCATCTTATCTATTGAGGTTGTAGCCTATTAGGATTGGCTATCCCAATTACAAGACTTCCTTAGGCTTGGAATTGTCCCACAGGGACTATCGCATGCCGAGAGATGAGCATTCAAGAAAAAAGTGACTAGATATGTCTTGCTAGGAGGCATATTGTATCTTCAAAGCTATGATGGAGTTCTCCTACATTGCTTAGAGCCCCAAGAGTCAGCTTGGGCAATTTTGCAAGCTCACGATGGTACGTGCAGTGGCCACTTTAGCGGCATGGCCATTGCCAAGTGCATTCTTAAAATGGGCTATTATTGGCCCACCATGGATAAGGATTGTTATGAGTATGTCAAGAAATGCATTAAATGTCAACATCATGTAAACCTGATGCACTTGCCATCTCAGGCCTTACAGCCCATTCAGGTGGCTTGGCCATTTTCTCAGTGGGGTTTCAATCTGATTGGAAATATTTCTCCCCCATATTTGGGTTGACACACATTCATATTAATGGCCACTAAGTACTTCACCAAATGGGTGGAAGTGGTCCCATTAACCTCGACAATTGGTCCTTGGATTATGGAGTTCATACTTCACAATATCATTTGTCATTTCGGGGTACCCTTCAAGATAATCTTGGATAATGGTCCATCATTCAAAAATAAAAATGTGCAAGCTCTAATGACGAGATACAACATTCATCACAGTTTTGTGACACCATACTATCTATAGTCAAATGGGCAAGTATAGGCCTCAAACAAGATAATAGTAGCCATCCTAAAGAAGATAGTGAAATAAAATCATAAGGATTGGCATCTGCAATTACCCTTAGAATTATGGGCTTACAGGACTAGCATACGGATGCCCATTGGGGCAACACCATTTTTGCTTGTATATGGAACTGAGGCCATTATGCCTCTAGAGTTGGAAATTCTAACATTGTGCATCACATTGAAAGAGTTCATCAATGATGACACTGCATGACAAGCTCTCCTGGATCAATTGACCCTCCTGGATGAACGATGTTTCAATGCCCTTGAGCACCTTCATATTTACTAGGATCATCTAACATGAGCTTATAACAATAGATTCCATCTAAGAGACTTTAAAGTTGGGGATCTTGTGCTTAAAGAGAACCAACAAAACTCAAATCTGCCATCGCATCTACGAGACAAATTTATGGCTAATTGGATAGGTCCCTATATCATCTCAAAGAATATTGGGATTGGGGCATATCGCCTAACAATGCTAGAAGGTTTTGAGGAGCCAGAGCCCCTCAATATCATTCATCTAAAGGTGTTTCACACATAAATCAACAAAATATCAAAAAAATTCAAATAATTTCAAAAGATTCAAAAACAAGAGAAATCATAAAAATCCAAACAAATCAAAAAATATTAAAATCAAAAACAAAAAGCTCCAAAGGCATCTTAAAGCCCTTTGGTTAAAATAAAAAAGATCCAAAGGCATCTTAAAGACCTTTGGTCAAATAACAAAAAGCTCCAAAGGCATCTTAAAGCCCTTTGGTCAATTCACAAAATGCTCCAAAGGCATCTTAAAGCCCTTTGGTCAATTCACAAAAGGCTCCAAAGGCATCTTAAAGCCCTTTGGTCAAATCACAAAAAGCTCCAAAGGCATATTAAAGCCCTTTGGTCAATTCACAAAAGGCTCCAAAGGCATCTTAAAGCCCTTTGGTCAAATCATAAAAAGCTCCAAAGGCATCTTAAATCCCTTTGGTCAATTAACAAAAAGCTCCAAAGGCATCTTAAAGCCCTTTGGTCAATAACAAAACATTCATAATAATCAAAACTCAAAAACAATTGAAAGCATCAAAAATACAAAAACATTTGCATTAGCATTCCACATTTGCATTCACTTAGTTGCATCGCATTAGGCAGTTCCATCCATCACATGTGCATTAGATACACTTGTGTTTGCAATCTTACAAGTGACACCACACTTGTACATCAATCATGCATCTTCAAAATCCATCATCATCCATCACCCATGAGTGTAACTGTGTTTTTCAACACAACCCCTTCTATTGCTATAAGGAATGTACTAGGGTTTTTCGGTCACTCAACCATACCTAGTGGTTTTATCAAACTTTATAGAAAGTTATCTTAGCTTTTAATAGATGAGGTTTGGTTTTGATAGCACCTAGTATATTTTAAAATCCCATCACTAATCAAAACACTAAAATCCTAGTTGTAACAAGGGAAATATGAATGCTACGAAGTGGTATTAGGTATCCTAAGGTGAAAAGGTTTATCTTGCTCATCCCCCTGTGCGATCGGCTCGAAAATGTTGAGAATTGGCAAAAGGACAAGTTTAGCCCTACCCAAAGAAATCCCTTGCTTTAATCAAAACAAGAAAAATCCTGAACAAAGCAAAATTCACAAACAAAGTAAACAAGTGATTATCATCACTACAAAAATCCCAAACAAAGAAAAATTCAAAAACAAAGTAAACAGTGATTATCATCACTACATAAATCCCTTGCTCAAAAGGAAAACAAAATTCAAAATAAACAGTGGTTTTCATCACTAAATCATGAGCAAGTATCCCAAATAAATATGAAGAAAATAAGGGAGTATGAACTTGAATCCCTAGAATTCTCAGAATGAACGAGCCGTAAGGTATCCTTACACACGATGATATGTCTATCACATCAACACCTTGCTTTTGAACAAACCAATATTTGCATGTGGAAGAGCTAGCCTTAGGTGTCATGTATTGCCTAGTGGTCTAGTCCAACTGAGTCCAACCTAGGATCAGGATAAACATTTGAAGATCCCCAATACAACAATGGGCTGAATGAATCCCGCATGGCATTGGGGTATGCTTATGTTCTATCTAATGTATTCATTTGCACACACAGGGATAATGAATATCTAGGTCTGCATAACAAAGCTTTATCCTTCAAAGGCTCTGTATGATCAGTATACAACCATTTTATGAAGCAACTAGGGTGTTTGAGTCTCATGGAAAACCCCACAAATCATCCTCATAGCAATAGGTCATATCATCAGTCACATCATCAAACTTTCTTTAAGAGGTCTTGTTCGCTAAACGAATGCATAAGATAGGATAGATACCGGATAAATGTCAAAAATAATAATAAAATGGCCATTGACTATTCTTGCATATCTATAGCAACCTATAAAGAAACCCATCATCTCACCTCACACTTGATGCTTAAATGATTAATTCTTATTATGAGAATTATTATTTATTCATGATTTTTATACATTCTGTGGTGTCACCCATTAGATTGTCAAACTCATATCACATCATATCATATGTTTTAAGTGATTAAAGCATATAGGTTCATTCACATTAGATCATCAACATAACATAACATATTTCATTTTCCATATCATAGCAGCATAAGGTTAGATGCATACAACACATCAAAAGTGAACATGCGTTTAACAATAAGCATTGCATCCATATATGCATCCATCATCATCTAGATCATGCCATATAAACATCCACACATCATAAAGCATAAGTCATGTGAGTCACATAGCATAAGATCATAAAGTAGCTCACCTACATGAACAAATCATAGCATCTAAACATCATCACACCATATCACATAAAATCATATACTGCATCCATAAACATAAAAGCATAATCATAACAGATACACACATGGTGAGTCTCAAAGTCTAGATATCATATAAAAGTGTGTCCAAATAAGTACATGTAGGTACAAAAAGTGCCAATAAGGCTACAACTATGTAGGTCGACTGACCTTACACCCAAAAAGAGGTACAAAATATCTAAGGAGCCATAATGCTCAAGAGTGGCCTGCACCACTAGCATCACCTCTATCCTCACCTCCCCCTCTGGGAGGCGGTATAGAACTGGCACCCCTAGTCCGCTCTATTTGGGACCTAGTCCTATGGCTCGATCGAGCTGATGACTATCATGAAGTGCTTCGAATAGTCCTCTATGACCCTCCTAGCCCTAGGCCTCTCTGGTATATGGCCTCCCCAAAGCCTAACCTCATGCTCCAATTCCAAGATGTAGGAGGCATCTCGAGTGCACTCCTCCAAATCATCTGCTAGTAGTCCATGCAAACATTGAATCTCCACACCCGCATCTAGACCACTAGGTCCCTGAGGCACTATAGGAGGTGGCACAATCTATATCTGAGCATCATCTTTCTTGGTAGTAAGCTAGACAACCTATCTCCAAAGGTATGCAATAGTGGCATCCCTCTATTGCACCTAAATATGGGATATCTGTAGCTTGGCCTCAACCTAGTGTAGTTGATCCCAAAGAGGAGACTCTTGCTCTTCAAGATCTAGCTCCTCATCCTCCTCAGGGGAAACCTACTCCTCTATAGCTAGCTCCTCTACCACCTTCTCCTACTACCCTACCTACCCCAATCATCCATCTGAGCCCACACTCGGCATCCATCAGGATCCTCAGCCTCAACCTCATCCAAAGACCACCCTAGGCAGCCACCACCCTACCATAATCGAGTACCCCACCAGTAGGTGTACACCTCTGTGACCCCAACATCAGCCACACTAGGATCAACTACAGGAGGGTCATCCTCCTCCAATACTACTATAACTCATGGTGGTGGAAGGTTCTTCTCTATGACAATCCAATGATAGACAACTGGCTCGAGGGGAACATCTTGCTAAATTCCAAACTATCATAGCACCCTAGAGTAGTAGAACTCTTTGATACCATCCTTGTATCCAATAACCCATTGGTCATGTCGAGTCCTCACTGTGAAGATAGCTAGATCCTCCCAGTCAGGGCACTCATGATAAGACCACCAGATAATATCAGTGGCCCGAAAAATAGTCAGATACATTGTATAGTGAGAAATATCCCCTGCAAAGGGCCAACTCTTGTGATCCTTGAGTGCTCTGGGCCACCTAGATCCATAACATTGGACATCATCATCAAGCATAGTGATCTCCACTAGAAGTCCTATTAGGTGGTCAACTGTGATATGCTCCCATCCCCAAATCTAGAGGAGTATTGTACAAGCAATACTAGCCCTACCATGGTACTGAATGTGGTATAGCTTGTCATAGCATTGTGCCAGAAGTGCACTCCCCCAAGCATAGATAATGGATGCCTCACTGTCAATCAAGTCCTATACCATCACCAAGAGGTTCCATGGGAACCTCAATCTAGAGCAGTCGGGTATGAGGATGTTTTAGATGACCATTAGCAACACAACATACCTTCAAGATAAGACATCCTCTTAGTACCACTGAGCAACCAAAATACCACTAGAATGAGTATCCTTGAAGGTAACAGTGGCATGTCTCCCAAAGACCCTTAGGAACACTACATCTCGGGCATTAGTGGGAGAAGAGAAAATAGGCACTCCATAAAAAGGGATCCTAAATATCTTGTAGACATCCTATGACGTGGTGGTCATCTCACTGGTAGGAAGGTGGAATATATTGGTCTTGGAGTCCCACCTATGGGCCAGGGCAATCAAATAAGCATGATTTGACATGATCGTTGGAAGGCTAGTGACATACTGGATCCCATGAGCATCGAGCCAGGCCTAGTCCGTGTCATCCATCTCAGGCAAAAGGTCACAAAGCAACTTCGAGTCTCGATCCCAAGTAGACAATATCTAAGAGTGCAAAATAAATTCTAAATCAAATGCACTGACAACTAAATAAATGCATAAAACAAAAATGGTGTAAACTAATCTAAGATGCACCTAAGGCAACAAGCATGGAAAATAAATGTAACTAAAACATCCAAAAACATCATAACATTTTTAAAAATCTCAAAATAAAATCAATTAAATTGCTTTAAAATCCAAAAATCAAAGGAATAAAATTGTGGTCACCTAGCCGTTAACGCATAGGCTAGCCAAGAATCAATCATTGAAGCTGGCAACGGCCAGATTCCAATGGTAAAAAATGTGACCGTTGGATTTCAAACTGGCTGCTAGCTATGTCAACGACCAACCTCAAGTCAAGCTAGCCACTTTGAGTGGTAGTGGCCAATGAGTGGTATGCCAATGGAATGACCCCATGGCCAGAAATCACACAAAAATTATAAAAAAACAAAATCCAAAAGGAACCCATCTAATTGAACCCTAAATTAAGCCTATCTACTGGTTTGGTTCATTGCCAATAGGTTTAATGAGGTTCCTTTACCAAATTGCTTAGTGAGGTTAATTTTACTATAGTAATAAAGGAAGGCTAGGGTTTAGAGAGGTACCCATGAAGCTCTAGCTCCTTCGCTCATCGAAGCCTCATCCTACTCAACCATGGTATCAAATCAGCAACATCCTAGGTCGCAAGTAGTTATTGTCAGCTAAGAGCTCCAAAAGCAAGATGGACAGCTAGAATAATGAAGGGTAAAAAACCCTAATTTTATTTTGTCCTTTCTACTCAAGCCTTACTCACTACTATCATCAACGGCCTAAAATTTTTTGCCGCTAGACCTGATAGCAGCCACAAGCCCTATAAGGGGGCCACTGGACTCGATGGCGACCAAGAACCAATGAGAAATTTCCATAATTTCTCACCATAGAACACCTCATAATAAGATATAGAGCACACATTTCAGATCCAAAGTGGCCAAAATAAGCAAAATACCAAAAAAAATTCATATATCAAAATTCAAAAACATCATAAAATCCAATTAACAAAAAAAATCAATCAAACAATAACAAAATCCCAAATGAGCCTCGTAGTCAGTGATTTGTTCTATATACTTTGGTGATTGCAGTGACTAGCACTCCATGCAATTCGATGAGATGAGAAAATCACCATAAGGCCACTTGGGGAAAATAGTTATGGTAGAATTGAGACACCTCACCTCAAACCCTAAGAAGGCTATAATAGCTGGACCACCCCATGAGAGCGAGGATCCATCTCAATTCTCCTATAGAAAATAGTGATTCACCATAAGCTAAATAAGAATTGCTATCACCTTGATTCCCTAAGAAGGCCATTGTGGCCGGACCGCCCCATGGGATAAATATGTACAATTACCAAATAAGGTTGGAATCACACCTGGAAGGGAGCTACTCTACAACAAATGTGAACCTCTAAAGAGGTCCAAGTCATTCATTTTGGTCAAGTGACTCGTCACTTTATTAATATTTCTTTCCTCATCGACTCGTCGTTTGAGGGGGTAGTAAAAAATTTTCAACAATCATAATCAAAGTCAACAAAATATCATCTCGATCATAACAGAGTTGCATTCATCTTATGAATCATTTCCAACAACTATCATAAGCTTACCCTTTATTGGGGCAAAAAAGCAAATATGATAGTTTAGTTTGTAGCTCTCCTCCTTTTAGACCTATAGTAGTACCAAAGCTACCCGATCGCTTGATGACGAGTGCAAACTCCCACACATTTAAGCCTCCCATTCCATTGGAAGTAGTGATTCTAGGATTTGTGCCCTCCCGCATGATTGGGGCATCCTATGTTGATCAGATCAGTGATCATCATCCAACCTACAATATGGCCCTAGGTGGTCTACTTTTTTTGCTCTATGCTATGTTTTTCTCATAGCGCATCCCAAAAAGAGGTATCTGTAGACACCTAAAATATGTCATGTTTAGGATACTACCCATATGGGCACATGCATAGACCATATGAACCCTCTTGGATATCTCCAAGAGAAAGCAATGGTCCTAACCACTCAAACATGGTAGTTCTAGCCCATACAGGCTTGGCTGCTCTCAAGAAGAGTGGCCAACACACCTAGTCACTGAAGACTGTAGCGACCACACCTGGCCATTGGATATGATAGTGGCTAGCACCATGCATAGTCTAGCCATGAATACGAGCCTAGATCACGTAGTCTAATTGCACCTTTGCATTTTTTATGGGTGGATTTTGGCAAGGAACTCCCTAGGTTCCTCCTAACCACCCCTTCAATACGAGTTTGTGACTGATGCTTCACACCCAAAATGATAAATCACATACAATTTGGATGGAGACTTCTCCAAGAAGCCAAGGTCTATATCTGAGAGGGAATTCTACATATAGACTCTCCCACAAAAATCAAAGGAGCTGCAAAGTTTTAAAGTCAAGCAGTGAAGCCTTGTCGAAACAGAGAACCAAGCTATACCCCTTTGAGGAGCATTGGATCATCGTCCAGTTGAGCTACGATCATACACTAGTTTTTAGATTCACTATTCCCAACCGCAAATCAATGTAGGAGACACACCAGGTGACCCTTGAACAAAAATTGCAACAAATAATATAGTGCAATAGCCCCTGATTCACAAGGAAAATGGCTTCATATCATGGCCACTATCTCGGATAGTGGCCTGTAGGCATATTTTAGGACATAGATATTATTTCCCTTTGCTTTAGTCTAGATTCATTATTGCTTATTAGTTAATCCATAGCTCATATCCACTTCCATTAATGCATCTATTACATATCTCTTAGATTTACATGCATTTATTATTTTTTTTATGCTTGTATTTTATTACTATCATGATTATTTATATATGTTAACAAAGGCCTCATCCAGAGAGGCGGCCCACCCTACTTAGCATACTTTATTGTTTCCATGAGTGTAGGTACAGATCTTCAGGACCAAATTGAAGTAGCAGGAGCACAAAGATTCCTCCAAGACCATATCTAGAGAAAGATACATCTGTAAATCCCCATACAGTTTTGTGTGCGAGACCAGGATGTCTGCGTATGCACACTGTTCCCTTGCGGGGAATACCTCCGACCGCTGCTCTATATTGTGTAAATATTTGTATCAAAATGATGGGTATCCCTAACAGGGACAGACTTGTAACCGATGATTCGATATATCGATAAATAAAGCATATTTGTTTGTTTTTCTTATTTTTGTGTTGCATGTGCTTTTAGTACTTTAATTTTATGCAAGTGATAATATATATTGATAAATCAAAATTGTGAGTAGGGTAGCCTGGGTGCACGCTTCCTGGGGTCGCATATATATTATAATTTTTCTTCTTCTTGGACCTTGTCTTCGAAAAATATTTTCCTTTTTCTTTTGCAAATGCCGCCATGGTAAAACATTAAACCTTTATTTTTTTGGTCATAAATGACAACCAATGTCATTAACCTATGCCATTAATTATTTTACGTCAATGACAATAATATACTCAATATTTCCAAAATGTTAATGGTAGAAGTTCATTTTATTGTAGTAGATGAGTGGCTCAGGTGGCTCTTTGTGTATTCGATTAGCAAATTATCCATGAAATGTGATTCCAATCCACTGGTTCTTCATATATCATTTGGTCATCTCCCATGCCATTTTAGATTTTCACAAGTTTCAATTTTCTAAAACTAGTACAATCCTTATCATTTCATGTCCACAAGGGGTTTTCATGAATGGGATAGAGAAAATACTAACCAATACTTTCTACCCACATGAAGGTGATTTTATGAATAAGCATTAGCCTTGCTAGTCCCGTTGCATCTCCATTATCAGGGGGAGATGGAGGCTCTCAAACCTATTTTTTGTCTGAACTATTCAAACTTCACACTCTAGAGTGGCTTGGTGAAGATGTCGATAGTATAATCTACTATTGGATAGTAGTACATGGTTTTTGGAATATATTACATTATTTGGTACATGCTAATGTACCACCTTGGGTACATCTTTAGATTAGGAGAGTGTCTTATATTAGAGTGTGAGTATTTACTTTATGCAATGTAATAAATGCACAAGTGTGCAAAGTATTTTGGTAATGTAAATGTGCATAATAGTCCATGTGCACATGAGTCCATAGAGTAGGATAGTGAAGAGTCTCAAGAAGAGTGAAGGCCAAGAGTGCTCCATATGAAGAGTCACATTCCATTATATATGTCTATGTGTGTGTGAGAGAGATATATATTGTAGAATGAGAGTGTGTGGAAGTATGGTGTATTTGAGATCTTTATTCAATGGAGATACAATTTTTGTGAGCATTTGTTAATGGAAATTCTATGAGTTATTATAGAAGTTATTTATGAGTTTTATATGTTTAGAATATTTCTATTATCTTATATTTCATATTGCAACTTTATTTTAGATCTTGTGGTTATTTTATCTTAAGTATTTAGCTTCAAAAGCTAACAGTGGTATCAGAGCCACAACAAGGTTTTATCTTGCATAGGTTTTAAAGTTGCAAAGGAGATTTCCACTGGTTAAGGAGAAACCAGTGAAGTTGAAAAAATTACCTCTAGAAAATAAAACTAGGGAAGATAGTATTTTCATTGTGTTGAAGGAAAACCAGTGAAGTTTGAAGATTTACCTATTCCAAGAGCAAATTCGAAATAGAAGGAAATTTATAGGTCTTGAAGATAGACCTTAACATTGATGAGATTAAGAGACCCAAGAAGGAGGTCCTATTGAAAATTTTGATAGATAGAAGAAGATTCCATATTGCTATTTGGCTAGAGTCTTTCCACAGGGTTGAAGGAAAACTCGTGAAGACTAGGACTCAACATAGATTTCTTTCCACTAGTTTTGAGAATAACTAGTGAAGTTTATTGATTTTAGAATTCTGGAAATTTGAATGTATTTGGTTGCTACTATCTAAGTTTTTTTGTTGCAAAAAATTAGTTCTCAAAAGTTGAGAAGCTTCCTACAATATATAGAGAAGAATTTCACCTTCGGTTGCCTGAAATTCTATGTGCTTTCCTCATGCAAGGATTAGTTTTGAGTTGCAGCAAAAGAGTAGACATTGCAGATTAAGGAGGTCCAAGAAAGAGGTCTCATTGAATATTGAAGACTACAAATTGAAGATTGAGGAGACCCAAGAAAGAGGTCCCCATAAAATATTGAAGATAGAGGAGGACCAAGAAAAAGGTCCTATTGAATATTTGAGAAGCAACAAAATTTGGAGATCCAAGAAAGAGATCTCATTGCAGAATTTCCATAGTTGGAAGTTGAAGAGACCAAAGGAAAGGTCTCATTGAAGTTTTTGAGAAGAATAATTTGAGAAGCTACTGAATTAGAAGACCCAAGGAAGAGGTCTCAAGGAAATTTGAAGAAGAAGAAGAAGGCTAGAGAAAGCCTCATTGCAAAGTTGAAGAAGTGGTCATTGGAGGATATTTGAAGAAATTTTGTGTCAGAATATTGCAAGTAGGATAAGCTCCTAAAAAGAAGAATTTGGGACAATTGTCGCCATCTAAAAACAAGCCCAAAAGGAAGAAGGATTTGGCAAGAAGTTTGCCAAATTTTGAGAAGATTTTTGAAGACCTCAAGATATTCAAATTCTTGAGGAAGAGGATAGCGAAAGAGATCATATTTGAAGTCAGAATTCGACAAGAATATTGAAGGAGAAAGAAGAATTGAAGAGGCCACATTTTTGAGAAGTTTGAGGATAGCCATGAATATTTGAAGGCTGATTTGCAGAGAAGAAGATTGCTGATTTTTGCAGCAAAAGTTGAAGAGTCACAGGACAACAAGTTGAAGGTGACATAGTGCTGCAAATTGAAGAATATTTGGGCATATTTTGAAGTGCCCTTGAACAAAAAATTAAAGGAGGAATTGACAACAAAAGAAGGCTGCAATTTAGAGAAATTTTGGAGAAGTTTTGGGAGAGCTTTGGACAGCAAAGCAAAGAGAGTTTTGGCAGTAATTGAAGCTGCAAATTGTAGAGTCTTGGACAATGCATTTGAAGGAGAAATAAGGAGCAAGTTGAAAAATATTAAAGCTGATTTTTGGGAAGCAACTAGAGCTACAAAATTTACAAATTTGAGATAGCAAAAGGGTGAATCAAATCACCAAGGAAATTAGCTACAAAGGAGGCCAAAAAGGTATGCAATATTGGTGCTACAAAAAGTTTATTCTTCAAGCATTAAAATTAGTCTTTTATAAGTTTTTAAGAGCACCAAATTAGAGCTATTAAAATCAGCAAGTAGTAGTTTAAGAGAAGAGTCTTCAAGCCAAGGAAGAAGATCGCATTATCATCAGTAAACCTACACATATAACAACAACATTTGAAGTTAAATTTTGCTTGGAAAGGAGTGATAAGAAGTAGCATTATATGTTATTTTTATAATCCTAATAAGTGTAGGAATAAGTGCTCAAATTCAGTAGATCTAAGGTGTTTAAAAACACCAAGAAAGGCATTAAAGGGTTGCAAAATTTTTGGTGAAGAACAATCACCAGAGAAGTGGTAAAACCACCATAGTGAAGAAGCCACCGAGAGCAAGCTACCAAACCTACTAAATGTAGAGGAGGAGCTATCGTGGAAGCCATCAAATGAGTTGTTGAAGAGGTGAAAGTTTCACCAAGGAAGAACCACCAAAGTTGTGTCATTGACCTGGGGTGGAAGAGCAAAGCACCACCACCATCAAAAATTCCATTCAAGGAAGATAAGTCATGGAAGATGAACAAGTAGCATTAGTTGGATATCAAAGGGTAGATGTGAAAGAAGGTAGAACATTGAAGAAAGAAAATTAGGGTGCCAAGAGATCTTTGCACAAGTGGACATTGGAGAGAGCAAAAGGAAGATGCCACATGGTTGTTGAAATGCCCAAGAAACTATAATGCTTGGAAATATTTCAAAAACCACTCATTTTTTAGCATTACCTAGTGAAGAGGCATGAAGAAGGAGTAAGCATTTGTTTGAAATGGAATAGATATTGCTTGACACTTGGCATTCCAAAGTTAGAACACCAAACACCCTAGGTGAATTAAAATGTTCAAAGCATCTATTAATATACTTGCATTTATTGAGGAGATAAGAATAGACTGAGTGCAAAGTTTGAGATGAGTTTACAAAGAGTAGCAAGGAGAGAATGTCAAGATAAGCAATGTGGAAGCCCATTGGTTGAGTGTACACATGGAGTGTGTAGAGAGATTTATAAGCTCATGCTTGGAGGTCTTGAAGAACCTCAAACATACCTACAAGAGTAAGTGCAGAGTTGCCAAAGTTAAAGACTGAAGTGATACGTTGGAGTACAACATAGAGAATACATTTGAATTTAATTTGAGCATCTTGAAAAGCTTGGGAGGATAGTTGACTAGTCAGAGAGGAGAGAGAGCCGATTTTTGAAGTAAGCTAGAGTACGATAGAAAGGAGTAAGAGCTCCATACGTGCAATAGAGAAGAAGGAGCACCATTCAAGGGAAGGTCAAATGTTTTTGACCAAGATAATTTGTATCTCAATATTGGAGGTAATTTACTTTATTTTGAAATTGATTATATGCCCAAGATAGGAGTTATAAGGTTGGGTGAAATTATTATTTTCTAAGGTTAAAGTGAAGTTATTTTACTTGCTTGATTATTGGAGAGATAAGATATTGAAGTAATATTTGAAACCTTAGAAGTTTGATTATTGCTATTTGAAAATTTTTATGAAGATTTAAAAATTGATTTGAAGAATTGAAGGAATTAATTTGAAGTTTTGTAATTTTATTATTTGAGTTTACAAAACAATTTGAAATATTTGCAATTTGATAAGTTTGGAGAAATAAGGTTTCCTACATCAAATTAGGAATACAAAACTTGCAAATATCTTTTATAGAATTTCTAAATTTCTAAATTTGGAGTTATAAGGAATTCAACACCAACATAGGATTGGGAAATTTAGAATTGAAGAGATTATATTATTGAAATTTGGAGATAAAAGGAATTCAACATAGGTTTTGAAAAACTGAAAATTGCATTGATATTTAGTCTCTCATTCAAAAGTAAAGAGACATAAAGATTGAAGTTTTGAAAACTGAAATTACTTCAAAGGTATTATTTGACAAGTCTAACTAGGGAGATAAAAGGTTGCCAACATTAATATTAACAATTGAAAATTATCCTTAGTCTATCATTCAAAACTAAGGAGAAATAAAGAGTAGAGAATTTGAAATTGCATCAAATAATTGTTTGATAAACTAAACTAGGGAGCCATAAGGTAGTCAACTACAAAGGTCTAAATAATTGAAAGGTGTATTACTCAAAGTAAAATAATTATGGATAAATTAGCAAGAGGGACATATCATCATAAGATGCAAAGACAAAGCACTCTTCATATTCCTTATCAATAGTGTAAAATCATTTCACAAAAGGATAATTCTATTATTCAAGATGGTAAGGATATTTGGTATATTGACTCAGGGGCAAGTCATCATATGACAGGAAACCTACATTGGTTTGACTATTTAGAAGTTAAGTTGTCTAAAGCTAGCAGATAGAAAGAAATATCTAGTTTAATCATATTTTATATTACACGATGTCATGTATGTACCAGGATTGACGATAAATATTATTTCAGTAACTAAATTAGTTGAAAGTGGAAGAACAATAGAATTCAAATATATGAATAGGAAGAATAAGTGTTTTATTAAAATGCTAAATAAAATAGAGGCTTCTATATCAATCAGAAATGGAATATAATCTTTAGATACTATTGCTTTTTTACAAGAGCTTGTAATGGTTCAAGATAATACTAATATCTTTTATAAGATATAGATTGCAGAAAAAAATGAATCATTCTACTATGGAAGTATATGGGGTAATATAGGATTTGTATGAATAAAAATGAGAGGACAATAAAATATTGCACTACAGGGGCATCTAAAAATTAAATAACATAAACCTTATCAAGATGAAAATTACCTATAGGATGAAGATCCATATTGAAGATTGAAGTCTTCAATAACCAAATAATGTAATATAGGGGGTGTTGGAATATATTACATTATTTGGTACATGCTAATGTACCACCTTGTGTACATATTTAGATTAGGAGAGTGTCTTATATTAGAGTGTGAGTATTTACTTTATGCAATATAATAAATGCACAAGTGTACAAAGTATTTTGGTAATGTAAATATGCATAATAGTCCATGTGCACATGAGTCCATAGAATAGGATAGTGAAGAGTCTCAAGAAGAGTGAAGGCCAAAAGTGCTCTATATGAAGAGTCAAATTCCATTATATATAATTCTATGTGTGTGTGTGTGTGTGTGTGTGTGTGTGTGTGTGATATATATTGTAGAATGAGAGAGTGTGTGGAAGCATTAGTTACTTGAGATCTTCATTCAATGGAGATACAATTTTCATGATCATTTGTTAATGGTAATTCTATGAGTTATTATAGAAGTTATTTATGAGTTTTATATGTTTATAATATTTCCATTATCTTATATTTCATATTACAACTTTATTTTAGATCTTGTGGTTATTTTATTTTAAGTATTTAGCTTCAAATGCTAACACATTTGTATTGTGCCATCTTGAACAAGTTATCATATCTTGTGGAATGTTGTACTTGTGTGTTTGGTTCTATTGTGAAACACAGGATTCTCTTCCATGTGGATTTTTGATTGATTATCCACATGCAGTCTTGTAGGACATTTTTGAGTGATATCGAGAGTGTGTAAAAAATTTCTCAACCATACCACTTCTTTGCTTGTCTCGGCTACAATAATATATTCGACTTCTACAAAAGAAACTGCTATAGTACTTTGTTGTTTTAATCTCCATGAAATTGGTGCTAATACAAGATATGTCAAATACCCAAATTTAGATCTCTCGGTATCTTTATCTCTTGCAAATTCTAAGTCTATGTATGTGATGAGTTTGAAATCTACATTCTTTTCATACAACAAACCATAATTATGGGTTGTCTTTAGGTACATCAACACTCTTGTTACTGCTTGCCAATGACTCTCCTTTGGATTGGTCATGTACCTTGATAGAATCCCCATTGCATAAGCAATGTTAGGTCTTGTGTTAGTAACATATATGATACTACCAACTAGCATTTTATAGAGTGTTACATATGCCTCTAGTGTGTCATCATCCGTAGTGAGTTTCATATTTGATTCCACTAGTGTTATCATAAGGTATGCATCTTTGAGTTGAAACTTCTCCAGAATATAATTGATGTATTTCTCTTGGGTTAAGAATATTTTACCATTTTCTTGAGTTACTTCTATACCCAAATAGAATTTCGTCAATCCCATATCAAATATATCAAAACTCTCTATAAGGTCCTTTTTCACTATGTTGAATATGTGTTCATTATTACCTATTGGAAGCATGTCATACACAAATAATATGAGGTGTGATTTTGTCTTTGTTGTGCTTGATGAACAGTGTTTCATCAATGTCTTGGTAATCACACATTTCAAATTCAATTTTTTTCATTTGATCTGATAGCTTACTAAACCAAGCACGAGGGGCTTGCTTAAATCCATATAAAGACTTTCTGAGTCTGTATACTTTGTGCTCCTATCCTATAATTTCAAAACCTTATGGCTATACCATGTATATTTCTTCTTCTAATTCATCATTCAAGAAAGCAATATTTACATATAATTGAAGAATATTCCAACCTTGTTGTGCAGTTAAGGGTACAAGAGTCTTTATTATGGGTCATTTTGTGGTAGGTGCAAATACCTTAGTGTATTCAATGCCTTGATTTTGTGTGAAGCCTTTAGCCACTAATATCACCTTGTGTTTATCAAGGGTTCCATATAATTTATACTTGTTTTTGTACACCCATTTTTTTTAACTACCTTTCTTCTAAGTGGTAGATTGAATAACTCTCAAGTACCAACCATTTTTTATCAGAGATTCATACTTTTGGTTCATTACATATATCTAAGTTGCATTTTTGACAACTTCTTGATACATGAGAGGTTCATTATTTAGAGTGAGGTATATTTCTATAGGTTCTAGTTCAACAAGTAATTATTCATGCACTCTTGATCTAAGGGCACCTCTTGTGCCTATTTTTCCCGCTTCATTTGGTTTGATATCCTTTAAGAGTTGGTAAGATTCACAAATTCCTTGAGTGGGAAGTAGCGTGGATGTCTTACCTACCTAAAAGTTTTTGTCATGATCCTATAATGGATAATTAGGTATAGAGGATGATAATTAAGATGGATGTGAAATAATACTTTTACCGTGATCAATATTATTGTGTGAAGAGGCAAAAGGTGCAGAAGATATAGATATCTACTCAGTATAATAGTTTGGTTCCTCCAAACTTGTGGGTTTATTTGCAATTTCTAAAGTTTTAAGTAAATTTTTATCTCCCCCCTAAATCTAGAATTCGAACATTATATATGTTAGCATATTTTGATCTAGGTTGAAGATTATTTATATTGGTATCCAATGTAACCAATTATTCTTCAGCTTCTACAAACACAATATCATCTGTCATAGTCACTTTTTAATGTGGAGGAATGAATACCTTGTATCCCTTTTGATCCATAGGGTATCCAATAAAGATACCTTTAATAGGTCAACCTTCAAGTTTATTTCTAAGCTTTGGAAGAAGATAAGCATAACATATGGAGCCATATATTTTGAAGTGGTTGATGGTGGGGTGGTGTCCAGTCCATTTTTCATGAGGTGACGAGATAGGTTTTGAGGGACTCACTATGTTGAGTACATGCATAGTATTCTAGAGGAATTTGACCCAAATATATTGAGGTACATTTTTGTAGACAAGAAGGACATGAGCCATGTTCATAATTATCCTATCCATGCACTCAACAATGTTGTTTTGTTGAGGTGTGCTTGGTATTATCAATTGATGTTTGATCCCATGCAAGGATAAGTACTGTGGGAATTTATTTGAGGTGTACTCACTGCCATTGTCACTCCTAAAGGTCTTGATTCTACAACTTGATTATCATTCTACACAAGCCTTGAATGATTTAAATAATTCAAAAGCTTCAAACTTCTCTAAAAAGTTGATCCATAGCTTCTTTGAGAATCCATTGATGAAGGTGATGTAATACCTTTTACCTTTTAATGATGGAATAGGCATTGTCCCACAAATTTTTGAGTGAACTAGCTCTAGTTTTTCTATGGACTTCCACTAACTCTTTATAAAATGCTATCAAGAGGATTTGGCAATGATCCATACCTCACATTTGATGGGTTTGGAAGAGAAGTATGATAGTCCCCTGACGATGGACACCATTTGTCTCAATTGGTCAAGTTTGACATGAACTATGTGAGCATGCCATAATGCATCAACAAAATGTGTCTTGGGAGTCAAGGTGGCATTAAGTGCCATGTCAAATTTTGTAATGTGAACTTTAGAAGTAGGATTTCCAACAAGTTTTATGAGTTTTCCATCTAAGGAACTGATCATGACCACTATTTTTGAGGGTGAATGAATGACTCAAAGAGTTTTATCTTTGGTAGTGAAACTCAGATCAAATCCATGGTATATGAGTGTGGATAGTGACAATAGATTTTTCTTCAGAGTAGGGATGTATATAAAATCAAGTAGCCAAAAACTAGGTAATATGGGAAGTTTTAATCGAATTATTCTAGCTCCTTCAACTGGTTGAGAGGATTTGTTAAAAATGTGAACTACTCCAAGTACTTTTGAGTTGAATTCTTCAAATAAGTCCTTGTAAGAAGTCATGTGGTGTATGGCTCCAATATCCATGATCTATAAAATATTGGTGGAGGCTACATTGTAGATAACTCCAATGGGTTGCGATGTGGGATGAGAAATTTCATAGCTAGCATATCCTTAATGTGCCTCAATGAATGTTTTAGGATGGTCGAAATATGGTTATATACATGCTCATGTGTTTATGATATAGGTATGCACAAATTGAGCATTGTATAAGATCTTTGGATTATAGTCATCTTCATTTACATTATCTACACTATGCTTTTGAAATTGCTTGATCTTGTGTGTGGTAGTTCAACAATCAATAGCATAGTGCCCTTTTTTGTTACAATGTTTGCACATAATATTTGAGTTTCCAATTCCTTGATAGGTACTAGGCTATTCTATTTGTCCTTGATTATATTTTCCTTTATTAATTTGATGTCATGAGTGTTCATTTTGACCATTGTTATAGAATTTTGTACTTATCCTTTATCTTTACCTCAACCATGACTTTTTTACCTTGACTATTTGAAAATTTTACATCTTCATCCACCTAAAAGTTTGAGTCTCCAAGATCAAAACTAGTGAATATTGTGTTAAAGGTTTTCTCAAGTTCAATGAAATTTTTTGCTAAGGCTTCAAAGTTGAAATTTTTTAAGGTGCCACTAGCTGATAAACTAGCAAGCAAGTTCTTGTAGTTGGGAATTTGAAGACATAATTAAATGAGGAAATCCCATGTGATACATTTATTTTTGAAGTCTTTATCAATGATCTATTTAATAGGGTGAAGGAGGTTGATGGTGGAAATGGAGTGTCCTTTTTGTGTCTTTATTTGATTCATATTTAGGATAAGATGAACATATTTTAAGTCAAATTTGGTGTCAAATTTTTTCTTGAAGACTTTGAGAACTAACCATGCTATGTCATGCTTGGCTTCATCAATAAAATTATGAAGGTGATATTTTATGACAAGTAGGATGTCTACATGAATAAGATCATCATTTATCTACTATTTTTTTAGGGTAGTAGAACTTGTGGGTGGTGTGGGATTTTTTTTCAGATGGTTGCATCATAGGTTCTCAAATTTTACTCTTGTGAACCATTGATCCCAATTATCCTAGCCTTTGATGATACATCCAACATTTTATTTGAAGTTGAAAGTCATTATGACTTGTGATACTATAAATACCTAAATGAGGTGTGTTAATGTGTGAACAAGAAATATATGACTAAGTGAGGTAAAATGTGCTAGTAAATAATGAGCCAAGTGATTACAATGAATAAATGTGATCCACTAGATCTTTCTCACCATCCAAGTAGAATCTCTTTTATATATGATAAATTGTACAAATAGCTGAGTCCTGATGCAATAGAATTATAATGTGGCTAAATCTAAATTACTAAAAAAATAGGTATGTAGCCCAAAATGAAATATTGTAGATGAATATAAAAGCTAATATCTCCAATAGATGAATGTGTAGGCCAATATCTTCAATACTAGATTACACAAATGAATACCAAAGTGTAGGATGTGGAAAACTAGTAACCTCAATCTTATGATTGCAAGTAGGTGAGGTGATAAAATTTGGAGAGGTATAATAAGCTTATCTCAATTTAAGACCTTCACTTGGATGCCCACATACAAATGCTCAATGATGAAATCCAAGTTGTGATGGAGCTCAAGTCCTACCAGTCCTCACCCAATTTACTATGGTCAATGATATAATATCTGAAGAGAAGTATGTGCTCTATTCCATAGATATGATGGATATTGAATTGACTAAATTTTAATATTGATTAAGATATTTTAGTTTTTCAAGCACAGGTGAAAGGATGATCTCTTTCCAAAGGTTTGTGGGTATGGATAACCCCCTTCACTATGTATTCTCATTAATTCCAATTCAGCTTTGACTCATAGGGCCTTTAATGCAAATTTTCCACCACCAAGGAAGTGGCACCCTATCGCGAGGCTCGGTTGCAAAATGAGTCATTGGATGTGTTACTTTTAGGAATGATGCAAATATATGAATCAATTTGCAATGAAATAAAGCAAATGAAAAATAAAAATAGACTTAAAATGCATATGGAGTGCTACTACATTTCTAATGTGATAGTATGTTTGTTAGGTGTGATCCACTAGACCTTGCTCATAGTCCATGTAGAATCACTTATACAAATGAGGGCTATAAGTTAGCTAAAAAAAATGTGGAAATTTTTTTAAGCAACTTATACAAGTACAATGGAGAGGCTAGAAGCCTGCTGTGGTGTAAAAAAATATGGGCAATTTACACAAAGACTGATCTACCTGTATGGCTATTAAAAATAAACATTGTCAGTTTACACAGAGACCATCAAACTCTGTCAGATCCAAATTTTAGATAATATATGGCTGTGTAAAAATGAACACAATCAGTTTACACATGGGTCACCAAACTTAGTCAGGCCTAATTTTGGATACTATATGGCTGTGTAATAATAAACATAGTCAGTTTACACAGAGGCCATCAAACTTGATCAGATTCAAATTTTGGATACTTGTAAACAAAGATACAAGCTAATATCTACAATAAAAATATAATCTATGGAGTTTTTATGAAACTTCACACAACATCCTCATGTTAGATTATATTACATTATTTGGCACATATCAATTTACCACCTTGGGTACATTTCTAGATTAATATTTTATCATAGATTAATGTTTGAGTAGTTACTTTAAGCAAGTAATAAATTCATAAGTGTTAGAATGTGCAATGATGTAAATGTACATATAGTCCACATGTACATGAGTCATAGGATAGGTATATGAAGAGTCATGGATAGAGTAAAACCCAAGTAACATATCTTCCTATATATAGGCCTTTGAGAGTGAGAAAAAAAGAGAGAATGATATCAACATAGAGAGTAGTAAGTAGGTACAATATATTTCTTAATTGAAAAGTCTAGAGTGTTCAAGTCATCCATTATATTGCATTGTACTATTTTTGTGAGCTTTTATTAATGTCATAATACTAAGTTATTGAATAAGTTTATCATCTATTTTCTTGCATATTAGAGTTCCATTACCATATAGTTATCATAGCTTGCTTATTTTACATATTGTGGTTGCATTTCCTTTAATTTACATCCTCAAAACATAAAAATGGTATCATAGCCATGGTATATCAATAGGAAAGAGAGAGCCATAATAAATATTGAGAGGAGATCAAAAATATAATTTTTAGAATTTCTAAAAATTGCATTTGACTAGAGTCTTTCCACAGAGTTGTAGAAAAGCTTGTGAATAATAGGACTCAACATTGATTCCACTAGGTTGATAAATCAACCAGTGAATATTGGTTATCTCTAGATTTAGATTTTATTCCATTACAATCCTAATACTTTGTTGTAGGAAAAGGATATTCAAAGAAAGTTGGGAAGCTATCTACAAAGAGCTAAGAATAATATCTTCTTTGGTATTAATCTAGTACATGAAGCAACAAATAGAAGATCAAATATTTGGAGGTCTAAGGAGAAGGTTCCATTGCAATATTTAAATCTATAGATTTCATAAGAGAGAAAAAGAGGCTAGAGGAGTCCTATTGTATATTGAGGAAGAAGATACTCTATGAGAAGATTGGAGACTGGTGATCTCCATTGAAGATTGAAGACCTACAAATTGTAGAAGGAGAAAACAACTCAATAATATGAAGAGACCCACAAGAGGTCCCATTGAGAACTTCTAGTTTTGAAAGATTGAAGATAGAGAGGGACTAGCAAAATTCCTATTCCAACTTCTAGAAGTAGAATATTTTAGAGATCTAAGAAAAGATATCTCATTGCAAAACTTCCAAAGGTGAAGATTTAAGATATCAAGGAAGGTATCATTAAATTATTGAAAAGAATATTTAAGAATTTATAGATATTGAAGACCCTACAAAAGAGGTCTGAATGAAGATCTAAAAGGAGAAATAAGAATAAGGCTAGGTAAGTCTCATTGAAGGATTTTTCAAGGAGAACTCATTGGAGAAATTTACTAGCAAGGAGTTCCCATTAAAGAAGTTTTGGGACAATTGTCTCCATCCAAGAACAATCCCAAAATAAGAAGGATTTGGTAAGGAGTTTGCAAAATTTTGGAGGAGAATAGTAAAGACCTCAAGACTATCAGAATATTTAGAAGAAGGCCACTAGATTGGCCAAGTTTGAAGTTAGAATTCAATAAGGAGGATTTAGGAGAAATGATTTGGAAGAAGCCACCAAATCTAAGAGAATTGGAGATTTCCATTGAAGGCTATTTCAGATAAAGAAAATTGTTGGTTTTACAATAGAAAAGTGAAGGTTTCTTGAAAGAAAATCTTAGCTGCAATTTGGAGGAGTTTCCTACCAAAATTGTGAGATTCAAGGATAGCCCTTCAGAGGATAAATTGATTGCTTGCAATTTGAAATTTTCAAATTTGAGGATAGCAAGAAAGCAGCAATTTGGGCAACATTAATAGCTTCTAAGTTCTAGATTTTCAAGGTACATCCTGAAGGAGAGTTAAATCCACAAAACTATATTTTTGGGTAGCAAGTTAGAAGAGTTTAAAACTTTTAAATTGGTGAATTAAAAATATGTTTTGGACAGCAAAAAAGACTGCAATTTCATCTAATACAAATCAGCATTTTCGTGAATCTAATCACCAAGGTTTCCATTATCTACGAAGATCATTAAGGTAAGAAACTTTGGTGCAAAAGGTTCATTAATTGAACTTTAGTTATTCAGTTCATTATTAATTTTTATTAAGCATAATATTAGAGTTTAAAAGTTGCAAGGAGAAGGTTGAATATTGAAGTCTTCAAGGGAGTGTAGAAGATATTTTCTTATAAGGTTAAAACCTGCACATCAAAAATAGGATTTAGATATATTTCAAGAGAAATAAGAATATCAACTTCCTATTATCTATTAGAATCAAATAAGACATTACTCTTAAGTGAAGGTTGCATAGATTAAGAGTTCATTAAAAGGAGCAATAAGTAGAACTTACTATTGCATCATACTAGTTATTAAAGGTGCATTAAGTATTTAAGTTAATGTGTAAAATTAGTGCAAAATTTAAGCTATTCAAAAGGGCACATTTATTGCATGATTAAAGTCTTGGATTTATTATTGTAAAGTTAACCAAGCAAAGGAATTATAGAAGATAATTGTCTAGTAAGGAAGGCAACATCAAATCTTTGTTTTCCACCAAGGAGTACAACAAGAAGTTTCCTCATCAAGGAAGAGAGAAAACTTTGAAAAAAAGGGACATTTAAAGATATCAAAGTATAGGTGTGAGTTAAGGTATTTTTCTAACTATTGCAAAGCTATTTGCATTAAATTATTACACTATATTTCTCTTGTCCTATGTAGAAAAGAGAGAACAAAATCCAAAGTGTCTTAAGACACTACAACAAGATTATTATGTCTACAAAATATCCATATAATCAAGTTGAAGGAGTAAACTTCAATTTGAGAAAGAGAGCCAATGAATAAATCAATAGCCAAGTTTCAAGGTGTCTAAAGACACCAAATCCAGTGTCGTTGGACTCATGAAAAGAGCACCTACAAGAGTAACCTGTAGTATCAAATAACCTATGTAAGGTAGCATTACATAAATTGCTAGTACAATGTAAAGTAGGGAAAATAGCACAAAGGATAACAAAGTTCAAGTCACAATAGCACAACATACAAGTTACGTAAAATATCAAGTTGTACACAAAGAGTGCATTACCCAAGCAATAGTTTGGATGAACCACCAGCTAATAGGATAGCTTTGAAGAACCCTAGAACCACCATAATTGGAGTAGAACCACCAACTAATAGGACAATATTAGAGCACCTAGATCCACCATTTACTTGATAAATAACACTGAAAGCCAAGAAAAATAACTTGCATTTGTTGGCAAGAAGCATTGAGAAATAGAAGACGTTGAATGTGGAGCTACATGCATAATAAATGAGTGCTACTTGCCACCTCAAGCTAAGGAATTTTGTGCCACTTGGCACAATAATATAAGGTACCTAAAATATTCTTCATAATTCCTGTGTAGGTAGGAAGCGTCCAGGATAGAAGTAATGCTCATATTGAAATGTTGAAGGCATCATTCAAAGGTTGAAGGTACATAATTATTATGCATTATTTAAAGGAAGAGTGTTGAAGGCTCACCAAATAATGCTTACCAATAATGTAACCTCCATTTTCCACCTACACATTTGAGCAACGTATGTGGCACATAGCTAAAGCATCAAGAGAGGACAAAGGATATTAAAGTGCCTAAGTTGAGAGGAGTGGATAGATTGGAAAGCACGTAAATTACGTAGTGAGAGTGAGGTCAAAGTGCATTTAAGAAGGAAAATAAAACTCATATGACACCCATGAGCAATAAATGCTCTCTATCATACATAGAAGACTAGAATTACAACATCAAAGCTTGGATTGAAGAGTCAAACCAAAATCCAACTAGCATGCACACTTCACATTGCAAGGAAGGTATCAGATTTACATGATTTAATATTTGCTTTCCTTAAGTATAAGGAGTTATAAGCTACTTAATATAAGGTTGAAGTTTATTTATTGCTTAATATTTTTTGTATGATTTGCATTATCACTCTTACCACACTCATCCTCAATTTAGATTTCATCTCCAGTGTCTATAATCCTTATTATGTATTGCATCATCAAGAATGAGTGAGCTGAGGTTTAGCGGGTGCAGTGGGAGTGAGGGTTTGAATTTTTTGGGTAGGAATCTTAGCCAAGGTGGTAGAGGTAGAGAAGGTACATAAGGGGTGGTTGGGAACCTCAAGCATGGATCAAGCGAGGATCCAGAGGAAGGAGTTCAGGTTGTGATAGATTTGGATGCAGGCATCATGCAGGGGCCCAACCCTCCTTAGAAAAACCTCGACAAAAAATATACGAAGGATAATGCGAGGCCCAAGAAGTGGCTATATTTTGTTGAGACTCTTAGAGGAAAAATAAAGGAGGTTCTCTCTCTTCTACCCCTAGTTCCAGTAAATAATAAAATTTTGGCCCCGAAAAGTTCCATGAGCCCTTTTCTTTCAATGGAAGAATTCTCCCTGGTAGGCAAGTTTTTGGGAGGTAGGCTGGACATGGATACTATCAGGGCTTGGGCGACGAGAAAATGGAGACCGATAGGTAGCTTGGAGTTGGTAGCTCTAACTCAAGGGTTCTTCATTATCTATTTTAACAATATGGAGGATGCTAACCGCATTTTAATAGGAGGTCCTTGGTTTTTGGACAAAAGGAGCCTTTTTCTCAGATGATGGGGTGAATATTTCAACCCTAAAAAGCAAAATATTAACATTTCCCCTATTTGGGTTTGTCTCTCGAGTCTACCTGCCAAGTTCTTCAATGAATATTGGTTGTAGGGCATAGCCAGAACTATAGGGGACCTGATCTCCATTGACCATGCGACCTTGGCCAGGACAAGGATGACTCATGCACGAATCTATGTAAATGCTAATTTGGATAATGAATTGCCAAGGTTTGTGGAGCTAGAGTATGGAGAATACTATCAAAAATAGCTAGTAGAATATGAGAATAGACTTGCATTATGTGTAGAATGCAAAAATCAAGGACATATATGCAATCAATGCCCTAACCTGGCAATGAATAGAGAAAAGTAGAAGCAAGGAATGTTATACAGAGGAAATTTTAGGAGTTTCCCTGGCAGAGGTGATAATCAAGCAAACTATGTCTACCAAAAAAAGAAAAGAGAGGGTGCAGGGTCCCAAAAAGACAAGGGAAAATAAGAATTTGTTGGAAACCAAAATACTCAGGTAAGTTCCAATCCTCTAGTTTCAAATAACTTTTCAATTCCATCCAATATGGGAGTAGGAGGATTATCGAAAGACATTGAAGCCCAAAACCTTCAGGCTAACCTTTATGACTCTCTAGATTCCCCATCCAAGTCAGGATCCTCAAACCCTAATGCTAAAATTACTGTAATCCCAATGGGCATCACAAATCCAAACCCTAATGCCTAATCTCTAGAATCCCCATCCAAGTCGGGATCCTTAAACCCCAATGCTAAAAATAATTCAAGCCTAGTGGGCATCCCAAAGCCAAACCCTAATGTTGAAGAACTTAGGAAGAAATTTGAGGCATTGGAAAATAAAAAATATCATCTCCCTAACATCATCACTAGGATCCAGGTGAATCCTACTGAGGGGTCATCCCGTAGACCAAGGGAATATAGGAAAAAATGAGAATATTTGGATGTAGGGGTGGAGATATGTGAAACTCTTCAAACTCAAAAAAATATGGTAGTTTGGTTCTGCAACAAATTGCCTCCCCCTAGTTTAGTCCTAAACAAACCAGGAGCACTGTAAAGTCTCCTATAGATTTTGGTAGTGAAAAAATAAGAGGGAGAATATCAAATGTTGAGAATAAAAAAATTAAAACTGATAATGACATTGCCAATGGAAAATAGATAACCTTGTTTCAACAGGTTATTCCGGGTTTTGAAGACAAGAAATTAGGAAAACCCCCTCAAGGGAGGGGGAGAGGAATAAATCCCAAACAATATAAATGAATTTCCTCTCATGGAAAATGAGAGGCCTCAATGGCCTGCCCAAACATAGGGAAGTCAGTGTAATAAGAAATCAAGTGAATCCAACTATTATCATGTTGCAAGAAACAAAAACTAATGAGATTCAATCAAAAAACTAGCAAAAAAAATCTATAATCAAGGGGATATGGTTTGCAAATCATCCAGAGGATCGTCTGGAGGACTTATGACTTTGTGGGATCATCGGATGGTATAAGGCACCATTATTCATAAAGATGATAGGGTTCTTAGTGTATTATTTAAGGAAATAAATAGCAACAGGTCGTGGATCCTTTCAAATATTTATGCCTCGACTTCAATTCAAGGGAGAGCTCTACTGTGGGAGTACTTAGGCAATCTGACTGAAATCTTCCATAATATCCCCTGGATTCTGGCTGGGTATTTTAACATACCTCTTTACCCTTCATACAAAATGGGTGGAAATGGACCACCTATCAGGAGCATGGATGAGCTCAATGACTTTGTAAACTCCAATATGTTGATGGATGTAAAACTTAGAGGAGCGAATTATACCTGGAGCAATCGGTGGATAGGGTGTCATCTCATTCAAGAAAGGCTTGACAAGTTTTTTCTATCAAAGGAGGTTACAACTATGTTCGATGATTCTACCCTGCAAGCCCTTCCTAAAATTACCTCTGATCATAATCCCATTTTGTTGGAGATCCCTAAATATCTGTCCTTCAAGAAACCTTTTAGTTTTCAATCTATGTGGATCAAAAATTCCAGTTTCAGAGATAACTTAATTCAATGGTGGCAGTAGCCTGTCAGGGGTAGTGCAACTTTTAAACTTGCTGGCAAATTAAATTTTGTTAAGGAAAAGCTTCAAACTTGGAACAAAGAGGTATTTTGGAATCTCTTTGAAAATAAAAAATAGGTTGTTGAAATTTTGAAGATAATTGATCAGAGGATTCAACATGGTGATGCTGATGAAACTACTAGGTAGGAGGAATGGCTAAAACTAGCAGAGTTTCATAACATTTTGGCCTATGAGGAAATCTATTGGAGGAAAAAATCAAGGGATCTTTGGTTTAAATATGGAGATTCAAATTCCAAGTTTTTTCACATCACCACGCTTAGAAACATAAGCAATAACAAGATAAAAATTAAAAAAAAAGTAGATGGTTCTATTACTCAGGACTTAACAAAAATCAGAAAGGAGGCAATAACTTATTTCAATTATATCCTTGATTAGTAATTGTAGTGCAATGAGGAGGCCAAAGATATTCTCTTGTAATACATTCCTAGCATAATAAATGAGGATATAAAACTTAAGCTTCTAGCTCCCTTTTTTGATGAGGAAATTAAGGAAGCCTTATTTAGCATGGAGCCAGACAAAGCCCCGATACCCCATGTCTTTCACCATCATTTCTATCAAGATTTTTAGGACATCGTAAGTGAGGATGTAATTTTTTCTGTCAGAGAATTCCAAGCAAGCAATCATATCCCAAAAGGTCTCAACTCTACTTTTATTTCTCTAATTCCTAAGAAGCAAACCCTTGAATCTATGGCTGACTTCAGGCCAATCAGTGTATGCAATGTTTCTTACAAGATCCAAACTAAAGCCATTACAAATATAATGAGATATGTTCTACCCCACATCATATATGCATGCTAGGGAAGCTCTTTCCAGGGTAGGTCAATTTTGGATGGATTTATCACAATTCATGAAGCTCTGCACTCTGCTCATAAGACTAACAGGTTTGTTTTTGCCCTCAAGATTGATATGAACAAAGTATTTGACAAGCTAAATTGAGGACTTTCTGATTGTTGTCATCCTTAAGTTTGGTTTTCACCACCAATGGGTTAATTTTATCAAAGAATGCATTTCTAAAGCATGGGTCTTGATTTTGGTTAATGGAAAAACTACTGGTTACTTTAAAGTCACAGAGGAATTCAGCAAGGGGACCCTATCAGCCCCATGTTATTCATCATTGTGGTAGAAGCTTGAGGCAGAACCATAAAAATACTTGTAGTTCAAGGCTAATATTAGGAATCAAGGCAACATATCTCTCTAGGTCTATTTATCACCAAAAATTCATTGATGATACCCTTATATTGACTAAGGCATCGGTGGTTGAGGTCAAAATAATTAAATACATCCTACAAGTCTATGAGGATGCTGCTGGTCAGAAAGTTAATTTCAATAAAAGCAAGTTATATTTCTTGAACATCGTCATTCAGAGGTAATGAAGGATTGTAGAAATTTTAGGTTGTGATATAGCAAACTTCCCCACTTCGTATCTTGGTCTCCCTCTTTTCATTGGTTCTCCGAGAGAGTCAATGTGGGACAGGTTTATTGAAAGAATTCAAAAAAACTTGTTGAATGGAAAGGTCATCTTCTATCTCAAGCAGGAAAGCTGACCCTCACTTAGGCCTCTCTTCAGAGCATTCAAGTCTATTTCCTCTCCATTTTCAAAGCCCCTATGAATGTTTTCCAAAAAATTGAGAAACTCAAAAAAGAATTTTTATGGACTGGATCAGAGGAGACAAAAAGGATAAACCTTATAGGATGGACCAAAGTGTGTAGACCCAAGGAAAATGGGGGCTTAGGTCTGAGGAGAATTGATCATATGAATTTAGCTTTACTAGCTAAGTAGGCGTGGCGCCTCATTTTTGGTGAAGAAAATGAATGGACAATTATCATCAACCAAAAGTATCTTCAAAATATGGAATTTCTAAGTGACTCAGTTCCAATCAGAGGTTCTACTTATTACAAAGCAATTCTCAATTGTAAGGAAATCATCAAAAAAGGTTTAAGATGGGTTTTAGGCAATGGTGAGAGGATAAATTGATGGAATGACATGTGGGATAAGGATGAACCACTGACGTAATATCCTAACTTAGCCCAAATTAGAGATATCATGGAAGAACTCATTGGCAAAAAAGTCTTCAATTATATGGTTGAGGACAGAGGCAGAATGAAGTGGAAACAAATAAGAATTCAGGGATTTTAAGTGAAATAAAATGATCTTTGTAACATTCTCGGGTAATAGTTTATCCCCATGAGACCCAAGGAAGATCAAGTGACCTGGTCTCCTACGGAAAATGTGCAGTTCACTATTAAATCAGATTACAAGCTTCTGCTTGATGATGAGGATTTTGTCCTCCAAAAGGACTTAGTTTGGATAAAAAAATTAATTCCAAAAATTGTAGTCTTTTCATGGCTGGTTATCCAAGGAATAATTCTAACAATTGATAATATGATGTGTAAAGGTATGTGTATCACTAATCATTGTTATCTATGTAGGGCTAATTGGGAGACCATTTATCACATTTTCCTTGAGTTCCCTTTTTTCTTGATTGTCCTAAGTGGGGTTTTTCAGGCCTTCAATATTTCTTGGGTTAAACTAGCCATCGTACTTGATTTTTTCGTCTAGTGGCCTTACCCATTTTCAAGCAAAATACTTAGATACATGTGGAAAATTTGTCTCAATCACTATCTTTGGTAGGTATGGTTAGAAAGGAACCATAGAGTTTTTAATGAGTCTATCCATGATCATCAAACTATCATTACCAAGATCCTATACTTTTCCAATGAGAATGTGAACCTTATCCCTTTTGATAGCCATAAACCTCATCTGTAGGAGACCACGATTGCTCAATATTTAAAATTAACCTTGTTAGATGAGTTTGTGCCTAGGGTAGTCAACCCTAGATCCAATGTTAAGTGGTCCCCACCTCCTACGGGTTGTTTTAAGCTTAATTTTGATGGAGCAGCTAAGGAAAATCCTGGTAGAGTAGGAACTGGCGGCATTGTGTGAGATCATAATGGGAATATGATGCTTGTGTTTTTTGAATATTTGGGAACAAGGACAAACAACGAAGCTAAAGCTAGAGCTATGTGGAGAGGCCTTCAAATGACTCAAGACTTAGAAGGTAATTTTATCATAGGAGACTCTATGCATGTTATAAATATCCTAAATAATTGGAAAATACCTCCTTGGAGGATTAAAACAATTGTTGAAGAGTCTAGGATCCTTTTCTAGGGAAGACAGGACAAAAAATCCCAACATGTCTTTTGGGAAGCTAACAAAGTTGCTGATAAGCTGGCCAATTTGGGTGTCGATGGTGATAGACTTTTCAAATGGGAACACGGTGTCCCGAGTGAATTAGAGGAGCTTATTAAACAAGAATGCCAAGAATGATAGTCAAATTTACCAATAGGGAAGGCAATGTAAGTTCAAAGGCTATGAGTATTCACGTCTCTTTTTTGAAATAGACTCACAATAAAAATTATCCGAGCTATCAGTCTTGGTGGATGCTACTTGGAAATACCATAAATACTAATGGGGATAGTCACATGTTAGATAACATGGCTCCTTTTCATATTAGTAATTTGAGGTTGGTTGATAATCATAGGGTAGGAAAGAAATGGCAATATAAGACTTTGAGCCAGAGCCATGTGGACCACCAGATAGCCACCGCCATAAATCTAGCCAATAGGTTCACTTCTCCAAGGTTGATTGGCCAAGATGGGATGTGGTCCCAAAGCATGTCATATATGGAAGAAAGCAATTACCAAAGAATTATTAAGAGTAACTATCAATATAGAGCTTGTGGGATTTTTTTTCAGTACTTTGCTATGTGTGTCTGCAGCTTTTTGTTTCTCCACTATTTCAAGGAAGGGATCCGTGTCTGTTTATTTTTTTGTAATTATGATGCAGGTGTTTTTTCTCGGGGTATACCCAAAATGTTGTATGGGAATTTTCTTTTTGATAATAGGCTATGTGCCTTACCGGATGTAATGGCTTTGGCGACATGTAGATTTTACATATATAGGATCCTTAGTAAGGACATGTTCATCAACAACCTTGGGCTGATTTTTGTAAAAGGTTTTGGGTCAACCTGTAAAACCCGGTATAAATGCTATAGTATCTTATCTACCAATTTTTTTATTTATTTATTACTGCATTGAAGAGTTAAGCAAATACCAAGCTAAAAGAGTTACAAGGCAATTAAAGCAAAATAAGTATATCTTAAAAGATATTACAAATTGCATGATATTTAAACATTAAAATATTTGCAAATATTTAATTAGGAGATATAAGGTTTTCATCATTGGAAAATTTAAATACTACTTTGCAAATATTATTACTTTAAATTTTCAAATTAGGGAGATATAAGGAATACCACATCAAACTTTAATTTCTTGGAATTTATAAAATTGAAATATTGAAAGTTAAGGATAAAAGAAGCAATATCATTGATTGCTTAAAAATTTGGAATTTATTGCTTATACTTGTCTCATATTCATATTAAAGGGACAAAAGGAATCCAACCATAGATAACTTCATCAAATTGAAAAGTGCATATTTCAATAGGGAGAAATAAGGAAAATAGGAGTTGAACATTATATCAAACTTGTCATCCAACCACTAGGGAGACAAAAGGGATTCAACTCAAAGTAAACCTAAAAGCTAAGTCTAGCTAAGTCTACTATCAAAGCACTTAATCTTAGGACATTTAAGGGATTTTACAAAACCTATAAAATTGAAAATTTATTAGCAAGGTTGATCATTTAATTGAAACTAGGGAGTCATAAAGGAGACTAATACAAAGAGTTCTATTGATTGATCATATAATACAAAGGTTGAAGGTCATAATTCAAAATTTTAAAGGACTGAAAGACAAAAAATAATACAATGGATAAATTAGAAAGAGGGACATATCATCACAAGGCACACTACAAAAGGTTTCAAGATCAAGATACATACAATAGACCATATCAAAGATGTGAAATTAGTTCTATTTCAAAAAATTCTACAAGCCAAATTAAAAATAAAATTTGGTATATTGATTCTAGTTCTAGTCATCATATGATAGGGAATCTACAATTGTTTAACTATCTTAAAATCACTAATGATTATATGTTGAAAATTGCATATGGAAAAACCTATCTTATACATGGATATGGGTGTGTAACACCTAGTAAATCATTTCCAAATTTTTTGTTACATAATGTGATGTATGTTCCTGGATTAACATGTAATCTTATTTCAGTAACCAAGCTAGTGGAGAGCAAAAGGATGGTTGATTTTAGATACTTAAATGGATTCAATATGTGTCTCATCATAAATCAAAATGAGATAGAAGCTACTGGATCAATCCACATAAATATGTATACTCTAGACTCAATTGAGACTTCACAAGATATTGTTGTATTTCAAAACAATACTAATGCATTTTTTAAGAACATATTTTAGAAAATGAAGAACCTATATATCATAAGATAAAATGAGGGCATAGAAGATTCAAAATTATTAATATGAGAGGTCAACAGAACTATGGACTACTTGACCATCTACAAACCAAAGAATAAGAAGGACCTGATCAAGATGAAGAATATTTGAAAGACGGAGATCCATATTGAAGACTAAAGTCTTCAATACCCAAATAATATAATATATATGGGTGTTAGAGTATATTACATTATTTGGTACATGTCAGTGTACCACCTTGGGTACATTTCTAGATTAGGAGTTTATCAAATATTAAGGTTTGATTAGTTACTTCAAGAAAGTAATAAATTCATAAGTGTTAGAATGTGCAATGATGTAAATGTACATATAGCCCACATGTACATGAGTCATATGATAGGTAGATGAAGAGTCATGGGTAGAGTAAATGCCAAGGAAAATATATTCCTATATATATAGTCTTTTGAGAGTATGATAAAAAGAGAGAGAAATGATATCAAGATAGAGAGTAGTGAGTAGGTACAATGTAGTTCATTGAAAATTTTGGAGTGTTCAACTCCTCAATTATATTGCATTATACTATTTTTGTGAGCTTTTATTGATGGCATATTACTGAGTTATTACAAAAATTTATCATCTAGTTTTCTTGCATATTATAGTGCCATTATCATATAGTTATCATAGCTTGTTTATTTTACATCTTGTGGTTGCATTTCCTTTAATATACATCCTCAAAGTATAACACCTCATGCCCTCCTTCAACTCAACACATAAATTTGTGGAGGAGAATAGGAGGGTAATGCAATGCTTCTCCAAGCTCAGCTGTAGGAGGGGTAAGAATCTAAGCTATGATACCACTTGTAGCAAGGATCAATGCTATGTGCCCAAGCTCAACCTAATGAAATAAGAAAAAAGGAGCAGATTTTTTACTATGGAGAGAATGAAAAATCACATCTTGCCCTTTGTGTTATGGAATTATCTATTGATAAAATTAATATTAGGGTTAGGGTTCCTAAATCCATATTACATGAAATTCAAATGAACATGAAATTACATTACAAATTAAAATAACCTATTCTAATGAGGTCTTATTAAATCCTCATAAAAAATTATTTGGAACCTAACTAATAAACATGATCTTGTAGCATTAACATGTCTTCATAATGTGACTAGAAAATCAAATGATGCATATAGGGAATAGGAGGATGAACCATACCCTTCCACATCCTAGTAGAGTTAGTTCTGGTTTTACAATGACCCTCATAATATAGATACATTTATGGTCTACCAACACTAAGCCCAATTAGCAACAATACAAAGGGTGTAAAAGGCATAGAAGGGAGTAGTAAACATGTTGATGTATTTAGACCAAATAATGTTAGCTCAAGATCCCATTGATAATGAATGCATTCAGATTATGACAAGGTCTAGAAATAAACCTCTAGAGGTAGAACCTCAAGATATAGAGCTTCTAAAGGTGCATACTCAATCATAATAGGAGTAGAGAAAAGAGAAACCAAAGCCTAAGTAAGCAAAATCAAGCCAACAAGACACAAGGGAACAAGTTCTAAGGAAATTTCAATGTCCCTTAGTTACCAAAAGGTAAATATTAGAAGTAATTGAGTAGTAGTATAAAATGTTTGAGGATCCTAACTAAAAGGATAAAAATATATTGAAAGTTTCTAGATACAACATAGTTGAAGAATTGAATAATACACCTTTACAGGAAAGCATGTATGATGCATTGTTGATCCTCAAATAGATTGATTTGATCAAGGCATCATTGAAAAGTGTCTCTTAAAACAAACTAAAAATCATAGATTTAAATTTGGCATAAGATCAACAAACCCATGGAATGAGTAAGAACTGACCACCCTATTTTTATATGTATCTATGTATGGAAGGGTGGATAGTGCATAATTGTATGGTTGAATCTGGAGCAACCACTAGTATCATTCCAAAGGTAGTCTAGAAATAAATGGGAATGGATTACACCCAATTGAGCCTTGGAATACTATAGTTATATGGTACTTTAGTCTAGATAGTCAGGGTGATCAATGGCATACCCATGGTATTATATAAGGTGCCAAAATGTATAGTTATTCAATAGGTTGTGGTAGTGGACCTTCAATCATACTTTGGTATATGTCTTTTAAGATAATTAAAAACTAATATTGGTGTGTACTTGTCCTTAGATTATTCTCATATGGTCATTTCTCACAAAGGAAGAAAGATAAAAATTAATTTAGAAAATCCATGCTTGTTCCACATTGAGAATATTGAAGAAGATACGGTTAAACTAATTGAAGATAATCCATACTACTTTCAAAATGTGACTAGGGATATGCACATGGAGGATTAGTTATCTTTTAAGGATTTTAATTCTATGATAGAAAGTATACTAAGGACGTATTGCATTACAATATCAAACAATAAAAATATATTGGTCATCTCAAATCAATAGCTCTAAAAAACACAGATGTGGAAGTTGTTCAAAAAATGGGATTACCTAGATAGAGAGCCAATAGAGAAAAGGATGGTTAAGTTAATATTTTTGGAAGAGTAAAAATAAAAATACTATAATAATTTTTGGTATTAACAAGATACTATTAAGCATTGGTTTGATAAGGACAACACACCACAAGAATTTTGGATTGGTGACTTAAAGCTAAAGTGGGATGAGAAAGGGCTAGACTAGGAAATCATAAAAAACTTGACTCCCTATGGTCTACATCTTATAATATTGTTGCAAAACATAAATGTAACATATTTGAATTAACAATAGCTAATAGTCAAGTTTTTCCAATCCTAGTAAATGGCCAACTTTTGAAATATTTTGTATAAGAAAAAGTATGCCAATTGTTAGAAAATATTATTACATTATTTAGCAAGTGAATATCATGTGGTTACAAAAATTGTAGCTACTACTAAATTAAGGTTATTGTTATAACCACTTTGATATATTAAAACATGCATACATTTATCGAATAATATGGATTTTATCCCAATAGTGGTATGAAAGTAAATTTATCCTACTTGAAGTTTTGAGGGTGGAATTGCCTCTTTGGCAATTCTCTCCTCCCCCATAGGTTAAGGTGGTGGTGGTGAAGATTCTTTAGTATAAGGAATAAATATTTGCCTTATTTGTAATAATTTTTTAGTGGACACCATATCAAATTTGATCATTTCATCTATGCATGTCATAAGAAATGGAGGATAATGGCATTAGCTCCCAACTTTTTTTTATGGATGGATATTCACATGGAAAGTAGTCTCAAAGTTTTGTCGAAAAGGGAAAATGCATTCAAAATGCATGAGTCTATATTATATATATTTCCTATCTTAGGAGTGTATATGGTATTAGAGTATGTGATAATAGTGATATTGGATATTGTGCTCACCATATAGGGAGTGGCATTGATGCCAAAAATCTCATGTTCATGCTTGAAACCATTGATTGCACTAAGTAGAGCCTTTATATCTGTCAAGAGAAAGACAATCGAAAGAACAAATAATCATATGATCAAACCATTATCCTTGATCGATCCTAGAAGATCTATACCAATGACACCCATGGCCATAAGGATCCCATTAGAGGCCTTCCAACATATCATATTACTATAGTTATGGAAGGATTAGTGCAACTGGAGCAACGCCAAGAAGCATGTGTATATATGACAATGCCAAAAACTTATAGAAATAGCCCCTTGGCATGATGATAGTATGCATTGATTTTATGGGTTTATTTATGGAAGACAATAATACTATCATCTCATAGGTAAACTATCGACATAAAGGAATCTAAAATACCTAGACAATGGCTACAAAAATATATTTATTTGGAAGAGTTGTCTCCATCTCACCATCTCTAATGTATCTAAGTCCATCATGCAACTTTGATTGCATGACCAGTTGATCCTATATCAAGTCATGGGAAGGTATGAAGGATGCACAAGATACCCCACACATGTATAAATATCCTCATTTATTAAAAATAAGTGCCCATTTATTTTAAGAATATACCCAATGGCATTTGGACCCCCATAGTGTGTGAATACTCCATCATTGAGTGTAAGAAACTATAACCATTAGATGAACATGAGTGGTTTTGTAGATTATGGAGGTACAATTCCCATAAACCATATAAACATGCTTTATGAAGCCAATTGAGGTTAAAAGAGGGTGATTTGCATATGGAATATATTGACATATTAAAATCGATGAAGACGTATCGATGGATATACACTTCCAAGCTTTGATAAGAAAAAATGGTGGGTCCTACATTTGATGATACCTCCAAGAATCTATTGCTTGACCTGATCAAAGGTGGTAGTAAGTACGAATAAGAAGAAAGTACAAATATCATGTATGGTGTTCTGTTATACACCCAAAGATGTAGTGGTGTCCCAATTAAAATCAATGCCTAGATTTTTTTGGGATATGACCTTATAGTGGATATTGAGGGGAGCCAAGTATGTCCATATAGGAATTCAAAGACTATGCAATCATGGAAAATTAGTTGCAACATGTGTTCAAAAGGGACCTTTAATCCATTGAATGCTATGAAGGTAAGTGATGGGACCAAGGGAAGTTTCATATTTTTTATTTATTTATTTTTCATTGCTTCTTCTTGAATGCACGTAAAAAAAGAACCATTTAAAATAAAATAAAAAATTACATATTTCAAATAATATTCCAATCAAAATATTCCATGATCCTTCAAATATTTTGAATAATATTCCTCAAAGAATTTTCTTTGAGGGAAAATTATCTCCACATATTGTGTCATATTTTCTGACTTGCAACTACTGCAATTTTCTTTTCAATTCTCTATTTTGGGATTTTTATTAGGTCTCACATTTATTATAATATGGAGTGCATTCACAATAATAATTGATATTTCTCAAAAAAATGCAAATGAACCTCATAAGGATATTTGTAATGGCTGTAAAAGTCTTGTACAAAGGTGTATTTTTAGTAATGACCAACATCTTCATAGTATAAGAGATGAATTCATCTTGAGGGGGGATATACTTATAAGTGAACTTCATAAGTAGTGATCTACTATTACACATAGTGATTGCAGTTATTGGTTATTCATGCAATCCAATAGGATGAGAATATTACCATAAGGACACTCATAGGTAAAGGATAAAAGTGAGGCTAGACCCACTTTTGCTAAAGTACACTAAGTTTACTTAACTTTCTTAGATCTAGAGGCAACAGTCCCAAAGGTAAACCTAGAGGTGATAGACCTAGAGGAAAACCCATAGGTGTTTATCTAAGAAAGAGGTAGATTAGCCAAATCCAAGAGCTAGAGCAACTAGATTCAAGATCCAAGAGCAAGAGCCTAGTAATATCCCAAATAATGTAATAAGGGGGATTCTAGAAAATATTATTATATTATTTAGTAATTTAATCTCATGTAGTTAAAACAATTATAACTACTACTAAATTAAGTTTATTGTTATAACCACCTTGATGTCTTAACATATGTATACATTTATTGAATAATATGGAGTTTATCCCAACACTAATTTGTATTATAGTGTACATAGAAAAAGTGTAATTAAATAATTTTATTGCTATTTTGAAGAGCAATAGATGGCACTTGACAACACATTTTTAATTGTAAAGAAGCTATTGGCTTGAAAATAAATGGCATTCAAAGCCAAAAGTGCATCAAGCTACTCACACATGCTATAACTATAATAAATGCTTTTGAAAAAATAAATCATACACACTTTTGGAACTAATGATGTTGACTTTTAGACTTAATATATAAAATAAAATCACTATGGCTTCATTTGCACATTAATGAATCAAGAAATTGAGCATTCAAGTGCTAGAGAACCTAAAAGGGAGAACGTAGAGTAATTTCATGAAAGTTGTAGTTTATCACTTGAAGGTAATTCAAGAACCCATGGCTATCAAGAAGAATAAGCTTTAGGACTACATGGTAGACATTCATTATCCAAAGCTCACCATTAAAATAAAAAATTTTAGGGACATAACAGACAAGAAAGTCATTAGGTACTCAAGGGAGAATCTAGCTATGGCTTCAAGGCATTCTCTATTGGCACCATATATGCCCAGGTGTGTGCACCCTTGCTCAAATATAATAAATGTGATATCAAAAAACTATGATGCTAAACCTAGAATTTTTTGCTATTGTAAAAACCAAGTACTCTTTCCTCTCAGACCTAAAAATTTAACACTAACATTTGTAGGTACTCACCTTAAAAAACACCCTAAATATTTGAATAAGGAAAACCAAAGGGCCTACTATGATGATAGTCTACTATCCTATATCAATGAAAAATTGTACCATTGACTCTCCAAACTTATTTAAGGCCCCATTAAAATTATTGACTTCAAATTCTTGCAAGATATGTTTGTTATTAAATATGTATATGGCTACCAAATAGATATGGCATACACTATGAACAACCCTCAAATCCTAAAATATTTTGAATAGGCATAGTACCTTACCTCAGCCATGCATACTCAACTGGTAGAATTTAAAAATAATGAAAATGGAGTGTTTAGGCACCCTTCATACTTGGCCTAGTTGTTTGTATATTTTAAAGTAAACATTTTCCCTAGTTTAAAATAAAGCAAAAAAAAACTACAGGGTAATGTTTTTTCAATGGTGGATTTGACACCAACCCTTAGGACATAAATCCCTTGTATGGAATTTAACTAGATTTTCCTAGGCCTTGATTTGACCAGTATCTATGGAAAACTTGCCTGGCTAACAAAAATAGCAATAAATTATCTCTAAATCCATGAGAAAGAAATTAGAGACTGGTACTTTCTAACGATAGGTACAATGATAAGGGTATATCTTCTTAACAATAAAACCTTCTTGCTTCCATATTATGTTACCAACTGGGTCTTTGGAATGGAATTCTATCAACAAGTGGACTGCATGGATGTAAGTTTTAGATTAGAAGTAAAGAAAGCCTTCACATATGATCTGCCTCTAAACTATGGTCCAATTACCTTGAGGGCCTAAAATAAAAATGAATCTTTAAAACCTAAACTATAAAGCTTTAAATTGAAGGTGGTATACCCCTACCTCCTTGGGTCTCACCCGAAAGCGGCATCCCGTTTAGGATGTTTTCCACAAATAAAAATAAATAAAAAATTGAAGGTGGTACTAGATAAATGGATGTATGATCCAAATGGTATTTATAAGGCTAATCTAAAAAACAAAAATTATAAGCCTCCTACTTTCAAGCATGTCCAAAGGTCAGGGATAGAGGCATTCCAAAATAACATGTAAGGAGAGGAGGTAGGTATATATATGAGCAAAGTAAATAAAAGGCCTCCTTGGAGGAATTTTTATGATGTAGTAGAAACATATAACCCAGTTAATAATAAGAGCTATATCCTAAATAAACAAACGAAAGAAACAATGGAAAATAATAATAAAAAAAATTGTCAGAGGAGAAAATACAAGAATGGTAAAATTTTAGATGTGAGAATGGCATGTAGAAAAAGGGTTTTGGGCTTAACATAGACTATGAATTTGAAAAATTCTATAATGAAAATTACCAAACCTAAGTAGGTGATGATGAGGAGGATGATGCCCAAGAAGAAAGCAAAGAATAATATGATTTGGAGGAATATGAACAAGTAGGTCCAAATTAAGGTAAGTAGGTCCCAAAATAGGTAGATTCAAAAGAGGACCAAGCTACAAAGAAATTGTAAGATTATAGACAACAGGTTGGTATTGCATAAGAAACAAATCTAGGTGAATAATAAAAACTAGAAGAGGTTCTATCATAGTATTAAGAGATTCAATTGCACTCACCACAAGATATCCTATATAGGTATTCATTAGGGGAAGAACTCATAAAAAATATATGTTATACTAAAGGAGGCTTTAGGAACACTTTATCATCCATGTTTGATCCCTTCTATAAAAAACAAATGGAAAATTAATAGGTCTTGGATCTAGCATTTCCCAACCAAAAACAAAAAAGGCTCCCCATATTGATACCTCAACACTTCTAAAACATAGAGATAAATCTAAAGTGAAAGGCTCCCCACTACAATGGTTGGATGAAACAACAAAGAAGGCCAAGAGTCAAGATAATTTTGGTAGCCCAAGAATAGACTAGAGCACAAGGAGTTGGTATGTCTTCTCTTCACCTTAATTCTACTTCTTCTAATCCATCTCCACCACCACCCTCTCCTCCTAATAAACCCTCATAAAGGGTAGTCCATTCCTAATTGCCCATAAATATCATCACTTTGTGACATCTAGAACATGAGTACATATTCAAAAACTCATTACCTCTAAATTTTGAGGGTGCTACTACTATGGTTGAGAAACTCTCTCTTTCTCCATTTCCCCTTATCCAATCCTATATTGCTATTGTTCACTTTTCTAGATACCCAAATCTAAATTTTCTAAATTAGTTATGGTAGGTTCAAGCTAATGCACAAAAATGGATGGATAAGTAGGCACCTCGAAAGGAGCCAAAGAAAGCACCAACAAGAATAATGAGTGTGATGAACATAGCTAAATAAAAATATTCAATAACAACATTTACCCCTACTATAGACAACCCCGTATCAGAGTTAACAACAACAAACTATAAGAGAAGGATGAAAGAGGTAGATGTTGCTTGGATTTCTTTAGGTGATATTGCACAAACAACTCACTCATAGATTGATGTAATGCATGTTAGAGTATATTACATTATTTAGGTACATGTCAATGTACCACCTTGGGTACTTTTTTATATTAGGAGTATATCTTAGGTTACTTGAGGAAGAAGTAATAAATGCACAAGTGTCAATGTGCAATGATGTAAATGTACAAGGAGTCCACTTGTACATGAGTCATAGGAAAAGTATTTAGGAAGAGTAAGGGTCAAATAACCTATATTATTATATATAGGACCCATAGTGAATAAAAATATAAAGAAGTAGAGGAGACATTACTATGGAGTAGTGAGTAGGTACAATGTAGTTTCCATTAGAGTTTTGGAGTGTTCATTTCCTCCATTACATTGCATTGTACTATTTTTGTAACTTTCCATTAATAGCATATTTTAGCATTCTTGCAAAATTCCATTATCTTACTTTTCTGCATATTTTACATCTTGTGATTGCTTTCTCCCATGTCATACATTATCAAAATCTAAAAATACATGTGAAAGGAATCCAAAAAGAAAGCAAAATACCATAGGTAAAATTAGACAATAGAAAACCTAGAAAAATATGTGTATGAGGAGAAAGCTGAAAAGAAGTCCTACAACTACAAATACAAAAATTGTATAAAATCCTTTAGGAAGTTCCAAACCTAGCTCACTTGAAAAAAAGAGATGAAAATATTCAAGCCCTAGAAGAAAATTTGAGGAATTTGCAACTGGATCTTGGTGAAGAAAATTAGAAAGTACAAGCTTCTGAATTCTCTAGGGATGATTTGGTGTAAATTAAAAAATATAATTAGAGTAAATGTTTAAAGGAAACCATGCATATGCATATGATTATAGAGTGCTTAAATTTTAGGTTATAACTTTTAAAATTAGTATAAAATGATTTTCAGATCATATAGAGTTCAATAGTTGTAATGCTGCAAAGGTAAAAAATATTGTAAAAATTTTAGAGAAAATATCTTATTTATAGTTGGTGGTATTCAAAATCTAAGACCTAGCTCATGGGATCATAGATGGTATCAAGTGGTGTTGTAGGGATAGGAGCACTCTATGTAATTAGGTACAAAAGAGGATAAAATAATGCCTCAATTGAGGGACATCATTAACGTTGGTTTTCCTAGACTCTAGGATGAAGAAAATTTTTATACCAAGGAGCAACTCAAGACCCAATTTAAACTTGTGGGTAGCAATGAAGAAGAATTTAATCAATGGTTGAAACTTGCTAATGAAAGTATATATTTTAAAATTTTTGGTAAGATGGATACAATACATGGTAAGGTACAAGAGTTGGAAAAGATATATCTAGAACCTTCATACAATAAGGTTTATCAGCTTATATCTATACACAATAAATCCAACTGATTCTATCTCCCATAAAAGAAGGCTTGGAAAAATATTGGTCAAGTGATACTACTCTGAAAAGACACCTCAATTACCCAGGTTTTGTAGGTGAGTTGGAGAGGAGAGGGCAATCCTCCAAGGGAGGTCCCAGGTTCGAATCTCCACCCTACCAAAAAGCTGAATTGGGTACCCAAAATCCAATTGATAATGTTGGTGCGGGCAGGTCGGGTGCGACTCCCGGGTGACTTTGACGGTGTAGAACCCCTTGTTCGTGGTCTCTCAGACCAAGGCAGCCCCACAAGGGGTTTTCGCTTTAAAAAAAAAATACACCTCAATTGATCAAAGAGGACTAGGAAAAGTGTTCAATTATGGAAGATAAAATACATGAAATACAAGGTGAAACCTATAGAACTTAGAAATATTAATCCTATTAGGTGTTTTTCCATTCACCCAATTTTTTTCCGCTCCTCATTTTTCTGCATAATTTCACAATTTTTTTTTACTCTATTGCCCAATGAATAAGGCTCTCTGGGTTCTCAATTTTACGAGTGAAAATATCCAAGAGTTACTAATAGTTAGTAAGACCTCCTTTGGTTATTTAATCATAACTAGATGTTAAAGCAAAAGGTTTTTATGACTAGATACATCTTAAACACACCCCATCTAAAATATCTATTTTTTATACCCTCAAAATTTCTTCTACCTATCAAGATATTCTAATCAATATCTTGAGTGAAAGCATAGTTCCTCAAAATATCAATGGTTATAATTTAATTTTCATAATTGAATTAATTGGAGTAAATCATACCAACATATCCTATTTATGATGATTTATTAGGTCTATAATTTTATTGTAATATATATTTTATTCCTGCATTTCAACTGCAACCCTCATGATATATATGTGCATTTTGATCAAAAATGTGTATGTTTTAGTATGATCTTTAGATAAAAATTATCTATAGGCTTATATTTTGAATGGTTGCAATTTTACATAAATCATGTGAAAGTGTTGTGTTGTTAACAAGTAAATGCTATAGGTATTCATGAATACTACTACAAAATAATATGGCTGAAACAACCTATAATAGAATGCAACTAAAGCAGCCTACGGGTGCAGTTGATTAAAACTAGCTACAAAAGGGCACTACTGAGACCGTCTACAAAAGAAGGCAACTGAAAGTGGCTATGGAAGAATGCTACTAATACAGATTACAAAAAATAGTTTATTTTTAGCTGATTTCTTTTCTCTGCAATAAGACCACGCGTATTGCCAACTCGATCAAATATCGCATGAGCCGTTGGAACAATCAAACATGAATAATTTATTATTCTTTATTTGGGTCGACGTTATAATAATTTGTTATATAATTTGTTAAATGGTTATGATTATGCATTGTAATAAATTTATCCCTTCCTAAATAAAAGGACAAAGTTATTTGTAATAGTCCAAAGTAGTTAATAGACTATTTAAATTATAGATTATTTTGTTATGTATTTTGAGTGGCCAATCTAAGTCCGTTTAACATGTAACAAAAAAGAGGTTGAAAATTTCTATTGAGAGGAACGATGTAAAATTATATATTACAAATTCAATATCTTAAAAAAGGTCCATTCCACACAAATACGTAGGGATTAATTTAACCATGTTACATTGTACAAGGTGACATGAATATTTGAATAAAAGAATAAATTAGCATCAACATATTTCTTTGATGAGTGTGGTAATGAAATTTTGTATTTTCATGCTTTGATTGTAGTAGCTATAGCTTCATTTCTCTTCCTACAATTATGAATTAGAAAACTATAAATTATTTTAATGAATATAAATTACTGAAAGTAAAGTATGGTAAAAAGGAGGAGATATTAATACTGACCTCGAGGAGGCATGGCCCACTCCAAAAGGTTAGTCCCTAGATATCTTCCTCCTAAAGTACAGTAGATATAGTTAGAACGTAGAAAAATATTAGAATATAAATTTTATTAAATTGCATATTACAGAATTATAGAACATATTAAGATAGATAATGCATCATTAAGATCATAAAAAATGAATCCATAAAACCTAGCATAGTTCATAATTACATCCCTTAAATTGAGTATATTTTTAGTATTTTTTAGTTATTGAAAACTTTATTTTATGTAAAGAAACTAAGAAATGGAATAAAAATCAATGGTTAGAATTATGGATATCTATACGGGATAACTATTCTTTAAATCTAATCCTAGTTTGACAATTAAGTGTGAGACATTACAACTTGAGATTTTGGCACCATTGTTGAGGAGAATAGTGTCATAAGTTCTATTTGGAGACTGTTGTATTGTGTGAGAAGAAGGTTTTACCTACATGTAGGTCAATAGTGGCACAAGAAGTTCCACTTAGTGTCTTCATTTCAGCATTGCCAGGTTTCACTTTCTTGGTTTTATTTTTACTATTTTTTTAGTTAGCATTTAATTTCAACAAGTTATTTTCAAAATTTATGGTTGTCACATCTTCAGATTGGAAACTTTTTACATGCATGCAAGTCAGTGGTGTGACAATATCATACTAAGTGTTTCTTAAAACCAAGTAGTAACAATAATTTAGTCTTTATTTTTTGAAAATTATTTTTAGCATTTTGTGGTTATTACATTTTTTGTTTTGGAAACTTTACTTGCATGCAAGTAAGTGGTGCGACAAGATCATATTGAGTGTTTCTTAAACCAAAATAGTGGTAAATTTCCTTATGTTAGTAATTATTTCAGTATTTACGTGGTTGTTACATCTTTTTTTTGGGAAGCTTTACTTGCATGCAATTCAGTGGTGTGACAAGATCAAACTGAGTGTTTCTTAAACTAAAGTAGTAACAACATCTTAATTTTCCTTGTTGCATTAAAATTGACTATTGTAATTAAGATCTGATTTTAATAGTAGTAAGTTTGCTTCTTTTAAAAGTAAAATTTAGTTTTTGTGAATTGCATTTTTTTCAAAAACAAAACAAAAAAAAAACTATTGAAAACTGAAAAAAAAAAGAGAAGTATATGTTGCTAATGGTGGAAATTTGCATTAGTTAGTTTGCATTAATAGACCTCATGAGAATATTTCTAGAACAAGAAATCAACCTACTTTATAAAAAAGAAATAGGTCCATCTTGGGAACAGTGGAACCGTCTATGGGAACACCTTGATGTTATTAGGAAAAGGTCAAAAGAGTTGGGAAAATTAAAAGGATCAATATAACTAAGGCCCTAGGTACAAATTATCACTCATCCTACTTTGACCTATTGAGAAATTATGAATGTTGGTTAGGGGACATGAGATCAAGCGTAAAATCATATAAATATCCTTGGAAGCATTACTTTGAGGATTCCCTTGTTGTTCATAACTTTTTGGTAGACAGAAAATAAAGAGGTGAGTCTATAATATAATAGAGATACCACAAAGCACCTAGGATTATGTGCTTTAGAGAGTCGTATCAAGACTTACATTTTGAAAATCCTAATGCTATACAAGGATAAGCTTTTATTATCCAATTGATTTAGATTTTAAAACAAGATTTTACATTTGAAGGAGAACACTATATGACCCCTGAATAGTTAGATCCAATCAATGATATCCTTAAAATTTTTAATGAGGAGTGAATGATTTTGTTGCAAAACTTAAAAGTTCTATACATTTATGAGTAGAGCTAGAGATTCAAAAGGAAGGTTTATCAAAATTTATGAACTAGAGAAGACCTTTAAAATAAAATCTAGTAAAAAAATTGACATTTATAAATCAAAGGAAATTAAGATTGCAGTCCAAGCAACTAAGGATTCTTCAACATCAAAAGAACAAACCAAGTTTTCATTAACTCTAATAGAACAAGATCCTGAAATATTTCTATTACCAAAACCTGAGTGTGATAATCATATAGTGTTGGAAATATTGAGTTGTCATTGATATCAAAGGGAGCATGGTATTCAAGGTAGAAATATTCTTCTCAGGTTGGACAATTATTCAAGGCAAGGTATATCTCAAAGCAAGGAAAATTATTTTAAAGAAAAGGATTATAATATTTAATTTAAATATTATAAATAAGGACAAAGAGGTTTAAGAGTTACTTGGAACAAAGTTGATTGGGCCAAAGGTTTAAAAGAGAAGGTAAGGTTTAAATATTAATGAGAAAGCAAAGGTTTAAAAGAGAAGGCAAGGTTTAAATATTAATGAGAAGGCAAAGGTTTAAAAGGGAAGGCCAAAGGTTTAAATTTTAAAAGAGAGAAGGCCAAAGATTTAAAAAGGTTAATATTATAATATTATTTAATATTATAATATAAGGTTTTAAAAATATTATGTTATAATATTTATTTTAAATATTATAACCCAAAGGCACCAATGTTCATGAAGGTTTTAATAAAGTTTTGAAAATAATTTTCATGAGCCGACTTGGACAAAACCTTTTCGAAGCATATAAATACATTGTTGATTTCCACCTTTCAAAAAATGCAAGCACTCGAAAGATAAAATATTTCTCATTATGATTTATGTGAATGGTAGAGAAAATAACAGTGAAATTTTCAAGGTGTGCAAGTGCCAAACAATGATAAATATGTATGTGCGCCTGATACGTCTCATTCGACAAGGGTGGCCCAACAATTGTTGGCTTGCGTGAGCACTATTGTAGTGAAGGTTTTGGGGTTGAAACCCCCTGATGCCATTTTTTTGTGTGTGCTGAGTTTGGGGATTAATGTAGAGGACAGGGATAAAATTAATGCACACCCCTTTTGTGCTACCTATTGTGGTAGTGTAGCTGATTAGAGGTGCTTATGGAAGCGTTGCATCTTGGAGGTCACAATTTTGATTCTCAGTGGTGCATGAGGTACTTAAATTTTTTATTTTGAATTAATTTAAGTTGAGTGGGTCATGGCAGTGCATAAGGAGTTTAAATTTTTTATTTTAAATTAAATTAGATTGAGGAGGAGTTATAAGGTGTGTTATGTTTATTTGAAAATTGTATTTTGTAATAGTGTGTGAAGGAGTTATTTTTGCATATCTAAACAAGGAGATATAAGGTGTAAATGTGATTGATTTTTAAATTGTATTGTGCATATTAAAAAGGAGTTCATAAGTGGATGATTTAAAATCTGTGCTAGAAAGTGAATATTACTAACCAGATTTTTGAAGGAACAAAAGGAATCTATTTTTGTTAAAGATAGGTTTGGGAGGCTCATCATCATTGTGGCAGATTCAGAGGTATGGAGATATAATACCTTTCTCAAGGAGGTTTTGGTTGAAAGAATTATTCTTGTTGTCATATAATTGGAGGTATAAGGAATTAATGGATGTGCATTATTTTGCTTGAAATTGAGGATAAATGTGCAAATATATATAAGAAAACTTATGCATTGGTTTTGAATGAAATTGGAAATATATGTGCAAAGGTTTGAGAACAAAGTTGTGTATTAGTGTTGAATGAAATTGGGAATATATGTGCAAGGGTTTGAGAATAAAGTTGTGCATTAGTGTTGAATGAAATTAGGAATAAATTTGCAAGAGTTATAGATCATATTTGTGAAGCAAATTTGTGCATTGGTTTTGATTGATTTTGGGAGTACATAAGAAGGTCAATCATCAAGTGCTAGACTAGAGCTATATTTTGAATGCAATAAATGTGAGACATGTGAAAGCAATAGACTTAATGAATGTGAAAGAACATATTGAGTATTTGTAATGCATATCATTCTTTATATGTTCATGAAGAAAAATAATTTTGGGTAGAATATGTCTGAATTACTTTAGTCAAAGAAAGCACTTTTGGGAAGGGTATAAGCATTATTTGTATGCAAGATTTATAATTATTTGAGAAGTTTATATGAGCAAGATTGAGGAAGGTTTGAGTAGTGATAGTGGGCACATTTGAGCAGGTGTAGTGAGAATATTTGAGCAGACTTGGTGTAGATTTGAGCAGAGTTGAGATCAAGTTTTGGAGTAGATTTAAGCAAGCCTTGTGCATAGGCTTGGAGTAAATTTGAGCAAGTCTTGTGTAAAGGCTTGGATCATATTAGAGTAGAGGGGGTTATGGTCTTATATGGATAATAGGTCCACAAACCAGAGAAAATGGGATTGGTGTATCCTATAGATAGAGATCCATGAACCAGATTAGAGGGGATTGTTGTCTCCTATGGATAGAGGTACATGAACTTGAGCATAGGGGATTGGTGTCTCCTTTGGGTTGGTGCCCATAAAAATTGTAATAGGGAATTGGTTCCCAAGATATTTTTTGATAAATTTATAATAAATATTTCTTTGTGGATGTAGCCCACATTGGGTGAACCATGTTAAATCAGTGTATCTCATGTGTGTGATGATCTATGTGTTATTTCATTATTGCAATTGATAATATTGGATAATACTACTTTGGAAAGAAAAATAAAAAGTTTTATCTTATACTATTCACCCCCATCTTAGTACAATATTGTGTTCTTCATATAGATCCTTCCACTATCTTTTCTAATCTTATACTTGGTCTAATCCTAGAATTCCTTCAATCAGTTATGGATTGCCATAATAGTGAATAGGGAAGGAAGCCAAAAGAGAAATAGGAAAAGAAATAATGATCATAAATAAGTAGAAGAAAACTAGAGGAGAAATAGGCAAATAAAAACTTTTGTCTTTCCAATTCCTTCTCCAGATTATAGGATAACGAGAGAACCAAATCCCGTATCTATTGCTATTCTACCTAACTTCCATGGTTTCAAGGGGGAAAACCACCCTACCGCGTGTAATTCCCAAAATGTTGAATCCACAATAGAGAAAATAATCCTTATGGGGTGAGCTACGGGGGTTGTGTTGTTCTATACACTTAGTTCTAGGGGGAAGGGTTCACCAGGAATGGTTTAATGAATTGCTCCAAGTCCATAGTAATTTCAAGAATATTTGATGTATGAGATTCAAGACAAGCACCTAGATTTGGCCTTTCTAGATCTATGTTATAAAAGATAAATGACAATGCAAAAATGTAAAAATGTAGGAATACAAGAGCTAACCCTAGAATGATTCTTTCTTTGAATGCTTTCTAACCTAGGGTTCTAAGAAAACAACCTTTAAGCAAGGGCTCAAGATAAATGCACAAACATGATTAATCCTAAGTGCACACTATATGCTATTTAATATTTCAAATGCCTAGAATTAGTTAAATATATTTCTATAAAATTAGATCTAGGGTTTACAAAAAAAATAAAAGCACTCAACAAACAAACTAAAAGACTAATCATAATACTTAGCTTATCTGATGATTTATCCTTGCTTTTATCCCTTTTTCCAATGCTATCAATAATACATGTTCCTTTAATATAACTTAACAAACACTTGAAAATGGGAATAGCATTAGGGGACCTGCTTAGGCTACTATATAACAATACTTGGAGGCACAACAGTCAAGCCCCCTAGGTCCTTTTAGCTGAAATTTGATAATTAAAAGTAGAAATTGACCTTTGAAGAAAAGTAAACATAATATAATACAACATAACAGAATGTAGAAATCACAGAATAAAATATGCCACTATGCTCTAGATGTAGTCAAGATACAATAAAAAATGAACAAAAAATTACCCCTAGTTTTGGCACACGTAAAATAATGCCCCATAATGGGTAGTTATGATAATGCAAGGTGAAGTCGCACCCCGCAGCAGGTCGGGTGTGATTTCACATAAATTATACAAAAAATAAAAGACAAGTGCAGAAGCTTGATCACATCATTCAAAAAATCTAATTATGCATGCAAAAGAGTGAATTCACCTGGAAGAGAGTGCATAAGCAAAACAGAAGGATTTTAGATCTCCCAAATGGTCAATCTCTCCTTAGGGCTCCAACAAAAATCCACCAGTGAACAAAGAAAATCTAATTTAGTAGACAAGTAATAAAACTCCACACTTCAAAGTTCCTTGCAAAAGAAGAAGAAGGATGCATATCGAACAAAACACTTTGCAAGAAATACAATGCAAGCAATAAGTCATCAATTGTCAATTATATAAGCGTGTGTTAACTTGTTTGTGAAAAGTAAATTCAAACCCTCCTTATATAGTGAATTTGAAGATGGAAAGGGTGGGAAAACTAAGGAGGGCCAACGTAAAAGATGCCAACCCTAAAAAATTAGGGTTTTAATATTTCAAATCCTAAAAAGGTAAAATCATGTCCTGTTGAGGCTGATTATGATATCACAATGTGAAGTCATGCCCCGTTAGGGATCTCGCATGATTTTGCATAGTGAGGGAAATAAGAAAAATAGGGGGGAAAACCTTGTCCTTGCCCTAGGAAATTCTAAGGGGTCCCTTAGAGGGCTTAGGGAATATTTCCCACTAAAGTGGTTCAATTTTCTATGTCTACATTTTCCCCCCTCTTTGACACATTTATGGACTAATAAATGTGTCAAAAAAATATGTAAACACTTGTAGACAAAAGACAACAATAAAAAAAGGGGTGGTTGGTTTATAAGAAAGGGATGGTAAAAAAATAGTGTTATTCTGAACACTTTCATACTTTGCATGCAAATAGAGGTATTAGGGACATTAATTCCTTTAAGGCCAGGGTGACCCCTTGAGTTTTATGAGGGAAACATTCCTCATAAAAAATTGAAAAGGTAGACTCAGAAGAAGAAATGAGAAAAACTAAAAGGATAAAAAGTGAAAAGGGGGAAAAACCCTAATTCATTTTAGCTACATGAAGGAGAAGAAAGGAGCTATAGAGAAATGGAGGAGATGGCAATACTGATACATCATTCAGTGATCATGAGGGGTGAAGCCGACACATAAGAAGAGCGGGCATAGGTAGGGTCAAAAACCACTTCTTGCATTTCAATATTCCAAAATTTTCATGCATTTTTTAGCGATGTTTTATCAAAACTAGTGGATTTACCATGTACAACCCAAGTGTGATCTCGCATCCTGGCCGTGATTTCACCCTGTATAGCAGCATAAAAATCGTGCTTGGCAAAAATTGACTAGACATGATTTTGCAAAAATGCACCTAGCAACTACCGATTCCACCATGTAAAATAAAAAAAAATATGTGGAATTTTATTGTGCCATGAATTTGGATTGATTTATAAATAAATTAATTAATTTTAATGTATTAATTTTTTAATTAAATTTATTAATAGAACAATTCTTATTTTGTTGTTATTGCATCTTAGGGTACTCGAGATCCGTGAGTGGAGAGCAGACTCCCTGGAGGTGGAGCTAGAGGTACTCAAATAGGTATAGAGGGATACATTAGCAGTGGTGGGGCTAGACCACCTGGATAGACTACCTTGGATGGAGGCAAATAGGGCTCTACTGATAGCACTAGCAGAGAGGTGGTACCTTCCGATTACCCATGATAGAGATGACCGTCACATTAGAGGATGTGTGGTGCATCTTGTGCATCCCCATTAGGGGGAGAGAAGTGTACATAGTACAAGGGACCAATAACCTTGCAATGATTTTTGAGGGGTTGGATCCACCAGGTGTAGGAGAGCACCATAGTTGTAGATGACCTAGTGGGGTGGTATGGGGTAGATCCATTGATGACCATGCTTTGTGGGGTGTTTGCAGGCATGCTAATATGCCACACTAGTAGGTGACATCTACCATGGATGATGGTGGGTGTAGTGGTAGACATGCGAGACTAGAGAGTTAGGTTTGCATGGGGTCCATATGTGTTGGCCTATTTTCACAAGATGTTGTACAACATCATGTACAAGTGGTATACAGGGATAGTGTGTACGAATTTGCTCTATGTATGGAGCTAGAAGTACATAGCGATGTAGATACCAGATGCACTATCAAGTCCATTACCCAATCTGGAGCAAACAACAACATACAGATGGCCTAGATCCCTAGAGTAGGACACAAGGACCTATGTCAAACATCTACCACTAGCGAGGTAGATAGTAGACGAGTTGAGGGAGGCTAAGATAGTATGGTGACCCTAATATCTACACCTAGAATGGGCTGAGGATATTATATAGCTGGTGAGGATTAGGAGGATCAGGTGTATTATGAGAGAGAATGGGGATCCAAAGGTCTTTACGTTTGATTGAGTCCTGAGGCAATTCAAGATCTTGCAAGACATCTCAAACCTAGGGGATCACTGGTACCAAAGAGTCTACCGAGACCCAACAGGGGTAGGAGGTAGACCCAAACTAATTAGGTGGGCTAAGGAGGACCATATGATCCTCCTTATGTGGATCCCAGGGTGGATGATGCAGGAGTGGCCTTTAGCTACTGGAAGTGGTACATAGGATTCATACCACGTAGGGTCTCCCCTCTAGTTCCAATACATAGGTGCTAGGTGATGGGCTTGGGCATGCAACAAGCATTCTAAGAGGTAGCTCACAGGGCCATATAGAGGGCTCAGTAGGGACTAGTAGCCCTGATACAAAGGTAGGCTTGATTCAATATTGATCTAGTTATGGATAACAATAACACTGATAGTACTAGGGAGATAGGGGCATCTAGAGTTACCCCTTAATGTGGAACAACAATCACAAGCACAAGGAAAAGAATGACAAACCAAAAATTGAGTTTTCATTGACAACACAGGCCTATAAATAGGCAATACATCACATATTTTGGATAAGGATGCATTCAATGTTTTCGGTGCACCTTATCCATTACAACAACCATAATTAAAAATACATGACCATTAAAAGATAATGGTTTATTACATAAAATGTACCACACTTAACACACCTAATCCCTATCATTCCTCCCCATTGTAGAAGCATTGGCCTCCAATGCTTTCAAAAGATAAGGAATATGGTGTGACTCTCGAAGGCTATGGAGATGCTCCAAAATGAGGTGCCATGTAGATGCAATATGGACTACCAATATGAGTATATATGAATGGCAGTGTCTGATATACCACCAAATGTTGAAAGTCGTGCAATGTGAAGGAGGTAGGATATAGAATGGTGGGAACCAAACAAAGATTTGTATGAGGAGCTACAACTAGAGCAAGATCATGAGCAATATGAAGACATATGGGTGCAACAATAGGAGCAGGTGCAGGAACCGTAGGAACAACTATAGTAACAATTGGAATGGTAGGTACAATAGGAATAAGAGCCCAATGTAGGTGTTGTGAAGTGGAAAAAATGACTCATGGATGAATGTTCGTCTATTTTGATATGCTAAAAATTAAAGCAATGGGTCATGCCATCTATAAAGTCATGTAAGCCTGATGTGTAGTGTGTGGAACACTACAAATAAGAAAATATTTGTTCTCATGTTGTAAAGTTTAGGTGTTGTGATAGGCATCATAAGTGTCTTGCTTGTCATACAAATATGGCTTACCCAAAATAACCCACAACATTCCATTGGTGTCACATCATAAGTGACCCTATCTATGAAGTTAGGACCAAAAGAAAAGACAATTGAACATGTATGTGTGATCTATAAAGTTTTGTTATCATCCCTCCACCCAAGAGTGTATGGAAATGAATGAAATTTGGTGGGTATTTTAAGCCTATCAATAATGGACTGTGCAATCAAATTTTTCTACGAGCCATTATCAATGATATAGTCTACAATAAAATTATGCAACAAATGTGCATGTGTTACAAAAAAATGATCACGATCATGGGCTATGGAATGATGATGCATCAATGTGACATCATTCAATTTTCCCCTCAACTCCTCATATATCTCTGCCTCACCAGTAGCCTTGATGGGGTTATCAAATGTTCCCTCATTAGACTTTACAATGAGATTCTTCTTGTTAGAATTTTGTAACTTGGGACATGTAGATTTGTCATACCTTGGCATTTTATAATAGCAAAAAAATTACTAAGAGGTATAAGAAGAATGAAATATTTTCTTAGAAGCATGGGAATTATGAGAAGCAATATTATTAGAAGAAGGGGAGAAATAAGAAGAGTGCCTTGGTGCTTGGTGTTGTTTATGAGACTCGTTTATGGATCCACCAGACGAGTAGCAAGGACTGTTGTGTTGTGCAATGAATTTATCCTCCATAAGATGAGTATGGTTGAACACATCATCAAGTGTGACATACAGAGTATACTTAAACTCCTAAAAAAAATGTGTGTGAAGCCCACTCTTAAACTTTATAATCATAGATGATAGAATCTATAGGATCAGCAATGTGCAAAAAATACGTAATATGTTGAACTGATACACATAATCCTGAACTAACTGATTCTGTCCCTGGAAAATATTAATCCAATGATTCTACAAATTGACATCATAATAGAATGGATAAAAATATGGTCTTCAAATCTTTGACCAAGTCATCCCATTTGATAATATTACATTCAGTTACCAGGACTTTAGCCATGCCAAAAAGTTTCAACTTGGCAAATGAAACCTTGTCATCCTCCACTGTTTAACTATAGTCGAACCATGTCTCCATGTTGAGGATCCAAGTATTCAGAACATTAGGATCTTGAGAGACTTCATAGATGTGGACTTCATATTTGGCATGATATGAGGACTTGAGTGTGACATTTTAAAATTTATTGATTCAATAACTAACTACGACGATCAAGGTAGCATACTGATTAGCATATATTTCAATAAATTTTTTGGCTAAGGCCATGTTTGTGGCCATATATCTAGTGCGATCCAGGAAGAAAAGCCAAAAAATGAATTATTTGGGACACAATTTGGGAGATAAAATAGGGGTAAAATAAAAAAGTACCATGACAGATGTATAGATATCGAAATGAGCTTTCCAAAAAGTATAGGCAAGGGTATACTTAGACAATTAATGGCCCTATAAAAATGAAAAATTGCAAGAGAACTCCCAAAATAAGAAACCAGTAAAAATGCAATTTTTCAATGGTCAATTGAATTGGCAAGTATCCACATCATTAAATAATTGTAATTGGGCAACCTTCAAGGACAATGACATTAAATTTTTTTCAATGGCTATCGGTGGGCAACAACATCCAACGACTATTTTTGAATGGCATTAATTATTGGCAAGGACAACAACATCCAATGACTATTCAATAAAGGAGGGCAACACTGATTATGGAGTGGTAGCCAGATGATGGAAGAAAATTTGACCAAGACACGATTTGGATGGACTGGTGATGGACGAAAAGCTACAGTGAAAATAAATTTCATCAGAAAATGAGCATTGAAAAATATTTAATTTTTTTAGTGTAACCTTATAAAGTGAATTAAAGACGATACAAGATCACCAAAATTAAAGTCTCTTAAATGGATTTTGTTATTGTAAGCTTGTTTTAGGTGCTCTTGATAAATGCAAAGGTACTCAAGAGCATTCACGTGACGCTCATCAAGTAGCATCAATTGATCTATGTGAGCTTGTCATGCAGTGTCATCATCGATGAACTCTTTCAATGTGATGTGCAACATTGGAATCTCCAGCTCTAGGGGTATAATGGCCTCAGTTCCATATACTAGTGAAAATGGAGTTGCCCTAATGGGTGTCTGAATGCTAGTCCTATAAGCCCATAATGCAAGGGGAAGCTGGATGTGCCAATATTTGTGGTGTTCTTGTACCATATTTTTCAAGATAGATACCACTATCTTATTTGAAGCTTCAGCTTACCTATTTTCCTATGGATAATATGGAGTCACAAAATTGTGTTTGATCCTATATTTGGATGTTACAGCCCTCGCAGTCTTGTTCTTGAATGACATTCCATTATCTAAGATTATTTTGGATGGTATCCCAAAATGACTTATGATATTGTTTAGTATGAACTCATCAATACATGCTCTAGTTGTCATTGTTAACAAGAATTGCTTCCACCCATTTCGTAAAGTACTTAGTAGCCATAATAATGAATGTATGTTAGCCCGATGATGGAGGAGATATCTTATCAATTAGATCCAAATCCCACTGAGCAAATGACCAAGCTAATTGAATGGGCTATAAGGCCTATGATGGCAAGTGCACAAGATTAGCATGATACTAATTTTTAATGCATTTCCTGACCTACATATTGCAATCCTTATTCATAGTGGACCAATAATAGCCCATTAAAAGGATGCTCTTGATGATAGACATGCTGCTAAAATGTCCACTACACGTATCGTTGTGAGCCTAAAAAATTTCCCAAGATAATTCTTGGGGGTAAAGATAATGAAGGAGGACTCCATCGTAGCTTCAACAATATAGAATGTCTCCTAACAAGATATAATTTGTTACTTTATATTTAAATGTGCGTCTCAAAACACATGACAATACCTGAGAGATCATACCAAGCTTTAGGAATTCATGTATCTATGACATTCAACTCTGACAGACCTCAACCTCAACTATCAAGATAGCATGTTCCCCCTATGGTTTAAAATTTGCAAATGCAGACTGGGAAATAACCTTATGGTGAATGGTAATAACATTCCTTGTAGGACCCTACAAGATTAATGACCCCTAAGGCTCTCTCTTGATAAATTCTCTGGCTCTGTAGAATGATTCATGGTTCGATTCTACTTGAATCATGTTGATTGACTCTTTGTTATCCAAAGATTCATGCTACACGGTAGAGTGTGATAATGTTTTTACATGGATGGTAGTAAAATTGACAGATGGATTCTAAGAGATTAAATATCCCAAAGATGCCATAATGTCTACAAATCTGTTTGACGAATGAGTGATTGCCTCGATGTCGTACCATTTCAACTAAGCTAAATATGTGTCAACAAGATCTTTGTAAGACTTAAAGATAGAACATCGATAATGAAAAAGTCCCTTCACTTGGTTAACAATAAGAATGGAATCACCAAAGATATTCAACCTTTTAATATTCATGGCAACAACTATTTGGAGGCCCAAAATTAGGGCTTCGTATTTAGTGTTATTTTTAGTGCAGGGAAAGTCTAACTTGAACGACAAGGGCATATGAGCACCTTATAACATGAACAACACTATTCCTACACCACCCCCTTGCTCACACATTGAACTGTCAAAGAACAAGGTCATGTTAGATTTATTATCCGACTCTTCAAGCTTCGGTGCTTACGATAATGTGATGACTGCATCATCAAGAAGCTCAATGGTGAGGGACCTACTATTCTCTACAGGTGCCTCAGCTAGTTTATCAACTATGACTTGTCCCTTAATGGAATTTTGGCTAATGAATTCCAAATTGAATTTTATCAATAGCATGATCCACTTTGCAGTATGTGTATTATGATACGTCTTACTCATCATATACTACAAAATATTTTGTTTTGATGACATACAAAGTATGACTTAACATATAGTACCACAATTTATTTGTAGTGAACACTACTGCTAAGCACAGTTTTTCCATGTATGCATATCCTAGCTCGTAACTTACCAAGGTTAAACTAATGTAATATATGGCCTAATATTTATCTTGCACATTCTTTTGGTCTAACATGGTCCCTAGTGCAAAATTAGTTGTTGATATATATAGCAAGAATGGTACATCTGGTCTTGGTGGAGCTAGCACTGGCAGTGTCACCAGGTAGTGCTTAATCTCAGAAAATGTTGATTGACAGTCCTCATACCAATTTTTTGGGACCCCTTGTGTAGTATTTGATTCATGGGTCAACATTTATCTGATAATTGTGTGATAAATTACTTTATGGATGCTACTTTGCCATGTAGGCTTCTTAATTCCTTGATATTCGTAGGGGGATGCATTTCTAAAATAGCCTTGACATTTACTAAATCAACTTCAATGCCTCATTTTGAAATGATGAATCCTAAGAGTTTTCCTAAAGTTACACCAAATACGCACTTCTTAGGATTCAACCTGATATTATGCTCTATCAGGTGATCGAAGATCTTTCTCAGGACCTCTGCATGCTCTGGACACAGTAATGACTTTGCCAATAAGTCATCGATATAATCTTCCAAGATCTTATACATATAGTCATGAAATATATATGTCATAGCCCAATAATATGTGGCACCAACATTCTTAAGGCCGAATGACATAACCTTATAAGAAAATATCCCCCATGGCATTATGAACGCGGTTTTATACTGGTCTTTGGGATTAATCCAAATTTGGTTGTAACTAGAAAATTCATCCATTAGGGAGAGCATTTCATGACCTGTAGTTGCATCTACAAGAGTGTCTACATTTGGCAATGGAAATTAATCCTTTGGTGTTGCCCTATTGAGATCTCTGAAATCCGTACAGATACAGATCCTTCCATTAGGTTTTCCTACAAGCACCATATTTGATATTAATTCTAGATAGTTTATGGAAATGAAAAACTCTACATATAGAAGCTTTTGCAATTCATATTTGACCATTAATGCTACTGTTGTATGCATTTTCTTGAGTTTTTGCTTGACTGGATTCTTCGAGAGATCTATCAAGAGGTTTTGAGTAACCAATTTTGGATCTAGACCTGACTTTCAGGTCTCTCTTTCAGTAGAGGGATGAGGTTGGCATGCTCATCAAGAGATAAAAATTCTCCAAAGTTTACCTTCCTTGGATTGGTGGGATCATTATCGATATCCACTTCAAAGGTTTCCTCTACTGACATGTGGTATCCCTTCTCAATCTGGTGAGGCATAGGGATCATATAGATGTTATTTACTAGGTTTATGGGTTCCACATTGGAAGCATCCGTAGCATGATAAACATCATGTGCACAACCTGGTACAAAATGAAAAGGTTGCAATATTTCTTTGTTAGGGAAGAAATATTCAGGTTCTAGTGGTGAGTCAGCATGATCCCAATCAATAGCATCTACATAAAGACACAATTGTTTGGAGGGGTTGAATATGCTATTAGGTGGAGTGGTCAAATCAATGGAGATCATATTTATGGAATGGATCATATCTCCAAGACCACGTGCATGTGACTCTATATTGATATAACTTCCATCTCCAAGATGTGGTTTTGGGGGTGGAGATCTCTGGATTCGATCTATGAATAGACTTGAAATTAGGATCACTAAGCTCAAGGAGCTCTTTATATTTTAGTGGATCGAAGAATATTATATGATAAATCCTATCCATATTAGGATCTCTTCCTTTGAGGCATAGGTGGATATTGATATCTCTATGCATATCCACTATAGTGTATGGTGCATTACAATGATATAAGTAGGGAAGTCCCAAGTAGGCTCTCTTTATTTCATTTTCATCATCACTATCGTAATACAAACCCTCACCGCTACCTAATGGAACTGGGATATCAAGAAGATGGGGCCCCATGAAAGCCCACTCTCGATAATTGCTATCATCCATGGAGGATTGCTCATCCTCAATGATTGTCTCCAAAGGTAACAATTGACATAAATTAATAGGGCTCAAGTAGGCCAACTTAGTTTCATTCTTGGGTTGTTTCATGTTCGAGGACTCATCATCATCACTCTCATACATACAACTCGGTCCACCTATCTCAAATACAAAATCTGCACTATCCTCATTAGAATGATCTTCTGACTCAAAATATATCTCTATGCTAGAGATAAAAACTTGTAAGCCTGTATCGCCAACTACCTCATGGATTTTTTACTCAAAATTATCTCTTGGGATATGCTCTGGACCGGTCTCCACCAAGATATATTTGTGATATATCTTAGGTGGTTCTATAGTGACATAAGACACTAGCTAGTTATCCCTTCAAAAAGAGGCAGTATTGGGGTGATACAAATTGAAGGCACCATGTGAACCTGTCCCTCATGCACGTATTTGATACATTTATGGAGAATGGAAGGGACACAACACATTTCTCGTATCCAAGGACTCACTAGAAGTATATTGTATTTCATAGCACCTTCGATCACATGACACATCATGGGGATGGTCTTCAATCCCACCTAAATAGGTAAGACTATCATACCAAAAGTTGAGCATAATACATCATTAAAAGCTCTCAACATGAAGGCAGAAGATACAATGTGCATTTTTGGTAACTTCAACTATGTCAATGCCTTGGTCATGATTATATTGATTGATGATCTTGTATCAATTAAAACTTGGTTGAACACTATGTGATTTACACATGCTATAATATGGAGCTATGGGTTTGCTGTGAAAGTGGAAACCGTCTTGAATTTATGATCATAAAATTGTCATGTATCCCATGAAGTGTGTGAATGTTTTAGGATCCTAGGACTACACTTATATGGACCTTAAAATATCCATAAGCATCTCCCTATGCTTGGGAGACTGATAAATCATCTCATAAATCAACAACTTCATTGGAGTCATCTATATATTTTGAATTAACCTACTCATGATCATCACCACTAGTCTAATTGGTCGTCTTGGCACACTTTGGGCTACTCTCGAAGGAGGTGCAACTTGGAATCTAATAGGCAATGGAGGTTGATTTAGATTTTCATACCTCACATGTGTTGTGATGACGTTGACCATTTTGATGAACCCATGGGTTGGTGGTTCGATGCATACTTGATTGACTTGGCCAACATTGTTCCTTGGTGCCTCATGGTTTGGTATATGATTCTTGTAAATCCCCATATTCTAATTATTAGGAACTTGCAGGTTGTACACAAGAAGCATACCTATTTCTATCATATTTCATACTAAATACTTGAATGACCGACATACCTCTATGTCATGGCCTTTCATTCTATGAAATATGTAATACTGATCATATTTATACCCCTTAACCTCAGGTAAGTTTATTACCTTTAACTTGCACAATTAATGGAAAATTGATGTCAATGATTCTGATAATTGCATTAATATGAGAGGAGGATGTATTTCTTTATCCTTACCCCTTTGATTGTCGTTGCACTGCTTGTACTACACAGGAGGAGGTTGGGATTGATATTTTCACTATTGCTATCCCTTATCCCCTTTTTGAAGGTTTAGAACCACCTAATTAACATGTGTCAACTTGGCCTATTGTTTCTTAGTGCTCTTCTTATTCTATTACTTATTATTCCTAAGCTTCAAGTTACCCTCCTGTAACATGATATCCTCAATCACTTTATCCTGTAACAAAGCCTCCTCGAAGGTTTGATATTACTACAACTATAATAATAATGAAATGTTCTTTACATAAATTTTCATAAATATTCGAGTTAATTCAGAAGCAGATATGGGGAATGATAGCTTTGCCATCATATTTATTCATCATTTCCCATAATCCATAACTAGCTCATCATCATATCGTATTAAAGTAGCCAGATCGAATAGGTTTGCCTTTTTTTTTATGCCAAAGAAGAATCATTCAAGAAATGCATCAGCCAGTTGTTAAAAACTAGTGATACTGCACGTCTTGAGCTGATTAAACCACTCCCAGGTTGGGCCTAAGAGGGTCATAATGAAGGTTCATAGGAACAAGGCATCATTTCTCCTGATCTAAAAGTGCATGTCTAGAAAACTCGTAACGTGCTCCTCATAATCCTCCTCTCCTTTAAAATTTTCCAACCTAGGCATCTCAAAATGCTCAGGATAGGCCAGAGTAGGCACTAACGAGCATAAAGGTTCGTTACAAATATTATTCAAGGTAGGATTTTGCTAAGCCATCCCTTACTTCTAGATAGCTTTAACCTTTTCTGCCAAGGTCTTATAGGCCTACGAAGATAGAAACTCCTCTTCTATGGATTGCCTTGGAGGCACCTTCGAAGGTAGATTCCTCTTCTATCGAGGTGGAGGACTAGGCTCGTCATCCACTTCAACTAGGGAGATTTTAGGATACTCTTGATCAAATTCTTCTCCCACCTATTCTTCATGCTACCTATACCCATGATGTTCGAACATGGGGCACTGATCTCTATGTTGGATCGTATGGCAAGTATGAGTGTCTATATGCTCATGGCACAACTCAGGCTGCAAAGTATCTCATCTTTCAATGCGCTCCTCATACTCACTATGGGAAGGTAAACTAGTACTAGTCAATCAGCCCTCCCTCTTAGTGTGCTCCTTTTGATCAAGAATATTTTTCTCACGCATGCACTATTCATATAAGAATTGTCTTATGAACCTTTGCCTCTGAGTGTTCTTATTTTGTAGGCATTCCTGATCTACATGAACATCCTCCAATTGATATTGGAGAATATGATGTCTCTGCTCTGACACCAGCCTATGAGATCTATCTATGTGATCACCCATATAAGGCCTCTGGTATGTGCACTCTGTTCGAGTGACTTTGTGGGTGTGTCCCCCAATGGATTGATTTGCTATGCTCTTGCCCTTGTTTGTGAAGACGACATTCACGTCTAGTTGTCGCATATACTTTGTGCCTGCATGGGATGCAGGGGCATGCATATCACGAGAATTCTTGGAGCACTCTCTAGGATATTTAATGGTCCTAATCATACTTCTACTACGTACACTCATAGAATGAGAGGTAATAGGTGAAGTTTTATAACCTATCTATCCTAGAACTTTATCTAGACCATCTAACTATCTACTATGCCAAGTCTCATGAGGTGGTATACCATTGAATTCCACTTTAGACATGTCTATGGTGATCTTACAAGGCTCACATTTATAAGGAGTCTGCATGGGCCTACACTCAAAAGCATCCCTCTCTGTTCACCCCTAAATGGATGGATCCTAAACCTGTCTATACTTAGATGGTGGAGGTCTCAAGCCTCCCCTAGCTACAGGTCAAAGAGGTACCAATATGGATCCCTCAATAATGTACTCTTTAGCAGATCCTATGGATGCATGCGAAGTGTGATCACAATAAATGCTACCACATTCGGGACCCCCATATTGGGAAGCTCCATTATCTGATCTATGTCTCAAAGAGTGTCTAACACTTCCTCATACTGGGATATTCTCAACAGGATCCCCACGTGTAGAATTATCCCCTCTAATACTTGCCAAACAATGTTCAAGAATATTCTATGGTTGAGGTCCTTCTACATTGTGTTGTGCATTGGGTGGAGCATTGACTTCTATCTCAGGTCTATGCCCAGATCAGCCTCTTTGTGTAAACACCATGATATTATATTATCTCTTATGTAATTTTTAAGGCAAACAAAGTAAACAATGATGATTATATATTTTTAAATTTTTAGTTTGTGAGTCCTAAACTGTTTGATGTTTTTTTCAAGTTTGTTGAATAAAAAAGTAACTCTCATCGTGTTTTCAAAATATTTATGATATAATCAATTGTTAAAGGGTTTTCACCTGTATACTCATAGCTCGAAAACCTTGCTATGAAATACAGGTCATGTAATCCAACCTATAATGTATGGTAGTGAAGTCCACACATGGTCAATGAGCACAGGTACTACAAAAACCTCACCCAATCTCACCTAGTCAGTGTCATACCCTCCAGAGAGAAGTACATGCAAATTTTCTAGGTTACGAATGGCTATTGGGTCTGATATTGGTCTAGTAACAAAAGGTTCGAGCGAGTTGGGCCAACAGATGAAAATAACTACCACCATCATTGAACCCTACTAGTGGTTGGATGTGACTTCCAACTCAGTAGCGTTTAAATTGTGTCATGGTGTATGTGGTTATTTTTACTTTGCATAAAAATAAAATGCATAAAGTAGCACTCAAATGATCCTACATGATTTCAAAAGAACATTTGATTTTAAGAGAATGCATGATTATGCTAGATGGTGTTTATAGAATGCAATTATTTATGATGAAAATGGCCACTGATTGGGCCTCATATATGCAAACTCTAAACATGCAATGTCTTAGACCACTGGAGACTAGGGTGGACTACAATCAGAGATCCGTTATTTCTAGAAGTGACTAGTAGAAAACTAAAAAACATTTACGAATTTTCCATTCTACTTTTTGCTATGTTTTCTAATTAGCATCCATCTATTGCATTATGCTTCTAGAAAAATACAGACAAAAAAATACAGAGAGGGGAAAATGATCCTACCTCAAATTCAAGTCTTATGGTAATGTTTGATTCTATTTTTTTTTGTTTTCTACTGACCGTGGCTCTATGGCGCGGTTGCAATTGTTGTCCACAAATGTCAACCATGGTTACAACTGTTAACCATGGTTCTCAACCATGGTTAGTACCTGACATCACAAAACATAGTGGATCAATATTTTATGGCATAAAATTTAGATTTCCCACCATGATCACCTTTTGTAGCAACCCAGGAAGCATACACCTAAGCTAATAATAATTGAAACATCACATAAAGCATGAAAGATAGATAAATTTACAAATAACCACAAAGTAGGGCTTCCATTTTATTAAATTTCCAATGAAGCTTGATTACAAATCCACCCCTCTTAGGGATACCCAATGTGATACAATCATTACAATCATAGAAAAATCCCCATGCAAGGGTAGGTGTAATTTGTAGACTTCCTAAATGCACACGAACTGATCCAAGGTATCGATGACCTTCTTCTCCATGATTAGAAGCATTTATTGCCTTGCATATCAAAACCCTATTAGTCATGCATATAATAAACAACAAGAAGCATATTAGTAATAAAGGAGGCCTCTCTTGATGAGGCTTTAAAATGAAGCTATACAAAATGATGCCATGAAATCTTGAAATAAAGAAAGTACAAGAAACATGGTAAACCTATGTTAAGCATGAAATATTGTCATGAAATATGTAAATGAAAAATAGAACTATTTATCTAATGCCCTAATTATAAAATCAAAAGCATGAACACATGAAATGTAAGCATTCTTGTCCTACTTACTACAAATGCCAAATCAGAAAAAAGATACCTAAACTCTTAATTCTACTAGATAAGTATTTAATAAAGCAAATATACTCATGATATATCTATTATGCTACAAATGAAATAAATTCTACTACTAAAATCAAGGAAAAATAGGGATTGAACTTGATCATAGGTCTATCGCACGATGAGTACTGTTAACCGTGGCTAACAACCATGACTAAGCTAAAAATATATTTGCCCTCCAAATGTGATCTAATTCTCCAATTTCTTTGATGAATTGATGGTTCAAGGGTCACCTCTATATATTCTGATAGATTTGGTGATTGAATTACTCTTGTTGGTGGATTTCTTGTAATCTCATTTCTTGATTCTTCTAGCCTCCTAAGACCTCAATGATTTCAATTGTCATTTCAATATCTCAATGCTAGCTAAAGGATTCCTCCAAATGCAAGTAGGTGGGTACTGAATTCGATAGGTATTCATCATTCAAATTATCCTATGCATCTCTCTCTATTTCCCATTTTATATGGGATTCTTATAACCTCTAGGAAGGCTATGTCCTAGCTTCTTGAGGAATCCAAGATCAAGAATGGATAGCTGGAGTAGTTGGAGGGAATATTCTGGATATTTTTGCCCTAAAACTACTCGAATATGCAACCAATTAGATGTTATAACCAAATATGGATCGACCGAAGTCCAACTGATTTTGAATGCTAGCCATGGCTCTGAGGCATGGTCAGCTTTGTTAACTGCGAGTCTCAGCCACAACCAACATCAATTAGTCTAAAATGCCTAAATGAGTGGTTAGAACCACTACTATACCTTGGTATTTGTCCAAGGTCTTCCATATGGTCTTCTAGAATGTCCCATATGAGTAGTCACCTCGAAATGATGTGTTTTAAGTGTCTACAAATATATAAATTCTATAGCATTATTTTCTAGTAAACAAAAAATGCTCCATAAAATTCAAAGCAATATGCCTTAGGGTGCTAAATTTTAAATGCATTGAAAATAATATACTTGTCCTACATTTTTACTAAAACCAATGGAATATACAGCATAATATTCCATTATAAAATTCAAACCTTAAAAAATTGGAGATAAATATCCATAATTTTTATATGAAAAATAGGAAAACAAATGATAAATTCACCAAAGCTATTTGTAGCACCCTAAAATTGGCACAGTAAAACCTTAAATAATTACAATTACTCTAGTAAATATTCAAATTCAAATTTTAACCCCCAAAACCGCTTCCAAACCGCCGTTTAACCCGTTTCCTCCTTTCCCGCGCCATTTTTAGAGTTTGTTTTGACCGTTTGACGATATCGTCGCCGATCATACGATATCGCCTCAGATCGGATGATTTCGTCTCGGACTAGGACGTCCAAACGATCTTGTCCCAAAACTAATTTTTCTCAATTAGCCTCTGTTCCAACGACGTCTCTAATCTGGGCAGAAGCGTGTCTGCGCCGTTAGAGACCCTTCCCATTGGAGATCTCCCAAATTGGGATGATCTCCAACCTCCTAACCTCCCTCCTAAGCCTATTTAAACTTAGGACTCCCCCTTGGCATCCCCCTGGCTGAAATTTCTTGTAACTTGACTTTACACGCACTAAAACATCCCGAATTACCATCCGCACTTGTCCTATCCAAATTTTGTTGCAGGAACCTTAGTCATTCTTCAGCCGGAGCAAGCTCGGCTCATCGTGGACGATCCCTGTTCAATACGAGATGATTTCGTACCAATCCGAGATGATCTCGACCCGTAGCTCGCATTGGGGGCAATCAGTGCCCGTAGTTTGCATTTTTCTCTTCTCATCTCGCTATTTTATTCTGCATCTAGTCAGTTTATTTATTATTTTTTGCTATTCTGCATCTTGGAGTTCACCCATGTAGTTTAATTGCATAATAAGGTCATGATTAGCTATTAAAGTGTTGCAACTTACTTGCATTTCTATTCGAGATTATCTGTTAACATCCTTATTGTCATTTTACATCATTATCCTCTATTAGCATTGCTGCATTTTTTGTATTTTGTGCCTATTTATCTGTTTGTAGGTCTCTCGACGAATTCGTCTGACGAATTCGTCAGATCTCAGACGATCCTGCAGGTCGGAGACGATCCCGTCAAATTCTAGACGATCCTCGTCTCGCTTCAAGAATCGAACCTCCATCGTACATCCAGATCAGGTATGGCTCTGTAATTTAGCTTTTTCTCTCTGTTTTCTGTTTAAAATCTGTTTGTTGTATTTCATTTAGTCTCCATTTTCATAATAGAACAACTTAGATTCATTTGGCCAAACCTAGGACTCGAATGTTTAAAGATAAAACTCGAACACATTAAACACATTCCCAACCTAGGCGTGGAAACTGCCATTCAAACGTTTCCTGGTGAACCCACCATCCATCAAAAAATCACCATAATACACCTCCCCCGAGAGGCGGGACCTTCGCAAGGCCTCTCAGTCCGAGGTACCATGCCATCCTTTTCCCATCCTCCTTCCGGGCATGGATCCTATAGCCTGAAGGTAAGGATGCAAAAAATTTGGAGCGATACATTTTGGTGAACCCGACGTGAATGCATTTAAAACCTTTTGAAAAAAAAAAACATAGATGCATTTAAAATCATTTAAAACTAATAAGTTGCATATCATGTCTAGATGGTAGCTCCTAAGAAAATATTAATAGTTACTATAAATGTTGAAAACCAATTAGCAGCCATAGAAATCAATTATGTGCTTAGTGTGCCTGAAACAGATAGAAACCAACTTTTGTGGGACGAACTTGATAGGAGACTAGGTGTCATTTCATCTAGGTCAACAAAACTTAAACAAATCAAAAGGCTTGTCCTAGATAGAATCCTGGATCCTCATCAACTCGTCTTTTATCATGAACTTCAGAGAGCCTCCCATAGATGGTTAGCTTATAGGAGAGCTCTTGTGTCTTCAAAATTGTTCACCTTCGAGGAATACCTCAAGAACGCAGCCACTGGTACGCCAATTTCTAGGTCATGTAGAATCCCAAGAAGTCGATCTTATGATTAGGGGAAGATGGAATAGAATTCCTAGAGCTATGTTATATTGAGAGTATTGCCATGAGATTACTTCTATCAACCAGCATCTGAGATAGATAATATCACTATAGCCCTTTTCATTAAATTCTTGAAAGAAAATTTTCAATTTGAAGAAGAACACTTCATGACTCCTCGAAGAACTTGAGCCCATTAATGACATTTATAAATTATTTATAGAAAACTAGATCATTGCTTTCATTATTATTTCTTGCATTTATTGTGTTGTTTGTTATCTTTACAATATTATTACAAAAACAAGAAAAACTAAAAAACATAACAAAAACCAAAACATTTCATTTTAAATATTGTAGTAGGTATATAATTAATATATACCTCTTAAGCTTGTTGCATATATATATATATAAAAAAAAAATATATATATATATATATATATATATATATATATTTGCTGAAATCTAAGTTAAGCACAATGCCTAAACTTAGGAATGGTAAACAAACCGAAGGAGAAGAAGAAGATTGGTTAGGAGACAAAACAAGAAACCCAAATGTCCTTCCTGAGGATCCAATCCCGGAAGAAGAAACTCTAGACCAGCAAGACGATGAGCTTGCCGTAGATGAACAAGAAGAAAATGTTAAAGAGGATGGATCCTCATCCCCTAGAGTAGCTCCAGATGGAACTATTGCTTTTGATAACTTAGATCATTTCTGGAAATTTTTCAATAATAACATTGGTGCTCTTAATATGGCAGTTCATATTGATAAAGGACAAATTAGTGACACTCAAGCAGCCATGGAACATATGTTTGATGTGCACACTAATCCCTTGTCTTTTATTGATCAAGAAAGTGATAAGGCTGGACCATCCAATAGAGATATGGTCACTATGATTCAAAACATGCCAAAACAATAGGTTACCCAACCTCCTAAGGAACCTGTTATTGAGCCTAAAATCATTCCCACACAAAAGAAAACTTCCTTCACTGCTTTACTTCGCCAAACTATTGATCAATATGCTTCAAATCAACAAAAATCTAAAATGAAGCCAAACACCAATTTTCAACAATCTGGGATACAAGATAATACAACTTCAAAATTTCTTCATAACACCTTTCCTACCAACAATTTACACAATAGCAACATAGCATCTAATCTTCATGTCCCTCCATCATATGCTCACAAATCCCATATTAATGCCCTACCGAACCAATATGGTGGGCAAACTAGTAATCTGGAAGCCATGGTGAAGCAGTTAGCTTCGCGCATGGACCAGATAGATCCCTACCGTCCCTCGTACAATTATCGAGAGATATGTAGTCAACCTTTGGATCCCATAGTTGTAGCACAACCGTACCCTAAGCATTTTCCCATGCCCATCCCGCCTATATATAAAGGAACCGAAGATCCCATAGAGCATCTTCGCATGTTTAGGATAGCATGTCATGATATATCACATGATGACTTGCTATTACTAAAAATGTTCCCAAAAAGTTTAGGTGGAATGGCATTAGAGTGGTACTATCAATTGCCCACTCATTCTTTGAGAAATTTTGAAGAAACAGTTGAATCTTTTGTCCATCAATTTAGTGCCTACATCGAGAGGCATGTAACCATTAAAGATTTATACAACTTAAAACAAGACAAAGATGAATGTTTTGCTGATTTCTTAGCTAGATGGAGGCAGTTGACAGGAAAACCGCACTTTGTGCTACCTTATAGGGAAATGTTGGACATTTTTATCAATAATTTGCAAGAACAAATATCATATGAGTTATCAACTGCTACTTTAACTACCTTCGATCAAGCTATAGATTTAGCTCGAAGAGTAGAAGATGCCCTCATTAGGAGAGGCCAACTTAGGAAGAAGGATGATGAGAAAACATCCAAAAATCAATATAAAAACAAACAAGTCATAGGTGACGGAGTCACTGACAGCAGAAATGTTGCTAATATCAATGCAACGAAGACAACAAAAAAATTTATATTGAAACCTCCTGATAAACCTCCTCGAGAATTTACTAGATTGAATCAACCATTATCAACTATTTTACCTCAATTACTCGAAAGAGGTTTGATTCAATTACCAACTATCCGGGAACCCGATCCAACCATACCCGGATACAGAGCTGACTTACACCGTGATTTCCATAGAGGACCTGGACACTCTACCAACGCTTGTAAAAGGTTAAAGCATAAAATACAAGATCTGATTGATAATAATGAAATGGAGGTGCAAGCTTTCCAACCTAAACAAAATACTCCTAATAATCCTCAAAAGAACATTCCCCAAAATCAAAATCAAAATGCTAATCAATCATTAGACATATTTCAACATCCTTTACCAAGACATGGTAAAGAGGTGGCCAATCAAATTGAGCATCATAATGTTCCTCCTCCTACCCGATATGTAGGGACTATTAGCGGACAATTACCTGTTCAGGATCCTCAAACATTTGACACAACCTTATCCCTGGTCACGACCGGGCCCCTACATAATTCTCAAACTCCAGATCCTAGTGATGTAGAATCGACACCGAAAGTGAAATAGACATCACCTCAAACCAATCGAATAGTTCTGAAAATGAATCAGATCCTATTCAACCCATCACAGATGCTATGGTTCCGGAAGAACCATTTCCTAGAAGAGTTACTACTCGACCCTCTTCTAATCAATTCCTCCCTAATGAACAAGCCATAAACGCTCAACCGAGACCAGTTCAACGTCTTCAATATAACATTGTAGGTACCATTGGAGTCGTTACCCGACAACAAGCTCAAAATTCTCAACAAGAACCAAACCATAATGATGGATCAGCTCCATTTGTTTTGAAAAATCCCAATAAAGGGAATCATGCTCCTAATGTTCAACCTAAACCCCCTTACAATATTAATGAGCAATTATCCAATACTACAGCCATAATTTCCCTTTTGGATTTATTAAGATCTTCTCCTACCCATAGGGATGAGTTAATGCTTACATTAAGCCAAATGATGGTACCTCAAAATATTCAACCCGAAGCCATGGCCAATACTATCATCACTAGAGAAGTCGATTGTATTGACTTCCGGGATAAAGATATCCCACAACACAGTTTACATAAGGATAACCCCTTATATATTACTGCTCTAATTGGAGATGTAGCTGTTAAAAGAGTCCTGATTGATAATGGTTCATCTCTAAACATTTGCACTTTTGACTTCTACCAACGGTTTGGCTTTAGAAGTGATGAAATGAAGAAAACTCGACATGATCATCAAAGCTTTCAATGACGAAACACAAGAAACGTGTGGAGTTATTACCATCCCATTGCAAGTTGGTCCTAGAACCTTAGATACGACCGTGTTTATTGTACATTGCCCCGCATCGTACAATATACTCTTGGGTCGTCCTTGGATCAATGCAATGCGGGCTGTCCCATCCACTTTACACCAATGTGTTAAATTCGAATTTAAAAATCAGTTGGTCACTATCCATGGTGATCCTAGACCCTTTGATATGTGTGCTTTGGCAGAACCTGTTGGAGTGCAATTTTGCCCCGCTCTGTCATCCACACATCCTAATTCTTATTTTTCATCTAAAACTGTGAAACGCACTCCCATAGCTTCACCTATTTCTCCTCCATTCATTTCACCCTCATATATAGATCAACAATCTTCTAAACAAACCACTCTAGAACCTCAAAAAGATCTTCAATCCACAACCAATCCTTCATGTTCTATCCCTATAATTTCAAAACCTATAGACCCATTCATTAACACTTCCACATTATCAACATCTATCATACCTTCCACATCTAAAGATATAGGGAATGGTCCTTCTACATCTTATGCTCTTTCTGATGAACTTTTACCAGATTTATCCACAATCTTAATATCAAAAAAACAAATGCTTCTATGCAAAATTCTATTCTTTTAAATAACTTGCCACCATCTCCTCGTACTTTGGGCCTCCCACAACCCATGGGAAGTACTTACCAAGTCGGGAGTTGTGCTTTTATTTATAAAGGATATGACCGGGGAAGAATACCCCGAAATATTAAAACTCATCATGATGGATATGCTCGGTGTTATTTTACTAATGAGTATATTAAAGCTAAACCCATAATGATTAAAATGGGATATAAAGGGAAAGGCTTGGGACCTTTCCAAAATGGCATGAAAGAACCTATCGAGGTAGAACCGTGGCCCTGCCCGCTGTGGTGTGGGCCTATTTCCTAGTAAGGGTCAACCCTTTCCTTTTGAAGATGATAATCAACTCATATGTTATCAAGATTATTTGGATGGGCGTGATGATTTGCCTCTAAAAAATCAGCCATTTACATGTAACATGCTATCCATAGCTTACCCTGAATTGATTGCTGACTCCGATGAGGAGTTGGAAGGAGATATCTTCCACGATGTCTCCGTTGAAGAGATGTTACACAATGGATTTTATTTTGATGGTTCTATACCAACTATAGCCCAGCTTGAGGCCACTAATCCTCAAGATGAATTATCCAACTTAACCTTAAAATAATTACAAGAATTGGGCGTCTCACCCGCCCCACCTAATTTTGAAAGAGATCTACACATGGAAGTCGAAAACGTCATTAAAGTTAACATTGGAACCGAGGATAATCCTCACATAATCAATATTGGGTCAGAATTAAGTCAAGAAAAACAAGAGCAATACATTGCATTCCTTAAAGAATATGAAGATGTCTTCGCTTGGACATACGAAGATATGCCGTGTCCGGACCCTTCCGTAGTCATGCATCATCTAGTAGTCCATCCGGATGCTAAACCTGTTAAACAAAAACTTAGAAAAATGCATCCCAAAGTGGCCCTGCTAGTCAAAGGGGAGTTAGAAAAACTCCTGAATGTTGTTTTTATACAAGCTATTGATTATGCTGAATGGATCTCAAATGTAGTTCCAATCACCAAGAAAGAAGCCACCAAAGTTAGGGTTTGCACAGATTTTAGAGATATTAACGCTGCATGCCCTAAAGATGATTTTCCTCTTCCAAACATGGATCAAATCATTGACTTTACCGCCGGGAGTGGGATGATGTCCCTAATGGATGGATTCTCCGGTTATAATCAGATCAGGATAGCTCCCGAAGATCAAGCTAAAACAACCTTTATTACCCCTTGGGGTACCTTTTGTTGGAAAGTGATGCCATTCGGCTTAAAGAACGCAGGTGCAACCTATCAACGAGCTATGACTTATATTTTTCATGATATGATGCATGATATCCTACATGATTATGTAGATGATATTATAGCTCGCTCTATTAATGAAGATAACCATTTAGATGATTTGAGAAAAGTTTTTAATCGATTAAGAGAATATCTTATTCGATTAAATCCAGCCAAATGCATATTCGGAGTTAAGTCCGGTAAGCTATTAGGGGTTTTAGTTTCTTTACGTGGTATCAAAATTGACCCTCTCAAGATTGCGGCTATCACTGATATGCCCGCACCTACCAATATATCTGAGTTACGAAGTTTACAAGGTAAGCTTCAAGCTATCCGTCGCTTCATCGATAAGTTGGCGGACAAAACCGGTCCCTTTCTTAAGCTCCTTAAGAAGGATGTCCCTTTTAATTGGGACGACGAATGTAAAGAAGCTTTTGAACTTCTCAAACAATACCTCCTTAACCCACCCGTGCTTTCACCACCTAGACCTGATCGCCCATTTCTCCCGTATATTTCAGCTTCAGATTCTCCCTTAGGAGCTATGTTAGCTCACCTTGATGATGCGAAGAGAGAACGTGCTAATTATTATATTAGCCGAACCTTCATCAGTTATGAAACCCGCTACACAACATTAGAAAAACTATGTCTAGCAATCGTATTTTCTACGCAAAAATTATGCCATTATATGCTCAGTCAAAAACCTATGTCATTGCTAAATATGATCCCTTGAGGTATCTCATGAGTCGACCTTATTTATCGGGTCGTACAGCCAAGTGGGTTCTCGCTCTAAGCGAGTTTGACCTCACATTCATAGGACAAAAGTCTGTTAAGGGTCAAATCATAGCAGATCAATTAGCTGACCGCACCCTTAGAGTCTACCCATCCCCTCATCATTGAGTTTCCTGATGAATGCCTTCAATTAGAGGCGGACCATATTGAACAATGGTCCTTATACTTTGATGGAGCCCGATGCATGAGTGGGGCTGGTGCGGGTATTATTTTAATATCCTCGCAAAAACATCTTATTCCTCTGTCCTTCAAGTTAACATTTGCTTGCACCAATAATACCACTGAATATGAAGCTCTAATCCTTGGATTACGAGCTGCCTTGGCGCTAAAAATTAAACATCTCGTTAGTTTTTGGTGATTCTCAACTTGTCATAAACCAAATTAATGAAGTTTATCAGACCGGAGATGATAAACTGTGCCCATATAAAGCCTATGTTTTACAATTAATGTCTCTATTTGATCAAGTTACCTTGGAAGCTATTCCTCGAACTTGCAACCGTGCAGCTGATGCTATGGCCGCAACTGCATCTCTCCTACCCTTGGAGTTAGATGACGAATATGCCACTATCATTATTCGTCGACTCTAGGAACCCGCTTCAAATAAGTCATGCTTAGAACCTTTGGATGTGTTTCTAATCAATGAAACTACTCCTGAACCTTGGTATACAGATATATTTGATTTTCTTCAAAATGGGACTTTCCCCTGCCAATTCTAATAGAAACCAACAGTCGGTTATTACGTAGACGAGCAAGTCGATTTGTAATAATTGGCAATACTTTGTATAGGAGATCTTTTGAAGGTATCCTATTAAGATGTTTGAATTTAGAAGAATCCAAATCAGCCTTGAGTGAAGCCCACGATGGATCTTGTGGAGGACACTTCAGTGGTAGTGTCATTGCTAAAAAGCTCCTTAGGATAGGATACTTTTGGCCTACCATGGAAAATGATGCACATGAGTATGTGCGCCATTGCGACAAGTGCCATAAACATGCTGACCTTGTCCATGCGCCCGCACAAGAACCGCAGGCTATTTTATCTCCTTGGCCCTTTTCAAAATGGGGCTTAGACATTATTGGCAAAATTAATCCCGTGTCATCCGATGGACACAAATTCATCATAACCGCCACCGAGTATTTCACGAAGTGGGTTGAAGCTATGCCTTTAGCTTCCTGCACTGGCACACAAGTCTCTAAATTTATTTTCAATCAAATCATTTGTAGGTTCGAAATTCTTGCAAATCTCATCTCTGATAATGGAACTTGTTTCAAAAATAAAGATGTCAAGAAATTATGCCAAAAATATAAGATTCAACATCGCTGGTCCACTCCCTATTATCCTCAAGGTAATGGTCAAGCGTAAGCATCTAACAAAACCTTAATCAAAATTCTCAAAAGATTGGTCAATAAACCGGCCGCGACCGGCACATTCAATTATATCCAACCTTGTGGGCCTATCGAACTAGTGTTCGAACCCCCACTCGAACTTCACCTTTTGTTTTGGTTTATGGTGTCGAAGCCATTTTTCCCTTTGAATTAGAAGTTCCTTCTTTGGCTCTACTACTTCAAGATACCGAAGTAGGAGATGAATATCGAGTCGGCGACTCAGCTAACTGGAACTCCTAGATGAAAAGCGCATCAATGCTTTGGAGCATCTCCGTGCCTACCAAAACAAGCTTAAAAGATCATATGCTAAAAAGTTCGTCATCGATCCTTTGAGATCGACGACCTTGTTTTAAAAGAAAATCAAAAAAATACTAATGCAACTAAAGACCTTAAAGGTAAATTTGAGCCCAACCGGCTTGGACCATACATTATCACCGCTAAATTTGAATCGGGAGCATACAAATTAGCTACCTTAGATGGTAAATATTTAAAAGAACCTATGAATATTATGCATCTTAGGCGATATTACGCATAAAATTTAGTCATTTCATCATTTGTACATATTTTGCATGTTGTCTTATTTTAAAAATATATCAAACTAGTTTACACAAAAACAAAAACAAACAAAAATAATAAAAATAAAAACAAGCAATATTCTTGACTCTTTCGAAACCAAAACAAAATAAAGAAGAAAGAGAGAGTCAACATTCTCAAACTTCTCAAAAAAGTATTTGTATATATTTCTTCTTACAAATGTTGCAGCTTATATATTTCAAATTATTTTGGATAAATTAGCATTTATTTGGAATCCCTCACTTTCACAAACACAAAATAAATATCTTGATTTTTATCCGGCATGATTACTAATCTCTCTTATATCAAAGTCCACAAAATTCAATTAAATAAAGTTTGAGCACAGAGAATTGATCTTGTTATTTACTTAAACCAAGCACATCCTTTCACAATAAAATGATTATATTTGTAATGTCCATGCTATGCTACATAGTAGAAGTGGTTTCTTGAGCGAAAAGTTTCCCCCGCTATCCTATCATGCACATGGTCTAGAATCTTTGAGAATTGGCAAAAGGACAAGCTCACCCCTACCCATAATAAAAATCCCTTGCTCTACAGCTAATCCGAGCAAGTATCCCTAGCATAGGAAGAAAAGCAAAGTTCAAGAAAAAGAGAAAAAGAAAAAAAAAATGTTATTTTATATCATTACAACAATGTTTCAAGCATTATCTCAAAAATCAAGCAAAAATACAAAAGAAAAGCAAAAGAAAGCAAAAGCAAAAGCAATAAAATCCCTCTCCCTACCCTTTAAAAAGAAAAGAAGGGTTGATGAGCTTGAATCCCTGGAATTCTCAATTATTCGAAAACCGTGAGGTAAGCCCCATAACAAGTGGTTTGTGCCCAACCCGCTTGGCCTTGGGTAACTCCTAGCGTGGCGATATGTCTGTCACATTAGCGATATTATTTTGTACAGACCTATGTCTCGCTTATGGATTAGCTAGCTCTTGATAATCCGACTTACATAGTAGTCCGGTATGGTTATATGCATCTACATCATGGTTAATGAACACTTATTTGGTTCATTCAAATCACTTGTATCAAATTATCTTGCTCAAAACTGGTAAACGAACATAGCAATTGCACACACATTTGTATTTGAGAGATTTTGTGTATCATTATGATAAATCAAGATTGGAAATGAACTCACATACGCACATGGGATTCCTTATAAATCTAACTTTTGTCTTTAAGATACTTTGAAATATTTTTTTGCAAATCGTTTGGAATAAATTCATTTTCTTCTTTGAAGAACAGTTGTTTAGTATAAAGACAACTATATGCATAATCAAAAATCAAAATTTCTTTCAAAACATACAATCAAGTTACATCTATATATAACTTTTGACTTTCGCGACGATGGTATAGTTCCAAAACTAAAATTGGAATTTTATGACTAGCGCAAGTCCTCATCTTCATATTTTTGACTATTTTCAAAAATTAAAAATCAACCATGCAATAAAACAATCTATTTTCTTCTTTGATTTTCGCGATGATGGTATAAGTCTATACCTAAATATTCTATGCCTAGCGCAAACCATTATACCAATTTTATTCCCCATTCATTTAAAAATCATAAAAACCATATGACTTAAATCATTATGTTATACAATTATGCTTTAAAACAAACAAACACCTATCACTATTTCATGTCATTATGTCAATATGCAAATTTGCAATGATGGTATAATTCCTAAGGAATTATCCAAAAAATTTATCACACTTAGGAATTTATGCCTAGAAAAAATCATTTTAAAATATTTCATGCATAATATTTTCATGAAAAGTCTGAAAACAAAATCATCATCATCATCATTTGCATCATCACACCAAAGTCTTAAGACAGTCTCTTAAGCACCCTTTTACTTTTAGCAATATTTCTATACCAGGATTAGCTTGACGACCGAGTGAGCGGCGACTCCATGAAATGGTCTATAACAACTACAATGTCCTTTGAAATTATTGTTAAAAGTCCCTTTTATTTTTTATCAAATTATCATCACAACAACCAATTTGTTACATCAGATTATTTCATTTAAATTTTTAAAGCATGACATTTAAACCATAATATTTTCCAATGACATAATTACATGAATCATCAAATCAATCACACCAAAACATTAAAAGCATCATACAAACGCATAAGACAAGTCATATGATCAAAAATATCTCATCTATATATATATCAAATATATGTACATCATATCAAATAGATTGGTATGCCACAATCTACATCTTGGCATACTCAATCCTCTCAATCAAATATACAATCTCTGTGTAGTGCAGTAGCTCACCTCGAGAACCCCTCGAGCTCTCACCTCATCTCCTCCCCCACCGAGGTGGAGGAGGTGGCCCCATCGCAGTCCGTGTGGTGCCATGAGTCCCGGATGCCGATCGTGATGATGTCCTAGATGACCCCATCACGAAGCTCGCAATATGAGCCGGTAATGGCACCCTCTCGCTCCGTCGGCACCGCCTGGTAATATAGAGCCTGATAGAATGTAACCTGGGTAATAGCCTACCCTAAATCCCGAGTGCTCGCTCCTCCCCCCGAGCTCTAAGCCTGTAGCCTCATCCTGCAATGTCCGCACCGAGCCCGCAGGCGGGCAACCTCCTCGAGAGTCCCGTCTCCTCGCTCTCCCTAGTGTCAACATCTTTGCCCTTATCAGGCGATGGTGGCCTCTCTCTCTATGGAGAAGGGGGTCTCTCCTCCCTCCTCTCCCACTGCCATGGCCTCTACCGAGCCTCGTGGCCTCCTCTCTCTCTCTCGTCGTGACCCCGTGCTGCCTCAATGGCTGCCTGGCGCCGCCTCCCCATTTGATGCACAACCGCATGAATCGGACCTCGAGCCCTCGTCATCCGAGGAGGGCGGATGCCCGTGTACTAGGCATCATAGCCGTCGGCTACCCCAGCGTCGTCCCCATCCACTGGCTGAATGGGGGCATCATCTGCGTCTTGACTCCAGAATCATTGCATATCTAGAGCCCCGCTAACTGTAGTGTTATCCCGGATAGTCTAGGAAAACTCGTAGTCTCTCAGAGATGGGATCCCCTGTTGTAGACCGAACTACCTCAAAACTTGGTCATACCGATGGAGCTCCACCTCTCCCCTCTCCATCCTCGCCAGAGACTCGCCTGATGCGAGCCGCTCCTGTCCGTCCTCAGCCCACCCTGGATGATCTCTCCAAGGCCTCCAGGTGATCTGGTCGGAGACAAGGTCGTCTAGTAGTCTCCGGGACGCCGGCAGATCTATCCGTCGTTGTGCCCCTCTTCGGAGCCACCAGTAAAAAACTCGGGGCCTCTCCCTGTCAATCCTTGTTAGTGGGAGCCCTACCGGCCTTCGCACCGCAATGTGCTCCCAACACCAAACCTGTAGTAGTGATGTCATAACCAGACATCGACCGCCCTTGTATACGACCCCATGAAGGATCCTATACAACCGGCAGAGTACAAAGCTCCCCAAGCAAACCCGTATCCATGGTCTCTCATGTCGTAGACCACATCTGTCAGTACCCATGGTACCCTGCATCCGCTCTGGTGGCACAACAGAAGACCACCTACTACCCCAGCCAAAACCCGTGTGAGTCTAGATGCCCTAGGCATCTGGCATAGCGACTCGATATTCACTCCGCCCTTCTCCAGGGCGAAGCTCGGATCGCCACATAGTCGCATCATCACGTGGCCCTGATTGGCCATGGGAGTGATCAACCGTCCTTGTATGGGGATCCTCAAAATCCTCCATACATCCTCCAAGTGTGGGAGTCATCTCCCCGTCGATAACCAAAAATAGGAAGAACCCGGATACCACCTCTCCGCTAGGGCTGTCAATAGCCCCATATCTATAGAAACCTCGTGGCATCTCTCGCCACATGCCGCAAGCCGACCCGAGCCAACTGATCTCGCTCTCGCTTGAGACAGGGCGGCCAAGTCATCCCTTAGTCCATCGTATTTCCATTCTCTGCTCTTTAGTAATCCTCTCTACAAAATAAACAAAATCAACAATAAAAATCATTAATAAATCATTAATTAAAAATGCAAGTTAAAATAAGTTCAATTTCATAAATGATGATATCGTCCACTATTGGACGATATCGTCCCAAATTTGAGCAAATTCGTCTCCGATTTCACCAGCCGAAATCGTCCCCTTTTTGACGAAATCGTCCCCATTTCGTCGATTTCGCCTCTAGACGAAATCGGCGATATCGAGACGATTTTGTCTCGACGACGTCCCAAAAATGGCCGCGATGCTCAAAAATCAATCAAATCTAATCTAAAAAGCATGAAATTCTAAATTAAAGCATTCTAAACTCAGTTTAGACCCTTACCCGTAGCCCGCGCTGACCTCTCGTTGATCTCGTGCGCTGTCTCGACCATCTTGTCTCCGGAGCTCTAAAAACTAGGAAAATGAACAAGAATAATGAATTAGGGTTTTACCCTATTTTTCTTAATTTTATTCAAAAACACTTAACAACTTTTTAAAATTTTGCTTTTTCGCGTTTTTACCTCAAACGTTCGATTTGGGTAAAAACACGGAGGGGGCACCATAGTAAGTCAGTCGTACGATTCGACCTAGAATCGTCGCCTAAAAATGGGAATAATTTTTGCTTTCTCGTAGATCGAGAAGAACTCATCTTTAACGCATTTTCTTTGGAAAATTCGCTAAAGAGGGGGCAAAATGTAGCACCCTAAAATTGGCGCAAAGAAACCTTAAATAATTACAATTACTCTAGTAAATATTCAAATTCAAATTTTAACCCCCAAAACCGCTTCCAAACCGCCGTTTAACCCGTTTCCTCCTTTCCCGCGCCATTTTTAGAGTTTGTTTTGACCGTTTGACGATATCGTCGCCGATCAAACGATATCGCCTCAGATCGGATGATTTCGTCTGGACTAGGACGTCCAGACGATCTTGTCCCAAAACTAATTTTTCTCAATTAGCCTCTGTTCCAACGACGTCTCTAATCCGGCAGGAGCGTGTCCGCACCGTTAGAGACCCTCCCCATTGGAGATCTCCCAAATTGGGATGATCTCCAACCTCCTAACCTCCCTCCTAAGCCTATTTAAACTTAGGACTCCCCCTTGGCATCCCCCTGGCTGAAATTTCCCGTAACTTGACTTTACACGCACTAAAACATCCCGAATTACCATCTGCACTTGTCCTATCCAAATTTTGTTGCAGGAACCTTGTCATTCTTCAGCCGGAGCAAGCTCAGTTCGTCGTGGACGATCCTGTTCAATACGAGACGATTTCGTACCAATCCGAGATGATCTCGACTGCAGTCTGCATTGGGGGCAATCAGTGCCCAAAGTTTGCATTTTTCTCTTCTCATCTGCTATTTTATTCTGCATCTAGTCGCTTTATTTATTATTTTCTGCTATTTCGCATCTTGGAGTTCACCCATGTAGTTTAATTGCATAATAAGGTCATGATTAGCTATTAAAGTGTTGCAACTTACTTGCATTTCTATTCGGGATTATCTGTTAACATCCTTATTGTCATTTTACATCATTATCCTCTATTAGCATTGCTGCATTTTTTGTATTCTGTGCCTATTTATCTGTTTGCAGGTCTCTGACGAATTCGTCTGATGAATTCGTCAGATCTCAGACGATCCTGCAGGTCGGAGACGATCCCGTCAAATTCTAGACGATCCTCGTCTCGCTTCAAGAATCAGAACCTCCATCGGACATCCGGATCAGGTATGGCTCTGTAATTTAGCTTTTTCTCTCTGTTTTTTGTTTAAAATCTGTTTGTTGTATTTCATTTAGTCTCCATTTTCATAATAGAACAACTTAGATTCATTTGGCCAAACCTAGGACTCGAATGTTTAAAGATAAAACTGAACACATTAAACACATTCCCAACCTAGGCGTGGAAACCGCCATTCAAACGTTTCCTGGTGAACCCACCATCCATCGAAAAATCACCATAATACACCTCCCCCGAGAGGCGGGACCTTCGCAAGGCCTCTCAGTCCGAGGTACCGCGCCATCCTTTTCCCATCCTCCTTCCGGGCATGGATCCTATAGCCTGAAGGTAAGGATGCAAAAAATTTGGAGCGATACACTATTGAACTATGACCTCCATTAAATTTTGCAAAGAATCCAACGATGCTAATAATTCATCGATATATTCTATAATTTACCCTATACAATCCTTTTGTAGAACATAACATGTCAAGAAATACTATCCTACCAAAGCAACATAAAAGGTTTTGAGATAAATAAAACATGTCAAGTGAATTATAGGTATTTGCCATGCACTAGAGCCCATCTAAGGCTCACCTAGTAAATGGGGTAATCTCCCAAATTTTCAAAATGATCTTATAAATATTTTAAAACCATGTAGATTTCCCTTGTGTTGCGTTGGTGTCAAAAAAAAATATAATGAAATCAGATTTTTTATTAAAAACTATAAAATAAAATTAGATTTTTCAAAAAACCTAAAAAAATCAATACATCAATTTCTATAAAAATTATTTCTTTAAGGCATAAATGGAATTGTCTATAAAAATAACTAACCAAAAAAATGGATTAAATATCAAAAGAGGGAAACATGGTAAACTTGTCAATGAATGTTTCTTTTGAGCCAATAAACCACCTCTACATAAGAGATGCTTATAATCCAATCTCACACTAGGGTTAAAAGGAAAATCCTAAAAATTGTTGAACAAGATATTTTTCAAAATTGTTCTAGAGATAATCTCTCCACATAGTTGTGTGAAGTTATATCTTACCCAATCTAATACCATGTTGAAATTTACAATAATTTATATTAATAATATGAAGCACAACATTCGCCACAAGAATAAGCAAGATAATAGAGAATTCAAATAGAAATATTATAAATATGAAATAGGAAGGGTGGGTGCCCATAATGAGCATCAACAATAATAGCTCACATAATAATATTACACTTCACACTCACACAATGGATAAATGGTTGGGAGTATTTATAGTAGATTCCTAATCCCCAATTTATAATTATAATTATGCTAAACAAGTCTTACATAAGGCTTAAGGTTATGCTAAGTTACTAAACCTTTAAAGAAAGGTTTAGTTAAAGATAGCCATGGATTTGGTTTCACTAAACCCACAAGGGGTGAGTACATAACTATCTAGGTGGATTTACCAATGTTAATAAGAATGAATACAATAATATTGCCCATGGTATTATATCATTATAAGATTCCTCATAGGATTACATCATCATCTATCGAACATAGGTAATAAGGTTGGATTACCATAGTTTTCAACATATTTTGCCATGGATCATTCTAGATCTAAAATCCAAGTTTCTTTGAATTGTAATTATTAGGTTTCACTAGCCCAAAATAGGATTTTATATTTTTGGCTCATCTGAAATATTTCAATGTCTTAAAGTAACCTTTTATTTTTAAACACAAAATAAGAAAAATAAATACTACATAGAATCTAAATTATAAAATTTAATTCCAAAACATCCAAACTATTTAAGTATTTGAAAGGATACCATTGAGTTAATTAGATGAGGCTTCCTGGATAGATAGGTCATTCAAATTAAATTAATCTAATATTAATATATTTTTCTTTTTCAAACTAAACCAAACACTTTCGAAAAAAGTTTATCTATAAACATTTTTTTCTTTTTTCTATTTAGACCAAACTTTTTCAGTTGTTTAAACTGTATTCCAATGGATAAGCCCTAGGAAATAAAGGATTAAGAAAAACATAAAGTATGAGGTTCAATAGGAATAAAAAAATAATATCTTGATGCTCATTTAATTTATTATCAATGAATAGGGTATAACATAGGCATCCTTTAGCAAGTATCTAGAGATAGTTTGAAAATATTATTATGCCAATTGTGAAAACTATGATAGGTACACTAATATTAAAATTAATGAAAATATATTTTTGATTAAGGCCCTCACTTCATACTATAATAGCTTCAATTATACTAAGAATATTTAGTTTTAATTCTTTAATATACATGGTTATAAGCACTTTTGTACAATCTAAAATTTATTTTCCAATAAGAACATTGTAATGATCTCAACATTGTTCATCAAGACATTCGAGTGTCAACTCTCCCTCCCATGATTGGTTCTAAAATTGCCACCTCTTTGGATTTTTAAGCACTAGTTTAATTTTGAAAAAGGGAAAGCTTTCTAAGTTAAAAATTTTATCCCTGTTTGGTTGGTGCATCTGTAAGGATTGTTAGGCCCATGTATGGGGAATTGCTTCTAGTATTCGAGTCCATCTTCTGTATCTATGGTATCAAGATTTTGGATATGTTTTTCAACCTCCCATTTAAAATGATTACCCAAAATCACTCAATAGTTCTAGTTATTTTTATTTTTGGGGGATCCTCTTCTTTGGATCGCATTATCTTTGGGTGATTTACAGTTTTTTTGAGTGTTTAAAGCTTGTTGGAGGGTGAAAGAACATGGGCTAGAAATATCATATTATTCCCTTGGAACCCAATTATCTTGTAATGGATAATAATGTTAATAAAATCCTCTAAAAATGTGATATTTTTGAGTTCCTTTAGGCTTTCCATGGTCACCATAGGTGTATTTCAAGGATTATGGTGTTTTCTTGGAGAAAAGGTTGGGTCCAAGTGGGAGGCCTAGATTTCAAAATCTCTACAACATTGATTGGATATGTAATAGGTCTCCATATTGATGGTGCTTGTCATAATAGGCCAAAGCACTCTCTACTTAGGGATTTGGGTTTCTTCCTAGCTTAGCATGAATACCTACCCAAAATTCAAAATGATTATGATGCTAAAGAGCTTAAGGACCCTTGGGGATAGGTTATCAATGTGATTATGGATTTTTTTATGTTGGAATTTAACCAAGATATTTTATAAAGTTTTGTATATTATATTTTTGAACCACCTTAGATGTAAAAGGACTATGAACATTCCTTTCCTTTTCTACTATTTAGAAAATATCCTGACTGATGTTAGATATGGTAAAGTTTTGCATCCAATTCACCAAGGTTTAATCTTGCTAATTTTTAAGCATGTTACAGGAAAGCGAGGTGTGAATTTGGATGAAGCATTAGTCCAAATTGAAGACCAAAAATTTCCTCCAACTTTCGATCCACCTTCGACATCCTCTAACTCCTCTAACGGTTCTTTATATTTGGAGCCAATGGCATTCAAAATCTTGATGTTGAGGTGTCTCTATTTTTGCTAAAGGTGTTCAATATGGCAAAACAAGAAAACCCAAGAGACCCTCCTCTAGTGCTTCTTCTGATTTGGAGTTCAAGGATTATAAAAACCTAGGGAATGCCACTCATGGTAAGGTTAAAAATTCAAGAGGTATTTTTCTTTGTGGAAGGTGTTCAGGGTGGTCGAACTAGATATTCCATTAGGATCTCATCGAAGGTGGACCAAAAAAAATATCCTCCTATAATTTTGGATATGTATGACAAATATTTCCAGATAGAAATAAAAGCAAATCTTCAGTTGATTTGGCTAAAGCTAAAGATCTAGAATCGGATCCAGCTTCTGATGATTCTATTTCACTTCTAATATCTTTGGAGGATAAGCATAGAGTAATGTGTGTATCTCTCAAGGTGGTCATTGCTTATATCAAGGACATCAAAGCGATGATCGAGAATCATAAAGAAAAATTCTTGCTCAAGGACTCGGGTCTGGTTGGCAATCCACCTTCACTAGTGTAAGTATCAGGATTTCTCCTTGTGGTTATTTTGGTGTTGGTTTCCTTTCCTTCTATGTGGGTGGACTTTTTTTTTTGGATGGTTGGGCATCTATTTTTTTTTTATTTCTATCCTTTAAGTTGGTTGGTAATCTTGCAGGGTAATTCGGGTTAGTTTGAAATCCACACTACTCCTTTTTATGTATTAAGGTTTGGGGACCCTTTAAAAACCCATTATTTATCTAATAAAAAAAATGATCTCAACATTATATTTAGTTCATTATATGATGTCATAAAAAATATATACTAATAAATATTGGAAAGCAACAAGATCCTTAAAATTTAGATATTTTCTCTTGGTGGATGTATTACTAGTGAATATTTTGTTATCAAGTTGTCTTTGATAATAATACTATTATTTTTACCATTAAATATTTGATTCAAAGTAGCAATGTTTCTTTTCATTCAAGATAATTATAAAATAATTTAATTGTATGAAATAAGCAATTAGAAAAATTTCAATAACCATCACAATTCAGCCGTAGGAGGTAAATAACGAAGGACACAAGCTTATACTGATAAGGGGGTGAACAGTATAAGATAAACTTTTACTTTTCTTTCCAAACAATATTATCCAATGTTATTGATTGCAATAAATTCCTAGAGCAGTATTAACCAATATCATAAATAGTAGTAACAAAGCAATGCATAAATCAACACACACAAGAGAGACACATATTTAACATAGTTCACCCAATGTGGGTTACATCCATAGAGAAAATATTTCTTCTAAATTTTCTCAACAAATCTCTTGGGAAACAATTCCTTATTATAATATTTAGGGCCCCAACCCAAAGGAGATATCAATCCCCTATTATCAAGTTCGTGGACCTCTATCCACATGAGACACCAATTCCATCTACTCTAGTTTGTGGACCTCTATCCATAGGAGATACCAATCCCCTCTACTATGGTCTACTCTAAAGCCTACTCAATCATGAAATCAAAGCTACTCCAAGCCCTCCCACAAGGCTTTCTCAACTCTATTCTGCAATATGCTCTCAACTCTAACCAAAGATACTATAAGCCTTCACACAAGGCTTACTCAACTCTGCTGAACACTCTACTCTCAATTATGCCCAAAGCTACTACAAACCTTCATGCAAGGCTTACTCAACTCTGCTCTGTAATATGCTCTTAACTCTGCCCAAGGCTGCTACAAGCCTTCACACAAGGCTTATTGAACTCTGCTCAACACTCTTATCTCAACTCTTCCCAAAGCTACTACAAGCCTTCACACAAGGCTTACTCAACTCTACTCTATAATTTTCTCTCAACTCTGACCAAATCTGCTACAAGCCTTAACACAAGGCTTACTCAAATCTTCTCAACACTCTTCTCTCAACTCTACCCAAAGTTGCTACAAGCCTTCACACCAGGCTTACTCAAATTTGCTCTACAATCTACTCTTAACTCTGCCCAAGGCTACTACAAGCCTTCACACAAGGCTTACTCAACTCAACTCAATATCCTGGTCTCTATTCTACTCAAATATGCCCATAAGCCTTCTCAAAAGGCTTTCTCAACTCAACTCACAACTTCTCACAACACAACTCTCTACTCTGCTCAAATATTTCCCAAAACTTGCACAAATATTATCTCTTTCAGAATTACTTTCTTCAACTAGAGTAATTCAGACATATTCTACCCATAATTCCTTTTCTTCATGAACATATAGTAAATGATATGCAATGCAAATACTCAATATGCTCTTCTCACATTCATTAAATCTGTCGCTTTCACATGTCTCACATTTATTGCAATAAAATTAGATATCTACTTCTTGCAAATTTATTTTCAAAACACTCAACAATGATGTACAAAATCTACCCTTAGTTTTCCACTCAAAACAACCAACAATGATGCACAAATCTGCCCTTTGTTTTCCTCTCAAAAACAACCAACAATGATGCACAAATCTACCCTTTTTTTTTCCCTAAAAAAAACCAACAATGGTGCACAAACCTATCATTTATTTTCTCTCAAAAAAACCAACAATGATGCAAAAAATTTGTCTAACAATGATGCAAAAAATTTGCTCTTTGTTTTATTTCAAATTACTTAAATAAAACATAAAATTATTTCACAATGTTTGCATAGTTCCCCTTACACAAGTATTTGTCTTGGAGAACCACACCATATCAAAGAATATGCACTATGCTCTTATTCTATCAAAGGAAGACTCTAATTCATCACACTCTTGATGCATTCATCATTTCTCATTTACCTTTTGCAAAAACCCTTTCACACAATTTTTCACCAACAAAAACTTATTTTCAGATATATCATAAAGCACACTTAGATTTTTATTTTTATGTCTTCAAAAATGTTTTCCTTGCTTGCACCAAAACTTGAAATCTGGTATTCCACACACATAATCCTTATCCTGCTATCAACACACCACTTCCACTACATACCTTGGTGGAAGATGAATACACTATCTCCCTTTTGAAGACATAATCATAATTCTTAGCCCAAAATTTATCTTTGCTAAAAATTAATGTAATGCTATCAATATATTTTATCTTATACACCTATCTTTTCATATTCCCATAAGACTACCTTATGTGCTTGGACATGACATTTTTCTGGATTTAGGTTTACGTTTGCATGGACATATTTGTATCTTTTATTTTTTGGATTTCAATACTGCCACTACAAGATACTGAGATTAATTTATAACAAAAATGAATTTATCAATAAAATACCTTATGTGCTTGTTCCTGTGTAAGTCCTTTGTGCATACATTTGGCCACGATGTCTCTAAAACTTATTTTACTACCACTATTTTATTTTCACCTTGTTCTCAAATAAAATGTGCAACATAACTATGTCTTGATCTCTTGCCAAACGTATCACTCATAGCGAACAACAATCTTCTCTTATGTCTTTAACGAACCAAAAAATACACTTTACCGAACATAGCTCTTATGATGAACAACAATCTCTTCTTCAATCTTCAATGAACCAACAAATCACTTTGTCAAATGTAGCCCTCACGACGAACAAAAATATCTTCTTTGGAATTCAAGGAATAACAAATCCACTTTTCCGAATGTAGCCCTCATGGTGACCAACAATCTCTTCTTCAAGGTGTAGGTCTTCAACACTCATCACACAACATTCTTTGAATGGTGAAAGGCATGTTCACTCAACGAAAGATGTATGGCACTTCACTCACAATGAATTGGAGCTCACTCTTCACTCAATGAAAGGCACTCATTTCCTCAATGAAATGTGCTCATATACTCAATGAAAGACTCTCACTTACTCACTCAATCGAACGATGCTCACTTTAGCGAACTCTTATTCTTCCTCTTGCTTCACTCTTTCAAACGTAGATACAATAGCAAATAAAAATACTCTTCTCCTTCCATGGGCAATACAAAGGCACTTCAACCAACAACACTTTTTCAACCACAATGTTAGGTCAATATATATGAATGATTTGAATCTTTTTAACCATGGGAGTCGGCCCTTACATTATAAATTTGATTTAATTATATCCCACTTTAGAGCCTTACTTTAATATTTAAATTTTTAATTTAAATATTAAAGTGTACATTATTAATTAATGTACATCATCATTCTAATTCTTCAAGCACTATAGTATAGATCATGCTCACCATTTGAATTTCTCAAGCACAATGATATTGACCATGCTTACCATTTGAATTTCTCAAGCACACAAATATTGATATTGTGACCTTTATTCTTGAACATACTCTTGCTTTTGACATCAATGACAATTTCACAAATTCATTCTTGAGCTCATCATATTTGAAGAATATTTCTGCTTTGACTGCTTTGTTCCTTTGACATCAATGACAACTCACAATTTCCAACAAATAATACCAAGAGTAGTATGGTCAGTAAGAAAATACAATGTACATATAAGGAAGAATCTTGGCATATAAAACTATTTTTTATAGGTTCTAAATATAAATATGATATAAATTATGTCATAGTTCATAATCTAATGGAGTAAAAGATCCTTGCATTTCACACCACTAATAAAAATTCAAAACAAATCTTAAGCAGACAAATTTTTATAGAATTGAAATAATAAAGGTCAAAACCCAAGGCTTTGAGTAAAAAATCCCATATTTGATAATATTAACAAAGAGGTGAGAAAAAGAATGGAGAAATAGGTTTTGATAACAATTATCAAATATAGGGTAATATGGATTACCCTAGTGAAGCCACAAGGAAGAATCCTATGCCATATATCACCCAACCTAGTACCTTCAACCTAGGGTACTTCCCATTTGATAACATCTAGTCATGTATTAAACATGGTTGGTGGTGACATCTCCATATATTCATTATTTTATGCAACTATAGATAGATAACAATGGCATATCATGGAGCAATGGAGGAGTGGAGGAAGAGCAATGGAGGAAACATAGGAGGAGCGATGGTGGTTGGTGGGAACCTCAAATAGGTAGAAGGCAATGATATAGAGGCAAGACAAACTACTGTAGCAGGAAAAGGATAGGATTCCTTGTCTAAAAAATTAAAAAAATTAAGAGGGACCAACCCTACTAATGAGCTACCTCCCTTAATACCAAACAACAATAGGATTAGGGCTCCTACTGAGGTCATGGAAAGATTTCTGGATTTGGAATCATTTTCCTTAGTAGGCAAGTTCCTGGGTGGGAGACTGGACATAGAGACAATACGATCCTAGGCTTTGGCCAAATGGAAAACCATAGGAAACTTAGATATTGTGGCTCTATTGGGGGGGTTTTTCATGATAAGACTCAATAACAAAGTAGACGTGGATCACATACTGATGGGAGGACCCTAGTTTTTAGGGAAGAATAATATTTTCCTTAGACAATGGGGGGAGGATTTTGACCCTGAGAAGCAAAACATCAATATAGCGCCCATTTGGGTTCATTTACCAAATCTTCTAGCATAGTTCTTCAATGAGTATTGGCTTCAAGGCATCGCTAAAACAATAGGAGAGTTAGTGGCTATAGACCATCCGACCCAGGCAAGGACCAAAATGACGCATGCTAGGATTTGTGTGAATGCTAACCTGGATTCCAAACTTCCATCCCAGGTGGAGCTAGAATATGGTGAGTATTTGAGAATACAACCGATGGAGTATGAGAACAAGCCGACCTTCTATAGTGAGTGCAAAACCCAGGGTCATCTTCGAAATCAATGCCTGGTCCTAGCAGCCAACAGGGAAGCCACGAACAAAGCTCAAGAGGGGAAGGCAAATGAGAGAGGGATTCCTAGAAACCAAGGACCACACCATAACTTCGGAGGATACAGGCTAGTCAAACCCAACCAGGAAAATCGGGTTACAACAGCCCAACCCCAACTTTAGGAGAAAGGAAAGCAACTTCACAAAGAAGGCAAAGTACTTCAGGTATGTAACAAGGATCCTACCTTTAACAAATTCGAAATTTTAGGCAACCTAGAGCCTAAAAAGGAAAATAGTGAAGAAGAAAATCCCCAACTAGTGTTTCCTGAAACCCTAGAATCCCCATCTAAGTCTAGTCCGTCCATGGTTGCTACAAAAAATACCAAAAATTCTTCTCATGGGAAGGAGAAGGATCCGGGTTACTATAGTCAGAAGATGGAAGGAATGGAGTCAAGGATTGAGGTTGTTGAATCAGTTGGTATTAAAGGAGCCTCCAGTCCTATTTTGCAACAAATCATCCCTTATCAAGTTAGCCCTAAGCCAATAGATTCCTCAATGAGAAGTCCACTGACCAAGGATCATGAATTAAGTGAGTTCAGCAAAAACAGGGAGGAGGATGAAAATGGTGATGAAACCCCTCAAAATGAGGAGAGGGAATCTAGTCCTAGATTACTTTAGTATATGCCTCCTCATTTTAGTCCAAAACAAACCAGAAGTACAACTAAGTCTCCCATTGATTATGGAAGTGAAAAAAGAGAGGGCGGATGACTACTGCAGAGCACTATAGACTTAGGATCAATAATGAAATTGCAAATGGAAAGCAGAGAACACTTCTACAACAAGCTATGCCTAGCCAAGATGATAGAAAAATAGAAAAACCCCCTCCATCCCAAGGAAGGGGGAGAGGTAAAAATAACAAACCATATAAATGAAGGTACTCTCATGGAATGTGAGAGGCCTAAATGGCCCACCAAAGCAAAGGGTAGTAAAATCAATAAGGAAAGAGTTTAGTCCAACAATAATTTTTCTTCAAGAAACAAAGATAGATAAAACACAATCAACATCTATAGCCAGAAGGATTTGGAAGCAAGGGGAAGTAGCCTTCCAACAGGTGAGAGGAGCATCTAGAGGACTCATGGTTTTGTGGGATCCAAATAAATTAGAAGGCAACGTGCTTCAGGATGATGACAGAGTTCTCAGTGTGCTATTCCATGATATTGATCACAACAAATCTTGGATCATGTCAAATGTGTATGCCCCAACCTCTATCCAGGGGCGATCAGAGTTATGGGAGTATCTAGGTCATTTGAATCAAGATTTCAACAACATTCCTTGGGTGATTGTAGGAGACTTCAACACCCCCTATATCTGTATGATAAAAAGGGAGGATCAGGCCTACCATCAAGAAGCATGGAAGACTTTAATGATTTCATAAATATAAATGAGTTGATGGATGTCAGGCTAAAAGGGGCTAAGTTCACTTGGAGTAACCGGAGAATAGGGAGCCAACTGATTCAAGAAATATTGGATAGATTCTTCCTATCTAAGGAAGCCATTACAAATTTTGGTGATTCCCTATTATAGGCCCTTCCCAAAAGTGCTTCAGACCACAGTCCTATTTTGTTTGAGGTCATTCAAGCCAATATCTTTAAAAAACCATTCAGGTTTCAATCGATGTGGACAAAACATGAGGATCTGAGGGAACAAGTCAAAAAGTGGTGGCAACAACCTTGTGAGGGAAGTTCTTCATTCAAATTAGCTCAGAAACTAAATATGGTTAAAGATAACCTTAGAATCTGGAATAAAGAAGTGTTTGGCAACATATTTGAGAATAAGAAAGCAGTTGGTGAGAAACTAAAAATGATAGAAAGAAGAATTCAAAATGGCATCTATGATGAGGCAACCATATTAGAAGAGAGGGACACCCTTTGTGAGTTCCACAATATTTTAGCTTGTGAAGAGATTTACTGGAGGCAAAAATATAGAGCTCTATGGCTAAAGGAGGGTGATTCAAATTCAAATTTTTTTCATGTTTCTACCTTAAGAAATAGGAGCAACAATAAAATCAACAATCTAACCAGGGCGGACGGATCCTTAACTCAGAACATTCAGGACATCAGAGATGAGGTAGTTGCTTATTTTAACTCCCTACTCGGTGAAGAACCTATTTGTCATGTAGAGGCAAAGGAATCACTTCTCCAGTTCATTCCCCAACTTATCGATGAGACCACGAATGATTCTCTCATAGCACCATTCACTGATGAGGAGATCAAAAGTGCCTTGTTTAGCATGGAACCTGATAAGGCTCCTAGCCCGGACGGTTTTCCACCCCACTTTTACCAAGTCTATTGGGATATTGTTGGTACTGACATCATGGATGCCATAAGGGAATTCCAAACATCAACACATATTCCTAGGGGTTTTAACTCCACTTTTATAGCTTTGATTCCTAAAGGTCCAAACCCTAAGACTATGGCATATTTTAGGCCGGTAAGCCTATGTAACATGTCCTATAAAATCCTTACCAAGGTTATAGCCAATAGATTAAAGGAAGTGTTTCCTATAATCATTGATCAGAGTTAGGGGAGCTTGGTTCAAGGAAGATCAATCTTAGATGGAGTAATCACTGTCCATGAGGCTCTACATACGATAACTCAGACTAAGAAAGTGACTATGGCCCTAAAATTGGATATGAACAAAGCATATGATAGGATTAATTGGGAGTTCTTGGATGCAATATTACTGAAATTTGGATTTCATCCTCAATGGGTCAGACTCATTAGAGGGTGCATTTTGAAGCCATGGTTTTCAGTCTTGGTGAATGGATCGACAACAGGATACTTTCAAAGTAGAAGAGGATTAAGGCAAGGTGACCCTATAAGCCCTATGCTTTTCATCATCATGGTAGAGGCTTTAGGAAGGACCATTAAAGTTGCTTTCATAGTAGGACTCATTTTAGGCATAAAGGCGACTTCTTCAACAAACCCTGTTACCCATCAGCAATTCGTGGATGACACGTTGATGCTAACTTTGGCTTCAGTGGTTGAGGCTAGAAGAATTAAACACATCCTTAAGATGTATGAGGAAGTTGTTGGCCAGAAAGTGAACTTCAATAAGAGCAAACTCTAGTTCCTTAACACTCTTGTCCCAAGACAAACTAGTATTGCTAGGATTTTGGAATGTCACATAGAGAATATTTCCACCTCCTACTTAGACTTGCCCTTTTTTTTTGGATCCCCAGAAGGAGCCATGTGAAACAATGTGCTAGAGAGGATCCAAAAAAAGTTGGCTGGTTGGAAAGGACATCTATTATCTTAGGCAGGCAAAGTGACTTTGACTATGGCCTCACTACAGAGCATTTCGGTATACTTCTTATCTGTGTTTAGAGCTCCAAGCAAAGTATATCAAAATATTGAGCAATTTCAAAAAAAATTCCTCTGGTCAGGGACGAAAGAGAAAAAAATGATCCATTTGGTAGGATGGAGCAAGGTATGTAAACCCAGAGCTAATGGAGGGTTAGGTCTTAGGAGAGTGTCCCTTCTCAACACTGCGTTGTTAGCCAAACAAGCCTGGCGACTGCTGACAAATGTCAAAAATGAGTGGACAACCATAGTCAGGAGGAAATACCTCCAAGGAACAGACTTCCTCAATGAAAATTTGTTAAACAGGGGATCGGCCTTTTGGAAAGCAATCCTAACCAGTAGATATTTGGTCAAGAAAGGGCTTAGATGGATTTTAGGTAATGGACAAAAAATCAACTTCTGGGAAGACAGGTGGGCTAGATCTGAGGCCTTATCATGGAACCCCCATTTGGCTAGGATCAAAGAACACATAGAATGATCTATAGGGCATAAGGTGGCAGATTTCATAAGGCAGGATAGGAACATCCCCATATGGTAGCTTATCAGGGTTCAGGGGTTTGAAGCTGAGTCTGAAGAGCTTCATAATATTTTAGGCTAGCAGTTCATACCCATGGGGAATGTTGAAGACCATCTAGCATGGGCAGAAATGGAGAGTGGAGAATTTATAGTTAAATATACCTACAATTTACTCCTTAATCCTGAAGATCACCAGTTTTAGTCGCAGCTGGTCTGGATCAAGGGCTTGATCCCCAAAATATCCTTTTTCACATGGCTAGTAATTCAAGGAAGGATTCTTACCATTGACAACATGTTGACAAAAGGAATGATTATTGCTAACCGGTGTTACATGTGTAGGGCAGGTTGGGAATCAGTCCAACACCTCTTTCTAGAGTGTCCAATGGCAACTTCCATCCTTGATGGACTTTTCCAAGCCTTTAGGATCTCTTGGGTTAAACCGGCCTCAATTACTGAAGTGTTCCAACAATGGCCTCTTCCCTTTGTAAGCCCAAAACTCAAATTCCTTTGGAGGATCTGTTGGCACCACTTACTTTGGCAAATTTGGTTAGAAAGGAAACATATATCTTTTAATGATTCCAAGCATAGCCTTAAAACCATCCTTAACAGAATTCTTACCTTTGCGAAAGAAAATTCTAGTATCCTATCTACAGAAAATCAAACAATTCCTCCTATGGAAAAACAAATTGCCCTGTCCTTAGGTATCCCTCCTGATGAGTTAGTTGTTGTTCCAAAACCTAATCCTAGGAATAGGGTTACCTGGGAGCCACCCCCTAGGGATTGGTTCAAGCTGAATTTCGATGGTGCGGCTAAAGAAAATCCTGGGTGGGTAGGAGCTGGAGGAGTAATCAGAGATCATCAAGGAAATTTGAAGATGGCATTTGCTGAACCATTAGGAACCAGAACCAATAATGAGGTAGAAGCAAGAGCACTTTGGAGGGGTCTCCAGGTGGCCCAGGAGATCCAAGGCAATCTAATGGTTGAAGGGGATTCAAAAATCATCATTAACCTCCTAACCAATGGAAAAAAATCCCCCTGGAGGATTGAAGCTATCATCCATGAGGCGAGGATCCTTTTCGAGGCCAGACAAGATAAGAGGGCATGCCATGTCTTCCGTGAGGCTAACAGATCAACTAAAAAACTAGCCAATGTTGGTGTTGAGGCTAGTAGTTTGACAACGTGGACACGAGGAGTGCCACGTGAAGTTGAGGACATCCTTTGCAATGATAGGCAATCCATTGCCTAAGGCGGGTAGTGGAAGGGTGGTCAAATCCCACATGGCCCAAGACTACCATGAGGCTTCTTTACCAAGAAATCCTAATCAGACGGGTGTGATTCCATGGATAATGCAAACAAATCTCTCGAAAAGGATAAATGGTAAAAAATGCAAGGACAAGATTCTAAGACGTGAAAAGGCAAGCTTCCCAAGCCAAAACACTTACATCCATTGGTGGCCCCATGGCAAAAGGACAAATACTATTGGCCAGAATTCATATGATAATGAGGAGGTCAATAGCACATGGACTCTCATGGTGGTGATTTCAAATCTAGCCAAGCATGCTAAGAAAATGGATTTAAATCACAATGACATGCGGATTACGAGAATGCTGATAAGCCCGATCAATAGGGCCACCCGATGTGAAGTCCAAATGGAGGTTGATGATTGGACTTTCCCCATGCAAGGTATGCATGTCTATGAAGGTGCTATCAAGTGGGTGGTAACTACAATTAATGAGGATCTAAATCATGATGACAAGAAGGTGGTTGGAATGTTGATGAGGTTGATAGATAATGCGAAGGGGTAGAAGACACAGGTGGAGGTAGAAGGCTGGTCTTTTCCAACGCACGACACTCCTACTAAGGAAAGTGTTGATATGTGGGCAACAAAGGTGAGGCAGAATCACATCAAATGGAGGGAGGCTAAGGACAGTTGGCAAAATATCCATGTGGAGAATGGTGACTGGACTCCCATAGTTGGCATGCAAAATAAGAAAGGGTTCAACACATGCCAGGAAAATTTAAAATCCTACCACCTTCCTAGCAACAACAAAAGAGGAAAATCATGGAGCGCAAGATAGAGTAATATTGAGAGAACTGTGAGGAGGAGGTTTGTAAAAAAAATATGACATACATAGAACCCTGTATGGTCATTATGGAACCTGTTGCTCAGGCCATCCTTACTGAGCGAAGGTTTACTCAATTCTTTGACCTTTTCTCTGGGGCAGAGGAGGACATCACCCAGGTGGTGATGGATACTTGGGAAGACGAGAAGGTGGAGATTTGGGGAAGAGATTTTGTCATCGACGTGAACATGCTTGCTATTGTGATAGGGCAAACTATGAGAGGATGGTCCATCCATCGACAAAAACATCACTAGGAGGTGGAATTGAAGGAATTCCAAGATAACCCTAAAATATTTAAGGAAGCTAAGAATGGGCTGACCAGAATGGATTTGCCCACCCCATGGAATGGGGTCATGAAAAATGTGATGGAATTTGTTATAGCGGAGGATCCCAACAAGACTCTATTAAGCTTTCACTATGCTTTTGTAAATTTCTTTTGGGATGTCAACCCGATAAGTATTCCATAGTTCCTGATGAATTCGATGAACTACACCATCAATGCCTATCACAGCAAAAGGGGGTCTGCTATGCCAATGCACCAAGGATTTTTCAAAGTAATTTACAAATGGGTGTTGGCTACGGCTCCAAACCCTAAACCTTCGATCATTGAGGAGATACCGCCCAACCACCATGTAGAAAGTTTAGGAGCAAGAGCTAGCCCGAGCACAAACAAGCCTACTTCCATGTCTCCAATGAAGAAGAGAGTGGGGGAGCCAATTAGCAGAGATCAGGACAACGAAGAATAAACTAAGGATCGAGGAACCCCCAATGAGAGCCTCCTTGAGGCTGAAGAACAAACAAATTCAAGGAAGCTCCAAAACAAGTGCCAGCGATATGGAGGAAGAGGGACCTACCATCATGGTCCTCAAATGTTTTGTCCTAAAATCCTATGTTGGCATCATTCACCATATGCAGGAGGCCCATGACACTTTGACTCAGGTTTTATTCAATGAGGGGTACATGCCGAAATTGGAAGCCAAGGACGATGACGAGGAAGAAGAGGATGAAAAGGAAGAGGAGCTCGAGGAAGACGTTGAAGATGAGGCCTGAGGATCCTCAGGCCTTGGGGGTTTCATTTTTGTTTTATGTATGGTACAAAGGAAGTAATCCTCTCATGGCGCATGTTTTTACCTCTTTTTTTATGGTTTTCAAAGTGGTTTGCCCATATTTGTTTGAACTGTCAGGAGTTTTGGTTAATGTTTGCTATGCCCGCCTGGTAAGGTATTTTAGGAAGGTCAACAGTAGTAAAGGACAGAAAGTCCTTAGGATTAATAGGATCCGCAACATCAACAAAAGGCTGAGTTTTGTAATAGGTTTTGGGTCAACCTGCAAAACCCGGTAATTAATGGAGAATTTTACTTACCAAAAAAAAAACAATGTCATATCATTGATAGCCATTTATATTTTTGATTGGGTTACAATCACTAAGGATTAATTATTTTGGGTTTGACCTTCTTTATTTCCACTTGTACTTGTAGTTCTACTTTTAGGTTTGTAGTTTTAGTCTCTTTCTCCTTTTAGTGAGAAATTTATTTCTTTCCTTTTACTATTATATCTATTGTTTTAAATCTCTTGACCTACTTTAGTCATTAAATAATTCATCTCATTTTATATATAGATTCTTTAAGAGTATGGAAATAGTAAGACAATATTTAATTTTTTAGCCACCAAATTTGACCATATGTTCATTGTATAGTTAATTTCATGTCCTCTACCTCATAATAATTTATTATTTTATTCAAAATAGTAGCATATAACTTTCCATACCACTCAAGACTAGAAGGATGGACCTCATCCATGACTTTATGCAATTCGAATCTAGTGTCAATGGAAAGACATTGTTCATAATATATGTGTATCTATCAACTAATAAAGCATGTTTGATCTATTGATAAAATTTAACATTGTTGTTAGGACTAGATATATTCATGAATTTATATTGATAACAAAAGCAATAATTTTAAAATCACAAGTGATTTTTTTTGCAAATCATGATATACCAAATTAATCTATAGAGCTCTTGTATTTCACCCTTCAAGACTATTACTTGTACTTTTTAGTTAGTTAGTATTAGGATTCAAATATTAATGTAAGATTTTTATATTTCCCATACCCAAAGGTCATCTAGGTAGAAATTTTCAAAGTGTTATTTTAGTGATTACACAGAGTTTGAAAAAAAGGAACAAGAAAAATGATAAGTTCTATTAAAATAAAGTTGATATTCAACATATCAAATAATTAATTTTTTTATCATCAATAGTGTAAGCTTAAGAAATAAAAATTATGGGCTTCTAATATTGATACCAAACTTCAAATCTTGACAAGTTATATAGTACCACTATGTGGTTTGTTGAAATACCATGTTCGTAATGTAATACAATTTCATATGACCAGTTTACATATTGAGAGCAATGTGTAATACCTAACAAGAGTTAATGCCTTCATCTATTGGTAGATAATGCCCATATACTAGCAATCAATGTCTAACAAATTGGTAGCTCATCAATAATATGTTGAAGACTCTTCATATTTTTATAAAACTTGCATATCATGATCTAATAAAGGCATGTCCAAATGTCCAAGCACAAACATGCATCTTACAAATACTCCATTCTAGTATCCAAATTTACAAGCAGCAAAAAAATACACTTTTGTCATGAAAATATTAAGTTCCAATGAAGTATTGTTTAATATATCCAACAAAAAAATACTTATCCACTCAAAAATAAATTGAAATTATAAATGATAGATCTCAAATTGATTTAGTACATGTCACACATTTTATCATGAAAATATCATTAGTATCAACATACATTAATAACCACAATTGTACACTACCTAATTATTTTCATTAAATTTTATGCAAATGGAAATATTCAATAAGGGATTTTGTGCTATTAGAATTTGAATGAATCCCTTCTATAATCTGATACCAAATAATAATTCATAGTAAAATTTATAATTGATATGTGATCAAACATTAGTATTATGTTATTCATAATATTTTGATTAATATCTAACATCTATTGAATATTTGTCATCCCATTAGCTTTCTATTGTGGAATACCTCAGTACTAGTTGTCATAAGAATGAAATTTATTCTTGGTAGTGTAGAATATTTTCTCTTAATTGGGCCTCCCATACATAAGCCAAAAAATATTGTTTAAATGAACCATTATTTGAAATAAGCTGCTTGTTTACATCTTATTTTGAGAATACATGTTTGAAAGTGGATTTCCACATATTGTATGTTAACTCTATATTTTCTAGGAATGTTTGCTACATTCAAATATACTTTCCCATATTAGATAATACAAATTTTTCAAAATATTGATTGGTCAAAATGTTTTCGAAAATATATGCATGGTTAATGGCAAAGTTATGCTGGAAAATATAATTACAACTAATATTTATAAAGTGCATTCTCATTTTTTAATCAAAATTGTAACTTGTATTTTAAATTTGAGGATATTTGCCTAGTATTCAAATGAAGGAAATAAAAATAAATAAAAAGTACTCATAGGATGGGATAACAATGTAAACTTAAATTGTATTTTTGTATAAATGCATCAATATTTTTAGTAGGATGGACTAAAAGTGTTTATTTTGTTCAAATCCAAGCATTGTCTCCCCTAGGAAAATCTTAGTATAGGCCATAAAATAATAATATATAGAGGGTATAATTCCATAGAAATAAATACCAATTCAACCTCTTTAGTGAAAGTAGACCTTAAAGTCCCTTCTCATTATTATCTTGGCTTTTGTAGTTCATGATATGTAATAATAATTTTTTTAATAATTATGTATTCCTTTTCTCATTTAAAATAGTGAATGATGTACACATACATATATCCCTTTGTTATCATGGTTTGACCATTTTTGCCCAAGTGCATAAACCTAATATTTAATACCAAATTGTAGTACATATATAGGGTAACAAGAAATACAATCTTTTTTTGTTTCTATAGATTTAGGGTCTTTACAAGATTGACCTCCTACTAGTTCATAAATAAAATGTGTATGTCTTCATATGAAAATTAAAAAGGAAACACTTAACATACAAAAATTAAACATAATCTTTATATTTTTGGAAAATTGTAAAAGACTACATTAGCATTTTATTTATTTTATTTTCATATATAGAGGGGAACCATTAAAAATATAAATAAAATAAAGAGTTGTAAAAGAGTAAATATTTTATTTCCCACAAAGCAATAAATATAGATACAATTTTTAAAATTTTATCTATAGCATTTACAAATCTTCTTATAATCCAATGCTTGGTCCACACAGACAAGTCCTTGTAGATATTTTTGGAGCATTAGTTTGATGAAGTTTTTCTAGGGCTAGGATCTGAAATAGTTGTTGGCCTTGATATATGGCTGATTGAAAGCTAAAATTTCTTTTCTAGGTCCAAAATTCTTCTAAGGCAAAGTAGTCCAACCACTCAAATATATTCATCTATTGGAATTTTAGCTAGATTCAATCATAGGTCCCAATATTCAATATCTCGAGTAGACTAAAATATTAGAGAAATTAATATAAATGGCCTAAATAAATGAATATAAGATTCATGAAAATAACAATAATATGGATTAAAAGGCCAATATAAATAACAATATGCATAAGCAAACTTACATTATAATTCCTCAAAATATTGCATACAATCTTCAATATTATTTGATAAATGTTTTGGTACAATGAGCTTCATTTGATGACCTTACATACAATACATGGAGATTTCTCTCCATAATATAACCTTAGAAAGGTAACCCTTCAGTACTTTAACTATTTCTCTCCTCATATATGTGGGATATGCATCATTTTCTATTCCATACATAAGATAAACCTCTCATGTCTCTTCGCTTTATATCTTGCCACTTGTATACATGACTCTTGACATTCTATTTACTTGCACACTTTACTATATGACACTTTGCACTCTCCTATACACTCCAAACTTGCACACTTTATTACATAACACTTGTACACATCCTACACATAGATACATACTTTAATGGAAATATAAAACACACACCCTAAACTATAGACTCACACACTAATATAATATTTACAATATTTACAATTGTACCAAAGGTATCATGGAGGTACATTAGCATGTACTAAATAATGTAATATTCTCTAACATCATTAATAAAACAAAGTGGCTAGGGAATATAAAAGATGATGTTAGCCTAAGTTTCTAGAAGTCCCAATCAATTTAGATCAAAGTGGCCATATATTTTAATGGTGGCATAAGAAAAATATTTTGTGGATCTTGGTCAATGAATGGCTAGATGTTTGAAATTATGATGTCATCACAACACCTCAAAAGCCCCAACTAGTCATAAGTTGAAAGAGTAGAGTGGTTAGAGAATTCCAATAATGACATCAACTCAAGCACTTAAAATTTATGGCCATTCCTTTAAGGCCTTGATAGCATGTGACCTTGAGTAGATAAATACAAGGGAGAAAAGGCCCTTGAGAAAGTACATTTCAATGGAAATCATACATGTTAGAATATTGGATCACTTAGTCACTCCTCAACCACCCAGATCAAATTTTATAGGCAATAAAGTGATAGCTAGTCTTATAGAATCTACAACAACAATATTTATCCTTAGTAATCATGAATGAAGGTGCCTACAAATCTGATAGTTGGCACAACAATAAAGAATAATGGGAATATGCTGAGCATGCCTAAGCCTATTAAAGATACAAAGATGTAGGAAGCATAATTGGATGTACCAATGCCATCTAGATCGAATGTGAAAATCAATTTTTCAAATCCCATAAAAGCAATAATTACCCTATAACTCTTGTGATGAACTCCACCCTCTCACACATAATGATTACACTTGAGACCTAGACTGCACTATGTTGTGCCTATTTGTGTTAGACCTATGATAGGTCATCCATGTAATGATTAAGATATATTCAATTGATTGTAAAAATATAAATAGCTTAAGTTTCCTTACTATGAGGGTCAACAATTTGTGTTTAACTATTGTCAACTATGCAATTTTGTTGTGTTGCTTAATGAATCAATTGTTGTTTGACCTCTACTAGTAATGTGTTGTAGAAATTTTATGTGTATGTATGTTTTGTAGTCCCTAAAAATTTCTATAAAATATTTATTAGTAGTTTATTTTGTTAGGACTATGTTGTTTGGGTTATCATTGTAGGCTATTGGAATGTCAAGGATGCATTACATTTAATCATTATAGATCTATTCATTTATATGAAAGTTTTTTTAGTGGTAGAATGCATGATCTGTGCTAAGTACATATTGTGATGTTTTATTTGGTAGTTGGTCATAATATGCATGGTATTTTGCATGGGTTATGGTATTGTTGTTAGTTTAATGTCATCCATAGTTTAATTAATTTTCCTCTCACTTATATCTCTTTTTCTAACCCTACATTTTTATATTTAGTCTCTTATTGTTTTATTTTCTTTGCACAAGGAACCAACCTTCTTCGAAGGTTGGCTTAGAAGCAATTTTGACCCATCCAATATTGGTCATAGTCTAGGGAATTATACACACCATTAGGTAGATCATAGACCAATATTTTTTGGCATACCTTATGGGACTAATCATTCAACATTCACCCCAATATCCCTAGAGGATTGAAATTCTAATGAATGTCTTGACCTCACAAGTAGACAAACATAAATTCTATTGGTGACTCCACTAAAAGAAAAAGCTCTAGAATCACATGATGATTAGATCGAAAGCCAAAAAATCTTAAAGAACCTAATATAGATTGATAATTTCCTAATAATACTTATACATCCCACCTATATCCATGGTGGGACACATATATCTAGCTTGAAAAAATCTCTTAATCTTCCCGATCTCTATGATATTCCTCAAGCCACTTTGAAGGATTTTCTATCCTATGACGGTAGTGGAAGGATAACTTGTGAACACTACTAAGATATTACTGCTTTGACCATCATTTATGATATTGTCAATGAAGATGTAATGGTAAGGTTGCTCACATTGTATTTTACAGGTATATTGTTTGCATGGTATCACTCATTAGATGAAAATAACATAGGAACTTGGGATGATCTTGCTAAACAATTCATTTTAGAATTTAATGATGTAGGATATCCTTTCATATTGCTCACTTAGTTTCCATCCATTCAAAGGAACCCTTAGGAAAATATTATTGATTTTATTGTTTGGTTCAATGAAACCTAGGGAAGAGTCCCTAAAAATATAAAGCCATCACATGCCCAGGGCTACATTTACTACCTCCATACTTTTATCCCAAAATTAGGTATTTAGATCTAGAAATCCAATGATATGAGCTTCCTATAGGTTTCTCAAGTTGTTATCATAGCAAAAGAACACACTCATCTCAGTTGGTAAACTTCCTCCCAGGGTTATAATACTAAATAAACCTAAAATATTTTAGACAAGCTTGTAGGCTTCCTTTTTGGATTTGAATTCCCCTCTATTGGCCACATTGCCTAAACCATATCCTCAATATTCTATTCTAACAAGTTTTGTATCCACCCTATATATTTCAAAGTCAAAAGAAGTTACAAAATGATAAGATATGATAACTATAGTCCATAACATGCTAAATAAGCTTGTTATATTAGAGTGGTAGAATGCTAAGGATAGATTCAAAGAATACCAACAAGAAGGATTTACCTATGTCTTAAGGGACTAAGGGATGTCAATTAGTAAAGCTATCAAAAAACAAGTTTATGACACTGAAAGTAAAAAGCTAAAAGAATCCATAGCTCTAAATGACTACTAGTGTTCAAAATTTTATAATAATCACAATGGTGACACCTATTGATTTTATTATATTCATAGATGGTTGTAGCTTAGAAAATAGAAGAAAAATTAGAATATGTTGTAGCCTTGTTGATGGATTTGGAATAAAATATTGAAGTTGAGGAACCTTCAACAACTAGTTTAGCTAATACATTCACCAAATTTGAGGAAAGTTCTTTATCATCTATATCCAAAATCCAAAATATCTAGATACTGTAGATCAAATGATGGATCAACCCAAGGAATAAACTAAGTCAAAGAAGTCAAAAATAGCCCTACATCCTCAAATAAGGTGGCAAATAGAGCAAGAGTTGGAGGTACCTAAAGACCAAACTAGACCAAAAGCACCAAGATCCAAGTTGTATGAGCCAAGGGGGGAAATTTTGAGGAAGTTGTAGTACCTTTCAATAACTAGGAGGTAAATAAAATAAGCTACTTAACAATATCAAAAGAGGTTTGAGTAGCCACAACCAACCCATAAGGAGGAGAAGCTATTAGAGGTGACAAAATATAATATTATAAAAGAAGTAAAGAGGAATCCTTTGAGAGTCAATATGAAGGAGAGTCTATTGATTTTTTAACAAGTTGAGGTGGTAGATGTAGCTCTCAAAAGATCAAAAACTAGCAAAATCACCCTCCTAGAATTCAAGTTAGCACAAAATCAACCATCTCTTGGCATGGGTATCATTAAGCCCCTACCCTTATATTTATCTATGTATGGAGTATTGGATAGTCCACAACTGCATGGTGGGATTTGAAGCTATCATAAAAATCATGCATCAAGTTATTTGTGATGCTATAGGATTGGAGTATACCTAGATTAGTTGTAGAGTATTGCACCTAGATAGAATGTTGGTCCAAATAATAGGAGTTTTAAAAGATATTCCAATACTACTACACAAGTTGCTAGATATTTCAATGATGCATAAGATAATAGTGTAGACAACACCCAAAAGTTTCAAATTGTCCCTCTCCTCATCTTTTAAGTCAATCAATTTGCAAAACCCTCGAAAATTGCATAAATTGACTAAAAACACTATTCATTTATCAAATACACTATTCATCATCCTTAGCCCCTTTGGGCTAGCTAAGCCCCTTCCTACGCTTAACCCTAGGTCCTCATGTGACCTCATTCACAACTCAACCAAGGTTGAATTCTCCACCATGGTCAAAAAGCACTTTATGGTCAAAAATTCAACATTTTGGTCAAAACATGCTTTAAGACTAATCACATGCTTAATTAAATCTAATCTTGATTTGATTTGAGCCTTCCACCTCACCTAGTCTAGCCTATTCTAGCCTATCCTAGCCTTGCCACCTCTCACCCAAATATTTCTCCACCTCACATTCCCCTAGGTCATAAATGAAAGATGGATACTTTTGCACAAAAGAAGCAATTTTTAATTTGAAGATATTTTCAAAAAGGTCTTCATAAATGCCAAATGGATATTTTTGGAAAAGTCATCATTATTTGTGGATGGGTGAGGGATTCTCTCACCCAACCTCATTTATGAACTAGGACACCTCTTAGGTGGACACCTCACCATTGACACCTCACAGGGGACACCTCATCCCCTCCCTCTCACCTTGGCCAAGTCTATAAATAGAAGGTCATTTTCACCATTTTGATAACAACCAAATTTTACTTATCGAAACTCTATTGAAATCACTACAACCACTACACTCATCCTGCATCCATCACACAACCATCACATATGCATTGCAATAATAATTGGTTGATTTCATGATATTTCCTTGTGATTGATATAGGTCAGTAACCCCACAAAAAGTACACTTTCTGAAGGTGACCCATGGAAATATCAAAGAAGCAGTTGCATAAGGACAACCAAGAAAGTCATCTTGCATATTCGATCCAAAAAATATAGGTTTGCATGACCTCATGCAAACCTCTTTTTCACACCAGATTCACACGACCCCATGCGAACCTATGCTACAAACACCAGAATCATCGGATCAAGTAAGTATGGCCTAGTTTAGTGTTTTTATGCTATTTTTATTAGTTTTTATCATGTTTTAAGCTTTTTTAAGAGTCTTTTTGTCTTCATAACCATGGGGTTTGACTGAGGTAGACCCCTTAATGCACTAACAATATTTTGTAGGTTCAATAGGTACACAGAACACATCCAACCAGTGGTGGCACATGAGCAAGAAGCCCACCTACATTGAGGAACACAAAGAAGATAGATCCTGCTACCTTTGCACCACATCTGAAAGGGCTTCCTTAGGGAAGATCCCATTGTAGCCTTCAGGGAAAAATTTGTAAAAGGATATCAACTTGTAACCTCCTTTTATCATTTTAATAGCAAAAGTAGTGGATTCTATAGTTTTGAATGAGAATTATAGTGTCATTTTTGTTGGTTTCATTCTGGCACACCCGGTGGGACCCCACCAAGCACTAGCTTAATCACCTTCTAACAAAAATTGTGGCTTGTTTCTGTATGGCAGGTAATTGTCATCTTTGAAGAAACCCCAAACCAAAATGCCCTAAAATCCATCTCAGGCCAAACCGCAAAAGGTTTTTTGGTGCACCGATGAGCCTCCAAAGAGGATAGAGAGTACACACTTGGGTGTGTGAATTCCCCAATCTACCTCAAAATTGATACCTGAAGCACAGGTATTGGTTTTAGACACCCACAACCATCGGTAAGGTAAGTCAGGGGAGGTTAAGAGCCTCATGTTCCCAGGGATTGTGTGCCCCCATACCTAGACCACCAATCATCTCTCGCCATGGTGTATGCAAGGTTAAAGCATCCTTGTATTTTTGTGCGGCAATAGTTAGCTTATTTTCTTGTAATTTGCTTTCTCCAAGTACATGCAAAATATCTTAGGGTTTATGTTATCTTGTCGCGTTCAAAATTGACTTTTGGAACTTTTTATGTAGGTACCTATTCCAGAACCCTCTAGGAGCTTCAAAATCATCATCAAGACCCCAAAACCAATCAGCCTAATCTTCGAACCCAGATTTGCATGACCCCGTGCGAACCTCTTTCCAGAGGATAGGTTTGCACCCCGGGTGTGAATATCCAAAATACACACAGCTTCAAAGCAAAAGGTGAATCAGAAGGTTTTACATGCACCTGGATGCAGGTATTGTGTGAAATTTATGATTTTTCCTTCATTTTGAGGCTAACCTTTCCTATTGGGCTTGCATTCCACAAATCACATTTACTTGTTTGTTTTAGATAGGTTTACCCTTGTTTTCTAGCTTAGTTTTCATTCTTGTCATTTCCCTTTGTGTCATTTCCCTTCCAAAGCATCTAATTAGTTTTCCTTTGAAAAGCATCTAGCTAGACTTTTCTTTCCAAAAGCACCCTTAATTAGATTTCATTCAAAAAGCATTTAACTAGATTCATTTCCTTGTCATTTCCCTTCAAAAGCACTTAATTAGATTTTCATTCCAAAAACCAGTAGACTAAATTTATTTTTGTGAGGATGCAATTAATTAGATTTATTTTAAAAAGGCATCCTAGCATAGCTTTCATTTGAAAAGGCACTTAGAATAATTTGCTTCTAAAATAGTATCGCACAAACAAACATCACACACTCACGTTCCATTTTAAACGGTGTAAAGATTGGCTTTCATCTCCAGTCTGAATTGGATTTCATCACCAATTCAACACCAAAGTTTAGTGAGGTCTGGGTTGTACTCTCCACTGGCTCACCTCTAATTTTAGTCACCATAGTATCCCCCTAGGTGGATCATTTCGACATTAATACCCGGTTGGTCCTTCCCATTTTGAGTGTTGGTTATCCAGATTTAATCACTGGAAGGTACCTTCAAAGTGGGTAGTTTTAGAAAGCCCCTTTACCATAGGGCTTTTCAAAATAATTAGTGGGTGCAACTGATCGTTACTATGGATGCCTTAAATGTGAGGGTTAAGTGAAAGCATGGGTATGTCGGTAGCACCACATTGATAGTGTGACCTCTCTTCATGAGAGTATATTGACTCATTAGAGCATTTTGAGTCTCCCCCTTTTGGATACCATTTTACTATACCAAAATCCATCTAGGTTGCCACTCATCCATTGGAAACATAGTTCTATTTTATGTGCTTTTGGGTGTTGCAGAAGGTTCTATGCTACGACATACCTAATTCAAAGTAGAGTTCACCCATTCTCATGATTTTTTCCTAGGGTGGATACAGTACTCTCATAAAAACACACAAAAATCAAGAGAAAAACATTTGCTTATTTTTGAGTCTCATGAAAGTGGTTACAACAACATATTAAACTTGCTATAACTCACTCACCAGTTGTTCCACAGTTTCACTTCCACGCAAAGCACTGCACAGTCTATTTTTAGGTGGTTTGCACCCCCTAGTGCAAATTTCCTACACTCAGATACATTCGCACGACCCCATGCGAACCTAGCTTCCAGGATACAAAACTTCACAAAATAGGTCCACATAGCACACAAAGGATCTCCATAGCATAAATCCATCCTCTATCATTGTTTCTCATAGTACGCATGATCCCATGTGAATATTTGGTTGCAGGAGTGGTTCACACGACCCCATGCAAACTTGTTTTTTAGGTCCTAAATTTCTAACACAGCACACAGAAACATTCCAGAGCACTTATCCATCATCTATTTTTGATTTCAGTAGTTTGCATGACCCCATGTGAATATTTTATTTTAGGAGAGATTCACACCACCCCATATGAACCTATATTTTTGAGAATAAAATGTGTCCCACTTAGCCACAAATATTCCTAAATTCTAGATTTCACATATTTTGGTTGTTACCACACTACTGCACACATTACTATATCGATTACGTGTAGTCGGATGTGTGAAGATCTTCATCATACCACCAAGGCTGCCTAACGGAATGTCATGACCATGGGTGCCTCTACTTCTTAGACCATTGATCCACCTTTCGAGTATGAGAAGGTTACTTCCATTGTTCCACATGATCTATTGACTGGGCCCTCGGCCCCTAGCACTAGTCCTATGTCCCATGTCGCATCATATCGCTCCATATCACCTCTTAGATGAGACCTTCAAGGAGACCCCTCCTTTGGATGATATCTCCTCTCCTAATCCCCCATCCACTTATTTCCAACATGTCATCTATACCCCTTCTGGTCACCCCATACCCGTTATGGTGGTGGATGAGTTCACTCCACCTCCTTCACCATATACCACCCATCCCTTCCTAGAGCACTCCTCTCATCCACTTTTGGGAGATGAATCTGATGTTGTCATTTCCCAAATCATGCCTGATGTTATTACTACTATCTATATGATAGGTATGATTTCTACACCTCCTTCTTCTATGCCACCTACTTCTGCATCATCTTTCAAAATCATGCTATCGTAGTAGACCTCATCTAGCTCCCAACCTTCATCCTAGCCACCATCATCACTCCCACCATAGTATTTTTCACATCCATATCAGTACTACCAACTCTCATCACCACATTTATCACATCCCTCATTGCAATTTCATCAGCAACATGTATCTTCATCCTTGCAACCACCTCCATTTACGTCCTAGTTTTCTACCCATACACCTACCATATATCCTCCATTTTCTTCATATGGACCCCATTATTTCCCTCATCATAATTTCATTTACCATCCCCACCCTCATTTTGACCTCCCCCATTGAATCCTTCTTATCCAGCTAATCCTCCTCGTTATTTAGTTTGGCACAAATCCTTGCTCGCCATTCCATCTGCACCACCCTAGTTCTCATCAGTTGCACCCCCATATTCAAACCAATTATCTTTCACCACATCTTCATCTATCCCTCCCCCATATTCTACACCACCCACCTTCTTTACCTCACCACCCACATGGTCCTCTACCACCACTACTTAGGTGCAACCAACTTTCCAATATGTGGAGCAGCAATAGGTACCCATGCCTAGCCAATAGATTTCTTGGTATTATGATCAACAACAACCACCACTAGTAGTGCAATATTCATACATCTCACCTCATCCATCTCAGGTTCCTATCCCACAATATCAAGCTATGTTGGTGCCTGATCCACAATAGGCCACTTACTATCATCAGTGGGAGGAACAACAGTTGCAATATCCACCACATTTGGATTATTCATAGGCATCATCACAACCACTACCTACATCTACACCTTCACCCCCATTTCTTGCTCCACCAAATACCACCATGGTGCTCTCTAGTGAATTTCAAGCCATGCAGGAGCATATTCATACATTGGATTTGTGCACGATTGGTTATGGGCCTCAAAAACCCACATATGATGAATTTTACAATGAACCAATTCACCCATCTATTCCCATACATCCATATCCTTACCAATTTGAGATCCCAAAATTTGACAAATTCAAAATTAAGGAAGATCCCAGAGAGCATCTTAATAATTATTGTTTTGCTTGTTACCAACTTCATGGTAGTGATCCCCTTATGCTTCACACTTTTGCACTTTCTCTTGGGGGACAAGCATTAGATTGGTACAACCATTTACCTCACCACAACTTATTTACATTCGAACAATTGGCCAATCTTTTTCTTGAGAATTTCTTGATCAATATCAAAACTAATACTACCTTATCAGATGTCTATGCTCTACACCAGTTTTATGATGAGCCTATTACCGATTTTGTCTCTCATTGGAGAGTGGTCATTCATGATCTTACCTTTACTCTCCCACCTTCAGAGCTCGTCAAACTATTTACCAAGAGTTGTCACAAGAAAATATCTCAAACATTGTAGATTCATCAAAGTTAAACATTTGAAGAAGCCATTGCCCAAGCCAAAGTTATTGAGGATATCAAGATCCACATGGGGAAAATCAATCTCTATCCAAGGTAGTCCTACCCATCCAATTACCACTATAATCACAATCCATATGTACCACCCACTTCAAAACTACCTCATACCAACCAGGTTCTCCTTGCCTCTTCATACCCACCACCTCAACTCACACCATCTCAACGTACACAATCCACACCACTATGACCTCTTCAAAATGTATACCAAGTCAACCCCCACCAACTCTAAATGCCTACTAAGTCAACCCTCCAGACCTATCCAATCCATACCAAGTTCGTAATCCTCACCCTCCTCATCCACCATGTAATTGGATGCCTTTGTCTAATACCATGTCTACCTTATTCCACTGATTATATGATGGAGGTCTCATCACTCTACCTAATATCCAACCTCTTGATCCAAACCATCCACTCATGTGGAACCACAATCTGTAGGCATTTTGTGATTTTATAAAATCCATCCTGCTTCCAATCCATCAAATCCTCCACCCATTCCTCCACCTATAATATGAAGTGTCATCACCATCCATGGTAGTATTTCCCATAAAATTCATACTACCCCTGCAAGGTTATTTATCTATGACCTCCTACAACAATCCCAACCTCATAATGAATCCCTCATCATGAAGACCTTGATTCCATACTTCACTCTCTCTATATTGAGACTCATGATATAGACGTGTTTGCTAACTTTATTGGAAATGTTTAGAGATACCTACAACCTTCTATTAGCTTCCATGACCATAAAATACCTTAAGTTGTAGGTGAGGGAGCAGATCCTCCATTTCATATTCAAGCCTCCATCAATACCATCACCTATAAGCATGTTCTCATTGACACAGGCTCATCCATCAGCATAATTTCTACCACTACCCCTAACCACCTTTGCATTTCTCCCTCCCATATTTCCACTCCATCCATGGACCTTCAATATTTTTATGGATCTATGCATCCTACCATCAATACCATCATCCTTTCCATCAATACTAATGCCAAAATCATTTCCACTCTCTTTCATGTTATTGAAAGTGAGATGCATTATAACATCCTTTTGGGATTCCCCTGGATTTGGGATTTGCAATGCATATTATCCATGCTACATCATTGTATTAAATATGTCCATAATGGCTTGGTCCACTACATCCCCATCGATGATGATCCATTTGAATTTTGCAATATTATCGCCCTTCTACCAGGTCCACCATTATCATCCATGCAGTTTGCTCCCACCCCAAATCATTCTTTACATACCATCTATCCATCATATTTACAATCACATCACACACCTGATCTGAGAAACATTGCATCAACCTCATAAAATCCACCTCAACCTCCCAGTGCCCTAGATTTTCCCACATTTTCACATTGCCCCTCTTCATCCTTAACACCACTCCTTCCATTCACCTTTTCCACTACACCTCCCTTAGCATCCTCATCTAAAAATCCTCCCATTATTTCTATACTACCTCTATATTCCTATCGCTTTATGCCCTGATCTACATGAACATGCATAGTCTATAGTTCACCAACCATAGCCTCTATCCCCTCTTATCAATTCACCCATCCTAATCATCCCATCACTAGAACACATGCTAAGTGATATGAGTGGACACAATACACCACTTGACTTGACAACCAGTTATCTCAATCAGATCCTCCTAATTCATCCCTTTCATCCCCCAATCTACCTACACCAATTCCACCATCATATCTGCCACCTAGGGTATCCTCACCTCAACCTGAGCATACTACCCCTCCTCATGTTTCTATACTCATGACCACACTAGGTCCTAGTGAGTATAACATAAGAAATGCTCGGGGTATCCCCTCCACTATCCAATCCACCCATGATTTTGGTTAACATCATGATGTGACCTTAAATATTGGGGTAGTGGTTCCCCTTGGTTTTCTTTAAAATTGCACCAATTTCATATATGGGGTACTTGACTCATCTGTAGAACCTCTAGTACCTATACCATCACAAAAATAGATTTTATGATAACCTTAACCACATGTCCAATACTAATTTTTCCTGGCATTATATTCACATGTATAAATAACATGGTTATGGTCTAGGGAGATATGAACAAGGGTGTCACACCCACATCAATCCTCCCTCACATAAACCTATCGATCGATCAGGAATTGGTTACCATCCCCCAATAGTCCATACCCTCAAGAATGATTTACATAATCTTGATCTTGATCCTCTCGAGGTCATTTTTGATGATGAATTCAAGCTTAATATTTTGATAGACATTTCATCCCCTCATTCCACAATCAATATTCCATCCACATTCTTTCCCCCATATCCACCCTTGAAATCCCTCTCTACTTTAGAGGTTGAAGCACTTGCTCATAAATTTACTGACCTATCACTTGATACACCCATATTAGTCAATCCACCTTCCTCACCCCCTCCAACAATACCATTTTTCCTATTTACAATATCACATCGCATCACAACACACATTCTCATTTCCCTTCCCCACCTATGGTGTTATGCCCAGTTCATCACCAACCCTTTATGGATTCATTGCTATCTTCCTCTAATTCATAATCAAATTCCTCACCTACCTCCACCATATCTAGCACCTTTGTTAACATGATTTTTGTTGACTTATATGCTCCACTCTGATATCCAAACCATCCCAATTATACTCCACATCCCATCATCATCTTCATTGATATCGATGATATCTCCTCCACATCCTCAATCACCAAATTTCTTCTAACACCTCAATTTTTGCAATATGCTAATGCATGTTTGCCTTCCATTATACCTCATCTCCCATGGATTAATCATATGAATTTTTATCTAGATGATGAGCTCTAGCTTCCTGATGGCATCGATGAACTCCACCTTATCCCCATACCTGCCCAACTCTATGATGGTTCTCACATTATTGCCGAGGATACTATCGAAGTTGATATTGACAATTATCTAGAACACCCTCACATCATCTACCTCACCACTAGCCTTTTTGATGAAGAACATGTCATTTTTACCAATTTTATTCGACACTACATCAAGGTGTTTTCTTGGTCTTACATAGATATGTCAGGCCTTGAGTCATCATTAGTTGTACATAACCTTGTCCTGGATGATAATTTCAAACCCTTCAAAAAAAAGTTGCACTGAATGCACCCTGGATGATAATGTAACCCTATGGTCAAATAGGAGTTACAAAAACTCCTTGATGTGGATTTCATACAACCTATCAATTATCCTGAGTGGGTTTCAAACATGGTGCCTATCAAAAAATCCAAAGGAGTATTTGTATTTACACTGACTTTAGGGATTTTAACAAAGCTTGTACCAAGGACAATTTTCCACTCCCTAATATTGATACATTGGTCAATGCCATAGTTGGACAAAAAATACTATCACTCATGGATGATTTTTTAGGTTACAAATTCATGTCAATCCAGACGATCAACATAAGACCTCTTTCAATACCCCTGGGGGAAATTGTGTCACAAAGTCATGCCCTTCGGCCTCAAGAATGTTGGGGCAACTTACCAATGCACCATGACCTATATTTTCCATGACCTTATGCACAAAACCATCAAGGACTACATCAATGATCTTATAACTAAATCCAAAACCCATGGTCAATGATGAGCACCAGAAATGCTCATATTTTGTACATATTTCTTTGATCAATATGCGGCTGTATAATAAGGATTGCATACTTTTATGAATGATTATATAGATATTTGATATAATTATGCATGTTATCTAATTTGTGTGCTTTTAGTATATTTTGTGGAATTGCAGTTGATTTAGTTATATTTGGAACAGTCGAGGTCCTTTTGATGGACCTGACACTTTATTTCATTGAGGGTCAATGTAGAGAACATAGGCGCCTCCCTGCAACTGGAAGGCGCCAAGGGAACAAGTTCCTCCCTGCAGTCAAAAGGTGCCAAACCAAAGACGAGTGCCTCCCTACAGTCAAAAGGTGCCAACTGAATATCAGTGCCTCCCTGCAATCAGAAGGCGCCAAACCAAAGACGAGCGCCTCCCTGCAGTCGAAAGGTGCCAACAAAATACCAGCGCCTCCCTATAGTTGGAAGATGCAAACTGAATGCGAATGCCTCCCTGCAGTCGAAAGGCACCAACTGAATGTGAGCGCCTCCCTGTAGTTGGAAGGCACCAATAGAAGGCAAGCACCTCCTCACAATGGAAGGCGCTAATAGAAGGCAAGTGCCTCCCTGCAACCGAAAGGTGCCGCAATAACAGGGTACCTTCCTTATAAGGAATGTGCCACTGATTCTTTGCCCGTTGACCAGACTCGAAGGACATGGATAGCAGCGGCTAGTGTAGTTCCAGCTCTATATCATGTAGAGCTAAATTGGAGATAGCACCAACGTATCAAAATGTCTTACAGATTCCAGGCAAAGCACAAATCAAAACGAACACGCCACCATCAAAATAGAATGCCATATGTCGATTGCATTCGCCAGACTGTTCTAATTTAGTCTAGGAAGAATCGACTGTTGTAACCACTTCTGTCACAAAAGTTTTGTGGGTGTGTTATATAAACACACACAGATCATTCTAAAAAATATATAGAGATAATAAGGAAAGATATAGAGAGATATATAGAAATTCCATTTAGAGCTACATTGTAATGCGTTGATAAATATATTACAGTTACAAAAGTTCTAAAGCGTGTGTTCGATCGGGAAGAAGCTGCTGGAGCCTGGGCCCACTCCAAGCCAGTATTTCTTCCCCATTTCCTTCTTGTTTATTTATTTTAATAGTTTATTGCTTTCATAGGAATGTTCATTGGTTTACTAGTTCCAGTATTTGTAGTAGATTTATTTCCAGGAATGTGTATATAATTTATTTCTATAGATTTAAATTCTGTTCTTCTTACGTAATTTATTGAGGAGTGCGGGAATGACTGACAACCATTTCAAGAACACCCCCCAAAAGTAGGATTAGCAGATTCACCTCCAGTGGTATTGTAGTAACCTAATTCTGACTCTTCGCAAGTTTACGAAGCTCCTTAGGTTGATAATTAATGCACGGGCATGTGACAAAAATAGGAAACCATTCACCTTGTTTGGCCCGCAACAGTCAACATATCAAAGACCTTCGCCAAATATTTGATCACCTTATAGAACATAATGTCCAATTAAATCCGAAGAAATGTGTCTTTGGTGTTACCACAAGCAAAATCTTGGGTTTTATTATTTCACAAAGAGGCATTGGAGTAGATTACAAAAAGATCCATGCTATCATTGATATACCTCCCCCTACAAATATTAAGTAGCTATGCAACTTTCAAGGCATAATTCAATCCATACAATGATTTATCACCCAACTTTGCAACAAGTGTTCGTCGTTCAATCATATTCTCCAAAAGGGGGTCCCTTTCAAATGTGACGATAAATATCAAGTCGTATTTGATACCATCAAATGGTATCTAACATCTCCATTCATTCTAATCCCACCTCATCCAGATTACCCCTTAAATATATACATTTCTACTACTGATGTCACGTTGGGCATGCTCCTTTCTCAAAAGAATAAAATAGACCAAGAACATCCATATACTATATCAGTCACACATTGATTAATTATCAGAAAAGGTATGCTTACATGGAAAAAATTTACCTTGTTGTTGTCTTTGCCACCTAGAAGTTACGATATTACATGGTTAACCATACTACTTATGTAGTTGCCCATGATAAACCACTTCACTACATGATGGGTAAGAGTTACCACAATAGTCGAATGGTCAAATGGATCATTCTGATCATAGAATTCGATCTCAAATTCATTAGTCAAAAATACATCAAAGGCCAAGTCATTGTTGATCAGTTGGTTAATGCCACTTTACCAAGTGATGCCCCATTACTTATCCAACTTCTTGATGATTTCATATTTTATACTACCAAAGTTGAAGAGTTTGTGAAACCAGAATCAACCGTTTACTTAACCCTCTTTTTTGATGGCTCTCACTATGAACATGGAGGGGGTATAGGTATAGTCTTTTTCATGCTACAAGGTAAGCCACTCCCTTTTTATTTTAAATTAGGCTTTCATTGTACCAATAATAATATCGAGTACAAAGCTCTTATCCTTGGCTTAAAACAATCAATATCAATGCACATTAGGTGCCTGGACATATATGGTGACTCCCTACTCATTGTAAACCAAGTTAAGGAAGAATGGCAATATCATTACCCAGTTATTCAGTAGTACAAATAGATAGTCGAACATTTATTTTCCCAGTTTGAGTGGTATAACATCACTGCTACTCCTCGATCCACAAACCATTTCTCAGATACTATGGCTTATCTCAATTCACTCATTCTATAAAACCCACTTTTTGAAACAACTGACGTGTTCATTCACACCCTCTTCCATTCCACTATTTCTCCCTATCCACCTTCTCATGATGATGGCATCCATATCATCAAAGCTGCACCACATGACCCATGGTTTTCCCAAGTCAAATATTACATTAAGCTTGATATTCTTCCACATGATCTAAATCTTACTCACAAATGAGCATTGAAACTATGCACAATCCACTATACATTTCTAGGTGATATCCTTTACAAGCGAAGTTATGATGACATCTTATTGCACTATTTGGAACCTTTCGAAGCCCAATGCATCACCCAAGAAGCTCATGACGGTACTTGTGGTGACCATTTTAATGGTATGGCCATCACCAAATGCATATTACAAATAGGTTATTACTGGCCCACAATAGAGCATGACTATTGTGACTATGTCAGAAAGTGTGTTAAATGCTAACATCATACTAATATTACACATTTGCCTTCTCAGGATTTGCAACCTATTCAATCAATGTGGCCATTTTCACAATGGGACTTAGATATTATTAGAAAAATCACTCTTGTATCATCTGGAAATCATAAGTTCATCATTACAGCAACTGAATACTTCACCAAATGGGTTAAGTCCATCCCTTTAATCCAAACGATTGGTCCTAAAATTATTGATTTCATCACACAACATATCATTTATTGTTTTGGCATCCCATCTAAGATCATATATGACAATAGTACACCATTCAAAAATAAGAATGTTCATGCATTATGTGAGAAATTCAACATCCAGCATAGTTTTTCTGCCCCATACTACCCACAAGATAATGGGTATTCCAAAGCTACAAAAAAAACTATTTATGTCATCCTTCACAAAATCGTTGTCGAGTCACATCATGATTAGCACAATTAGATGCCACTGGCATTATGGGTATACCGTACAAGCATTCATACTCAAAATGAGGCAACTCCATTTTACCTTGTATATGGCACTAAAGCCATCATGTCCTTGGATCTTGAAATCCCATCCCTATAAGTCTCCATGCAAGAATTCATTGATGATGATACCACTCATCAAGCCATATTAGACCAATTGACCCTATTGGATGAATACCACATTCATGCTATTGAACATATGCACATTTACCAAGATCATATCTGATGTGCCTATAAATATAAGGTACACCAATGAGAATTTCAAGTTGGATACTTAGTCCTTAAAAAGAACCAGCTAATCGCATCATCTCCACGATAAATTTGTACCCAATTGGCTAGGCCCCTACATAGTTGCTCAAAATTTTGGATCTAAGGCATATTTCCTTGCTACATTGGATGACATTGTTGAACTTGAACCCATTAACATTCTTCATCTTTGAGCATTTTATGCCTAAGAGTAGGTATTGCAACTCATTACCACTTGTCCATATGTTTATAATCAAAATCAAAAACACAAAAATAGCTACAACACCATTTTTGGCATTCTACAACATTAGATCAAATTACATTTAAATTCAAATCTACTTCTCCTAAAATTTTACTCTTCTTTCTTTGTCTCCCCTTCTTCTATAATAAATGTTGTATGGTCACGCTTCGAGCGACTACATACCTTTCATTCCCCTTTATTCTCATTATCTTCTTCTTTCTTTCATTCTCTTTGCTGATCATTACTAATCAATGTTGTACGGTCATGCTTTGAGCAGCTACATACCTTTGATTTGTTTCTTTTTCTTCTATTCTTCTTATTCTTTATTTCTTCCTCTTTGCTTTATTCCTCGTCATCCCCAGTATCACTTTATCACCCCATTTTGTTGTACATAATCCTGGGGCAACCTTTTGCCTAAATTCCCATGTCAATTCATTCGCAATATCACATTATTTGATTCATGCCTTGTTTCACATCCATACCTTATAGCATGTTCATAAATTGCATTCATACATGCATTTGTACAAAATCATTATGAATGTCGTTCTTGGAGAATTAAATATGCTCATGCTAGCATAACTGTTTTGGTGCCCAAACCCATTTTTTAGGAGATAAGATTATTGAAATGTTTTGAGTGCTTTTCTCCTGAACAATTCTATAATCAACCACCATCCAATGTTGGCATACTTCAAAAAGCATTTCCAGACTTTCCTTGGTTACCTTACTCTCACTCATCGATTAAATATCACGTCCTACACACTAAGTAAAATTTGAAAGTAGGACTGGCTACACTGTATGCATATTGATGCCTAGAGAAAATCACCTTTCTCATCATATCATTTACATGATTTATTCTAAACTTGAGGATTTATAAAAGTACAAGCTATGACACAAAATAAAAAGGGTAGAAAACAAAAGCCAACACCCACAAAAAAAAGAGAAACAAATAAAGCAACTCCAATACAGGGGCAAAAAACAAAAGGAAAAGCCTCAAGAGTACCATCCATAATATTGAATCCTTGCATTCCTTAGGTTTTATATTGATGAGCTACTTACAGGATAAGTTACCATGTAGTTACAAACCACCCTTTTTCAATATGGTTAAATGAACATCACTTTACACACACTAATCCATGTTTGAGGTCTTGTTTACCAAGATAGCCTAAATTTATTCACAAATTTTTTCTTAGTTATTCAATGGGGTTGATTACTTAATATTGTAATGTTTGAATCAATTTACAACAATATTCATATCCAACTTCCTAAAAAATTGGAATGGATTACACCATATGATCAATGCAAATATGCAAATGCTTCCTCCAAGCAATACTCCTTCACCCTTGCATTTCCATTACATGCATATTCATTTTATGATCCTTCATATGTAACACCTTATTTATGCATCAAACTATTCCATGTATATATGCAATTATCCACTATTGCATCTACATCATGCAAACTTATGAATCATCATAAATAGAATCAAATAAACACACAAATGCAATTAGACTCAAATATCACAAAATATCACGTATATATTTTTATATATCAAAAAGAGTGCCATCAGCCTACAATAACATGTGTGTATACCCTTGTGGGTGCATCACTACATGACCATATCATGTCTATACATCCATTTATCATAAATGCCATATGACTACAAAGAGTTATGTATTCATCTCAATACACAACTACCAAAGATAGCCAATCATGTACAACTATCAAAATACAAAGTTGTAGGCCGATTCTCTATCGCTATCCCCACAAAAACCTCATGGATACTACCCCATGGGAGTCTCTCCACTCCACTCATCTGTAGTAACTTGCTTTGCTATCACCCATGTTGACTATGCATCTCCCATCTCCACTACCACCGATATCTCCACTCGTGTTGATGGTGCCATACCTAGTTCATGTGATGCTACAAGCACTGCCATATAATGCATCCTCCCCCTATCGATGGTGAACTTTGCTAACTCCGATGCAATTGCACCTGTGACAAAGAAACAAAAACAAAATATGAGGGAACAAATATCCCTTGCATCAACAAATCTCCCTCACACTTCATCCCCTTCATAGTTTCATTCATTTTGGAGGCTATCAATCCCACATTTACCTATTGAAAAAACCCCACCTCTTCCTATACCTACTCTAACTATGGCACTATAACCACCAATATTTAAATCTCTTTCTCACCCACTCCTTCATAGCCTCTCTCTCATACTTGCTACTCTAGCTCAGCTACCATCATTGTATGACATGCCTTAACGATATCTATCTTAGCCCACACCACATACAATAGCACATGGACTCACTCAGTAGACTCAATCATCTCATCCCTCTCCCTAAGCATCATCCCTCTCACCCCTCAACACATCCTACTCAATCTTGAGTGCATCCCTCTCCTTCATCACCCATTGCAAATTAACCTTAGCCTCATCTCTCTCCTCCAAGGTAGCCCTCAAGTCCACCTCTACCTCCCTATTATACTCCTCCACTGTTGAGCAATCTATGTCCAAAATATTATCCCTAAGCCTCTTCACCTCTCATCTAAGTTACCGTAACTCATCCTCAATTGCCATAGCCTCTTGTAGCCTTCCACAAAATTCAAAATCATTCGACTCTACCTCCACATCCTCACCAATAACTAGCAACTCATCTAATGAATCATCACCAATGTCCATCATGGGGACATCCTCCATTGTCTCTATTCCCTCTCTGATCCCCTCACATACCTCCATCGATAGTATTGCATCACTATCGCTCACTAATTTTTCCTACTCATCATGGTGCAGCCTCACATGCCTAACCAATTGGTCTAGCTCTACCTCCTCCTCCTCACACAACTTGGGAAATCCCACATCCTACTACACATCCACATGCCCTAGCGATGTTGCCCTTGCCCAACCTGGAAGGCCCCTATCAAGCAACACTCCTACAACCTACATCCACACATCCACCACACTCAACACTAGCTCCCATTACTATCTAGACCACCACACATCATAATATGGTGTTTTCCCTATATTATCCACATCTAGGACAACCAGTGGCTCATCAGGTGTCAAGTACAATAGTGACACCACTGGATTTGGCCCAGTATCTCTTGCTATCCTAAAAATCACTACAAATGGATCTGGCTACCCTTGTTGCAACCCAAACTATTGTAGTACCCATGATAATGGAAAGTACTACACCTATGATAGATACTTCCCCACAACCCATAACCCTCGCCTGATGCACCCCAATTACTCAGCATCCTCACTCCAATCAGAAACTCCTTGCCATGGTCTCCACCTCACCTGATCCATCCTCAATACACCCAAATCCTCATGGTGATACATCAGATCACCCTCCCGTATCCTCTTCCTCCTGCTCTCCATGTATGCCCTCCACCTCATCACATAGGGTACATCATTTTTTTCTATTGTATGCACATCATGTGGCAAATATACTAGATGTAAAATCAAAATATGCTCCCAATACCACACCTATAGTAGTGGACTCACATTGATATCTATGTGATCTATCCTCACCACCGCATGCAGCTCTCTGTATACATATGCTAACAATCCAGGTGCCCATGCATACACTATCCACCACTCTACTATGGTACATACTATCCCCATCATATTCTAGGGGAATCAAACCCTTAAATTATCTGGTAATGCATGGCTCACTATCAATAGCATCACCATCACATGGCAATTTGATAGAAATTTTTTTTTTTGATACTTTATGTAATCCACCCCACCCTTGGTATCCACCCTCTGCCACCAGTACCCTAACACCCTCTCCAAGATGCCATCCCATAAATCCTTATCCACCATCATCACTGTGATCCCTTCTGTCAGCAACCCATAGATGTCGTAGATGTCCTCCAGGGTCACTGTCATCTTCCTTGTAGGCAAGTGAAATGTGTTCATGTTTGGATCCCACCTTTCATAAATATCAAAAATGTACATGTAGTTCACATGAACCTCATTCATATCCCACACATCATATAAATCCACCGCCCATAACCAATCCCCATCCTCTACCCGCCATACATCCTACAAGGTCTTCCTATGCTTCTACAGTCGATGTCGCACAAATATCTTCTTCACCTGCCATAAATTAGATGTCACAAGTTAGATATCATGTACATAAAATCAATATATCTATTTTTTTCTACATGTACATATGTATGATTTAAAAAATAAAAAATAAAAAAAACATGTGTTCGCACGACCCCATGCAAATCGATAGGTTCGCACGACCACGTGCTAATCAACAAGTTCATACAACCCTGTGTGAACCACCCCAGTTAACATGACCCCATGCAAACCTCCCATTTTCAAAAAAATTTGCAGGCACGAGGTTGCCCACCCTTCCCTATTCCATGCATACCATCCACGCACATGAAAAATGTCAAAAATATGCCAAAAAATACAAAATAAACGTCCAAACCCTCCTCACACATGCACACAAAACAAGGTGGTCAATATCAACTTAAAATAGTCAAATGAAAGCAAATTGGGATACCCATTTGGCTTATTAGGAGCCCCCACTTGTCAATTTTTCCATGCATGCAATTTTCACACCCCATCCCACACATCACATCCAATGCACACTTTTCCACAACCAACAATCATCACATGCAAAAACAAAAACCACCCTGGGATACCCATTTGCCCCTTTTTACACAAAGTGCACACATTTCACCCATCCCATGCATACATGTCTAATCTATGATATTTTAACCAAATTCAACATTCTTTTTACCCTAACCAAGCACATGCTAATCGAGAAAGAATAATCTGCTTACCTCTGGCATTACCACCCTCGTGCTCATACTCGTCAATGCACTCACCATCTCGTATCACTCGATCCATAATATTACAACAATCCATTCCATTTTTCTCCTTTGACACCACTTTTCCTTTGTCTTTCACATAAAAATGATGTCAAGATGTCTTTTTCACCATTAGCATGCCACACGTGTGAACCAACAGGTTCGTACAACCCCGTGAGAACCACCCTAGTTCACATGACCCTATACGAACCACATCAATTTGCACAATCCCGTGCGAACCTATCTTCCTTGACTGAATTTGTCCCACCTACCTCCAATTTCTTTGGAATTTCTCCCAATTCTTCAATTTTGCTGATTTTCATGCAAAATTTTGAGGAAGCTATAGTATCCTTCAATAACTAGGACGTAAAGCAAATAAGCTACTTAACAATATCAAAAGAGGTTTGAGTAGCCACAACCAACCCATAAGGAGGAGAAGCTATTAGAGGTGACAAAATATAACATTGTTAAAGAAGTAAAGATGACTCCTTTTAGAGTCAATGTGAAGGAGAGTCTATTGATTTTTGAACAAGTTGAGTTGGTAGATGTAGCTCTCAAAAGATCAAAAACTAGCAAAATCACCCTTCTAGAATACAAGTTAGCACAAAAGCAATCATCTCTTGGCATGGGTATCATTAAGCCCCTACCCTTCTACTTGTCTTTATGTATGGAGTATTGGATATTCCACAACTGCATGGTGGGATTTGAAGCTATCATAATAATCATGCATCAAGTTGTTTTTGATGTTATAGGCTTGGAGTATACCTATATTAGTTGTAGAGTATTGCACCTAGATAGAATTTTGGTTTGAATAATAGGAGTTTTAAAAGATATTCCAATACTGCTACACAAGTTGCTAGATATTTCAATGATGCATAAGATAATAGTTGTGGACCTATCAATACTATTTGTATTATTCTTATCAAAATAATTTATGGTAAAGCTTTACGGGTATTTATCACCAGATTACACTCACATGGTCATTCCCTACACCAAGAAGAATGTCCAAATCTATGGTGAGAAGCTCAAACCTTATCACATAGAAAGGTATTAGGAGCAAAACTTCAATATGATTGAGAGTTCTTTGGAGCATCCCAAGGTGGAGATGGAGGATTGTCCAAAAGGGAAAAAGGAACTAATGGAGGATGAATTTTCCATTCTTGGTCCTAGTGTAGTGATTTTATCACACATAGGAACTCAACACACCCCAAAGTCAATTTACATTCAACATCAAGCCTCAATGGGTCACATTCCCAAACAAATGCATCAAAAAAATTGGGAAAGTTAGTAATAGGATTGTAGTGAAGAGTCACTACAGTGGGAAAATCCTACCTTCAAAGGTAATTTTGGTTAGAGTGCCTATCTAAAGTAAAAATTATGGTGCCCAACACCCCTATTAATTACAAATTAATTGAAGAAAGAAGACCATCCAGAGTGTATCTAAGGAGGAACAACTATTGTCAATTAATGGTGAACCTAAAGCTTCCTTCACCATGAGCCTTAGACCAACCATTAGACCAATATCAAGTAATAACCTAATAATTTTTATGGTGGTGGCTATAATAGGTCTCTATAATACTTGGATTTCCTAAGCCATTTTGATAATAGCATAAGAACCACCTTTAATGGGGTCTTACTTCGACCAATGTTCATAGTCTTTTCTATTCTTAGAAGAGTAGATACCTCAAATCTAGTCCCTTCCCCTAGAAAAGGAGTTCCCTTAGTCCTAGGCGTCATTCTAAATTGATACTACTAGTGGATCTTGAGGACTAAGGCCCTTTCATTAGTTGAGAGGAAGGAGGATATGAGGAAGCCAAATGAAGAGGTGGTAAGGCAAGCCTCCCACTTTTTTAGGGATAGATTGATACCTAAAGGTTAGGGAATAATAGAGCAACTCGAAAGAGTTTTGGCTGCAAGGTTCCCCCTAAACCTTTAGGCTTCATGTCTTTCTAGAATCCTCCTCATAATACATGGTGGAAGAGGAGTCCCTCGAAGAAGAGTAGCTTAGGATGTGGCTACTATTATCTCTAGAGGGTGCATTGAAGGACATATTGACCAAGAAAAATTTCCAAGAGTATAGATGAGCCAGGATTAAAATGTTATAACCCCCAAACCAACCAAAATAACATAAACATGATGGAAGGGATGATGATTCAATCCTAGTTTTGGCATCCCATAATTGGATGTAGTTCCTTAGGTGATAGCTAAAGCATTAAAGTGATGATGAGGACAAATCCAAGTGAAACATGGGACTCAAGATATTAATGATGGATGATTGCAAAGGTTTAATCATTGAGATTGCATCCAACTATATATCTCCAAGGTCTTCATATCATTCATTATTGATGTTAACTAACCTAGGAAAATTTTTAAATTCTTGTATGGATTCTAGGGAGAATTATTTCCCACTTCTTATAAATTTATCTCTCCTTCCTATTTTTAACCATAAAAATCCATCTATTATCCTAAGGTATGTTTTTCTTCATTATTTTTTGTATCTTGTCCTATCTCAAGCCTTACATAACTAGTCAAAGATTTTTTGAACCTCTTATCTTTGCATGTATGTAACTCAGAGTTCATACTAATAAGAATTTATAACTAGTTATGAAATACCTATCCTAGTTTTGGTGTGGGTGTTCTATTTTACTGAATGTTATTGGGGGACCTATGTTCCTCATGCATGATCAACCATTGTACATGTGTTCACTTCAACCTACTAGGGCATAGGGGGCTCTTATTAGTTATTTGGCACATTTACACCTATAGAATAGGCTAGATAGACTTTGATTTCCGCACTTTAATTTTCCTATATTTTTATTTCTTTCATTTCCTTTCTAAATTTTATGTTTTCTATTATTTCCTACTTTCCCTTTATTTATTTTGTTTCAATGTTTTCCCTTATTTTACATTTTTCCTAAAGTTGAGACCCGATAGAGTAGAACTAGTATAAGAAGGAATAAATACAAGCATCGAAGATCACATCCAAAGCAAGGAGTTGACCTTGGGTAAAAACACTTAGAGGTAATTCAATGAAACCATGTACCATAATCCCTAAGATTTTCTAGGATTTGTACCCCCCAAATGAGATATAGGGCACTAGACACACCCACTCAAAGAGAGGACAATGATCCAAAACTACAATCACAAGGGGTCACAATAGCTAAGGAGGCATAAGGGTCGATCTTTGCCTCTAATAAGGATTGCATGCAAGAGATGATTTTTCCATACTCCATTCCAAGGTAGTAATTCTCATAGAAACTTATGAAGATCTAGGCATCAATTTTGAAGAAGACCTAAAATACATAAAATGCTAGCAGGGTAATGGGCTAAAGGTGAGCTATCCTTGTCAAGTTTCAATGCTATAACTGATACAGGATTTGGAACTCAATCTATCTTAAATACAAATCAATCATAACTATTTTATTAAACAAACCATATGTTTCAAAATATGAACAAGTGGTAGAAGTAGATGTTTGGGAACATATGGTTGGGATATTACCAATTTTGATGAATTGGTAACATATGACACAATTGGTATGAGAAGGCACCGAAAGACTTTTTATAAATAGGCAACATGTAAATAAAGCTAATTACAACTAAATGTAATAAATCCATTGCCTATAATAGGAAATAATTTAATAATTTCATAGAGAAATTATTTGGAAATTGCATCAGATAATTCGCATGCATAGATTGGAAGGTTCATTATGGATAATAATTATGTAGATTACTAATTTATATGTGCTAAAAAGTATTTTCACTTAAACTGGCCAAAGAGGAAGTGGTGAAAAGGAGAATGTACCAAATAGGAGACTTCAATAACTCTCCTAGTTGGAAAATTTTATATAAGGAGGCTTCTCTTATCATAATTTCATAAGCAAAGTCATTTTTGAGAAAGAAGTCCCCCCTTTGTCCTTGTGAGGTACAAGTCTAGTTTGAAGAATAATTTCAAGCTAATTTATTGTTCAAATTTGAGGTAAGATGAGAGGACCTAAAGCCCATAAAATTTTCAAGTGGTTTATACTATAAAAGTATCAAATATGCGCACAAGGAAGGGTCTAAAAGAAGGCTATTAGAAAATATGAAGCTCCCTACACCACAAGGCTTGGTTGATCCACTAGACTAAAAGGATAATAATTTATAGCCTTTACAATGGTAGCTAAAATAGGACTTATAATAGGTAGGAACCTTAGAGCCATCCTAATAATAGCTAAAAGGGTTTCACCGCTAGCAATATTTGCATCCAACTTGTAGCTATGGACACATATCCCAATCGAAGAGATGGGTTAGAAAATATAACCACCCTCTTTTGAAAACTGGATTTGTATCTCACTATATGCCTTATTTCTATTATATTATGGCAAGAAAAATAAGGTAAAAAATGAAGCCTAAGGACAAAAGAGAAACAAAAGAAGAGGGAATTTTTGAGAGGTCGATAAGCTTGGTAGAGCTTTCTAGAATAAATAGAGATTTTCCTTAAATTTGTGGCAACTAAAAACGTCATCCAAAATACTTTATAAGCTATGGAAATATGATTATGTTGGATGTTTAAAATTATCAAATATTCATATATCGTATAGCCTTATCAATCCATAAAAGAGAGGAAATAAGCTATGATTCCCATATGAAGGAAACTATAAAGCCTCAAAAGGTAAGCATAGAATAGACTGAAATAAATGGGCATTCATTAGTACAAAGGTAGGGCTTATAATAAATCCACCATAGCCTCACCCCACCAATAATGTCATATATAGTACACAAATTTAGAGGAAGAACAACACATAATGCATGATTCCATCAACATAAAATATTTCTTAAAAAGGAAACATGTGGCATTCATAAATATTAAAGAAAGCAAGGACTATATTTTCAAAAGGCTATTACCTCAAATAAAATCAAGACATGTGATCAAAAAATTGTGCAAATTAATTTTTTTGGAAAAACATACCAACTTTGATAAAGCATGTATGATCATTTAAAATACTAGCTATGATAGCTATCAACAAAGGGCTATAAAAGCATATGCAAACTAGTTATAATTTGAAGAAGTTATCGATAACTTAGCAAAATCTTGGAGTATTTTCATGTTTAGTAGAGAATCTATGAATGTATTAGAAGTTCTTGAAGTCACATGTAGTCCTAAAGAGAATTTCCTACATAATGTCATGAAGAAGAAGGCAATGAGAATTTCCAAGGGGTACCAAGCTTCAAGTGCATGGAAAATTTACTTGATATACTTTGCCCTTGTCCCAAGCTAGTTCAATCCATTGTATAATTTTATTAGGAGAAATCCAACTCTCCAAAAGGTACTACCATTTAGCTATATCCACTTTCTTCTCTTCCTCTTCTAGTATATTCCTCCTTTTTGCACCATCTTTTGTTTCCCTTTCCTATTCTTCTCCATGTTCACCCCCTTCCTCTAATTGATTGTTAAACTATCACCTTCCCCATCCATCCTACTCACCCAGTTTTACTATTCCACTATGACTAGGTCCTGGTTGCTCTTTGCCCACTCTTAAACTTCTCCTCCTCTTTTTGTTGTAGATAATCCCACAATTTATCTATAAATTAGATACAGTCAAAATAGGGGCATATTTTTAACACATCCTCTAAATCCCTTGTTAAAACTAATGAATCATATGAAATCTAACATGCTAAGAATTTATCCACTTCCTCTTATAGATCCATTTAAGCCCCAAGTATTTATCCCCTTTAAATACTTCCTTTTATTTTCTTCTTTTCATTGACTTGGTTTCCCAATGGATAAAGATGTCTAGGTTCTCATTTTTTTCAAGCAAAAATCCATAAGAGGAATCAATAATGCGGGCCAATGTTTGGTCCACATAGAAAAGTCCTTGCAAATATTGTTGGAGCACTATTTTAATGAAATTTTGCTAGGGCTAAGGTCCAAACTCATTGTCAGGTTTGATATATGACTAATTGAAAGCTTAAAGTTCTTTTTTGGGACCATAATTATACTAATATAAAGTAGTCTAGTCAATCCTCAAATATATTTATCAATAAAATGGAGTCATTGGGGAATTTTAGAGATGACTTCAACTAATATTTCCAAAAATCTTGGTCAAGCCATAACAAAGTGGTCAAATATTATAATGGTGACATAAGAAAAAGAGCTCATGGGTATTGGTCACTAAGTGGTCAAAGGGTATGGGTGGATAAATTATTGAAATGATGATTTTAGCACAACACCTCAAGAGTCACAACTAGTCATGAGTCCAAATATCAAAATGGTTGAAGAATTTCAATAATGAAATCAATTCAAACACTCAAAAATTATGGCCATGCCTTTAAATCCCTGATCGTAAGCAATGTTGAACAAATAAAGATAATGGAGAAAATGAACTCAAGAAAGTCCCTTTTAGTGGACATCATGTTTTAGAATCTTGGACCACTTAATCACTTCTTAGTCACGGGTCAAAGTAGTTAGGCAAGAAAGTGATAACTAGTCTTCTAGAATTTACAATAGTGATGACTACCCTTGGTAATCATGAATGAAGGTGCCTATAAATCTAATAGCTAGTACAATAATAAAGTTTAATAGGGATATTTTGAGCATACATGAGCCTTTTAAATACATATGGATGTAGGGATAATGATTGGATACGCCAATTCCATCTAGATTAAAAGTGATGATTAGTTTTTCCTGTACCCAAAGAAGTAGCAACCACCTTGTAACTCTTGTGATGACCTCCACTCTCATGCATGTTGATTATACTTGAGATCCAAAATACAATAAGATGTACCTACTTTTGTGAGGCCTATCATAGTCCATCCATGTAATGATTAAGCTTGATTTCATTGATTAGAAAAATTATAAGTAGCTTAGGTTTTCTTAGTATGAGGGTTTGCAATTTGTTGTTTGCCTATTATAAACTATGTAATTTTGTTTTGTTGCTTAATAAATCAACTACTATTTTATCTCTACTGGTAACACATTCTAGATATTTTGCATGTATTTATGTTTTTTAATCTCTATATATTTTTGTAAAATCTTTTTTAGTGGTCTATTATGTTAGGCTTGAGTTGTTTGGATTATCACTACGAGCTATTGGAATGTTAGGGATGCATTGCATTTAATCATTGTAGATCTATTCACTTCTATAAAAAAAATTCTAAGGGTATATTTTATTAGGCCTTCGATGCTATTTAGATTATCACTATGGGCTATTGGAGTGGTAGAACACATGAAATATGTTGAGCCTATATTATTTGATGCTTTATTTGGTAGTTGATCTATTAGGCCTTGTATATAGATAAGTTGCACGGTATTTTACATCGAATGTGATAGTGCTTTAATCAGTATTTCCCTCCTTTATCTCTCTCTCTAAACGTATTTTTTTATTTTTTTATTTTCTTTGCACAACAAAGAATTGTCCTTATCTAGGGGTTGGATTAAAAGTAATTATGAGCTATCCAATATTGGTCATGGTCTAGGGTGCAAATCATACCCCTAGGTGTATCATAGACCAAGACTTATTACCACATTGTATGGCATAAATAAAATTTAATACAAGAGACATTAATTACATCATCCTATAATAGGAATTTCAAATATCAAAATGCTATAAATAAAAGGACTTCACCTACCAATAATGTAAAAAATTAGTCAATGTTAGCAATTCACTACATGTTATTTGAATCAACATCTAGGTTATAGCAAGTCAACTCTAGTGGACACCACCATGGGAGAAGGGGCTTATTCCACCCTTTCACCCCACCAAGCCTTTCTCGGATAGTGTTGAACTGAGTCAATCTTAGATATACACATATATACCCACAAGCATATGCACATCACATTCCACCAACTCATGCAATCCATACTTGCACTATATATAAGGGTAACTTTAAAATCTAACTCAAGAATTACACCATAAAACAAGTGTAAAAAGAGGAAAATATGTACTTAAAACCCAACTTAAAAAAAGTAAAAACTTTCTAATCACAACATGAATATGTGAATCAAACAAGCAATGAATAGAAACATTCGAATAATTTATAGAAAAAATTAGATTTCTTTATCCAGAGGATAGGCTTACTTGTATAAATCCTCAAAATACCTCCATTCAACATTCTACTTTTCACCCTCATTTCCTACTCCCCAAGATATAGAATATCCCAACATATTAACTCCCTACATATATAAATTTCCAACATATAAAATACATTGCATGCCATCTACACTTTTTTCTCTACATAATAGAAAATTATAATATATATAATATCATCCACCATCCCTACATTCATGTGAAATCCTAGTCTTCTCTCTACATAATAGAAGCCCTAGGATTTCTAGGATGTAGTGGAGGCTCACCTATTTGTCTTAAGAGTTATCTTTGCACTTATACTTTATTACCAATAATAAAATGGGGTTATGAAACAATTGAAACATAGTTAAAAAAACATTGGATTCCAATAATTTATGTTGAAAGTTGTGAGAAATTGTGGGTGGCATGTTTTTTTAATTTTCTTGGTGTTGATAAAATTGACAACTTGTGGCAATATTTCTCATGATTTGTCATCATTTTCTTCAGAAATAATTTTAAGCCTTAGGAATTTAATAAAATATGGTAGAAAATTAAAATTTTAAAAGACCATGTAGCCATATTTTTGTGTTTTCCTTCTCTCCAACTATGGATATTTTTTTATAGAGTTCCATGATTAATATTTTTAAAATAATATCTTCTCTATTTAGAGGAGTTTCAAAATTTTAACTATGTCCACATAAATCTCTTGGAAAGTGACCATGGTATTTATTGTAAGCTTAAGTTAAATATAATAGATATATAGATATCTCTTAAAAATTCCATGTACCCTTGGGGAAAGAGACTAATTGATGAAATATGCAAAATATTTGTAACTACTTTTAAATAGAAATATAACATGTTGAATGTTGATCGTCATTCTTTGATTATTATATCAAATAGATTCTACTTGTCACCTCTTCCTAATATAATACTATTAGAATTTAAATTTAAGAAAATTGAAAGAAAATAAACAATAATAAATAAAGGAATTAACAAATTTGAGAGTGGTAGTAAGTTTAATTGGAAGCTTGTTCATTTTTTGAGGCACTTAAGGAGGAAGTGGGACATTTGAGAGTATTGAAAAATATATACCATGATTATCCTATACTTGAGAAGCCTTCAACTTGACCTCTCGTTCAGAGCCAAGGGTAACCATCTTGTTCAAGGGGAAGCAGGTAAAAACAAAAAATAGTTTCAAAACTACTTTATAGTTTTGAAATTCCGCATTTGTATGATAATATAATGTATTTGGTTGGATTTGATTATAATATATTGTAATTTTGATTTTTTTATGAATATCTAATATAGAATTATATTTTTTTCTCTCCAATTGTTGTTTAATATGTTTTTATTAAATGAAAAATTTTCTTCATTTTTTTGGCTAAGATTTTCCAAGCTTCCATTAAAATCTCCAAAATTGGGGTGTTGTGTTTTTTGAAAGTTATGAGTTTTCTAACTATAGTTGAAACAATATTGATTGGTTTACAAATAATTTTTCTCATAAAGGGGTAACATATATTATATAGAGAATAAGATGGAAGAAAAATGTGATTTCCATCAAACTTGAAACTAAAATAAGGTAAGATTTCAATACATACCAATCAAACCTCTTTTTAGACAAACATTTAATAGAAAAAATATAGAGTTTTCAAAATTACGAATTCAAACTTAAATTTAAACAAGCTATAAGGAAACATATGGCATATAGAAAAACACAATCATAAAATATATTCTTCTTTTTTCCTAATTATAAACACATTATTAGAGAGTACCTAGTTGTCTACTTTCCTCCATGTATTCATTTTATCTATAAGCTTTAGAACCTCCTCTTGCTACCTCCTTTGTGCAACAATTTTCCAATTCTCAAATTTACTCCTCCCCTTATGTAGGGTATAGTATATGTGTAATCTTTAATACTTCCCTTCTATACCACTTCCAATATTTTTTTCCTTTTCATTCATGCTGCTCTTCATAGAAATATTCATCTAAAATGCACCCAATTCTCCTCCATGCAACCAACCATCCTCCATCCCACACCATTTCATTACCACTTACATATCTAACATACCACTTTCCTTTCTCATCATCTCCACATGTATGGCCATTTTCATCCATTGTCTCCTTTTTTATTTTTTATTTCATTTCCTCTATGTTTTGTTTTCTTCCTTTACATATGATTATTGTTTTTTTAATTATATATATTTTAAACTACTCAAATTACCATAATATAAAAATAATTTTATGAACCATAATTGACATAACCCATACTATCATCAACCTCATATATTCAAAACTAAAACAAGAAGAAACCAAAATATCAACTACACAAAAAAATCACACTAGTTTTTCGTCACTCCACATTCAAACATTTAATTATTTCTCCCTTTATAGTGGCCTTCAACCATATTTACCTAAAAATTAAATATGAAATATCCTTCTTTTTTAAATACCATTACCACTAGATAATAAAATTATTAAAATTAGAAATTATACATAGAATTCTATTTTTCTAGTAATTATCACAATAAAATTCAATAATCATTGCAAATATGCTCTATAACATAGAAAAAATAATCTATACATAGGAAAATAATTTCAGCAATATTCTATAAAATTAATAATATTGAACACCTAATTTAACAAAAAAATAAAATTCCATCATAATAAAGTCAAAATATGAGCTAAACAATAGTCTGAATAAGGTAAGAGAAGTGGGCACTACAATATGGCCCATAAAAGTACCCACTAGACTTAGATAGTTTTAGAATAGAATCTATATATGAATTTGTAAGGGAAAAAGACACATGGGAAAAAATAATGATATCTTGATCAATACGATAACCCATAATTTAATTCCCATACTTAACTTTGACACTGGGATGAATTCATATAGGAAGAAACTTGGGTGTTTATAGGGCAATGCACAAAATAGAAAAATACAACTTTATTGGAAAAAATGGTTACCCAAGTTACTTTAGAAATAAATAGGTCCATAACTAAAACTTTAAATGTTATCCTTTAGGGAGTACTTCTAGAACTACCATGTAAAACCTATTATCATATTCAATTATCCTAGTTAGAACAGTTATACCTTGCACAAAGTGACACAATAGAGCCTCAACTAAGAGTGTGTAGTTTGGCTCAATAAAAGGCCTTTAGGTGTTTTTTACAAGGGTGACTCCTTGTTATGATGTGATATTTAGAAACTATTGAAATCAAGAGGAAAAAGGGATGTGAGAGATAAAATAAAATCAACTTAAAACCTAAGCTACCAATGTGGTGATGTGATAAAGATCTACTAAGATCTCCTTGCTTAATAGGCGTAAACACTATGTGTCAGCAATGAAAACTTCCTCTCCTCAACATGGATGGGCCCAAATTAGATTTACTAGTATATATGCACATAATTAGATAGTTCAGAGCATGATAACCACAAATGGCTACCCAAAAAAATTAGACATGTAGGCCTCCCATACACAAAAATACAAGTAAAACCCAAAAATAGGTAAATCTTGAAAACATACACACACATACAGAGATGGTTCAACATGAGAACCATAGATGGCTACTCAAAATATTCATGCATAGGTGTCTGATATATAGATATAAAAATAATTTTACAAATATTGTGCTAGCAATGAGGGTTCGATTTACCCATAGGTCGCTCAGGAGCTAATAGCTATATAGAAATAAATGAAGGGAAATATTACAATGGTTATATGTGAAAACCTATTGATCCTTCATAAATCTAAAAAAACTATTTATATATTACAAATATAGGGGTTTCCCTCTAAAACTCATGTAGAGATTTCAAGATGATTGCTACTTTCTAGTGTATAGTCACATCTTCATCTAAGTTGTTGGTTTTCTCAAGGTATCTAGGTCTAGATTCATGAATGTCAAATGGTTTTGAGTATTTATATGAGTAGCTACCATTATTATTTCCATATAACTATTTTTGGGGATTCTCATAATCTATGTGTAAAATATTTCTTCATTCAATGTTCTAGATCTATGGGCTTTTATTGTTGTAGCTCCCATGTTGTTGTCCTTTTGAAAAGATATACAATAATAATTTTTATGGAAGGATGTTACTATTGAAAGGTATTACACCTCAACAATTATAATATTTATGGCATGGGTGGTTCTCTTAAAATATTTTCTCATCATTTGACATTGAGATATCATGACTTTTTTTAACCTCAAGCTTTTTGACCATGGGACTCCCACATTGAAGCTTTTGATTCTCATGTCTAATTGACTTAATTAAATTTTTATTTTTGGACACTGCCTTTCAATACTCAAAATGTTTTTAATCAAAATTTTATTCTACACTTTATCCTCCACTTTTTCTTCTACTTCATACCATTAAAAAGTATATTGAGAATTCACTATAATTTTAGTGACTCACGGGGGATCTTTAGCCTAGTAAATATAAGTAACATAAATAATTTGGTGCCTTAGTGCATTGGGTATGGAGTCAATAAGAGAACCCACATTTTAGAATAGAAGCAAAGGTAGAAATTTTAGTAGTCAATCTACATCTTCACAACAATTTTTAGATCTTTCACAATCCCTTGATCTAGGACTACTTCCCTATATTACATATAGTACAAATGTACAAGGGTTAAGTGGGTGGCATTTATCCATTGGGAAAGGAGTCAAGATACCCCCTTGCTAGCTACTCAAGTCCCTTCTTCCTCTACTTTTTTTAAATTCTCTTGTAAAACATCTTTACCAATATTGAAGCAGGACATTTGAGTAGCTTACCTAGCAAAAATAAGGAGGTACTAATAATGGTACTTTCCTTGTTGTTGGCACCACTAGAGTATGGTACCCATTCATTGTATGAGACTCTTATTATCTCTTCATCCTTATAGGTGAAGAGGCTCTTTACTTGGATCTAGTTGTTGGTCATGTTCATTGGCTCAAGTTCTTCATACGAACAAACATCCAAGATGTTAACCACTCATTAAACTCTTGGGTCATTAGATAGGTATAAGAGGTTTAACCCAAAATTTTCCTTTTCACCATGGGTCTGATCAGCTCTTATCTGAGTTGTAGATCCATTCCCCTCTTAATGAATGAGGAGATATCCCTTCAAGATCTACTTTTGTTTTTTAGGGGCCTTATAGACCTCCTCTTTGACCTCCAAATGGATGTTTTGTATCTACCACTTTGGTATACTTATGGAGAGAGTACTCAAATAAATTTATACTAGCTTGTTTTGGATACTAAGATCTGCTTGATAGGTCTCCCCTTGCTTCTCTAGGGAAGACACTTTGTCTACCCTTATTTTGAATCTATCCATGATCAAGGCAATAAATTGAACCTAATCAATAATTGAATATGGATCCAAGGAGTCGTATTCTTGGTGAGCCTTACCTATTAGTGAAACCACTAGTATCTTGAGAGCCACATCCTACTTTGTGACATTGTATGTTTGGTATAAGAAGACCATATCTTTCAAGTGCTCTAATGGAGATGTTAGGCCTTCATTAGTTTATTTTAGAAATATTTCTAGTAGTGATTCTAGAAAATTTTCCCAAATAGTTGGTGGTTTTGAAGGTCATAACATGCTCTTATTTTACCCATTAGGAAACAATCTTGTTATTAGAGTGACCATGATTGGAATTATGTGTTCTTTAGATTACAATAGAGTCACTGTGTGAATACAACTTGTGCTTCTTAAAATCAAATATACCAAGGCCTTAAATGAAGCCTCAATTTAGTATCTTTAGTTTTATCTTCTTTTGATGTTCATTCTGGAGCAAAGTCATTAGGTGAGTAATAGGTGCTTCGAAAAGCAAAAATAGGCAAATACCCTCACCAATTCTAAGACTAACATGTTGTTATGATTATGGGACTAATGATATGTCACTAAGGTTCCACTATCCATACCATTAAATTATTGTTGTATTTGATTATCTTGAACAAAACAATCACACCTCACACAAAGTGACACAATAGGACCTCATTTGAGAGCATGAGGTTTGGCTAGATTAGGGTTCTCCTAGTGTTTTTTACAAGCTCGAATCCTTTTTATGATGTAATATTTAGGTACACTTTAACTCAATGGAAAAAAGGGACGTGTGAGATAAAAAAAGCAACTAAAAATAAATAAAAACCTAAGCTACCAAAGTTGTGATGTGCTAAAGATCTACTAAGATCTCCTTGCACAACAAGCCTAAAAATTATGTGCTAGCAATGAACACTTCCTCTCATTAACACAATTTAGTACAAATGAGAGTTACCAACATATATGTGCATAAAGAGATAGGTTAGAGCATGAAAACCACATATATATACCCAAAAAAATTAGACATGTAGGCCTCCCATACACACACATATACAAGTAAAACCCAAAAATAAGTAAAGCTTGAGAATATACACACATATACAAATATGGGTTAGTATGAGAACCACAAATGGCTACTTATAAAATTGATGCATAGGCCTCCAATATATATTTCTATCTATATTTCTATATAAAATTGAACCCCTGCTTCTAGCACAATTTTTGTAAAAAAATTTACACACACACACACATATATATGTAAATAATTTTACAAATACTATGCTAGGAGGAGGTTCGGTTTTCCTACAAACCACTTAGGAGCTAACTACTATACAAAATAAAATGAAGGGAAATGTTACAATGGTTACAAATGCAAACTTATTGATCCTTTACAAAAGCTAAAACTATAACTATTTATAGATTAAAAAGAGAGGGATTTCCCTCCAAAACTCATGTAGATATTTCAACATGACTACTATACTACTTTTTAGCATATGGTCACATATTAATTTAAGTTACTAGTTTCCTAAAGGTCTATGGATCTAGAGTCATGGATGTCAAATGGTTCTTAGTCTTTGGATGAGCAACTACTATCATTATTGCCATCTACCCATAATCTAAGTGTAGAAGATTTATTCATTTAATTCTCTAGATCTATGGGATGCTTATGCTATGGCTCCCATGCTATTGTTTTCCTTTAGAAAATATATGCAATGATATTTTGCAAGAAAGGATGATACTACCAAAATATCATACACCTCAACATTTTTAATTATTGGGGCATGGGTGGCTTTCTTTGAAAGCTTCCTCATTATTTGACATCAGGACATCAAGACTTTTTTTGACCTTAGATTTTCTTGACCATGGGACCCCCACATTAGATATTTTTCTCCCCATATCTAATAAAGACTTACTAAACTTTCAATTTTTAGACACTTCCTTTCAATCCTCAACTTTTTTGATTGAAATTTTATTTTACACTTTATCCATCACTTTTGCTTCTACTTCATGTTACTAAAAAATGTAGTGAGAATTCACTACAAGACCTAAAAGAAAGGACATCACAAAGTGTTAGAAAAATTACCTCATAGTCCCACCAAATGTGATCATAGAGATAAAGAAGGAAAATACTAGTTGAACCCATGAAATGTTTAGCCATGAAAACTAGTATGAAAAATATAGTAAACTAATTCTAAACAAGAAAATGTGATAAAAGTTAATCTAGCATCCATAATAGAAATTATATTGTATAGCTAAATAAATAGACTTGTTGATAAATTAATAAAAAAAATCCTTAACTAATCCCATTGTGAAAGGTTATGAACTAGTTGAGTATGTAGGACGAGTAGGAGGATGCCTTGGATAAGATCATATCTATTGTTAAATAAATAAATTCAAAGATTTAAACAAATTAAGTAGTAGTAAATTTTCTTATATAAGAAAGGACACATGGAAGGATTAAATTCTTACATCCATCCAAAAAATAGGGTTGATGGGCATTAATTGGATTGTCATGTCATTGGCCTTAGAAGTAGTGTCAGCAATAATGGATAAGACTATGTGGGGATGCAATGTGTAAGGTTAAAATTAACTGAAGAATTTGAAAGAACACCCCTACAGTTAATAAGAAATAAAATAAAACCAATACAACTAAAAAAATTGTAGTTTAAGTATTTATAAAATCCTAGCAATACATACAATAAAAAAATGAACACCAACCAGAACCAATAGCAACTAGCATTTATACATCCATGATGGAAATATTTTTTATATTAGCTCTCATAAAAATTGTATAAATGCTTCTCTTGCTAATAAAATTTAAAAAATTACAATAATATATCCAATTTATGCTTTTTAAACAATGGGAACAAAGGTAGGATATGGAAGGCTAAAGTCATGTCCCTTCTTATTTAACAAGCTTTTAGTTTTTTTCGTGTATTTTCTTTTTCCTCTTTTTTTTTCCTAATTGGTTATTGGAAAGATTAGAATTAAATACCAACATTCTTCCCCTTGATTTTGAGTAGATAAACAAACTTATCTCTAAGCTTTAGGAACTAAAATTTTGCTACTCCCTTTGTAAAATATTAGCTAGTTTTTCATAAGTATTCACATACCTCAATTTGATTTCTTTCTTTTAAAACATGTCTCTAATGATGTGGTACTTAGATTTAAAATGCTTAAATTTATTGTGATGAACTAGATTCTTTTCCAGTTTGGTGGTGCTCATATTATAACAAAATATTATTGTTGGTTTACATTTCTTCTCCCTAATTTATTCTAAAAATTTCCTAGCCATAGTTCTTGTGTACCAACTAAAGTGACAATAATATATTTTCTTGCATAGAAGTGAGTGCAACTAATCCTTGATTCTTTGAACTCCAATTAATCGACCCTAAACCAAGGGTGAAACAATTGCTAAATGTTAACTTTTGATCATCCAAAATACCACCCCAATTAACAAAACTATAACCTACCAACTTAATCTTGTTAGATGCATGATAATGTTTCAAAAAAACAATTGTACCCTTCACATATCTTAATATCCTCTTGGATTTCTTTAAATATATCTTTGATGGCTTACTAATATAAAAATAAATAAGGGACATGGCATATGCAATGTATGGTCTATTACGAGTATTAAACATCAAGATTTCAACTATGATTCTATAGGTTTGTATGATCACTTTATCAACTCCATCGTCATTACATAAAACTAATCCGTGAGCAATTGGAGACAAGGATGGTTTTCATTGTTCCATGCTAAAAAAAAATTAACATATCCTTGCCATACTTGGCTTGAAAAACAAAATTTTGATATTTACTTTGATGTACTTCCATTTCTAAGAAATATTGCATGAGCCCTAATTCCATGTTAATTTTTTTATCATATAACTCTTAAACTTATATTTCATGTTAGAAAAACTATCCATAATCATCAAAATATAAACAAACAAGGAGAATGTCATACCTTGCTTTTTTTAGTAGAAAGTGAGTTCACTCTTATTTCTAATGAAACCTTTTTTTCAATAGCCATCAACTTAGGTATACCATACCCTTGGATATTGCTTGAGGCCACAAGGCCTTCTTCAACTTGTAGACATTGTCTTCTTTGCCTTGTACTTCAACTCCTTATGGCTTCTATACATAAATTTCTTCCTCTAAATATCTATTTAAGAATGCACTCTTCACATCCAAATGATATATGCTCTGTATCCTTTGGGTTTCCAATGAAATCACCATTCTAATGGTGTCTTATCTTTCCACCAGTGCAAATGGCTCTTCAAATCTATGCCATATATTTGAGTGAAGCCTTTTGCAACTAGCCTTGCCTTGTATATTTCAACACTACCACCACTATTGTACTTAGTCTTATAGAATTATTTAGTACCAATATATTTCCAATCATTTTGAAGTTGTACAAACTCCCAAGCATCATTCTTATGAATTGAGTTTATTTCTTCTTCCATTGCTTAAACCCAAACATCATTAAGACAAGCATCCTCAAAATATGATGGTTCAAAATCATCTTGTGTCAATAATGCATAGTTTACTATATCACCTTTAGGTTCTTCTTCATCATCACTATAATTTTGTAGTCTTTGAAATATTAAGGCTTCATGATTAGCTTCATATACTTGGCTTCTTTTAATTCTTATTTCAAAATTTATATCCAACATTTAGCTTGGAGGATGAAATGTAAGAATCCTCTTACCCTTATTGCTTATAGAATTTGATGAGGGGATGATTAATTTATTTTAAAGATAAATTGACTCAAAATTAGGATTTTCAATAATAATACCTTCATTAAAAATTATTTTGGACTTATCAACATGTTTTTTTACTGATAAAAAACTCTCCCTTCATAAAATATCACATCTTGACACAACTTTGTTAGTGATGAGATTGTAAATCCTATAGGATTTACTTTCTTCACTATAACCAATAAATATGTATACCTAATTATTTGCATATGATTTATTTCTATGCTAATCAACAATATGTACATAAGCTAAACAACCAAAAAAATTGAAATTATTGATATTGGGATATTTATAATACCATGCTTTGTATGAATTCACCTTATCAATTGCACTAGTGGGACTCTAATTGAGAATATACATTATTTTAGCAACCGCTTAATAACAAAAAGTGTTGCTTAATCCCTTTTCTTGTAACATGCTCATTTCCATTTAAACAATGGTGTGATTATTCCTTTTGCTACCCCATGTTGTTGAGGTGTATAAGCTATAGTAAGTTACCTTTTAATGCCAAACTTGTCACAATAACTCATAAACTAATTTGAGAAAAATTCTCCTCCATGGTTAGTTCTTACATGTTTTATTCTACATCCTCTCAATCTCAATGAGGGATTTAAAACTATTAAATTCATCAAATATTTCATCTTTATGTTTCAAAATGTAAATCCAACATTACCTTGAGAAATCATCAATATAAGTGATGGATATGATGACTTACCCAAGCTATTTATTTGCATCATACCACATATATTTAAGAAAATAAACTAAAGTGGATAATGAACCCTCCATGTTCTACCTTTTGGAAACTTCTCTCTTGCATGTTTACCTCTAGCACAACCTTCACAAACCTACTTGTGCTCTTCAAATTTTAGCAACACATAAACTAATTCTTATAAAATTAATAACTTCAAGCTTTGGAAATTCAAGTGGCCATGTCTTATATGCCACAACCAACATTTGTATTCAAATGCTACATTTGTGAGGGTACTACTATTTTCTCCAACATTCAATGGGAATGTCTTATTCTTTGATATTTAGAAAATTATAACAACTCTACATTCCTAATTTTTGTCATAAATAATACATTTTTTATTATAAAACACAACCCTATAATTCTTCTCATAGAGTTTTCTAACACTCAACAAATTATGTTTAAATATGGATTGTAATAGATATCATTAATATGTTTTTTTACCTTCTTCTATGTTCGCCTTCACAACTTATTTTGTAGCAAGCTTGATCTTAGTTTTGAATATTTCATCCATTGTAGAGAGCAAGTCATTTTTATCAAAACTATGATTGGAGTAGCTAAATATAAGTACTATGCTTCTTGAGGCCTATTTTCAACTTTATCACATAATAATAATAAGTTGCTTAGTGGATAATACTCATTCTCATTAGCATAATTTGATCATGTACCTTAATTTCTAGATTTAATTCTACATTCTTTATCAAAATTCCCATACCTTTTACAATGAGAATATTGGATATTTCTTTTATCAAGCCTACCTCTTCTACCTCCTCTTCCTTGGCCTTGCTAGTGACCTTTACTACTAGTGCTAGCACCATCACTTTTGGAAATTCTCAACTTTGATGCAAATGCTTTCTCTTCACTCTCTTAACTATCTTAAAATGTATCTCTTAGTCTCTCATGAAACATAAGGAACCCAACAAAATTATTAAATTCAAGTGTAGCCAATTTTTTATCTCTTCAATTATAATTACTACATGATTCCATGTTGGTGTTAGTGTTCTCAACATCTTATTTATCACAATATATTTTGTAATAGTTTCACCAAGTGTGGTCATTTTGTTACCACATCTCTCACTCTGACACAATAATCATTTATTCCTACTTACATTGTTATATTTTTAAATTATATCTTGAGGGTCTATAGTTTCACAATTTTAACATAGTCACTTCCTTGATAAACCTCCTTTAGATCCTTTCAAGTATATCTTTATAACTTTGTACTTGATATTCTAGGGAAAAATATCTTACATAGCTCAAACTAGACATAAGCCAGTGAGTTCTTCTTCTTGGCTTCTTTCATAGTCTTCCTATCATTATTTGGAACTATGGTCTGATCTTATGGATCTTCATAACTAGCTTAAACTATTTATCATAAGTCCTTTTCTATAAACAAAGTTCTCTTTTTAAACTCTACTAATCATAATATTATCTATTGAATTCTATAATTGGAAGATAAATAGTGTTTTCCATGATCAATTGTAAGAAATATCAACAAATTGTTGCTCTGATACCAATAAGAAATTTGAAAGAATGCCCTTGTCCATTTTGGCCAAGAAGAAGTAAAATATAGTGAATACAATTTAGAGAATTTTAGTCGAAGTATATGTAAAATCCCAACAATACATATAGCAAAAAAATGAACACTAACTAAAATTAGTAGCAACTAGAATTAAGACATCCATGATAGCAATATTTTTATAACAACTCTCATCAAACTTTTATAAATGCTTCTCTTGTTGGAAAATTTAAAATAAATGCAACAATTCATCTAATTTATGCCTTCCAATTGGAATGGAGGTAGGACATGGAAGACTAAAAAGTCATGTCCCTTTTTTAGTAGCCTTTTAGTTTTTTTTTTTTTCCATTCTTAATGGTTGGAAAGATCAACATCAAATACCAACATTAACTTGGATGAAAGATAATAATACTTGACATAGATTAGGTTGGACTCTCAACATGAAATCCCTAAAAAGGCTTTTAACATATGGGATTGGGTTGTGGATCATGAGAATACCATAATACATGACTATTTGAATACATCAAGTGCATGGTGCATCTCCACACCCACAATCCATGAAATACTTAGAAAATTTTCAAGTATGGGCCAAACATTCAGATTTTTAAAATATATTAAATTTCAACATGATCAAGTACATGTATATTCCTCTAAAATAATTATATTATTTATTATTTGAATAAAATCTAAATATGAATAAATATATCATCTGTCATTCTTTGACAAAATAATTTGAAGTTCAACAACACGGATCTATAAATTGCACATCAAAAGAAAAGAAGTGAATACTAGCAAATGATCTAACAATTATTTTATCATTCTATAGTCCTTGATTTAACTTAAGCCACCATGTTATTTTATTTTATCCAATGGTATTTTCCAAGATAATAATTAAATTTTATTACTTCATTTGACTCAATTATTATCTCGAGGGTAGTAAGATGAAGAGTATGACAAATAATAAATGGTCATTTAAAAAATTTAAGTGTTTATGAGGTATAAATTGTATTCCACTATCTAAATTCAAATCTTGAAGTATGTAAACTATAGAAGATATGCATTCCTTAAGAATTAAAATCAGATTAATAAATTTATTATCTTTTAAAGCAACTACTTCATATCATTTTATGAAGTAATCTATTACAACAATTATATGTATGTTAAAGTATGTGGTGTTAATCTTCCCTTGAGACCATGACCAATCCTATATTATATTCATTGTGTAATTCCCCGTGGAAAAATATACACCTTCTATAGGTGGTTTTATTCTTATCTTATAACAATAAATATTAAGGTCAATTTCTTAAACTTGACCTAAGGTAATTTAAAATTTGGGTATTTATACCCCTTAAGTCCAACCATTTCTCATTTTGTTGGAGATGATTATTTTTTGTTAGTGAGACTATTTAGTGTCTAAGTTTTTCATATCATATTGTGATTATACGAGATCAATATTTTCTTTGTTGGGTAATGTGCTATCCATTTGTTCCTAAATATATTGATAAATCTAAATTGGTATTAAAGCAAATATGAATATTGACATGTCACGATATCGCGACACTTTTCACCTTTGGCCGCGAAAATGCAACATGTCGCGATATCGTGACACTTTTTCTCTATCGGCCCCGTTGTTGCAACATGTCGTGATATCATGACACTTTTTCCTCCTTCGGTCATGGCAATGCAACATGTCGTGATATCGTGACACTTTTCCTCTTTCGGCATCGTCGTTGCAACATGTCGTGATATCACGACACTTTTTTCTCTTTCGGTCGCGACAAGGCAACATGTCGCGATATCGCGACACTTTTTATCTTTCAGCCTCATCGTTGCAACATGTCATGATTTCGTGACAGTTTTTCCTCCTTCGGCCGTGACAATGCAACTTGTCGCAATATCGCGACACTTTTTCTCTATCGGATTCGTATTTGCAACATGTCGCAATATCGTGACACTTTTTCCTCCTTCGGCCGCGGCAACGCAACATGTCACGATATCGCGACACTTTTTCTCTTTCGGCCTCATCGTTGCAACTTGTCGCGATATCGCGACACCTTTTTCTCCTCCGGCCGCAACAATGCAACATGTCGCGATATCGTGACACTTTTTCTCTTTCAGCCTCGTTGTTGCAACTTGTCACGATTTCGTGACACTTTTTCCTCCTTCGACCGTGGCAATGCAACATGTCACGATATCGTGACACTTTTTCTCTTTCGGCCTCGTTGTTGCAACTTGTCATGATATCGTGACACTTTTTTCTCCTCCGACCGTGACTTTGCAACATGTCGTGATATCGTGACACTTTTTCTCTTTTGGCCTCGTCGTTGCAACTTGTCACGATATCGCGACACCTTTTCTTCCTTCGGCCACGACAATGCAACTTGTCGTGATTTCATGACATTTTTTATCTTTCGACCGAGACGATGCAACTTGTCACGATTTCGTGACACTTTTTCTCCTCTGGCCACGATGCTGCAACTTGTCGCGATATCACGACACTTTTTTTCCTATGGCAGCGATGACGCAACATGTCACGATATCGCGACACCTTTTCTCTTTGGCCACGATAATGCAACATGTCGCGATGTCGCGACACCTTTTTCTTCTTTGGCCGCAGCAATGCAACATGTCGCGATATCGTGACATTTTTTATCTTTTTTTGAGAAGATGCATCACGTCACGATTTCATGACATTTTTTCTCCTTAAGCCGCGATGATACAACTTGTCGTGATATCGTGACACTCTTTCTCTTCAGGCCGTGACACTGCAACATGTCGCGATATCGCGACACTTTTCCTCATTTGGCCGCAACAATACAACTTGTCGCGATATCGTGACACCTTTTCTCCTGGGGTCGTGACAATGCAACATGTCGTGATATCGCAACACTTTTTCTCCTGGGGTCGCGACAGTGCAACATGTCACGATATCACGACATATTTTCTTCTTTGGCATCAACGATACAACTTGTCGCGATATCGTGACACTTTTCATCACTTGGCCGCAATAATACATGTCGCGATATCGTGACACCTTTTCTCCTAGGGTCGCGATAATGCAACATGTCATGATATCGCGACATTTTTTCTCCTGGGGTCGCGACAATGCAACATGTCGTGATATCACGACATATTTTCTTCTTTGGCCATGACAACGCAACTTGTCGTGATATCGTGACACTTTCTCCTTTCCGGCAGCGATGTTGCAACATGTCACGATATCGCGACACTTTCTCTTCTTCGGCCGTGATGCTGCATTTTGTCGCGATTTTGCGACATTATTTCCACCCTTGGCCGTGACAGTGCAACATGTCGCGATATCACGACACCTTTTCCTCCTTGCTTTTTCTCTATGTTGTGGACCGCGAAATTGCAACATGTCACGATATCGCGACACCTTTCTTCTTGTGGTGTTTGGCTTTTTCTTTGATCTTTAGCTCTTGGGCCTCTTCGATCGGTTTGGAAAACATGTAAAAAATACTTGTACAAGGTTCAGGGACCTTTCAACACCCTTTCAACCAATCAAAAAAAAAAAAAAGATGAATATTTGTTAAACACAACCTCAAAGTTTGATGTACATTCTTTATGGTGATTCCAAAAGTAGTTTGAATTTTTAAAAGTAAATTATAGAGGATTTTGTGTGCCTAATAGCCTTTTTAAAGGTTTCACCAAGAATCCTATTTGGAGCTTAGATCATAAGAATATCAAAATTACAACAATTGATTGTATCAGAGAAATATTCACCAATAGGTTTACCATATTCCCCTCTTTAAATTTCAATTAATTTGGTCAATTGATTATTTTATAATGGATTATTATAGTGAAACCCATGCTAATAGAGAAACAATTTTACTAAAAAATGGTGGATTAAATATTTTAAGTTTTTTTTAAAACATTTTTTTAATTTTACATATTTAAAAAATGTTACCTTATTTACTTATGAAGTTTTCAGTACCAATATAGTGTAGATGAGAGGGTAGCCTACAAAAGAAGAAATTATATATTTTTCAATAACCTCTAATTTCTAGAAATGTTAGGTAGAATTTAATGCATGGAAATAACCTCCAATCCACTTGACAAAGTTGTTAAAATGCTCTAGCAACTTTTGTATTGCCCCAACAAGAGAGGATCACTTGATGCATTTAGTTCTTAATATGATTGTATGAGGACAATTATGATATATATGGATAAACCATCACAATTTTGGTTTCTCTATAAAATTTTAGGGGGTCTTAATTCAATATTTTAAATATAATCATATTAATATGATTTTTGTGTTAAAATTATTAAATATTTCCCTCAAAATTTTGAAAGAAATGATTTTGTATAATATTCATTGGAACGATAAAAATAGTATATAAAATGTGTGAGGTGTGGTGTAGTTTATATGCACGTGATAAGTTATTTTGGAATGGAGCAATATTATCCCTCATTATGTGTTGTGGAATAATGGGATTGCCATGAAATGTATGAGGTATGGTGCAGTTTATATGCATGTGACAAGTTAATTTGGAGGAGAGCAATATTTTCCCTCATATGTTTTGTGGTATCAATTGTATTTCCCTTTGCATGAAGAGATAACCTAAGTGAGGTCATGGGTTTGACCCATAGTGCTTCCACTATATTTGGTGCATTGCATTTGGAGAAGGACGTGTGGTGCATCCAAGTATGGAGCCACTCATTTTCTCAATAGAGCATCATGAATTAACTCAAAATTATCAAGCATCATTAATCAAAATTAATTTTAAGCTTAGCCTAAGAAAAATAATTATTAAATATTAATTCAAATATCAACATCAAGAATTCTAAAATTTCATCAATGCCTTAAGCCCATTTCTAATATTGTCTAATAAATTTTCCTTTATCTTCTCATCTTTATCGTTAGCATCAAAGTGTTAGCCATGCTATTAATTAATAAGTTACCCGTATTATTCTAGTGTCAATGGTACTATTGTATTAGGATCAAGGGGATATTGAGAGTAAATATGTAATTACCTACTCCATCACCATAAACCTATTTATGCCCTATCTCCAATTTTCCATTACTTTATCACTAGTACCATTGTCTTTCACACTTTATAATTGACCCACCTCATCTCTAAATCAATCTCTTACCTATCACTTTATTTTTATATTTAACATTTAGCTATCATATCTCCCTCTAATAATTTTCACATCCAATGCTTAATGGAGCTTACCTTGGTTATATATCTAGCTCCATCACATGTAACAAATCATCATTAAGTTTATCATCAAATGTATCAACAAAAGTTACCATGTGAGTCATCAATCTTAAACAATTATTACAAGAAAGCAAATCAAAGCAATATAATTTTTCCATTATGATAATCTATGTTATGAGGGAAAGAACAAGGATTTTTTAAGGGAGACTAAAAAAATAATGATTAATCTCTAGAGATATGGGATAGTATTTTTGCGGGCCAAACAAGGTGAATGGTTTCCTATTTTTGTCACATGCCCGTGCATTTAATTATCAACCCAGGGAGCTTCGTAAACTTGTGAAGAGTCGAAATTAGGTTACTACAATACCACTGGAGGTGAATCTGCTAATCCTACATTTTGGGGGGTGTTCTTGAAATGGTTTGTCAATCATTCCCGCACTCCTCAATGATTTACGTAAGAAGAACATAATTAAACCTACAGAAAATAAATCATGTACACGTTCCTAAAAATAAATCTACCGCAAATGCTTGGAACTAATAAACTAACAAACGTTCTTATGAAAGTAATAAACTAATTAAAATTAATAAATGAAAAGGAAATGGGGAAGAAATACTGGCTTGGAGTGGGCCCAGGCTCCAGCAGCTTCTTCCCGATCGAACACGTGCTTAGAACTTCTTGAACTTTAATATATTCGTCAACACACTACAATTTATCTCTGTACGTCTAAATGGATCTTTATTTTATTTCTATATATTTCTCAGAACGATCTGCATGTGTTTATATAACACACTCGTAGAACTTCTGTTACAGAAGTAGTTACAACAGTCGATCTATCCCAGACTAAATCAAGATAGTCTGGTAAATGCAATCGACATCTGGCATTCTGTTCTAATGGCGGCGTCTCTGTTGTTCGGTTCATGCTTTGCCTAGCATCAGTAATACATTTTGATACGTTTGTGCAATATCCAATTTAGATCTACATGACATAGAGCTAGAACTGCACCAGCCACTACCGTCCATGTCGTTCAAATCTGGTCAACGAGAAAAGAATTAGTGGTGCCTTCTGGTTGTGGGGAGGCGCTTGCCTTTTGCTAGCGCCTTCCAACTGTGGGGAGGCGCTTGTCTTTTGTTAGTGCCTTCTGATTGTGGGGAGGAACTTGTCTTTGGTTGGCACCTTTCGGTTGTAGGGAGGTTCTCATCTTTGGTTGGCACCTTTCGACTGCAGGGAGGCGCTCGTATTCAGTTGGCGCCTTCCGACTGCAAGGAGGCGCTCATATTTAGTTGGCACCTTCCAACTGCAGGGAGGCGCTGGTATTCAGTTGATGCCTTCCGATTGTAGGGAGGCACTCATATTCTATTCATTAACCCCCAATGAAATAAAGTGCCAGGTCCATCAAAAGGACCTCGACCGTTCCAAATCTAACTAAATCAACTGCAATTCCACAAAACATACTAAAAACACACAAATTAGATAACATGCATAATCATATCAAATATCTATATAATCATTCATAAAAGTACGCAATCCTTATTATACAGTCGCATATTGATCAAAGAAATATGTATAAAATATGAGCATTTTTGGTGCTCATCATCCCCCCACACCTAACATATGCCATGCCCTCGTGGCATCCAAGCTGTAGGTAGCCCTCTGACTTTTCATCATTGCCATCTCTTAGAGGATTCTGCTGCCCCTACGGCCCGAGTCTATATTTTCATGCTGGCATTTGAAGGTATGGTTCACCTTTGCCTATGGGAAACTACGACTGTCAATTGTCCTCTTCTTGTTCTGGCCGCTACTGGTGGTGGTCTAGCCAGCGTTGTTCCTGTCGATTGAAATGCAGCTTCGACAGCTTTCCAGAGGTCGATGTCTAGAGGTTTGACCACTGCCAGAGGGATATCCAAGTTATCCCCTCTGGAAGGCACTACTTGGGCCTTGTATAATCCGATCACTTTAGGGGTAAGCCCTGCATTCTCATTTGCAATCGTAGCGGCCTCCAATTGTGGGCCATATACTCCCCACCATTACAAGTACTTCCTCATCATGGCAAGCCACCCTCGGGATGAACCATAGATGTCCCAAAACTGGCTATCTTCTGTCGGATTGACGCAGATGCCAGAATCTCCTTTTACCATCGAGCATGCCTTCCTGGCCTCCTTGGCTACTTTCATTTCATTACGCCGTTGCTTGAAATATTTTTGCCTTTCTACGAATGGTTGCATGTCCCATTCGTCCTCTTCAGAGTCGACAAAGGTCACTTTTGCCTTCTGTTGAGCCGTCCTGGGCCTCTTTGCCTTGGCTTCTGCATAAAATGTGGTGGCTTAGATAGGGGTCTCTCCTTTCTCCTTCAGGGACTTCTCCTTGCTCTGAAGGATCAGCTATGCTGCTATCTCTAGGGGTGATCCTTTGTTCGCCTGTCTACTTGGTGTCGACCCCTCAGGCTCTTCTCCTTCTTCAGGCCTGGGGAGGTCCTCCTTATCCTTTGGTCTTATCTATTGCTGGAGACCTTCGTCCCGCTCTGTGTCACTCAGGACAATGACGGGGGGCATGGTAGGACTTCTTTTCTTTTCACCCCTAAAAATAGAGGAATCCTCCCCTGCCTCCAGGCTACTTTTTCGGGCGTCTGATCAAATCTCCCCTGAAGAGAATACTCGTTCGATGGATGTGAGAGAGTTAGTCAGCACTTCTTCTGCCCAATCAGTCTGAGTGGATGCCTCATGTCTTGCTGTTCCTCTATCCTGGAGTATTTGATTTTCCTCCTGCAACTGTTAGACTAGCTGCTCAAGCTGAGCAATTCGCCTATCTCTTTCCTCCAATTCCATTTTATGCTGGTTCTGGCAATATTCCAAAATCTACTATGTCATCCAGCAATCGGTTTGCCATTCGAGCACCTCCTCCAAGGCCGCATCAATTTGGGTTTGGGTGGCAACGTCTATCTCCAGGTCACTCTGTCCTTCCTCTATCAAGAGGAATTGTCGTAGATGTTTCCTCCTGGGGATTGGTTCGTCCTCACCACCAGCGAGTGGTGCTCCTTCCTCCTCATACTCGGGCACTGGGGAATGCCCTCTGTCCTCTATGTCTTCGGGCATCGGTGACTGCTCTACTCCTCCTAGAAAATAGGGCAACACCAATTTCCCGATGTTTGTTATCTCCTCTACAGGGGATGCTTCGTCTTGCCCTAATTCGGCAACCACATTGTGTTGCTCTATTTGGCCGCCATCTCCCTCTACATCGCAGTTCTATCCTTGTGCTTCTGCATGGTGAACCAATGCCAATATCAGCCCATGGTGGGCTAAGGAAGATGGTGCCCCATTTTGGTACCGAGCCGCTTCATCTTTCAGAGCATTCACCAGGTAGAAAGGTATGTTTAATTTCCTCCCATGCACTAGGTGATTGATGAAGTGCACATGATTAATGTGCAGATGGGTATACTTTCCTGTGCATGTGAAAAATCAAGCAATCTACTCGAACATCTTTCGCATATTCATGGGGAGACTATTTTTGAGTAACCCCTCCTGGTCTATCTGCACATTTCCTCCTGGCAGCAGTATTTTGGCATATAGTTTTAACACTCCGCCCTTGTATGTACATTCCCCCGTGAGAGGCAATCCAGTTGCCTGTGAGATGAACTCAGGGGTGACTGGAATTTCCACCCCTCGTACTTGGGCCGCATCGCCCCTCAAAGAGGCAATGAATTCTCTAGCTGCCTCGACGTCCTAGCCCTGACTAACTAGGGTCCAGTATTCAAGCCACCCCTCGGCTTTGAATTGGGTCTTCACTGCCCCTCTAATCCCATCAGTATCATTGGGTTCATTCTTCTTGATCGCGTGGTTCTTGGACCTTCCTCCCATGGCACCTTCTGCTGCTGTATATTTTTTTCTATCCTTCCTTCTTCAGGAAGGTGCCTTCTTATAGAAAAGACGCCTAACCCTAGCAGTTATGGAAGATGCCCTATCATTGGCATGTGATTTCGACTATGGGGGGATACGATCTCTATGACGACAGTATCTTTTTCAGTACTGCGTATTTATAAATAATTATATAAATGATTTGATTTAGTATGCACGTACCTGATTTGTCATTCCAGTCGTCATGGTAGCCACTAATTTGCTGACTTGTGACACGAGGGAGGGGTATGGTCCTTTGATGCCGCTCATTCGTGCGATGCTTCATTCCGCTTGAGGCATCCGGTAGATGTAAATGTTGCATGCGAGAGGCATTCTTTGGTACCTTTCCCATGTGGATGGTGTCCTTGTAGCGCCTTTCCGACGTTGTCGGTGCTCTTCTTCGAACGAATGCACCTTCCGGTGCTACGAGGTGCCTTTGATTGGTGGGAGGCACTTTTTCCTGCATGCATCTTCCCAATGTGGGAGGCGCCTCCTTCTGGTTCATGCCTTCCCGATGTTGGAAGGCGTTCATATTGATGAATGTGCCTTCCTGATGTTGGAAGGCATCTCGGCTGGATGAATGCACCTTCTTGATGTTGGAAGGCGTATTCGGTTGGATTTTTTTTTTTGGTGCCTTCTTGCCACGGAAGGCGCCTACATATGTATATATATATATTTTAATAGAACTTCTGAATGGACGAAAGGCACTGTCTTTCGATTTGGCGCCTTTCGAATGCAGTAAGGTGCCTTCTTATGGATGGGCACCTTTCGGGTGCAGTAAGGCATCTTCTTGTGGACTTGGTGCCTTCTTCTGGATGCAGTAAGGCACCTTCTTCTGGATGGGCACCTTTCGGGTGTAGTAAGGTGCCTTCTTCTGGACTTGGCACCTTCTTCTGGATGCAGTAAGGCGCCTTCTTCTGGAGTTGGTGCCTTCTTATGGATTTGGTGCCTTCTTCTGGATGCAGTAAGGCACCTTCTTCTAGACTTGGCACCTTCTTCTGGATGCAGTAAGGTGCCTTCTTCTGGATGGTGATTTGACTGGAAAAAGGGTGATCAAGCCTTCCCAATTTTTCATGCTGCCTAGATTCTACCTACAAGCCGGTATCGGAATGTTGAGCCGAATCAGGCCTAGTTTCCCAAGTACCTATCCCTCATGCTTTCAAGTCCTCCACTTGCAAAAAGCAATCAAAAAATAAAGGAAAATAAAGGTAGTTAGACGCGTTCCGTGCCTATTAGGCCCTGGATTAGGATGCCTGCAGCTTCGTTAACAAAAAAACTATATTAACTAAAAAATTTTGGGTGAGCACTTTCATGCCCACCATTTCACCTGTGAGAGTTCGGTCTAGATCTAGCAATATGGGGTCTCCCCCATGCCTACTCTGGATTCCACCTGTAACATTTTGAACGTATTTTAGGGGCGTAGTCGGTGTCCATTGACTGTGAACATGGTGTTGTTGCCGTCAATTGTCTTAACGCGCACCGCCCCATTCCTAATGAGCTCTGCCACCTCATACGACCCCATCCACCTCTACATAAGTTTGCCCTTCCTTTCCTAGAACCGAGAATCATACAACAGTACCCATTCCCCTACCTGGAACTTCTTTAGCTTGATGTGGTTATCATGCCACTTCTTTCTCTACTTCTATATAATCTCTGTCCTCTGCAAAGCATCCAATCAAATTTTGTCCAGCTGATCTAGATGGTGAATCCTCTATTTTTGAGCTTCGTCCAAGCTCAAATTTAATTTTGAAGCTATCCTCAGAGTTTTGATTTCAAACTCGATGGGCATCATTGCATTTTTTCCATAGACCAGTTGGAAAGGTGTGCATCCTGTGGTGGATTTCCATGTGGTGTTGTATGCCCAAACTGCCTCCGACAACCATGTGGCCCAATATTTCTTGTGTTGCTACATGGTTTTGGTCAGGATGTTTTCTATCTCCCTGTTTGTCAATTCTACTTGCCCGTTCGCTTGCAGATGGTAGGGCGTGGTTTTATTTTTCCGAACTCTATACTGCTCCATCAGCTCCTCAATCAATTTGGAGGTAAATTGGGGCCCTTGGTCTATTGTTATCTCTCGAGGAACCCCAAATCATGTGAAAATATGGGCAAATAAGAAATCACCGAACGTTATTTCCTTTGAGTCCCTTAATGCCTGCACTTCCACCCATTTGGTGACATAATCCGTGTAGACCAGAATAAACCTCCTTCCCATCGAAGGTGGATTAAATGGTCCCACGAAGTCCATGCCCCATTTATCAAAATGTTCCAGGTGTACCTGGGGCTACAAGGGAATTTCATCTTGGTGGGTTGGTCTACCCATCCTCTGGCACTCGTCACACTTTCTGGTATACGCTGCCGCATCCTTGAATAGAGTGGGCCAAAAATACCTAGCCTGCAGGATTTTGTAGGCAGTTCATTTCCCTGCAAAGTGTCCTCCGCATGGCTCATCGTGACATGCCTTGAGCACTTCTAAAAACTCATGTTCTGCTACGCATCTTCTTATAATTTGGTCCCATCCTATTTTAAATAGGAGACCATCCATCCAAATGAATGATGCGCTCTTCTCTATGACCGCTTGCTTTTCTCGGTAGGAGAGAGCAGGTGAGGTCCTTCCGGTGGCCAAGTAATTGGCTATGTCTGCATACCACAGATTTTTTTCACTAATAGCGAATATATGTTCATCCAAAAACTAATCTTCCACTGCTTGATGATCTGCTGGTATCAATCTAGACAGAAAATCCGCCATGATATTGTCATTGCCTAGTTTATCGACTATAGTGATGTCGAATTCCTGCAATAGCAACAACCATATAATACTGCCACCAATGGCCGGCTTGCTCATCAGATACCTGATAGCCGCGTGGTCCGTATGGATGAAGACCTTGTATCCTGTTATATAGTGGTGGAATTTGTTTATTGCATGGAAAACTGTGAGGAATTCTTTTTCTATCACTGTATAGTTGAGCTCTGCTCCCACCAAGTTTTTACTGACATAATAGATGGCGTAAAATTCTTCGTCGTCTTTCTGCCCGAGGACTGCTCCGATCGCACCATTAGATGCATCGCAGTAAATATGGAACGGTATGGCCCAATTCGGTCCTCTCAAGACCGGTGCAGATATCAATTTTTCTTTCAGCAATTGGAACACTTCTTCACAATCTCCTGTCCAATTGAACTCTATGTCCTTAGAAAGTAGGGTGTGTAGTGGTTTGGCAATCTTACTAAATTCGGCGATAAATTGTTAGTAGTACCCGACTGATCTAAGGAAAATTCTTAGCTCCTTCTACATTTTGGGGATAGGTAGGTCTTTGATGACCTCGATCTTCCTCTTATCTACTTTTATTCCTTCCGCAGAGAGGTGGTGTCCCAACACGATGTCTTCCTGCATCATCATAAAACATTTTTCATTACTTAGGGACAAATGATTTTCCTTGCTCCTGTTGAGCACTCTTTCCAGATTTGTCATTGCCTCCTCGAAGGTTTCTCCATAGGCGGTGAAGTCATCCATGTATACTTCCACCCCGTCTCCTATCATATCAAAGAATATGCTAAGCACCGCCATTTGAATGGTGGTCGGTGCATTGCACAGTCCAAAAGGCAATACCTTATAGGCAAACGTTCCCCATGGACAGGTGAACATTATTTTATCTTGATCTTATTCCCCTATCTGGATCTAGTTGTAACCACTGAAACCATCTAGAAAGGAGAAGTATTTTCTTCCTGAGAGTGTGTCCAAGACCTAATCGATGAATGGGAGTGGGAAGTGGTCTTTCTTAGTTTCCTTGTTCAACATTCGATAGTCCACGCAAATCCGCCATTTCCTATTCTTTTTGGGGACCACCACTAATGGTGATACCCATTCACTGTTAGAAATTGGATATATGAATTCGACAGCCAAAAGTTTGTGCAGTTCTTCTCTGACAATGTCTTTCATTGTTGGGTTCATCCTTCTTTGTGGCTGTCGACTAGGAGTTGCTTGGTCATCTAAATAAATCTGATGGGTACATATTTTTGGGCTGATGTCGTGCATATCTGTGTAGTCCCATGCAAATTCTTACTGGTGTTTTACTAGAAGCTCTTCCAATTTTTCTAGCTATGTGGGCATCAACCTGTTGTTGACGTTTAATATCCTCCCTGGCCCAATGTGTATTTGTCATGTGTTGATCTTGGGCACCAGTCAACGACGATCTAGGTGTGGGGGTGGATGATTCTCCATGGAGAAACTCCATGATAACACCATCCTTGTCCTCTTCTGCCACCTCCTCCAAGATCATCATTGGCTGGATTATGGACAACTCCATAGCTCCATGATCGATGATCCTAGGTTCTTCTACCGAGTCCATAGACTGATCTGGCAATGAAATGGTTAGCATTTTGATGTTTTACCCGTTGGAGATGGTCATTAGCCCATCCCGACAGCTGATATAAGCGTCAGCTATTGCCAGCCATGGCCTCTCCAAAATGAGCGGGTAACTGCCCAGCCTGGTCTTGGTTTGCAAAACTAAAAAATCGGCTGGATATTCCCATGCATTGACTGTTACGATCACATCTTTCAACATCCCTTTCGACGACACAGTTGATCGATCGGCTAACTGCAGCACTATCATGGTTGGATTTAGGTTCGTGAGCTGCAGCCTTTGCATGGTCTCTTGAGGCATCACGTTGATGGCTGCCCTGAGGTCAACCAATGTGTTGGACAGGGAATGTCCTCCAATTTTATGGTCAGCAGTGGGCTTCCTGGATCTGCATACTTCGGATGACGTGTTCCACCCATCATTAGATCTGCCAGTTTACCCATGATGTTGATAGTCTGGGTAGCTTTTCATCCCGGTCTCCCTATACATATTTCTCTAATTTCCTTGGTGTAAATGGGGACATCTCGAATTGCTTGAAATAATGGGATTGTCATCGTGAGATTCTTCAAGCTCGACAAGATGTCAAATTTTGGCTGTGTTGTTTTTCTTTGTTCCTGCAGCCGGCTAGGAAATGGAGCCTTTGCTCTCTCAAGTGCTTTTCCCTCTTCTACCAGAGGTGTCTCCTCTATTTCTTCCTCCTCTTCTACCAATGGAGGTGTCTCTACTATTTCTTCCTCCTCTTCTACCAGAGGCGGTGTCTCTACTCCTAGTCGCCTATCTGCTTGATCTAAGCTGAATATTGTACATATGATACATCTCACCTTCTACATTGTATGCCGACTAATTTACTCTGTTGTTCGAGTTTGTTGTCGGTTGTGCTGGTAGCTACACAGGTCTCATTGCTGGCAATGCTGGTAAGTTCTATTGGATGTGAGCAGGCGCTGCACTTTGTGGAGTCTGATTCCATGCATTATGGCATCTCCACTACTGCCCAGGATATGGATATGGCATCCATGGCTGTTGATTCAGAAATGTTGTTGGGGGTGCGTTAGTCCAGGGTGATGGTCCCCACCACCCCATATTAGGTGGTTGAGGGGGTCCTTGGTGCATGTATGGCCCTCCCCCATATGATGGCATTCTAGTTGGTATATTCCTCGTGGGGGGCTATGGCCAACTCTTCCTATTGCCTATGAAGTAGGCCTCCGTGCTCTCAGCCGCTTCCTGGTTACTAGGCAGTTGTGGGCACAATCAAGTTTTATGATTCAACCTACAAACTGTGCATACTCTAACCTTGTTTTATGGACATGCATTCTTTGCATGCCTTCCTCTACATTTTGGGCAAAAATAGGCTAATGCTGCATCATTTTATTGTTTCTTATTTTCTAACAGTAGCGTATCCATCTCGTAGTGCTAGAGATGAGAGTATTTCACTATTCAAATCCTCCAGCATGTTGCCTATTTCTATTTTGGTGACTAAAGCAGTCGCCTTCATGGTCCTGGCGATGATTTTGCCTTACCTTCTCGAGTAGTTCTGGCATAATTTCTAGATGTCGTCCATAGCATGCTGATAGACATCACCTCTAGAGATCATGTTGAGAGCCTCCAATGACTCATTGGTAAGTCCCCTCAAGAAGATGCTTTTGAGGGACTTATCAGATAGCTTCGAGTGAGGGGACCGTTGAAGATTAAAGCTGAATCTCTCCCAATACTCCTTGAGAGACTCATCTTCTCTTTGTGTCATGCTCAGGATCTCCTCCCTGGATTCTCTTGCTCTCCAAAAATCTTGATATTGCTTTAGAAAGAGCTTCTTCATCTGGTCCCAGGTGGTGATGTGTTTGTCTCCCAGACCGATGAACCATCGTAGAGCTGCATCGTCTAATGTAGAAGGAAATAATTTCAACTTCTGCGTGTTTGATTTGTAATCCACGGACCTGCACAAAACATCAAACTTGAATAAAAATAGGTCAGGGTCCTTAGTCGGGTGTCCTCTGAAGGACAGAAGGTGAGCAGGGGATATGTTTTTCATTTTGGTATCTCCTACTTCATCCTCTATTGGGAAACTAAAGCCAGATGATACTTCATCATTATTTGCCATTTTTTTGGGAAATGTGGTTTCTAATGCAGCGTTTATGGCCTTCCAGTCATTTAAAAATTTCTGAGTCAATGCTCTAAGGTTTTCTAGCGAGATCGTTTGATCCTTCACAGCCTTCCACAACTGGGATTCCTCTAGAGGATTCCTATTAAATAGGGGATTTATGATGATTCGTTCGTTCCCTTGTTGATGGGCTGAGGTGGCACTTTGCACAAAGTGTGGTTCCTCACTCCAATGGACTGCTGGTAGGTCGGGCGAGTCTAACTCAAATCCAAAATGCTTGGCTGACTCAGGTCTTGATGGATTAGTTCTTATAAAGTGACCATCAGGTCCTCTTCTTCTCAAAGAACTCATACAAGGTCAGATGGAAGGTTTCAGTGTATTGTAAGTAATCTAATTAAGACGCTTCCCCAGCAACGGTGCCAAAATTTTGTAGGCCAAACAAGGTGAATGGTTTCCTATTTTTGTCACATGCCCGTGCATTTAATTATCAACCCAGGGAGCTTCGTAAACTTGTAAAGAGTCGGAATTAGGTTACTACAATACCACTGGAGGTGAATCTGCTAATACTACATTTTGGGGGGTGTTCTTGAAATGGTTTGTCAATCATTCCCACACTCCTCAATGATTTATGTAAGAAGAACAAAATTAAACCTACAGAAAATAAATCATGTACGCATTCCTAAAAATAAATCTACTGCAAATGCTAGAACTAATAAACTAACAAACATTCTTATGAAAGCAATAAAATAATTAAAATTAATAAACAAAAAGGAAATGGGGAAGAAATACTGGCTTGGAGTGGGCCCAGGCTCCAGCAGCTTCTTCCCGATCAAACACGCGCTTAGAACTTTTGGAACTTTAATATATTCATCAACACACTACAATTTATCTCTGTATGTCTAAATGGATCTTTATTTTATTTCTATATATTTCTCAGAATGATCTGCATGTGTTTATATAACACACCCATAGAACTTCTGTTACAGAAGTAGTTACAACAGTCGATCTGTCCCAAACTAAATCAAGACAGTCTGGTAAATGCAATTGACATCTGGCATTCTGTTCTAATGGCAGCGTGTTCGTTGTTCGGTTTGTGTTGTTCCTAGCATCAGTAAGACGTTTTGATATGTTGGTGCAATCTCCAATTTAGCTCTGCATGACGTAGAGCTATAACTGCACCAGTCGCTGCCGTCCACATCGTTCAAATCTGGTCAACGGGCAAAGAATTAGTGGCACCTTCTGGTTGTGGGGAGGCGCTTGCATTTTGCTAGCGCCTTCCAACTGTGGGGAGGCGCTTTTCTTTTGTTAGTGCATTTCGACTATGGGGAGGCTCTTGTATTTGGTTGGCGTCTTTCGGTTGTAGGGAGGCGCTCGTCTTCGGTTGGTGCCTTCCAACTACAGGGAGGCGCTCGTATTCAGTTGGTGCCTTTCGACTACAGGGATGCGCTCGTATTCAGTTGGCACCTTCCAACTATAGGGAGGCGCTGATATTCAGTTGGCACCTTTTGACTGCAGGGAGGCACTCGTATTCTCTTCATTAACCCCTAATGAAATAAAGTGCCAGGTCCATCAAAAGGACCTCGACTGTTCCAAATCTAACTAAATCAACTGCAATTCCACAAAACATACTAAAAACACACAAATTAGATAACACACATTTATATATAAAATATCTATATAATCATTCATAAAAGTATGCAATCCTTATTATACAGCTGCATATTGATCAAAGAAATATGTACAAAATATGAGCATTTCTAGTGCTCATCAAGTATCAAAGCAACAACCCATTATTTGATTGTGTCTTCAATTATTGGAAGGGTGTTTCTCAACTCTCATATTCTATTTTGTATCTCAATATTATCTTACATTTGGGAATTTGGATATTATCTTTCATTTTTATATTTTAAATATATATTGAAATTTATACTTTGAATTATCACCTAGTTTTCATTTAACATTGAATTTAGCTAATATCTCAGTGATTAGACAAGAATTATCCAGTGCATTTATGTATTTTAGATCTCTATGTAAGCTATAGGTCAAATATATGGTGAATCAAACTTTTTATTTTTGCTTGTTGGAAATAAATTGATAGTTACTTCCCTTGGATATGCTTCTAATAGTGTTATTATGCTATTCCAATAGTGCTACTCATTGCTTACATTTATCATATATCTAAAAGAAGGAAAAATTAAACCATAGAGGAACTCATTATAGGTCTTATTATCTATGTTAAATATATTCATGATTGTTTATATATTGGAGAATATTACATTATTTGGTAAAATTGTAATGTACCTTATGGTACAATTGTAAATATGGTAATATTAGAAGCCACAGAACATGTGATGTTTATTTTATGTATGGAATAGGAAATATTGCAACTTCCATATATGTGAGGAGTGCAATAGTCAAGTATTTAAGAATCACATTTCTAAGGATATATAAAGGAGATAAGGCTCCATGTAATGTATTGAATGATCAACATATGGTATGTATTTTAAGCATTAAAATATAGAAGATTGTATATAGTTTGAGCAATCATATTATAATTTTTTTCATGCTATTTTATGAATGATGTTGGCCATTTATTTCATGTTATTGTTATTTTTATGAATTTTATGTTCATTGACATTGGCCATTTATATTGATTTCTTATTTGCTGAATGTTATACTTGATCTTAAATATTGGGACCTGTGATAATTTGGCTAAAAATCCATCACTATAAAACTAAGTGCATATGATTTTGAACACAGTTAAATTTAATGGTTTAATATTAATTGATTAATCATTCTAAATTCTAAATTTAGTAATATTAGCATTACATTGTATTATGTTTATCATAAGATCTTTGTCTAGGACCTAGGCCTTAAAACCTCTATATCTTGAATTCTATATTTTGTAAAGATTACAAATTATATATGAACCTTTATATAAACATCTATAAAGGTGTTTTATCCTTTCATTTTTAATATTGGAATCATCATCCTTCATCATACAACAACAAATCTTACTTCTTAAAACTTTAATATTTCTTTATTTGATAAGGGTTAATTTGTTTAGATTTCTAAATATGATTTTAAATTTGATATTATTTACAAAGTGTTTATATAAATTTAGAATATATTCTATTTATTAAGATCCCAATATAGGATCATAGTGGTGTATCTAATTACCAAATTGATCATCTCTTGCATTTCAGTCAATTGTGCAATTGGTAATCATATTATTGTCATTAGCATTGTAGGCCATTGTGCTTTTGATAAATTTTAGGTAGAACAAAGGTCAAATCAATTTGTTGTTTATTTTTCATTCATTTAGATATATGTGTTATCAACTTAATTAAATCAAGGGTCTAGCTGATATTGAAATTTGAATCAATTAATATTGTGTTTTAATTTTTATGTTTCATATATAGATCTAGGTAAAAATCAAATTAAAAACTTACATCACATATTTGGAATCAACATCAAAAGATAAAAAATTACATTAAACATTCATTACTAGACATGTGACACTTCTTCCTTTTGTTCATGTACTTAGGACATTTAGGACTTTCATATTTATCCTCAATAAATATGAATATTATTGAATTATATATTAAATATTAAAATCTCATCATAGTTATTAGGAAAGTTGCATATACTTTCTGTCTTCATTGCATATGTAGACACCCAATTTTGAGCACTCAATATACAATACAAACAAAACAACCTATAGCCCATCAAAGACATCAAAAATATTAAATGAAATACTATGGCCAAATTGATCAAATATGATCTAGGTTATCCATATTAGAAGTGCTACCCTAGAAGTAATAGTGCCATAGTGCTTTTATTCTATAAAATGATGCTATTATTCAAAATTTAAATATGATATTTTTCCTAGTTAGCCTATCACCCTTCATCTTTTACACTAGTGCCAAGACAATATTAATATTGTAAAACTTTCAATCCTAGTTCTAATGTCAAATTAGAAGGAAAAAATATAACTAATTAATGTTATCTATCTATCAATATAATCCCTTGTATCCATTTGTTAGGAGTGATTGGTTCATCAAATATCATGACAAAAATTAAGTCTTAGTAAGCCACCATCAAATCCCATGATTACCAATCAAATTTAGTAGATTTTAGTATGAATTCATAGAAAATTTGTCTAGATAAAATTATTTGCAGACTTATTTACAATCATCTATGAACGAGTATCTCTAAGGTGGCTTCCAAATTTTGGAAGTTTATAAAAATAGCCCTCTTGAGGCATCAAGGAGAAGTTGAAAATGTACTTAATTCTACCAAAATTTCTACAAAAGGGGATGTTGAAAATTATATAGAGAGTTTATTAAGGATTTATATCAAATACTACCAAAATAACCATTGGTCTATAGGTTTTGGGTTGATAAGTTCCATTAGTTGGAGTTGAAGGTAATAGTGATGAGATTACATTGTGTTATCACTAGCACCACAATATTATTATTTATGTATCTTCTATAATAAATTTTTTGTAAGTTTGAAAATCAAAGGTTTCCTACCATGAAAATCATCCTTCCATACCTATGAAAGACACTTTCTACATGAATTAAGTATCTTTAATCTTCCTTTTTTTATGTTCCTCTTTTTTTGGTCTCCTTTTACTTGTACTTAATATGATATTCATTTATTTCCTATTTATGTTTGATTTGTTTACCTTACATAGTTTTTGAAAAGTTAAAATTTGAAAAATTGAAAGTTGATTAATTAGGGAGTCAAAAGGAATTCTACATTTAATAGAATTCATTTATTTTTAAAATTGATATTTTTGATAAATTGAAGTTTGGAGAGATAAGGTTGTCTACTCCAAAAGAGTATTTAATTTGGTGCAAAAGAATTTTGCATATTGATTGATAAAATTGAATATTTGAAATTATGGAACTATAAGGACTTTTGCTTCATAATAATTGATAGAATTTGAAAATTTTAATGAGTTCCATTATGTCAAATAATAATATATTTCTTTTAGAATCTCAACTTCTGAAAGGACCTAATTTTACTTCATGGAAAATTAAAATAAGATCAATTCTCATTGTAGAGAAACTCTAGGAAATAGTAAATGGATCAAAGAAAAACCTACTAAATATGAAAGAGAAATAATATTTAAATCCTTTATCCCAAGCCTTGAACCTTTATAATATTTTTAAAACTTTGTCCAAGCATCCTTAAACCTTTGTATTTTCACCCTTAAACCTTTTAAACCTTTATCCTCTCTTCTTAAAACTTTCATCCAAGCATCCTTAAAAAAATTCCTTTATAATATTTAAATATGAAATTTAAATATTATAAACTTTTATTTAATAGATTTTTCCTTGCCTTGTTCCACTTGAATAATTTTCCAATATTTTTAACTTCACAACCTTGAAGAAAATTTCTGCCCTCAGTATTATGAACCTTTGACATCAATGACCATGCACCTTTGACATCAATGACAACTCAATATGCTCAATATTTCCAACATCATCCATTTTATTACACCATTAAATAAATCCAAATTATCATTAGCAAAGTCACATGTCCATAATTCCTAGATGTTTTCGATCACTCAACCGCTCCTAGTGTTTTAAGCAACCTCCTATTCATGTCAAATTTTATTTAGTACCAAGACATAATTTTCACTAAGAAAATTTTGAGTTATGGGAATTGATTCCAAAACATTCTTGAACCAAAAACAATTTCACATATTAAAAACATCTTGTGTCAAAGACGGATAACACCATATTTGGTTTGAATCTTGAAGTGAAAAGGGTAATCCTTGCTTGTCCCATTATGCAACATAGTCCATAAAAATAGTGGTTTTCACCACTATGAAAATATCAAAACAAAATAAAGAGTATGGTAAAACCCTTAAAAACTCTAAATATTTTACACATCACACACCATAGATCCTCAAGTTGTAAGGATAGTACTACATTTCTAGTTATATGGTTAGGTAGTCATCCCCAAAACTTAGAGATCAAAATATTGGACTATGGAGCTAGTATCTATTGGATCTATAGACACTTGATTGGTAGTGGAGTGCACTCATGCATAGTGATATGTCTCTTTTAAAGATATCCTTGATCGCACATAAGGACAAGTTAGCTTCTTGGTATTCTCCATAACTGGTCTCACCTAATTTACTCGAGATGGGTTAATAAACTCACTAGAACACACATTGGTTCTTGATTGTCTCAAGTCATTACCATGCTCATAATTTGGCTAATGAATTCACTGCACACACATTTGGTCCTAGAAAAATTACACAGTATTTAGTGAATTTGTTTAATATCACTAGTATGTCTGAGTCTCTGCAAAACAGTTATTTTCCCATATCAATATCCATATCTTCTTCCATATCAAAATATATATCTTCTTCCATGTGAAAATCCATGTCATCTTCCATATCAACATACATATCTTCTTCCACATCAATATCCATATCATTATGTGAGTCTACCATTTCACATAACACCAGTTTGGTGTCCTTGATTAAACAACAATGCTAAACATGGTCAAGAAAATTTATAAACTATAAATGATCATTATAGTACTATTTAATTTGCATCCATAATACATTATCATATACATTAATCATCCATATACACATGCATCCACAACAAGCATTCACATAAAATCATAACACAAAAAATAAAATCCATGTATTCACATATGCAAAGATCGTTAGAAATTTCAAACAACATCACAACTTGGGGGTGTTCAAGGTATCACACTTTTTCCCCAATTAAGAAAAAAATCACACAACTTGGGGGTTCTCAAGGTATCACACATTCCCCACCAATCCAACAAAAAACTCAATCACTCAATCACATCACATCATCAACAAGTTCGTTGCTAGGTTCAAAAGGATGCGTCCTTTTATCAAAGGTTGAGCTCTTTGCCTCACATACACACATCAAATTCAAAAGTATCCAAAGGAACCAAACTCATTTGGTCACAATCACATCACATCATCAATAAAATCAATTGCTAGGTTCAAAAGGTTGAGCCCTTTGCCTTGCATACACACATCAAATTCAAAAGGCTCCAAAGGAACCAAACTCCTTTGGTCATAATCACATTATATAATTAGAAATCCATTGCTAGGTTCAAAAGGTCATAACCTTTTATCAATGGTTGTGCTCTTTGCCTCATATTCACATAATTAGTACATCAATTGCTAGTTTTAAAAGGTTGTTTCATTTTGTCAAAGGTTGTGCCCTTTGCCTCGCATTCACATCATCAACACATCAATTGCTAGGTTCAAAATATTATGTCCTTTTGTCAAAGGTTGCACCCTTTTTTGTTAGGGCAAAAATATAATAATTCATTATTTAATCAAAATTCCTCACATTCGGGGATCGGTGAATATGGTTTTGGTGAATGAAAAGTTTAATGAAAACATGACCACAGGTAAGGAGAAGGTGCGATCGGAAGAGCAAATAGAAATTGGCACAAATTCAAAGGACATTCCCACCGTTCATGCAGTGACAAGGCTAGCTGGGGGTTCGTCTATCACCAAACATGGAAATATCCAAAGTGACATCGATAGAGGAAAGGAACCCCTTGATAAAGCGGATGGCCCAAGGAGCTACTGACGCCACTTGTCTTACGTAGACCTCCTACGGAATAAACTCATATCACCCATAGATGGTTTGAATAGATTTGTTTCATAAGGATGCGATGTGATGTACCCTCAAAATATTATGTAAGGTTACATGTCTCGTGACTCATTGTCTCTTGTTGTAAAATTTGTAGGAGGACACCCAGACATGGACACAATCCACCGTTGGGTGACTTCCAAGTGGAAAATCCTAGGAAACATGGGATTATCTGCGATGACCAAAGGATTTTTTAGCTGAATACTTAGGAGGATGCAGAGCGCATTCTATCCAGAAGCTCGTGGTTCTTCAAGAGATAAATTCTATTTTTAAATAAATGAGAGCCAAATTTTGACCCTGACTCACAGAACATTAACTTTACCCCCATTTGGGTCTGACTCCTTAATATCCCCACTCATTTTTTTATGAGGATGCTCTTCAAGGCCTGGCTAGGGCCTTTGGGTATTTAGTGGCCATTGTCCACTTGCACTAGAACTTGCCTAACCTAGGCATGCATCTGTGTCAATGTGAATATGAAGTCGCAACTACCAGACCACCTCAATCTGATTTACAAGTATTTCATATGGAGATAGCTGCTAATATTTGAGAACAAGATGAATTTCTACTTGAAGTGCCAATCCCAAGGGTACCTCTTGTCTCAATACCCTAAGCATAGAAACCCTAAATTTTATCATCATACAGTGGTATGCTTGCAGCCAAATGCTAGTCAGAGGACAACCATCAGTCAAGGATAAAATTTTAAGAACAAACAGTAGTTTTAGCCACCTATAGTCCTATCTCTTCAAAATGCAAGTACCTTAGTTACCACTGCTAATAAATTTGATTTGCTTAATGATTCTGGGACCAATGAGGAAATTAAGGAAGGATAAAACCCTGTTAGATCCTCCCCTACCCCTAATATTGCCTCCCAATTTTTCCCTACTTCCAATCCCACCCAAAAAATTCCTTACCCCCATCACTCCCTATGCCAGGACCACCCTCCCACCACTAGTGATAGCCCTCAAAGCCCTACCTCAAAACCTCTTCGGTCACCATCTTCTCTAGCCCCATTGCCCCCCTTTATTGGGTCCAACTTCCTTGCCTCCCCGACCAATACTAACACCACCAATTATGACATCGATGAGCCCACCTAGGAATCCCCTAAACCATGGAGTCCCAAGCAAACTCGAAGTTACATAAAGTCCCAAATCGATTTAGGAGTATACAAAAAGAAGGGTAGACCATCCGGTGTAGAACGAAGAAACTAGGATACTGTCAAGGATATAGCCAATGGAACATAGAAAACCCTATTTCAAGAAATTAGAAACACCATCAAGGAAGAAAACCAAAGACCTAAACCCCTTGCACAACAAGGCAAAGGAGGCAAAAAACTATCAAAAAGTTCCAAATGAAAGTCCTCTCCTAGAATATGAGAGGATTGAATGGGGTAGTCAAGAAAATACTAGTTGCAGCCATGAAAAAATATTATAACACCACAATATTCCTCATTCAGGAAACCAAATAGAAGTCAGTTCGGCCATCTCATAAACAAAGGAAATACAATAGGCTGAAGTCCCCTAAGATGAGTGATCAACAATTGGATACAAAAATCATTAGTAATGATGAATATCAGCACACTGATAGTGCCAAGGACACATTGCATTCTGAAGCCCTCAAAAGATCCAATGAAGTTATGAGCCAGTTGCAGACGACTACCAACATCTACAGGGAATGTTACACCATTATGTCTAGTACCATTGACAAGATCAGAGAGTTCCCGGTCCTGATCAAGACACTCTTGTCCCCTGATGACAATGCCTAGCAGGAAAGGAACAAAGAATCCCAGTAACCTAAGAAGGTGGTATTTTTGTAGCATGGCTGCTTGTTTTTATTTTATCAGTTGTTGTAATAGTTTAGTTTCTTCTATCTTGGAGGGCTTTGGCTTTGTCTAGGTTATTATGTATGGGGTTGATCCTCAGTTTTTTTTTTATTGCCATTGGAGGCTACATTTGTATTTTTTTTCTATTGATGTAATAGGGACGAGACCCTTTAACCCGTACAGTAAATAAAACCATTTTTACCTACCAAAAAAATTCCTCGCATTTAACATCAATTTTACTCACCATTGCATTTATCAAATTCCTTGGTAATTTCCAAGTGAACCTTGTATTTAGTGGTTTATCCTAGTCACCTAGAGGTTGTAGTGATTGGTTATCCATGCAATATGGTAGGATGGGTATATCACCATAAGTACACTTACATCATCATAAATCCCTTCATATGTTAGGGAAAAAATAGAATCAATCATACAAATTTCAAAAACCCCTTTGTTTGTTAGGGCAAAAATAGAATCATTTGCATTTTCATAAAATCCTTCATTTGTTAGGGCAAAAATAGAATCCATCATTTACATTGTCAAAAACCATTTCATCTATTGGGACAAAAATAAATCACATTCACATTTACATTCAACATCATCAATTTCATTTATCATTACACCTTCATTCAAAAATTTCCAAATACATTTGCAAGTACAAGTGAACCTTGTATTTAGTGGTCTATCCTAGTCACCTAGAGGTTGCAGCGACTGGTTATCCATGTAATCCAGTAGAATGGGTAGATCACCATAGGGACATTTACATTATCAAAAATCCTTCATATTTTGGGGCAAAAAATAGACTCAATTCCTTACATATTCACAAATGCCTCATATGTTAGGGAAAAAATAAAATCAATCATTATACTTTTCACAATCATTGCATTTTCAAATGTCAAAAACTCTTTCATCTATTAGGGAAAAAACATACTCAATCACCTGCATTTTTCAAAAACACCCTTCATATTTTGGGACAAAAATAGAATAAATCACTTACATTATCAAAACCCCTTCATCTATGAGGGCAAAAGCAGAATCAATCATACACATGTCAAAAACCCATTTCATCTATTCAAAAAAAAATAGACTCAATAACTTGCATCCATACATTAAAAAATGTAGCTTACCTCCACAAAATCACTCCATATTGCATCTATCAATACATTTCTCATCATCACATCTTCATGTCACCATAAAATCCATCAACAATTGTATTTACATTTGCCAAGTTCATATACAATTTCAAGTGAACCTCATATCTAGTGGTTTATTCTATCTCCTTGGCAATTGTAGTGATTTACATCCATGCAATTCAGTAAGATGAATAAATCACCATAAGGACACTTGGTCAATTTCATCATCACATATTTTATTGTTCAAAAACAAAATTCAATTTTGGTACCTCATATATAGAGTGAGACTATGCTAAGACCAATTTGGTCAAAAGCTATCATTGATGGCCTTGTTCATGGGGCTTGAAGCACAGACAAAATCATAACTTTCATCATTTTATTTTGCAATTACACTAGTCTCCAAGGATATAGGTCGGGTAAAGTGATTGAGCAACCATTTAGGGATTCCGTGTGGGAATTGTTGTAATCATGAGTGGCACCAAGGGTAAGACTATTTTTCTTTTCTTTTTGCATTTGCATACTTGCATTTCAATGACACCGAAAGGCACATTCTTCAACATCATGGAATCACCCCAAACTTGGGGTAACCACATTTGACTTTGATTTTACCACAACGGGATACATCTTACATGATAATGGCATCTACACTTGGCAAAAATTACTTTTCTCTGTTAGGGAAAAAAATCAATCATTTACATTTTACAACAACCCCCTTCCACCATTGGGGAAAAAATGGCATCACATTTTACATTATTCATATCATCCAAAATTGCACCGTACATTTCACACAATAATTTGCACAAATATTACAATTGACTCATGAGATGCATCCATCACTCATTCACCAATTGAGGGGGTAAGCTACACAATCAAAATTATTTGTCTTCAAGTTCAATCTTCACATTCCAACAAGAGTAAGTTGCATCTTCATTAGGCCAAACCAGGTGTCTGGTATTTTTGCACCACATTATGTTTCACACAATGTGGTACAAAAAGGGACATCTTTAGACACCAAAATTTAGCCACTTGTCATCCATCCATAGTTTTCCACCATATTTATTCATTATATATATATTTTTTAAATATATTTAAATAATAATATTTTATATATTATATTTATATATAATAAATATATGTATATATGTATGAATTAATCCCAACCATCCATCATGTTTTAATACTAGCCACTCATTCACCTTAATCCATACCATTTACCCTACTTTAATCTCCACCCTCCGTCATGTTTTAATCTTGACCACACATCTTGTGTCATTAAAACCCTAACATGCCCAAGGGAATATTATAAAGAGGAGTCATTTTGATGACTCAACCCCTAAGTCTCCTAAGTTTTCCCATTTTATAAGGTCTTGAGTTCCTTGAGCCCTTGTGCCCTAAGTCCTCAAGCATCCAACCATCCTCACCACTCCCAACCTCCATTGCTTTCCCTTGCATCTACTGCATCCATCACCATCCACCTCGTGAACTAGATATGGTTCTGTGATCTTCTCCCTAGCCACTAAACACTCCCTGAAGCTTCCTGAACACCCACTGAAGTCTATAGAGCACCTACCAGATGCCTATAGTTTTTTTATCAGTATCAAGGACCCATAAGCATTTCCTATCCTAATTCTGCAGTCTTAAAACCGTTGGGTGCCATTTGGGCACATCTACGTAACCACCATCTACAATGATAATGAAAATAGAAGCGACAAGTCATCATAAATAAGGTAAAATATTCACAGTATTATTTTTAATATTCTCATATCTACTTACAGTTTATTTATGCAAATAGGGTTAGTGATTTATCTTTTTGAGGGTATCATGCAGTGGAGCCCTCACAAATATTATTAATATTATTTTGTTTGTTGTGTGTAGGTGTAAGAAAAATATTTATTGGCAGCTTCTTAAGTTGGAGTGGTTCTGCATAGGATACCAGAAATCCCACTCACTATGTTGGAATCAGATAAGGTGTGAAGACACCACAATCATTTGTTAACTAGGGTTTTAGAGAACCCTAGTGTATTGTAATAATTTGTATCAAATAACAAGCTTTGTAACCCCATATTTGGGGCATTCTTTATTGTAATGTTGGAGATCCACAAGCATTAATAAAAGAATCTATTTCATTGTGCAATCATTTGTGTATTTACATTGCTTGTTTATTTTAATATTCTATATTTGGTGTTGCTTGATTTGCATTCACAATTAGTTAAAAATATTTGTCCACACGTGCTTTCTGGTAGAGGATCACTAGTCTACATGAGCCGACTTTTGAGGCTGACTACTCCCATGGGTTTGCATTCCATTTATTACCTATCATACAAGTGCCAAACTCCTTCTTATTGTTCAACTACCGCAAGCCTATAGTTTCTTTCCTCTCAACTAGATTCTAATGTTGTTCATATAAGGTGAGGTTATTGGGTCACATCAGACTTTTGGGATTCGCCCGATATTTTATGGTGATCTAAAGTTTCGTTGAATGCTTCTTGGTGGGATTTTGGTATTTGCACCAATATTTAGGTACTAGTGGGTTTTTGGTACTCGCATGGAGTCTTCATATTGATGGATATTTGGGACTCCTATGGAGTCCAACAACTACATATTTTTCCACCCAATGCTTTCATGGTAGGGCTTTGGAATCCATCCAAAATTCTTGATTACCCATTTTTTCACCCGACCTGATGGTGAGATTTCAGGACTCTTCCATATTTTGTTTCCATCCTATTCTCCACTAAAAAACATCCTGGTGAAATTTTGGATTTCGCCTAAGGTTCATGATTTCCCATTTCCCTATTAGCTATGACATAGCCAATTTTTTTTGCATCTTCATGGTGGGTTTTAGGGATTTCTTCATGATCAAAGGGGTAACCTAATTTTTCGTCAAGCCTATCTTAACCTGTTTCCCGACCAAGCGTGACACTTAGCCAATTTTTTTTACCTATTACTATCCTACAATGCAGAATTTTGGGACTCCAAAAAAGTCCCCTAGCATCCTAATTTTTTGCCACATTTGATTCCCAAATTCTTCTTTTTAGTGTTACACCTTCTTTGATTGGAACAACACAATCATCTGTCAGTTGTTGTTCTTGTTTTGAAAGCTCTACTTTCCTACTACTCATAATATTTTTGGTCAAAAAAGAGCAAGTGGGTGAATATCATAAAAATTTCACCCATGGAGAGTGGATGTATATGATCAACCGAATAGTGTGAGCAATTGTATGAGGTATAAGATTACGGATTCAAATCCTAGATGGCGATCCAATAGTATTAATTTGGCAAGAGGATAACCTGATGAATTATTTTGGTAGCGCTTCATGGCTTTGGAATTTGAAATCATAATACTAAAGCAAAGAGGGGAGAACACCATTTTATAGGCCTCTTGGCTATAGGTAAATGTGATAAGTGTCAATAAAGGGTAGCCTGATTAGATACCACCCCATAATTGTAGGTGGTAGGTGAAATTTTTTGCCTACAATTCAACTAGCACCGATGTGAAATCAAGCATGATGTCGATAGGTAATTCTAACTGCCTATTATTTTTTATTTTTGGTTTTGCATGACCATCTTGGATCAAGATGGTCATGACCCTGAGACTGTCTCGGGTCAATATGGTTAGGCTTCCCATGGGAAAAGTTGCCTGATTTCCAGAAAAAAATATTGAATTATCCCTGAGGCTACCCAAGGTGGATTGCATGAGTTAGAAATAAGGCTCTTTGGGAGTCTCCTTGAGATGACACATTTTAGGTTTCTACACTTTTGTAATCCATTTTCATGATTTTGGGTCTCATATTGAAAACCTCATAGATGCTACTTATGCTTTCATTGTGAGCTTGTGTGCAGGTATTAGGATCTACATAGAGGCTTGGGATATCAACCAATGTGACTTCAAAAAAATCCCACAACTTGTTGTGTGATTGAGAAGGTAATTTATGACACCATAGAACTCATTTGCAAAGAAAACCCTCCCTTTTGGGAGGTCTATTGTAATCGAAAAGGTTGATTTGTAACACAAAAAAAATCTATTAATGCAATATCAAGTTTCCATTTTGTTTATTTAAATTGTTACAATGCATTTCCACTTTCACATAAATGGCAATCATGGTGGGACCCTTTACCCTTAACACATTTTATTCTTGTTGTTTTGCATGAGCTTTGGAGCTTGCATAAAGCATATCATGTCTTGTGTGTTTTGCTTAGGGTTCTTCATACTTGTATGCTTTTTTGGCTTGCTTTACTAAATTTTTATTTCCTATTTTTATCACAAGCACCCAAGAATATAAAAGACACTACTACATCATTCAAATCAGGGCTCGATCTGATGCAACCACCCATGGAAGTCCACAACTACCTAGGGTAGCTACACAAGCTCATACACAATTGACCAAGGTGGCTACTAAGCTTAGATACAACTACCTAGTATGGCTACTAGGCTCAAATAAAACCATCCAAGGTGGCTCCCAAACTCAGACACAACCACCTAGAGTGGCTCTTAGACTCAAATACAACTACCCAAGGTGGATGAACAAGCTCAGATATAACTACATAGACTCTATCTCAAAGGCACAACATATTCAATTTCATTTCTTTCTAGCATAGAATCACAAGTTAGTTGCTTATATTCCTTAGTTTTGCATAGAATATTATGTCACAGTTCATTTCATTGCTTGTTTGAATATCCTTTCCCCCTTATATAAATTTTCAAAAGCATTAGCATAGTTTTTTATTATTATAGCACAAATACTCAAGGCCCACTATCTCAAACATTATTTTTTTATGATGCATTAGGTTAAACCAAAGACTCACTAGTGTAGTTGTTATTTATTTTTCTCAAGGCTCATTAGTTTAGTCATTATTTACTTTCATAGACTCAAGACTCATTAGTTTAGATTGCTATTTGCTTTTAAAGACCCATTAGCTAAGATTGTTATTATCTTTCAAAGACTCAAGACTCATGATCTTAGTTGTTATTTGTTTTTCAAGACTCATTATATTAGTTTTTATTGCTTTCATGGCTCATTAGATCAAGTTTATTTTCATAGCTCATTAGATTATTGTTTTCATTGCATCCTTAGGGTTAGTTTTAGATTTGCATGGTAAATAGACATTTTTAGCATCAAAATCAAAAAATCAAAATCAAAACCAAAACAAAACATAAAAAAAAATTAAAAATCAAAAGGCACATCAAATCACACATATTTGCACATTGCATTCCATAAGGATTTTGTGAGGAAAACCTCTCGATGATGTTGGAATTCACCACTAACCATCGGTTGAGCCTTTAGACACCATAGTTAGATTGCATAGTTTTCTGGATTTCATAATCGAGATGATCCCAAAAAGCATACACCCCTAATCTAGTAACAATTGAATCACATAAAGAAGCATACAAGAATTGACAAATTGAATTAAACCATAAAGAAGGGTTTCTTTTATTAAATTTCCATCAATTCAAGATTACAAATCCATCCCTCTTAGGGATACCCAATGTGATACAATGTTACAATAATAGGAAAACCCCTCACAAGGGCAAGTGTAATCCATAGGCATTTTAGAATGACACAAGATTTTCTAAGGTGTCGATGATATTCTTCTCCATGATTAGAGGTATTTGCTACATTGAATGGCATGACCTTGTTAATCCTGCATTCAAGAAACAAAAAGAACTTGTTAAAAGAAAATATAACCTCTCTTTATGAGGCCTTTAAAGGGTATTAACATAAAAATATGTCATGACTAATAATAATCAAGAAAATGCAAGAAAGATGCTAAAACTATGCAAAACATGAAAATATTGTCAGAAATCCTGTAAGCTAAATCACATCTAACTATCTAGTGGCCTAATTACAAGATTGAAAGCATGGAGGCATGAAAAAGATTCATTAAAGTGTTAATTGCTACAATGAACAACATTTATCAAACATTCTAAATCTACCAGTCAGAATCTCTAAATTGCTAATTGAACTACTAATAAGGCTAATATAACCTAGCTAAATAATCTACAAAAGGAAAAACAAAGGAATCTACCCTGATTTGCTCACCATGGGTCTGATGCATGGGTGGCACTATTCATCATGGCTGATAGCCATGATGGAGCTCTGAGTAGGTTTGCCCTCCAAATCAAGGATTTCTCTCTGATCCACCTTGTCAAATTGATGTCCAAGGGTCGCCTCTATGTCCTCTAACAAGTTTGGTGATTGAATTGATCTTATGGTGCACATATTGCATGAATTGATGTTTATTGGATCTCCTAGGCTCCTCGGGCTTCCATGGCAATTTGATATCCAATTGGGTATTAAAATTATCCCTCTCAATGCATGTAGTTGGCTATGCAGTTTGATAGGGCTTCGTTGCTCAATTGATAAATGTTTCTTCATACTTATCCCCAATTCATAGGGGGATATTATAACATTGTCCTAGGACTAGGGATGGCTTCCTCATGAAGCCAAGATCAATATTGGGTGGTTGAGCTTGTTGAACAGAAAAATCCAGAACCTTCCTCACTCCAAACACTCCAATATGCAACCAATTGGCCATTGCAACCAACTTTGGATTGAATGAAGGCCAACTAACTCTTAGTACTAACCGCATATGACAAGCACAGGTAGAACTGCTAATCGTGGGTGTCATCAATGGCTAGAACTGATTAGGCAAAGGTGCCCAATTGAGTGGTAAAAACCACTGTTATACTGTGTATCTATCCAAAGGTCCTCCATATGATCTTCTAGCATGTTCCATATGAGTAGTCAACTCAGTATGACGTTTTTTAGGTGTCTATAGATGCCCTTTTGAGATGCATTATGAGATTGAACAATGCTAAGCAAAAATAGACCTCCTAAAATGATGTCGTAGTTTGGATGATGATCATTGATCTGATCAAGATTAGATGCCCCAAGTCTAGCAAAAGGATGTTCATCCTTGAATTATTGCTTCTAACTCGATAAAAGGCTTAAATTTAAAAGAGTTTGCACTCGTCATCAGACATTCAAATAGCATCAATGCCAAGTAGGCTTTTGCACCTGTTAATCCAAAAGGAAGAGAGTTACAAACTAACTGTCATATTTGCTATTTTCCCCGAAAGAAGGGTAAGCTTATAATAGTCTTTAGCAATGATTCGCAAGGATGAACGTAATTTTGACAAGATCAAGGGATCTACTATTAAATTTGATTATGATTTGATATTATGACTACCCCCTCAAGCGATGAGTTGATGATGGTAATGACAATTAAATGAAGCGATAAGGTCGTTTGACCACTATGAATGATCTTTGCACAAATTAAGATTTATCATTTGAATACTTGGCAAGGCCTAATAAGCTATGATTACACCGTTTAGAGTAATTGCATATTTATATCCCATGGAGTGATCCAGCGATGAAGGCCTTCTTAGGGAATCGAAATGATAGCAATTTCCATTAGGCTTGTAGTGAATCATAATGTTGATGATATGCTAAAAAAAGTATAGGAGAATTGCGATGAATATCTCATTCCTGTGGAGCATTATGGCTATGTAGGCCTTCTTAGGGATTAAAATGAAGCATAAAAATTCCACGATGATGAATTTGCCCCAAATTTCCTTATGGTAGTCATCTTGCCATATTGCATGGATCGCAAGTCACTGCAACCACAAAGTGTATAGGGTAAATGACTAAATACGAGGCACATTTTACTTGTGATTTATTTTATTTTTTTGTTAATTTTGAATTTTTTGGATTAGCTGGTCTGATTAGCATCCTTGATTTGACATTTTAAGGCTCTACATGATGGTAATTTGGAGCAATTAATGCGGTTTTCTAACCACACCTGTCAGAAGCGGGCCAATTCCTTAACCATGGATGGAAACTACGGGAAGAAAACCCTAATCTAGGGATCGCGGATGTCAACCATGGGCCACACCAAAATGAAAAATTCTATAAGGTTTTTTACTTTATAAATTTTCATTATTCACTTGATAGCAATAGTAAAACTGAGAGCTCTTGGAGGTAAAAACTGCATTCTAACATGGAACATTGACGAAAACTTGACACAATTCCAATTTTCCACATCGATGGCCAATCAGCCGAAAGCTTCAACCAGTGGAGGAGCTATTGCTTCTAAGATAACTCATAAATCGAGACCTCACAATTACATTACCAGTTTAAAATTACCACACTAAATAATGGGTTAATGAATCTCATTAAACTGTTGGTAACGAACCACACCCTAGCTAGGTTTAGCATAGGTTAGATTAGAGGGTGGGTTACTTAATTATTTTAGGATTTTGGGGTTATTTATGGGGAGCACATGACCCTAAAAAGGTCATGCCCCTTAGCCGTAGGTGGCAGACATGGCTTCCAATTGGTAAATTGGGGGCCGTGGTTGTCAACCTCAGCGGGATTTAAATCCCAATGGTCATATTTTTAACCATTGCGCTGACCGTTGCTAGGACCCGTGGTGCACATGAGTTAGAAAAAAATTTCAATTTGTTTAATTTTTTTTATTTTTCTAGGCAATTAATGCCATTTATTGCAATTTTGAAGTGCTTTTTTGATGTTTTTGAAATTTTTGATCATGTGTTGACATGTTTTTATGTTTTTATGTTTTTATGCATTTTAAAATTTGTTTTGACAGTTAGAATTATTTTTTATTATTTTTCTTTGTTTATTATTTTTGTTACTCAGACTTTGACTAACAGAGCAAGGGAGATCAATCTCCTTTGTAGCCTTTACGATGAGCTCACTTTTAGAGAGTGGGATTGGTTCACTACTATGGGGTTCTGTTACATCTTAAACCTCCCCACCATGCAGATTGACCAGGCTTACTTGACTGCTTTGGTCCATCGCTGGGATGCACAGACCAACACATTTCACCTGCTGATGGGTGAAATGACTGTCACTTTGGAGGACGTCTACTGTATATTTTGCCTACCCATTGATGGTGAGGCCATCACATCTTCTCCTACCATGTCCAGGAAGGTTGTATTTGATTCCATATTTGGTAGATGAAGTACTAAGGCCTAGGATCGTAATTCCTACAGAGGCATCCATGTTGAGGAGTTGTTCGAGGCTAGATTCTTTTCATAGTGGGAGGTTGTATTTATGAACTTGATTATTTAGATAGTCCTCCTAGATTATTTAGGCATGAGGTTCCCTTGGAACCTCCTGGCTCGAACCAAATAGGTTATGATGAGCTCGACTACATGACCTCTCATTTTGTTATGAGGGATCACCCTATTAGCAAAGCTCTACTACGAGCTATATCATATTACATGCCGTAGTAGAGTAGGCATCAACTGCAACATCCTTCTTCAGATATGGGGTTGGCAGCACATCCTAATTGAGCATCCCATGGACTTACCCCTAAATATTATTGACATTGATGATGGGAGTTAGTGATATGCTACCTACTAGCCCTGGGAGTGAGAGGACTTCAGAAGTAGGTCTCATACAAGAGACCTAGAGCATCATATTTCCATATTTGCACAAATTTACCCTGAGTACATACGGTGGTGACCATACATGGACTATATAACATGGAAAAATGCAGATAGGGACCTATGCTAGGCACACAGAGATAGATGGATTTTTGGCTGGAAGGTCGACATATGAGAGTACCACTTCTATTCTCACATCCTGAGGTATTTTGGGATCTGGTAGGATGTCCTAGAGATGCTGACTATCTATAGATACTTGGTCCTCGAGAGGGACCTGACATGGCCCATGGTGACTCCCCTAGGGGATGAGAATGATGACTATCAAGAGTCAGGCCTAACAGACACAAATACTACTTTGGACTATGAATGATGGTGGGAAAATTTCTAGTGGCACGATGAGGGTCCTTTAGGTCAGCCAGCTCAGGTATTTGTTTCTGAGGATGTAGAGGGCATATAGGTGGATCCTCAAGGGCACAGGACCCTCCAGAGGATAGAGGATGCATGGGGAACTAGGGTTGCTACAAATGAGGGCCCATAGGTAGAGGTAGAGGATGAGGTATTAGAGGTGGGTGAGGCACCTCCAGACAGTGATATTAGGTAGTTAAGAGCCTAGATTGCTGACCTCCATAGCTAGGTTGGGATATTGTAGACTCAGCTACTTCATAGGGATACATCTATCACCACTTTGGAGGTGAAGCTAGCACATGGGTAGAGGCAATGGCAGGGATATGATGAATAAAGGGTAGTCCTCTAGGCACAAGTTACCACTACAGGCACTCAAATAACACAACTCACTAGCAAGTGAGATCTGGAATAGACAGAGCTAAGTTCTATGAATGCTAAGAGGGATCTACTAAGGTCAGTTATGAGGGGTCCCTCATCTACACAATATTTCATGGTGCCTCCCATAATATCATCTTCTTTACTACCAACAGGCTGTGATCCCATGGCAGAGATCAAGCATTTAAATACCCTCATGGAGGAGGGTAATGCTTGGTATACAGTGAGAGTATCTCGTATCGACCATATGGAGGGTCATATTAGGCTTCTAGGTTAGGATGTTCCAGAGGATACCCACACTACAGGGACCCATAGGACCAGGTCTAGGACTAGGGAGATAGGGCAATCTTCTACTAGCTCGAGCCATAGGATGCATAGGACTGAGAGGACTCATAGGTCTTCGAGTACTAATGGTGCTAGCTCTTAGAGGACCTACAAGGATGGTGGAGGTGATGGAGGTGCCTAACGGGCTGGGAGTGCAGGCCCTATGTAGTACAGATCTCAAAGATACTTTATTGTTGTTGGAAATTTTGGGTACCTTGAGTTCTTTGCAGTTGCTCAAGTAAATAAGTTGTCATTGATGTCAAGAAGCTTTTGAAAGAATTTGATTTGATGTAAAATAATGTGTTTTGTTGAAGTTTCGGCTTGACAGGTTCGAAAGAAAGTAAGTTGGAAAAATGTCGCGATATCGCGACATGTCGCGATTTCGTGACATATTGGCAGAGAAAGAAAGCAAGGTGGAAGATGTCGCGATTTCGCGACATGTCGCATTTTCGCGACTCGAAAAGTGCAGGAAGGCAAAGAAGGAAAAATGTCACGATTTCGCGACATAATGCAAGGAAGGTTGTACGGATGAAAAAGTGTCACGATTTCATGACATGATGTGGAAGGGAGAGTCCGCAGTGTGAACTATCACGATTTCATGACAAGTTCGAAGAGAGATAAAGTATCTCGAAAAGTGTCACGATTTTGTGACATGCTGCAAAAGACGAAGTGAGGACTGTCGCGATTTTGTGACATGCTAAAAATATTGAAGTGAGAACTATCGTGATTTCATGACATGCAGAAAAGGGAAGAGTCTGAAATGAGAAGCGTCGTAATTTTGCGACAGGCTACAAAGAAGTTGTACGGATGCAGAAAGTGTCACGATTTCGTGACAGGTTGAAGAGAAAGCTTGCGATTGCAGAAAGTGTCACGATTTTGCAACAGTTTGATATGGCAACATACAGATGGAGAAAGTGTCATGATTTCATGATAGGAAGAAGCAAGTCTTCAACAGAAGAAGCATCGTGATTTCATGATGAATTCAAGAAGGAAGAGCTCGAAGGTGAAAGCGTCACGATTTCGTGACATGTTCCAATTTTGTGGGTGTAAGGCAGAGAGAAGCTCAAGGCAGCGAAAGTGTCACGATTTCATGACATGTTCTAGTTGGCCACAATTCACATTTCAACATGTTCCAGTTTCGCTAGTGCAAGCCGAGAAGAGGTTGATAAAGCGAGAAATGTCACGATTTCATGACAAAAGTGACGATGACGTCAGCAAAGGCAGAAGTGTCATGATTTCGTGACAAAAGCAAAGTTGTTGCTGACAAAGCGAGAAGTGTCACGATATCGCGACAAGAGCTTAGTCAAAGTCATCAACGGCTAAAGTGTCACGATATCGCAACAAAATCCATAAGATGGTTGCAAAAGTGTCACGATATCGCGACATGTTGTAGTTTCATGAGAAAAGCTATAGAACCACAGAGGCGGTTGAAGCCGACAGAGTTAAATCTAGGCCGATGCAGATTAGGGTTTGTAGCCGACGTTGTTTAGGGTTTTGCAGTCGACGTAGTTTAAGGGTAACAACCGACTAAGACCAAGGTTTAGATCTTGATTATGTTAGTATAAAAGGAGGGCTATTTGAAGAGAATTTGTATCGATCGAAGTGTGCGTTCGAAGTGCGATATTCGTAGATAGAGTGCGAGGGAGAAGTTCGATCATCGAGAAGCAGAGTGTGCAAAGATTGTGCTGATGTGATTGCGTAGAGGTGCATAAGTTGATGTTCGATCGAGTGCTGCTGTGTTTATGCAGTCAGTGCAAAAGTTGGTTTCGACCAAGTGCGGCTGTAATAGAACAGAAAGAGATTTGAGGATAGACTTGTGCCAGATCGAAGGACTGTGTTTGGTGCAGACCAAAGAAAGAGGAAGAGGACAGACTTGTGCCAGACCGAAGGACTATGTTTGGTACAGATCAGAGAAAAATATAGAGGACATTTGTGCTAGACCGAAGGACTGTGTTTAGTGCATTTTCGAGGACCAGCTTTGAGGTGATAGAGTTGAGGACAGAGGTCTCCAGCCAGATCAGGGAAGATAGGTGTCTTTTATGGATAGAGTTCCACTTGCTAAGGGCAGCAGAGGCAGAGGTCTTCTAGAGGATCACCAACCGGAGCAGAGTTAGGGGATTGGTGTCTCCTTTGGGTTGGTACCCATAAACATTGTAATCGGGAAAGGTTTTCCCAGATTTGGTTGATAAAATTTTAGTGAAAATTTTATCCGTGGAGTAGCCCACCTTGGGTGAACCACGTAAATTGTTGTGTCTCTATTGTGGATGGTGTTTTCTGTATTGCTTTGATTTTTGCTTGATATTGCTTTCTATACACTGCATAATATTGTATTAAAAGTTAAGTTGAAGGAAAAAGTAGAAAGTGGTCTTATACTGTTCACCCCCCCTCTCAGTATAAGCTTGTGTTCTTCAATTGGTATCAGAGCGGGTCTCTCCAGAAAAAGCCTAACAGCTTGGAGAAGGATCTATTAGAAGAACATACAGATTTAGAAAAGGATGAAGAGGTTAAGTTCGATCTCAAAAGTGAATTCTTCTAGGCTTTAAGAAAAATTTAGGGAAGAGAGTTCTGTTCTCAAGCATCATGACAGGAAGAAGAGACAGCAAGATCAATCTTCATCCTGAAGAACGATGGATTCCAGTTGGTCACAAGAAGAACAATCATCCAAGGCATCAAAACAAGTTACATAATACTTTCCATGGCTACTGTTTTTCTTGCAAGAAATTTGGTCACAAAGCTATGCATTGCAATAAATCCATGAATAGCCATAGTAAGGAAAATGTTAACTCTTTTGCACCTCTTATGGATAAAAATGTCATGTGTTACAAGTGCAAGAATTTTGGGCATATAGCAAGGATGTGCAGTTTGGATAGATCTAGCATTGAGTTCACTAAAAAGAGAAATGAGATCAAATCTAAGTCCATGATAGTTCAAACTACTTTTCATGCTCAAGACAAAGTAGAGAAATGGTATCTTGATAGTGGTTGCTCAAAACATATGACTGGTGAAAAGGAAAAGTTTTTGGTCTTAAAAAACACAAACAAAGGAACAGTTAGTTTTGGAGATAATAGGTCAGCTAAAATCTATGGTAAAGGGACTCTTAGTTTGGATGGGAAATCCAAAATAGAAAATGTGCTTTATGTAGAAGGCCTAAGACATAATCTTCTAAGTGTGAGTCAACTTTGTGATCAAGGACACATAGTATCTTTCTTTTCAGATAGATGTGAGATACGTAAAGAAAAAAATGGAAAACTCATTGCTAGTGCTACAAGGACTCCAAACAATCTTTACATGCTAAGTGAGATAAAAAAGGAAAAGTGTTTTCTAACTCAAGAAGATGAGAGTTGGTTATGGCATAAAATATTGGGGCATTTGAGCTTTGATAATCTTGTCAATATTAGTAACAAGGAAGCAGTTAGAGACTTGCCCAAAATAAAAAGGCCCCATAACACCATTTGCGGTCCTTGTCAACATGGAAAACAGACCAGAACCAGTTTTAAATCAAAAGGGTATACTTCTTCAAAACCATTAGATCTTATTCATACTGATTTATGTGGCCCCACCGGAACTCGAGCATTCAGGGAGAAAGCTACTTCATGTTGTTTATAGATGATTATTCTAGAATGACTTGGGTTACTTTTCTCAAAGAAAAAATTGAAGCTTTTGAAAAATTTAAAGCTTTCAAAGAAATGATTGAAAATGAGACTGACAAGAGAATCAAATGCTTAAGATCGGACAGAGGAGGAGAGTTCACTTCTAATGAATTTGTGGAATACTGTGAGCAACAAGGAATCAAAAGAGAATATTCAACAACAAGAACTCCTCAACAAAATGGAGTAGTTGAAAGAAAAAATAGAACTATTGAAAATATGGCTAGAGCTATGTTAAATGAGTCGAAACTTTCAGATGGTTTCTGGAAAGAGGCAGTCAGTACAGCAGTCTACATTATCACCAGGGCCCAACTTAGAGTCAATCATCATAAAACTCCTTATGAGTTGTGGAAAGGAAGACCAACTACAGTAAAACATTTCAAAGTGTTTGGGAGTAAGTGCTTCATCAGAAGGGAAGATCAGAATTTGGGTAAGTTTGATCCTAGGTGTGATGAGGGAATTTTTCTTGGTTATTCCAGCAGAAGCAAGGCTTACAGATGCTTCAACAAAAGAACGCATACAGTCATAGAGAGCATAAATGTAACAGTTGATGAAAAGACAAGGATAAGAGAACCTGTCAAGGAAATCAGTGATGAAATTTGTCAAGAAGAATTCAGAGAGGTTTCAGATGAAGAAGAGGAAAGACAACAACTGCTTCCCAAAACTCCTTCACGATATGTTCAGAAACATCATCCCAAAGATTTGATCATTGGTGATCCAAACAACAGGCAAACTAGAAGAAGAGTCATTCCTTCACACGATTCTACAAATGTTTCATTATTATCTCAGATTGAGCCAAAAGATTTCAGTGAAGCATGTGCAGATAAATTTTGGGTAAAAGCAATGGATGAAGAGCTAAATCAAATAGAGAAAAGTGAAACTTGGGATTTGGTTCCAAGACCTAAGGACAAGAATGTCATTGGCACAAAATGGATATTCAGAAATAAACTCAATGAGGATGGAAAGATTGTCAGAAACAAAGCTAGGTTGGTTTGCAAAGGTTATGCTCAAGTAGAAGGTGTTGATTTCGAAGAGACGTTCGCTCCTGTTGCTCGTCTCGAAGCTATCATAATGTTTTTGGCCCTTTCAAGCTTCAAAGCATTCAAGGTGTATCAAATGGATGTAAAGTCAGCTTTTTTAAATGGAGTGTTGGATGAAGAAGTCTACATAGAACAGCCAGAAGGCGTGTCTCTCTCAGATCAATCAGACTATGTGTGTAAACTGAAAAAGGCCTTGTACGGGTTAAAGCAAGCACCTAGGGCTTGGTACTCAAGACTTGACAGGTACCTTCATGAGCAAGGCTTCAGGAAAGGTGTGGCAGATAGCAATTTGTATATTAAGGATGAAGGTGATGATATGCTGATTGTAGTTGTCTATGTTGATGATATCATTTTTGGGGGAAATAATACTCAGATGTGCAAAGATTTTGCTAACACCATGCGGAAGGAATTTGAGATGTCTATGATTGGAGAGCTGTCATTCTTTTTAGGTCTTCAGATTGCTCAATCAAAAGATGGTATATTTCTCTCTCAAGGAAAGTATATCAAAGAAATGTTGAAAAAATTCGGGATGATGGACAACAAACCTATATGTACTCCAATGACTACAGGGTGCAAGATGAGTAAAGATGATGAATCTCCAATGGCAGATCAGAGGTTGTACAGATCAATGATTGGCAGTTTATTATATGTTACAGCTACTAGACCAGATATCATGCAGGTTGTTGGGTTAGTAGCCAGATTTCAGGTAGCTCCTAAAGATTCTCATGTTATAGCAGTTAAAAGGATATTCAGATATCTGAAGGGCACTATGGACTTTGGGCTTTGGTATCCCAAAGGTGATGATTTCACTCTCACAGACCTATACGAGATGCAGATTGGGCAAGCAATAATGATGACAGGAAAAGCACCAGTGGTGGAGCATTCTTTCTGGGAAAGAGTCTGGTTTCTTGGCTAAGTAAGAAACAACCTTCATTTTCCTTATCTATGGCAGAGGCTGAATACATAGCAGCGGTGGCTGGGTGTACACAGGTTCTATGGATGAAAACCACCTTGGAGGATTTCAAAGTCAAGCATGAACAACCCATCTCCATATTTTGTGATAATACAAGTGCCATAAGTATTTCCAAAAATCCGGTAATGCACTCAAGGACAAAGCATATTTCCATCAAGTATCACTTTCTAAGGGAGAAAGTGCAAGACAAGCAGGTCAAGGTAGAATATGTGTCTACTAAAGAGCAAATTGTAGATATCTTCACAAAACCTCTTCCAAGAGATACGTTTGAGTATCTAAGGGAGAAATTGGGAGTTGTACTCCCACCCCGGAATTAATCACCTCATCGAGGAGGTGGGGGAGGGACTAAGCTAAGAGGCTCATTCTTAGTCCCGAGCCCCAAAGGTGACCCTTTGCCATTGATGACAAAGGGGGAGAGATATGAGTAAGGGGGAGAGCTTCAATGTGAAGAGGAAAGCTTCAAGTCAGGGGGAGCAAAACTTCAAAAGGAGATTCTTATCTGTTAGCACAGTTGGTTTCAGTTTTAGCTCTCGAGACGTGTTTTTAGTAAAGGGTTGCCATCAATGACAAAGGGGGAGATTGTTGGCAATTTTGGGTACCTTGAGTTCTTTGCAGTTGCTCAAGTAAATAAGTTGTCATTGATGTCAAGAAGCTTTTGAAAGAATTTGATTTGATGTAAAATAATGTGTTTTGTTGAAGTTTCGGCTTGACAGGTTCGAAAGAAAGTAAGTTGGAAAAATGTCGTGATTTCGTGACATATTGGCAGAGAAAGAAAGCAAGGTGGAAGATGTCACGATTTCGCGACATGTCGCATTTTCGCGACTCGAAAAGTGCAGGAAGGCAAAGAAGGAAAAATGTCACGATTTCGCGACATAATGCAAGGAAGGTTGTACGGACAAAAAAGTGTCGTGATTTCGCGACATGATGCAGAAGGGAGAGTCCGCAGTGTGAACTGTCGCGATTTCGTGACAAGTTCGAAGAGAGATAAAGTATCTCGAAAAGTGTCAATTCGTGAAAAAATTGCGATTTTGTGACATGCTAAAAAGCTCAAAGTGAGAACTGTCATGATTTCATGACATGCAGCAAAGGGAAGAGTTTGAAATGAGAAGCATCGCGATTTCACGACAGGCTACAAAGAAATTGTACGGATGCAAAAAGTGTCACGATTTCGTGACAGGTTGAAGAGAAAGCTTGCGGATGTAGAAAGTGTCATGATTTCATGACAGTTTGAGATGGCAGCATACGGATGGAGAAAGTGTGCAAGTCTTCAATAGAAGAAGCGTCATGATTTCATGATGAATTCAAGAAGGAAGAGCTCGAAGGCGAAAGTGTCACGATTTCATGACATGTTCCAATTTCACGGGTGTAAGGCAGAGAGAAGCTCAAGGTAGGAAAGTGTCATGATTTTGTGACATGTTCCAGTTTCATGGGCATAAGGCAGAGAAGAGCTTAAGGCAGCGTAAGTGTCACGATTTCGCGACATGTTCCAATTTTGCTAGTGCAAGCCGAGAAGAGGTTGATAAAGTGAGAAATGTCATGATTTCATGACAAAAGTGATGATGACGTCAGCAGAGGCAGAAGTGTCACGATTTCATGACAAAAGCAAAGTTGTTGCTGACAAAGCGAGAAGTGTCGCGATATCGCGACAAGAGCTTAGTCAAAGTCATCAACGGCTAAAGTGTCTCGATAAAAATACGGTGCAAAAGTGTCACGATATCGCGACATGTTGTAGTTTCACGAGAAAAGCTACAGAACCACAGAGGCGGTTGAAGCCGACAAAGTTAAATTTAGGCCGACGCAGATTAGGGTTTGTAGCCGACGTTAGGGTTTTGTAGCCGACATAGTTTAAGGGTAACAGCCGACTAAGACCAAGGTTTAGATCTTGATTATGTTAGTATAAAAGGAGGGCTGTTTGAAGAGAATTTGTATCGATCGAAGTGTGCGTTCAAAGTGTGATATTCGTAGATAGAGTGCGGGGGAGAAGTTCGATCATCGAGAAGTAGAGTGTGCGAAGACTGTGCTACTGTGATTGCATAGAGGTGCATAAGTTGATGTTCGATCGAGTGCTGTTGTGTTTGCATAGTCAGTGCAAAAGTTGGTTTCGACCAAGTGCGGCTGTAACAGAACATAAAGAGATTTGAGGACAGACTTGTGCCAGATCGAAGGACTATGTTTGGTGCAGACCAGAGAAAGAGGAAGAGGACAGACTTGTGCCAGACCGAAGGACTGTGTTTGGTGCAGATCAGAGAAAAAGATAGAGGACATTTGTGCTAGACCGAAGGACTGTGTTTAGTGCATTTTTGAGGACCAGCTTTGAGGTGATAGAGTTGAGGACAAAGGTCTCCAAGCGAGAGCAGGGAAGACGGGTGTCTTCTGTGGATAGAGTTCCACTTGCTAAGGGCAAGCAGAGGCAGAGGTCTTCTAGAGGATCACTAGCCAAAGCAGAGTTAGGGGATTGGTGTCTCCTTTGGGTTGGTACCCATAAACATTGTAATCGGGAAAGGTTTTCCCAGATTTGGTTGATAAAATTTTAGTGAAAATTTTATCCGTGGAGTAGCCCACCTTGGGTGAACCACGTAAATTGTTGTGTCTCTATTGTGGATGGTGTTTTTTGTATTGCTTTGATTTCTACTTGATATTGCTTTCTATACACTGCATAATATTGTATTAAAAGTTAAGTTGAAGGAAAAAGTAGAAAGTGGTCTTATACTGTTCACCCCCCCTCTCAGTATAAGCTTGTGTTCTTCAATTGTACTATTTTTGAGTGTGAGGTCGAGGACCTACACATATGTAGCTAGTGGGCATTTTGATATACCCCAATGTACTTATTGACACATATATTTATATGATATGACACTTCATCTCATTACATGTGTACTTTAATTTTGGTATTTTATATTTTATGTTATGCATATGGATGCAATGTGTTATTGATTTGATGTTATATGATGTGATTTATGGATGACATGCACTAGCTATATGATGTGGATGCAATGATATACATGTGTAGATGGACTACTTTATGATGCTATGTATACGAATGCAATATTTTATGTTTAATGCAGTTTTGATCTACTTCACTTGTATGCATTTACTTTATGTTATTTATGACATGATTCATACCATGTTTGTATTGCATGTATTTTTTATGATATTGAGTTATTGTAAATGGACATGTATGTTTTAATCACTTAAAACACAATGTATGCAATATGATATGAGGTTTTAACAATCTAATGGATGACACCATAGAATGTATAACAATCATGAATTGTAGTTGCTTTCTCTCTTTGTGAAAGATAGTACACCCATATGTGATATGTAATGATGTATTATTTTCTGTTCATAAGCTTTTGTGAATTAAAAGAATATGTATAATATAATCAGTGGCCATCTAAAATTATTTTTGGACATCCATCCGATATCTAATTATATAGTACAAATAATTCTAATAAATAAAACCTCATAAAAGAAATTGATTTTTGATGATTGCATTTGAAAATTTGATTGTTGCTATTTTGGAATTTTTGAGGTTTACCATGAGACTCAAACACCCTAGTTGACTGATCAAAAGTTGTATACTAGCCACACTAGACTTCTGAAACATAAGGTTTTCGCTAGAATAGGCCCTAACTATTCATTATCCCTATGTGTGCAAGTGAGTATATTTGATAAGGCACAAGCATATTCCAATGTCAGACGGGATTATTTCAGCCATTAATAAGATCGGTGGTCTACAAATGTCTTACCCAATCCTAGGTTTAGATTTTAGTTGGACTAGACCACTAGGTGATACAAGACACCTGAAGCTAGCTCTTCCACAGTCAAACATTGGTCTATACATAAGCGAAATGCTAATGCATCAGATATATCATCATGCTTAACCCCCTTATTTTCTTCAATTTTTTAGGATAGTTGCTCATATAAAGTGATAAAAAGCACTGTTTATTTTTGTACTATAGTGATAAAAATCACTGTTTATTTTGTACTTTATATTTTTTCCTTTGAGAAAGGGATTTGACACTGATTTTACTTTCTTTGTACAATTTGATCTTCATTTGATCTGAATTTTTAGGATTTACATTTGATAATTTGCTTTACAAACTTCCTTTGGGGATTTTACTTTGGAAAATTATTTTTGGGATATCGATCTAGGATATCGATCTTGTGATATTAAAATGGGATATCAATCTGGGATGTTGATCTATGATATTGATCTAGGGTATCAATCTGGAGGATTTATCTAGGATATTACTCTAGGATATTGCTCATTTTAATGTAAGCAAGGGATTATGGATAGGGAATAAACTTGTCCTTTTGTCAATTGCCAACATTTCCCATACCGTCTGCACAGGGGGATAAGCAAGAATAAATATTTTTGCCTTAGGATACCTAGTCCTACTTCATAGCTTTCATCTTCCCCTAGTCCTTATTAGGATTGTTTAATTTGTTGATTAGTGATAGGATTATGATATTCTAAGGGCTATACTAACTAGACCTCAACTACAAAAGCAAATCAAGCTTTCTATCAACTCTTGAGAAGACCTCTAGGTATGGTTGAATGACCAAAAAACCCTAGTATATTCTTCATAGCAACAAGATGGGTTGTGTTGAAAAACACAATTACTTACAAGGGTGATAAATAGATGAAAAATATAGTGCATAGATGAATGATTGAAATACAAACATGGTGTCACTTGTAATATTGTTAACACAATTTTTTCCAATGCAAGTACGATGGATGAATATGCCTAATGCAATGCAATGATGAAATGAAAAATGAAATGCAATGCAATGATGCAAATGTTTTTTATTTTTTATATTTTTCTAATTTTTAATGGATTTTAACATTTTTGTTTTACCAAAGAGCTTACAAATATCTTTGGAGCCTTTTAGGATTGACCAAGCAGTTTTGAGAAACCCTTGGAGCCTTTTGGGATTGACCAAGCAGTTTTGAGAAAAACCTTGGAGCCTTTTAGGATTAACCAAGCAGTTTTAAGAAATCCTTGGAGCCTTTTAGGATTGACCAAATGGTTTTAAGAAATCCTTGGCCTTTTGGGATTGACCAAGTGGTTTTGAGAAACCCTTTAAGCCTTTTGGGATTGACCAAGCAGTTTTGAGAATCCTTGGAGCCTTTTTTGAGTGACCAAAGGGCTTACAGATGCCTTTGTACCCTTTTATGGTTCTTAGGCATAGAACACTTTAAGATGAAATATATTGAGAGTCTTAGGCTCTTCAACTCCTTCAAGCGATATGTACCAAGTCCAATATTCTTCGAGATCATATAAGGACCCAACCAGTTAGCCATAAATTTGTCTCACATTTATAGTGGAAATTTTGAGTTCTGTTGGTTTTCTTTTAGCACAAGATAACCAACCTCAAAGTCTCTCAAATGGACTTTGCTATTGTAAGCTCATTTTAAGCACTCTTGATAAACATGGAGGTGCTCAAGAGCATTCACATGATGTTCATCAAGTAGCATCAATTGATCTAAGCGAGATTGTCATGTAGTGTCGTCATAAATAAACTCTTTTAATACGACGTGCAATGTTGGAATTTCCAACTCTAGGGGCATAATGGCCTCAACTCCATTTACTAGTGAAAATGGAGTTGCCCTAGTGGGTGTCTAAATGCTAGTCCTGTAAGCCCATAATGCAAGGGGCAGCTGGATATGCCAATCTTTGTTGTGCTCTTGTATCGTATTTTTCAATATGGAGACCACTGTCTTATTTGAGGCCTTAGCTTACCCATTTGCTTACAGATAATATGGAGTTGTAAAACTATGTTTGATTCTATACTTAGACGTAAAAGCTCTCACAGTTTTGTTCTTAAAATAAGTTCCATTATCTAAAACTATCTTAGATGGTATCCCAAAATGACTAATGATATTGGTGAGTATAAACTCAACAATACGTGCTCTAGTTATTATTGTTAAGGGAATAGCCTCCATTCACTTAGTGAAATACTCAGTAGCTGTGATAATAAAAGCATGTTGGCCCGATGATGGAGGAGAGTGTATCGCTCCAAATTTTTCGCATCCCTACCTTCAAGGCTATAGGATCCATGCCCAGAAGGAGGATGGGAAAAGGATGATGCGGTACCCCGGATGAGAGGACTTTGCGAAGGTCCCGCCTCTCAAGGGAGGTGTATTTTGGTGATTTTTCGACGGATGGTGGGTTCACCAGGAAACATTTAATGGCAGTTTCCACGCCTAGGTTTTGGAATGTGTTTAATGAGTTCGTTTTAACCTTAAACATTCATCCTAGGTTTGGCCGAATGAAACTAAATTAAACTATATGAAAATGCAATTTTTCATGAATACAGCAGACAGATTTGAAAGCAGAGAACAGAGAATTTACAGGAGGAAAACGGAGAATACCTGATCCGGATGTCTGAAGAAGATTCTGATTTTGAAGCAGTCCCGATCGTCTGAGATTCGACAGAATCGTCTGCAATCAGACGAGATCGTCTGAGATCTGACGAATTCGTCGTCAAAAACCCGCAAAACAGAGAATAGATGCAAAATGCAAGAAATAACACTATGCTAACAGAGGCAAATTACACCAAATGATAATATGAATGCTGAACACTATTCAAGAATAGAAATTAATGCAAATTACTGTGCTTAAATGGCAGATCATAAACTTAGCATGCAATCTAAGCTAAATGGGTGAACTCCAGATGCAAAATAGGATAAAAACTGAATATATTATCTAATTTGCAAAACAAAATAACAGAGACAAAGTTGAGAAAAGCAAACTCTAGGCACTGATTGCCTCGATGTGGGCTGCAGTCGAGATCGTCTCGCATCAGTACGAAATCGTCTCGAATTCGACAGGATCGCCTCCGATCTGGACAAGTTCGTCGGCGACGATGGGTGTTGGCTCCGGTTGAAAATCAATGATATACCTGCATCAAAATTGCTATGGGACTAATGCAAAAATAAGATTATGATGTTTTAGCGCAGAAGGGTTCAATTTGCAGATAAATTCAGCCAGGGGTTGGGGAGGGAAAATCCTAGAAGTTAAATAGGCTTAGAGGGAGTTGTTGGGAGGTTGGAGATCATCCCAATTTGGGAGATCTCCAACGGGGGAGGGTCCCAACGGCGCATACACGCTTCTGCCCAGATTGGAGACCCGTTGGAACGGATTCCAAGTATGCAAATTTAGTTTTGCGACAAGATCGTCCGGACGACCTAGTCCAGCACGAAATCGTCAAATCTGGGGCGATATCGTCTGATCGGCGACGATATCGTCAAACGGTCAAAACAACCTCTAAAAATGGCACGGAAAAGGGGGAAACGGATTTCCCGACGGTTAATGGGCGGTTTGGGAGGTTAAATTTGATTTTTAAATTATTTACTAAGGTGAATGTAATTATTATAATTTTGACTGCGCCAATTTTAGGGTGCTACATTTTGCCCCCTCTTTAGCGAATTTTTCGAAGAAAATGCGTTAAAGATGAGTTCTTCTCGATCTACGAGAAAGCAAAAAATTATACCCATTTTTAGGCGACGATTCTTGGTCGAATCGTACGACAGCTTACTATGGTGCCCCCTCCGTGTTTTTACCCAAATCGAACGTTTGAGGTAAAAACGCGGAAAAGCAAAAAATTATTGTTGAATAAAATTAAGAAAAATAGGGTAAAACCCTAATTCATTGTTACTGTTCATTTTTCTTGTTTTAGAGCTCTGGAGCAAAAATGGTCGAGACAGCGCACAGATCTGCAGAGGTCCGACGCGGTCTACGGGTAAGGGTCTAAACTTAGTTTAGAACTGATTTAATTTGAATTTACATGCTTTTTAGATAGTTTTTAGGTGAATTTTGAGCATCGCGGCCATTTTTGGGCCGTCGACGTCGTCGGGATGAAATCGTCTCAATTTCGGCAATTTCGCCCGAGGGCGAAATCGTCGAAAGGGGGACGATTTCGTCAAATTAGGGACGATTTCGAACTACGAAATCGGAGACGATTATGCTCAGATTTGGGACGATATCGTCCAATAGTGGGCGATATCATCAATTGCAAAAAAATTGAATTTTTAACTTGCATTATTGATTATGTGAATTATTGATTAATGATTATTTGTTGTTTATTGTTTTGTTGTTTATGTTTGCAGAGAGGATTACTAAAGAGCAGGGAGTGGAAATATGGAGGATTGAGAGACGACTTGGCCGCGCTCACACAGGAAAGCAGGGATCCGCCGGCACAGGCCGGCTTGCAACATGTGGCGGAGATGCCACAAATATCCATAGATATGGGGCTACTGACAGCCCTAGCAGAGAGATGGTATCCGGGGTCTTCCTATTTTTGGCTACCGACAGGGGAGATGACTCCCACACTGGAGGATGTATGGAGGATTCTGAGAATCCCCATACAAGGACGGATGATCACTCCTACGGCCAACCAGGGCCACGCTATGGGACGGCTATGTGGTGACCCGAGCTTCGCCCTAGAGAAGGGCGGAGTTAACATCGAGGCACTACGCCAGATGCCTGGGGCATCTACACTCACACGGGTACTATCTGGGGTGGTTGGTGGACTTCTACTGTGCCACCAGAGCGGGTGCAGGGTACCATGGATGCTCGTAGATGTGATCTACGATATGCGGGACCATGGGTACAGGTTTTGCTGGGGCAGCTTTGTTCTATGCCGGTTGTACAGAATCCTGTATGGGGTCGTGTACAAGGGCGGCCGATGTCTGGTGATGACATCGCTACTACAGGTTTGGTGTTGGGAGCACATTGCGATGCGGAGGCCGGTAGGGCTTCCACTGATAGGGGTAGATGGGGAGAGGCCCCGAGTCTTCTACTGGTGGCTCCGAAGAGGGGCACAACGACAGATCGACCTGCCTATGTCTCAGAGACTGCTTGATGAGTTGATCCCGGATTAGATCACCTAGAGGCTATGGCGAGGGCACCCAGGGTGGGCCAAGGATGGACAGGAGCCGGCTCGCATCAAAGCGAGTCCGCTGGCTGAGGATGGAGAGGGGAGAGGTGGAGCTCCACCGCTACGACCAAGTTTTGAGGCAGTTCGGTCTACAGCAGGGGATCCCATCTCTCAGGGATTATGAGTTTTCTCGGACTGTCCGGGATAACACCACGGTTAGCGGGGCTCCAGACATGCAGCGATTCTGGAGTCAGGACGCGGATGATGCCCCCATCCAGCCAGTGGATGGAGACGACGCAGGGGTAGCTGACGGCTACGATGCCTGGTACGCAGGCATCCGCCCTCCTCGGATGACGAGGGCTCAGGGTCCGATCCACGCGGTCGTGCGTCGGATAGGGAGGCGTGCCAGGCAGCGATAGAGGCGGCCCAGGGTCACGACGGGAGAGAGCAGAGGAGGCCACGGGCACAGGAGCGGCCACGGCAATGGGAGAGGAGGGAGGAGAGACCCCCATCTCCACAGAGGCCACCATCGCCCGATAAGGGCAAGGGTGTGGACATAGGAGAGAGTAGCGAGATGGCTACTCTGCGGAGAGAGATCGTCTGTAGGCTTAGGTGCAGACGCTACAGGATGCGGCTGCACGACACCATGCTGAGGTGTCACAGCTACGGGATGAGATTGCATGCCTCAGGGCACGGGGCGGAGGGGCGAGCTCAGGAGAGTTGACACGGGCTATCGCCCAGTTGACATTCTATCAGACATTGTATCACCAGCTGGTGCCAGAGGCAGATAGACTACCCCTGCCAGCCAACATCGTAGATCCGATCAGGATCGGGTCATCGAGGACCACGTCCCGATCGAGGACTAGGACGACACAGACTACGATGGGGCCACCTCGTCCACCTCAGGGCGGGGGAGGAGATGAGGCAGAGAGCTCGAGGGGCTCTCGAGGCTAGAGGGCTGCACATTGATGTTGTATTATATATATTTTTTATTTGATAGAGGATTGAGTATGCCGAGGTACAGATTGTGGCATACCAATCCAGTTTTGATGATGTACATATATTTGTGACATATATAGATGAGATATTTTTGATCATATGACTTGTGTCTTATGTATTTTTATGATGCTTTTAATGTTTTGATTGATTGATTCGATGACTCATGTAATTATGTCATTTTGAAACATTATAATTTTGATGTCATGTTGTAAGATTTTAAATGAAATAATCTGATGTAACAAATTGGTTGTTTGTAATGAAATGTGATAAAAATAAAAAGAGACTTCTAACAATAATTTCAAAGGACATTGTCGCTATTATAGACCATTTCATGGAGTCGCTGCTCACTCGGTCGTCAAGCTAATCCCAGGATAGAAATATTGCGAAAAGTAAAAAGAGTGCTTAAGAGACTTGCCTTAAGACTTTGGTGCAATGATGAAAATGATGGTGATGATAATGATTTGTTTTCATATTTTCATGAAAATATTAGGCATGAAATATTTTAAAATGATTTTTGCTAGGCATAAATTCCTAAGTGTGATAAAATTTGTGAATAATTCCTTAGGAATTATACCATCATTGCAAAGTTAAAGGTTGACATAATGATATGAAATAATGAAAATGTGTTTGATTTTGAAAAGCATAATTTGTGTAACATAATGATTTAAGTCATATGGTTTTTATGATTTTTGATAAATGGGGAATAAAAATTGTTACAATGGTTTGCGCTAGGCATAGAATATGTAGGTATAGACTTATACCATCATCGCGAAAATCCAAAAAAGGTTATTTTTATTGCATGATTGATGTTTGATGAATAGGAAATATGAAAATGAGGACTTGCGCTAGGCATACAATTCCAATTTTGGTTGTGGAACTATACCATCGTCGCGAAAGTCAACCAGATATATATGATTTGATTTGTGTATTTTGAAAGAAATTTTTGATTTTTCTATGATATAGTTGTCTTTGTGTAAACAACTGTACTTGATTTATTCCCAAACAAGTTGCAAAAATAATATTTCAAAGTATTTTGAAGACAAAAGTTAGATTTATAAGGAATCCCATGTGCATATGTGAATTCATTTCCGATCTTGATTTATCATAATGATAGACAAAATCTCTCAAATACAAATGTGTGTGCAATTGCATTGTTCATTTACCAGATTTGAGCAAGATACTATGATACAAGTGATTTGAAGAAACCAAATAAGTGTTCATTAACCATGATGTAGATGCATATAACCATATTAGACCACTATGTAGATCGGATTATCAAGAGCTAGCTAATCCATAAGCAGACATAGGTCTCGTACAAAAGAAGGTCGCTAATGTGACGGACATATCGCCACGCTAGGAGTTACCCAAGGCCAAGCAGGTTGGGCACAAACCACCCGCTATGGGGCTTACCTCACAGTTTTCGAATAATTGAGAATTCCAGGGATTCAAGCTCATCAACCCTTCTTTTCTTTTCAAAGGGTAGGGAAAGGGATTTTATTGCTTTCGCTTTCTGCTTTCTTTTGAACTTTGCTTATTTTTCTTTTTGTATTTCTTTTGCTTGATAATGCTTGGAACATTGCTGTAATGATAAAAGAACATTTTTTTTCTTTTCTCTTTTTCTTGAATTTTTTCTTTTTCTTTTTCTTTGCTAGGGATACTTGCTCGGATTAGCTGTAGAGCAAGGGATTTTTATTCTGGGTAGGGGTGAGCTTGTCCTTTTGCCAATTCTCAAAGATTCTAGACCATGTGCATGATAGGATAGCAGGGGAAACTTTTCACTCAAGAAATCAGTTCTACTATGTAGCAAAACATGGAAATTACAAATATAATCATTTTATTGTGAAAAGATGTGCTTGGTTTAAGTAAATAACAAGATCAATTCTCTATGCTCAAACTTTATTTAATTGAATTTTGTGAACTTTGATATAAGAGAGATTAGTAATCATGCCAGATAAAATCAAGATATTTATTTGTTGTGAGTGTGCAAGTGAGGGATTCAAAATAAATGCTAATTTATCCAAAATAAGTTGAAACATATAACTGCAATAATTGTAAGAAAATATATATAAACACTTTGGAGAAGTTTTGAGAATGTTGACTCTCTCTTTCTTCTGTATATTGTTTTGGTTTCGAAAGAGTCAAGCATATAGCTGTTTTTAGATTTTGATTTTTGATTTTAGTTTTTGAGCAAACAATTTAACAAGTGCTTTAAATAAATGCAATAGATAGTTTTTGAAGATTTTTGGAGATTTATGAATGTTTTTGGGTGTTTTTGAATAAATTGAAAGAAATACAAGATAGTAATTTTGAACAAATATATACATGGATGAAATGACCAAATTTATGCATAGTAACGTTTGAGATGTAAAATATTCATAGGTTCTTTAAGTTCTTTACCATCTAAGGTAGATAATTTATATGCTCCCCGATTCAAATTTTGAAGTAATGATGTATGGTCCGAGCTGCTTGGGCTCAAATTTACCTTTAAGTTCTTTGGTTGCATTTGTATTTTTTTTGATTTTCTTTTAAAACAAGGTCGCCAATCTCAAAGGATCGATGACGAACTCTCTTAGCATATGATCTTTTAAGCTTGTTTTGGTAAGCACGGAGATGCTCCAAAGCATTGATGCATTTTTCATCGAGGAGTTCCACCGACCGAGTCTCACAAAGACGATATTCATCTCCTACTTTGGTATCTTGAAGTAGCAGAGCCAAAGAAGGAACTTCCAATTCAAATGGAAAACTGCTTCAAGGACCATATACCAAAACAAATGGTGAAGTGCCCGTGGGGGTTCGAACACTAGTTCGATAAGCCCACAAGGCTGGATATAATTGAATATGCCAGTCACGGCCATTTTTATTGACCAATATTTTGAGAATTTTGATTAAAGTTTTGTTAGATGCTTCTGCTTGACCATTACCCTGAGGATAATAAGGGGTGGACCAACGATGTTGAATCTTATATTTTTGACATAATTTTTTAACATCTTTATTTTTGAAAGGAGTTCCATTGTCAGAGATGAGGTTGGCAGGATTCCGAACCTGTAAATGATTTGATTAAAAATGAATTTAGAAACTTGTGAGCCAATGCAAGAAGCTAAAGGCATAGCTTCAACCCACTTCGTGAAATACTCAGTGGCAGTTATGATGAACTTGTGTCCATCAGAAGACACAAGATTGATTTTGCCAATAATATCCAAGCCCCATTTAGAAAAGGGCCAAGGAGATGAAATAGCCTGCAGCTCTTGCGCAGCGCATGGACAAGGTCAGCATGTTTTTGACACTTGTCGCAATGGCGCACATACTCATGTGCATCCGTTTCCATGGTAGGCCAAAAGTATCCTATCCGAAGGAGCTTTTTAGCAATGGCACTACCACTAAAGTGTCCTCCACAAGATCCATCGTGGGCTTCACTCAAGGCTGATTTAGACTCTTCTAAATTTAAACATCTTAATAGGATACCTTCAAAAGATCTCCTATATAAAGTATTGCCAATTATTACAAAACGACTTGCTCGTCGACGTAATAACCGACGCCGGTTTCTATTAGAATTAGCAGGGAAAGTCCCATTTTGGAGGAAATCATATATGTCTCAGATACCAAGGTTCAAGAGTAGTTTCATTGATTAGAAACACATCCAAAGGCTCTAAGCATGACTTATTTGAAGCGGGTTCCTGGAGTCGACGAATAGTGATAGTCGCATATTCGTCATCTAACTCCAAGGGCAAGAGAGATGCAGCGGCGGCCATAGCGTCAGCTGCACGGTTGCTAGTTCGAGGAATGGCTTCCAAGGTAACTTGATCAAACAAGGACATTAATTGTAAAACATAGGCCTTATATGGGCGCAGTTTATCATCTCTGGTTTGATAAACTTCATTAATTTGGTTTATAACCAATTGGGAATCACCAAAAACTAAGAGGTTTTTAATTTTTAGCGCTAAAGCAGCTCGTAATCCAAGGATTAGAGCTTCATACTCAGCAGCATTGTTGGTGCAAGCAAAGGTCAGTTTGAAGGACAGAGGAATAAGATGTTTTTGCGGAGATATTAAAATAATACCCGCACTCGCCCCACTCATGCATCGGGCTCCATCAAAGTATAAGGACCATTGTTCAACAAGGTCTCGCCTCTAATTGAAGGCATTCATCAAGAAACTCGATAATGAGGGGATGAGTAGACTCTAAGGGTGCAGCAGCTAATTGATCTGCTATGATTTGACCCTTAACAGACTTCTGTCCTATGAATGTGAGATCAAACTCACTCAGAGCAAGAACCCACTTGGCTGTGCGACCCGATAAATAAGGTCGACTCATGAGATACCTTAAGGGATCGTATTTGGCAATGACATACATTTTTTGGCTAAGCATATAATGTCATAATTTTTGCGTAGCAAACACGACTGCGAGACATAGTTTCTCTAATGTTGTATAACGGGTTTCATAATCGATGAAGGTGCGGCTAATATAATAATTAGCACGTTCTCGCTTTTCATCATCGAGTTGAGCTAACATAGCTCCTAAGGCGTAATCTGAAGCGGAAATATATAGAAGAAATGGGCGATCAGATTTAGGCGGTGAAAGCACCGGGGGATTAAGGAGGTATTGTTTGAGAAGTTCAAAAGCTTCTCTACATTCTGTGTCCCAATTGAAAGGGACGTCCTTCTTAAGAAGTTTGAGAAAGGGACCAGTTTTGTCCGCCAGCTTATCAATGAAGCGACGGATAGCTTGAAGTTTACCTTGTAAGCTTCGTAATTCAGATATATTAGTAGGTGCGGGCATATCAATGATAGCCGCAATTTTGAGGGGGTCGATTTCAATACCACGTAAAGAAACTAAAACCCCTAATAATTTGCCGGATTTAACTCCGAATATACATTTTGCTGGATTTAATCGAATGAGATATTCTCGTAATCGATTAAAAACTTTTCGCAAATCATCTAAATGATTATTTTCAATAAGAGAGCGAGCTATAATATCATCTACATAATCATGTAGGATATCATGCATCATATCATGAAAAATGTAGGTCATAGCTCGTTGGTAAGTTGCACCGGCGTTCTTTAAGCCAAATGGCATCACTTTCCAACAAAAGGTACCCTAGGGGGTAATAAAGGCTGTTTTAGCCTGGTCTTCAGGAGCTATCCGAATTTGATTATAACCGGAGAATCCGTCCATTAAGGACATCATCCCACTTCCGACAGTAAAGTCAATAATTTGATCCATATTTGGAAGAGGAAAGTCATCTTTAGGGCATGCAAGTGTTAATATCTCTAAAATCAGTGCAAACCCTAACTTTGGTAGCTTCTTTCTTGGTGACTGGAACTACGTTTGAGATCCATTCAACATAATCAATAGCCTGTATAAAGATAACATTCAAGAGTTTTTCTAACTCCCCTTTGACTAGCAGAGCCACTTTGGGATGCATTTTTCTAAGTTTTTGTTTAACAGGTTTAGCATCCGGATGGACCACTAGATGGTGCATGACGACAGAAGGGTCTAGACCTGGCATATCTTCATATGTCCAAGCGAAGACATCTTCATACTCTTTAAGGAATGCGATGTATTGGTCTTGTTTGTCTGGCTTAATTCCTGATCCAATATTGATTATGTGAGGATTGTCCTCGGCTCCAATATTAATTTTAATGACATTTTCTACCTCCATGTGTAGATCTCTTTCAAAGTTAGGTGGGGCGGGTGAAACGCCCAATTCTTGTAATTCTTGTAAGGTTAATTTAGATAATTCATGCTGAGGATCAGTGGCCTCAAGTTGGGCTATAGTTGGTATAGAACCATCAAAATAAAACCCATTATGCAACATCTCTTCAACAGAGACATCATGGAAGATATCTCCTTCCAACTCTTCATCGGGGTCAAGCAATCATTTCAGGGTATGCTATGGATAGCATGTTGCATGAAAATGACTGATTTTGGAGAGGCAAATCAACATGTCTATCCAAATAATCTTGATAGGATATGAGGTGATCATCCTCCTCAAAAGGAAAGGGTTGTCCCTTACTAGGAAATAGGCCCACACCACAAGGCAGGCCACGGTTCTACCTCGAAAGGTTCTTTCATGCCATTTTGGAAAGGTCCTAAGCCTTTCCCTTGATATCCCATTTTAAGCATCATGGGTTTAGCTTTAATATAATCATTGGTAAAATAGCAGCGAGCGTATCCTTCATGGTGAGTTTTGATATTCCGAGGGATTCTTCCCCAGTCATATCCTTTATAAATGAAGGCACAACTCCCGACTTGGTAGGTGCTTCCCATAGGTTGTGGGAGGCCCAAAGTGCGAGGAGATGGCGGCAATTTATTTAAGAGGTTTGAATCGTGCATGAAAGCATTCATTTTTTTTTATATTAAAGTTGTAGATAAATCTGGTAAGAGGTCATCAGAAAGGGCATAAGATGTAGAAGGTTTATTACCTATGTCTTGAGATGTGGAAGGGATGATAGATGTGTCTAGAGGTTTTGAATTTATAGGAATAGAACTTGAAGGATTGGTTGTAGTTTTAAAATCTTTTTGAGGTTCTAAAATAATTTGTTTAGAGGGTTGTTGATCTATATAGGAGGATGAAGTTAATGGAGGGGAACTCGGTGAAGTTATGGGTTTATGTTTCACAGTTTTAGATGAAGAAGAAGAACTAGAATGTGTGGATGACAGAGCAGGGCAAAATTGCACTCCAACAGGTTCTGCCAAAGCACACATATCAAAAGGTCTAGGGTCACCATGAATAGTGACCAACTGATTTTTAAACTCAAACTTAACACATTGGTGTAAAGTTGATGGGACCGCTCGCATGGCGTTGATCCAAGGGCGACCCAAAAGTATATTGTACGATGCTGGACAATGTACAATAAACACGGTTGTCTCTAGGGTTCTAGGACCAACTTGCAATGGGAGGGTAATAACTCCACATGTTTCTTGTGTTTCGTCATTAAAAGCTTTAATAATCATATCGGTTTTCTTCATTTCATCACTTCTAAAACCAAATCGTTGGTAGAAGTCAAAGGTGCAAATGTTTAGAGATGAGCCATTATCAATCAAGACTCGTTTGACAACTACATCCCCAATTAAAGCAAGAATATACAAGGGATTATCCTTGTGTAAACTGTGTTGTGGGATATCTTTATCCCGAAAGTCAATACAATCAATCTCTCGAGTGATGATAGTATTGGCCATAGCTTCAAGTTGAATGTTTTGAGGTACCATCATTTGGCTCAATGTAAGCATCAACTCATCCCTATGGGTGGGAGAGGATCTTAATAAATCTAAGAGGGAAATTCTGGCCGTGGTATTAGACAATTGCTCATTAATGCTGTAAGGGGGTTTAGGTTGAACAATAGGAGCATGATTCCCTTTATTGGGATTTTTTAGAATGAATGGAGCTGATCCATCGTTCTGGTTTGGTTCTTGTTGGGAATTTTGAGCTTGTTGTCGGGTGACGACTCCGATGGTACCTACAATGTTATAGTGACGACGTTGAAACGGTCTTGGTTGAGAATTTATGGCTTGTTCATAAGGAAGGACTATATTAGAAGAAGGTCGAGTAGTGACTCTTCTAGGAAATGGTTCTTCCTGGAACATTAGCATCTCGTGACAGAGTTGAATAGGATCTGATTCGTTTTCAGAACTATTCGATTGAATAGTGTCTACTTCATTTTCACTATCTGATTCTATATCACTAGAATCAGAAGTTTGAAAATTATGTAAGGTCCTGGTCGTAACCAGGGATAAGGTTGTGTCAAATATTTGAGAATCCTGAACAGGTAATTGTCCGCTAATGGTTCCTACATATCGAGTAGGAGGGGGAACATTATGATGTTCGATTTGATTGGCCACCTCTTTACCATGTCTTGGTAAAGGGTGTTGAAATATGTCTAAAGTTTGATTGGCATTTTGATTTTGATTTTGGGGAACAGTATTTTGAGTATTATTAGGAGGGTTTTGTTTGGGTTGGAAGGCTTGCACTTCCATTTCATTATTGTCAATCAAATCTTGTATTTTATGCTTCAATATTTTACAAGCGTTGGTAGAATGTCCAGGTCCTCTATGGAAATCACAGTGCAAATCAGCTCTATATCCGGGTATACTTGGGTCAGGTTCCTGGATGGCTGGCAATTGGATTAAACCTCTTTCGAGCAATTGAGGTAAAATAGTTGACAAAGGTTGGTTTAATCTAGTGAACTCTCGAGGAGGCTTATCAGGAGGTTTCAATATGAATTTTTCTGTTGTCTTTGTTGCATTGACATTAGCAACATTTTTGTCGTCAGCTGACTCCATCACCGACAACCTCGTTTGTTTTTATATTGATTTCTAGATGTTTTCTCATCATCCTTCTTCCTAAGTTGGCCTCTCCTAATGAGGGCATCTTCTACTCTTCGAGCTAAATCTATAGCTTGATCGAAGGTAGTCAAAGTAGCAGTTGATAGCTCATAAGAGAGTTGTTCTTGTAAATTGTTGATGAAAATGTCTAACATTTCCCTATGGGGTAGCACAAAGTGTAGTTTTCCTGTCAATTGTCTCCATCTAGCTAAGAAATCAGCAAAGCATTCGTCTTTATCTTGTTTTAAATTGTATAGGTCTTTAATAGTTACATGCCTCTCGATGTAGGCACTAAATTGATGAACAAATGATTCAAACTGCCTTCTTCAAAGTTTCTTAAGGAGTGAGTGGGCAATTGATAGTACCACTCTAATGCCATTCCACCTAAACTTTTGGGGAACATTTTTAGTAATAGCAAGTCGTCATGCGATATGTCATGACATGCTATCCTAAACATGCGAAGATGCTCTATGGGATCTTCGGTTCCTTTATATATAGGCAGGACGGGCATGGGAAAATGTTTAGGGTATGGTTGAGCTACCACTATGGGATCCAAAGGTTGACTACAGATCTCTCGATAATTATACGAGGGACGGTAGGGATCTATCTGGTCCATACGTGAAGCCAATTGTTTCACCATGGCTTCCAGATTACTAGTTTGCCCCCCATATTGGTTTGGTAGGGCATTGACATAAGTGTTATGGGCATAGGATGGAGGAACATGCAGATTAGATGCCATGTTACTGTTGTGTAAATTATTGGTAGGAAAAGTATTATGGAGGAAGTTTGTATTATGTTGTATTCCAGATTGTTGAAAGTTTGTATTTGGCTTAGTTTTAGGTTTCGTTTATTTAAAGCATTTTGCTCAATAGTCTGGCGGAATAAAGTAGTGAAGGGAATCTTCTTTTGTGTGGGAGTGATTTTAGGTTGAATAACAAGTTCCTTAGGAGGTTGGGTAACCTGTTGTTTTGACATGCTTTGGGCTATAGTGACCATATCCGCATTGGATGGTCCACCCTTGTCACTTTCTTGATCAATGAAAGACAAGGGATTAGTCCGCATATTGCACATATATTCCATGGTTGCTTGAGTTTTACTAATTTGCCCTTTATCAAGGCGAATGGCCACATTAAGGTCATCAATGTTTTCCATGAGAAATCTCTTGAAATGCTCTGCATTGTCAAAGGCAATATTTCCATTTGGAGCTATTCTAGGGGATGAGGATCCATCCTCTCTAACATTTGCTTCTTGTTCCTTATCTTCCCCTAAGTCTTCATCTGATTGACCTAGAGTTTCTCCTTCCGGATTTGTATCTCCAAGAAGGACATTTGGGTTTTCAGTTGTATCTTGTAACCAATCTTCTCCTTCTCCTAGAGTTTCTTTACCATTCCTAAGTTTAGGCATGGTGCTAAGTTTTGATTTCAGCAAATATATATATATATATATATATATATATATATATATATATATATATATATGCAACAAATTAAAAGGTATATATTTACTATATACCTACTATAATATTGGAAATTGAAATGTTTAAGTTTTTGCTAAGTTTTTTGATTTTTTTAGTTTTTCTTTAAATTTTTGAAATAATACAATAAAGACAGCAAATGAAACAATAAATGCACGTAATAACAAGACCGAAAGTAAATGAGCTAGTCTTCTAAGAACAATTTATAAACATCATTAATAGGCTCTAGTTCTTCAGGGGTCATGAAATGTTCTCGCTTCAAATTGAAAGTTTTCTTTTAAGAATTTGATAAAAAGGGCTATGGTAATATTATCTGTCTCGGATGCCGGTTGATAGAAGTAAAGCTCGTGGCAATACTCTCGATATAACACAAAGACGAGGAACTCTATTCCATATTTCCCTATCTGTAAGAACAACCTCTTGGTCTTCTACAAGGCCTAGGAATCGGTGTACAATGTCTGCATTCTCGAGGTATTCCTCGAAGCTGAATAATTCTGAAGATACTAAAGCTCTCCTATAGGCTAACCATCTATGGCAGGCTCTCTATAGTTCATGATAAAAAACTAACCGATGAGGATCCAGGATTCTATCCAAGACTAGCCTCTTAATTTTCTTAAGTTGTGTGGACCTAGATGAAATGATACTAAGTCTCCTGTCAAGTTCGTTCCACAAGGATTGATTTCTACTTGTTTCAGGGATATTAAGGACAGAATTAACTTCTATAGCTGCCAATTGATTTTCTACGTTTATAGTAACTGCTAACCTCTTTTTAGGAGCTACCATCTAAACATGACTTTAAACCTTAAATGTTTTAAAATGCATCTAAGTTTTAGTTGTTCTAAATTTTTTTTTGTTTTTGTTTTTGTTTTCAAAAGGTTATGATGCATTCACGTCGGGTTCACCAAAATGTATCGCTCCAAATTTTTCGCATCCCTACCTTCAAGCTATAGGATCCGCGCCCGTAAGGAGGATGGGAAAAGGATGATGCGGTACCTCGGACGAGAGGGCTTTGCGAAGGTCCCGCCTCTCAAGGGAGGTGTATTTTGGTGATTTTTCGACGGATGGTGGGTTCACCAGGAAACATTTAATGGCAGTTTCCACGCCTAGGTTTTTGGAATGTGTTTAATGAGTTCGTTTTAACCTTAAACATTCATCCTAGGTTTGGCCGAATGAAACTAAATTAAACTATATGAAAATGCAATTTTTCATGAATACAACAGATAGATTTGAAAGCAGAGAACAGAGAATTTACAGGAGGAAAACGGAGAATACCTGATCCGGATGTCCGAAGAAGATTCTGATTTTGAAGCAGTCCCGATCGTCTGAGATTCGACAGAATCGTCTGCAATCAGACGAGATCGTCTGAGATCTGACGAATTCGTCGGACGAATTCGTCAGAAACCTGCAAAACAGAGAATAGATGCAAAATGCAAGAAATAACACTATGCTAACAGAGGCAAATTACACCAAATGATAATATGAATGCTGAACACTATTCAAGAACAGAAATTAATGCAAATTACTGTGCTTAAATGGCAGATCATAAACTTAGCATGCAATCTAAGCTAAATGGGTGAACTCCAGATGCAAAATAGGATAAAAACTGAATATATTATCTAATTTGCAAAACAAAATAACAGAGACAAAGTTGAGAAAAGCAAACTCCAGGCACTGATTGCCTCGATGTGGGCTGCAGTCGAGATCGTCTCGCATCAGTACGAAATCGTCTCGAATTCGACAGATCGCCTCCGATCTGGACAGAGTTCGTCGACGACGATGGGTGCCGGCTCCGATTGAAAATCAATGATATACCCGCATCAAAATTGCTATGGGACTAATGCAAAAATAATATTATGATGTTTTAGCGCGTAAGGGTTCAATTTGCCAGATAAATTCAGCCAGGGGTTGGGGAGGGAAAATCCTAGAAGTTAAATAGGCTTAGAGGGAGTTGTTGGGAGGTTGGAGATCATCCCAATTTGGGAGATCTCCAACAGGGGAGGGTCCCAACGGCGCAGACACGCTTCTGCCCGGATTGGAGACCCGTTGGAACGGATTCCAACTATGCAAATTCAGTTTTGCGACAAGATCGTCTGGACGACCTAGTCCAGACGAAATCGTCAAATCTGGGGCGATATCGTCTGATCGGCGACGATATCGTCAAACGGTCAAAACAACCTCTAAAAATGGCACGAAAAAGGGGGAAACGGATTTCCCGACGGTTAACGAGCGGTTTGGGAGGTTAAATTTGATTTTTAAATTATTTACTAAGGTGAATGTAATTATTATAATTTTGATTGCACCAATTTTAGGGTGCTACAGAGAGATATTACCTATGATATCAAGTCCCCATTGAGTAAATGGCCAAGCCTCTTGAATGGGTTGTAAGGCCTATGATGGTAGGTGCATAAGATTAGCATGATGCTAGAATTTAACACATTTCTTGACATACACATTGTAATCCTTCTCCATAGTGGGCCAATAATAACCCATTCGAAGGATGCACTTGATGATATCCATACCGCTAAAATGGCCACCACACATACCATCGTGAGATTTTTAAATTGCCCAAGATGACTCTTGGGACTCAATAAAATGAAGGAGAACTCCATCGTAGCTTCTATAGTATAGGATGTCTTCTAAAAAGATATACTTAGTCACTTTCTATTTGAATATGCATCTTGTGGCACACAAAAATCCTTGAGGGATTATACCAAGTCTAAGAAATTCATGTATCTGTGACGTCCAATTTGGTAAGCTTCAGTCTCGATTGAAAATACATCATGCTCCCCTACGGTTCTAAATTTACAAATGCAAACTAAGAAATAACCTTATGGAGAATGGTAGTACCATTCCCTATCAGATCCTACAAGATCAGAGACCCCCAAGATTCTCTCTTGAGAAAGTCTCTATCTTTGTAGAACCATCCATGGTTTGGTTCTACATGAATCATTTTGATTAACTCTTTTTTATCCAATGCTTCATGTTGCAGGCCAAACAAGGTGAATGGTTTCCTATTTTTGTCACATGCCCGTGCATTTAATTATCAACCTAGGGAGCTTTGTAAACTTGTGAAGAGTCGGAATTAGGTTACTACAATACCACTGGAGGTGAATATGCTAATCCTACGTTTGGGGGGTGTTCTTGAAATGGTTTTCAATCATTCTCGCACTCCTCAATAAATTACGTAAGAAGAACATAATTAAATCTACAAAAATAAATCATGTACATGTTCTTGAAAATAAATCTACTGCAAATACTGGAACTAGCAAACCAATGAACATTCCTATGAAAGTAATAAACTAATTAACATAAATAAACAAGAAGGAAATGGGGAAGAAATACTAGCTTGGAGTGGGCCAAGGCTCCAGCAGCTTCTTCCCGATTGAACACGCGCTTTAGAACTTCTGGAACTGGAATATATTTATCAATGTATTACAATCTATCTTCTGTAACTATAAATGGATCTTTATTAATTATTTCTATATATCTCTCTCTCTATCTATATATTTAAGAATGATCTGAGTGTGTTTATATAACACACCCACAGAACTTATGTTATAGAAGTGGTTACAACAGTCGATTCTTCCCAGACTAAATTAGAATAGTCTGCCGAATGCAATCGATGTCTGGCATTTTGTTTTTATGGTGGCGTGTTTGCTTCAGTTTGTGCTTTGCCTGGCATCAGTAAGAAATTTTCATACATTGGTGCTATCTCCAATTTAGCTTTGCATGATGCAAATCTGGAACTGCACCAGTCGTTGCTGTCCACGTCGTTCAAATCTGGTCAACAAGCAAAGAAACAGTGGCGCCTTCCTTATGAGGAAGGTACCTTGTTATCGCAATGCCTTCTAGTTGTATGGAGGCACTTGCCTTCTATTAGTGCCTTCCACTATGGAGAGGCACTTGCCTTCTGTTGGCACCTTCCAACTACAAGGAGGCACTCGCATTCAGTTGGCACCTTTCGACTGCAGGGAGGCGCTCGTATTCAGTTGGCGCCTTCCGACTGCAGGGAGGCGTTGGTATTTAGTTGGTGCCTTCCGACTGTAGGGAGGCACTGGTATTCAGTTGGCACCTTTTGACTACAGGGAGGCACTGGTATTTAGTTTGCACCTTCCGACTGCGGGGAGGAGCTGGTCTTTGGTTTGGCACCTTTCGACTACAGGGAGGCACTTGTTCCCTTGGTGCCTTTCGACTGCAGGGAGGTGCCTATGTTCTCTACGTTGACCCCCAATGAAATAAAGTGCCAAGTCCATCAAAAGACCTCGACTATTCCAAATCTAACTAAATCAATTGCAATTCCACAAAACATACTAAAAACACACAAATTAGATAACACGCATAATTATATCAAATATCTATATAATCATTCATAAAAGTACGCAATCCTTATTATACAACTACATATTGATCAAAATAAATATGTACAAAATATGAGCATTTTTGGTGCTCATCATCCCACCACGCCTAACATATGCCATGCCCTCATGGCATCCAAACTGCAGGTAGCCCTCTGAATTTTCATCATCACCATCTCTTGGAGGATTCGGCTGCCCCTACGGCCCGATTCTGTCTTTTCATGCCAGCATTTGAAGGTGTGGTTCGCCTTTGCCTATGGGAAAATGTGACTTTCAATTGTCCCCTTCTTGTTATGGCCACTACTAGTGGTGGTCTAGCCAGCGTTGTTCCTGTCGATTGAAATGCAGCTTTGATAGCTTGCCAGAGGTCGATGTCTGGAGGTCTGACCACTGCCAAAGGGATATCTGAGTTAGCCCCTCTGGAAGGCACTACTTTGGCCTTGTATAATCCAACCACTTCAGGGGTAAGCCTTGCATTCTACTTTGCAATTGCAGTAGCCTCCAATTGTGGGCCATATACTCCCCATCGTTCCAAGTACCTCCTCATCATGGAAGGCCACCCTCGGGTTAACCATAGATGTCCCAAAATTGGTTGTCTTCTATCGGATTGATGCAGATGCCAAAATATCCTTTTACCCTCGAGGATGCCTTCCTAGCCTCCTTGGCTACTTTCATTTTATTGCATAGCAGCTCGAAATATTTTTGCCTTTTGACGAATAGCTGCATGTCCCATTCATCCTCCTCTAACTCAATGAAGGTTACTATCACCTTCTGTCAAGCCAACCTAGGCCTCTTTGCCTTGGCTTCTAAAAAAAATGTGGTGGCTCAAACCGGGGTCTCTTCTTTCTCCTTTGGGGACTTCTATTTACTCCAAAGGATCGGTTGTGCTACTATCTTCGGGGGTGATCCTTCGTTCTCTTGTCTACCTGGTGTCGACCCCTTAGTCTCTTCTTCTTTAGGCCTAGGGAGGTCCTCCTTATCCTCTGGTCCTATATGTTGTGGGAGACCTTTGTCCTGCTCTGTGTCACTCAGGACAATGATAGGGGGCATCGTAGGACTTCTTTCCTTTTCACCCTTGAAAACAAAGGAATCCTCCCCTACCTCTGGGCTGCTCTGTCAAGCGTTCGATTGAATCTCCACCGAAGAGAATACTCGTTCGACGGATGTGGTAGAGTTCATCGGCACTTGCCAATCAGTCTGAGTGGTCGCCTCATGTCTTGTTGTTCCTCTATCTTGGAGAATTTGATTTTCCTCTTGCAATTGTCGGACCAGCTGCTCGAGCTGAGTGATTTGTCTATCCCTTTCCTCCAATTCCCTTTTATGCTAGTTCTGGCAATCTTCCAAAGTCTGTTGTGCCATCCAAAAATTAGTTTTCCATTCGAGCGCCTCATCCAAGGCAGCATTGATCTAGTCGTTACTCCTGGAAGTTCCTTCATTCCATGGGCTCTGGTTCGTTAATTCTCAAAGGGTTTGGGCGACAACATCTATCTCTGGGTCACGTTGTCCTTCCTCTATTGAGAGGAATCACCACAAACATTTCCTCATGGGGATTGGTTCGTCCTCACCACCAGCGAGTTGTGCTTCTTCCTCCTCATACTCGGGCACTGGGGAATGCTCTCTGTCCTTTATGTCTTCGGGCATTGGTGACTGCTCTGCCCCTCCTGTAAAATAGGGCAACACCAATTGCCCAATGTTTGTTATCTCCTTTGTAGGGGATGTTTCATCTTGCCCTAATTCGGTAACTGCATTATGTTGCTCTGCTTAGCTGCCATCTCCCTCTGCGTCGCGGTTCTATCTTTGTGCTTCTGTGTGGCAGATCAATGCCGATATCAGCCCATGGTGGGCTAAGGCAGATGGTGCCCCTTTCTGGTACCGAGCCGCTTCATCTTTTAGATCAGTCTCTAGGTAGAAAGGTATATTTAATTTCCTCCCATGCACTAGGTGATTGAGGAAGTGCACATGATTAATGTTCAGATGGGTATACTTCCCTATGCATGTGAAGAATCAAGCAATCTGCTCAAACATCTTTTGCATATTAATGGGGAGACTATTTTTGAGTAACCCCTCCCTATCTATCTGCACATCTCCTCCTGGCAGCAGTATTTCGGTGTATAATTTTAACACTTCACCCTTGTATGTACATTCCCTCGTGAGAGGTAATCCAGTCGCCTGTGAGATGAACTCAGGGGTGACTAGAATTTCCACCCCTCGTACTTGGGCCGCATCGCCCCTCAAAGAGGTGGAAAATTCTTTAGCTGCCTCCACATCCTAGCCTTGACTGACCAGGGTGCAGTATTCGAGCCACCCCTCGGCTTCGAATTGGGTCTTCACTACCCCTCTGATTCCATCAGTATCACTGGGTTCATTCTTCTTGATCGCGTGGTTCTTGGACCTTCCTCCCATGGTGCCTTTCGGTGCTGTATTTTTTTGTCCTTCCTTCTTCAGGAAGGTGCCTTCTTATAGAAAATATGCCTAACCCTAGAAGTTATGGAAGACACCCTATCATTGGCACATGTTTCCAGCTTTGGGGGGATACGATCTTTTATGATGGCGGTATTTTTTTGGTACTGCGTATTTATAAATAATTATATAAACAATTTGATTTAATATGCGCATACCTGATTCGGTGTTCCTGTCATCATGGTAGCCGCTGATTTGCTAACTTATGACATGAGGGAGGGGTATGGTCATTTTATGTCGCTCATTTGTGTGATGCTTCGTTTCATTCGAGGCATCTGATAGATGTAAATGTTGTATGCAAAAGGCATTCTTTGGTACTTTCCCCATGTGGATGGTGCCCTTGTAGCTCCTTTCCAACATTGTCAATGCTTTTTGTCGAACGGATGCGCCTTCCAGCTGTAGGAAGTGCCTCTGATTGGCTATCATCTGGCGATGGAGGGCACTTTTGTCTGCAAGCATCTTCCCAATGTGGGAGGTGCCTTCTTCTGGTTCATGCCTTCCTGATGTTGGAAGGTGTTCGTCTAGATGAATGCGCCTTCCTGATGTTGGAAGGAGTCTCGGCTGGATGAATTCACCTTCTTGATGTTGGAAGGCATATTCAGCTGGCCTTTTTTTTTTTTTTGATTTGGTGCCTTCCTGCCACGGAAGGCACCTATTCATTTTTTTTTTGTGCCTTCCTGCCACGGATGGGTGCCTTTCGGGTGTGGTAAGGTGCCTTCTTCTGGACTTGGCACCTTATGGATGCAGTAAGGCACCTTATTTTGGACTTGGCACCTTCTAGATGTAGTAAGGCATCTTCTTCTAGAATTGGCACCTTCTAGATGGAGTAAGGCACCTTCTTCTGGGTTGCGATTTGACTAGAAAAAGGGTGATCAAGTCTTCCTAGTTTTTTTCATGCTGCCCAGATTCTACCTATGATCCGGTGTCAGAATGCTGAGTCGAATCAGGCTTGGTTTCCCAGATACCTATCCCTCGTGCTATTAGGTCCTCCACCTACAAAAATCAACCAAAAAAGAAAGGAAAATAAAGGCAGTTAGACGCATTCTGTGCCTGTTAGGCCCTGGATTAGGATGCTTGTAGCTTGCATGCGGGTGTCATCCCTGCAAAAACACACATTACAAAAAAAACTATATTAACTAAAAAATTTGGGTGAGCGCTTTCATGCCCACCATTTCACCTGTGAGATTTTGGTCCAGATCTAGCAAGATGGGGTCTCCCCCATGCCTACTCTAGATTCCACCTGTAACATTTCGAACGTATTATAGGGGCGTATTCAGTGGCCATTGACTGTGAACATGGTGTTGTTGCCATCAATTGTCTTAACATGCACTGCCCCATTATTAATGAGCTCTTCCACATCATATGGCCCAATCCATCTTTGCATAAGTTTGCCCTTCCTTTCTTGGAACCGAGAATCATACAACAGTACCCATTCCCCTACCTGGAACTTCTTCAACTTGATGTGGTTATCATGCCACTTCTTTCTCTGCTTTTGTATAATCTCTGTCCTCTGCAAAGCATCTAGTCGGATTTCATCCAGCTGATCTAGCTGGTGAATCCTCTATTTTTGAGCTTCGTCCAAGCTCAAATTTAATTCTAAAGCTGTCCTCAGAGTTTTGATTTTGAACTCGATGGGCATCATCGCATTTTTCCCATAGACCAATTGGAAAGGTGTGCATCCTATGGTGGATTTCCACGTGGTGTTGTATGCCCAAACTACCTCCGGAAACCATGTGGCCCAATATTTCTTGTGTTGCTACACGGTTTTGGTCAGGATGTTTTCTATCTCCTTGTTTGTCACTTCTACTTGCCCGTTCGCCTATGGATGGTAGGGCGTGGTTTTATTGTGCCGAACTCTATACTGCTCCATCAACTCCTCAATCAATTTGGAGGTGAATTGGGGCCCTTGGTCTATTGTTATCTCCCGAGGAACCCCAAATCATGTGAAAATATGGGCAAATAAGAAATCGGTGACCATTCTTTCCTTTGAGTCCCTTAATGCCTGCACTTCCACCCATTTGGTGACGTAATCTATGCAGACCAAAATAAACCTCCTTCCCATCAAAAGTGGATTGAATGGTCCCACGAAGTCCACGCCCCTTTTATCGAAAGGTTCTAGGTGTACCTAGGGCTATAGGGGCATTTCATATCGATGGGTTGGTATACCCATCCTCTGGCACTCGTCACACTTACTGGTATACGTTGTCGTATCCTTGAACAGAGTGGGCCAAAAATACCCAGCCTACAGGATTTTATAGGTAGTTCGTTTCCCTGCAAAGTTTCCTCCGCATGGCTCATCGTGACATGCCTTGAGCACTTTTGAAAACTCTTGTTCTACTATGCATCTTCTTATAATTTGGTTTGATCCTATTTTAAATAGGAGACCATCCATCCAAAGGAATGATGCGCTTTTCTCTATGACCGCCTACTTTTCTCGATAGGAGAGAGCAAGTGAGGTCATTTCGGTGGCCAAGTAATTGGCTATGTCTGCATACCACAGAGTTTTTTCACTAATAGCGAACATATGTTCATTTGAAAACTAATCTTCCACTGCTTGATGATCTACTGGTATCAATCTGGATAGAAAATCTACCACAATGTTGTCCTTTCCTAGTTTATCGACTATAGTAATGTCAAATTCCTACAATAGCAATAGCCATCTGATAATTCTGCCACTAATGGCCAGCTTGCTCATCAGATACCTGATAGCCGTGTGGTCCGTATGGACGAAGACCTTGTATCTCGTTATATAGTGGCAAAATTTGTTTATTGCATGGACAACTGTGAGGAATTCTTTTTCTCGTCACTGTATAGTTGAGCTCTGCTCTCGCCAAGTTTTTACTAACATAATAGATGGCGTAAAATTCTTCGTCGTCTTTTTTCCCGAGGACTGCTTCGATCGCACCGTTAGATGCATCGTAGTAAATATGGAACGGTATGGCCCAATTCGGTCCTCTCAAGACCGATGCAGATATCAATTTTTCTTTTAGCAATTGGAACGCTTCTTCGTAGTCTCCCGTCCAATTGAACTTTATGTCCTTAGAAAGTAGGTTGTGCAGTGGTTTGGCAATCTTACTAAATTTGGCGATAAATCATCGGTAGTACCCAGCTGATCCAAGGAAACTTCTTACCTCCTTCTATGTTCTGGGGCTAGGTAGGTCTCTGATGACCTTGATCTTCCTCTTGTCTACTTTTATTCCTTCCACAGAGAGGTGGTGTCCCAACACGATGCCTTCCCGCATCATCATAAAACATTTTTCATTACTTAGGGACAAATGATTTTCCTTGCTCCTGTCGAGCACTCTTTCCAGATTTGTCATTGCCTCCTCGAAGGTTTCTCCATAGGTGGTGAAGTCATCCATGTATACTTCCACCCCGTCTCCTATCATATCAGAGAATATGCTAAGCACCACCCTTTGAAATGTGTTCGGTGTGTTGCACAGTCCAAAAGTAAATACCTTATAGGCAAACATTCCCCATGGATAGGTGAACATTTTTTTATCTTGATCTTATTCCCCTATCTGAATCTGGTTGTAACCACTAAAACCATCCAAAAAGGAGAAGTATTTTCTTCCTAAGAGTGTGTCCAAGACCTTATCAATGAATGGGAGTGGGAAGTGGTCTTTCTTAGTCGCCTTGTTCAATGCCCAGTAGTCCATGCAGATCTGCCATTTCCTGTTCTTTTTGGGGACCACCACTAATGGTGATACCCATTTACTATCAAAATCAGATATATGAATTCGGCAGCCAAAAGTTTGAGCAGTTCTTCTCTGACAATGTCTTTCATTGCTGGGTTCATCCTTCTCTGTGGCTGTCGACTAGGAGTTGTCTAGTCATCTAAATAAATCTGATGGGTACATATTTTTATGCTGATGCCATGCATATCTGCGTAGTCCCATGCAAATGCTTGCTGGTGTTTTACCAGAAGCTCTTCCAATTTTTCTAGTTGTGTGGGCATCAACCTGCTGTTGACGTTTAATATCCTCCCTAGCCCAACATGTATCTATCAGATGTGTTGATCTTAGGTGCCAGTCAACGGTGATCCAGGTGTGGGGGTGGACGGTTCTCCATGGAGAAACTCCATGATAGCACCATCCTCATCCTCTTCTACCACCTCCTCTAAGGTCATCACCGGCTGGATTATGGACAACTCCATAGTTCCATGCTCGGTGATCCTGGGTTCTTCTGTCGATTCCATAGACTAAGTTGGCAGTGAAATGGTTAGCCTTTTGACATTTTTCCCATTGGAGATGGTCATTAGCCCATCCTGACAGCTGATGTAAGCGTCAGCTGTTGCCAGCCATGGCCTCCCCAAAATGAGCGGGTAACCGCCCAGCCTGGTCTTGGTTTGTAAAACTAAAAAATTGGCTAGATATTCCCATGCACTGACTGTTACGATCACATCTTCCAGGATCCCTTTCGGTGACACAGTTGATCGATCGGATAACTGTAGCACTGTCGTGGTTGGCTTCAGGTTCATGACCTGCAGCTTTTGCATGGTCTCTTGAGGCATCACCTTGATGGCTGCCCCGAGGTCAACCAATGTGTTGGATAGGGAATGTCCTCCAATTTTTATGGTCAGCACTGGGCTTCCTGGATCTGCATACTTCGGATGATGTGTTCTACCCATCATTAGATCTGCCAGTTTACCCATGACGTTGATAGTCTGGGTAGCTTTTCGTCCCGATATCCTTAGACACATTTCTCTAATTGCCTTTGTGTAAATGGTGACATCTTGAATTGCTTGAAATAATGGGATTGTCACCGTGAGATTCTTCAAGCTCGACAAGATGTCAAATTTTGGCTGTGTTGTTTTTCTTTGTTCCTAGAGCCGGCTAGGAAATGAAGCCTCCGCTCTCTCAAGTGCTTTTCCCTCTTCTACGAGAGGTGTCTCCTCTATTTCTTCCTCCTCTTCTACTAGTGGAGGTGTCTCTACTATTTCTTCCTCCTCTTCTACCAGAGGCGGTGTCTCTACTCCTAGCTGCCTACCTGATATAAGCTGAATATTGTACATATGATACATCTCACCTTCTATGTTGTATGTCGATTGATTTACTCTGTTGTTCGGGTTTGTTGTCGGTTGTGCTAGTAGCTGTGCAGGTCTCACTGCTGGAAATGTTGGTAAGTTCTATTGGATGTGAGCAGGTGCTGCACCCTGTGGAGTCTGATTCCATGCATTATGGCCTCTCCACTACTGCCCAGGATATGGATATTGCATCCATGACTGTTGATTCAAAAATGCTACTGGGGGTGCATTAGTCCAGGGTGATGGTCCCCACCACCCCATATTAGGTGGTTGAGGGGGTCCTTGGTGCATGTATGACCCTCCCCCATATGATGGCATCTCGATTGGTATATTCCCCATAAGGGGTTGTGGCCAACTCTTCCTATTGCCTATGAAGTAGGCCTCCGTGCTCTTAGCCATTTCCTGGTTACTGGGTAGTTGTGGGCACAATCAAGTTTTATGATTCAACCTACAAACTATGCATACTCTGACCTTATTTTCTAGACATGCATTCTTTGCGTGTCTTCCTCTACATTTTGGGCAAAAATAGGCTAATGCTGCGTCATTTTCTTATTTCTTCTTTTCTAACAGTAGCGTATCCATATGCAGTGCTAGAGATGAGAGCATTTCACTCTTCAAATCCTCTAGCATGTTGCCTATTTCTATTTTGATGATTGAAGCAGTCGCCTTCATGGTTCTGGAAATGATTTTGCCTCGCCTTCTCGAGTAGTTTCAAAATAATTGCTGGATGTCGTCCATAGCATGCTGATAGACATCACCTCCAGAGATCATGTTGAGAGCCTCCAGTGACTCATTGGTAAGTCCCCTCAAAAAGATGCTTTTGAGGGACTTATCAGATAGCTTCAAGTGAGGGGACCATTGAAGATTAAAGCTAAATATCTCCCAATACTCCTCGAGAGACTCATATTCTCTTTGTGTCATGCTTAGGACTTCCTCCATGGAGTATCTTTCTCTCCTAAAATATTGATATTGCTCTAGAAAGAGCTTCTTCATCTTGTCCCAACTGGTGATGTGTTTGTCTCCCAGACCGATGAACCATCGCAGAGCTGCATCGTCTAATGTAGAAGGAAATAATTTCAAATTTTTCATGTTTGATTTGTAATCCAAAGACCTGCACAAAACATCAAACTTGAATAAAAATAGGTCAGGGTCCTCAGTCGGGTGTCCTTTGAAGGACGAAAGGTGAGCAGGGGATATGTTTTTTATTTTGGTATCTCCTACTCCCTGCTCAATTGGGAAACTAAAGCCAGATGAGACTTCATTGTTATCTACCATTTTTTTAGGAAATGTGGTTTCTAATGCAGCGTTTATGGCCTTCCGATCATTTAAAACTTTCTAAGTCAATGCTCTAAGGTTGTTTGGCGAGATCGTCTGATCCTCCACAGCATTCCACAACAGGGCTTCCTCTAGAGGAGTCCTATTAAAAAGGGTATTTGTGATGATTTTTTCATCCCCTTGTTGATGGGATGAGGTAGAACTTTGCACAAAGTGTGGTTCTTCACTCCAATGGACTGCTGGTAGGTCGGGCGAGTCTAACTCAAATCCAAAATGCTCGGTTGACTCAGGTCCTAATGGATTAGTTCTTATAAAGTGACCATCAGGTCCTCTTCTTCTCGAAGAACTCATACAAGGTCAGATGGAAGGTTTTAGGGTATTGTAAGTAATCTAATTAAGACTCTTCCTTGGAAATGGCACCAAAATGTTGCGGGCCAAACAAGGTGAATGGTTTCCTATTTTTGTCACATGCCCGTGCATTTAATTATCAACCCAGGGAGCTTCGTAAACTTGCAAAGAGTCAAAATTAGGTTACTACAATACCACTGGAGGTGAATCTTCTAATCCTACATTTGGGGGGTGTTCTTGAAATGGTTGTCAATCATTCTCGCACTCCTCAATAAATTACGTAAGAAGAATAGAATTAAATCTACAAAAATAAATCATGTACATGTTCTTGAAAATAAATCTACTACAAATACTGGAACTAGCAAACCAATGAACATTCCTATGAAAGCAATAAACTAATTAACATAAATAAACAAGAAGGAAATGGGGAAGAAATACTAGCTTGGAGTGGGCCCAAGATCCAGTAGCTTCTTCCTGATCGAACACGTGCTTTAGAGCTTCTATAACTGGAATATATTTATCAACGTATTACAATCTATCTTCTATAACTCTAAATGGATCTTTATTAATTATTTCTATATATCTCTCTCTCTATCTATATATTTTAGAATGATCTGCGTGTGTTTATATAACACACCCGTAGAACTTCTATTATAGAAGTGGTTACAATAGTCGATTCTTCCCAGACTAAATTAGAACAGTCTGGCAAATGTAATCGATGTATGGCATTTTATTTTGATGGCGGCGTGTTCGCTTTGGTTTGTGCTTTTCCTAGAATTAGTAAGATGTTTTGATACATTGGTGCTATCTGCAATTTAGCTCTGCATGATGTAGAGCTGGAACTGCACCAGCCGCTGCTGTCCACGTCGTTTGAATCTGGTCAACGTGCAAAGAATTAGTGGCACCTTCCTTATGAGTAAGGTACCTTGTTATTGCGGTGCCTTCTGGTTGTAGGGAGGCACTTCCCTTCTATTAGTGCCTTCCATTATGGGGAGGCACTTGCCTTCTATTGGCACCTTCTGACTACAGGGAGGCACTCGCATTCAGTTGGCACCTTCCAACTGTAGGGAGGCGCTCGTATTCAGTTGGCGCCTTCCGACTGTAGGGAGGCGCTAGTATTCAGTTGGTGCCTTCCGACTGTAGGGAGGCACTGGTATTTAGTTGGTGCCTTTTGACTGCAGGGAGGCGTTGGCATTCAGTTGGTGCATTTCGACTGTAGGGAGGCACTGGTATTCAGTTGGTGCCTTTCGACTGTAGGGAGGCACTAGTATTCAGTTGACGCCTTCCGACTATAGGGAGGCGCTCATCTTTGGTTTGGTGCCTTTAGACTGTAGGGAGGCACTTGTTCCCTTAGCGCCTTTCGACTGCGGGGGGGAACCTATGTTCTCTACATTGACCCCCAATGAAATAAAGTTCCAGGTCCATCAAAAGACCTCGATTGTTCCAAATCTAACTAAATCAACTGCAATTCCACAAAACATACTAAAAACACACAAATTAGATAACACGCATAATTATATCAAATATCTATATAATCATTCATAAAAGTACACAATCCTTATTATACAACCGCATATTGATCAAAGAAATATGTACAAAATATGAGCATTTTTGGTGCTCATCACTTCGTGCTACACAACTACGTGTGACAACATCTTTACGTGGATAGTAGTAAAGTCGGTAGATAGATTATGAGGGATTAAGGATCCCAAATATGTCATTGTGTCTATGAATCTATTAGACAAATGAGGGATTACCTCAATTTTTTACCACTCCAGTCGAGCTAGATATGTGTCAAAAAGATCCTTGTAAGCTTTCAATACTAGGAATTGGCATTGAAATAGCCCCTTAACTTGGTTCACAATAAGAACGGAATCGCCAAAGATATTTAACATTTTTATCTTCCTGGTGATAGCTATTTGGAGACCCAAAATTAGGGCTTCATATTTAGCATTGTTATTAGTGCAAGGATAGTCTAACTTGAATGACAAGGGCAGTAGAGCTCTTTGTGGCATGAAAAACACTATTCTTGCACCCCGCCTTGCTCACACTTCAAACCCTCAAATAACAAGGTCATATCAGCTTTGTTGTCTACTTCTTTGTGTTTGTGTGCTTCTGATAAGGCAAATATTGCATCATTAGGAAGATTTATGGTGAGGGGCCTACTATTTTAGAGAGGCACCTTAGCTAGTTGATCTACTATGACTTATCCCTTAATGGAATTTTGGCTTATGAATTCCAAATCGAATTATATCAGTAACATGATCCACTTTGCAATACGTGTATTATGATATGTCTTGCTCATCATATACTGCAAAGGATTTTTTTTGGATATGACATATGTCATATGCCAACATATAGTGTCACAATTTCTTGGTAGCAAACACTACTACTAAACACAAATTTTCCACATATGCATATCTGATCTCATAGCTCACTAAGGTTTGACTAATATAATATATGGTATGTTCTTTGTCTTTCATGTTCTTTTGGGCTAACATGGTTCCCAATGCAAATTCAGTTGCCAATATGTATAGCAGAAATGGCACATTTGGACTTGGTGGAGCTAGCACTGGTGACATCACTAGGTATTGCTTTATTTTAGCAAAGGTTGCTCAACGGTCCTTGTCCCAATTGAATGGGACCCCCTTATGTAGCAGTTGATTCATGGGTCAACATTTATTTGATAATTGAGCGATAAATCATTTTATGGATGCTACTTTGCCCTGAAGGCTTCTTAGTTCCTTGATTTTTGTGGGGGGACACATTTATAAAATAGCCTTGACCTTTTTTGGGTCAACTTCGATGCCTCATTTTGAAATGATGAATCCTAAGATCTTTCCTAAAGTTACACCAAACATGCACTTCTTAGGATTCAACCTAACAGTATGCTCTATCAGGTGATCAAAGACCTTCTTCAGGACCTCTGCATGCTTAGAATGCAATAATGACTTTACCAACAAGTAATGAATATAATATTCTAATATTTTATGCATATAGTCATGAAAGATATATTTCATAGCCTGCTGATATGGGGCACCAACATTTTTAAGGCTAAATGGCATAACTTTATAGCAAAATGTTTCCCATTATGTTATAAACATTATTTTATGCTGGTATTTCAGCTTAATCCAAATTTTATTGTAACCATAAAAACCATCCATTAAGGGGAGCATATCATGACCTGCAATTGCATCTACAAGAGCATCGATATTCAACATTAGAAATGAATCCTTTAGTGTTGCCTTATTCAGGTCTCTAAAATCCGTACAAATACGGATCCTTCCATCATGTTTTTCTACAAGCACCATATTGGATACCCATTCTGGATAGTCAATGGAGATAACAAACTCTACGTCCAACAACTTTTACAACTCATACTTAACCATTAAGGATACTGTTGGATGCATCTTCCTAAGTTTTTTCTTGACTGGCTTCTTTGATAGATCTAGCGAAAGGTTATGAGTAACCAATTTTGGATCTAGACCTAACATATCCTTGTAATTCCAAGAAAAGAGAGTAGGTCTCTCTCTGAGTAGAGGTATGAGGTTGGCACACTCATTAGGAGTCAAAATTTCTCCAAATTTAACCTTATTTGGATTGGTGGTATCATTACTAATATCCACTTTGAAGGTTTCCTCTACTGACAGATGGTATCCCTTGTCAAGTTAATGAGGCATAGGGATCAAGAGGATGCCATTTGCTGGGTTTACATGTTCCTCATTGGAAGCATCCTCAACATGAAAGGCATCATGTGCATAGCCTGGCACAAAATGGAAAGGTTGCAACATTTCTTTGTTAGGGAATAAATCTTCAAGATCTAGAGGTGAATCAATGTGATCCCAATCGATAGTATCTACATTTAAATGCAACGGTTTGGACAAATTGACTGGAATGTGAAGTGAAGTGATCAATTCAATGGATATCATGTTGATAAAGGGATCATATCTCTAGGACCACGTGTAAGTGACTCATCACTAGCAAAAATACCATCCTCAAGATGTGGTTCTGGGGGTATAGGGATCTCCAGAGATCCATGAACATATAGTTGGATGGGATCATTGGGATCAAGGAGATCCATGTATATTGGTGGATCGCTAAACACCATATGATAAATCACATTAAGATTCAGTGGTCTCCTTCTAAGGCAAGGATGGAGATTGATCTCTCTACACATCTCCTCAGCCGTATACGATGCATTGTGATAACATAAGTAGGGAGGTCCTAAGTAGGCTCTCTCTATCTCATATTATTCATTGCTATTGTAATATAGGCCTTCACCACTACCCATTGGTATGGGATACTCTAGCAAATGTGGCCCGATATAGGTTATCTCTTGATCGCTATCATCAGTATCTAGTAGAATTAGGTACAAACACCATAAATACGATACTACCAAATAGACCGGCTCAACCTCATCCTCCTATTGATCATCAGGTGAGGAATCACTATCCTCTCCTTCACTGCAACTAGGTCCACCTTTCTCAAAATTGACTATGTTATATCCTCGTTGGAATGCCCTTCCAACTTAGGATCTATCACTATGATAAAATTTTGACCCTACATGCATGTGTCATCGGCTGCTCCATGGATTTGTTGACCAAATTTTTCTCTTGGTAAATCATCTGGACCATGTCCACCAAGATATCCTTGTGATATGTCTCGGGTGGTGCTATGGTGACATAAGACACCATCCAGTTATCCCTATGGAATATAAAAGGATTAGGGTGATATGGATTGAAATCAACTTCACCCCCCAGACTGAGGTACAGGCAGTCTAAAGATACCACAAGAAGTTCAACCTATCCTCCATTGTAGAATCCCAACCCAACCCTATCAGTAGATAACTAATATTGTGGTTCTATAGGCCTCTTACACCCCTGCTCAAATAGTCTAAGACCATAACCATGCCAATGGTAATTCTCAAAGTATAACATGACATAGTCTAGGTTAGAAAGATAATGAAAATTCATGGCAAATGGTTCATTATCATCCTCATACATGGGCACGAGAGATATGATCTAGTCTAGCCCTCCATAGATAAAGGTGGTTTGGTTAGGTAGTACCCCCAATGGTTCCACCATCCCTATGGGAAGGTGATGGGCTCACGGTTGGTACATGTCATGTGTGGTCTCGATAGTAAGTGTGAACATCACATTCTACATAATGTATTCCCCTAAACCAAGATTAACCAAATGGACGGTCACATGCAGTGTAGATGACCCTGCTAAAGACATAGGTGAAGTAGGCTAAGGTGCCTCTTCAACTCTTCCTTGAACTTCCTCTACTTCCATGGGAGTAGGGGTTTCAATGATAACTGACTTGGGTTTTTGCTTTATCTTCTTTTCACCCACATTTTCTTTTAACTTCCTATAATCTCGTTGTATCGTAGATGCAATCAGCCTAATGGAAATAGTTGTTGTGTGCTTTGATCTTTGAGATACAGAAGTTGTAGGTCTAGCACACACTTCTTTGATTATGTCTCTTGAATATTTTACTGGAGATGCTGGTTGCACATCTAGGTGCATTGAGGGGAGAAATAATTCCCTTGACAAATCTACCAGATTCACGTATTTAAAGCGTTCTTCATCCAAAGGCACCATGTGAACCTATCCCTCATGAATGTATTTGATACACTGGTGTAGAATATAAGGGACACAACACATTTCTCTAATCCAAGACCTCCCTAGAAGTATATTATATTACATAACACCTTCGATTATGTGACACATCATCGGGGTGGTCTTTAGCCCCACCTGTATAGGTAAAACTATAGTGCCGACCATTGAGCATAGTGCATCATTGAATGCTCTCAACGTGAAGCTAGAAGGAATGAAATGCATCTTGGGTAACTTCAAGTGATCTAACTCATTGGTAGTTATGATATTGATCGACGATCCCGTGTCGATCAAAACCCACTTGAACAGTTTGTTATTCACACAAGAAATAATATGCAGTGGTGGGTCTACTATAATAGTGGAAATTCTCTTAACTTCGTGATCATGAAATTGAATGACCGGTTCCTGACACTATTTCATGTGCCCCATTAAGTGTGTAAATGCTTCGGGATCCTAAGTCTACACCTCTATGGACCTTAAGATGTCCATAAGCATCTCCCTGTACTTGGGAGACTATTGAATAAGCTCATAAATTGACAACTTTGTTAGAGTTTTCTATAGTTTTTGAACCAACCTACTTCTAATGGTCACCATCGGTCTAGTTGGTAGGCCGAGCACATTCTGGGCTGGCCTCGAAGGAGGCGTAGATTGGACCCTAATAGGCATTGGAGGTTTATTTAGTCGTTCATACCTAGCATTCCTTGTGAAAATGTTGACCATGCCAATGAACCCATGGGTTGGTGGTTCGATGTGCACTTGGTTGACCTGGCCAACATTATTCCTTGGTGCCTCATGATTAGGTAGAGGATTTTTGTAAATCCCCATATTTTTATTGTCAGGTGCTTGTAGGTTATCTACAAGAAGTGTATCTCTATCGATCATATTTTTCACAAGATGTTTAAAGGACCAACATACCTCAATTTCGTGGCCCTTCAATCGATGAAATATGCAATAATGATCATCTTTATAGCCCTTAGTCTTGGGCTGATTTGGGTCCATTAACTTGACCATGGTAAGTGTATAGCCTTCACGTCATATAAATGATGAAAATTTGAAGACAAGGACTCTAATAATTGCATGAATACGCGAGGAGGGTGTTGCTCTTTATTTTTACCCTTGTAACTATTATTGCACTGCTCGTACTGCGCAGGTGGAGGTTGGGCTTGATAATTTTTCTTTTGTTGCCCTTTTTATCCCTTTTTAAGATTCAACACAACCTGATTAATATGGGTCGGCTTGGCCTGATGACTCTTAGTACTTTTCTTATGTCCCTCCTTCTTATTCCTTAGGTTCAAGTTACCCTCCTGTAACTTGATGTCCTCAACCACCTTGGCTTGCACCAAATCCTCTTCGAATATCTGGTATTGCTACAACTATAGAAATAATGAAATGTGCTTGGCATAATTCTTTGTAAACATTCATATTAATTCAGAGTATGAGATGGAGAATGGTATCTTTGCCATCATTTTACTCCATTGCTTTCCATAATCCATCACTAGATCATCACCAAGTTGCATTAGAGTGGCTAGGTCGGATAATTTTACCTTCTTCTTGATGCCGAAGGAGAAGCGTTCAAGAAATGCATCAGCTAGTTGTTTGAAACTAGTAATGTTGTGCCTCTTTAGTTGGTTGAACCACTCTCAAGTTGGGCCTGAGAGGGTCATGATGAAGGTGTGCAGGAGCAAAGCATCATTGCTCTCAATATGAAAGCACATATCTAGGAAACTAGTCACATGCTCCTATGTGTCTTCCTCTCCTTGAAACTTTTCCAATCTAGGCATCTTGAAATGCTTAGGATATGCTGGAATAGGCACTAATGTGCATAGAGGTTCATTGTGAAATTTTTTCAAGATAGGCTTTTGATAAGCTATTCTTTGCTTCTCTATGGCTTGGACCTTCTTTGCTAAGTTCTTGTATGCTTGTGAGGAAAGAAACTCCTCTCGATATTGCCTTGGAGGCAGCTTCGAAGGTAGATTATTCCTCAATCAAGGTGGGGAACTAGGCTCACCCTCCTCCTAGAATTGGGATATTTTAGGATATTATTATTCTAATTCCTCTCCAACTTCATTCTCATATTTCCTATGCTCATGTTTTTTGGATGTTGGATTCCGATCTATATGTTGAGTCATGTGGCGAGTATGTGCGTCGATGTTCTCAAGGTGTAATTCAGGTTGTGAAGCCACTCGTCTATCGACACACTCTATGATATCACTATGAGTATGTAAAATAGTACTTGCCAATCGATCCTCTCTCTCTCTACATGCTCCTTATCAAGGATGCATTGTTCATGCATGTGCTGTTCATACAATTTTTTCCTGAATAACCTCTGCTTCTGAGTATTCTCATTTTTGAGGTGTTCTTTCTCTGTGCGAACATCCTCCAATTTATCTTGGAGAATTTGTCATCTCTGCTCTGACATCAATTTGTGAGCCCTATTAAGATGATCAGCCATTTGAGACCTCGAAGGGGTGTGCTCTATTTGATCAGCTTTATGGGTATGTCCTCCAATGGACTAATTTACCACACTCTTGCCTCGGTTTGTAAAGATGACATTTGTGTTAGGTTGTCTCCTATACTCAGTGACTGCATGTGATTCTGAAGCACGCATGTCTCAAGAATTATTGGAGCACTCTCCATGTTCTCGGGTGATCCTAATGGTGATTTCACTACACACACTCGTCGGTCGAGAGGGTGTAGGCGTAGGCTTATATCCTAGGTGCCCTAGGACCTTGTCTAGACCATCCAACTATTTTCTATGCCATGGCTCGTGAGGAAGTGTACCATTTATTCCCACTTTATATATATCTATGGTGAACATGGTGGGCTCACCCCTATTGGAAGTATGTGTGGGCTTGTGCTTGAAAGTAGCCCTCTTGGTTCATCCTTAAATGGGTGGATCTCAGACATATCTAGACTCTGACGGTGGAGGTCATGAACCTCCCTTAGATACAAGTCAAAGGGGTACCAATTTGGATCCCTCGATGATGTATTCTTCATCTGAACCCATGGATACCCATGGAATGTGATCATGGTATATGCTACCATATGCAGAACCCCCATGCTAGGACGTCCCATGATTTCATCTATGTATGGAGGGGTGTCTAGCACTTTCTCTAATCAAGGTATTCTCAATGGAATCCCTTCATGTGGAATTATCTCCTCTAATTATAATTGAATGACATCTAGGAGGATTAAGTGATTGAGTATATTCCACATCATGTTGTGCACTAGGTGGAGCTTGGGATTCGATCTTGGGTCTATGCCCGAATCGACATCTCCGTGTTTGCACCATTATGTATCCTATGTCTAAATTTAACTTTTATTAGCATGCAAAGAATACAATGATGATTATCTCCTTTTAAAATTTTAAAATGAGCCCTAAACTGTTTGATGTGTTTTCAATTTTTTGTATCAGTAAAGTAACTCTTATCATGTTTTGCAAAGCATTGATGATTTTATCAATTGTTTAATGGCTTTCACCTATATACTCATAGCTCGACAACCTGGCTATGAAATCCAGGTCACGTAATCCCCCCAAAGTGTGGCAATGAAAGTCCAAACCTAGGCAGGGAGCACAAGTCCTCCCAAATCCTCACTCATTTTCACCCGATCAGCATCATACCCTCCGAAGAGGAGTGTATGTAAATTTTTTGAGCTATGAAAGGTTCTTGGATCTGGTATTATTCTATAACATAGGGTACATGGGAGTTGGTCCAAAATATGGAAATCACCTCCATCGTCGTTGAAACCCTACTAGTGGTTGGATGTGACTTCCAACTCACTAGCATTTACTTTAGAATGTGGTGTGTGTGTGTATTATTTTTAATTTTCACAAATGAAAGATGCATAATACAACACTCACATGATCATTTCTTACATGATATGCATAAAAAGAATGTTTTGCATTCAAAAAGTATGCATGTTGCATCCTACATAACCTTTTGACAATGCAACTTTATGATGCAAATGGCCTTTGATTTGGCCTCAAGCATGCAAATTCAACACACAAATTATTCTAGCATGTTGGAGTCTAGGGCAGACTGTAATCAATGGTCCACTGTTCCTAGCAGTTCCTAGAAAAAATTAAAAAAATGATAACCCTAAGGACCTAATTCATTTTATCCTTATTTTATAGTTATCCTATTTAACTTTCATTTTTCAGGTTTTGGAAAAATGCAGAGATAGAAAATAGAAACAGAGGATGTCATAAGGGCCTACCTCAAATCCTCATCTGATTGAGCTTTAAATTCCTATTGTCTACTATATCTACTTCTAATGATGGGTCTGATACGTGGTTGCCACTGTAGCTCATGCCTGTCAACTGCGTGCCAAATTTTTAACCATGACTATCAGCTGTGGGGAGCACCTACCATAAAAACACCAAACACAGTCAGAAAATTATGGAAAAAATGAAGAGTTTTACCGTGATCACCTTATGTCCAATCCCAAAAATCATACACCCCTAATCTAGTAACAATTGAATCACATAAAGAAGCATACAATAATTTAGAAGTTGAATTAAACCATAAAGAAGGGTTTGTTTTACAAAATTTCCATCAATTCAATATTACAAATCCATCCTTCTTAGGGATACCCAATGTGATACAATGTTACAATTATAGGAAAATCCCTCACAAGAGTAAGTGTAATCCATAGGCCTTTTATAATGACACGAGATGCTCTAAGGTGTCGATGACCTTCTCCATGCTTAGAGGCATTTGCTACGTTGAATGGCACGACCCTGTTAATACTGCATTCAAGAAACAACAAGAACTTGTTCAAAGCAAATATAGCCTCTCTTAATGAGGCCTTTAAAGGGTATTAACATAAAAATATGTCATGACTAATAATAATCAAGAAAATGCAAGAAAGATTCTAAAACTATGCAAAACATGAAAATATTGTCAGAAAGCCTGTAAGCTAAATCACATCTAACTATTTAGTGGCCTAATTATAATATTGAAAGCATGGAAGCATGAAAAAGATTCATTAAATTATTACTTGCTAAAATGAAAAATATTTATCAAACATTTTAAATCTACCAGTCAAAATATCTAAATTGCTAATTGAATCACTAATAAAGCTAATCTAACCTAGCTAAATAATCTGCAAAAGGAAAAACAAGGGAATCTACCCTGATTTTCTCACCATGGGTCTGATGTGTGGGTGGTACTATTCACTATGGTTGACAGCCATGACGGAGATCTAAGTAGGTTTGCCCTTCAAATCAAGGCTTTCTCTCTGATCCACCTTATCAAATATATGTTCAAGGGTCACCTCTATGTCCTCTGATAGGTTTGGTGGTTGAATTGATCTAATGATGCACAGATTGCACGAATTGATGTTTCTTGGCTCTCCTAGGATCCTAGGGCTTCCATGGCAATTTGATCTCCAATTGGGTAGAAAAATTATCCCTCTCAATGCATGTAGTTGGCTATCTAATTTAACAGGGCTTCACTTCTCAATTGATAAATGTTTCTCCAGAATTATCCCCAATTTGTAGGGGGATATTATAGCATTGGCCTAGGGATAGGGATGGCTTCCTCATGAAGCCAAGATCAATATTGGGTGGTTGAGCTTGTTGAACGGAATAATCCAGAACCTTCCTTGCTCCAACCGCTCCAATCTATAACTAATTGGCCATTGCAACCAACTTTGGGTCAGCTGAAGACCAATTGAATCTTAGTCCTTACTGCGGATGACAAGCACGGGTAGAATTGCTAACCACGACTGTCATAAATGACTAGCATTAATTAGGCAAAGGTGCCCAATTGAGTGGTAAAAACCACTGCTATACCTTGGATCTATCCAAAGGTCTTCCATATGGTCTTTTAGCATGTCCCATATGAGTAGTCGCCTTGGCATGATGTGTTTTAGGTGTCTACACCTTGAGACTAGCTCGGGGTAATTTTGAGTTTAGATGCTCTTTTTTCATAGGGCTTAGTAATTATTGGAATCACAAATATCATTTTTATTTGAGCCTAACTAAGGGTGAAACAAAATCTAGAATGGCCAAGTAACAGGATTTAGACAGTGTGGAATCTCTCAAGAGGTTTTTTTTCCCTTAGGATACTTGGAGATAATCCAAATCCTAGGAATCCACATTAGCCATTTGTGTCTCATTCCTCATCAGGGGAGTAGGCATAAAAACACCCTTATAGATCTCATTTCATCACCCTTTTTTAATTCCTACGTTTAGAGAGCATAAAACACAAAAATCAAAATATATAAAAAACAATATTACAAAAACATAAAAAAACACCAAAATAATCATTGTTTTTTTAATTGGTTGCTTACTCTTTGTTTGTATAGATAGTGTGTTTCTCTTTCAAAAAAGAAAAATCCCCCCATGTTATTAATTTTTACAAAATAAATAATAATAATGCAAAACAATAAAATAAAGGGCCACAATACTTACCAACTTTACACACCCTTCAACTCATACTGTCATACTCTCTCTCACCATCTCAACAACCAACTTTTTCTTTTTCCTTCTCCTCTTTCTCTACTACCCGTCGTAGTTTTAAAATGAGCCAAACAAGATTTATTTATAGCCTTACATTGGTAACCACCCAAATAGGTCACCAAATACCTTGGGAGGTCACCAAGGAACCAATAAACCATCCTAGGTAGTTCCCAAGTGTTGCATAATCACCCTGAATAGTTGGCCAGGAAATTTCAGCAAACCATAACTCCAATTTTTACAAATGATCCCTAAATTCCTACTTTTTGCATATTAATTTCATCTTTGATCTTATTTTTATCCATATTATATCAATAACTTTGTGGTTGTCATTTTTTCTTTCCACCCACTCGTCGCTTAAGGAGGTAGACAATACCCACAAAATTGTGTCTCAAATTAGCACAACACCCTAAACATTCAATTTTGGCCATATATGGTCATGTCATACATCACTTAATTGAGGAAATAGAAGAAGAAGAATATTATTTGAGAGAAAAGAGATTTTGATAATAAGTAGAAGAATTGATAGAAGCAAAGAGTTGTCATACTAGGAGAGTCTACTAGCATTAGGTACCTGTAGACACCAAAACAGCACCAATCTGATTACGTGACAACAAGCGCTAATTGCATTGACACAAACAGCCCCCAGGGCAGCCCACAGAGGTTAAACAGTGGTTTTAACCACTCGCACAGTAGTTTTGCAAGTCAAAAATCAATTTGGCACCTTTTAGGTACTTTGCTAGTTATTCGCTCCACCCCAAAATGAGTACAGACTGGTACTCGTTCTACCCAGGAATGAATTCCAGTGCTCGTTTCGGGGTGGGACGAATACCAGGTTTGACTGGCAGAAAGTCAAGCCTCGGCACAGGACAACTCGGATCTGCCACTTGACTCTCCATTCACCGCATGGGAATGAGAGTGAGTTTTTCAGGACAACCCGGATCTGCCACTTGACTCTCCATTCATTGCATGGGAGTGAGAGTGGGATTTTTCATGACAACTCAAATTAGCTACTTAACTCGCCCTTCATTGCATGGGAGTGTGAGTAGGTTCGTTTGAGCATGCAGAAGCAGTTACAGAAGCAGTTATGAAATCCTTGATCAAGGAGAAGTCTTCTCTTCACAGGAAAAAGCATTCATGCAAACTAGCACTTTTGCATGTTAATTCAAGAGACCCCTTGGGTCTATAAAATGGTGAATTTCTTCACCCAAAAGGATGGACAGAAAAAGGAGCATTTGAGCAATGAAGTGCTACTGTTTTACCGACTTACGATTCGTACACCCGATTTTTTGACTACATTATCCTATCAATTCGTCGACAACGCATCACAACAGGTTTCGGACTCATCCCAAGCGGATTGGTGTCAAAACAAAATCTCAACCGGTGGGTGGTTTGCCTTCGGGCATCCCCTGCCTTATTGTAGGTTTACTCATTTCACCCAGGAACGAATACCAGTTGCTGCAGGTTTACTCATTTCACCCCGGGACAAATACCAGTCTGTTGCAGGTTTATTCGTCCTTCCCTGAAACGAATACCGATCTGCGTCAAACTTGGTGACTGTTTCTTTTGCAGCATTTTATTAGTTACGTATTTATGCTTCTGTCAAGTTTTCAGTTTATTTGGACTCATTTTAACCATCATTACATTTATCTTTTACGGTAACCTTTCATAGTCATTCTTTTATTTTTCATACACATGTGCTACTGATTCTTTGTTTGTTTCTTTGAATGCATATTTTCAGCATTAGAGGAGCAGTGAGGAATCTACTTTTACCAACACAAGCGGCGGCAACGTTTTGGTTCGCCCATCTTATATGTGGGCACGCGTAAGGAGGAATTTTGAAACAAGTTGTAAAAGACCAACATTTAACGGTCTCCTATCCCCTAAAAAGGAAGGAGACGTATTGTAACACATTACTAAAATAATATCAATAAAAAGGGCCATATTTTATATTGCTTTTATATCTTGTGTTCATTCATTTGTGTTCTTTCCTTTTAATCCAATTTTGTTTAGTCTTTTCTTTTTCTTCCGGAATCTTGTGCTTTCAGTACCTACTGCAAATGAAATACAATTGAAAATTTTTGCATGTTAGGATCACCACATTGTAGAAACCTAAAAAGTGTCACATTAGCAATGGTTAAATATTAATATTTAATAAATTGTGTAATTATTTTAAAATTTAATGTTGAATATTCTAGCCACTTTGAGCATCCTAAGCACCTTCCAATGCCTAACCCATGGTCATCATTGGACCACCCTACTATTTCTAACCCTTGTTCACCTAACTTAAGTTGGAATTTATTCCCCTCTCTCCTCCATATTCCAAGCTCATTAATGCATTTGTATGAGGATTCCCTCCACCCAAGCACATTGATGAGAAATAACTTTTTGGTGGGGAGGAATATCTCCATAAAAATAGCATCAATAATGCATGTCATAATGTGTCATAATGTGTCATAGAGCATCATAGGGTGTCATAGCCCAAATAGAGAAAGTTGCACATTTTTCCAACCAAGTGGGGAAACCTAATATTCCTCCCTTCCCTCACCCAAGCCACTTGTCCCTCATCCTCTTACCCCCTCATCAATCTCCTCCACCATTGGGAAATATTACAAATAGACCCCAATTTCATTTCACTTTCATGAGCACAAAAAATACTAACAAAACTCTACCCAAATTTCCTTGGATCCATTGTGTATGATTTTGACTTTGTGATTATTGGTCTATCATTTAGAAATCTCAAAGGTATAGATCATGGATTCTTTGCAAATTATTTTCTAATATTTGTTTTGCAGTTGTGTCCACCTTCGATATCCAAACTGCATTGGATATGCATTAGAGGCTCTAAAATAAATCCAAGAAGGTCTAGATCCAAGCCTAAAAACTATATCAAAAAATAGTAGCAACCACCCTGGGTGGCTACACATAAGCCAATTCCCCTAGGAAACTACAAAAAGTCAACTACTATGGGCAACTGAGAATCAAAGGCAAAAAATGACTCCAAATCAACAACAAACTACCCAAAAAGGTAAAATTAAGCAGTTATCATATTTTGTAAGCATTTTATACAGTTTTTTAGCTTTTGCAAATGATTTTGTAAGGTTTTGTAATGGTTTTGTAAGCTTTTGTAATCCATTTTCATGATTTTGGGTCTCATATTGAAAGACCTCTTAGATGCTATTGATGCTTTCACTATGAGCTTGTGTGCAAGTATTGAGATCTGCATAGAGGATCATATGGTCAAACAACATTACTTTAAAACCCCCCCATAACTTTTTTTGTGATCAAGGATATAATTTGTGACACTATAGAACTCATTTGTAAAGAAAACCCTCCCTTTTAGGAGGTCTATTGTAATAAAAAAGGATTATTTGTAACACAAACAAATTCTATTAATGCAATATCAAGTTTTTCATTTTATTTATTTAAATTGTTATGGTGCATTTCCTCTTTCACATTGTAGACACCTAAAACATGTCATGTCGAGGTGACTACTCATATGGGATATGCTAGAAGACCATATGGAAGACCTTGGATAGATTCCAAGGTATAGCAATGGTTTTACCACTCAATTTGGGCACCTTTACCTATTCAATGCTAGCCACTATTGACATCTATGGTTAGCAATGCTCACCCTACCTATCATCCATGGTCAACACTCAGATTCAGTTGGCCTTCATCCGATCCAAAATTAGTTGTAATAGTCAATTGGTTACAGATTGGAGTGGTTTGAGTGAGGAAGGTTCTGGATCCTTCCATCCAACAAGCTCAACCACCCAATATTGATCTTAGCTTCCTCATGAAGCTACCCCTAGCCCTTGGAAATTGCTATATAATCCCCCTCTAAATTGGGGAAAAGAGAGAGAAGCATAATCAATTGAGTAGTGAAACCTTGTCGAATTGCATAACCACTCACATGCATTGATAGGAATACTTTTTCTACCCAATTGAATACCACATTGCCATGGAGACCCTACGAGGATAGGAGATCCAAGAAATGCTAATCCATGCAATTCGTGCACTCAGTGAGCAATTCAACCACCAAATTTGTCAAAGGATATAGAGGTGACCCATGACCATAAATTTGATAAGGAGAATTAGATAATTGACCTTGATGTGGAGGGTAAACTTACTTCATTCTCTATCACGACTATCAGCCACGATGAACAGTGCCTACCGTGTGAATGACCCATGGTTAGAGGGTAATCCTTGATTTCTTTGTTCTCTATTTTGTATTTTGTTTAACTAGGTTAGATTAATCATGTTTTAGGTTTAATTTAGTATTCTAGAGACATTTTATCGACAAATTAGGAGCTAATTACAATTTTATTTCATTATAGTAGTGTAGGCATAACGAATCTTTTTCATGCTTTCACATCTTCAATTGGTTAATCAGTAGCTTAGATAGATTTATCTTAGTTTCTTTCATGTTTCTAATGGCATATTATCATGTTTTAGATCAATTTACATGAACTAAATTACTTTCTTGATTTCTTGACTATCATGATATATTTTGTGCAAATATCCTTTTAAAGAATCATCAAGAGATGCATCCTTTATTTTTAATGTTTCTTGTTGTTTATTGCATGCAGAACTAACAGGACTTTGGAATGCAAGACCACAAATACCTCTAATCATGGAGAAGAGAGTCATTGACACCCTAGAGCAGTTTGTGTCACCCTAGAAGGCATTTTGATTGCATCTACCCTTGAGAGATATTTGAAACTCTATTGTAATTGATGTATCAAATGGGTATCCCTAAGAGGGATAAATCTATATCTTGGCTTAATTGAAATTAATAAAGGAATTCTTTATATTTGTTTCATTTCTTTTTGTCAACTTATGTTTTCCCATTTGTGCTTATTTCATGAATTGCAATAGATAGATTAGATAGCAAGAGCCTTTTTGGTGGTTCTATAAGGCAATAATAGTGGAAACCCACATTTTTAGCCATTATTTTCTAACTCTAGTCTATGTTTTTGTGGTAGGTACTCACCACAGTTTACAACCTCAATCAAAATCTTGGTCCATGGTTAACAGGCATGGGCAATAGTTTCAACCGTACATCAGAGTCACGGTCAAAAATAGACCAACCATAGAGTAGGAGTAAAAATTTGAATTAGATGAGGACCTGAGGTAGGCCCTTATGACACCCTCTGTGTCTATTTTTTGTCTCTATATTTTTCCAGAACATCAAAAATAAAACCTAGCTAGGACAAGGATAAAAAGAATAGTAAAATGAATTAGGTCCTTGAGGTTTTTATTTGATGCTTATACTAATCATTGCTAGGAACAATAGGTCTCTAAGTATAGCCCGCCCTAGTCTCCAGTGATCTATGCCATCTGAATTTTAGAGTTTTCTTGCATGAGTCCCAATCAATGGCCAATTAATCATACTAGTTGCATTATCTGAACATCACGTAGTGTAGTGTGCATATACCTCTAAATATCAAACGTTATTTATCGCATATCATATAGGAAATTATCATGTTAATGTTGTATTATGCATATTTCCTTTGTGCAAATTAAAAATAACCCACACACACCATGACACATTTAAATTCTAGTGAGTTGGGAGTCACATCCAACCACTAGTAGGATTTCAATGACGGTGGAGGTGATTTCCATCCGTTGGCCCAACTCCCACGTACCCTATGTTATAGACCAATATCAGATCCAAGAACCTTTTGTAGCCCAAAAAAATTGCATATACTCCTCTTCATAGGGTATGACCCTAACTCGGTGAAAATGGGTGAGGATCTGGGAGGACCTATGCTCCCTGCCCGGGTGTGGAATTTCATTGCCACACTTTGGGGGGATTACATGACCTAGATTTCATAGCCAGGTTGTCGATCTTCGAGCATACACCATTAAAAATTTGAGAAAATAATCAACATTTTGCAAAAAATGACAAGAGTTACTTTATTGATACAAAAAATTGAAAACACATCAAACAGTTTAGGGCTCATTTTAAAACTATAAAAAGAGAATCATAATTGTATTATTTTTGTGTTAATAAAAGTTAAATCTAGACATAGGATACATAATGGTGCAAACACAGAGAGGCTGATTCAGGAATAGACCCAAGATCAAAGCCTAAGCTCCACCTAGTGCACATCACGATGTAGAACACCCTCAATTATAGAATCCTCTTGGACATCGTTCAATGAGCATTAGAGGGTATAATTCTACATGAGGAGATTTCATTGATAATACCCTAATTAGAGGAAGTACTAGACATCCCTATAGACATAGATCAAATCATGGGACTTCCTAGCATGGGAGTTCTGCATATGGTAGCATTTACCATGACCACATTCCACATTGATCCATGGGTTCTACTAAAGAATATGTCATCGAGGGTTTCAGATTGGCACCCCTTCAACCTGTATCTAAGGGAGGCTCACAACCTCCACCATTAGAGCATAGACATGTCCAATATCCACCTATTCAATGGTGAATAGAGAGGACTACTTTCGATCATAGGCCCACATAGACACCCTATAGGGGTGAACATACCAAGTTCACTATAGATATATCCAAAGTGGGAACAAGGTACATTGCCTCATAAGCCATGGTGTAGCAAATAGTTGGACGGTTTAGATAGAGTCCTAGGGCATCTAGGATATAAGCCTATGCTTGCACCCTCTCGACCTATGAGTGAGTGTAGTGCAAGCACCATTAGGACTGCCCAAGAACATGAAGAGTGCTCCAAGTATTCTTGAGATATGCATGCTCCTACATCATATGCAAGCACTAAGTATAGGATATAGCCCAACATGAATGTCATATTTATAGACTGAGGCAAGAGTGTGGCAGATCAGTCCCTTGGAGGACATACCCATAAATCCGCTCGAATAGAGAACACTCCCTAGAGGCCTCAAATGGCTGATTATGTTGATAGAACTCATAGATTGATGTCAAAGCAGAGATGACAGATTCTCCAAGATCAATTAGAGGATATTCACATAGAGAAAGAGCACCTCAAAAATGAGAATACTCAGAGGTAGAGGTTCATAAGATAAAAATTATATGAATAGTGCATGTGTGAACAATGCATTCTCGATCAGAAGGAGTGTGTAGAGAGAGAGGATCAATTAGCTAGTACTGGTTTACCTCCTTGGAATGATATTAGGGAGCATGTCGATAGACGAGTGGCTTCGTATCTTGAGTTACACCTTGAGTACATAGACACACATACTCGCCATGTAGCTCAACACAAATATTGGCATCCACCATTCAAACAACATGAGCATAGGTAGTATGAGAATGAGGTGAGAGAGGAATTAGAACAATAATATCCTAAAATATCCCAATTTGAGGAGGAGGGTGAGCCTAGTCCCCCACCTCGATCGAGGAAGAATCTACCTTCAAAGGAACCTCTAAGGTAATCTCGAGAAGAGGAGTTTATTTCCTTGTAAGCCTATAAGACCTTAGTAGAGAAGGTTCAAGCCATAGAGAAGCAAGGAATAGCTTATCAAAAACCTACCTTGAAAAAAATTCACAATGAACCTCTATGCATGTCAGTGCCTATTCCAGCATATCCCGAGCATTTCAAGATGCCTAGGATGGAAAAGTTTCAAGGAGAGGAAGATGCACAGGAGCACGTGACTAGTTTCCTAGATATGTGCTTTTAGAATGATAGCAACGATGCTTTGCTCCTGCGCACCTTCATCATGACCCTCTCAGGCCCATCTCTAGAGTGGTTTAATCAATTAAAGAGGTATAGCATCACTATTTTCAAATAATTAGCTAATGCATTTCTTGAATGCTTCTCCTTCAATGTCAAGAAGAAGGTAAACTTATTTGAGCTGGTTGCTCTAATAGAACATGACGATGAGCCAATGATGGATTATGGAAAATGATAAAGGAAAATCATGGCAAAGCTACCATTCTCCATCCCATCCTATGAATTAATACGAATTTTCATGAAGAGTTGTGCCAAGCACTTTTTATTTTTGCTATAATTGCAGCAATACTAGATATTCGAAGAGGCTTTGGTGCAAGCCAAGATGATTGAGAACATCAAGTTATAGGAGGGTAAATTGAATCTCAAGAATAAGAGGGAGGGACACAAGAAAAGCATTGAGAGACAACAAGCCAAGCTAGCCCATGCTAATAAGATGGTGTTGAACCTCCAAAAAGGAGAAAATGGGCAGCAAAAGCAAAACTATCAAGCCCAACCTCCACCTGCACAATATGAGTAGTGCAACAACAATTACAAAGGTAAAAATAAAGAATAATGCCCACCTCACATGTTCACTCAATTATTAGAGTCCTTGGATTCAATTTTTCATTAGTTATGTGAGGCTAAGGCTATAAACTTACTCGAAGTCAAGATGATGGATCCTAACCAACCTAAGCCTAAAGGCTATAAATACGATCATTATTGCATATTTCACTGATTGAAAGGCCAAGAAATTGAGGTATGTTGGTCTTTCAAACATCTTATGCAAAATATGATCGATAGAGGTATGCTTCTTGTCAACAACCCACAAGTGCCTGACAAAAAAAATATGGGGATTTACAAAAATTCTCTACCAAATCATGAGGCACCAAAGAATAATGTTGGCCAAGTCAACCAAGTATGCATCAAACCACCAAACCAAGGGTTTGTCGGGATGGTCAATGTTGTCACAATAAATGTGAGGTATGAATGACCAAATAAACCTCCAGCGCCTATTAGAGTCTAAGATGCACCTCCTCCAAGGCCATCCCATTGTGTCTGGCCCACCAACGAGACTGATGGTGACCATCAAGAGTAGGTTGATTTAAAACCTATAGACAACTCCAGCAAAGTTGTTGATTTATGAGCTAATTTAGTAGTCTCCCAAGCATAGGGAGATGGTCATGGATATTTTAGGTTCCATAGAAGTGTAGCCTTAGGATCCTGAAGCATTTACATACTTCGTGGGGCACATGCAATAGAGCTAGAAATCGGTCATTCAATTTCATGACCATGAAGTCAATATGGTTTCCACTATTATAGCAAACCCATCACTGCATATTATTGTGTGTGAATCACAAACCATTCAAGCAAGTTTTGATTGACATAGGGTCATCAATCAATATCATAACTATCAAGGTGTTAACTCACTTGAATAACCCAAGATGCATATCATTCCTTCTACCTTCACGTTGAGAGCTTTCAATGATGCATTATGCTTGATGGTCGGTACTATAGTTTTATCTATTTAGGTAGGACTGAAGATCATCCAGGTGATGTGTCACGTAATCAAAGGTGCTATGAAGTATAATATACTTCTAGAGAGACCTTGTGATGAGGCCTGGATAAGCCTCATTTATAGCATGTTTTAAATAGTTAAAACTGCCTAAAACTCTTGTGAATTATCTTATATGCTAGTTAAGTTGATTTAATATGTTGTGTATTAACTGTTTGCATGATTGAAGTGTTAAGGACATTATATTCTGATTTTTAACAGTTCTTGTATAGTTTTATGTTATCTTGTCATGCTTAGGTTGACAGCAGCACTTCAGTAGTCTTATTTTGATGATCATTAAGCATTAGTTTCTCTAAATTCAGCAAATAGTACAAAGACTTATTACTGTGCAACAAAAAACTGGTTTTTCCATATAAATTCTAGCAAGCTGCCAATGAATGGCAAGGCATGGAATTCACATCCAAGGAAGAATGAAGACTATTGCAATCTGATCCTGAGGGCTAATACACCTGAGAAATGCAGCCAAAACCATTTGGAGTCAACACAGTTGGTCATTCTAAAGATCTTCGAAATGAACACAGTGTCTTCGGAATGAACACAATGTCTTCGGAATGAACAGATATCTTTGAAATGAGAAAACACAGTGTCTTCGAAATGAGCGGATCTTCAGAATGAGAATTGCAGTATCTTCAGAATGAGCGGATCTTCGGAATGAGAATTGCAGTATCTTCGAAATGAGAATTGCAGTATCTTCGAAATGAGCCACTTATCTTTGGAATGAAAATAGAATGTACTTTTTGACTTGTTGACTGACTTTTGGCGGTGGAAAAGGGGATAAGAAGGTTGATAAAGTTAAGGGAAAATATCTCCCATCTAAATTTTCCGTCCTTGCCATCCAAAGCCACCATTTATGGAAAAGATCAAATTGATCCTCTTCTAGGATAAACCCAGGAAATTCTGCAGGATATCAGGAACAACATATTTTCTGTTTGTAATTAGATTTTAGGCATCTATAAAAGATAGCTCCCATTTAGGTTGAGCTAATATATTATATTATTATTAGAATATATTAGATTAGATAGAGGAGATAGAAAATAAATAGGGAGATAATAGAATAGTGATTTCAGACCTATAGTGATTTTAGCAGAATTGTAATTATGTTTATGAAGCAATAAAAGTGTAGTTTCATTCCATTTATTTTGTTATGTCTGAGTGTGAGTAAGACTTAAAGAAGAATTCAAACCTTCTTCTGAGAAAGGAGGCTGGCCACTTCCAGACCTAGGAGGAGGACTGACAGACAGGTTTTATTCTGATTTTGTTGCAGTAGAATAAGTTGTGAACTTGTCATTTTCATTCTTTTGCATAGCTAACATTCCTAGTTGTTTAATTCTTGTTCATAATGTTTTTGTGATATGATTAATGGTAGATCTGGTTATTCTTTTCATTCCCAGCAACTTTCCAATTCACTGCAAATTTCCATTTCCAGCAATTTACAAGTTTTCTGTAATTTCCCTGCATTCTTGTTTTTTCTGTCAAAACCCTGCATAGAAGATTGACGACCTTCTATTACAGAGCATTGACAGGATCTAGTTTTTATGCTTCATTTCAATTATTGCAAGATTAAATAGACTTTCAATTCTGCAACTATAACTAGAGTTTCAATTCTGCAATTTAATTAGATTTCATTCTTGCAACTGTAACTAGGGTTTCATTTATGCAATTAGCAATTAGTTTTCATTCTTGCAAATAGATTAAAGTTCAATTTATGCAATTTAGGGGTAGAAGTGACACAAAACCCCCACACAATCAATTCCACCAATAAGACTTGCTACTTCCAAATGAACTGAACTACAACCCTGCTTGAACTTTCTCTCGTAAATAGCCTTGGACACCACCCCGGATTGATAAGATCTTTGAGATTTAATGATGTGCTTAATGACAACCCATCATTTTGGCGCCATTTCCGGGGAACACGGTGTTGTTAGAAGGTGAAAAGCAGTCCAATAATTATTAAATATGCTAAGTTGTGAATTTTAGAGTAAAATCTGAATGTAATGACTGGTATAAGTAATTGTTATTGGTAAATTGTATTTCAGTCCATTTAGGAAATAAGCAAGAAACCACAAGAAGAAAAATTTCACAAGAGGTTGAAATTATGTCAAAAATGTCTAAATTTTTTATTTCCAAAAATGTTGGAATTTTCAAAGAATCCCAATCATCCACTTCCAGCACTTTAAGATCCTTTGAGAAATCATTACAAGGAGGAAAATTAAGTAGTTCAACACCATTTTCTCTTGACAAATCCATACAATCGGGAAAATTTGACAAGATTTATAATTGTTTTTGGGAACCTACAATGGAAGGCTCACAAGAGAATCAAGGTAGAGCCAACAATGTGCTCCACCCTAGTGCAACTAGTGCACATGACAGAACTTTTCAAAATCCCATCCAACTAGATCTTAATCAAAATGCTCCCATGAAGGTCATTTCACCTGCAGTATTACCAACTTTCAAGGGAATTACATCCGAAGATCCTGATATGTTTTTGTTTGAGTTTAAAATTGTATGTCAAGCTCATGATTACACTAATGACAATCAAAAGCTCAAACTATTTCCTTCCACTCTTAAAGAGTTAGCTCTACGATGGTTTATCACCTTAGCACCTGACTCAATTAGAACTTGGGATGAGATGGAAAACATATTCTTGGAGAGATACCAAGAATATTGTCAAGTCAAGAATCAAAATGATGAAATTCTTACAATGAAACAAGAGGAAAATGAAATCTTAGAAGATTATATAGACAGATTTTCTTTTGTTCATAAGAGATGTGGAAGTGTTGAACCTGAAATTTGCAAAGTCATATTCTTAAGGGGACTACAAGATGAATCTAGGGATGCATTGGATATCTTGGGAAGAGGAGATACAAATGCACTTAAATTTCAGGAAATTATTAAACTCTGTAAAAATTACTCTCATTCAAGGCATAGAAAACACAGAATTGGTAATGAAAAACATGATTTGAAAGAATGCATGAAAGAGGCTGATATTTTAGTACATGATAGAACATTAGATGAAAAAAATGAATCTACTGAATCTTCAGCCATCTATTGTTTAGAATGTAAAAAGCAACACTCTCTTCATGATTGTCCTTTGAACAAAATATTTATACCTGCTACATGTAGCATTTGTCAATTAGGACACCCCACAGATCAGTGTAGTTTATTGCCAGAACTTAAAAGTGTCTTTGAAAAACAGTCTCAACCTATGAAAAAAACCAATTTTGTAGGACAAGGACAAGGGAATAATTTTCATAAATTTCCATATCAGAATGCTTCTCAATTTCCTGCACATTGGGGAAATAATCCTTGGTATATGCCATGGTCTACTTCAGGTCCACTTCAACAATGTTGGAGTCAACCACCATGGGCATACTCCCAAGCATGGTCTCAACATGGATGGATGCAACAACAATGGAATCAACAACATCCACCATGGTTGCAGCCAAAATTACAGGGATATCAATGGGTACAACATCAAAATCTGTACAAAGGGCAGCAACATTGTCAAAAACAAAAATCAAATTTGTTGCCTAATTATATCCATAATTTCTATCGTGGACAACAACAACAAAAATTAAAACAACCTCTATTTTCAACTCAACTTGTGGTCAGTCCAAATCATGTTAAACAGGTAACCCCTATCTCTGTGGTTGAATCAAAAAATACAGCCCTAATAAATGTTAGTGACTATGTTAAAACTCAGTTGTGTTCAGGTGAACCACTACTTGAACCTATTCCACTTATCAGTGTAGAAAGTGAAGTTAAAAAGAATGAACATGAAAACAAATCCACACTAAAACAACATCAAGAAGAACAAGATACCTCATCAAATAAAGTATCATATTTTGAACAGTCTGAGATATCAAAAATAACATCTTCACAATCAGATTTGATAAAGGAATTAGAACATTTAACTATTACAATCCCTTTACCTCAAGTTGTACCAATCATTAATAGGATTGTTCAAGAAATGTGTTTTAGCAAACCAAGAAAAAAGAAGAAAGTATATCCTAAAACCATACAAAAAGGTGGAAAATTAGTTAACTTGCTTTCAGGTAAACTTATTACACCTAAGTATGATTGTACAGAAAGCCCACGGTTTCTTAGAACACATAAGGAAAATGAAAAGAATACTTTAGTTTTGGCCTCCATTGTTGTAAATAAAAATGTTTCTCCAAGAACCAATTCAAATAAGCCTGGTACAAAACAAAGCTGAAATACAACCAAAACAACCTTTGAACAACAATAGTTGGTTGACTAAAAACCAGGGAGCAAATTTGTTTGATATATTGGTGCAACATCCTAATGCTTTACTAACATTTTATGCATCTTTAGCGATTGGCATTGAGTTGTTGCAGGTACAAAAAAAACAAATTTTGCAGTTGAATGCATTTGATGAACTTTGGTTGGAAGCACTTCACCAAATAGAGTTCACTCAACAAAAATGGAAAATGTGGCATGATGATCACATTAAGAGCAGCAAGGATGAACCAGGGGAGTTTGAGAATGAAGTTGTTCAACTTTCTTTAGTTGATGATTTAAGGAGGATATTAGTGGTGAATGGACATCTTTTACAGTTGTACCATAAACCACTAACAAAGGTGGAATTTGCTCGGTATTTCACACAGTTACATTTGACAGAAGAGGCTTCTTCTTCTGATGAAGATTCCAAATGATCATATCTTTGAATCTTAAAAGAAAAAGAAAAAAATCAGAAAAAGTAGAAAACAAAAAGATGAATAAATTTTGATTATGAATTCCTTCATGGGCATGATTTCAGGGAAATCATGAAATCCTTCATGGGCATAATCAGAATCAAGAAAAAAGAGAGAGAAAAGGAGAGGAAAAAAAAGGAAACCAAGAAAAAAAAAGAGAGAAAAATGAATAACTCAGCAGTGAAAACCTTTTTCTAAGGCGCTACTGAGTTGGTATGCATGAAAACCAGTTTTCTGGCATGCATAACCTTGAAATTTCTGAGTCACCATTGTACAAATTCACCAACTGCACTTGTTTTTGAAGTGTTGCAGGAAGCCTCAACAGAATATCAACAGAAGCAGTCATCTTTCAAAACTTGCATTAACTTGTTTTAACCAGGTATATATGTTTCTTGCACTTTTCTCATTGTAAATATTTGATATATAGTATATGACAATTAACCATTAGTATAAAAGTGTTCATAAGAGTTGGCATAAACAAAACATGCTTGGAGAAAGAGAAAAATGTTGGTTTCTGCTATGTCTTCAGAATGACTGTTGTATCTTCAATAACCGAGGTTATCTTCAGATTAAATGCCCAGCTTAGTCTTCAAAATGAAACATAATCTTCAGAATGAAGATTTAACAGTCTATTTCCACATGGCATCCAAGGAGGGAGAAAAAGACATAGTCAGCAGAATTTTTTTACTCCATGTGATCATTGACACATGTCAGCTGGCTTGCGGTTAGATTCATCTCATATTTTGCACCCATCGAGGAAGTACGAGAATCACAAGGAAAATAACCAACAAACATGCCACCACCATTCATTGCTAATAACCACTCATGTGGGAAAATTTGCATGCAGAATGGAGGAGCTAAAAATAGTAAAGAAAATTTGATGGCAAGGATGTCCAATGATTGATGGCCAGGTGTTCAGAGCACAGAATAAGGAAGTGTGCCATATTTTCTTTCCGAAGACATATTTGCTAATGATTACAAGGAAAAGTAAAAAAATTAAAAGTTCTTTCTGAAGAAGAACAAGAGCAAACCCTATAATTCTATAGAAACCAGAAATCAGTGACCTAGCAGCAGAAGAGAGCAGTCTTCTCAGCATCAAACAGAGAAATGAAGTGAAAAATGAAAAAGGGCCAGCCTACAAGAACCCTGGAATAACGTAACCACATGGGTTACCAGATTTTTCAACCTGTGAAGGGTAGTATGTAATTTTGTCAGGGCATCATTTCAAAATTTTAAACCACCTCAGGCATGGTAGGCAACAACCTAAATTTAGAGTGAATTTTCCAGATAAAAAAAAAAAAAAAAAAAAAAAAAAAAAAAAGAAGAAAAAAAAATAAAGAAACACACCAAACAACAACACCCAGAACATCAACCCAACAAGAAGAAGAGAAGGGCTAAAGCGAAACAAAAAAAATAAAATAGAAGAGGGTTCATTTTTCTAAAGATGTTATTTATCCGTCGAATAGGAGAGTGAAGTTCCCAGTGAAGAGCTTGAAGCTATCCCTACAACCCCTGTTACCACAAGAAAATAGGGCAAGAAGAGAAAATATACATTAAGGACTAGGAGGTCTGCAAGACTCCAACAAAAAGAGATAAAAGAACAAATGATTGAAGAGAAGACCAGACAGGATAGCCCTGATGTCATAGAAGTGCAACAAGCCACTGAGAATTTGGATGTAATCATAGATAATTTCATGGAACCTCCTATACAGGAGTAGGGGTCTAAAGAGAGGATGAGATCATTGTTGAGCAGCAAACTGCAGTTGATTTGTCAGTATTAGGTTCTGAGTCAAATGAAGAAGAGGAGGTGGACATCACAAAACAACCGACAGTAGCCAAGAGTGTTATAAAAATACAAATGAGATGGATTGAGGAAAGAAAAGATGTTATTGAAAAACATGAAAAGAAAATTAGAGAATTATAGCAGAAAGTGGAGAAACTAAAAAACAGGCTGTCACAAGTTGACGAACAATCAACTACATCAGCATTACTCTGGTTCCCTCCTATTTTGAAGAGGATTCCCAACCAGATGATCAGTTTGAAGAATGACTCAGAAACCTTCATGAGAAATTACACGGGCACTAAATTGTTCTATGAAACATGGAATATGAGTATGGACATTTGTGACTCCATAGCCCATTGCAATGCATGAGGGCATGCATTAATATAAGTTGGGGGGAATGATGAGGCCTGGATAAGCCTCATTTATAGCATGTTTTAAATAGTTAAAACTGCCTAAAACTCTTGTGAATTATCTTATATGCTAGTTAAGTTGATTTAATATGTTGTGTATTAACTGTTTGCATGATTGAAGTGTTAAGGACATTATATTCTGATTTTTAACAGTTCTTGTATAGTTTTATGTTATCTTGTCATGCTTAGGTTGATAGCAGCACTTCAGTAGTCTTATTTTGATGATCATTAAGCATTAGTTTCTCTAAATTCAGCAAATAGTACAAAGACTTATTACTGTGCAGCAGAAAACTGGTTTTTCCATATAAATTCCAGCAAGCTGCCAATGAATGGCAAGGCATGGAATTCACATCCAAGGAAGAATGAAGACTATTGCAATCTGATCCTGAGGGCTAATACACCTGAGAAATGCAGCCAAAACCATTTGGAGTCAACACAGTTGGTCATTCTAAAGATCTTCGAAATGAACACAGTGTCTTCGGAATGAACACATATCTTCAGAATGAACAGTGTCTTCGGAATGAACAGATATCTTCGGAATGAGAATTGCAGTATCTTCAGAATGAGTGGATCTTCGGAATGAGAATTGCAGTATCTTCAGAATGAGCGGATCTTCGGAATGAGAATTGCAGTATCTTCGAAATGAGCCACTTATCTTCGGAATGAAAACAGAATGTACTTTTTGACTTGTTGACTGACTTTTGGCGGTGGAAAAGGGGATAAGAAGGTTGAGAAAGTTAAGGGAAAATATCTCCCATCTAACTTTTCCGTCCTTGCCATCCAAAGCCACCATTTATGGAAAAGATCAAATTTGATCCTCTTCTAGGATAAACCCAGGAAATTCTGCAGGATATCAGGGACAACATATTTTCTATTTGTAATTAGATTTTAGGCATCTATAAAAGATAGCTCCCATCCAGGTTGAGCTAATATATTATTAGATTAGATATATTAGATTAGATAGAGGAGATAGAAAATAAATAGGGAGATAATAGAATAGTAATTTCAGACCTGTAATAGATTTTAGCAGAATTGTAATTATGTTTCTGAAGCAATAAAAGTGTAGTTTCATTCCATTTATTTTGTTATGTATGAGTGTGAGTAAGACTTAAAGAAGAATTCAAACCTTCTTCTGAGAAAGGAGGTTGGCCACTTCCAGACCTAGGAGGAGGACTGACAGACAGGTTTTATTCTGATTTTGCTACAGCAGAATAAGTTCTGAACTTGTCATTTTCATTATTTTGCACAACTAACATTCCTAGTTGTTTAATTCTTGTTCATAATGTTTTTGTGATATGATTAGTGGTAGATCTGGTTATTCTTTTCATTCCCAACAACTTTCCAATTCACTGCAAATTTCCATTTCCAGCAATTTACAAGTTTTCTGTAATTTCCCTGCATTCTTGTTTTTGCTGTCAAAACCCTGCATAGAAGATTGACGACCTTCTATTACAGAGCATTGATAGGATCTAGTTTTTATGCTTCATTTCAATTATTGCAAGATTAAATAGACTTTCAATTCTGCAACTATAACTAGAGTTTCAATTCTGCAATTTAATTAGATTTCATTCTTGCAACTGTAACTAGGGTTTCATTTATGCAATTAGCAATTAGTTTTCATTCTTGCAAATAGATTAAAGTTCAATTTATGCAATTTAGGGGTAGAAGTGACACAAAACCCCCACACAATCAATTCCACCAATAAGACTTGCTTCTTCCAAATGAACTGAACTACAACCCTGCTTGAACTTTCTCTCGTAAATAGCCTTGGACACCACCCCGGATTGATAAGATCTTTGAGATTTAATGATGTGCTTAACGACAGCCCATCACCTTGGATTAGATAATTGCATTGCATCCCTTATATTCTACACTAGTGTATCAAATACATTCTTGAGGTATAGGTTCACGTGGTGCCTTCGGATGAAGAACCATTTAAATATGTGAATCTAGAAAATTTGTCAGGGGAATTTGTGCTCCCCTCAATGCACCTGGATGTGCATCTAGTGTCACCAATCAAATATCCAGGAGGAAAAATAAAATAAGTGTGTGCTAGACCTACAACATCTATATCTCAATAATCATAGCACACAACAACTACTTTTATTAGACCAATTGTGTCCATGATACAACAAGATGATAGGAAGTTGAAAGAAAAGGTGGGTGAAAAGAAGATAAAGAAAATGTCCAAGCTAGTTATCATGTAAGCCCCTAATCCCATTGAAGTAGAGGAATTTCAAGGAATACTCGAAGAGGCACCTCAACCTGCTTCTACTGCGTCTTCAGTAGGGTCATCTGCATCGCAAGTGACCATCCATTTGGTTAATCCTGTATTAGGGGAATACATTGTGTAGAATGTGAAATTCACATTGATTATCAAGACTGCATAGGATATGGGCCGACTGTGAGCCCGTCACCTTTCCATAAGGATGGTGGAACCATTGGGGATACTACCTAACCAAACCAACTTCATCTATGGAGGGCTAGACCATATTGCATCTCCCGCACCCATTTATGATGATGATAATGAACCATTTGTTGTGAACGTTCATTATCTTTCTAACTTGGACTACACCATGTGATACTTAAAGTGTTACCATTGGCATGGTTATGGTCTCAAACTATTCAAGCAAGGGTGTAATAGGCCTATAGAACCATAGTATCAGTTACCTACTGATAGGTTCAGGTTGGGATTTTACAGTGGAGGGTAGACTAAACTCCTTGTGGCATCTTTAGACCACATGTACCTCAATCTAGGGGGTGAAGTTGACTTCAATCCTTATCACCCTAATCCTTCTATGTTTTGGAGGGAAAATTGGATAGTGTCATATGTCACTATTGAAAAACTTGAGACATATCATGAGGATATCTTGGTGGGGATATGTCCAGACCATATACCAATCTAAAACTTGGGTGAAAAAATCTATGAGGCAAGCAATGATACAGGCATGCAGGTTCATAATGATAATTTAGTGATAAATTCCGAGTAAGAAGATCACTCTGACGAGGATACAACAGAGTCCATATACAAGATAGGTGGACCAAATTGCATACGTAAGAATTATTATGATAATGAGTCCTAAAATAGGGAGCTATATGAGAAAGAGACTAAGGTGGCCTATCTGGGCCCTCATAGTTTATGTCATTTATTATCAGAGGAAACAGTTATCGAATATGATCAATTCTTCATGAGCGACAGTAGTTATCGGGTGTGGGTGTACAAGGGATCTCATCTTCCTAATATCCCAATTCCATTTGGTAGTAGTGAAGGTCTTTATTATGACAATGATGATGAGGATGATATGGAGAGATCCTATTTAGGACCTTCGTACTTACGCCATCATAATGCACCTTACACTATGAAATATTTATGTAGAGAGGTTAATATTAATCCTCTTCTCATGGGAATACCACTGAATCTTAATGTGATTTATCACATGGTGTTTTCTAAGACACCAATGTACATGGAGATTCTTGAGCCTAGTGATCCCATCCAACCGTATGCTCATATACTGGATCCAGAGATCCCCATACCCCCAGAACCACATCTCAGGGATGGTAGTTTTTCTAATGTTGAGTCACTCACACGTGGTCTTGGAGATATGATCCATTCCATAAACATGATCTTCATTGATTTGACCACTCCACTCCATAATCCAGCCGATACATCTAGACCATTACCTCTAAATGTAGATGTTATTGATTGGGATCACACTGATTCACCTCTAGAGCCTGAATATTTCTTCCCTAACGAAGAAATGTTGCAACATTTCCATTTTGTGCCAGGCTATGCACATGATGTCTATCATGTAGATGACAAACACATTTTGGATGATTCCAATGAGGAACCTATAAACCCAGCAGATGACATCCACTTGATCCCTATGCCTCATCAGCTTGAGGAGGGATCCCATATGTCAGTAGAGGAAACCTTTGAAGTGGATATCAGTAATGATCCCACAAATCCAAGGAAGGTTAAATTCGGGGAGAATTTGACTCCTGATGAGCGTGCCAACCTCATCCCTCTACTAAGAGAGAGACCTGATCTCTTTGCTTGGACTTACAAAGACATGTCGGGTCTAGATCCAAAATTGGTTACTCATAACCTTTCGCTAGATCTATCAAAGAATCCAATCAAGCAAAAACTCGGGAAGATGCATCCAACAGTAGCCTTAATGGTTAAGGATGAATTGCAAAAGATGTTGGATGTAGAGTTTCTAATCTCCATCGACTATCCAGAATGGGTATCCAATATGGTACCTATAGGAAAACCTGATGGAAGGATCCGTATCTGTATGGATTTTAGAGACCTAAATAAGGCAACACCAAAGGATTCATTTTTATTGCTGAATATTGATGCTCTTATAGATGCCACTGTAGGTCATGAGATGCTCTCCTTAATGGATGGTTTTTTTGGTTACAATCAAATTTGTATTAAGCCCAAAGACCAGCATAAAACCATATTTATAATGCCATGGGGGAAATTTTGCTATAAATTTATGCCATTCGGCCTTAAAAATGTTGGTGCCACATATCAATGGGCTATGACATATATCTTTCATGACTATATGCATAAAATATTAGAATATTACATTGATGACTTGTTGGCAAAGTCATTATTGCATTCTGAGCATGCGGAGGTCCTGAGGAAGGTCTTTGATCACTTCCTGATAGAGCATAATGTCAGGTTGAATCCTAAGAAGTGCGTATTTGGTGTAACTTTAGGAAAGCTCTTAGGATTCATCATTTCAAAATGAGGCATCGAAGTCGACCCAAAAAAGGTCAAGGCTATTTTAGAAATGTGTCCCCCCATAAACATCAAAGAATTAAGAAGCCTTCAGGGCAAAGTAGCATCCATAAAGTGATTTATCACTCAATTATTGGATAAATGTTGACCCATGAATCGACTACTACACAAGGGGGTCCCATTCAATTGGGACGAGGACTTTCGAGCAGCCTTTTCTGAGATTAAGCAATACCTAGTGATGCCGCCAGTGCTAGCTCCACCAAGGCCAGATGTGCCATTTTTGCTATATATATCGGCAACCAACTTTGCACTGGGAACCATGTTAGCCCAAAAGAATGTGCAAGACAAAGAATAGGCCATATATTATATTAGCCAAACCTTGGTGAGTTATGAGCTCGGATATGCATACGTTGAAAAGCTATGTTTAGCAGTAGTGTTCGCTACAAAGAAATTGCAACACTATATGTTGAGTCATACGACATATGTCATATCCAAACAAAATCCTTTGCAGTATATGATGATCAAGACATATCATAATACACATACTGTGAAGTGGATCATGCTACTGATAAAATTTAATCTAGAATTCATAAGCCAAAATTCCATTAAGGGACAAGTCATAGCAGATCAACTGGCTGAGGCACCTCTCAAAAATAGTAGGCCCCTCACCATAGAGCTTCTTTATGATGCAGTCTTTGCCTTATCAGAAGCACCCGAACCCAAATAACCGGACAACAAAGCTGATATGACCTTGTTCTTCGACGGTTCAAAGTGTGAGCAAGGGGGTGGTGCAGGAATAGTGTTGTTCACGCCACAAGGAGCTCCAATGCCCTTGTCATTCAAGTTGGACTTTCCTTGCACTAACAACAATGCTGAATATGAAGCCCTAATTTTGGGTCTCCAAAAAGCTATCACCATGAAGATAAAAAGGCTAAATATCTTTGGTGATTCCCTTCTCATTGTTAACCAAGTTAAGGGATTATTTCAATGTCGATGTTCGGTATTGAAAGCTTACAAGGATCTTGTTGATATTTATCTAGCTTGATTGGAATGGTATGACATCGAGGCAATCCCTCATTCATCCAATAGATTTGTAGACACAATGGCATCTTTGGGATCTCTAATCCCTCAGAATCCGTCTATCGATTTCACTACCATCCATGTAAAAACATTGTCACATTCTGCTGTGCAATGCAAAGCATTGGATAACAAAGATTCAATCAACATGATTCATGTAGAACCAAACCATGAGTGGTTCTATAGAGCCAGAGACTTTCTCAAGAGAGCATCCTAGGGGTCTTTGATCTCGTAGGATCCGATGGGGAGTGGTACTACCATTCACCACAGGGTTGTTTCCCAATCTGCATTTGCAAGTGTAGAACCATAGGGGGGACATGTTGTCTTGTCGATCAAAGTCGAAGCTTATCATAACTAGACGTCACAGATACATGACTTCCTTAGACTTGGTGTAATCCCTCAAGTATTATCATGTGCCACAAAGTGTACATTTAAATAGAAAGTGACAAAGTATGTCTTGTTAGCAGATATCTTGTACCATAGAAGCTACGATGGAGTTCTCCTTCATTGTCTTGAGCCCCAAGAGTCATCTTGGGTAATTTTGCAAGCTCACGATGGTACGTGCGATGGCCATTTTAGGGGCATGGCTATCATCAAGTGCATCCTTCGTATGGGTTATTATTGGCCCACTATGGAGAAGGATTGCAATGTGTATGTCAGGAAATGTGTTAAATGTCAACATCATGCTAATATTATGCACCTGCCATCACAGGCCTTACAGCCCATTCAAGCAGCTTGGCCATTTGCTCAGTGGGGACTTGATCTCATTGGTAAGATCTCTCCTCCATCATCGAGGCCGTCATACTTTTATTATCATGGCTACTGAGTATTTTACTAAGTGGGTGGAAGCCATTCCCTTAACAATGACAACTGGAGTGCATATTTTCGAGTTTATACTCACCAATATCATAAGTCATTTTGGGATACCATCCAAGATAATTTTGGATAATGGAACATCATTTAAGAACAAAACTATGAGAGCTTTGACGTCTAAGTATAGAATCAAACACAGTTTGTGACTCCATATTATCCATAAGCAAACGGATAAGCTGAAGCTTCAAATAAGACAGTGGTCTCCATATTGAAAAATATGGTACAAGAGCACCACAAATATTGGCACATCCAATTACCCCTTGCATTATGGGCTTACAGGACTAGTATTCGGACACCCATTGGGGTAACTCCATTTTCATTAGTATATGGCATTGAGGCCATTATGCCCTTAGAGTTGGAGATTCCAATGCTGCGCGTCACATTGAAAGAGTTCATTGATGATGACACCGCATGGCAAGCTCGCCTAGATCAATTGATGCTACTTGATGAACATCGTGTGAATGCCCTTGAGCACCTTCATGTTTATCAAGAGTACTTAAAATGAGCTTACAATAGCAAATTCCATCTGAGAGACTTTGATGTTGGTGATCTTGTGCTGAAATAGAACCAACAGAACTCAAATTTACTGCCAAAAATGTGAGACAAATTCATGGCTAACTGGTTAGGTCCTTATATGATCTCGGAGAAGATTGGACCTGGGACATATCACTTGACATCACTTGGAGGAGTTGAAGAGCCTGAACCTCTCAATATCCTTCATCTTAAAGTGTTTTATGCCTAAATCCTAAAAAGGCTCCAAGGGTTTCTCAAAACTGCTTGGTCAATCCCAAAAGGCTCCAAGGGTTTCTCAAAACCGCTTGGTCAATCCCAAAAGGCTCCAAGGGTTTCTCAAAACCACTTGGTCAATCCCAAAAGGCTCCAAGGGTTTCTCAAAACCGCTTGGTCAATCCCAAAAGGCTCCAAGGGTTTCCAAAAATACCTTGGTCAAAATGTTAAAATCCATAAAAAAATTGGAAAAATATCAAAAATAAAAAACATTTGCATTTCATTTGCATCATTGCATTGCATTTGCATCATGCATCTCATTTTGCATTTCACATTTGCATTGCATTAGGTATTTCCATCCATCGCACTTGCATTAGAATAAATTGTGTTTACAATCTTACAAATGACACCACGTTTGTGTTTCAATCATGCATCTATGCACTATATTTTTCATCCATTTATCACCCTTGTGAGTTATTGTGTTTTTCAACACAACCCAAATTGTTTCTATGAAGAATATACTAGGGTTTTTCGGTCATTCAACCATACCTAGAGGTCTTCTCAAGAGTTGATAGAAATCTTGCTTTGCTTTTGTAGTTGAGGTCTAGTTAGTATAGCCCTTAGCATATCAGAATCCTATCACTAATCAACAAATTAAACAATCCTAATAAGGACTAGGGGAAGATGAAAGCCACGAAGCAGGACTAGGTATCCTGAGGTGAAAATTTTTATTCTTGCTTATCCCCCTATGCGGACGGTATGGGAAATGTTGGCAATTGGAAAAAGGATAGGTTTATTCCCTACCCAGAATCCCTTTCTTACATTAAAATGAGTAATATCCTAGAGTGATATCCCATATAAATCCTCCAGATTGATACCCTAGATCGATATCGTAGATCGACATCCCATATTGATATCCCATATTGATATCATAAGATCGATATCCTAAATTGATATCCCAAAAACAATTCCACAAAGAAAAATCCCCAAAGGAAGTTTCTGAAGCAAATTATCAAATGTAAATCCCAAAAAGTCAGATCAAATTGTACAAAGAAAATAAAAATCAGTATCAAATCCCTTGCTCAAAAAAAAAAAAAGAAAGTACAAAATAAAAAGTGATTCTTATCACTATAGTACAAAAATAAACAGTGATTTTTATCACTTTATATGAGCAAGTATCCCAAAAAATTGAAGAAAATAAGGGGGTGAACTTGAATCCCTGGAATTGTCAGCACTACTATACCTTATGCATGATGATATGTTTGATGCATTAGCATTTTTATTGTGTAGAACAATGTTTGAATGTGGAAGAGCTAGCTTCAGGTGTCCTGTATCACCTAGTGGTCTAGTCCAACTGAAATCTAAACCTGGGATTGGGTAAGACATTTGCGGACCCTCAATCTTAGCAATGGGCTGAAAGAATCCCGCCTGACATCGGGGTATGCTTATGCCTTATCTTAATATACTCATTTGCACACATAGGGATAATGAACAGTTAGGGCCTATCCTAGAAAAAGCCTTATGTTTCATAAGTCTAGTATGGTTAGTATACAACTTTTGATAAGTCAACTAGGGTGTTTGAGTCTCATGGTAAACCTCAAAAATTCCCAAATAGCAACAACCAATCATTCAAATTGCAATCATCAAAAATCAATTTCTTTTATGGGAGTTTGTTTATTAGAATTATTTGTACTATATAATTAGATACCGGATGGATGTCAGAAATGATATTTAGATGACCACTGATTATATTATACATATCCTTTTAATTTACAAAAATCGATAAATAGAAACCATATATCATTGCATCTCACAAACGAGTGTACAAATTATCAAACATTCATAAAGATAAAGCAACTACAATCCATGATTGTTATACATTCTGTGGTGTCATCCATTAGATTGTTAAAACTCATATTGCATACATTATGTTTTAAGTGATTAAAGCATACATGTTCATTTACATAGCATTCAAACAAAGAAATACATGCAGTACATACATGGCATAAATTATGTCATAGCAATATAAACTAAATGCATACAAGTAAAGCAAAGTACACATGCATGTAACATCAAAATATGGCATTCATAATGCATCCATCATAAGTAGTACATCTACATACATAACTCATAACATCTAATCATCTATCACATAGCTATCTAGTGCATGTCATCCATACATCACATCATATAGCATCTAATCAATAAATGCATTGCATCCATATGCATAACATAAAACATAAAATACCAAAAATAAAGTACACATGTAATGAGATGAGTTATCATATCATATATATATATATATAATATATATATGTGTGTGTGTGTGTGTGTGTGTGTGTGTGTGTGTGTGTGTGTGTGTGTGTGTGTGTGTGTCAAATGTACATCATAGTGGGGTACAATCAAAATACCCGTAGGCTACATATGTGTAGGTCCTCGACCTTACACTCAAAAATGGTACAATAGCATCTCTCAAATCAGTACTAGATAGGGCCTGTACCCCTAGTCTGTGAGGCACCACCATCACCTCCACCATCCCTGTGGGTCCTCCATGAGCTAGTACCATGAGTCCTATTAGACCTATGCATCCTATGGCTAGAGCTAGCCGATGACTACCCTGTCTCCCTAGTCCTGGTCTAGTGTGACCCTATAGTAGTGGTCCTCTCTAGAACCTACCCACATAGCAACCTGATGATACCCTCCAGATGGGCATTGTAGGCTGCATCCATTGTGTGCCTATCATTACCCTCCTCCATGAGGGTATGTAGCCTCTTGATCTCCACCATAGGATCAAAACCTAATGGCACTAAAGTAGATGGTACCACAGGAGGTGCCATGATAGCCTATGAGGATGAGGGATCTCCCCTCACCACCCTAAGTAGGTCTCACTCTAGGGTCACTACACCTAGTTGTGCCTACGATAGATCATGCTCACCAGTGAGCTGCATAATTCGAGTGTCTGCTATGGTCACCTATGCCTGGAGAGCTACCCTCTCCTCCTTATATCCATGCCACTACCTCTACCCATGAGCTAGCTTCACCTCCAGAGTGGCGATAGAAGTATCCCTGTGTAGGAGTTGGATGTGAAGTCTCCCCACCTAGCTCTAGAGGTTGGCAACCTATGCTCTCAGCTACCCTACCTCACTATCTAGAGCTGCCTCACCCTCCTCGGAGGCCTCCTCCTCTACCTCTACCTATGGGCCCTCCTCTACTATGGTCCCTATGCCCCATGTGCCCTCTATCCATTGGTGGGTCCTACGCCCATGAGGATCTACCTCTATGCCCTCTACACCCTCTACTGTGAACCCATCAGCTGGTCGACCTAGTGGACCCTCTTTGTGCCACTAGAAGTCTAACCACCAACCATCGTAATCTGTAGTAGTGCCTGCATATTCTAGGCCTGACTCTTGAAAGTCATCATCAGCATCCCCTAGTGGAGTCACCTAGGGCCAGGTCAGGTCCCTCTCTAGGACCAGGTATCTATAGATGGTAGGCATATCTAGGACATCCTAACGAATCCCAAACTACCTTAGGATGTGAGAGTAGAACTGGTACTCATGTATATCGGCCTTTCGATCGATGATCCACCTATCCTTGTGTGCCCAACATAGGTATCTATCTACCTCTATCCAAGGTGGATAGTCCATGTAGGGTCACCATCATATCTGCTCGAGGTGAAGCTATGTGAAGTGACCAATATAGTGATCTAGGTCTCCTGCATGAGACCTACTCTTGAAGCCCTCCTGCTCCTAGGGCCAGCAGGCTACGTAGCACTATCGCTCGACAGGAATGGCAGTGATCTCCAAGGGTAAATCAATGGGGCACTCTATCAAGATGTGCTGCCAACCCCAAATATATAGAAGGATGCTACAGTCGATGCCCACTCTACTATGGCATGTGATCTGAAATAGCTCATGGTAGAGCTATGCAAGTAGAGTGCTCCCCCACGCTAGAATGAGAGGTCGCATGGTCGAGCTAACCATCACCTCTCTAGTCCTAGCTAAGAGGTTCCAAGGGAACCTCACACCTGAGGAGTCTAGGAGGACTATCTGAATGATCAAGTGCATAAACACAACCTCCCATTATGAGAAGAAGTCAGCCTGGAACCACTCCTAGACATGGATGCCTCCATGGTCGATGTGACCCTGCATGTCGTGGCTCCACTGGCCAAAGATAGCATCAAAGACATTACCTTCCTCACCATGGTAGGAGAGGAAGTGATGGCCTCACCATCAATAGGTAGGTGGAAGATGCGGTAGACATCCTCCAGAGTCATGATCATTTCACCCATCGATAGGTGAAATGTGTTGGTCCGCGCATCCCAATGATGGGCCAAAGTAGTCAAGTAGGATTGGTCAACTCTAATGGTGGGGAGGTCCAAGACGTAACCAAACCCCACCATAGAAAACCAATCCCACTCCACCTTAGTAAGAGTGTAGCATAGGTTGCGAAGGAGATCGGTCTCCCTCGCTCAGTTAGTCAAAGCCTGAGTGACAAATAAAGTAAAAATGACAAACAAATCATAAAATCTTATAAAAATCAAAAACATGCAAAAACATGCAAAAATATGATCAAAAATTTCAAAAAAAATCAAAATAGCACTTCAAAAATGCATTAAATGGCATTAATTGCCATAAAAATTCAAAAAAATTAAAAAATTTGGAAAATTTTTCTAAAGTTTGCGATCGCGGGTCCTAACCGGTCGGCACAACGGTCAAAAATATGATCATTGGGATTTAAATCCCATCGTGGCTGAAAATCGAGACCCCCAATCTACCAATTGGGAGCCGCGGCTGCCACCCACGACTAAGGAGCGAGACCCTTTTTGGGCCCCGTCCTCCCCAAATAAACCCTAAAAAATTAAAACCCACCCCCTAAACTAACCTATGCTAAATCTAACTAGGGTGAGGTTCATTATCGATAGTTTAATGTGGTTCATTTACCCATTACTTAGTGTGGTTAATTTTAAATCCGGTAATTTACAAGCATGGTCTCGATTTTTGAGTTACCTTGGAGGCACCGGCTCCTCCACTAGTCGAAGCCTCCAGCTGGTCCACCATCGGTGTGGAATATACGAAAGTGGGTCGAGTTTTCGGTAGCGTCCCGGGTCAAATTTTACTATTTACCTCTCAGAGCTCTCAAGTTTTCTGTCAATGTCAGGTAAATAATAAAATTTTCAAATGTCAAAACCTTATATATATTTTTTGAATTCGGGTCGGCCCATGGTTGACAACCACGGTCCCCGAATTAGGGTTTTGCGACCGCGACTTTGAGTCACGATCAAGGAAATTACCCATAGTTGATAGGTGCGGTCAGTAAACTATAATAAATGCTCCCAATTCCCACCATGGAGAGCCTTAAAAGGTCAAATTAAAATTGTTCACCAGACCAAAATTGCTACAAAAAATATAAAATAAGCAGAATGAGCCAAACAAAGCACAACGACATTGGAAAATGTCATCATAAGGTAAAACAGAATAACTGGCTGAGATTATAAAGTACATTCAACCGAGGTCATCACTATGGAAATCCTTCCTTAGAGCACCGCACCTCCTAGCCAATAAAACAAAATTCAATTCAAAATTAACAAAAAAATCAAATAAATCAAAAGTCAAATGTGCCTCGTATTCAGTTATTTACCCTATACACTTGGTGGTTGCAGCGACTTGCGATCCATGCAATCCGACAAGATGAGTAAATTACCATAAGGACATTTGGGGCAAATTCATCATCGTGGAATTGTATGCTTCATTTCAATCCCTAAGAAGGCCTTGACGATCATACTTCTCCAAGGGAACGAGATATTCATCGCAATTCTCCTATGATATTTTTAGCATATCATCGAACAATATGATTCAACACATGCCTAATCGAGATTGTCTTCATTTTGATTCCCTAAGAAGGCCTTCATGGTTGGACCGCTCCATGGGATAGAAATAGGCAATTACTATTAACAGTTGCAATCATAGTTGATTAGGCCTTGCCAAGAATTCAAATGCTAAATCTTAATTTGTTCAAGATCATTCATAGTGGTCAAGCGACCTCGTCACTTCATTTATTTTCATTACCCTCATCGACTCATCGCTTGAGGGGGTAGTCATAATATCAAATCATAATCAAAGTCAACAAAATATCCCTTGATCGTAGATCCCTAGATCTTGTCAAAATTATGTTCGTCTTACGAATCATTGCCAAAGACTATCATAAGCTTACCCTTCTACTGGGGAAAATAGCATATATGATAGTTTATTTGTAGCTCTCCTCCTTTTGGTTATATAGGCCTAACTCCTATTGTAGCACCAAAGCTACCCGAATGCCTGATGATGAGTGCAAACCCTTTCAAATTAAGCCTTTCACCGAGTTGGAAGCAATGATTCTAGGATGTGCATCCTCTTTGCAGGACCTAGGGCATCTAATGTTGATCATACTAATGATCATCATGCAACCTATGACATCATTTTAGGAGGTCTATTTTTGCTCAGCATTGTTTGATCTCACAACGCATCTCAAAAGGGGCATCTGTAGACACCTAAAATGCATCATGCCAAGGTGACTACTCATATGGGACATGCTAGAAGACCATATGGAAGACCTTGGATAGATTCCAAGGTATAGCAGTGGTTTTTACCACTCAATTTGGGCACCTTTGCCTAGTCAGTGCTAGCCACTTCTGACACCCATGGTTAGTAGTGCTCATCATGCCTATCATCCGTGGTTAGCACTCAGAGTTAGTTGGCCTTCATCCGACCCAAAATCGGTTGCAATGGCCAATTGGTTGTGGATTGGAGCGGTTTGAGTGAGGAAGGTTCTGGATCCTTCCATCCAACAAGCTCAACCACCCAATCTTGATCTTAGCTTCCTCATGAAGCTACCCCTAGCCCTTGGAAATTGCTATATAATCCCCCTCCAAATTGGGGAAAAGAGAGAGAGAAGCATAATCAATTGAGCAACGAAGCCCTATCGAATTGCATAACCACTCACATGCATTGATAGGAATACTTTTGCTACCCAATTGGAGATCACATTGCCATGGAGGTCCTAGGAGGATAGGAGAGCCAAGAAATGCTAATCCATGCAATCCATGCACTCACTGAGCAATTCAACCACCAAATCTATCAGAGGACATAGAGGCGACCCTTGACCATCAATTTGGCAAGGAGAATCAGAGAATTGGCCCTGATTTGGAGGGTAAACTTACTTTAGCCTCCGCCATGGCTATCAACCATAGTGAATAGTGCCCATCGCGTGAATGACCCACGGTCAGAGGGTAATCCCTGATTTCCTTGTTCTCTATTTTATAGTTTGTTTAACTAGGTTAGATTAATCATTTTGTAGGTTTAATTCAGTATTCTAGAGACATTTGACCGACATATTAGGAGTTAATTGCAATTTTCCTTCATTATAGTAGTGTAGGCATAATGAATATTTTTCATGCTTTCATGTCTTCAATTGGTTAATTAGGAGCTTAGATAGATTTATCTTAGTTTCTTTCATGTTTCTAATGGCATATTATCATGTTTTAGATCAATTTACATGCACTAAATCACTTTCTTGATTTCTTGATTATCATGTTATATTTTGTGCAAATATCCTTTTAAAGCCTCATCAAGAGAGGCCTCCTTTGTTTTTAATGTTTCTTGTTGTTTATTGCACGCAGGACTAACAAGGTTTTGGGATGCAAGGCAAAAAATACCTCTAATCATGGAGAAGAGGGTCATCGACACCCTAGAGCAGTTCGTGTCACCCTGGAAGGCATTTTGATTGCATCTACCCTTGAGAGGGATTTGAAACTCTATTGTAATTGATGTATCAAATGGGTATCCCTAAGAGGGATGAATCTGTAACTTGGCTTCATTGAAATTAATAAAGGGATTCTTTATATTTGTTTCATTTCTTGTTGTCAACTTATGTTTTCCCATTTGTGCTTATTTCATGAATTGCAATAGATAGATTAGATAGCAAGAGCCTTTTTGGTGGTTCCACACACACATCATCACTATGGACCTCCTAACTTGATTGTATAAAATAAGTAGTCTCAAACAATCATGCAATAAGGCATGTACATACAAGTAGTTATGATCATCAGGTAATCATGCATGCATGCAATCATGCAATCAAGCACATGAACAAGCAAAACATATAGATTCAAGTATAATATCCTTTAAGGTTCATCATATTTATTGGTTCACTTTATTCTTTTTCATCAAGGGTGTCCAAGTGGTAAGTGCTTAACCCAAATTTAGTGGTGATTATAAATGGGTCTACCTAATTGGGTTCAAATTTACCTTTGAGTTTGGTGTTGGCATTAGTATTTTTATGATTCTCCTTGAGAATCAAATCATCAATTTCAAAGTATATAGGTTGTGCCTTCTTACTATAAGTGTGTCTAATTCTATCATGATAGGATTGCAAGTGCTCTAGAGCATGGACTCTTTTTTATGTAAAAGTTGTAATCGATTGAGATGTCTAAAAAAATATTTATATCTAATGGAGGAGTCCTAAAGTAAAACTCTCAAAGAATAAAATTCAAGTTCATAGGGTAAAAATACCTTGGTTTCATAGACCAATACATAGGGTGTCATTTCGAGAGAGGGGAGGGCTCTGGTCCCTCCCCTGCTCCCCCTCCCATGGCTCCTGGTTCCTGCCCAGTCCCTGGCTCAACCCAGGTCATCCCTCCCGGGGAGTGGTTGTTTGTAGATGATCTCCGGGGGGGAGATCCTTCTCCACTATCTACGCCCTCCCGGCCGGCTAGGGTTTCCTTGGTTGTTTTTTCGGACTGGTGCTTCCCAGGGATCCCTATTTGGTTGGGGATCCCTTCCCTTTTTCCCTCAGGCTTCCCCCTGGGGTTTTTTGCAGGTTATTCGCGTGGATCTGGTCCCCTGTGTTTCTCGGTGCGGTGGAGGTGATGGTTTAGGGTTTGGACAACTTCCCACTATTTTGGTTCCTAAGGATCCCATCCCTGTGACTGGTTCCTCTTCCCGCTCGAGATTCCTAGTCCCTAGATCTCTGGTCCCTTAACCTGTTGTTTCTTTTTGTTTTGTCGGGATGGGATCCTCTTCTTTTTTCCTGGGGCGGGTTCATCATAGTGCAGCTCTCTGGTCGCTTCCTGATGGGCTGGATTCTCTCTGTGCTGGCTGTCGACTTCCTACAGGATGGCTCTCGCTGAACGATATGTTTTCCCGGTGGGCGGGATGGTTTCTCCTCAGGGCGGGATCCGCCAAATCCGTCGGTTTTCCCGCGAGGCGGGATCCTTTCTTTTCTGTTGGTTTCCCGGATGGCAGGATTTCCCTGCTGCTTCCCGTTAGGCGGGACTATTTGTGGTGGTTTTTACTGCTTCCCGTGAGGCAAGATTTTATTGTAACAGTTTTTCTTTGCTTCCTACTGGGCGGGATCTTCTCGATGGTGGTTTTTGGCTACTCCTCGCTGGGCGGGATCTCCAAAACTACTTTCTTTCTTATTTGTTTGTTTCCCGCTGAGAGGGATTGTTTCATGCTTACTGTTACCGCTGGGCGGGATTTCTGTTTTGGTGTTCAGTTCAAGGGATTGATGCCCTAGACCCATTGCTTATGTAATCAGGTTTTGGGATCCTTGTTAAAACCCACTGTAAATACAAACACTACTTACCAAAAAAAAAAAATACATAGGGTGTCATTTCAGTAGAAGTTTGAATACTGGTGTGGTATTCTCATAATTATGAATAGAGTTGTAGGTGTCGATCATGGCTAATTTAATCAACTAGTTTCTTAAGGATCTTGATTAGTGTCTTATTATATGGTTCTATCTAGTTTTTGCCTTGAGGATAATAAGGTGTTGACCATTTAGGTTGAATCTTGTATTTGGCATAGATATTGTATACTTTCTATTTTATAAAAGATGTGTCATTGTTAGATATTAATATTTTTGGTATACCATAGTGGTATAGGATCGTATTAAATATGAATTTAGATATTTGGAATCTAATGGATGAAGATATTTTTATGGATTCTACCCACTTAGTGAAATATTTAGTGGCTATGATAATAATTTTATGTCCATTGAATGATTATGGATTAAATTTCTCAATAATATTAAGGCCCCATATGGAAAAATTCCATGGTAACATAATAGGTTGTAATTCTTGAGAAGGACGATGAATGAGATTATCATGCTTTTGATACTGGTCACATTTCTTGACACAGTCATAAGATTTTTTTTCATGGATATTTAATAGTAGCTCATTCTAAGGATATTTATGGTGATAGAATGTTAAAATATACATGTGATCCATCATGGGCCTCCCTAATGACTGTTTGTGCTTCTTTTGTATACATATATATAAGGAGTATGCAATCAAAGAAGTATACAATCAAAGGAACTCGAATAGAGAGTATATCTAATTATGACATATCAATAGGTACATTGCCTAAAAATTTTATGCTCATTACAGTTCAAACCTTCAAGTAGTGTGTCATCCTTTAATAAGGCAAAAGCATCTTAATACCATGGTTCTTGAGATGATGAGGTTCAACAACAAATACATCTAGAGGATTTTGACTAGAATCTAATGTTGTGAGTTCTCTAATTAGAAGTATGATGATTTTAGCTCACTCATCTTCTAGTTCTAGAGGTATAAGTAATGTGGCCATTGTTATGGCATCTACATGGTAGTTTCTTGAATGTGGGATGGCATCAATAACATTTTTTTAAAAAGAAGATATTAACTTATCCATAATTTCCTTATATAGTCTTAGATTTTCATATTTTATTTGGTATATGTCATTGATTTGGTTAACTACTAGTTGGGAGTCACTGAAAAGTGTGAGAGTTTTAATTTTTAGAGCTAATGTAGCATAAAGTCCTAGAATGAGAGCCTAATATTCTATCATGGTATTGGTATATGAGAATTGAAGTTTAAAGGATAAAGGAATAACTTGTCATTATGCAATGACTAAGAAAATTCCTAATTTTACCCCTATCCCTTTAACACATAAGGCACCATCACAGTAGAGGGTCTAGGAATCTAGTTCATGTATGTCTATAGAATGAATAAATTTGTTAGGAAAATTGATTACTAAGGGGTGTTTTTATTCCAATGGTGCTACAACTAAATGGTTTATGATCACTTGTATTTTTAATGATTATTTACCAATGAATTTAAGATCAAGTTTACTAATGGTGATGACCCATATAGAAGTTCATCCATAAATATGAGGTTTTGACATAAGGTAACATAAGGGATTGACCCTTGCTATATTATATGTTTTTGACTAAGCATGTAGTATCTTAGTTTTTGGAAAGCAAAAATGATTGCTAGACACAATTTTTCTAATGGTGTATAATGAGCCTCATAGCTAATAAATGTCCTATACATATAGTAAATATCCATTTCTTGGTGTTGGGCTAGCATGGCTTCAAGGGCATGTGTTGTGGTTTCTATATATAATAATAATAGTTGAGATAGGTTAGGAAGCATGAGAATAAGAGGTTTCAGAAGATATTATTTTAAAGTGTCAAAAGGTGTTTTAACACTCATGGTATTATTTGAATTTAGTGTCTTTTCAAAAATATTTATAAAATGATTGAAATTTATCTACAATTTGTGAGATGAACCTTTGAATAGCTTATAGCTTACCTTAAATTCTATAAAGTTCTATGAGATTTTTTGGAGTTGGCATGTCTACAATAGTAAATAGTTTGATAGGATCTAGTTCAATTCCATGATAGGATACAATAAACCTTAGAAATTCTTCTAATATCACTTGAAAGATGTATTTTGTAGTTTTAGATAGGCCCAACTAGTATTTAACCAAATAAATGACATCTACCAAATGAAATATGAAAAGGTAAGACTATATAAGGAAATTATGGATAAGTTAATATCTTCTTTCAACATAATTATTATTGATGCCATCCCACATTCAAGCAACTACCATATAGATACCATAGCGATGGCCACATTACTTATACCTCTAGAACTAGAAGATGAGTGAGCTACAATCATTGTACGTCTAATTAGAGAACTCATAACATTAGAATCTAGTTAAAATCCTCTAGATGTATTTTTTGTTGAACCTCATCATCTCAAGAACCATGGTATTAATATACTTTTGCCCTCATGATCTCTCAACATAAATCACAAGCATGGTATTTTTTATTAAGGAAACATCCTAAAAGTGCATTCATCTAATCTTTGATGATATCATGCATCAAATCATGGAAAATATAATTCATTGCTCTATCATAGGTTAATTTGATATTTCTCAAATATAATAGCATGACCTAATAACAAAACATTCCCCAAGGGGTGGTGAAGATAGTATTTTATTGATCTTCAAGGGTGATCTTAAGTTGGTTATATCTTAAGAACCCATCCATAAGGGATAACATTTCAAAACCAATGGTAAAATCAATTTTTATGTTGATGTTGGTCAAAGGGAAATCATCCTTGGGGAAGGCCTTATTTATGTCTCTAAAATTAGTAAAACCTTGGATTATTCCTTCTTTCTTGATGATGGGAATAATGTTAGAGATCCAATTAAGGTAATCGATACCTTTGATGAAATTAAAATTTAAGAGCTTTTGGAGTTCATCTTCAACAAAGAGAACAATCTTAGAATGAATCTTGTTTAATTTTTATTTTATAGGTTTTGCATCAGATCACACAATAATATGGTGAAAATGAGGGATGAATCAATTACAATCATATCTACATAGGTCAAAGCAAAAATTTCACTAAATTATTTCAAAATTTTAGTGTATTGTATGTGTTTGTTAAGATTTAAAACTTTACCTAGTTTTAAGATTCAAGAGTTATCTTCAATATCAATATTAATGTCCATGATATCATCAATTAAGATATGTGATTCATTGAGGAGGACTACGTAAAACCCCTATGTTTTTTATATCTATTGGGCATAAATATGATTGTACTAGTTTGGGTGATTGTGAGGAAGTAAAATTAAATATATGAGAGAGAGATACCCTAACACAAAAACATCTTGGTTAGAAGGACTGTAATAATATATTCTTCCTTATATTTATCTATGATAGTTATTAGTTTAGGAAGAAAAATTATTAAGAGGTTTAAACTAGAAAAATGCATGAATCTATAGGGACAAAAACTAAGAAGAGACCAAAGTTCCTTTTCATCTTCCTCATCTTAGTGTGACTCATATAAGGACATGGTATATTTATGGGGTTCCCTAAGAAAACTATTGGATTCATCATAACTATCATATGATAATTAAGTAGGAAGGGATTCAATTATACTAGGGATAAATCCTATCCCATAGTGTCCTAACCAATTTTTAGCTACTAAGGGTTCTTTAATACCTTGTTCATGATGACCTAAACCTTTTCCCTGGTATCCCATGTTGGCTATGATCTATTTAGGGATAGGATATGTAGGGTATAAATAATATATAATAATTCTTCCAAGAGGAAATTACTACCATGAAAGTTTTCTTCATGGGTAGTTCTAGCACAAATGAAAGAACAATTCTCTATTTTTATGGTTATCCCTTTTTTAGTAGGTAAACCCAAGGTATGGGGAGAAAGGAAGAGACGAGCTAGGTCTAAGAATGGATCTTTATTTTTATTATTTTTCATTATTAGGATTTTTTTAATTATCAGGTTGATATTGGTTATCATCATTTACATTAATGAGAGAATCCTTAGGTTGATTATTATTTTCCTTAGGTTGAGAAGAAGCAAACAGTGAGGATAGAAGGGATGGATTGGGATAGATTTTATTTATATTTCATTACCTCTATTTTTTAATAGTATGCAAAGGTTTTAGGGTCATTAAGGATGTGATCATCCTCAATATTTATATTTACGGCATTGGTGTAACATCAAAGGAATGACCTTAATAACATGGATCCAAGGTCATCCAAGAAAGATGTTATAAGCTATAATAAGTGATGACATATAAGAAGGGGTTAATATTATATCTTGAGGGAAAGGGTTATTGTTTCGCTAATGATGAGAACAAATTTATGTAAATCTTGCTTGATTAATTCAAAATGACTAAATAATTTTACATTACAAATGTTAAGTGTTAATTTATTATCAACAAGGACCCTTTTAATGATTTTTCACTAATATATGTTGTTATATAGAGGGGTAAATACCCTAATAAATAAGATGAAAAAATATTAGTGATATTGAATGTTGGGATGGCATTATCAACTCTATTAGATCCTACCACATTGGTGATATCATTATGAGGAAGATCTTAAGGAACTTCTTGCTCACTCAAAATATTGAGCAATATGTCCCTATGAGCAAGTGAGGTTTTTTGTAGTTCTAAAAGGGAAATATTAGTAGGTATGCTTTCTAATTGCTAATAGAGGTTGAAAGTATTTTGGTTTCAATTTATAGGTCAAATAATTAGAGGTATGTTAGACAAACTTGCACTAGTTTTTTTAGGAAGGACCAATGGTGGTTGTGAGGGTTTTCCAAAAGACTAGTTTTTACTCTATTATTAGATTATAGCATAGGAGGTAGACAAATAAATCATACCTACCGTATTATAGATTTGAAAATAATTAGAAGCTTTATGAATATGGGAAATCAAAGGGTTTTAGAATATTTATATGTCTTGATTAGAGGAGTTTTGACTATTGGAACTACTAACGATATTTTTACCATCATCTATAAGATTTTGAATTATGTTACACAAAGTGTTACACTTATCAGTTTTGTGGCCATAAACATGATGAAAATCATAATGTTCATCATGGCATTATCAATTAGGTGATACCTTAGTGGTGTTCATGGGTCTAATATGTGGGAGTTCTATCATCTTAAATTTAAGGAGTTATTTCAAAATATTAGTCTAGGATTGATCTACCCTAGTGAACTTATGATTTGGATTGTCTTGTTTTGTAAAGACAAGTTTTTAGGAGTTGGAAGCTACCATATCTATATTTTTATCTTGGTGTAATAGGTGACACCATCACCCACTACAAATTTATTTTTATATTGTACCTTATTTCTAGAAGATGATTTTTCTTACTCTTTGTTAAGTTTAAGTTTCCCCCTATGTAGGAGGTGTTGGGGTCTAGATTGACATCAAGATAGGGCCCTAAACTATGAATATTATATGTAAAAATATTGATAGGCTAGAACCTGCTAATCACAACCCAAACCTTAATATTGGAAGAATCAAATTGCTTTGATTCAACCTCTAGTGTAGGCTGGTATACCTCATTAACTTTTATGGATTTTGACTCATTTAAACTCATTTAAATGTATACAAGATAGGGATAGAAATATAAGGGTTAAGAAATAATGAATTGATAATGTACGGATGAATATAATAGCATAGGCATCTATAGATAACCTTCTAATAGGTTAACCTTAATAGAAATACTTGAAGCTAACAACATTCAAGATTTAGCTATCTTCAACATTAAAATAAATTACATACCTCAAGAATTATTTAAAACATCAAGAGTATTAATAATTCAAATTTAAAAAATTAGATTAACACCCTGACTAATAGAAATCAAATTCCTTCTAAGAATACATTCAAACATGAAGCATTCCAATTTACTCTAAATTAGCAATCCAATTTAACAAAATACACTAACCATAGCAGCAGTAGCAGAAATGACTTCACAGGGTAAAATTCAAGAAATAAGAAGATGCAAATCTAAGGCAAACACTCTAAGTAATGTTCCTTTCATTAATTAGTAGAAAATATACAATAGTAGCACAAGAAAAAACTTTAGAGCTAACCTTTTGAAAGGAGGTCATGGTCTCTATTTATAGTTTTTACAATGAATTTCAGACAAA